>CM033736.1:38657325-40054710 GCA_019671005.1 Hibiscus mutabilis
AGACATGAAATCCAAAGATGTTCATTGATGTGCGAATCTTCCAACAATAAGACAAGGTTGGGCATCCCGTGTTGATTCTGCGAGTAAACCAAACAATTGGGGTATGTAAAAATGAGAAAAAATGAAAAATAGAAAGGAAAAAAGAGAAAAGAAATATTAGACGATCACGCATGATTTGCGTTTAGATGATTCTGTGAATAAATTAGTTAACTATGAATATCGATCCTTCTAAAGGTAACTCTTTTACGAAAATATCTATATATGAAATGATGAATGACATTCCTTCATATTCTCTTTCTCAAAAAGAAATTTATCCATTGATATCCCCTTTGAGACTAATTTAATTTTCTTTGAAATAAACCTTAACCAAGGATCACCCTCTACATTGGGGGCAAAAACGAAGAAAATTTACTAACACGAGTCAATTAAGATTGCACCACGAGGATGAGACCTTATGAACTAAGGGCAAAGAACAAGAATATGTGTTTCAGCTACAAGAGGTAACTTGTGCTCAAATAAAAAAGTTCTGAATTCATTCATGAAAAAAGAAAAGGAAAAAAGAAAAAAAGAAAAGAAAAAGAAAAAATGAAAAGAGAAGAAAAAAGAGAAAAAATGAAAAAAAAGAACGAGAAGCACACATTTAGAGTCCCTCGTCAAAAAAGACTCTCTTGAGTCTAGCTAAGATAAGCAACACAATATTGTTTGAAGCTCGAGATCAATATTCGCGGAAAGTTCATGAATCCTCAAAGAGGAAAGTAAAATGAAAGAAATGAACTCTAAGGCGAAAGCCCAAAAATGGGCAGTCTAGAGTGATGGAAGAAAAAAAAACATGTGAAAGCATATTCAAGTCGAGAAAAGTGGGAATTATATTTCTTCAATAATGATTAATCCTTGGTTTATTCACCTTGTAACGCCCCGGTTTTGGGCCTAGAAGTTTTCTAGGTTGATTAGACGGTCTGATGGATTAGATTAGAGGATTCGAGTTGGTTTTAGGATTTAAATCCAAATAAATATTTTTGAGTGAGGAAAAATTATGGAAAAATATTCTAAAATCATTAAATAATATGTTAAAGGGTTTGGTGAAATCAATTTTTCAAAAAGAGATTTTGAAATTGGACATTTTGGTCAGTGACCAAAATGTAAAGTTTTAAAATTGTTTTAGTGACTATTTTGTAAAAGGGTCAAAAATTAGAATCTTTAAGGAGCTATTTGGCCAAAGTCTAACATCAGACTTTTCTCTTTTAATTGGATATTTTAAAAAGGTTTTAAACTAAATAAAAAGGGCTGGGGGAAATTAATTTCATAATTAGCATTTAAAGAAAACTTTACGGAACTAACTTTCACCAAAAGTTTTTCTCTCAAATTCTCTCCAGCTAAACACTTTTCTACTTCAATTTCCTCAGGTAATTACTTGTTTCAACATTCTTTTGTTTTCAAATGAATCTTTAATGATTTCCTATTAAAACCTGTTTGATTTGATCTTGTTTTTCTCAAGAAAGCTCATCCAATTAAGGAAAAAAACTAAAGTTAGAGGTGAGATTCATTCTTCTCCTCTAATGCAAGATTCTTTACTGGAATTCTCAAGTTATTGATCCTTTACATATGTTTTCTAATGGGTTTTAAGGATTTAATTATGGAAAAATGGTTAAATTAAGGTTTAATTGATGTATTTGGTAGATCTTTGTTATGGATCTATTTTTCTGGGTTCTTGATTTGATTTGAAGATAATTTTGATGGTTTATAATGTTAATAAGTTGATTTTATCATTAGAATCCCGAAACTAGGTGAATCTCTAATTTTCTAGGTTGTTAGTTGTGAGTTTTTGGGTTGTTGTGAAAGTTTAATGAATGTTGGAGGTATACGGATGATGTTAATGTGTTTTTGAAAGTTAATTGATGTTATTTGAAGGATTAAAATGTTAGGTTTTGGCTGGGTTAAGTTTGGAAGACGTTTGATGTTGTTTTCGGGTTTTGTGGAGTAAAATTGGATAAGATTTGATGATGATTTGTGTGAATTGATGTTGTTGGGCTGTTGAAAGAATTTTGATGCATTGAATCCTCTATTTTTGTGTGGATAAAATAGGGGAAGTTGAACCTCAAGCTTGAACAAATGTTCCAGAAGCTTTGAAGGCGTGTTTATCGTATTGGCAAGTGAGGCTTTGCGTGTCGGTGAGTGAGAACATGATTTACAGCTTTTCAAAGGTTTGAAAGTTTAGATCAAGATTGAAATGATGGTCTAAGCTCAAAAGTAAAGGAGAATTCTCTTTCAAACTCGGTTTGACAATTGGTTTTTATGCATTTGTTTTAATGGTTTAATTACTCACTGTATATGCATGATTTGAGCATGGTTTAATGCTGGAAAATGGTTATCTAACGATGTTGATGCATTTGAAAGTAATGCATGTTTGATAATGTTTTTGAACATTAGTAATGCAAGGTAAAATGCATTGAGTAAATGATTTTGATTGATGCATAAGAAAACAGTGAGTTAATGTTTAAGAAATGAATTATATTGGCAAGTGATGTTATGAAAAGGTTTTGGAAATGTTATTGGATATAGTTGGCCAGCCATAGGATTGATAGTGCACTATATAAAGTCACCTTAGATGTTGAGGGGTTTTGATCTGATGTACCGAATCCATCCAAGTACCCTAACGGTCGAGGGGTTTTGATCTATGTACCGAAGACTCCCGTTAGTGGGTTATGCATCCAACTGATGTTTGGGGTTGTGATTGTACCCGGTTGTAATTGTACCTTTAATTTTGGTTGAGATGGTAGGAAGTGTTGGGAACACTTGTTGAATTCGTGTATCCGATGTTATATTTTGAAAAGTGGAACTTGGTTGATTATCGCTTGTAAGCCAATATAATTGATGATATACCATGAGATGGATTATGTTGTTTAATGTTGGTTTAAACATGTTTTACTCTTTAAGCCTTGAATTGGTAGTATGCATGAGAAAGCTTAAATTGTGGGTAGCAAATGGGATTTTGCTGTAAATCCATGATACATGTTGCATATGGTTTAATATGCATGTTTTAGAAATGTTAAGTGCATAGTTTGATAAGGCATGATGTTGAAATGTTGATTGAATAGTGTTTTTTCCAAAAGGATTGTTAAATGGTTTTAAATGCATTGATGGTGGTAGGTTTTTGAGCATTCCTTACTAAGCCTAGTGTGCTTACGCTCTATTTTTCCATCAATGCAGAGAATTAAAGGTTGGAGGAAGCAAGCAAGCGAAGGAAAATCCAAGGACTTGTGTTTACGAAAGTATGATTTTGATTTTAGACTTGTAGTATTAAAGGCAATATGGTCAATCGTTGTTTGGGTGGGTTGTTTGCTAAACTCCCTGTTTGTGCAAGTTTTATATGTTGGTTTGGACTTGTAAGAGTCCTTAATATGCTTGATATGTGTTTGGATTTATGTTTTGAATGTTGAGTAGGAAACATGCATATAGATGATATGGATGATTGTGTTATGCTTGTTAGTATTGTTTAAAATGTTGGTATGTTGACGTGAAGCATGCTCCTGATGTTATATGATGTTTAGATATGTGTTGCATGTGTTATATGTTGGACCTAGAGGTCATTATAGGCCTCATCGTACCGCTACGGGCTCTCTGGTGTCAGTACGCAGGGTTTGAAAAGGCTCAATTCATCAAAATTTAACAAAGGGTACTAGTACGCATAGCCACCGTATCGGTACGCCTTGAGGAATTTTTGTACTGGTGTCGGTACACGGGTTCCCGTATCGGTACGCCTTCTAGAATTTGATTTTCAAAAACAAACTATAAGGGATCGGTACGAGGGTAAACCTTATCGGTACGGGTTTGCTTAGTATACCGCATCGATATAGAGCTTAGTGTATCGGTATACAGAGCCGTTAAGTTGGTTGAACCGTATCGATACAGGGTTAGCTCATATCAATAGACAATGTACATTTTTATGCATTTGTCTGCTGAAGGCTGGAAATTGTGCAGTTTGGTCCCTGAATGTTATATATGCAATTGAATGAGCTCGTATGATTGTTTTGAGCTAGAATTTAACATGTGAGCATGAAATTAGACTAAAGAAAGATTGGTAATCTAAATTTTAGCTAACTCCTTGTAATTTGTGCTAATTATGTTTTGGCCCCTAAAATTCATGTTCGAGCAATTGAACCTTGTCTTGCAATCTAATTTCAATGTAACGAATCAGCTGATGCATGTTCACCTTAGGGATTAAAATGATGCGTTTAGATAAGATAAAAAGAAAAATTTGGACCTGATTTAGGTTATTAGATCGGGTTTGCTTTGACAAATCTAAGTGATCCTTTAGCTCCGTTTCAGCTTGACTGGGTTAAGAGGGCTACATTTAGTTGTATCAGGGTCAGGTTTACGAAAAATTGAAATGTTGTTGATGTTTGTTCAATGCTGTTAGCTATGCACAATGATTGTTTATTCGTACGGTGATGGATATATGCTATGTTGGGGTATTTTTGGGGACACATTGCCTTATTACTACGGTTATAAAATGATTTTGGTTAGAAATGAAAGTCTTGGATCCTTGCTTGAAGTTGGCTTGATTGTTTTTGTTTTGGTGTAATTATCATGCCTTAGATACATTTTTATACGATGCCACCGAGGAGAAAGTTGCGATCGAGCGGGAATGTTGCTGCCGAAGGGTAGGGAGTTGAGGGGAAATAGTACATCATGAGGGATTGCAACCTCCTTCGCATAATCCTCCTAAGGGAGTAAAGCAAGTACCACCTGTACTACTTGGTCCGGTGTATGGTGATATGATGCCTTTGGTTCAGACGATGACTAGAGAATTTCAGGCCGCAAATGGCTAGAGTTTATGTACCCGCACCGGCATCGATTGTCGTTGCTAATAGAGGGTTGCCATTAGAACATCTGTGTAGCCTGGGAGGAGTAAAGTTAAGAGGGTTGGCACCCGAGGCAATCGATGAGTGGTTTGCCAGTACAAATCAGATTTTGGATCAAATGGGGTGTAATGATGCTCATAAGATAGGATGTGTTGTGTCCTTGTTGTAGGGTGATGCATACAGTTGGTGGACCATTGTGACATGGGCATGAAACCCGGTGATGTGATACAGGAATTTTTTTAGGCTGCATTCAGAAAGAAGTATCTGAGAGTTAGATACTTAGATGAAATGAAACGTGAGTTTATGGCATTGTTTAGAACAGTATGTCAGTATATGAGTATGAGGTACAGTTTGTGAGGATAAGTTAGCATGCGTCTGAGTTGGTGCTGGATGAGAGACATCGTTGTGACCGATTTCGTTATAGATTGGTACAAGATGTTATGACATATATGTTGGCCACTGACTATATGGATTTCGACGTGTTGGTTACACGGGTGAAGGATATTGAACAGAGTTTGGGTTTATCTCTTTGTTTTGGAGGTTCTGGCTCGGGGAAGAGAGCTACAAATTTTGGTTCTGGTATTGGTCAGACTAAGAGGCACCGTGATAGGAGGTTCCGTCCAGATGCGAGGCGTGGTAGAGATAGTGTTGGGCGAAGATCGCATGGGCAGAGTACCCAGGTTAGAGCGGCGCATAATGTTTGCTAGGTTTGTGGATCACGAGATCATTTGAGGGAGACTGCCCATTTTTGGCTAGAGAGGGACATGCTCTAACGGTTGTAGCTACAAATTCTTGTTGAAGTTGTGGATCTATGGATCATATAAGACAAGATTGTCTATTATTGGTGAGGGGTAGACAGACACATTCACCTGTTGTTGCACTACCAAGAGGCCGTGGGCTCGGTCAAGGTAATTTTTAGCGGAAAGAGAAAGGACAAAAGACTGTATCGCATACAGTGAATGTTCAACCCGAGGGTGGTGGACCAGCAAGGATCTGTGAGTATCGTGAAGGAAGGAATGACACAGATATGATAGCTGGTACTTTTACCTTGCAGTCTATGTCATTACTTTCTCTAATAGATTCTGGTTCTATGCATTCATATATTTTGCATGAGCATGCACATTTGCTTGATATACCGGTAGAAATATTAGATGTGGGTATGCAAGTAACAAATTCTTTTGAAGAGACGGTCGTTACGAGGAGGTTGTTTATGAGGTATCCTCTTATGGTACAAGGTCACATGTTTGCGACTAACTTAATGGAGCTGTCGTTTCATGGTTTTGATGTGATATTGGGTATAGACTGGTTGTCCGAGCATCGGGTTATGGTTGATTTTGAGACCAAGCGAGTTTCGTTAAAACTAGCTGATGATTACAAAGTGGTCGTTGTGGACGAGAATGTTAAGTTCTTGTCCAATGTGGTTTCAGCCTTGGAAGCACAGAAGTTGTTGAAGCGTGGATGGCAAGCATATCTGGCTTATGTTATGAACCCGAATAGGGAAGAAGTACGGAATAGAGATATTCGTATTGTTTGTGATTTTTCGGGTGTGTTTCCAGAGGAGTTGCTTGGATTGCCACCGGATAGGCAAGTTGAGTTTTGTATTGAGACGTATGCTGATATGGCTCTGGTGTCGATTGCACCGTATCACATAAAACCAAAAAAGTTGAAAGAGTTAAAGACACAACTCCAGGAGTTGTTAGACTGTGGTTTCATCTGACCTAGTGTTTCGACGTGGGGAGTACCGGTGTTGTTTATGAAAAAGAAAGATGGCACTTTGGGGATGTGCATTGACTATTGATAACTGAATAAGTTGACGATTAAGAATAAATATCCCTTTCTGCGAATTGATGACTTGTTTGATCAATTCTGGGGTGCTACGGTGTTTTCCAAGATTGATTTGAGATCTGGATACTATCAATTGAAGGTTAAGGATAAAGATGGGCCGAAGACTGCTTTTTGTACGAGGTACGGGCATTATAAGTTCCTAGTGATGCCATTTGGGTTGACGAATACGCCTGCAACATTTATGGACATGATGAATCGGGTGTTTTATAAATTTAAGACCAATTCGTAGTAGTGTTCATTGATGATATTCTTGTGTACTCTCGTACTGAGGAGGATCATGACCGACACTTGTGGATTATATTGCAAACCTTGTTGGATAATCAACTTTATGCCAAGTTGAGAAAATGTGAGTTTTGGATTAAAGAAGTGGTTTTTCTTGGCCATGTTGTTTGAGCGGAAGGTATCCGGGTAGATTCGCAAAAGGTTGAGGCGGTTGTGAATTGGAAGCAACCTAAGTCAGTAACGGAAGTCCATAGTTTCTTGGGGTTGACATGTTATTATCGTTACTTTGTGGATGGATTCTCAAGGGTTGCTGCTCCGTTGACTAATTTGTTGCAAAAAGATGTACGGTTTGAGTGGACGAAAGCTAGATAACAAGATTTTGAGAAGTTGAAGGAAGCTTTGACACAAGATCCCATCTTGATTCAACCTAAGTTAGGAAAAGAGTTTGTGGTTTATAGTGACGCATCTTACGTTGGTTTGGGGTGTGTTTTGATACAAGGTGGGAAAGTTGTAGCTTATGCATCGAGGCAGTTGAGGGTGTAGAAGCGCAATTACCTTACTCATGATCTAGATCTTGTTATGGTAGTGTTCGCGTCGAAGATATGAAGACATTACCTTTTATGGTGAGAAGTGTATTGTATACACGGATTATAAGAGTTTGAAGTATTTGATGTCGTAAAAGAAGTTGAAGTATCACTCAGGCAAGGCGAATGTTGTGGCCGATGCTTTGAGTAGAAAAGCTATTGTGGAGTAGAGGGCTATGTTTACAAGGTTGAGTGTAACGCGTGATGGAGGTTTGTTGGCAGAGTTGCAAGTGAAGCCATCTTTGTCGCAGTTGATTAAGGAAAAACAACCTTATGATGTGGCGTTGGTACCACATGTTAATGATATCATGGATGGAAATCCTATGGATTTTTACTTTAATGGTATGGGGTGCTTTGTTTTAAAGATCGGATAGTAGTGCTTAGTGATGTTGAGTTGAGGCGGATAATTTTGACCGAGGTACATGCTAGTCCTTTTGCTATGCACCTGGTAGTACCAAGATGTATCGAGATTTGAAGGGCGAGTACTATTGGGTGGGTTTGAAAAAGGATGTGGTTGATTTTGTTTCTAGATGTATAGTATGTCAGCGTGTGGAGGCTGAGTACCAGTTTCCTTCCTAGTTGCTGCAACCGTTGAAGATTCCAGAATAGAAATGGGAGAGGATCACTATTGATTTTGTGTCGGGATTACCTTTTACACCAACTAAAAAGGATTCCATTTAGGAGATTGTTGATTGGTTTACAAAGTGTGCACATTTTCTGCCCGTGCATACGACATATACCTTGGATAGATTCGCAGATCTTTATGTTGCTGAAATGGTGAGGTTGCACGGGGTGCCCAAGTCGATTGTTTCGGATAGGGATCTATGGTTTACATCTAGCTTTTGGGAGTGTTTGTATTGAGCTTTGGGTACTCGCTTGAATTTCAGTACTTCGTATCATCCTCAGACGGATGGTCAGTCTGAGCGTGTGATTTAGATCTTGGAGGATATGTTAAGATATTGAATCATTGAGTTATATGGAACTTGGGAAAGGCAGTTGCCTTTGGTAGAGTTTGCGTACAATAATAGCTACTAGGCAAGTATAAAGATGGCACTGTATGAAGCCTTGTATGATAGAAAGTGTAGTACACCCTTGTGTTGGGATGAGGCTAGGGAAAAGTATGTTTCTATGCTTGATGTGTTGAAATACACAAATGAAAAAGTAAAGCTTATTAGTGATCATTTGAAAGTGAACTCGGATAGGCAGAAATCCTATGAAGATTTGAAGCGTAGAGAAGTTGAGTACGCGGTTGATGAAAAAGTTTTCTTAAAAGTCTCACCTTGAAAGAATATGTTGTGCTTTGAGCGTAAAGGAAAGTTGAGTCCGAGGTTTATTGGACCGTATGAGGTGTTGGAACGTTTAGTTCCTTCGACTTATCAGCTGAGTTTGCCTCCTGAGTTAGAGAAGATTCATGATGTGTTTTATGTATCCATGTTGCAGAGGTATCGATCAGATTCGGCGCATGTGATGCTAGTGGAGGATATTGAGTTGCGACCGAATTTGTCCTATGATGAGGAACCAGTGGAGATCCTTAACTACAGTAGTAAAGTTCTTCGTGGCAAAATGATTGAGCTTGTTAAGGTGTTGTGGCGACATCGCGGTGTTGAGGAGTCCACAAAAGAGAGTAAGTCAAACATGATAGAGCAGTTTCCACGTCTATTCCCATTAGGTAAATTTTAGGGATGAAATTTCTTAAGGGGAGAGTTGTAACGCCTCGGTTTTGGGCCTATAAGTTTTCTAGGTTGATTAGACGGTCCGATGAATTGGATTAGAGGATTCGAGCCAGTTTCGGGATTTAAATAAGAATAAATATTTTTAAGTGATGAAAAATTATGTAAAAATATTTTAAAATCATTAAATAATATGTTAAAGGGTTTGGTGAAATCAATTTTACAAAAAGAGAATTCAAAATTGGACATTTTGGTCAGTGACCAAAATCAAAAGTTTTAAAACTACTTTTAGTGACCATTTTGTAAAATGGTCAAAACTTAGAATCTTTAAGGAGCTATTTGGCCAAATTCTAATATCAAAATTTTTTTCTCTTTGAATTAGATATTTTAAAAAGGTTTTAAACTAAATAAAAAGGGCTTGGGGAAATTAATTTCATAATTAGCATTTAAAGAAAACTTTATGTAACTAACTTTTTCCCAAAAGTTTTTCTCTCAAATTCTCTCCAGCCAAACACTCTTTCTACTTCAATTTTCTCAGGTAATTACTTGATTTCAACCTTCTTTTGTTTTCAAATGATTCTTTAATGATTTCCTATTAAAACCTACTTGATTTGATCTTGTTTTTGTCAAGAAAGCTCATCCAATTAAGGGAAAAGCCAAAGTTAGAGGTCAGCTTCGTTATTCTCCTCTAATGCAAGGTTCTTTACTAAAATTCCCAAGTTATTGATCCTTTACATATGTTTTCTAATGGGTTTTAAGGATTTAATTAATGAAAATGGTTAAATCAAGGTTTAATTGATCTATTTGATAGATATTCATTATGGATCTGTTTTGTTGGGTTCTTGATTTGATTTGAACATGATTTTTATGATTTATAATGTTCATAAGTTGATTTTATCATTAGAATCCCGAAACTAGGTGAATCTCCAATTTTATAGGTTGTTAGTTGTAAGTTTTTGGGTTGTTGTAGAAGTTTAATGAATGCTGGAGGTATAAGGATGATGTTAATGTGTTTTTGAAAATGTTAATTGATGGATTAAAACGTTAGGTTTTGGCTGGGTTAAGTTTGGAAGATGTTTGATGTTGTTTTCGGTAGTTGTGGAGTAAAATTAGATAGGATTTTATGAGGATTTGTGTGAATTGATGTTGCTGGGCTGTTGAGTGGATTTTGATGCATTGAAACCTCTATTTTTGTGTGGATAAAATAGGGGAAGTTGAACCTCAAGCTTGAACAAACGTTTCAGAAGCTTTGGAGGCGTGTTTACCATATCAACAAGTGAGGCTTTGCGTGTCGGTGAGTGAGAACGTAATTTACATCTTTTCAAAGGTTTGAAAGTTGTATTTGGCAGTTTAGATCAAGCTTGAAATGCTGGTCTAAGCTTGAAAGTAAGCAAAGGAAGAATTCTCTCTCGAACTTGATTTGGCAATTGGTTTTTATGCACCTATTTTAATGGTTTAATTACTCACTGTATATGCATGATTTGAGCATGGTTTAATGCTAGAAAATGGTTATCTAACAATGTTGATGCATTTGGAAGAATGCATGTTTGATAATGTTTTTGAACATTGGTAATGCAAGGTAAAATGCATTGAGTAAATGGTTTTGATTGGTGCATAAGAAAATAGTGAGTTAATGTTTAAGAAATGAATTATATTGGCAAGTGATGATATGAAAAGGTTTTGGAAATGTTATCGGATATAGTTGGCCGACCATAGGATTGATAGTGCATTATAAAAAGGCGCCTTGGATGTTGAGGGGTTTTGATCTGATGTACCGAATCCATCCAAGTACCCTACGGTCGAGGGGTTTTGATCTATGTACTGAAGGCTCATGTTAGTGGGTTATGCATCCAACTGATGTTTAGGGTTGTGATTGTACCCGGTTGTAATTGTACCTTTAATTTCGGTTGAGATGGCAGGAAGTGTTGGGAACACTTGTTGAATCCGTGCATCCGATGTTATATTTTGAAAAGTGGAACTTGGTTGATGATCACTTGTAAGCCAATATAATTGATGATGTATCATGAGATGGATTATGTTGTTTAATGTTGGTTTAAACATGTTTTACTCTTTAAGCCTTGCATTGGTAGTATGCATGAGAAAACTTAAATTGAGGGCAACAAATGGGATTTTGCTGTAAATCCATGATACATGTTACATATGGTTTAATATGCATGTTTTGGAAATGTTAAGTGCATGATTTGATAAGGCACGATGTAGAAATGTTGATTGAATAGTGTTTTGGAAAGTGTTTCAAAAGGATTGTTAAATGGTTTTAAATGCATTGACGGTGGTTGCTTTTTGAGCATTTCTCACTAAGTCTAGTTTGCTTACGCTCTCTTTTTCTGTCAATACAGAGGATTAAAGGTTGGAGGCAGTAAGCAAGCGAAGGGAAATCCAAGGACTTGTGTTTACGAAAGTATGATTTTGATTTTAGACTTGTAGTAATAAAGGCAATATGATCAATCGTTGTTTAGGAGGGTTGTTTGCTAAGCTCCCTGTTTGTGCAAGTTTTATATGTTGGTTTGAACTTGTAAGAGGCCTTAATATGCTTGATATGTGTTTGGATTTATGTTTTGATTGTTGAGTAGGAAGCATGCCTATAGATGACATGGATGATTGTGTTAGGCTTGTTAGGATTGCTTAAAATGTTGGTATGTTGACGTGAAGCATGCTCCTGATGTTATATGATGTTTAGATATGTGTTGGATGTGTTTAGATCCATGTGTCATATGTTGGACCTAGAGGTCATTTCAGGCCTCAGCGTACCGGTACAGGCTCTTTGGTGTCGATACGCGGGGTCTAAAAAGGCTCAATTCATCAAAATTTAACAAAGGGTATCAGTACGCCTAGCCACCGTATCGGTATGTCTTGAGGAATTTTTGTTCTGGTGTCGTTACACGGGTTCCCGTACTGGTACACCTTCTAGCTTTTACAATCTGATTTTCAAAAACAAACCATAGAGGATCGGTACAAGTGTAAACCGTATCGGTACGGGCTTACTCAGTATACCATATCGATATAGAGCTGAATGTATCCGTACACAGAGCTGTTAAGTTGATTGAACCGTATCGATACAGGGTTAGCTCGTATCAGTACGCAGTGTACAATTTTTTGCATTTGTCTGTTGAAGGTTGCAAATTGTGTAGTTTGGTCCCTGAATGTTATGTATGCAATTGAATGAGCTCGGATGATTGTTTTAAGCTGGAATTTAACATGTGAGCATAAAAATGGACTAATGAAGGATTGGTAATCTAAATTTTAGCTAAGTCCCTGTAATTTGTGGTAATTATGTTTTGGTCCCTAAAATTCATGTTCGAGCAATTCAATGTAACGAATTCGCTGATGCATGTTCACCTTAGGGATTAAATTGATGCATTTAGATAAGATAAAAAGAAAAAATGGACCCAGTTTAGGTTATTAGCTCGGGTTTGCTTCGGCAAACCTATTAGGATATTTGTTTTGATATAATAATTGAAAAATGTTTTGGACTAATTTGAAAAGGTTTCAAAAATGGTTTTAAGTCCAAACAACTTGACAATAAGTTTGATAAGTTTTTGAAAAGTTTTAGAAGTGTTTTAAACGTTTTAAATTAGCCAAACTTATGTTTTCATCACGTCCGTACTGATACGGTTACACCCCGTATCGATACAGATAAAGGTTTTTGTAACAGGAAAATTTCAGAATCGAAAAACCATACCAATACGCCCCTAGGCATACCGATACGGATAGGATCATTTCGATACGCTTGTACGCCTACCGATCTTGGTTTCAACAACCCCTAACGGCTATTTCCCAAAGGTCATTTAAATTGCAGGGCGTACCGAAACGGCTAAAGCGTACCGATATACCATACCAATACAGTCCAAGGCGTTTCGATACGTACAGCCAGAATGGGCATAACGGCTAGTACCTGTACCGATACAAGTACACGCGTACCAATACAGAAGGCTGTAGAACTGCAATTATTGCGGGAAATAGAGTCTCCAATGGTTCCAATTCAATCCCAACGGTCTCCAACGGCTAAGAACTCAATTGGGAGTATAAAAGGGGCCTTCAAGCTTCAGCAACAACTAATGATCTCATTGTCAACAACATTATGATGCAAAAATTGTCTTAGTGCTTAAATTTCCCATTCTTGTACAGACAACACTTGTGAGCTTAAATTGTCAATGTATTCTCAAGTGTTTTAGGATTTGGGTGAGTGCTTTAGAGTGCAAACACATACGTTTAGGAGGGATTTTAGTTTGATTAGAATTTTTCTTGTTAGAGAGTGTTCCCAAAGCTCGATTTGTAAACTTTGAATGCTAGGCTTTGTAAGTAAGTCTAGGTTGTAAAATGTTACCTCCTAAGCCTTGAAAAGGGGAAGAATTCTTAGTGAATTGGTTGAAATCCTTAGTGGGGAAGCTAAGGTAGTGGATGTAGGCTTTGGTTAGAAAGCAGAACCACTCTAAATCTTTGTGTCTATTTTTTTCTATCTTTTTGCTTCCACCACCAACACCCAAAAATCAATTTCTCCACCACTTGGATATCAATTCAGTTGAAGGAAATTGGGCCTAACAATTGGTATCAGAGCGAGGCTCAATCGAGAGGGATTAACATCCTATTGAGGCAATCTGGCAAGCTCGACTAATCAACAAGTCAATCGGTTTCTATGGCGCAATCTATTGACAAGCCACCATTCTTCACGGTGAACATTATGCCCATTGGAAGAATAGGATAATGTACTTCATCAAAGCCAAAGATTATCGTCTATGGGTTCTTGCTGAAGATGGACCGTTCGTGCCAACAAGAAGTAAGGTAGAATGGAATGTTAATGACATGAAGATGATGTAACTAAATTGCAAAGCCTTGCACATCTTACTTTGTGCATTAGGCCTCGATAAGTATGCAAATGTCTCTTCTTGTGAGGATGTCAAGGAGTTATGGGACAAAATTAAAGTAATCCATGAAGGCATAAACGAGGTAAGGAAGACAAAGCTTGGTCTACTCAACCTTAACTATGAGAACTTCAAGATGGACCCGAATGAAGACATTAAGAGGATGTTCGGCCGTTTCTCCAAATTAGTCAATGGACAAAAAGGTCTTGGAGAGGATATTCCTAAGGACAAACTCGTTAGGAAGTTGATCTACTCACTTCCTGAATCATGGGAGAGCAAGAAGACGACCATCATTGAAACCAAAGACTTGAAGAAGCTCAAGCTTAACGAGCTCGTAGGATCGCTTCTTACCCATGAGATGATGTCTCAACCCTCGAGAAAGGAGAAGAAGAAGAAAATCAAAGAGCAAGGAGTCGATGTCAACATGGTTACTCTCAAATCCTCCACAAGCCATCAAGAAAATTCAAGTGAGGAGGAAAGTGAAGATAAAGAGATGGCCTATCTCTTTAAGGAATTTTCTCGATTCATGAAGAGTGAAATGGAAGAATCCAAACATGAATTGAAGAAGAAGATGAGGATCCCCCAAGTGCTCAGAATGCAAGAAGACGAGGCACACCAAATACGATTACCATCGCTTCAACAAAAATGGATCATCTTCAAAGAAAGCATATGTGGAAACATGGAGTGATGAAGACTCCACCGATCAAGACGATGTAGCCCATCTATGCTTTATGGCCCTCCAAGAGGGCGAGGTAACTTCTAACTCATCTAGTACAAATTCATATACATTCGATGAGTTACAAGAAGCCTATGATCAATTAGTTTTTGAATTTAAGGCTTCATTTTTGAAAAATAAAAAGATCATTTCAAAATTGAAAATCGAAATTGATTTGCTTTTAAAAACCAATTTCGAATTTGAAGCAAAAATGAAGGATTTTGAACTTACAGTTTTAGACTTACAAAATTTGCTTCAAAATTTAGAAAAAGATCATCAAAAAGAAATAAATGATCTTAAGAAAGAAAAAGATTTGATTTCCATGGAATTACAAAAGAAAAATAATTTGGGAAAATCAAATTTTTATGTGAGACAATCTAGTGCCCCCTAGATTTATTAAAGGAAAATGTTTTAGAAGTATTTGGGTTCCAAAAAGACTAATTACTTCAACTAAAAGGATGAAATTGAAAAATGGATTCCTAAGGGGACAAAACTTTGTGCTACTAATGCCTGTGGATCTAAAGCAATTTGGATACCGAAAATTACTTGATTGTCTTTTTGTAGGTGTGCTTGAGCCATTGATGATCAAAGTCAAACTTATGAAAGCTCTTGAGATACAAGGAAGAACACTTGAAGAAGGAAGGCTTCACATCCTACCTTTGGTTCAAATGTGGTAAAAATTAGTTGAATTTTATTTTTTTTAATTTGATTTATTTATTTTAATTCAACTAGTTTATTATAATTGTTGGACTAACATTTGAATGATGCTTAAGCAATGGGGAGCTAATTTTAAAACAAAATTTATTCTTGTCAAATTTTTTAACTCTCCATTGTTATTGGTATTTAAAGTTTGAACCACTTTTGATATAACAAAAAAGGGGAGAATGTTTTGAAAAATTGAATTTTCAAATGAATAAGGGGAGCTTATAAGATTTTCAAAAATTAATCTCTTATTCAAATTTTATTTTTACTAAAGGGGAGAATCTCAAAAATAAATTTTCAAGTTGATTTTATTATATAAAAAAGGGGGAGACTGTTAGGATATTTGTTTTGATATAATAATTGAAAAATATTTTGGACTAATTTGAAAAGGTTTCAAAAATGGTTTTAAGTCAAAACAACATGAAAATAAGTTTGAGAAGTTTTTGAAAGGTTTTGGAAGTGTTTTAAACGTTTTAAAGTAGCCAAACTTATGTTTTCAACACGTCCGTACCAGTACGGTTACACCCTGTATCGATACAGATAAAGGGTTTTTGCTACAGGAAAATTCCAGAACCAAAAAACCGTACCGATACTCCTCTAGGCGTACCGATATGGATAAGATCATTTCGATAAGCTTGTTCGCGTACCGATATTGGTTTCAACAACCCTCAATAGCTATTTCCCAATGGTCATTTAAATTGCAGGGCGTACCGAAACGAACTAAGGTGTACCGATACGGTCCAAGGCATTCTGATATGCGCAGCCAGAATGGGCATAACAGCTAGTACCTGTACCGATATGGGTACACGCGTACCAATACGAAAGGCTATAGAACTACATTTATTACGGGAAATAGAGTCTCCAACGGCTCCAATTCAATCCCAACGGTCTCCAACGGCTAGAAACTCATCTGGGAGTATAAAAGGTACCTTCAAGCTTCAACAACAAATAATGATCTCATTGTTAACAACATTATGATGCAAAAATTGTCTTAGTGCTTAAATTTCCCATTCTTGTATAGACAACACTTGTGAGCTTAAATTGTTAGTGTATGCTCAAGTGTTTTAGGATTTGGGTAACTGCTTTAGAGTGCAAACACATACCTTTAAGAGGGATTTCAGTTTGCTTAGAATTTCTCTTATTAGAGAGTGTTCCCAAAGCTCGATTTGTGAGGTTTGGATGCTAGGCTTTGTGAGTGAGTCTAGGTTGTAAAAGGTTGCCTCCTAAGCCTTGAAAAGGGGAAGAATTCTTAGTGAATTGATTGAAATCCTTAGTGGGAAAGCTAAGGTAATGGATGTAGGCTTTGGTTAGAAAGCCAAACCACTCTAAATCTTTGTGTCTATTTTTCTATCTTTTTGCTTCCACCACCAACACCCAAAAATCAACTTCTCCACCACTAGGCGATCATTCGGTTGAAGGAAATCGAGCCTAACAAAACCTAATGTGATCCTTTTAGTTCAGTTTTGGCTAGACCTGGTTAAGGGGGTTACATGCCCTTAAACACTCATTTGAGCTTATATATCTTTTCTTTCATAACCTTGAACCGTAGCCTACGTTACATGCCTATAAGGTCCATCTTTGGTCATACATGGATATTTGGGTTAAAGAGTTTATCTTTAGAATCTGTGCCACCTCTTGGTGTTAATTCTTTTATTTACAGATGATTTTGAAACCTCTTATGTATGACAGGATAATAAAAGAAAAAATGAACAAAAGGAGGGTTCAAGATGAAAAACCACAAATGGCATATTGGGTCAATAGTAGATTCGAGTTGAAAACTTGAAAAAGGAGACTCGAATATAGAAATCAAACTTGCATGGCTGACACATGAGAAGCGATCCCCCAAATTGTTTGATAAGTTCCACTCACACTGAAAGCATTTATAAGAATTTGATGTCAATGACCATTTCAAAAGTCAAACACGAAGTTGTCGGGATCACTTGATCATTTCTGAAGAAACTAGTGAACATTTGAAGAATCATGTCTCATTCAGAAAGAGCCAATCACCAAAACACACTCATTCCCCAAGTTGTCTCACATTTTGGAACCACCAATAGTCTTGACACATGTCAAATAACTATAATTATGAAAGATTAAAAGAATAGTTGATTTGCTTGATATTCAATGAACACATATTTATGAAGTGTTTCAGTTGTGAGCCTAGCGTGAGGGGAACATTTCATCTTGAAAAATGTTTTCGTGAGCTTGTCAGTTTTGAGAACTGAAAAATAAAAATGCTTTCAAATATCATCTCTCTTGAGAATGAAAAATGTTTTTTGAAATTGATGAGGGCTACTTTGAATCGAAAGCTTGAAATCACGAAATAAGGTAAATGGAGAAGAAAAAGATGAAAGTTGGTGGGGCAAAGTTCATTAGGGGCAAAAAATGAATTATCGTGATCCGTGATGAACATACTTCCCAATTGGAGAAAGGATGATCAAATCATGAAAAGAAAGACTTCACATGCATCATTAAGAGCATGCATCATTGACATGCATTCATCTTGTATATGCATTGCATCAAACATTCACCAAAACATGCATGACATCTGCATCATTGATAAATTTGCAGGAGAATGTTCACTTGAACTTTGCAGTTTCGATCTTGTACAAAGTCCTCCAATTTTAAGGTATGATGTTTGTAAGACTCATTTGAGATGTTTTTTTTAACATTTTCACCAAATTGCAATAATCTTCTCTTGAGGACATTTTTCAAAAATTACTTTTGTGAAACGTTTTCAAGCTTTCACAATCCTCTCTCGAGGATTTTTTTTCAAGGGAATGGCTTTACTCTTTTGAGGACATTTTCTCAAATCTCTCTTGAGATATTGATTTTCAAAACCTCTATAGGTTTTTAAGATTGTTTCTCATGAAACACACTTTGTCTCCCTTGAGACCTTTTTTCTCGAAACATATTTTGTCTCCATTGAAACATATTTTGTCTCCTTTGAGACTGTTTCCTTTTAAACACAATTTTGCCTCCCTGGAGATGTTTACCTCGAAACACAACTTAGTCTTCATTGAGATCGTTGCACTTGAAACATATTTCGTCTCCCTTGATATTGTTTCCTTATAAACACAACTTTGTCCCCCTTAAGGCTGTTTCACTTGAAACACATCATTGTCTCCCTTGAGACCATTTCCCTTGAAATACATTTTGTTTCCCTTGAAACACAACATTTTCTCCTTTGAGAACATTTCCCTTGAAATACATTTTGATTCTCTTGAGATCGTTTCCCTCGAAACACAACTTTGTCTTTTGAGATAAAATTTGAGCATCTCTTGAGGATATTTCAACTCTCCTTTGAGACATTCAAGGATAAATGCATTCCTTGCACATTAATTATCAAACAGGTACAAATAAAACCTTGTCTCAGGCATGAATGAGTGATTGTACATCAAATCTTGCTTCAAACACGAATGATCAGATCTTCACCTCAGAGAGGGAGTGACATCCAACATTTGCATCCAAGATGGAGTGCCACTATTTGCCTTCAAGATGAAGTGTCACCATTTGCCTCCAAGATAGTGTGTCATCATCAAGCCTCCAAGACGAAGTGCCATCATCAAGCCTCCAAGACGGAGTGTCACCATTCCCCTCTAAGACGAAGTGTTACTACAAGCCTTCAAGAGGGAGTGCCATCATCAAGCATTCAAGACGGAGTGCTACCATTCGCCTTCAAGATAGAGTGCCACCAATTCACCTCCAAAATGAAGCGTCATCACTCGCCTCCAAGACAGAGTGCCACACCAAACCTCCAAGACGGAGTGTTATTATCACAAGTTCAACATTCACTAGACAAATTTGATGCTCTTAGTCTTTGCTCTATTTCACTCGTTCGAGCAATAAGCAAAAAAAGACAACTATAAGCATCAATTTTGTCCTGACCTATTTATTTGGCCCATATTCAGGTACACCCAAAAACAAACATAACCCCCCAAAAATAGTCTTCAAGATCTTTCTTCTCTTGCACAACACTCAAACTTGCACAACACTCTTTTTACTAACTAATCCCTAAAAAATTTCAATTGTCAACTATCTCACTGGCCCTATAAATTGCCATGAATTTATTAGTAAAGGGCTGGTCACTGGAGCAATTAAAAAAATCTAAAAAAGTGATAAAAAGGCATCGGGTTAGCAAAAGGAGAGAACCTGAAAGAGAGAAAAAAAAAAAACAAAATAAAAAGGGAACCTCGATTAGCTAGAGAGAGGTGTAGAGAAAAGAAACAAAGCGGAAAAGGGGGCTTCTGGACCTTTGGCTCACGATCGAGCACCACCGTCCAATTGCCCCCTGCCAGTCATGTTCACTGCCACCAAGCAGCACCGCAAATGCAAACAGCATCCAAAAGAAGCTGAGTGTCCCGACCCCTAAGCCTCACCCTTAAGCTTCTCGGCAAGCACCATTCAACAGCCACCACCCTTGTGCACTTGCACCAGGCGTTCAAAATCCAAACATTTGCTCCCATCACTCACCACACAGTCATTGCACCATCACCATTACCACCATACACTCCCACACCACTACCTTGTTGCCTCTCGGCAACCTTCACCTACCCATGCATTTAAACTAATAACCCACAGCTTCATTGCCCCACAACTTGCGACCAAACTAAAAAATCAATTAGCAAAGAAAAATGGAAAAATAAGAACGAACCAAAAGGAAAAATCGAGAGGTTGTGTGCCTTAATCTTTAGGCCGGAGCACGTTCACGGCGGTTGAAGGCTCTGTTTGAAAAATAGAACGGTGAGGAGCTTCGTTATGTACCAAAGGGACGTATATCTTGAAATCTTGATGATCCAACCACGAACGGGGCAGATCGAAGAAAACAAGTGCGAACGACAAAGCCACGATTTGGAGATTTCGAGCAGGTTTTTATCCAATCCAAGCCGATAAAAAGAAAAGAGTAGGAAAACTGGACTACGTAGACGGTGGAGACTACCGGAAAAGACTAGTGGAGCAGGGGCAGCAATGGCATCGAAAGAGAACGGCGATACAGAGAAAATGAATTTTGTTTTCTTCTTTCGAAGATGAGACTAAAACGTGAAAAGGGGAGAACTTTTTTTCAGCTAACAAACCGTGTGGGTTTGCTCCAGGTCTGGTCTGCTGCAGCAACCCACTAATGGCCCAACATTTACACTCAAATCTTTTGGGCTTTGACACTTTCTCACTTTCATTAGCATTTATATTACTATTATTTACATACTATAATTTCATTTTTTAACTAACGTATATCATACTTATTATTATATGCTTTTCTTATTTTTTAAATATATTGTAAATATCATTTACTTATTTTTCTTACCTTGATTTATATTGGTATTATTATTGATTTTACTAACATCTTTTTTCTTTTTGTAATGTTATTCCTCATAAGACATTGTCATTTTAACACTTATATTTAATTTTTTCGAGACAACACAACCCTTCAGGTATCAATTTTGGGCGTCGTGGGGGTGTTATAATCTTCCCCATACGTAACAGACTCCCGAGCCCGACCATGACTCCGTTCAGATGCAGACCAGTTCTACAGGTTTTCAGTCGTACCCAACTCAAAACGACCGATGGCGACTTCAAACCATGACGAGAATTTGAAGGCCCAATCAATTTTGGCCTAGACAAAAATAGCATTGATTGGCGCTTTTCATTCGTATACCCAAGTGCAGGTTGTTGTCAAGTAATAATTCTCGGGAGTCCGAGGTCGAATCCACAGGGAAGTTTTGTTTAGAAATTACAAGATTATAAATAAAAAAATCTGCAAAGAGAATAATTGATTAGAAAATAAACAACGATAAAAATAAAAGATGCTGAGGTTTTGAGAATCCACTCTTGGTATTATACTAAGATTAATTTTGATTCTTCTTATTACTCAGTTGAAGTCCATATGATGAAATGAAATCTAATCGGAAGGTCTTGCAATGAAACTCCAAATTCCAAAGTCCATTGTCCAAGTCCAAAGTGCAATAAACAATGTCCAAAAAATGCAAAGGTATAGCATATGGTGTTATATGGATTGGTGCAATCAAAATTAATAAACAAGTCCAAGTGTTTATTATGCCAATTTGTTTTGTCTACAATAAATCAAGTTAATTATAACAAACATTTATTGTGCCAAATTACTTGTCTATAATGAAGCAAGGTTCTTAATTTACTAACATGAATATTAGCCAACTGAATTTAACATCATATACGAATTTAACATGTTTTAGTATACGTTGAGAATTTTAAACTAACCTTTAGTACATACCAAGAGCTTCATCCTTTCACCTCAGCAACTTGACTTAGAAAGACACCATAACTTTAAAGAAAATAAAATTTGGTTTACAAAAACCAAACATAAGAAACAAAAATATAAAGATGAAAGAAAGAAAAATGATCTTGAATTTTTAACAACAAGGTTACAACCAAGCTTCCAAGATGATTTACAAGGCAAAACTAAAGCCTATTTATAGGATATTTGTGATGCTAAATGCCAAAGGATGGTGGCTGGAAATTCATCCACTTGAAAGAAATCTTTGCATTATTTGATGATGACTTTGCATTATTTGATGATGACTTTGCATTACTCCGGTTTTCAGAATTTTGTGGGCATTTCCAGATTTGTTTTGACTATGCATTTACTTTGAAAATGTAGTAGTCTCAATAAGCTTTCCAACGGTATCTCACGAGCCAATTTTCGAGTTTTGGAGCTCAAGTTATAGTCAAAACCGTACAACATATTGAGTGCAAAATTTTAGTACGAGTTTATTGAGTCTATTTTCTCAATTTCAGCATTTGCCCAATTCCTTTCACCTTGGATCATCTTTGGATTCAACTTCATTTGTATCATAATTGCAACCACCAAATTCAACATATCTAAGCCCGCAATTAACACAAAAATAAAATTTATTAAAAATAACTGAAAAAATAACAAAAGTACTAAAACCGCAACATATTTAAAATACAAACCACAAAATATGTAATAACTAAAAACTTACAAATTTTAATAAAACACTTAATAAACAATGCAAATGTTCATACTATAGATACTAAAATGAGACTATATTAAGGACTCATCACACCCCCACACTTACATTTTTGCTTGTCCTCAAGCAAACAAATCACCAATGCAAATGTAGATGCAACCTAATATACTTTAGCGTCAACTGATGAGGAGAACACAAATTGTGAATGTAGAGTAAAATATCACTATTAAGAACTTAAATATTTGAACATGGCCAAATAGAATGCTATTCATGACATAGGTGGTCTCTAGAAAATTCTCACAGTCAAAAAGTGTAGGACAATGGAACTTTTGTGCTTATATGTGCGCAAATCACCTGTGTGCAATCTCATTAGCACATTGGAAAAGTAATAAACAATAAGTGAATGACTATCATGAATTAATTCATTATTCACCTTTATATATAATTAGTTTCAATATAATAGAGTCACCAAGTCTTTTTAATTGGCTTATAATAGAGCTTAGGTCAAGGTATGATATTTCAATGAGATTGACCACAATTGGCTTATCCTAAACTCAATTTACTTACGAATCAAAGTGAGAAAGAAGTATTAATTCCCATCTTCACCTAGTGATCATCCAACTCCATTATTTTCCAAAATTTCCTTATTTCTCCGTTACAAAAGGATAAAGCATAAAGCATAAGTATTTTTTTCTCTCTTTTTTTCTCTTTTTTTACAAGACACTAGTATTATTATTATTTTTTATTTTTTAATAAAGAGAACATTTTTGTAGAAAAATAGAATTCCACGCTTTAATCTTTCTTATGTCTTTCTCCTGTTAAAATTTATCTACCTACCCCATTAATACTTATGCTCATAAAGATATGTTCGGTAAGTACTGAGCATCTAAAGCAAACAAAGGTAAGGTTGGAGCTTTAAGCTCTGTAGGTAAAGATAAACAAAGAAATATTTGGTGAGTCAAGAAAAGGCTATAGGCTCAAAATCAGGTGTTCAAGGGAAATGTTATATGGTTGGCTAAAAAGGCTTAATCGATCCAAAAAAAATAAAGACTTAGATCGTCCCCTATCATGCATTTGGAACTCTTATTAATATAAAAATGAAATAATGATTTTTTTATGATTGGGTTCATCATTCACTTACGATCGATTACAATTCTATGTACGTCCCATGAGACAGATGATGTGTAACAAAGAAATCACAAATTCTGGAGATATCAAGGAAGATTCAAAGTGAAGCATCCAGTGTTGTTATTCTTTCTAACTGTGAAACATCAGAGACTCTTTCTATAGACAAGTCATAACATAATTTTGACACATATTTAATCTTTCAAGTCTTTAATAGTGATGTTTTACTTTATATTCACAAAATTATTTTCAACTCGCAGAAATCAAGTAAGTACATGCAACACTATATGCACAAAAAAACAAACACTCAAGCATCAGACCAATCACTTTTTTTATATATTATTAAATTGTCAAAGTGCGTCTCAAGATTTACTTTGCTCAGCCATTTTTCAACTCAACTTCTCTTAAAAATTTAGACATCTAATAAAACATGTATTATAACTATTACTTTATAACAAGGTAAACAAATTATAATCAGCAAGGTGTGTCTCAGTATAAATACTTACTCAACCACCTTTTTCCTAGCTATGTCAAAAAGATCAAAGTGCGTCTTACCATTAACTAACAAGATTAACTATAATCTGTCACTTTTTTTTCAATTTGACTTAACCTAATGATTTAACAAATGTCAAGTTTTTTTTAAGTTTTTTTATTATATCCCCTACCCCACCTAATCAGGACATTGTCCTCAATATCAAAATTAAAAGTAGAATTTAGAGGATATTACATGTTCTGCTGCTACTGATTGCTAGAACTGACACATAAAAAAATAAAACAAAAAATATTAAAATAAGATAATATCACAGTTATAAAGAATAATCCACATCTCGCTTGTCTTCGTCTCTTTTCCTTTTCCCACGTGTACTCTCTATTAAAACAGGAAGACACCTGAAATCTTGAAGCTTTTTGAGTAGTTCTTCAATTGTTGTAGCAGAGATTAAGATTCTTCTTGCCTCTGAAAATATAAAACCATTTTTGTAAAACCTATTTTTAATTTTGATATAACAAAGTGTTTAAGCACTAATTTGTAAAAGAAAATAAAATTTTAAGTACTCAAAAGTCTCACAAAATGGCAAGGAAAAGTTTTCCAATGTTATAGACTTAAACCCAAAAATTTTCTAAGTGTTTCAAGCCAAAAATACACAAATACGCCCAGGCGTACCGATACACCCCTTGGTGTTTTGATACGGTTTTTAGCTACTGGAATTTGTTTTTACAAAGCGTACCGATACGGCTTAGCCCGTTTTGATACGACCTTCATATTACTTTGAAAATTAGGCCTTGCATTTTGATACGTACAACCCGTTTTGATACGACCTTCAATCTGGGCAAATGTTTTTAGCTTAGCGTTTCGATACGGATCACAGCCGTTTTGATACG
Source organism: Hibiscus mutabilis (assembly GCA_019671005.1). NCBI lineage: Eukaryota > Viridiplantae > Streptophyta > Magnoliopsida > Malvales > Malvaceae > Hibiscus > Hibiscus mutabilis. The sequence goes on from CM033736.1 coordinate 38,682,273, forward strand.
ATTTGATATATGGGTTTAAGAAATTTGTACTCGTACTGATACGGTACACTATGTTTCGATACGGTTTGACATATAGATTTAAGAAATTTCAAAACGTACTGATACGGTTAACTCCGTACCGATACGGTTTGTCAAGATCTTCAAAGATTTTTGCATTAAATTTTTCGACCGTTACTTGTCAGTTATTGGAATCCCCAATTTTAAAATACCGTTGGACCCGTATCGATACGCCCCTAGGCGTACTGAGCATTTTTTCATCCAAGATTCCAGTGAGCAAAACTCCTATCGATACGACATTGTCGTTTCGATACGCCCCCCATTTTTCACTATGACCGTTTCGATATGCCCTTACGCATATCGATATGCTTTCCACAACGGTTATATTTTTGTTGGAATAGGTATCGATACGGGCCTTCGTGTACTGATACAGATGTTCACCAAACTACATTTATTGAGGGAAAGATGGTCTCCAACGGCTCTATTGATGACTTCAACAACCCAAACGACTAGAATTCAATAAGAGGGTATAAATACAAGTCTCCAATGCAGCAACAACAACTAATGAAACTCCATTGAACAACATTCAAGTACTCAAGCAAAATCAAACCCTTGTGCTCAAAAAGTCAAATCCTTGTACCCAACTTGTGTAATCCTTTGTAATCTTTTTATTTCAAGTTTGGGGTTGAGTGTTCTTGTAAATTGGGCAAATATTTACCTTGTGAGGGTTTTTATTCATTTTCCATTTCTTTCTTTGTATTCAAGAGTGAATTGTTCAAAGCTTTGGGTAGAAAGCTTGAACTTGTAAGGGTTGCCTCCTAAGCCTAGAAAAAGGGAAGAATTTCATAGTGAAATTGGTTGAAAATCCTTAGTAGAAAGCTAAGGTAGTGGACGTAGAACTTGTTAGAAGCTTGAACCACTATAAATCATTGTGTCCCATTGTCTATCTTTTCTGATTTGCTTCCAAACTTTTAAAATAGCCAATTCACTCCCTCTTGGCCAACATCTACATTGATTGATCGTCCTAACAATTGGTATCAGAGCCACACTCAACCGAAGGTTTAACAACCGTTGAGGAGATCCTAGAAGGTGATCTAATTAATCAAAGTCAAAGCCATGACATCCACCTCCGGCAACAATTTATACGAGTCTCAATCCATCACCAAACCTCCATACTTCAATGGGGATAACTATCCCTATTAGAAAATTGTATGAAGTTCTTCATCAAATCACATGACTACCTCTTATGGGATGTAGTGGAAGATGGACCAACAATCCCGATGAAGAGAGAAGGTGATCGGTTAGTTCTGAAGTCTAAGCACGAGATGACCGATGAAGATCGGAAGAAGCTCCAAATCAATGATAAAGCAATGCACATGCTATTTTGTTCACTTGGATCGGATGAGTACTCCAAGATGTCATCTTGCTCAAGTGCCAAAGATCTAGTTAGAGGTTTGCCTAAAATAAATTTTTCAAATAATAAAATTTGTGATGCTTGTGCAAAAGGCAAACATAAAAGAGTTTCTTTCAAACCTATTAATGATGTTTCAACTAGTAGAGTTTTACAATTGATCCATATGGTATCTTTGGTCCTATTAGAACTACTAGCTGGGTGGAAAATCATATGCATATGTTTTAGTTGATGATTACTCTAGATACACATGGGTTTTATTCTTAAGTACCAAAGATGAGGCGTTAGAAAAATTCATCACTTTTTCAAAAATCACTCAAAAATACATTGGTCAAAATATTTCTCACATTCAAAGTGACCATGGCACCGAATTTCAAAATTTAGGTTTTGAGGATTTTTGTAACTCAAATGGTATTAGCCACAATTTTTTAGCTCCCAGAACACCTCAACAAAATGGGGTTGTTGAAAGGAAAAAATAGAACTTTAGAGGAAATGGCTAGAACCATGCTTTGCAAAAACAATTTGCCAAAATACTTTTGGGCGGAAGCCACTAATACGACTTGTTATATCATAAATAGAGTAATGATTAGGCCTATTTTGAAGAAAATTCCTTATGAGATTTTAAAATCCAAAAAGCCTAACATTAGCTATTTTCATCCATTTGGTTGTAAATGTTTTGTTTTAAACAATGGAAAAGACAATTTAGGCTAATTTGACTCTAAAAGTGATGAAGCTATTTTCTTAGGGTATTCTTTAAACTCTAAAGCCTATCAAGTATTTAATAAAAGAACCTTAGTTGTTGAATAGTCAATACATGTGATTTTCGATGATAACCTCCTTCCGAGGAAGGATTCTTGTAATGATGATGATGTAAGAATTTTTAAAGCCGATGATGGTGGGCAATCATCAATGGTGAATGAAGTTCCAACCAAAGAAGAGGAAACACAAGATCCACCTCTAGAAGCCTTGAAGGACATGAGCCTAGAGGAAAAGGAAGTGAGCTACCCAAGAGAGTACAACTATGTCAAAAATGGTGAGATTTTGGGTGATCCATCCAAAGGGGTAACCACTAGACTTTCTCTTAAAAATGCATGTAATGTAGCATTTATCTCATGCATAGAGCCTAAGAATGTTAAAGAAGCATTAAATGATAATTTGAGAGGAGTCAAGTTTGGACATTAGTCTATAGGCCTAGTGATAAATCTACTATAGGAACTAAATTGGTTTATAGAAAAAAACTAGATGAGAGTGGTAACATAGTGAGAAACAAGGCTAGACTTGTTGCTCAAGGTTACACTCAAGAAGAGGGAATCGATTTTGATGAAACCTATGCTCCCGTAGCTAGAATGGAAGCCATTAGGATGCTTTTAGCATTTGCATGTTATCATGAATTTAAGCTCTTTCAAATGGATGTAAAAAGTGCATTTTTAAATGGTTTTATTAGTGAAGAAGTGTATGTAGAACAACCACCCATTTTTGAAGATCCAAATTACCCAAACCATGTTTTTAAACTTTCTAAAGCTTTATATGGTTTGAAATAAGATCCTAGAGCTTGGTATGAAAGATTATCAAGTTTTTTAATTGAAAAAAGTTTTAATAAAGGAAAGGTGGACACTGCACTCTTTATTAAAAGAATTGGCAAAGACATTTAGTAGTTCAAATATACGTTGATGATATAATTTTTGGTTCTACTAATGAATTGTTTTGCCAAGATTTTGCTAAGTTGATGCAAGGTGAGTTTGAGATGAGCATGATGAGGGAGCTCTCATTCTTCTTGGGGCTCCAAATTAAGCAAAGGAAGGATGGCACCTTCATCAATCAAGATAAGTACATCAAGGACATGCTCAAGAAGTTTGGCTTGGAGAATGTGAAACTTCAAGCCACTCTAATGAGTTCTTCCACAAAGCTTGACAAAGATGAAGAGGTAAGTGTGTAGATTTAAAGCTTTATCGCTCTATGATTGGATCTTTGCTTTATCTTATCGCAAGTAGACCTGACATTATGTTTAGTGTTTGCTTGTGTGCTAGATTTCAAGCTAGTCCTAGAGAATCACACCTTATAGCCATTAAGAGAATCTTTAGGTACCTTAGAGATGCACCTTGTTTAGGTCTTTGGTATCCTAGAGAGTCTTCCTTTAACTTACATGCCTTCAGATGCGGATTATGGGGGTTGTAAGATAGATAGAAAAAGTACCTCCGGTACATGTCAATTCCTAGGTAGTATGCTAATATCATGGTTTTCTAAGAAGCAAAATAGTGTAGCATTATCTACCACCGAGGCAGAATTTATATTGGTAGGGAGTTGTTGTGCTCAAGTCCTTTGGATGAAGCAACAACTCTTAGATTATGGAATTGATGTAGGTACCATCCCCATTAGGTGTGACAACACTAGTGCTATTTGTCTCACTAAGAATCCCATACAACATTCTAGAACCAAACATATAGAAATAAGGCATCATTTCATTATAGATCATGTCTTGAAAAATGATGTAGTTCTAGAATATGTAGACACCTTGAACCAATTACCGGATATTTTTACCAAACCATTAGACAAAGAGCGTTTCTCTTAGGAGAGAGTTAGGCTTAACCAAAGCATCCTTTGACCCTTAGAGCCTCTTTTGGTCTTAAAAATATGCTTAAATTTGTTTGATTGATTGCTTTTGTGATTTTGCTCCTATATACATATATGCTTGTTGCTAGGGGGACTATGCATCTATTTATGCTCATACATGATGTTTTCATATCATTCACATGCATTTCGATTCGATTAAAAATTGAATTTTTGAGCAACTTGCAGCCAAAATTGACATTTCTGGCATATGCGTATCGATACGGTGTTCCGCGTATCGATACGGGTCGTTTACAATTGTTTCGGTATAGGTTTACCTATACCGGTACGGGTCACGTATCGAAACGACTGTATAAGCGTTTTGGTACTGGGTTTGATACGCCACTTTGGCGTATCAGTACGCGTTCACGCTGGGCAAATTTTAAGGGCTTTAAATGAGGGTTTTTCACTTTAACTCAAATACCCTTTTTCTTAAAACCCTAGATACGAAATTCTCTATAAAAACCTCTCAATCCCTCATATTTTCCTACACAACTCTTAAAAATTCTTGAAGGCTTTTAGTTTTTACGCCAAACCCAAGCTACAATCATCAAGTTTGTGCATCCAAATCACTTCATTTATCCTTAATCTCAACTTCAAGGTATAAACCCTAACTTTTTTCTTTTCAATTTTCGTACATATATATACACTGATTTTGTACTATAATCATAGATATAGAACCTATATAGTATGGTTTTCAGTATTTTTGTAAAAACTTTTTCAAAATCCAATTTTTTGATTCGAATATAAAATTATATCGTATATTTTTAACATTGTTTTTGAAGTTTTCTTTTACCAAAAAATTATTTTTATACTTGTATATGTTTTAAACTATATTGTATAGATTTTTAACAATACCTTGATTATTGGATTACTTTTTGGATCGAATGTATTGATTTATGCATACATCGTTTTTGGTTTGATTTTGTTTTCAGATTATGACTCCTAAGAAACGAGCACAAAAGGACATTGCCTCTAGTTCAAATCCTCCGTGTCCTCTTCCCGATCATATTGGTAATAGACCCAATCTTACCCACATTTATCAAAATTTTTGTAATGAACCTCAATTTCCAGACGCCATGGAAAATTTTAAAGAATACCAAAGTTACAAAATTTGACCCGAGTGTGTTACTTCAATCCCGTTTTTATCCTCCGAAAGATTTAAATTCAAATATCTTTATTTAATGCACAATTGGAAACTTATGAAATTTTTAAGTATACCCGGGATTTAATACAGAAATCTTGTTTTGATCTTCTATTCCAACGCTCGGTGTATTTACAATGAAAAACGAACTTTGGTCATTGCAATTGAATCTTACTTAATGGGTAAGAAATTTCGAATTGATTCAAGTGTCTTAGCAAACTTTTTGGGTCTTGAGGATACATGAATAGATGACAAGGCTGAGTTAGGATATGTCCTTAGTGGTTCGGTGATCGTTCTTGATGCCCATGACCGTATCTTACATTTCATGATCACTTGATGGTTTCGTCCATCCGGTGGGAAATACTTTACCATCCACCAAAGTCGATGATTTTTGGCTTCGATGCTTTCATGAGGAGAAGCGACCCAACCTTGCTCAGATTATGTTCTCTGAGATCGTCTTTCTTGTCCAACATCGCCACACCACCTTGGTTACATTCTTCACATATGGCACGGCTTTGAGCTACATCTTCCATAAGATGGGTATTGATTGTTCATACGATCTTCCGTAACCTCTCATAGATCCCATTGATGAGCGTTCTTTCCGTCGTACAAAGTTCACCTACTATAATGGACAATGGATTTGGAACACCGACCTTTCGGTGGTGTACAACCCGATCCGGTGGTGGCTCCTCACGACGCTCCTATTCTACAAGCTTCGGTGGCCCAACCAAATCATGATGCTCTCATGGCTTTCCTCAATGAGAAGTTCACCTATTTGCACACCACCATGGACTCTGAATTTTCCGCGATCGACACTTGCTTCACATCCTTAGAGAAAAGGGTGACGGCTATTGGACATCGCCAAAAATCTATGGACATCACTCTTACCGCCTTTCATGGTGAATGGCGTCAATCCCATGGACTTCAAGCCACTAATGATGAGGAGAACGAAGATGAAGAAGATGAAGATGATGGAGACGATGGCATGGACTCTTAGGCATTTTGCATATCTTAGCATATCATATTAGGATTTGAATATTGCACCTTTGTTTTATGTTATTATGAACTCCTATGCTTTGCTTTTTATTTAGTTTATGTTTTTAGGATTTGAGTTGGAATTGCTTGAACCATGATTTAAATTTTTAATGCTTATGTTGCTTATTTTAAATTGCTTGGAGTTAGCTTGTTGATTTGATAAATATTATATTGAACTATGTTGACTTTTGATCTAACAAAAAAGGGGGAGAAGATTTAAATAGCAAATTTTTTTATAGCCCTAAATTAAGGGGGAGTAAAATTTCAAAATTTTTCCTAAAGATACTTAAAAATTTACCATTTGGTTTTGTTATATCAAAAAGGGGGAGATTGTAAAACCAATGTTTGATTTTGATATAACAAAGTGTTTAAGGATTAATTTGTAAAAGAAAATAAATTTTTAAGTACTCAAAAGTCTCACAAAATGACAAGGAAAAGTTTTCCAAAGTTATAGACTTAAACCCAAAAATTTTCTAAGTGTTTCAAGCCAAAAATACACAAATATGCCCAGGCATATCGATACACCCCTTGGTGTTTCGATACAGTTTTTAGCTACTGGAATTTGTTTTTCCAAAGCGTGACCGATATGGCTTAGCCCGTTTTATTACGACCTTCATGTTACTTTAAAAATTAGGCCTTGCATTTTGATACGTACAACCCGCTTTGATACGACCTTCAATCTGGGCAAACATTTTTAGCTTAGCGTTTCGATACGGATCACACCCGTTTTGATACGATTTGAAATATGGGTTTAAGAAATTTGTACTTGTATCGATACAAGTACATTATGTTTCGATATAGTTTGAAATATAGATTTAAGAAATTTCAAAACGCATCGATATGGTTAACCCCGCACCGATACGGTTTGTCAAGATCTTCAAAGATTTTTGCATTAAATTTTTAACCGTTACTTATCGTTATTGGAATCCCCAATTTTAAAATACCGTTGAACCCAGATCGATACGCCTCTAGGTGTACCGAGCATTTTTTCATCCAAGATTCCAGTGAGCAAAACTCCTATCGATACGACATTGTCGTTTCATTACGCCCCATTTTGCACTATGACCGTTTCGATATGCCCTTACGCGTATCGATACGCTTTCCACAACGGTTATATTTTTGTTGTAACAGGTATCGATACGGGCCTTCGTGTACCGATACGGTTGTTCACCAGACTGCATTTATTGCGGGAAAGATGGTCTCCAACGGCTCTATTGATGACTTCAACCACCCAAACGGCTAGAATTCAATAAGAGGGTATAAATACAAGTCTCCAATGCAGCAACAACAACTAATGAAACTCCATTGAACAACATTCAAGTACTCAAGCAAAATCCAACCCTTGTGCTCAAAAAGTCAAATCCTTGTACCCAACTTGTGTAATCCTTTGTAATCTTTTTATTTCAAGTTTGGGGTTGAGTGTTCTTGTAAATTGGGCAAATATTTACCTTGTGAGGGTTTTTATTCATTTTCCATTTCTTTCTTTGTATTCAAGAGTGAATTGTTCAAAGCTTTGGGTATAAAGCTTGAACTTGTAAGGGTTGCCTCCTAAGCCTAGAAAAAGGGAAGAATTTCATAGTGAAATTGGTTGAAAATCCTTAGTAGAAAGCTAAGGTAGTGGACGTAGAGCTTGTTAAAAGCTTTAACCACTATAAATCATTGTGTCTTATTGTTTATCTTTTCTGATTTGTTTCCAAACTTTTAAAATAGCCAATTCACCCCTATTGGACAACTACATTGATTGATCATCCTAACAATTGGTATCAGAGCCACACTCAACCGAAGGTCTAACAACCGTTGAGGCGATCCTAGAAGGTAATCCAATCAATAAAAGTCAAAGCCATGGCATTCGCCTCCGGCAACAGCTTATACGAGTCTCAATCCATCACCAAACCTCCATACTTCAATGGGGATAACTATCCCTATTGGAAAAATCATATGAAGTTCTTCATCAAATCACACGACTACCTCCTATGGGATGTAGTGGAAGATGGACCAACAATCCCGACGAAGAGAGAATATGATCGGTTAGTTCTGAAGTTTAAGCACGAGATGACCGATGAAGATCGGAAGAAGCTCTAAATCAACGACAAAGCAATGCACATGCTATTTTGTTCACTTAGATCAGATGAGTACTCCAAGATGTCATCTTGCTCAAGTGCCAAAGATCTAGTTGAGGTTTGCCTAAAATAAATTTTTCAAATAATAAAATTTGTGATGCTTGTGCAAAAGGCAAACATAAAAGAGTTTCTTTCAAACCTATTAATGATGTTTCAACTAGTAGAGTTTTACAATTGATCCATATGGTATCTTTGGTCCTATTAGAACTACTAGCTGGGTGGAAAATCATATGCATATGTTTTAGTTGATGATTACTCTAGATACACATGGGTTTTATTCTTAAGTACCAAAGATGAGGCGTTAGAAAAATTCATCACTTTTTCAAAAATCACTCAAAAATACATTGGTCAAAATATTTCTCACATTCAAAGTGACCATGGCATCAATTTCAAAATTTAGGTTTTGAGGATTTTTGTAACTCAAATGGTATTAGCCACAATTTTTTAGCTCCCAACACCTCAACAAAATGGGGTTGTTGAAAGGAAAAAATAGAACTTTAGAGGAAATGGCTAGAACCATGCTTTGCAAAAAACAATTTGCCAAAATACTTTTGGGCGGAAGCCACTAATACGACTTGTTATATCATAAATAGAGTAATGATTAGGCCTATTTTGAAGAAAATTCCTTATGAGATTTTAAAATCCAAAAAGCCTAACATTAGCTATTTTCATCCATTTGGTTGTAAATGTTTTGTTTTAAACAATGGAAAAGACAATTTAGGCTAATTTGACTCTAAAAGTGATGAAGCTATTTTCTTAGGGTATTCTTTAAACTCTAAAGCCTATCAAGTATTTAATAAAAGAACCTTAGTTGTTGAATAGTCAATACATGTGATTTTCGATGATAACCTCCTTCCGAGGAAGGATTCTTGTAATGATGATGATGTAAGAATTTTTAAAGCCGATGATGGTGGGCAATCATCAATGGTGAATGAAGTTCCAACCAAAGAAGAGGAAACACAAGATCCACCTCTAGAAGCCTTGAAGGACATGAGCCTAGAGGAAAAGGAAGTGAGCTACCCAAGAGAGTACAACTATGTCAAAAATGGTGAGATTTTGGGTGATCCATCCAAAGGGGTAACCACTAGACTTTCTCTTAAAAATGCATGTAATGTAGCATTTATCTCATGCATAGAGCCTAAGAATGTTAAAGAAGCATTAAATGATAATTTGAGAGGAGTCAAGTTTGGACATTAGTCTATAGGCCTAGTGATAAATCTACTATAGGAACTAAATTGGTTTATAGAAAAAACTAGATGAGAGTGGTAACATAGTGAGAAACAAGGCTAGACTTGTTGCTCAAGGTTACACTCAAGAAGAGGGAATCGATTTTGATGAAACCTATGCTCCCGTAGCTAGAATGGAAGCCATTAGGATGCTTTTAGCATTTGCATGTTATCATGAATTTAAGCTCTTTCAAATGGATGTAAAAAGTGCATTTTTAAATGGTTTTATTAGTGAAGAAGTGTATGTAGAACAACCACCCATTTTTGAAGATCCAAATTACCCAAACCATGTTTTTAAACTTTCTAAAGCTTTATATGGTTTGAAATAAGATCCTAGAGCTTGGTATGAAAGATTATCAAGTTTTTTAATTGAAAAAGTTTTAATAAAGGAAAGGTGGACACTGCACTCTTTATTAAAAGAATTGGCAAAGACATTTAGTAGTTCAAATATACGTTGATGATATAATTTTTGGTTCTACTAATGAATTGTTTTGCCAAGATTTTGCTAAGTTGATGCAAGGTGAGTTTGAGATGAGCATGATGAGGGAGCTCTCATTCTTCTTGGGGCTCCAAATTAAGCAAAGGAAGGATGGCACCTTCATCAATCAAGATAAGTACATCAAGGACATGCTCAAGAAGTTTGGCTTGGAGAATGTGAAACTTCAAGCCACTCTAATGAGTTCTTCCACAAAGCTTGACAAAGATGAAGAGGTAAGTGTGTAGATTTAAAGCTTTATCGCTCTATGATTGGATCTTTGCTTTATCTTATCGCAAGTAGACCTGACATTATGTTTAGTGTTTGCTTGTGTGCTAGATTTCAAGCTAGTCCTAGAGAATCACACCTTATAGCCATTAAGAGAATCTTTAGGTACCTTAGAGATGCACCTTGTTTAGGTCTTTGGTATCCTAGAGAGTCTTCCTTTAACTTACATGCCTTCAGATGCGGATTATGGGGGTTGTAAGATAGATAGAAAAAGTACCTCGGTACATGTCAATTCCTAGGTAGTATGCTAATATCATGGTTTTCTAAGAAGCAAAATAGTGTAGCATTATCTACCACCGAGGCAGAATTTATATTGGTAGGGAGTTGTTGTGCTCAAGTCCTTTGGATGAAGCAACAACTCTTAGATTATGGAATTGATGTAGGTACCATCCCCATTAGGTGTGACAACACTAGTGCTATTTGTCTCACTAAGAATCCCATACAACATTCTAGAACCAAACATATAGAAATAAGGCATCATTTCATTATAGATCATGTCTTGAAAAATGATGTAGTTCTAGAATATGTAGACACCTTGAACCAATTACCGGATATTTTTACCAAACCATTAGACAAAGAGCGTTTTTGGTCTCTTAGGAGAGAGTTAGGCTTAACCAGCATCCTTTGACCCTTAGAGCCTCTTTTGGTCTTAAAAATATGCTTAAATTTGTTTGATTGATTGCTTTTGTGATTTTGCTCCTATATACATATATGCTTGTTGCTAGGGGGACTATGCATCTATTTATGCTCATACATGATGTTTTCATATCATTCACATGCATTTCGATTCGATTAAAAATTGAATTTTTGAGCAACTTGCAGCCAAAATTGACATTTCTGGCATATGCGTATCGATACGGTGTTCCGCGTATCGATACGGGTCGTTTACAATTGTTTCGGTATAGGTTTACCTATACCGGTACGGGTCACGATCGAAACGATTTGTATAAGCGTTTGTATCTTTGGGTTTGATACGCCACTTTGGCGTATCAGTACGCGTTCACGCTGGGCAAATTTTAAGGGCTTTAAATGAGGGTTTTTCACTTTAACTCAAATACCCTTTTTCTTAAAACCCTAGATACGAAATTCTCTATAAAAACCTCTCAATCCCTCATATTTTCCTACACAACTCTTAAAAATTCTTGAAGGCTTTTAGTTTTTACGCCAAACCCAAGCTACAATCATCAAGTTTGTGCATCCAAATCACTTCATTTATCCTTAATCTCAACTTCAAGGTATAAACCCTAACTTTTTTCTTTTCAATTTTCGTACATATATATACACTGATTTTGTACTATAATCATAGATATAGAACCTATATAGTATGGTTTTCAGTATTTTTGTAAAAACTTTTTCAAAATCCAATTTTTTGATTCGAATATAAAATTATATCGTATATTTTTAACATTGTTTTTGAAGTTTTCTTTTACCAAAAAATTATTTTTATACTTGTATATGTTTTAAACTATATTGTATAGATTTTTAACAATACCTTGATTATTGGATTACTTTTTGGATCGAATGTATTGATTTATGCATACATCGTTTTTGGTTTGATTTTGTTTTGATTATGACTCTAAGAAACGAGCACAAAAGGACATTGCCTCTAGTTCAAATCCTCCGTGTCCTCTTCCCGATCATATTGGTAATAGACCCAATCTTACCCACATTTATCAAAATTTTTGTAATGAACCTCAATTTCAGGACGCCATGGAAAATTTTAAAGAATACCAAAGTTACAAAATTTGACCCAGTGTGTTACTTCAATCCCGTTTTTATCCTCCGAAAGATTTAAATTCAAATATCTTTATTTAATGCACAATTGGAAACTTATGAAATTTTTAAGTATACCCGGGATTTAATACAGAAATCTTGTTTTGATCTTCTATTCCAACGCTCGGTGTATTTACAATGAAAAACGAACTTTGGTCATTGCAATTGAATCTTACTTAATGGGTAAGAAATTTCGAATTGATTCAAGTGTCTTAGCAAACTTTTTGGGTCTTGAGGATACATGAATAGATGACAAGGCTGAGTTAGGATATGTCCTTAGTGGTTCGGTGATCGTTCTTGATGCCCATGACCGTATCTTACATTTCATGATCACTTGATGGTTTCGTCCATCCGGTGGGAAATACTTTACCATCCACCAAAGTCGATGATTTTTGGCTTCGATGCTTTCATGAGGAGAAGCGACCCAACCTTGCTCAGATTATGTTCTCTGAGATCGTCTTTCTTGTCCAACATCGCCACACCACCTTGGTTACATTCTTCACATATGGCACGGCTTTGAGCTACATCTTCCATAAGATGGGTATTGATTGTTCATACGATCTTCCAGAACCTCTCATAGATCCCATTGATGAGCGTTCTTTCCGTCGTACAAAGTTCACCTACTATAATGGACAATGGATTTGGAACACCGACCTTTCAGGTGGTGTACAACCCGATCCGGTGGTGGCTCCTCACGACGCTCCTATTCTACAAGCTTCGGTGGCCCAACCAAATCATGATGCTCTCATGGCTTTCCTCAATGAGAAGTTCACCTATTTGCACACCACCATGGACTCTGAATTTTCCGCGATCGACACTTGCTTCACATCCTTAGAGAAAAGGGTGACGGCTATTGGACATCGCCAAAAATCTATGGACATCACTCTTACCGCCTTTCATGGTGAATGGCGTCAATCCCATGGACTTCAAGCCACTAATGATGAGGAGAACGAAGATGAAGAAGATGAAGATGATGGAGACGATGGCATGGACTCTTAGGCATTTTGCATATCTTAGCATATCATATTAGGATTTGAATATTGCACCTTTGTTTTATGTTATTATGAACTCCTATGCTTTGCTTTTTATTTAGTTTATGTTTTTAGGATTTGAGTTGGAATTGCTTGAACCATGATTTAAATTTTTAATGCTTATGTTGCTTATTTTAAATTGCTTGGAGTTAGCTTGTTGATTTGATAAATATCTATATTGAACTATGTTGACTTTTGATCTAACAAAAAGGGGGAGAAGATTTAAATAGCAAATTTTTTTATAGCCCTAAATTAAGGGGGAGTAAAATTTCAAAATTTTTCCTAAAGATACTTAAAAATTTACCATTTGGTTTTGTTATATCAAAAAGGGGGAGATTGTAAAACCAATGTTTGATTTTGATATAACAAAGTGTTTAAGGATTAATTTGTAAAAGAAAATAAATTTTTAAGTACTCAAAAGTCTCACAAAATGACAAGGAAAAGTTTTCCAAAGTTATAGACTTAAACCCAAAAATTTTCTAAGTGTTTCAAGCCAAAAATACACAAATATGCCCAGGCATATCGATACACCCCTTGGTGTTTCGATACAGTTTTTAGCTACTGGAATTTGTTTTTCCAAAGCGTACCGATATGGCTTAGCCCGTTTCGTTACGACCTTCATGTTACTTTAAAAATTAGGCCTTGCGTTTCGATACGTACAACCCGTTTCGATACGGCCTTCAATCTGGGCAAACATTTTTAGCTTAGCGTTTCGATACGGATCACAGCCGTTTTGATACGATTTGAAATCTGGGTTTAAGAAATTTGTACTTGTATCGATACAGTACATTATGTTTCGATATAGTTTGAAATTTGGATTTAAGAAATTTCAAAACGTACCGATATGGTTAACCCCGTACCGATACGGTTTGTCAAGATCTTCAAAGATCTTTGCAATAAATTTTTTAACCGTTACTTATCAGTTATTGGAATCCCCAATTTTAAAATACCGTTGAACCCGTATCGATGCGCCCCTAGGTGTACCGAGCATTTTTTCATCCAAGATTCCAGTAAGCAAAACTCGTATCGATACGGCATTGTCGTTTCATTACGCCCCCCATTTTGTACTATGACCGTTTCGATACGCCCTTATGCGTATTGATACGTTTTCCACAACGGCTATATTTTTGTTGTAATAGGTATCGATACGGGCTTTCGTGTACCGATACGGTTGTTTACCAAACTGCATTTATTGCGGGATAGATGGTCTCCAACGGCTCTATTGATGACTTCAACCACCCAAACGGCTAGAATTCAATAAGAGGGTATAAATACAAGTCTCCAATGCAGCAACAACAACTAATGAAACTCCATTGAACAACATTCAAGTACTTAAGCAAAATCCAACCCTTGTGCTCAAAAAGTCAAATCCTTGTACCCAACTTGTGTAATCCTTTGTAATCTTTTTATTTCAAGTTTGGGGTTGAGTATTCTTGTAAATTGGGCAAATATTTACCTTGTGAGGGTTTTTATTCATTTGCCATTTCTTTCTTTGTATTCAAGAGTGAATTGTTCAAAGCTTTGGGTAGAAAGCTTGAACTTGTAAGGGTTGCCTCATAAGCCTAGAAAAGGGGAAGAATTTCATAGTGAAATTGGTTGAAAATCCTTAGTAGGAAGCTAAGGTAGTGGACGTAGAGCTTGTTAGAAGCTTGAACTACTATAAATCATTGTGTCCCATTGTCTATCTTTTTCGATTTGCTTCCAAACTTTTAAAATAGCCAATTCACCCCCTCTTGGCCAACATCTACATTAATTGATCATCCTAACAATTTTCCACAGCATTATCAAGAAAAGAAAGTAAACTATCAAAATAACCATTAATATTAAGCAAACCGATGGGTTTTTTATTTCTAGTCAGAGATGACCAGGAAGCTGCGCATGCAATTTCTTCTAGTGTACCGATACCTCCAGGCAGAGCAATGAATAAATCAGAAGAATGAATCATGATTGCTATTCGTTCTAGTATAGTATTGACTTGTACTTCTCTTCCTATTGTAGGTCCACACAAATAAGATAATGTCTTTGGAACTATTCCCAGAGCTGAGCTTCCTTTCACATATGCTGTTGTAGCAACTACTCCCATTAAACCCATACATCCACCTCCATAAATAACTTCATATTTTTGTCTGGCCATAACTTCTCCCAACTCCTTAGCTGCATTTACAAAAGATTCATCTTTTTCTGGATACGATCCACGAAAAACACAGAACTTTTGAAGACGCCTGGTTGAAATATTTTCCATTTTCTCTTTTTTTCTTTTTTTTCTTTCTGAAAAGAAAGGAAGAACAATACAAATATATAATAAGTGGTAGATAAGCTGTCGGTATAAAATGTTAAATCGAAAAATTAAAATGTCAAAAAGTAGAAAACAAATTTCAAAAGATAAACAATAAACGACTGTCATCAATGAATCCTGCATCAAAGAGAGGTAGGTAAGCTTTCAGTAGAAAACGTTAAACCGAAAAATCAAAATGTCAAAAAGTAGAAACCAAATTTCAAAAGATAAACAATAGAAAGGCTATCATTAATGAATCCTGCAGCAAAGAGTCAAAAAGTCAACAGTAGAAAATGAATACGATTGCAACAATGGTTCCTACAACACACAGTTATTCAAGATCACTGAAATCTAAACAGTAATTTAACATAACGAAGAAGAAGAAGAAATTATTGAAAATCAAAGCTTGAGAAATATTTACAGTAGTTGCGACTGTGGCTCACAGCTTCCTCTGGTTTTACATCCAGAAGCGGCTTGAACACCTTCTATGAGTCGAGGATAGGCTTCCCATCCAGTTTGCTTAAAAACTGGCAAACAAGGTCTTTTATCGTCAGATTTCCCAGACGTTGCCATTCATTTTGAAATAACAACCATAAATCAGGAATCTGTCTCTAAACATCTCCACTAGGATGCATCTCAAGAGAAATTTGGATAACCTCCAAATTCTCCTTACTCAGTCTATCCTTAACAAATCTAATTTTGTCATCTCGATTTATTGAAGGCATTCTAATAGAACGATATCTTCTCGAACAAGTCCATCTTACACATTTTTGGCAGTTTGACCCGAGACGTTTGGATCTTCTTTTCATTGCATATGTACTTCTTCCAGTACCAGGTAAATGTAAAAAGGGAAGATATTCTTCATACATTACTTTTTCTTTGATTAGCATACAAACATCAGTAGGCATGCCTTTGTGCATGAGCATTCTCAATCTTTCAAGCCTGACTTTGTAAAGTTTCAGAATCATGTTTGGTGGAATAGAAGAAAGACGTTTCTGCAATTTTGAGAGAACAACATCCATTTTGAAAGCAAAGAAAAATGAAAGAGAAACCAGAGAGTGAATTTGAGAGTAAAACTGAGAAATGAATATACAGTATCAGTTTTATGGGTAGCTGATGAACCGAAAGACTTCACGGAGTACCGTTATACGCCATTTAATCGGGAAATAAAATAATAATAATAATTTAATATAATAATAAATAATTTAATAATAATATATAATAATAAAAAATATAATTATATATAATTTCACCAAAATATTTTTAACAAGGATCTAAATGATAAAGAACCAGACCTTGATTGGCTTGATTTTCAATGAAAAGTTTAAGTCTATGTCCATTCACTCTGAACACGTTTCCAGTTTTAGGATTTTCAATGTCAATTGCTCCATAAGGATAAACATGCTTCACAACAAAAGGTCCACTCTATCTTGATCTCAATTTTCCAGGAAACAAGTGAAGTCTAGAATTATAAAGGAGAACATTTTGCCCAACATCAAATGTTTTTTTTTTGAAATTCTTTTATCGTGAAAGGCTTTGTTTCTTTCTTTATAAATCTTTGAATTTTCTTATGCATCATTTCTAAGTTCCTCAAGTTCATTAATTTGTAATTTTCGCAATTGAGCGGCATCATCAAGATTAGAGTTAAACATTTTAATAGCCCAATATGCCTTATGTTCCAATTCCACAGGTAAATGACAAGGTTTTCCATAAACTAGTCTATAGGGGGACGTGCCCAATAATGTTTTAAAAGCAATTCGATAAGCCCATAAAGCATCATTAAGTCTTAAAGACCAATCTTTATGATTTGGGTTAATTGTTTTTTTTCCAAAACCTGTTTAATTTCCCTATTTGCAAGTTCTACTTGTCCATTTGTCTGAGGGTGATAAGGGGTTGCAATTTTATGTGTAATGGAATATTTATTCATTAAATATTCATAAACTTTGTTGCAAGAATGTGTTCCACCATCACTTATAATAGATTGAGGAATTCCAAATCGACTTAAAATATTTTCCTTTAAAAATTTGATCACTGTTATGTGATCATTATTGCGACATGGAATTGCCTCTATCCATTTTGAAACATAATCAATTATGACCAAAATATACAAGAAACCAAAAGAATGTGGTAACGGACCCATAAAATCAATTCCCCAACAGTCAAAAATTTCAATCACTAAAATTGGGTTTAATGGCATCATGTTTCTTTTAGAAATAGATCCCAAATTTTGACAACTTTCACATGACTTGCAAAAATTATGAGCATCTTTGAATAAGGTTGGCAAATAAAATCCACATTGTAAAATTTTTGTTGCAGTTTTCTTGATGAAAATGTCCACCACATGCCTCAGAATGACAAAAGTTAAGGACACTACTTACCTCATTTTTCGGTATGCATCTTCTAAATATTTGGCCAGGATAATACTTGAACAAGTAAGGATCATTCCAATAAAATTTCTTTACTTCATTCAAAAACTTTCTCCTATCTTGAAGATCCCATTGAAAAGGAATTTTACCTGTGACAAGATAATTAGCAATGTCAGCAAACCATGGTGTTATAGAAATACTTAAAAGTTGTTCATCAGGAAAAGTATCATTAATTGAAGTGGATTCAAAAGATGTTTCACAAACTAGTCTTGATAAATGATCTTCCACCACATTTTTACTCATTTCTTATCACGAATGGTGATATTGGATTCTTGAAGTAAAAGAATCCACCTGATCAACCTTGGTTTGGCATCCTTTTTGGAAACAAGATATTTTAAAGCTGCATGATCACTAAAAATAACAATTGGTGATCCAACAAGATAAGATCTAAATTTATCCAACGCAAATACTACTGCAAGTAGTTCTTTTTTAGTAGTGGAATAATTCATTTGAGCACTATTTAAAGTTTTCCTTGCATAATATATGACATATGGTTTCTTATTCTTCATTTGTCCTAAAACAACACCAACATCATAATCACTAGCATCACACATGATTTCAAATGGTAAAGTCCAATCAAGAGGTCTCATTATAGGAGCAGAAATTAACATGCTTTTAAGTTTTTTAAAAGCATGTTCACAATCTTCATTCCATTCAAACGCACTATCTTTTAATAAGAGATTACATAATGGTTTAGATATTGCACTAAAATTCTTTATGAATCTCCTATAAAATCCTGCATGTCCTAAAAATGACCTTACGTCCTTTACAGTCTTAGGTGTTGGCAAGTTGGAAATTAAATCAATTTTTGACTTTTCTACTTCAATTCCTTTTCTAGAAACAACATGACCCAAGACACTACCATTAGTAACCATAAAATGACATTTTCCCAATTAAGAACAAGATTTTTTCTTCACATCTAACCAATACCTTTTCTAAATTTGACAAGCAATCATCAAAGGAATCACCAAAAATAGAAAAGTCATCCATAAATACCTCAGGAATACATTTAACCATATCACACCAAAATGCTTAACATGCATATTTGAAATATGGCTGGAGTATTGCATAATCCAAAAGGCATCATTCTATATGCAAATGTGCCAAAGGGACATGTGAATGTAGTTTTCTCTTGATCCTCAGGTGCAATTGCAATTTGATTATACCCAGAATATCCATCTAAAAAACAATAATATTCATCCACTGCAACTCTTTCTAAGATTTGATCCATGAAGGGTAAAGGAAAATGATCTTTCCTAGTTACTGCGTTAAGTTTTCTATAATCAATGCACACACGCCAACCAGAAACAGTCCTAGTTGGAATTAATTCATTATTTTCATTTTTAACCACAGTAACTCCAGATTTCTTAGGTACTACTTGAGTAGGACTTACCCATTTACTATCAGAAATATGATATATGATTCCATTATCCAATAGTTTAATGACTTCATTTCTCACTACTTCTTTCATATTAAGATTAATCCTTTGCTTCATTTGTCTGCAAGATTTAGCATTTTCTTCTAAATAAATATTATGAGTGCAAATTAATGGGCTAATTCCTTTTATGTCAGCTATGGTCCATCCTAATGCATTCTTATGTAGTTTCAAAATTTCTAACAACCTACCTTCTTGGAATGCATCAATTGTTGCAGAGATTATAACTGGAAAAGTTTCATTCTTACCCCAAAATGAATATTTTAGGTGAGACGACAATGGCTTCAGATCCAACTTTGGCGGTTCTTCATTTGATGATACCAAAGCAGTTGGTAGTGATGGAAGTTTCTCAAATTTTTGTATCCAATAATGATTATCATTTTCCTACAAAATATTTTTTAGGGACATCGTCAATTTCAGAATCAGCAAAATAATTTTCTAAAGGATCAGAAAGTTTAGAGATGTTGATTTGTTCATGAACAAGTTCGTCGATAATATCCACTTCATGTACTTTAGAATTATCTCCATGTTGCTTACAAACATTGAACACATTTAATTCTAAAGTCATGTTCTCAAAAGAAAGGTTTAAAACACCATTCCTGAAATTGATCAAGGCATTAAAAGTAGCAAGAAATGGGCGACCTAAAATAACAGGAATTTGTGCATTTGCATTTGAAACATGACTTGTGTCCAAAACAATAAAATCAACTGGAAAGTAAAATTTATCAATTTGAACCAACACATCTTATACCACCCCTCGAGGAATTTTAATAGAACGATCAACAAGATGGAGTGTAATAGGTGTTGCTTTAAGTTCACCCAAACCTAACTGTTGATATACTGAAAAAGGTAAAAGATTAACACTAGCACCAAGATCAAGCAAAGCACGTTCTATTCTAGTGTTACCAATAAATCATGAAATTGTCAAGAATCTAGGGTCTATGTATTTGGGCGGGGTAAGATACTGAATGATTGAGCTTACAGTTTCTGTTAAAAATGCTTTCTTTTGCACATTATGTCTTCTTTTGACAGTACACATATCTTTCAAAAACTTTGCATATGATGGAACTTGTTTTATTGCATCCAACAAATGAATATTGATCTTAACTTGTTTAAAAAGTTCTAAGAATTCAGCATTTTTGTTTAAATTCTTTGTTGGTTGTAATCTCTGGGAAAATGAGCAGGAATTCCACATTTCTCTTTTTCTGTGTCAATATTTCCAAACTTACCATCATTCTCACCTTTACATTTTGAAGGAGATGAAGACTCTTGAATTTTTGATAGAATAGTTTTATCAACATTCTTGCCACTTCGGAGGGTTATGATAGATTTAACATCTTCTTGTTGAGTTCCACTAGAACAAGAAACAAGAGATTGATTAGGAGGATTTGGAAAAGGTTGAGCATGAAACTTACCTTTTTCTTGAGTGCGCAACAAAGCTCTCAATGTTGAAAGTGTTGTCTTGATTTCATTGATAGCTTGTGATGTTTGAATATTAAATTTTTTCTGTTCTTGCATGAAAACTTGCAATGTCTCATCAAGATTTTTTACCTGCGAATATAAATTAGATGAAATGTATGGAGGCTTTTGGTTTTGGGGTACATGAGTATGGTTATTATTTTGCCAACCAAAGTTTGGATGATTTTTCCATTGAGGGTTATAAGTTTTATAATACGGAGAAGGAAAAGGCTTTGAGGATGTTTTTATGACATTGGCATTCTCATGCAACATTTCTTTAAAAACTTGAATGTTCGAACATTCAAGAGTAGAGTGTCCCATAATATCACAAATATCACAACTCTCTTGATTTTTCACTGAATTGACTTCTTTTATTTTCCTAGTTTCTATGGCATCAAATCTTCTAGACAAAATAGCAAACTTAGCACTTAAATCATCATCTTGGTTAAGGTGATATTTTCCTTTATTATGCACAAGATTATGTTTAGCAGATCCTTCTATAGAATTATCTGTGTGCCAAGATTGAGAATTTTCAGCTAAATGATCTAAGTAATCAAAAGCTTCTTCAGGTTGTTTACTCATGAAATCACCATTGCATATTGTTTCAGCAAATTGTTTAGTTTCATAAGTCAAACCATCATAGAAAAAACTTATGATATGCTATTCTTCAAAACCATGATGTGGGCAAGAATTTAATAAATCTTTAAAATGTTCTCAACACTGAAAAAATGTTTCATTTGGCTTCTGATTGAAATTTTGAATTTGTTTCTTTAAAGCATTAGTTTTATGTGTTAGAAAAAACTTTTTTAAAAATTGAGTTTGCATTTCTTGCCAAGTGTCAATTGACCTAGGTTTCAACGTATTAAGCCAAAATTTTGCCTTATCTTTTAAAGAAAAAGAAAATAATTTTAACTTAATAATTTCATTTGAACATTGTTGGTCATTAAAAGTGACGCATACATCTTCAAAATCTTTAAGGAAAGCATAGACACTTTCACATTCCATGCCATGAAAAGTAGGAAGTAAATATATCATACCTGGTTTAAATCAAAAGTTGTTTGCATTTGGGGGAAACATAAAACATGAAGGTAGTGAAGTTCGAGGGGGTTGCAAGTAATCACACATCGAGCGCATTTGCATATTCGCATTTTCATTGAGAACAAGTTGATCTTCAGCCATGGTAGGTGAATTTGGTGGTGTGTCAAACAAAATTCCAAAAAGATTTTACCTTCTAATATACACATAAATAGGCGGTAAAATCGTCCATTAATTATACACATAAATAGGCGGTAAAATTGTCCATTAAATAATATATATATATATATATATATATATATATATATATATATAAACTTGAATTCTAAATTTTACCTTCTCCGGCAACGGCACCAAAAACTTGACCGGCTCTTTTCAGTCGTATACCCAAGTGCAGGTTGTTGTCAAGTAATAATTCTCAGGATTCCAAGGTCGAATCCACAGGGAAGTTTTGTTTAGAAATTACAAGATTATAAATAAAAAAATCTGCAAAGAGAATAATTGATTAGAAAATAAACAACGATATAAATAAAAGATGCTGAGGTTTTGAGAATCCACTCTTGGTATTATACTAAGATTAATTTTTATTCTTCTTATTACTCAATTGAAGTCCATATGATGAAATGAAACCCAATCGGAAGGTCCTGCAATGAAAGTCCAAAGTCCATTGTTCAATGTTCATAATCAAAGTCCAAAGTCCAAAGTGCAATAAACAATGTCCAAAAAATGCAAAGGTATAGCATATGGTGTTATATGGATTGGTGCAATCAAAATTAATAAACAAGTCCAAGTGTACATTATGCCAATTTATTTTGTCTACAATAAATCAAGTTAATTATAACAACCATTTATTGTGCCAAATTACTTGTCTATAATGAAGCAAGGTTCTTAATTTACTAACATGAATATTAGCCAACTGAATTTAACATTATATACTAATTTAACATGTTTTAGTATACGTTGAGAATTTTAAACTAACCTTTAGTATATACCAAGAGCTTCATCCTTTCACCTCAACAACTTGACTTAGAAAGACACCATAACTTAAAGAAAATAAAATTTGGTTTACAAAAACCAAACATAAGAAAAAAATATAAAGATGAAAGAAAAATATAAAGATGAAAGAAAGAAAATTGATCTTGAATTTTTAACAACAAGGTTACAACCAAGCTTCCAAGATGATTTACAAGGCAAAATTAATGCCTATTTATAGGAAATTTGTGATGCTAAATGCCAAAGGATGGTGGCTGGAAATTCATCCACTTGAAAGAAATCTTTGCATTATTTGATGATGACTTTGCATTACTCCGGTTTTCAGCATTTTGTGGGCATTTCCAGATTTGTTTTGACTTCCCGTTTACTTTTATAATGTAGTAGACTCAATAAGCTTTCCAACGGTATCTCACGAGCCAATTTTCGAGTTTTGGAGCTCAAGTTATAGTCAAAACCGTACAATATATTGAGTGCAGAATTTTAGTACGAGTTTATTGAGTCTATTTTCTCAATTTCAGCATTTGCCCAATTCTTTTCACCTTGGATCATCTTTGGATTCACCTTGGGTCATCTTTGGATTCAACTTCATTTGTGTCTAATTACCAAATTCAACATATCTAAGCCTACAATTAACACAAAAATAAAATTTATTAAAAATAATTGAAAACATAACAAAAGTACTAAAACCGCAACATATTTAAAATACAAACCACAAAATATAAAATAACTAAAAACTTACAAATTTTAATAAAACACTTAATAAACAATGCAAATGTTCATACTATAGATACTAAAATGAGACTATATTAAGGACTCATCAAGCGTCGAAATTAGTAAGAAAAGATTTCGACGAGTCAGGTGGTCTGCCTACATGTCAAAAATATTCCGGTAAAGCTACATTGGAAGGGTTTATGGCAACTGTTTGGAAAATTTGGATTCGTTTATTGCAAGTAAATTAACCAAAGGAGGAAAAACGTTTGGTTTTGTTAGGTTTGCAAAGAAAATGGAAGCAAAAGTTGCAAAAGAGAGACTGAATGGTTTTGTGTTGAATGGTTTGAATTTATCGGTAGTTTTTGCTAAATTCAAAACTCGAAACGCTTTCTGGAGAAAAGTTAAACACTATCGTCCTGCATTAACTGGTGGGAGCACTAGTAAGATTAGATGTCAAAGGAAGACGTGGCCGAGGCATGAAGCTGAACAAAAAGAGAAGGCTATGGATGCAGATACAGGCCATGAAAACAAAGGGTCAGGAAAAGGGAAATGGAGAATCCAGGGATATGTTTAAACTGAGGAGCTATAGAAGATGAGAAGGTGTCTAGCTGGGATAATTGGTTTAGTTTGTAGTGTCCAAAGCATTGAAAAAAAACTAAGGCTATGGGGGTTAGGGGAGATTAAGATTTCAAGGATGTGGGAAAACTTTTCTATTGAACATAGAAGATGATGAACTGTTCATGATGTTGGAAGAACTGGATTGGTCATACTTGAAGAAAATTTTCTCTGAAGTTAGGCCGTGGTCAGAGGAAATGAACCAGGTTTAACGTGCAACTTGTTTGGAATTATCGGGCTTTCCACTTCATTGCTAGAATCTGACAACCTTAAGCAGAGTGGCTGAATTATGGGGATCCTTGAAAGCATTGGGTGAAAACGCCACAAGATGAAAGACTGAAAAGATTTCAATCCTGGTGTCAACAAGTAGGAAGTCAAGAATTGAAGAGGTGGTAGAGGTAGAAGTTGGTAAGATTGTTTTACAATGTTCGGGTGGTGGAACTGGGTTTTCGGATATCCCAGCATACTAGAGAAATATAGAGGGACAAACGAAGGCAAGGAAGATTTCGGCTATTCATGACAAAGAAGATAGATCGCTGGCTTCATCGGAGGATTCCCAGGTCGAGAATCTGATGAATAACGTGGATGGAATCTCGAATTTTGAAGATTAAGCATTAATTACTATATTAAAAGGAAAGGCTCCATGGATAACAGTAACATGCTGGTCTCAGAAAAAACAACGGATTTTTGGGGAAGCATATATCATTGGCCGCGAACTCGATAATATCCAATATTTTAAAGACGTGAAAAAAGGAAGGACATGTCAGTTGGAGTCAGATAGGTGATGCAAGAAGTGGTGCTATCGTTTTGAGCTCTAATAGGGTTGAGAAGAAAGTCTAAAGCCCAATAAAAGAAACAAGCCTAGAGGAAAACAACGTGCCAGATAGGTTAGATGATTTTGTTAACATTGTTGAAGTTTGGCAAACAATTGAAGATTCAGTGTAAATATGCAAGGAAATAATGCCAAGAGTAAGTCTTTGTGCGTGCAAGTATACACGGTCAAAAAGTAATACAATAGTAAGCCGAGTATCCTATTCATAGGGATTGTCCAAGAATTAAATGCCATGATGTTTTGCTTGTGAATAGGAACAAATGAGTTTGAATGGAATCTTGGATTTTGATTTTAGAAAATAAATTAAGAAGAACACAATGAAAGTACATATAGGTTGGCAAATAAATGTATTCAAATGGATGGCAAGAGTTGGCAAGGGATACCTGGATTTTACACTAGTTAAGTCAGTAGTTAATAATTTCCAGCCTTGGTTTTATTGTCGAGCATATTTTAAGGTTAGTATTGCCTCTGTCGATAGCAATACCCTAAGTTAATCACGATTAACCCCTATATGTCTGCAGCGATGTTTTTCATAAGTTAACTTGATGAAGATTCAATCTTTACTCCTAAGGGGTAGATTCACTTCCGAAGTAAGCTTATCTACTTGAACATATTCTGTCGAAGCTTCTCTCCTTAGTACCTGGAAATTAATCATTATCTCTTACGTCTATTAAGATATTAAGGTATAGTATGCATGCAATGCCAATGGTCGTATGGCAAACAATTTGAGAAAATAAAGCTGTTGGGCTCGATGAATCAACCGAAATATGTCGCCAAGTGGTAGATGAGTGATTTCTTGGGTGATGGTGGTGGAAGCAAAAAGATAGAAAAAAATTACACAACAATTTAGAGTGGTTCGGCTTTCTAACCAAAGCCTACATCTACAACCTTAGCTTCACCACTAAGGATTTCCCAAATCCACTAAGAATTTCTTCCCCTTTTACAAGGCTTAGGAGGCAATGTTTACAACATAGACTCAATTACCAAGCCTAGCATCCAAAGCTTACAACCCAAGCTTTGGGAATACTCTCTAACAAGAGAAAACAAAGAAAACAATAAATCCCTCTACAAGGTGTTTGCACTCTTGCTCTCACCCAAAATCCTAATACACTTGAGCTTACATAAACATTTTGGCTCACAAGTGTAGTCTATACAAAGAATGGGAATTAAAACACAAAAGACTTAATTACAATCATAGACATGTTGGCATGTTGATCATTGGTTGTTCCAGGTGCTTGAAGGGTCATTTTATACTCCAAAATGAGTTCATAGCCATTGGAGACCATTGGGGATGATTTGGAGCCGTTGGAGACTTTATTTCCCCGCAACAAATGTAGTTCTGGAGATAGCCGTATCGATACACGTGTAGCCGTATCGATACTCGTTCTTCAAAAACTAGCCATTATACTCGCCACAACCTTAGTGTATTGATACGCCTTGGGAGCGTATTGGTACGATGTATCGGTACGCTACAGTCTGTATCGATACAGTGTATCGATACAGTGTATTGGTACACTGTAGGGAAATAGCCATTAGGGATTTGAAAAGCAAGGATCAGTACGCCTATAGGCGTATCGGTACGAACCTTATCCGCATTGTTACGCGTAAGCCTGTCTCGTTATGGGTTTTCGGTTCTTGAAAAATACTATAGCTAAAACCCTAAAGTGTATCGATACGAGGTGTAACCGTATCGGTAGGTCGTGCTGAAAACTTGAGTTTGGCTACTTTAAAACATTTTAAACACTTCCAAAACCGTTTGAAAATTCCTCAAACTTATTTTCAAGTTGTTTGGACTTAAAAACATTTTTGAAAACTTTTCAATTTAGTGCAAAACTATTTTCAATTATTATATCAAAACAAAATCCTAACAATCTCCCCCTTTTTGATATAAAAAAAACAAATTGAAATTTTTTTAGGTTCTCCCCCTTAGTAAAAATAAATTTTGAATAAAATAAATATAGTTAAAGCTCCCCTTTATTCTTTTAAAAATTCAAATTTTCAAAACTTCTCCCCCCTTTTTGTTATATCAAAAATGGTTCACCAAAGTTTGAAGACTTTTAAGTCCATAACAATGGAGAATTTTAAAATAAATTTTGACAAAATAAATTTTGTTAAAATATGCTCCCCCTTACTCAAGCATCACATGAAAGATTAGTCCAACAAATATATGATAAACTAGTTGAATTAAAATAAATAAATCAAAAAAAATTCAACTAATCTTACCACTTGAACCAAAGGTAGGATGTTAAACCTTCCTTCTTCAAGTGATCTCCCTAGTGTGTATAGAGCTCCCCCTTAATTTCATACTTGTTGATTAATGCTCCATCACACCTATAAAAAGACAATCACAAATGTTTTGGTATCCAAATTGCTTTGGATCCATAGGCATTAATAGCACAAACTTTAGTCCCCTTTGGAATCCATTTTTCAATTTCATTCTTTTTATTTGAAGCAATTGTTGTTTTGGGACCCAAATACTTCTAAAACATTTTATATTAAAAAATCTAGGGGTACTAGATTGTCTTTGATAAAAATTTGATTTTCCAAAATTGTTTTTGTTTTCTAATTCCATGGAAATCAAATCTTTTTCTTTCTTAAGATATCCACTTCTTTTTTATGATCTTTTCCAAACTTTGAAGCAAATTTTGCAAATTTAAAACTTTAAGCTCAAAGTCCTTTATTTTTGCTTCAGATTCCAAATTGGTTTTAGAAAGCAAATCATTTTCGATTTTCAATTTTGAAATCAACTTTTTTTATTTTTCGAAAATGAAACTTTAAATTCAAAAACCAATTCATCATAAGCTTCTTGTAACTCATCAAAGGTATAAGAATTAGAAATAAATAAGTTTGAAGCTACCTCTCCCTCTTGGAGTGCCATAATGCATAGGTGGGCTATCTCATCTTCATCGGTGGAGTCTTCATCACTCCATGTTGCCACATATGCTTTCTTTGAAGATGATCCCTTTTTGTTGAAGTGAGAACAATCGTATTTGGTGTGCCTTATCTTCTTGCATTCATGGCTTTTGTGGAGATCCTTTATCTTCTTCTTCGATTCATGCTTGGATTCTTCCTTTTTTCTCTTCATGAATCGTGTAAACTTCTTGAAGAGATGGGCCATCTCTTCATCCTCACTTGAATCTTCTTGATGGCTTGTGGAGGATTTAAGAGCTACTATGTTTAGATCTTTGATTTCGAGCTCTTTGATTTTCTTCTCCTTCTCCCATCTCAAAGGTTTGGACATCAACTCATAGGTAAGAAGAGACCCAATTAGCTCATCAAGCTTGAGCTCTTTTAAGTTCTTGGCCTCAATGATAGCCGTCTTCTTGCTCTCCCATGATTCGGGAAGTGAATAAATCAATTTCTGAATAAGTTTGTCTTTCAAAATCTCCTCTCCAAGATCTTTGAGTTCGTTGACAATTTTGGAGAAACAGTCGAACATACTATTGATGTCTTCATTCGGGTTTATCTTGAAGTTTTCGTAGTTGAGGTTGACACAAAAAGAAACCTTTGCATACTCATCCAGGCCCAATGCAAAAAATAGAATGTGCAAGGCCTTGCAATTAAGCTCCATCTTCATGCGAACATCCACACTCCATTCTGCCTTGCTTCGTTGTGGCACGAACAGTCTATCGAGAACTATATCCCAAAGACGGTAGCCTTTTACTTTCATGAAAAATATCATCCTATTCTTCCAATAGGCATAATGTTCACCGTTGAAGAAGGGTGGCTTGTCAATGGATTGTGCCATGGAAACTGGTTGATTGAGTGTTGGTTGAGCTAGCCGGGATTACCTCAACAGGATGTTAATCCTTCTCGATTGAGCCTCTATCTGATACCAATTGTTGGGCTCAAAGAATCACCTGAAATATGTCGCCAATTGGCGGATGAGTGATTTCTTGGGTGATGGTGGTGGAAGCAAAAAGATAGAAAAAATTACACAACGATTTAGAGTGGTTCGGCTATCTAACCAAAGCCTACATCCACTACCTTAGCTTTCCCACTAAG
This sequence comes from Hibiscus mutabilis, assembly GCA_019671005.1. Lineage (NCBI taxonomy): Eukaryota > Viridiplantae > Streptophyta > Magnoliopsida > Malvales > Malvaceae > Hibiscus > Hibiscus mutabilis. Next base: position 38,711,165 of record CM033736.1, read on the forward strand.
GATTTCCCAAATCCACTAAGAATTTCTTCCCCTTTTACACGGCTTAAGAGGCAACCTTAACAACCTAGAATCAATTATCAAGCCTAGCATCCAAAGCTTACAACCCAAGCTTTGGGAATCCTCTCTAACAAGAGAAAACAAAGCAAACAATAAATCCCTCTACAAGGTATGTGTTTCCACTCTTGCTCTCACCCAAAATCCTAATACACTTGAGCTTGCATAAACATTTTGGCTCACATGTAACACCCCGGTTTTGGGCCTAGCGGTTTTGAGGTTTATTAGACGGTCCAGTGGACTGGGTTAGAGATTCGAGTCAAATTCAGGACCGTATATTTTTTGGTAAGATAAAATTATAGAAAATAGTTAAAAATCATCTTTTAATATTTATTAATTTTTGGTGGAATCAATTTTGGAAAATGGAATTTGGAAATGTGATATTTTGGCTAGTGACCAAAATGTGAATTTTGAAAACTGTTTTTAATGGTGACTAAAATGAAAAGGGTCAAATTCTTAGAATCCTTAAGGAGCTATTTTACCAAGATTTTTCTGATGATTTCTCCCTTCAATTAAATCATTTTAGCATGTGTTTTAAAATCTGATTAAAAAGGATTTTGGATATTAAAGTTGGTTATTTCTTTTAAACCAATTTCACGTAACTTTTATCTCTACTTCTTTTCTACCAAACACATTTTCTTTCAACAAAATCCAGAGGTGAGAGACCTATATTCTTGATTTCTTGATTTGTAATTGTTTCTTTATCATTGTTTTACCAAAATCTTATTGAAATCTTGTGTTTTCTAGCTTTAAACAAGTCAATTGAGGGAGAAATCACACAATAGGGGTAAGGTCCGTGATCTCCTCTATTGCATGGTTCTTTATTGGTATTACCAAGTATTTGATCCTTGATTTATGGTTTATGATCTGATTTTATGTTTTTATATTGATTTAATTGGGTAAAATTGATGATATGATGAAAGATTCGAATTAAATATGATTTCCAGTGTTATAAATTGTTTTTGAACGTATTTTGGATGTTTAATGAAGTTGGTAAGTCGATTTTATCAATGGAATTACAAAACTCTTGAATCTCTAATTGTTTAGGTTGCTAGATTTATGTTTTTGAGGTGTTAGAGTGGTTGTGTGGTTTCTGAGGGTGTCAGGTTGATTTGATTCCGTTTCTAGATGTTAATTGGTGATGAATGTGGTGTTAGATTGCTAGGTTATGGCTGGTTTGTGTTTGGAAAAGATTAGTTTAAGTTTTCAGTTGTTGTGGTTGGGTAATGGTGAGGTGAATGCAAGAATCCGTGAGGATCTATTGTTGCAGTGTTGTAAATGCATGGAAATGCATTAATCCTCTGTTGTTATGTGGTTTAAATAGGGGAGGTTGTTTTGGAAGCAAACGATGTAGCATTGGAGGCTTTAGACGCTTGATTTCCCGTTGACAAATTAAGGCTTCACGTATCGGTGAGTGAGAACGTGGATTCCAGCCTTGGAATGTTTTAAGGTGGTTTATGGGAGTTTAAACTTAGATTGATACACTGGTTTAAACTCAGAAGTAAGTAAAAGTGGATTTTCTCTCTCGGTCATGCTAGTGTTAAATGGATTTATGCACTTGTTTTTATTTATGTTTTACCTACTATTTAAGCATGATTTAAAGTATTTGATTTACTGTTTTCAAGCATGAAATGCTGAAGGATGCACATGGTAAGTGATCCTTGTAAGTATATGGTTTATACTTGTGATTTAAAGTATGGTTGTTGATTTGGAAAGTGGTTTGGTTAATGCTTGTTAAAAACAGTGAGGTAAATGTTAAATGGTTAATTATATTGGCAAGTGATGTGGTTTTAAAATTGTTATCGGATATAGTTGGTCGGCCATAGGATTGAGTGCACTATAATAAGACGCCTTGGATGTTGAGGGGTTTAGATCCGTGTACCGAAGACTCCATCCAAGTACCCTAACGGTAGAGGGGTTAAATAGTACCGTAGACTCCCGTTAGTGGATTAAGATCTTAACCGATGTTTGGGGTTGGTATCCCCATGGGTTGAAAGGTGTACCCGGTTGGTAATGTACCACGATTGTTATTGTATCGCTATTCCGGTTGAGATGGCTTGAAGTGTTGGTTGAACACTTGTTGAATCCATGTATCCGATGAACTCTTTTGTTAATGGACTGGTCTAATGCTCACTTGAAAGCCAATATAATTGTTAATGTATCTTTGAGAGGTTTATGATGTATGATGTGATTTATACATGGTTACTCTTTAAGCTTTGCATATGGTAGTTATGCATGGAAAGGCTTAAATTGAGGTTGAGCAATGGAACTTGCTGTTGGTTAGTGATACATGTTGCATTTGGTTAATATGCTAGTTTTAATATGTTAAGTGCATGGTTTCTAAAGGCATGATAATGTTTTAAGGGTTGTTAGAAATAAGTTTCAATGTAATGTTGAAAAATGATTTTAAATGCATTGAAGGTGTTTTTTGTGTGAGCACTCCTTATTATGCCTCGTGTGCTTACGCTCTTGTTGTCCATCGATACAGAGAATTGAGAGCTTTGGAGGCAACAAGGAGCAAGGGATCCTAGCAAGACTTGTTTACCAAAGTATGTTGGACTAGACTATAAGTAATAAAGGGAATGAGGTACTTGTTTTGGTTTTAGGAGATGTTTTGATAAATTTCCTGTTTGAGCAAGTTAGGTTGATTGCTCTAAAGTTGTAAAGGGCCTTTATGGTTTGTTTTTGGTAAAGGTTTGAATTTTCATGTTTTACTTGAATGGTTTCCTAGGTTGCATGCCTATAGATTTACGTTTGTCGCAAAATACCATGAATTGATGTTGAATCTGTGATGCTATGTTGTGAGTTATATCCTGAATATGTTGGATGTATGTTAGAAGCATATTAGGATATTTTGAATAGGCTATGAGCTTGTTAAACCAGATAAATTTGACATTACAGGCCCAAGCGTACCGATACGTAGTGGACCGTATCGGTACGTATCGGTACGGGTAGGCAAAATCAAGCAGGGTGTTTCAATACAGGCTTGGGTGTATCGGTAAGGATTTTCTTTACTAGAATATGCTTTTTGGGGAAAAACTCACATACCGAAACACTACCATACCGTATCAGTACGGTTCTCAAACACTTTTGAACTGCCAGTAAGGCACACCGAAACACTACCATACCGTATTGGTATAATGTCAAATTTTTTCGAAGTGCCAGTTAAGCGTACCAAAACGAGTTGTGGTGTACTGAAACAATGCACGCTTGCTTAAGGCACCGTATTGATACGGTGGCATGCGTATCGGTACGGTTGTCTGTTAATTCAGTTAATGTCATGGAAAATGAGTTCCGTTTTATTACATTTTGGTCTCTGAATGTTATGGATACCATTGAACGAGTTTGGAATAGAGCTGATTTTTAACATGAGATCATGAAGCCTACTTAATTAAAGGCTGGTAACTTAAAAATATGCTAAGTCCCCGTAGTTTGATCAAATTACACTTTGGTCCCTAATTTGCATTTGAGTCAATCGGATGTCAAGTCGATGCCCGATTGAGTTGGGTTTTCACCCGATGTTAGTATGAACATATAAGTTAATGATTTTGCATTTAGACAAGATAAAAGAAAAAAATGGTCACGTTTTGGGTTCTTTCTTTATGGTTTACCTCGGTAAACCTAATGTAGCTCGCTCGATTCAGTCTTACAACTAGGCCGGGTCGAGGGGGCTACATTTGGTGGTATCAAAGAAATGTTTGCGATAGTTGGGAGTTGGTTTGATTGTTGTAATGTGATCATGAGTTGTTATCTAATGTTTAAGATGCATTGTGATTGTAATATGCACGGTGATTGCTTTATGCGATGTTTGGGGGAAATTTGGGAAACCCATTGCCTTATTATTATAGTTTGGAAAGTTTTGATTTTTGAAATGGAAGTCTTGGATCCTTTCTTGAAGCTGGCCTAACTGTTTTGTTTTGAAATGGTTATCATGCCTTAGATATATTTTAGCACGATGGGACTGAGGAGAGAGTTACGATCTGGTACGATTGTTGCTGCCACTGGGTAGGATGTTGAGGGAGATGTTGTACCTCCTAAAGGGTTGACACTGCCCCCACCTATTCCACTAGAGGGAGTAGAGCAAGTACCACCTGTGCCAGCTGGGCCGGGGATGGGTGATATGGCGCCGTTGATTCAAGCCATGACCGGTACTTTTAAGACTGCAGTTATGAGTGTTCATATGTCGGCACCACCAGTTATTGGGCAGGGTTCTCCGTTTGAGCGTCTTTGTAGTTTGGGCAGAATTGAGTTTCGAGGTTTGTCGCTTGAGGCTTTTGAGGGCTGCTTGGCCAATACTGAGAGGATACTGGGCCAGATGGGGTGTACCAATGCTCGTAAGCTGGGCTGTGCTATTTCCCTGTTGCAGGGTGATGCCTATACATGGTGAACTACCACGATACTCGGTATGGCGATTGATGATGTGACCTAGGAGTTCTTATGTGGAGCTTTTCGGAAGAAGTATTAGGGAGTCCGATATCAGGACGATAGGAAACGCGAGTTCATGGCTTTGGTGCAGGGCAATATGTCTGTGGCAAAGTATGAGGTACAGTTTGTGAGTCTGAGTCAGTACGCACCTGAGTTGGTCCCTGATGAGCGCCAGCGATGTGATCGTTTCCGCTACGGGCTCGTGCAAGAGGTTAAGACATATACGCTTGCTGCTAATTACACTGATTTTGGTTTTACGGGCCAAGGATGTGGAGTAGAATCTTGGTTTGGCTTCTGGGATGCGAGGCTTTAGCTCAGGTAAGAGAGCTACTGATTCTGGTTCTAGCGGTGGTCAGGCTAAGAGACACCATGATAGAAGGTTTCGCCCGAAGCCGAGGCATAATGGAGTTGTTGTGGGGTGTGGAGCCCAGGGGCAAAGTGCCCAGGTTAGAGCACCATTTAACACCTGTTGGGTTTGTGGATCCCGAGATCATCTGAAGCGAGATTGTCCGCGTTTGGCCAGGGAGGTTCAGGCACCTACACCTGTTGTGGCCAATGCTTGTTGGAGTTGTGGGTCTGGCGACCATCAGAGGCGTGATTGTCTGTTGTTGGCCCGAAGAGGGTAGGGTGCTGGACCAGTTGTTGCTTCGTAGCGAGGCTGTGGTCGTAGGGCGTTTCAACGTCGAGATGATGGGCAACGAATGTGGCTTATACCGTTGCTATCCAGCTTGAGGGAGGTGGACTGACTAGGGTGTATGCGCACCGCGAGGGTCGTAATGAAACTGATGTGATTGCAGATACTTTCTTCTTACAGTCATTGCCATTGTATTCGTTGATTGATTCTGGTTCTACCCATTCATACATCTTGTATGAGCATGCCCTGTTGCTTGATATACCTGTTAAAATTCTAAATGTGGGTGTTAGAGTGACCAGTTCTCTTGGGGAGATAGTTGTAGTTAGGAAGTTGTATCATAGGTGCTCGTTGATGGTTCAAGGTAATGTTTTTGCTGTGGATCTGATAGAGTTTTCGTTCCATGGCTTTGATGTTATCTTGGGCATGGATTGGTTGACCGAGCATCGAGCTTTGGTGGATTTTAAGACCAAAAGGATATCTTTAAGGTTGTCCGATAATTTCGAGGTGGTGGTTGTTGACGAGAATGCCAAGTTTTTGTCTAATGCTGTTTCGGCTTTGAAAGCGAGTCAGATGTTGGGTTCCAGATGTCATGCTTTGTTGGCCTATGTGATAAATCCTGGTTCTAAAGAGTTGTGGGTGTAGGATATTCGCACCGTATGTGAGTTTTTGGGTGTTTTTTCGGAGGAATTACCGGGGTTGCCACCTGACGGTAAGGTAGAGTTTGGCATTGAAACTTATGCAGATACGACACCGGTATCTATTGCTCCATATCGTATGGCCTCGAAGGAGTTGAAGATGGAATTGCAGGAGTTGCTTGATCGTGGGTTCATTAGACCAAGTATTTCACCGTGAGGTGCACCGATGTTGTTTGTAAAGAAGAAGGATGGTACGTTATGGACGTGTATAGATTCTACGCAGTTAAACAAGTTGACGATTAAGAACAAATATCTGTTACCGCGGATAGATGATCTATTTGATCAGTTCAGTTGATGTTCTCCAAGATTGATTTGAGGTCTGGGTGCTACCAGTTGAAGGTGAATGATGTGGATGTACCCAAGACAGCTTTTCGTATGAGGTACGAGCATTATGAGTTTCTTGTGATGCTGTTTGGTTTGACCAACGCACCGACTGTTTTCATGGACATGATGAACCGAGTGTTCCATGAGTTTTTAGATCGGTATGTAGTGGTGTTTATCGATGATATCCTAGTGTACTCTCACACTGAGGACGATCATGATGGACATTTGCAGATTGTGTTTCAAACGTTGTTGGCTAATCAGTTGTATGCTAAGTTAAGCAAATATGAGTTTTGGCTTAGGGAGGTTGTTTTCCTCGGGCATGTTGTGTTGGCTGAGGGAATCCATGTTGATCCGCATAAAGTTGAGGCTGTGATGAGTTGGAAGGTGCCTAAGTTGGTGACGAAAGTTCGAAGTTTCCTTGGTTTGGCTGGTTATTACTGTAGGTTTGTGGAATGGTTCTCTAGTTTGGCAACCTCTTTAACCAAGTTGTTGCAGAAGAATGTTCGGTTTGAGTGGATGGAGGATAGATAGCGAGCTTTCGAAAGATTGAAGGAAGCTTTGACGCGAGCTCTAGTCTTGGTTCAACCTGAATCAGGAAATGAGTTTGTTGTTTATAGTGATGCGTCATATGTTGGGCTTGGTTGCGTGTTGATGCAGGAAGATAAGGTAGATGCGTATGCATCAAGACAATTGAAGGTGCATGAGCGTAATTACCCTAATCATGATCTTGAGCTTGCCGCGGTTGTGTTTGCCTTGAAAATCTGGAGGCATTACCTTTATGGCGATAAGTGTGTGGTTTATATGGATCATAAGAGCTTGAAATATTTGACGTCTCAGAAGGAGCTGAATCTTAGGCAACGGAGGTGGCTTGAGTTGCTTAAGGATTACGAGTTGACCATTGAGTATAATCTAGGAAAAGCCAACATTGTGGCGGATGCTTTGAGTAGGAAGTCAGCTGTGGAGTTGAGTGCTATGTTTGCTCGCTTGAGTGTGACGGGTGACGGAGGGTTGTTAACGGAGTTGCAAGTGAAGTCGTTTTTGTTGCAGTTGATCAAGGAGAGGCAGTCGTATGATGATGGTTTGGTACCCCAGGTGAAGGGTATCCTTGATGGAAATCCTACAGATTTTTATTTCAATGACGATGGGGTGTTGTGTTTTAAAGGTCGAATTGTGGCGCATGAAGATGATGAATTGAGGCGTACCATTCTTATTGAAGCGCATGCTAGTCCTTTTGGTATACATCCCGTTAGTACTAAAATGTATCGTGGGTTGAAGGAGGAGTACTATTGGGTTGAGCTAAAGAAAGATGTGGCTGATTTTGTTTCTTGTTGCATGGTATGTCAGCGGGTTAAGGCCGAGCATCAGTTTTCTTATGGGTTGTTGCAACTGTTGAGAATACCGGAATAGAAGTGGCAAAGGATCACCATGGATTTTGTGTCTGGGTTGCCTTTGATGCCACCAAGAAGGATTCCATTTAGGTAATTGTCTATCGGCTTACGAAGTGTGAACATTTTATGCCTGTGCATATGATGTACACTTTGGATCGGTTGGCTGAGCTGTATATCTCTAAGATTGTGCATTTGCATGGGATGCCTAAATCCATAGTTTCAGATAGAGATCCGCGTTTCACGGCAAGGTTCTGGATGTGCTTGCATCGTGCTCTGGGAACAAGACTGAATTTCAAAGACCGTATCATCCTCGACCGGATGGTCAGTCGGAGCGCGTGATTCAGGTTCTCGAGGATATGTTGAGGTGCAGCATTATAGAGTTCTAGGGAACATGGGAGAAGCAACTGCCATTGGTGGAGTTTGCTTATAATAACAGTTATCAGGCTAGCATACAGATGGCACCATTTGAGGCGTTGTATGGAAGGAGGTGCAGTACACTTTGGATCGGTTGGCTGAGCTGTATATCTCTAACATTGTGCATTTGCATGGGATGCCTAAATCCATAGTTTTAGATAGAGATCCGCGTTTCACGGCAAGGTTCTGGATGTGCTTGCATCGTGCTCTGGGAACAAGATTGAATTTCAGCACTTCGTATCATCCTCAGTCGGATGGTCAGTCGGAGCGCGTGATTCAGGTTCTCGAGGATATGTTGAGGTGCAGCATTATAGAGTTCTAGGGAACATGGGAGAAGCAACTGCCATTGGTGGAGTTTGCTTATAATAACAGTTATTAGGCTAGCATACAGATGGCACCATTTGAGGCGTTGTATGGAAGGAGGTGCAGTACACTTGTGTGCTGGGCTGAGGTTCGGGCGAAGCATCTTTCCTTGCATGATGTTTTAAAAGACACAAATGAGAAAGTAAGGTTGATATGTGAGCACTTGAAAGCGGCTTCGGACTGTCAGAAATCTTATGCGAATTTGAGGAATAGGGATATAGAGTATGCGGTTGGTGACCGAGCGTTCTTAAAGGTGTCGCCCTGGAAGAAGGTAATGCGTTTTGGGCGGAAAGGGAAGCTTAGCCCGAGGTTTATTGGACCATATGAGATTGTTGAGCATGTGGGTCCTGTCACTTTTCGTTTGAGGTTACCTCTTGAGTTGGAAATGATTCATGATGTGTTTCATGTTTCGATGTTACGGAGGTATCAGTCGGATCCCTCGCATGTTATGCCAGTGGAAGATGTTAAGTTGAGAGCGAACTTATCCTATGATGAGGAACCAATAGAGGTTCTTGATTCCAGCAGTAAGGTTTTGCGTGGCAAGACAGTGGAGCTTGTGAAGGTGTTGTGGAGGCACCGCGGTGTTGAGGGGGCCACGTGGGAACGCAAGTCAGAGATGCTAGAGCAGTTTCCGCATCTGTTTCCTCTAGGTAAATTTCGGGGACAAAATTTCTTAAGTGGGGGGAGAGTTGTAACACCCCAGTTTTGGGCCTAGCGGTTTTAAGGTTTATTAGACGGTCCGATGGACCGAGTTAGAAATTCTAGTCGGATTCGGGACCGTATATTTTTTGGTAAGATAAAAATATGGAAAATATTTAAAAATCATCTTTTAATATATATTGATTTTTGGTGGAATCAATTTTGGAAAATGGAATTAGGAAATGTGATATTTTGGCTAGTGACCAAAATGTGAATTTTGAAAACTGTTTTTAATGGTGACTAAAATGAAAAGGGTCAAATTCTTAGAATCCTTAAGGAGTTATTTTACCAAGATTTTTCTGATGATTTCTCCCTTCAATTAAATCATTTTAACATGTGTTTTAAAAGCTGATTAAAAAGGATTTTGGATATTAAAGTTGGTTATTTCTTTTAAACCAATTTCACGTAACTTTTCTCTCCACTTCTTTTCTGCCAAACAAATTTGCTTTCAACAAATTCTAGAGGTGAGAGACCTATATTCTTGATTTCTTGATTTGTAATTGTTTCTTTATCATTGTTTTACCAAAATCTTATTGAAATCTTGTGTTTTCTAGCTTTAAACAAGTCAATTGAGGGAGAAATCACACAATAGGGGTAAGGTCCGTGATCTCCTCTATTGCATGGTTCTTTATTGATATTCCCAAGTATTTGATCCTTGATTTATGGTTTATGATCTGATTTTATATTTTTATATTGATTTAATTGGGTAAAATTGATGATATGATGAAAGATTTGAATTAAATCTGATTTCCAGTGTTATGAATTGTTTTTGAACGTATTTTTTTATCAATGGATGTAACACCCTTAGCGTATACTCGTAAATCGAATATACATTAAAGATGTTACGGAGTCGTTTAAAGACATATCAACTTATAAATTTATTTTCACAAGTATTTACAAATTTTAGTTTGTAAATCTAACCCTTTCTCAGTTTTCTTGAAAACACAACCTATGTGCAGTTAGCTAGTTTCAACCCTGAATTAATTATTTTAAAACATATTTGGCAATTATTAAAAACAACAGTTCAATTCATTGTAAAAACTAGGTTCGCTATCTAGGCCCTTTCTTGACTTTAAAATCTTTATGCGATTACCGATTATTCTTATTAGCAAAGTAATTATCCTTTCTACCTTAGCTTTATTCTGTTACAATGCTAATGCCTTATTTTGCTTTATCCATATACTTTTCATCATCAAAACTGATTACTTATCTATCATTTAGTCTAATTTAATCAATCGTACTCTACTAGCAGTTAAATAATTACATGCCCACTAGAGATTATCATAAGCTAGAATATCTTACTGATGTTTTGCAGATTGAAGCTTGATCAACATGCTCGACTCCTCTTCAAATAGTCCATCTTAATCTACGTGTGAGACAAACACACGCTAAGTACGAACTTAGTGAGACAAAACTTATAAATCAAAGTAAAGCACTTTAATTTTAATAAAAATTGCACGATAAATAAAATACTGAATATAACATATAATAATTTAGAATCGTATAGAATGACTTATCGAAGTCGTTCCTCTGTCATGTAACCTGTAAAAATCAACATCTCATATACATATATAAGGCAATGTCATGTCAAATCATATATCCAGTAAATCACTTGTTTTCATTTGAATCATATCACTTTCACTTTTCACTTTCCTTTAGATCACTTGTACTTGTTACTTTTTATTCAATTCATAGTCCAATGTAATGTAATTGAGAATGCATGGTATGTGAGTCACTATGAAGTATGCACATGTGCGACATCAACTAATATGTTGTGCCATAATAAATCACTGTATCACTGCTGTAATTTAACAGCATCACTATTTCACTTGGTCATAGTTGTAGAACACAACGTCACTGTATCACTATATCACTATACTCCACCTCATTGGCATGCCAATTATACCAAGAATCTCAATAATCATACAAAGGGCTTTTAACATCAATATTTTGTAAAGATCATTATAAACCATTTAAAAATTATTGTAAAATATATCCATTTACGATTCAAATTCTTTTTCTTTCAAATCATTCTAGGTTGACATATTATATTTCTTTCTCATATTATATATATAAAATATGTAAAAATGCACTCACCTGAGCCATTTATTAGCTTGCCTCACTAAGCTCTACTCGATCCTTTCCTTCATAATACCTCGACCCTTCTTTTGATCCAAATAAAATTTCATTGATCATATAAATACGAATAACATTTGTTAGATTCAAATCTAACAATAAACATGCTATCGAATCTAGTCATTCGAATATACAAAATTTCCAAAAGTTTTTCCTTCCTTCCTTATACTTTCCAAAACCCATTTTTTTTGTCTTTAATGACTATTTAGAACTTCCATTAACTCCTTTCAAGCTTACTAATTAACCTTAGATACGAAATGCATCAATTCTCATTTTCTGACAGATTGCACTACCTTCAAAGAAATATTTCTATAAATAATCTACAACTCGGAATTCAATTCTGTTTGTTCTGAAAGAAACTATATTCAATAAGCTTTTCAACCATATAAATTAATAGCCCAAATTCAACTTGTACGATTTATGCGAATTTTCAAAGTCAATTATAATGCTGGAATTCGGAACAGACCGATGCTCTGTTTTCTAACCTTTTATCACTTAAAAATTCATATCTTTTGACTCGGAACTCAAAATCAGTTTCCGTTTGTTGGAGGCGAAACTAGACGAACAAATATTTACATCGGTATAAAATTCACCTTCTAACCATTTTTGTAGAATTTATGGTGAATTTTCAAACTTACTGCCAAAACCAGTTTTCTACACAGCTTCCATAATTAACTTCAACTTTTATACTAACTTCTCCTTACTTCTCTACTTGTCAATTTAGTCCCATTATTTTATTTAAACCACAAACTTATCACCTTCTTCATCAAATAATTATTCACAATAGTTCCCTCTAATTTTCCTTGTTTATCGAATGGTTACTAATAATGCAAAGGTAAGGATCCAAACTTCTTAACTTTGCAAATTAGTCCTCAATTCAACATTACCACCTTAATTCCATCTTTACAACTAAAATTCAGATTTAGTCCTTATCCAAAATCTCATTTCCAAATTGGTCACTTAACTTTTACAAATTGTCAAAATGGTCACTAATTCAATTTAACACCGGTTTAGCATTCTAACATCAATTTCACATATCCAACATCCTTAATAACATAAATACACACCAAATCCATACAAATTCAGATTTGGTCCTCTAACTTTTAAGATTGCCGAATTCGTCTCTATCAAATTAACTTAGGGTCTTGCTTCCAAATAACAAATCAAGCTTACTAAATCATTAAGTCAACATCACAAACCCTAAATTAAACTTAAATCCATAAACCCTAATCATCTTCATAATAATCTAAACATGTAGAACTTAAATCCCAACTCAATATCATGATTTTAACATCATACTAACTTGATTTCAACTTGAATTCAATCATGGAATCATAAAATCTCAAAAGCCCCAATTGATCCATAAACCCTAATTTTTTTCTCATGTAAATTCTCATCAATCAAGCATGAATTCTATGAATTATTGACATCAAAAGATAGAGCTTGAAGAGTAGAACAACTTTGCAGTTGAAGAGATTACCTAAAAACCGAGTTTCAGGGCTTGAATCGAGCTTGGAAAAAATTTTCTCTTTTTTTCCCTAGCTCTCACATTTATGGCTAGAAAAGATGAACATTCTATTAAATGAATATTAAATTCATTTAATAGTAAAATGACAATTTTGCCCTCTTTGTCCAAAGGTTGAGATTGATTTTATCATCAATCAAGGGCCAAGATTTAGTCTTCCATATCATCTTTCCAAAATTTCCCTTATAACTTTTTAAATATTTCAAAATTGCCATTGGGGAAAAATTACCAATTTGCCCTCCAACTAGTTTTTATTTACTAGTTTGCCATTATTGTAAAAATTCAACTAAGTCTAGTTGGAATCCAACCAAATATAATAAAATATTCATAAAATAGTATTTTATGACTTTTCCATGGCTTTTGGATCAGCCTTTGAAATTCTAGTTCGACCCAATTTCCCGATATTCATAAAATACTTTTACTGCGATTTTACCTTTTTTGAGCTATTGGATTTATTCCGAAAATTCTATATTTCCATATTATAGAAATAAACTCTATTATCCCATAAAAACTTCCTTTTCCAAGGACTTAGACTGAATTTTCTTAACTCAACCTTCTTTGAGTATATATATACCCAGCCTTCATTGAGTATATATAAAAGTTGCACCGAAGTGCTTTAATATGTACCGAAGTACTCTCGTATACCCAACCTTCCTTGAGTATACATAAATGTTGCACCATAGTTCTTAGAATATTTATGCACCTGTTTATGATTCTATGGCTAGCCTACTATACCTTTGAATCTCTATATCATATTTGGGCTAGCCAACTTTAACCAGTGGAATTGCTTTGTTCCTTAATTGCTTAACCCCATGAGCTAAAATCTTTACTGGTTCTTCTTCGAATGTCAAATCAGGTTGTATCTCAACTTCCGCAGGCAAAATGAAATGTTAAGAATATGATCTATATTTGTGAAGCATCGATACATGAAAAACATCATGGATCTTGCTAATTTCTGGCGGTAAAGCCAACTAATGCCACCGATCCAACTATTTTCAAGACTTCATACGAACCAATAAATCTGGGACTCATATTCCATTTTCTTCTAAATCTTATTATTTTCTTCCAAGGTGAAACTTTCAAAAATACTTTGCCTCCCACTTAAAATTCAATGTCTTTCTTTTCAAATTGGAGTAAGATTTTTATCTATCGAAAGCTGCTTTTAGATTATCTTGGATGATCCATACTTTCTCTTCTACTTCTTGAACCAGATCAGGTCCAATGATCTTGCGATCTTCTAACTCAAACCAATTTAATGGTCTCCGACATTTTCTTCCATACAAAGCTTCATAAGGTGCCATTTTAATACTTAACTGATAACTGTTATTATAAGCAAATTCAGCCAATGGTAAGTATTTTTCCCATGAGCCTGCGACCTTGATGACACAAGCTCTAAGCATGTTCTCTAGAATTTGAATAGTCCTCTCCGATTGTCCATCAGTTTAAGGGTGGAAAGTAGTACTGATATGCAATCGAGTACCTAATGTTTCTTGAAGTAAACCTGGATCTCTGTCAGTTACAATAAAAGAGGAACCCATATAATATAACAATCTCCCGAATATACAACTCGGCATACTTACTCATAGAGTAATATGCTCTGACTGGTATGAAATGTGCCGACTTGGTCAATCGATCCACAATCACCCAGATTGAATCTTTTCTACTCGACGTCAATAGTAGTCCGGTTACAAAATCTATAGTTACTTTTCCCATTTCTATTCTGGAATAGCAATTGAATGAAGTAGACCTTATGGCACTTGATGCTCTACTTTAACTTGCTGACAAGTTAAACATTTGGATACGAATACTATTATAGTTCTTTTCATGCCCTGCCACGAAAATTGGTTCTTCAAATCCTAGTACCTTTTATTTCCTCCTTGGTGCATAGTTAAAGGACTATAATGTTCTTCTAAAAGAATTTCCTTCTTCAATTCCTCATCATCTGGAATATAGGCACACCCTCTATAGTATAAACATCCATTAGACTTCATTTCAAAGTCTGAAGATTCTCTGCTTTCAGCTTTCTTCTTTCTCTCCAACCATTTTCATCTTTTGCCTGTGATTCTTTTATTTTTCCTATCAAAGTAGATTTGATGTTCAATTCAGCAAGCAAAGCACCGCCATTCATTACTGATAATTGAGCATTAGATATTTGCAAGGTAGAAAACATCTTTTGGCTAAGTGCATGTGCAACCACATAGCCTTTCTTGGGTGGTAACCAATAATCACATCAAAGTCTTTAATTAGCTCAATCTATCACCTCTGCCTTACATTCAGCTCCTTCTGCGCTAGAAGATATTTGAAGCTTTTATGGTCTATGTATATATAACATTTCTCACCATATAAGTAGTGGCGCCAAATCTTTAAAGCAAAATTAACCGCAGCCAACTCCAAATCATGAGCAGGATAATTCCACTCATGGGTTTTAAGCTATCTAGAAGCATAAGCCACCACCTTCCCGTCCTATATAAGTACACAACCAAGCCATTATACGAGGCATCACTATACACCATAAATTTTTTTCAAGATTCGGGTTGAACTAGCACATGAGATTCTGTCAAAATTTTCTTCAACTGTTCGAAGCTTTCTTGACATTCATCAGTCCATACAAATGGTGCATTCTTCCTAAGTAGCTTCTTAATAGGACCAACAATCATTGAGAAATCTTTCACAAATCGGCGATAATATCCTGTCAATCTAAGAAAACTTCTAACCTCAACAACAGTTTTAAGAGATTTCCACTCTACGATAGCTTGAATTTTTTGAGGATCAACCCGAATTCCCTTATCCAATACTATATGTTTGAGAAATGTCACCTCGAAAAGAAAAAACTCGCATTTAGACAGTTTGGAATATAACTTCTTTTCCCTTAGGATCTAAAGAACTATTCTAAGATGGACATCATGATCCTCCTTGGTTTTTGAATAAACCAGGATATCATCTATGAACAGCACCACAAACTGGTCAAAGTAAGGCTAAAAAATTCAGTTCATCAAATCCATAAATGTTGTTGGGGCATTAATTAATCCAAACGACATTACCATGGACTCAAAATGTCCGTATCGAGTCCTAAACGCCATCTTTGGAATATCCTTCTCCTTAATCTTCAATTGATGATAGCCCAATCGAAGATCAATTTTAGAGAACAATGATGCTCCGTTTAACTGATCGAAAAGATCATCAATTCTTAGCAATGTATATTTATTCTTTATCGTCACTTTATTAAGTTGATGATAATCAATATACAATCTCATTGATCCATCTTTCTTTATAAATAATACTGGTGCTCCCCAGGGTGATATACTCGACCGTATAAAACCCCGATCCAATAATTCTTGTAGCTGTGACTTGAGCTTCTTGAGTTTGGCAGGAGCCATACAATACAGTGCCATCGATATGGGTGCTATACCAGGTAGTACATCGATCTCGAATTCCACATCTCTATCTAGAGGTAATCTCAGTAATTCATCAAGAAATATATCTGGAAATTCTCTCACCGTAGGTATATCTTTTATATTCACTTTCTGGTTCAAAGTGTCAACCAAGTGAGTTAAACATGCTTCAGAACCACTTACTAGCAATTTCTTCGCAATAACAACCGAAATAACATCACTATGATAATTTGGCTTCTCAACCATGAATAAAATCTAAGATCCATTTGGTGCCCTTAAGGTTAATCTTATTAATCGGCACTCTACAATAACATCATATACAAACAACCAATCCATCCCCAGTATTATTTTGAACTCATAGAACGGCAATTCCATAAGATCAATAGGGAAATCCATATTTTGAATTTCAATAGGACACATTCGACAAATTCTTTTTACTTTGGTACTCTGGCCTATTGGATTGGTTGCTACCATCTCACTCTCAATAAGTTCTACTGGAATTCTTCTTTTTAGTATAATTCTATAACTATTATATGAATGAGTAGAACCAAGATCAATTAATGTAAAGATATGTCTACCAAAAAGTTCTACCACACCTACTATAACATCTGGATCATCTCTGTTCTCTATGGTCTTGATATTATACACCCGAGAAAAAGCCTTTCTTTTTGATTAGATGCAATTTCAAATGCGCCTTGTCTAGAACTCCAACCTCTTTTTCCTTTATTCTTCTGAGGAGCAGCTACCGATTGATCCTCTTGTAGTTTTGGGCGTTCGCGCCTGAAATGGTTTGCTTTCCCACACTAATAACATACTGACTCTGATGCAAACCAACATCAACCAAGATTCCTTTTTCCACAGGTCTTACATTATGGATTAATCTGAGGTCCCTCACCTTTAGATCTAATTGTTTTAGCCTGTATCTGCTTGGACTTACCAGCAAAAAAAACCTTCTTTACCTAAGACACTTATCCAACTAATTTTTACTGCTGAAACCCTTTACCACGTTTAGAAAATGGTAAAGTACTGAAACTGTAATGCCCCAGTTATTGGGCCTAGCGGTTTAAGGGCTAGTTAGACGGTCTAGCGGACCGAGTTAGGGATTCGAGTTGGATTCAGGAATAAATATTTTTGAGCAAGTTAAAAATGTGGGAAAATGGTTAAAAATCATTATTTAATATATATATATATAGTATTGGTGAAATCAATTTGAGAGAACTAAAATTGGAAGAGTGACATTTTGGTTGGTGACCGAAACGTAAATTTTCAAATCTATTTTTAAATGGTCACTAGTTTGTAAAGAGGTCAAATTCTTAGAATCCGTAAGGAGATATTTTACCAAACTTTGGCTTGTGGTTTCTTCCCTCATTTGTAGATTTTTAACATGTGTTTTATTAATTAATAAAAAGATGTTTTAATATTAAAAGGTAGTTATTGATTTTATAAAGATTTGACGTAAACTTTTCTCTCAACTTTTCTCTTCACTTCTACTTTGCCAAACACTCTTGTTTTCATCAAATTTCATAGGTGATAAATCTATTTTCTTGAATTCTTGATTTATAAATGGTTCTTCATCTTTGATTTACAAAATCTCATTGAGATCTTGTGTTTTTCAAGCTTTAATCAATCAATTGAGGGAGAAATCACACAATAGAGGTAAGGTTCGTTTTTCTTCTCTATTGAATGGTTCTTTATTGATATTCCCAAGTATTTGATCATTGATTTATGATTTATAATTTGATTTTATGTTTTTATGATGATTATTTGATTTAATTGGGTTTATTTGATGGAATTGAGGGAGATCCGTATTGGATTCTTTTAGTGTTAAGGATTGATTTTAAACATATATTGGATGTTTTATAATGTTGATAAGTTGTTTTTAATATAGGAATCCCGAAACACCATGAATCCCTAATTATTTAGGTTGTTAGATTTGTGTTTTTGAGGTGTTGTGGTGGCTGTATAGTTGCTGGAGATATAAGGATGATGTAATTCTGTTTTGAGTGTTGATTGATGTTAATGAAAGTGTTAGATTGATAGTTTGTGTCTGGGTTGTGTTTGGAAAGAGTTAGATGATGATTTCGATTGTTGTGGTTGGGTAATTGTGAAAGAATTGTTGAGGATTGTAAGGGATATTGTTGCAGTGTTTGTAATGCATTGAGATGCATTAATCCTTTGGTGTTATGTGGTTAAAACATGGGAGGTGGTTTCGGAAGCTATCGGTGAATCTTTGGAGGCTTTGGACGCTTGAATTCGCGTCGGCGAATTGAGGTTTCGCGTATCGGTGAGTGAGAACGTGGGTTTCAGCTTTGAAATGATTTAAAGGTGGTTTATGGGAGTTTAAACTTAGCTTGAAAAGCTGGTTTAGACTCGGAAGTAAGTATAAAGTGGTTTTCTCTCTCGGTCGTGCTTTTACGAAATGGTTTATGCTCTTGTTTTTGAATTACATGTACCTACTGTTTAAGCATGTTTTAAGGTATGTTTAATACTGTTTTGATTATGAAATGTTGAAGGATGCACATGGTAAGTGATCCTTGTAAGTATGTGGAAATACTTGTTGAAAAGCATGGTTTGTTGCTTTGGGAATGATTTGGTTTAACGCATATAGAAAATAACAGTGAGGTACATGGTTAATTGTGAATTATAGTGGCAAGTGATGTGGTTTAAAATGTTATCGGATATAGTTATCCAGCCATAGGATTGATACTGCACTATAATAAGTCTCATTAGATGTCGAGGGATTTTATACGGTGTACCGAATACTCCATCCAAGTACCCTAACAGTCGAGGGGTTATATGGTACCGTAAACCCCCGTTAGTGGGTTAAGCATCCAACTGATGATTGGGGTTGGTGTCCCCGTGAGTTGTAATTGTACTTGGTTGATAATGTACAACGATTGTGATTGTATCACTATTCCAGTTGAGATGGCTTGAAGTGTTGAGAGGACACTTGTTTGAATCTATGTATCCGATGAACTATTTTGGTAAAGGAACTTGGTTATGATCACTTGTAAGCCAATGTAATTATGGATTTGTCATGTAATGGTTTATGTTGTATAATGTGATTTATACATGTTTACTCTTTAAGCTTTGCATATGGTTTTTTATGCATGAGAAGGCTTAAATTGAGGTTTAGCAATGGGATTTGCTGATGGATAATGACATATGTTGCATATGGTTTAATATGCTGGTTTTTGAAAGTGTTAAGTGCATGGTTTTCAAGGCATGATATTTCAATAATGTTAAAAGTGATGTTTAAAAAGATGATTGAAATGGGGTTTCAATGTATTTGGGAAATGGTTTTAAATGCATTGATGGTGTGTTATATTTGAGCACTCCTAACTAAGCCTAGTATGCTCACGCTCTCTTTGTCCATCAATGCAGAGAATTAAAGTTTTGGAGGCAGAGAGGAAACAAGAGATCGCTAAAGACTTGATACTAAAAGTATGTTTCGAATTAGAATATAAGTAATAAGGGCAATGGGGTTCCGTTGTTGTTTTGGGAGATGATTTATTAAACTCCCTATTTGAGCAATGTTGTTTTGCTGTTCTTGGTTTGTAATTGGCCATTTTAGATTGTTGGTTGCATTGGTTTGAGATTTGTGCTTTGCTTGGCTTGGTTTCTAGGAAGCATGCCTCTAGTTTTACATTTGATGCAAGATGCGATGAGTTGTTGATGAATATGTGTTGTCATACTAAGGTTTGACCTTTGAATGTGTTGGATGTTAGAAGCATGTTAGGGTGTTTTGGTATCTTTGAAAGCATGTTAAACCAGCAAAAGAGGACATTTTAGGTCCAGGGGTATCGGTACACGTGTCCCCGTACCGGTACGGACAAGCCATTTTAGGCTTAGTGTTTCGGTATACAGGCTGAGCATATCGGTATAGGTAAGCCTTTCCAGGCATAGTGTTTCGGTACACGAGGAACCGTTTCGGTAAGGGGTAAGTGTAATTGGCAGGGCGTATCGGTACGTGAGGGTGTTTTGATACGAGTTTTGGTTACTAAAATTTAGGAATGTTGAAATAGCAAAACATACTGATACACATGTAAGAGTACAAATATGACTAACTGTTAATTCAGTTATTTAGATGTTCTAAAGTTTTGTTTTATTGCGTTTTAGTCCCTGAATATTGTGGATGTAATTGAATGTGTATGGATGATTGTATTGAGCTAATTTTTGACACGTATGCCTGAAATCGGACTAATTAAAGGTTGGTAACATTAAAAGGGGTTAAGTTCTTGTAATTTTCCAAAATTGCAATTTGGTCCCTAAATTGCAATTGTATCCAATCGGATGTCAATTCGATGCCCGATTAAGTTGAGTTCTCAGCCGTTGTCAACTTGAACATATAGGATAATAATTTGCATCTAGATAATATAAAATAAAAAATAGACGCGTTTTGAGTTTCTTCTTCACGGTTTACCTCGGTAAACCTAATGTAGCTCGCTCGGTTCGGTCTTGCGACTAGGTCGGGTTGAGAGGATTACAGAAACCTCCAAGTTGCTTGGGTACTGGGCCTTCCTATCTGAGACTTCTTCCTGATCGACTCTTTTCAATCCTTTGGCTCTGTTTTCTACTTCTTGAAATATAGAAAAATCAAAGGCAACTAAAACCTTCTTATATTCTCGATCTAAGCCTCCCACAAATCTAGTGACTCTGTGTTTCTCGGTCGAAAGAAACTCTGTAGCAAATCAACTAAGTTTATTAAATTCATATTCATACTCATACATAGATCTGTCAGCTTGCTTTGGATTTAGAAGCTGATCCCTCATGTCCTCGATGAATACCTCACCGATATATTTACCCCAGAATTCATTTAGGAATAATACCCATGTAATTTTTTCTCGGGAATCAGAGCAGTAATGGTGTCCACCAAACTCGAACAAGTCCCATCAATAGTGATACTACTCCCTCGAGCTTCCCTTGATCATCACACAGAATACTATCCAACATGATCTTAACATCGTTCAACCAGAAGTCTGTAGTCATCGGGTAAACATTAGTATAACCATAAAATTCTAGTGCCTTCAGTTTCCTCAATTCTCTCAGTACAAATACTGGTGCTCGTCTATTTATAATGACATCTAATGCTTGTAGAAACAGTCCACGATCCTGAATTAGCATGTCCTGTTGTCCCTGTGCAGGTGCCTTATCCTAATACTAACCAAAAGGTACATTTTGATCTACCTCATTACTCCTGCACTACATAAGAGCATCTTCCTCAAAAGCGTATCTAGAAACCCGACGTTCCGACATCTAAACAGAACACCATATTCAAATATTTTTAGTAAAGAGTAGCATTACTAATTGTAGAGTATCAAAGTATATATATAATCATCAGTAATTATGACATCCTAGTGGCATGTATACATTCCCTGTTAGCGATAGTGCCCTAAGGCCTATTGTATGGACATGATATTTTGATTATTGAATTTATTATTATGATAAATTTGCATGCTTTTGTATCCTTGAATATTATTATTCTAAATATCCTTAATCAGTTATTATTGTGGAAACAATAATAAGATAATATTAGTATGAAGTTTGATAGATATTCATAAGATGAATATGTGAATGAGATTCAAATCAAATTCATATATGTATTTGTTGAGAACAAATATTAGGATCGACTCGTCTTAAGACTAATACATGGATTAAAGTTGTAGATTAATCTTATATAGTTGTGAAATTGAATCCTTATACCTGAAATTGCTACGGTTCTCAACATGATAACTATTATATTTTGACATAGTCAAACATCATTTTTAATCAGACAATTATAAACGTTATGCTTGAACATAATAAGGAATCATGCAGTGAGATGTGAGTGATTAAGATGGAATTTATCCCTCTTAACATAAGAGAGATATCTTTGGGCCCCTCGAAGATTAAGACTGAGAAATGCATGGTCGTGCTCAAATGAGTTGATAGAGATCAATGTCATTTATTTAGTCAGTTCAATTGGGCATTGAGAAACTAAAGATAGAATGATATAAGGTTAACATTTTCCATGCCTTATATTCTATCAAGATATCGTGAGATAAAAGGATTATGACATAAATTGAATTAAGGTTGTCTTGGGTTATAAGCTTTTCATTTAACTTGGGTAGTCATAATGTCTTTCTAGAGGCCACTTATGACTTGTAGAATAAAATGTGATTTTATCTACTACCAACGTTAAATGAACCTATAGGGTCGCACACTAAGAATGGATAAGAATGGTTGTGGTTATTACTCTCAATAATAAATTTAAGATAATGCAATTATTTTAAATTATATTATTATAGATTAATTATTCGAATTTAAAAGGTTAAATTTGTAATAGAATATCTTATTTATTTTATTATTTTTCAAAAAAAGAATCTAAGTAAATAATATTATCAAATAATCTCATTATCTAGATTTGATTGAATTTAAATTCTTTATTAGATAAGGAATCTATTTAGAATATATTATTTATTTATTTTAAATAAATAATATTATTAAATAAATCACTTTATCTAGAGTTGGTTGAATTTGAATTCTTTATAAGATAAAAGAATTGTTTTAAATTATAATTTATTTAAAAAGAGTTTTAATTAAATTATAATAGTGAACTCAACCTAACCCTATTCAAGTCATATATATATGTATGTATGCCAAGGATTTTGTTAAGGGATCTATGGATTTCAAAATAGCCACCAAAACTACAAAACTAGATTTTTGAAATCTTGGTTGGAACTAGCATTCTGATAGCCGTTTGTCATCCATTCCCGTGTGGATACTTGTAGAGGGCGGTCGTCTTTTACAAAAGGCAGCGCCTCAACACAACCGGATTACTGAATCAAAATTAAGGTAATTTTTGATCTCCTCTTCGTACATTAATATGATTGCATGAGATTCTAGAAATTCATTATAGAATATTTTTTCGCTGCATTTATTTACTTGATTATATCAGTTTATTTCCTATGAAACCAACATTCCCAACTCATTCCATACTCAAATTCTATCCAGAATCAGCTAAACATGCTGCTCTGATACCAATTAATGTAACACCCCCTTCTCATATTCGGTCCTCAAATACGAGTCAGTGATGTCACAAAACCAAGTTAAAACAATTTCCATTATCGATATTGAAACTAGCAGCTTACACTATCCTTGAATAATTTTTTATAGATATCAAAAATTCATTCCATAAATTTTTAATTAAACTAGATTCACTAAGGTTTTAACCATATAAAATATTAACTCAAATTCATTATACAAGAATTTAAATAAATTCTTAAACTCAAGGCGCAGTGTAGGATTTTAAGAAATCTGTTGCCTAATTTTGTAACTTTTCATCAGTTAAAAATTTATATCTTTTAGTACAGACCTTGAAATTAGTCACCGTTTTTCAAAGAAACTACACTCAATTTCTAGTTCATACATATAAGATTCACTTCCTAATTCAAATCATGGAATTAATACTGATTTTTCAAACACATTGCATCCACATAACTTCTAGACAGATTTTAACTCTCTCTACTATGAACAAATTAGTTACTAATAACTTAGTCTTTCATACATTAAAAATATAATGGGACTTACTACAATCAAAATCCACACCATATAAGTTACTAGGTCAACCATATTTTAGTTATAATTTATTACAAACCATAACTAATTATTAGACCATCTATTGATAACTATTATACATGCCATCTAGTATATCCAAGTAAAAAGGATAGATGTCATTACAGTGCATATAGTAATATACTCTCAAAATATGTAGATGATGCCCAACTACTCTTCCCCTAGAGCTTCGTTTTGACCTACGCGTGAAAATCATCACATTCTAAGAATACACTTAGTAAGGCAATAATCCATAATCAAGTGCAACTTGACATAAATATCAATCTAAATAAAAAACAATGCATGTAACCACCTTACCATTTTCATGTATATTAACATAAGTAGAATCACATGTACTAATGGTAGCTCTTTAAAGAGAATGTATTTTCCCTAGGTTTATAGGTCTAATTGTCCCCACATTAATGTCCATTGCATCTATTTCTGCATTTTCATGTCTATTTGTGCATTTATTCTAACTTAGTTCTAGTGGCTCATGTTTCATATATTTTTGCCTATTTTTGCCTTGTTTTCGCTGCATTATTAATGTCCCTGCAGAGGAAGTTTTCGACATTGCAGCCAGTTCGACACTGTATCTGCCAACTGTCCAGTCTGCTAAAGGATAAGGACGAATATGCCAGCTATCCAGTTTGTTACAACAAATTCTGTACGACGCTGGGCACACAAATAACATAAAGGACATGTGTCCTTCCTTGGGTGGCCTATAAAAGGACTATTTTGGAGGATAGAGAGGGTCACATTGCTTTCATTTTTTAATACCATCTTCACCTCTGAGCTTTCTACCTCCTTCCATGGCGGCTTAAGCTTATTTCTGGAGATCTGAGGTGAAGTAAGGTAGATCTATCCAAGGAAATGAGGATTCAAGTGCTGAATCAAGGAAATATATTGTTATCTTCTTAAAATTCTCTTTATTTTGATTTTTTTGGAGATTTACTTTGTATTTGTGCATATTTTGACTATGGTTTAATTTTCTGGAGCTCCATGAACTTGTTTAAACTATTTTCTTAGTTTAATATATATCAATGTTAGCTTTTTCTTAAGCTTTAATTGTTGGATCTGATTTACATTTTGCATTAGAGTGTTAAACCAGCCACTAACATCGACGGATGCAGTGACGAGTCAGATTAACAAGTTTTTACAACGAAGTTGATTGGACCATCATTTCACCTTGAGGCGTACTTGATCTTTCTGCCGAGCTGAACCAAGGAGATCCAGGCTTTAATCTCATATTTCTCTATCTTTTATTATACTCTGTTATTGCTACCACATTAAATCATTTACTCTCCTTTTAATCCTATTATTTCAACCACCATTGCATCCACAACTACCACTTTTATAGTATTGTATTGTAGTCACCTAAGTATAAGCGTAATATACCATTCTCGTGAGATCGGTATTCAAACAAGATTTCCTTGTTTCTATTCTTGTATTGATAGTGTAGCTTGCACTAAAAGTGTGACGTTTTTACACCGATCAAGTTTTGGTGCCGTTGTCGGGGATGGCGTTATTATTTTCTTATGTTTATGCTTGCAATTCTATTTTCGTTATTTATGTTTGTAGTTGCTTCTATTAGTGTTATTTTTGCTTTTTCCTTTTCTTTTTATTACCTTGTTTAGGTATTGTATGACCAAAAGTGCTACTACACCACTCTTAATACCAGATCCAGAGGTTGAGAGAAATTTTAGAAGAAGGGTTCGCGAACATAGTGGAATGGCAAGACAACCAAACAACATAGAGGGTATTCCTCATGCTCAGGAAAACCCACCACTACACCCACCAGCCTAGAACATAATAATCTGTGAGGTTGTTGTTCCCCAGTTGGATGATTTGCAACCGAAAATTGTTAGACCTTTAATTCAAGCTGGGAACTTTGAGTTGAAACTGATTATATTCTAAATGCTCAACTCCAATGGGCAGTATACATGGTTTCCATATGAAGACACTCGAGAGCATCTTCAATCTTTTCTTTTAGTTTATGCTTCATTTAGTCAGCAAGGCATTCTTGATGATGCCTTACAAATGCAATTGTTTCCCTATTCATTACAGGGTAGAGCTCACACATGGTTAGAGGATTACCTGCTGGCTCTGTTACATCATAGAATGATCTTGCAACGCAATTTGTTTTGCACTTTAATCCACCGACAATGAACTCGCACTTGAGGAATGACATTACAACCTACTATCAGTTAGATGATGAGACTCTTCACACTATATGGCATTCAATAAGAAACTCATATTGAAATTTTCTATAATGGGTTGAATGCACCTACAAGACATCTTATCGATGGGTTGTCTAATGGTCTATTACTTGATTGCACCTACAATGCTGTTGTTGGTGTATTGGAGCAATTTACTCAAAATGATTCACAATATCCTATCTAGAGGGCTACATCATGCAAAGGTGCACCATGAGCATTTGAGCTTAATGATCTATCTTTTTAAAAGTCTCAAATTTCTACTTTGGAGAAAAAAATCAAGAATATGGAGGGGACAAATGAAGTTGCTCCTATCCAGCTAGCTCAACAAACAACCACCCCTGTATTTTCATGTGAGATTTATGGAGGGAACCATAGCTTTGAGGATTGCCCACATCATGCAGAAAATGCTAGTTATGTCAGCAACATGCGAGGCAACAACATGGGTACATCTTACAACACATCTAAAAAACAGTACTGGGTAAATCTAATTAAGTACAACATCAAGGAGCATTTTGCTCTGGTAATAATTCCTTTTAAGGGAATTCTAGTGTGCGCCAAGGAAACTTCAGTTACCCGCAACAACAGTTTACGTCGTAGACCCCATTGCAACCACATCAGAATTAGATGCAATCACAACATATTGCTTCATAGTCTCAGTAATCACAATATGGAGCACCATCTCAAACTCAGTCTCAGATGAGTCATTATGCTCCATCAAGTATCTCAGACCTATTTGCTCTTCTAGAAGAGATGATGCGTGATCATTTGTCTCGCACCGAAGCTATAGTGCAAGGTCACTCTTCATCAATATGCACTTTGGAAGCTTAGTTGGGACAATTAGCTACTGATATGAAATCTAGACAGCCGGGCACACTACCTAGTAACACTGAGAGCCCAATGAACAAGGGTAAGAAGCATTGCAAGGCTGTTACTCTTCGTAGTGGTAAACAAACTACTAACTCAAGGCAACCAATTCCCATAACTACTCATGAACGAGGAGAGTCCTTTGTACCCGATCATACAGTAAAGAATAAAGACAATGATGGCTTGATGAGTAATACACATTCTGTTATTCCTCCAGTTCCATCTATTATACAACCGAAGTTGTTGCCACAATGTCCAATGTCAACACAGCAGTCAGATAATCCCTCTCCACCTTTTACTCAAAGATTTAAGAATGCTGAGTCAGACATTCAATTTAAATTCTTTCATGATACTTTGCAACAACTTACAGTTCAAATTCCTTTGATTGATGCTCTCATACAGATTTCGAACTATGCAAAGTTAATGAAGGATATCTTGTCCAAGAAGAATAAGCTCAATGCAATGGAAACCATTGCGTTCACTACGGAGTGCAGTGCGTTAATATCTATGCCTCTACTAAGAAAGATGAAGGATCCAACAGCTTTATCATGCCATGCTCTATTGGTAATCATTATTTTAGTAAAGCCCTTTGTGATTTAGGGGCTAGTATCAATTTGATACCGCTATCTACCTTTCAAAAGTTGGCCATTGGAGAAATGAAGCCCACTGCAGTCACATTACAATTGGCTGATAGATCTTTATCTGAATGGTCAAATCTAGGATGTGCTTGTTTGTGTGTACAAATTTTTTCCATCTAATTTTATTATTCTTGATTGCAAGGCTGACAAAGATGTACCCATTATTCATTGTCACCCATTCTTAGCTACTGGGAAAGTAGTCATTGATGTATCGAAAGAAGAGCTTGCAATGAGGGTTTAAAATGACCAAGTCACTTTTAGGATGTTCAACATTGATATGGGAAGCAAGTCTGAAGAATGTCATCATATCGACATTCTTGAACATATTATTCAAGAAGACTTGCATCATCGTGGTATTCTCGTTAAGGAAGATACTACGTTGACAATGGTAGAAGAAGATCTCCAAAATTATGACCACATTGTGAAAGTTCTCACTACGATAATTCATCATAAATGGCAAGTTGAATCTTTTGATATTGCTCACATGTCAATTCCTACTTCTAAGCCATCTATTGAAGAAGCTCCTACTCTGGAACTTAAGCCATTGCCAGCTAATTTCAAATATGTATTCCTTGGAGATGAAAAAATACTCTCTGTCATTGTCTCTACAACTCTGGATGCAATACAAGAAGCTAAGTTGATAAATATTCTTAAGCGACACAAGCGTGCTATGGCTTGGACAATTACTGATATCAAGGACAATAATCTATCTCTATGCATGCATAAGATTAAGCTGGATGATGAGAACAAATAGTCCATTGAGTCGCAAAGAAGATTGAATGAGAAGATGAAAGAAGTAGTCAAGAAGGAAATCTTTAAATCGTTGGACGCTGGTATTATCTATGCAATTTCTGATAGTGCATGGGTGAGTCCAATCCATTGCGTTCCTAAAAAAAGTGGCATCACTGTAGTCCATAACGATGCTAATGAACTGATTTCGACTCGCATTCTCACAGGTTGGCATATTTGTATGGATTATAGACGTCTCAATGCATCCACAAGGAAGGATCATTTTCCTCTTTCTTTCATTGATCAGATGTTAAACTAACTTGCGGGCAATGAGTATTATTTCTTTTTAGATGGATATTCTAGCTACAATCAAATTGCTATTGCACTTGAGGACCAAGAGAAGACTACTTTTACACGCCCTTTTGGGACATTTGCCTTCCGTCGCATGCCTTTCAGTCTTTGCAATGCCCCAACCACATTTCAAAGGTACATGATGGCAGTATTGTAACACCCTAGATCTGGCCTAGTCGCAAGACTAAACCAAGCGAGCTACATTAGGTTTACCGAAGTAAACTGAGAAGATAAAAGCTGAAACACGTCCATTTTTTCCCTTTATCTTTTCTATATGCATAATTATTAACCTACATGTACATACTGATCTCTGGTGAAAATCCAACTCAATCAGGCGTTGAATTGACATCCAATCGACCACATTTGTGATTTAGGGACCAATTTTCAAATTCAGAAACTGTAGGGTCTTAGCTCATTTTTATGTTACCAATCTTTAATTAGTAGGTTTCATGCTTACATGTCAAAAACTGAGTAAAAAAGGTCATCCAAACTTATTCAATTGCATCCACATCATTCAGGGACCAAAATGTAAGAAAATAGAACTTCAGAAGGTTCCAAATAACCAACTTAACTGCCACCGTACCGGTACGTCAAGTGGTGTTTCGATATGGCTTCATTATTTTGAAACCCCAGAATTCTAGTGCCAAAACTCGTTTTGATATGCCCCTGCGTATTGAAAGGCCCTTCATGAAAACACTGTGTCGTATCAAAACGCCTCCTCGAGTACCGAAAACTGACCAAAATAGCCTAAGCTCGTACCGAAATAGTTGCTCGCATATCAGTACGCTAAGCCTTGAATGGCTTACCCGTACCGAAAGAGGAACACCCATACGTTGCGCCTGGACCTATAATGTCCCAAATTGCTGTCTAAACACATTTTGATGATAACCAAAACACTCCAACATGCTTCAAACACTTATACAACATTTCTAAGATACATTACTATCCAAAGCATAACAAATTTTACAACTATTCATGGCATTTATACCACTCAAGACTTTTTATAGGCATGCATCCTAGTATCATTCCACCAAACAACCAAAAACTCACATTTGGTACAAATAAGGAATTCTCAACATGCTTGCATACTTATAGCATCATACCCAACTTGCTTGAATCATTAAACCAAGGCAACCAAATAAATCCAACTAGATGCATACTTTAGCACTTAGCTAGCAACAACATAGGCATGATTCACCCAAACTCAAACAACGTCAAACAACCATAAAATACAGCACATCACATGCTTAAAACTCATGGAAAAACAGAAATACAAATCCCCAAAATATGGCGAACATATTGCCTTATTAACCGAAAACATAAACCGAGTTCATACTCAAAGTAATCTTTGTCTTTGGATCTCTTAAGCTTTGCGCAGCCCAAAACTTCAATGCTCTGTATCATTAAGAAAAACAGAGTGTAAGCACACATGCTTAGTGAGGATGCTCATAAAACAATGATGCAATTTAAACCATTTGAAAATCCAACACTTGCTTTCAAAACATGCTTATGACCAAAGCATTTTTCCTTGTTTCCAACCGAAACAATGCATAACAACCTTTATGCAACAACATGTACATAATCCATGCTTAGATCCCAAAGCATTAAATCATAAACCATGCTTAAATCCCAAAGCATTAAAAAGTAGGTTCAACACATGAAACTTCACATATATTGGCATTTATAGTGACCCATATAGACTACCCTCTATCCACACAAATCGGATACACGGATCTCTCATACCATGCCTAGTTAAACCGCATAATATCCCAAACCTTGCCTAGTTAAACAGCAAGATTTTACACCCTCGTCTTGTTAAACCGTGAGCTTAACACCCTTGCCTAGTTACACAGCAAGTTTACCATCCTTGCCTAGTTAAACCGCAAGATCACCATCAATTTGGGTTGCCTAGTTAAACCGCACGCCCAAAACAAGGTCTCAACAGTCCGAGTGGCCTTGTTAAACCGCCATACCTCAAGGACCCATGGCCATGATTGATTTTATTCATATTTTATAGTGCACTTTTAATCTTGACATATTTATAGAATGTAAATCATATGCTCAATGACATAAATATAATGATAATAAAAATTCGGGTAGGCTCATCACAAGCCATCCCAATGATGTATAAAATATCAATGTATTATGATATGTATGCAATTGCACTCTCCCAGACACTTTGTTGAAGTAAAAATTTTAATAGCCTCACTAAGCCTGGAGCACACTTTTTTATCTTCCTTCTTCACCCAAATGGTCCCGGATTTGCTTGTTATTTGTATGTATATTAAATACATAACACAAGCAAATCTTGAGTGCATGGCCAAACCTTACTAATACATGTACATATCAAATTGGAAAATTCAATATTTTCAACCAAATACTACTTTGTAATAACAAGGCTTCCTACACTTTATTCTAACCTTAAATTGCACATGGCAGTCAACTATTTGATAATTTCACCTTAAACCTTCAATTCTCTCTCCTAAAGTTTAGGATCCAAATTTTGGAAACTTCACATATGACCTCCAAATTTGATAATTTTAACACTAAAACGATCCTTGAACAATGACAAACAACATAACTATAACTCTTGAATATTTTCAAAACTCTCACTTATTTCACCCTGATTGTCGAATTCACAATATAGTCCCAACATGATATTTTCTCCATCCAAATGACATAATCAAACATGGAAAACATCATTCAAATCATTTTCATCATCAAAATATTTTTTTTCAAAATGTTCCCTAAACTTCCTATTAATAACTGAATAGTCCCTCTATATTTTTCCATGAAATTTTTATCATTTCAAGCATAGAAAAAACACCACAACAACATTTCCAGCAGGATTGAACCTTAAAACATAAAATTCCAACATGTTCTTCATAGACCCTAATAATCAACTTCAACTTAGAAGCAAGAAAACCATGTAAAATTGGTAGTACCGAATGAAAGAGAATTCAATAGAGAATAATTTTTTATTTCATTTGCTAACCTTGAATCCAACTCCAAATGCTTGAAAATCAAACTTGAAATTTTTTTCTCTTTCTCTAAACCTCATGGCAATATAGAGAAAGATGAGCAAATTTTCTAAAGTCTTCAATCTTTTCTAATTATGCGAAATGGCACTAATAATCTAATATAATAAATAAAAATCTTGTTAATAGCCAAGTGACAATTTTACCCTTGATATTCAATGCTCCAAATCTTTCCATTTGTCAAAATCTATTATCTAATGACTAAGACTTAATCTTCCATTAGTGGTAGACAACTTTGCCCTTGAAACAATCAAAATTCTAATTTTGTCCCCATAGATCCAACAAATGAGATTAAACATGGAAAAATTACTTTAAATCCAAAGGTTCATATTCTTTCAACACATAAAGAAAATATCTTAGACATGTGGAATGGCTTATTTATCCTCAAATATACCGGTTTAAAAATTTTCTAGAAATGCTATTCGATCCGATTTATCAAAAATTATCGGAAACTTCATTGGATTATAACTTTTAATAGAAGTCCTGTACCAAAATTTTGGGTAATACTAAAACCTCATTCTAGGTGAACTAACTATTTATGGGATAATTGTTTTTGATAAAATTATCATTTATGACCTCCAATATTTCAAAACTTTTCACTTTAGTCACCAAACTTTGAAATTTTACATTTTAGTCACTGAAGTAGAACCACTAACTTTTAATTTCTTGCAATTTAGTCACTAAACAAATATTGGGGCATTACAGTTAAACTCTAAAACCCTTCCCAAATAATTTTACCATAGATACTTGGTTGTTAAGCACAAATACTTTGTACCCTTGTGGAAGAAGCAAAATAGAAAGCAAAGAATTTCAAGTCGATAATAACCGAACAACCCAAATATGTATTACTAGTGACCAGTTTTCAACAGCAACACCAACTGAGAACCAATTTCCACATAACTCAAGAGTAGGGTCATCTCGAATATTTTTAGGTAGAACCAATTTCCACATAACTCAAGAGTAGGGTCATCTCGAATATTTTTAGGCCCTAAACGAAAACTCAAAAATAGACTTCTATATAACGAAAGTATACTCCATCTATTTGAACTATTAATTTAAAATTTATTAATTAATCACAGAAATACGATTAAACTCTTTTAACACATTATTTTTAATGTTTTGTTAAGAAATCATCTTAAATACAATTAAAATAATAAAAGGGCAACCACTAAGTTACACGAATGTCACTTGAAAAAACTCGTCCTCTAAGCCTTATTTAATGCAAATTCATCATCCAAATCCTCATAAACAACTTCATCTAAAACATCATTCTCTATTTCCACCAAAGCTAGGCCATTAAGCCTTTCCTGTGACATAAAACAACACAAGTAAGATTTGAGTAACTTTAACTTTGAAAAATTTCTTTCGACTGTTGCAACTGTCATGAGAATAGTTGACAATATCCTATATGCAATAATTGCATTGGGAAAACAATCAACATGTTTCGTAAAATATCAAGACCCCTTAACTTTTCTTTAGGCAAAAATTATCAGAGTAACTTCAGCTTGACATATAAGTCATAACCATGATGTAAACATAAATTGAGCAAAATGCAGCATAAGGATCGAAATTCATAAATACCTCCAGCCATTGTCAAAACTGTTCCAAATTAAGATGTGGTTGCACCACCGTGGAAATGCCTCGAACCACCATCGTAAATATCGAACACGGCAACACGAAAACTAAAAGGCCAAGGATCTTCTAAGCACTCAAAAACTCACTTAGATGGAATATGTGATTCTTGTGTTTGATGCTTAGGGACCTTAGGCTAATGGGGTATTTATAGTGATGGTTCCCCATCAAAACCAATCACTAATTATCCGTTAATGCCCCTTAACTCCCATATTTGGAGCGGCAAAACCATCCCAAGAACAACATGCTTGAAGCATGTCTACAGCAGTTAACAACTGCTCAATCCCACGTTTCATGATCCATGCGCAACAAGTAGCTAGCCATGAACCACACTTGAGAAAGTGGTTTATCCAACACATGATGTTACATTTATAACCATTCTTAGGTGTATCTTCCAAACGGTTGCAACATGATTTTAAACTCGAATCATCTAATGAATGCAATTTACCAGAACCAAATAAAAAACCAACCATATTTTAATATTGTTCAAACCTCCTATCAAGCAAGACAATTTCTTGATCAATGATGCAATTAAAATAATTAATTCTAAAAGACTCATATGCACATTACGAACTCTCATTACCTAAATTCTCATCAAACTATTTTTTCTTTTGATTTGACATCTTTGAGGAAAATTTAGATCAATTTTCATATCAATTGCAAGTTTCTTAGCAACTTCAACATTATTAGAAAAATCATTCTCTCTACACTCCTTAAAAATAAAATTAATTTTTTCACATTTTCAATGGTAACAAAAACAAGCATATCTTTCGATTGTAATTTTTTACTAACTGAAATGACAACATATAATAAATCATACCAAATAAAAATAGCTACTATAAACTCAAAATCACCAAACTCATTATTGCCTAAAGATTTAGCTTCGCTTCTTATTTTAGAATCTTTATCACTTTCAGCAACTTCAAGCAAATCTTCTCTTATATTCAAAATTTGAAATCTTATTGTTTTTACACTGTCAACATGACTGTCCCAACAAGTAGAAAATAGTGATTTAGGAGTTAATTATTTCACATTTTTCTTTAAAATTTTCTGTCTCTTTGTGGAATTTGTAAATATAGTGTAAATACGTTGAAAACATCAAAAAAATCCTTAGATTTTTTCAGAATTGTTGGCCATGTCACTCAACATTAAACTAAGGCTATAGGCACCACAAGGAGTGCAAAAAACACTAGATTAAGTTCTAAAAGTTTTCTTTACACTCCTTGATTTTTTCTTCATATTTGACCTATTATCATAGCTTTGTCCACACACATCATCTAAATCAAGTTCAAAAACATTCAATTCATGTAAGAAAGCATCAAAAAGTTCATGTCTAGTTGTGTCATTCACATTCAAAAATCCTAAAATCGATTAATTTATGCTAACACAATAAAAAAATCCATATCTTAAAATTAAAGATATTTGCTCTTGATGCGTAATATAAGTACAATAAAGCATCACAAAAAATAAATAGTCTATTTTATTTTTAATAGTTTTAGATTTAATTACACATGCAAGCAAAAGAATCAACTCATTTTGGATATTGTGACCAAGGTAATGAATATGAATCTCATCCCTAGTAATACGGCGAACATGCTCTTGAATAATAGGATCAAACTCAGCTAACATTTCAATTAATCTTACTATTGCAGTACCTATTTTTTTCCGGGCCTTGGAGCCCAATTAAAAACAACCCAACAGACCCAAATACAATTAAAACATCTGCCATTGAGCCCAATTAAATTACAAACCCAAACCCATTTTTTTTAAAACCCAATCTGATAAAAATATAATAAAAATAAAAATATCTCAATGACCTAAACTACCCCTAAGTCCTAATCACCAAACCCTAATATCCCCCCATCTCAGCCACCGCACCCTATTTTGCCCCAATCACCCCGAGCTTGGCCACCATGCGCGATGCTAGTGGCCATGCGCGCCACCACCTCTACCACCACCGTCACCACTTGCTGGCCACCACCCGAAACCTGCAAAGAAATCATACAAGTTGTTAGCTTTCTTTTTTTATTAGTGCATGTACCAATATGGGTATAAAAACCCGAAAAACAAATGTAATGGAGGAGTTCGCATGTAAAAAAATATTTGAATATATAAAAAAAACAGGGATGTTTTCGGTTCAAAAAAGAGAATATTCGATCAATAAAAAAATAGAGGATTTTTGGAAAAATAAGGTTTTTGGTTTGAAGTATAAAAAATAGGGGAAGCCGGATTTGAAAAAAGAAATAAAGGTAAAAAATAGATTTTTTGGGGTATTTGATTTTTAGATCTAGCAACTTTCGAATAGATCCAATAAAAAATAACCACGGTGTGGTAGAATCCAAATTCTGCTGTTATCCAACAAAAAAGAGAATATCCGTTGATGGTGCAGTAAGGTTTGAGTTGCTGTTATCCAAATTTTGCTGCTCCGTTGATGGTGTGGTAGAATCCAAATTCTCCGATCATGTCCCTCCGTTGATGGTGTGGCTGGGTTCAAGTTATTGTTTGTTCTTACTCCGTCTTTAAAGGCGTAGTAAGGGTCAAGTTGCTGATCATTCCTGCTCCTCTGTTGATGGTGTAGTAAGGTTTGAGTTGCTGTTATTTGATTATGCCTCTCCATTGATGGTGCGGTAGAGTCCAAGTTACTGATATCTGATCATGTCCTTCCATTGATGGTGTGGTTGGGTTCAAGTTGTTGTTTATTCTTACTCCGACGTTGAGGGCGTAGTGAGACCTATGTTGCTATTATCTGATTCTATCCTTCAGTTTATGGGATGACTAAACCAAATTCTGATCTTGTCTCTTCGTCAATAGTGCAGTAGGATCAAGGTTATTTTGGCAAGTCCGACTAAAATGTTGACATAACGTGCTTAAACATGGTAAAGTTTAAGATAATGGATAATTCAAATGTTCATTAAAAATCCATTTTCACGAATGGTCGAAGGAAAATAAATCCTTTGAAAAATCCAATGTCATGATTGGTGCAAACTAATTGTACCCAGGGGAATGGTACAACTAGCCCGGAGCAAATGACTACCGGTAAAGGCAACTCAAAACCGTTAATCCCTGTGCATTTGGGAAAAATGCAAAAGAAGCTTTGCATAAAAATTTACCAACTTCCGGTGCTGCCTACTCATCGATGTTGTAGTTGGATCAAGTTTTGCAGACCTTGTCTCTTCGTCAGCGTTGCAGCTAGGTCAAACTTTCTCCAGGCATTACGAGTCATAGCAAGCTGAGCTCATTTTGTCTTCCCCAACGGATCCTCTATTTTGAAGATTTTTCTTAAAAGAGCGACAAAGAAGATCAAGAGAATCCCAAAGAAGAAGCGGTGGCCAGAGAAAAAAACTCTGATCGACCGGACACAATGGTTACTCTTTTGTCTTTGCTCTATTCCTGTTACACAGCAATGCGCAAAGCGGGGCAACTTTAGTACCCATTTTTGTTCGGGCCTTGGAGCCCAATTAAAAACAACCTAACAGACCCAAATACAATTAAAACATCTGCCAACCCAATACCTTTGAGCCCAATTAAATTACAAACCCAGACCCATTTTTTTTAAAACCCAATAAACCCAATCTGATAAAAAATATAATCAAAATAAAAAATATCTCAATTACCTAAACTACCCCTAAGCCATAATCACCAAACCCTAATATCCCCCTATCTCAGTCGCTGCACCCCATTTTGCCCCAATCACTCCCGCGCGTGGCCACCACGCGCGATGCTAGTGGCCACACACGCCACTACCTCTGCCACCACCGTCACCACTTGCTGGCCACCGCCCGAAACCTGCAAAGAAATCATACAATTTGTTAGCTTTCTTTTTTTATTAATGCATGTACCAATATGGGAATAAAAACTTGAAAAACAAATGTAATGGATGAGTTAGCATGTAAAAAAAGATTCGAATATATAAAAAAATGGATGTTTTCGGTTCAAAAAAGAGCATATTCGATCAATAAAAAATGGAGGATTTTCGGAAAAATAAAGTTTTTGGTTCGAAGTGTAAAAAAGAGGGGAAACCGGATCTGAAAAAAGAAATAAAGGTAAAAAATAGATTTTTTTGGGTATTTGTTTTCTAGATCTAGCAACTTTCGAATAGATCCAACAAAAAATAACCAAGGAATCAAGTTTGGGATAAAAAATACCTGAGAGTGACGTTTGGTTGACTCCCGCCGCCGTTAAGTGTAAAGGCTCCCGCCAAGCAAACCAAGACGCGCGGCGCGACGTGACCGGGCATCCGGGCGGAGGTAGAGGATATTTGAGGCTCTCCCTTTTTCATTTTACCAAAGACAAATGATTTTTGCGGCTAAAAGCCTATTTATATTATTTCAAACGACGTCGTTTTGACTCTTGACCCGAGTATCAACCCGACCTGGCTAAGGATTCGCGCAAATTTTAAAGAAATAGGTAAATTACACTTTGGTCATGCCGTATAGTAAAATCACCACCTTAGTCCCTTAAACTTTCAAATGTTTTGCAATTTGATCCTGATATCCAATTAAATCGGTTTTAAAAGGGATATTTTCCCATTTTACCCCCCCGTCTTCTTTTAATTCGCCCCGCAATCCTTTTCATTTTCTTTCATTTCGTCCTTTTTCAATTTAAAACCCTATTTTTTTTTGCAATCTGGTCACCTTTTTACATATTATTATTATTATTATTATTATTATTATTATTATTATTATTATATGGTATTATATTTATTATTATGTACATATATATTTTATTTTCCTACTATATATTATACATTTGTATTTACATATGTATATTATTATTACCTCAATATCATAGATACATGTATATTATATAGTATTTTATATCATATGTGTAGTACCTTTATATATTATATAGTATATTATTTATTTAATACGTATATATGTATATTTTATTTTCTGGTTACACATTAATATTTTGTATATACATATGTATAGCATTATATGTTAATGTATTTAATATATTTATTTAGTACGTATTTAATATGTACATTGTATATTATTATTATATTTGTATTTAATATATTTAGCATCTATTATGTATATAACATACAATATATTTTTGTTTGTAAAGTTTTCTTTTATTTCTTCATTATTATTAATATTATTATTTACTTATTTTTTAATACATATTATTGTATATTCGTATGTATATATATATATATATATTATAGTCATTCATTTTAATCAGTTTTAAAATTAAATTTTTTGTTAGGGGTTCTCGTGAAAAATGTACCTCAGACGTAAGAGGTGCCGCTTTGCATTAGTCTCTATCACAAAACATCATTTTAAAAAAAATCATATTTTTAAAATAGGTTCCCTTCGTTCGGAATCTAACGAAAATTATGCCCTGGGCGTAGGGCTGTAAATTTCTTTCATACATAAAAACTTTTTCAAATGTTTTAAGGGATCACAAATTTTAAATTAAATTTGAATTCTTAATTTCCCTCATTTAGACTTCAAATAATCAACTCGATACCAATTTTGGGCGTTGCGGGGGGTGCTCGCCCTTCCCCACACGTAACTGACTCCCGAACCCAAACTTTTTGAATCTCTAGTTAACTTTTAACGGTGTTCGGCCTACCGAAGTGGCCG
The DNA here is from genome assembly GCA_019671005.1 of Hibiscus mutabilis. Classification (NCBI taxonomy): domain Eukaryota; kingdom Viridiplantae; phylum Streptophyta; class Magnoliopsida; order Malvales; family Malvaceae; genus Hibiscus; species Hibiscus mutabilis. The sequence continues at coordinate 38,749,863 of CM033736.1, forward strand.
GTGGTGACTCCATTTCATTTTTAAACCATTTTTTTTCGTAATGACGCGTCGAGCTTCCCACCCGGGGGCGGGGCTGTTGTTACAGCTGGCGACTCCGCTGGGGACATTTTTTAAGAGAGTCGAGCCATCAGTCGATTACCTTTTGTCTTAACGAGTGGAAACTATTAATTTGGTTTGAATTATTTTTTGTCCCTTCTTTTCATTTCAAAAACTTTTACAAAATTTTTTAAAAATCTATTTTCCTGGGAGGATAGTGGATCACTATAACGCCCCAGTTTTGGGAAACTACGTCCCTTTTAAGTGGGAGTGGGAAACTAAACCTTCGTGAGGTATCGCCTCCGTTCAGGATAGTGGATCATTGTAACGCCCCAATTTTGGGGCTGGTTAGACGGTCTAGTGGACCGGGTTAAAGATTCGAGTCGGATTCAGGAGAGAATATTTTTTTGAAAGATAAAAATATGGAAAAATGTTTTAAAATCATATTTTATTATATTAAAAATATTGGTGAAAGAAATTTTGGAAAACGGGCTTTGGAAGGGTGACATTTTGGCTAGTGACCAAAATGCAAATTTTGAAAACTATTTTTAAAATGTGACTGTTTTGTAAAGAGTCAAAACTTAGAATCTTTAAGGAGCTATTTTACCATTTGGTCTAATCTGAGTTTTCTCTTAATTAGGATTATTTTAAAAAGGTTTTAATTACAAGAATTAAAAAGGGATTTAGTTAAAAGGTGGTTATTTCTTTCAAAACACAATTTGACGTAACTTTTCATCTCTCACACTTTCTCTCAAAACACTCTCAGCCAACACTCTTTTACCATCAGAGATTTAAGGTAATGATCTTAATTTCTCAACTCATTGATTTGCTAAATGATTTCTCAAGTTGTTTTCCAAAAATCTCATTGAATTTCTTTGTTTTTCAAGAGGAAAAAACCATCCAATTAAGGGAAAACTCATTCATTGGAGGTAAGTTTCGTTCTTCTCCTCTAATGAAAGGTTCTTTACTGAAATTCTCAAGTTCTTGGCTCTTTACATATGTTTTCTAACAGGTTTTGATTAATTAATTATAGATTTTAGCTTAATTGAGGTTTAATTGAGTGATCATGTGATTTTCGAGTTGGATATGTTTTCCAGTGTTGTGGATTGATTTCAATATTATTTTGGATGTATTACTATGTGGATAAGTTTTTTTTAATAATGGAATCCCAAAATTGGTTGAATCTCTAATTGTTTAGGTTGTTAGTTAAGGGTTTTTGGGTTGTTTAAGGTGTTTAATCATTGCTGGAAGTAAAAGGATGTTGTGAATGAGTTTTTAGATATCAATTGATGAAGCTTGATGTTTTGAATAGTTATAATGTGGCTGGGTTAAGATTGAGTAGTGTTTGAGGTTGATTTCGGTAAGTTTCGGATGAGTTTTGAGTGGGCATCTTGAGAGCTACGGGATTTTGAGTTGTAACAGAGTTTTGGATGCATTTTAATGCATGTTTCCTCTTGTTTTGTGTGGCCCAAACCGGGGATAGCCAAGGCGTAGCATCTTGAGGTGGTTCTAGACTTGTCGGGAGCTTGTTTCGCGGTAGCAAGCAAGGCGAAGTGAAATCGGTGAGTGGAAACAGTCTTAAAAGTCTTTCAAAGGTTTGAAAGTGGTTTTTGGAGTTTAGGATAAGTTTGAAACACTTACCTAAGCGCGAAAGTAAGTTTCCCTCTTTTGCTCTTTAATATCGGTTCGGATATGAGCATGTGTAATTCATGTTTTGGTCGTAGATATGGTTTGTTTTTACTTAATGTAAATGCATGATTTTGAGTACATATATAGTGGCTTAAAAGTGTATTAAATGCTGGTGAGCATTGGTTTAATTTTGGTCGAGAATGTGAGATTACTATGGCAATGTGATTTGCATATGTGGGGATTTTGTGTAATGCATTGTAAAACAATGAGTAAATGGTTTTGTAAATGATATATTGGCTATGTGACAAGGTGAGAAAACATTCGGATATAGTTGGCATGCCATAGGATAAAGTGCACTATAATATGGTTAAAAATCGATCATGGGTTAAGAGTCCTTGAGGTATAGCAGTCAGCTACCCGGACTATGTTGTTATCACTTGGGTTGAGGGGTTGGCTCCCCTTGTTGATGTAAAGCTTGCGGTCGACAAGGTTGTAAATTCATGCGGTCGGCATGGGGTAGTCTTGATGATGGTCAGTCATTAAAGGAGAATCTGTGTATCCTATGTGTAAAGTTAACAGTCGGTTAATTAAAGGTTAGCAGTCAGCTAATCAAGGATAGTGGTCGACTATCCGGGGCCGCTATAATCGCCAATATATGAGAATTCTAATGTTGAATCTATTTCTAATGCTTTGGGACTTAAGCATGGTTTCGTATATAAAGCTTTAGGATTTAAGCATGGCTTTGTATTTGATGCTTTGGGATTAATCATGTGGAATATATATATTGTTTTGCATATGGTTGATATGTATGTTTTGATTTGAAGCTATTGGAACATGCTTAGGTCGTAAGCATGGTTTGAAAATAAGTGTTGGTTTTCAAGGGTTTTAAATGCATCATCGTTTAAGAGCATCCTCACTAAGCAAGTGTGCTTACGCTCTCTTTTCTCTAATGATGCAGATCATTAAAGCTTGGAGGCAGCAAAGGAAAGGATTAAGTGATCCAAAGACAAGGCTATTTGAGTATAAACTTGGTTTTAGTTTCCGGTTAATAAGGCAATGTGTTCGCCATTGATTCTTGGGATGTATAATTCGGTTTTCCATGGTTTTGAGCATGTATAATGCTATGATTTTGGAGCTTGATTGTTGATGTTTCGCATATCGTACATCGTTACCTATGGTTGATGTTATATGGTTACATAGGTATGCATCTAGGTGGTTTTGCTTGGATGACATGCTTTGATGAGCTAATCCTGTTGAGTATGGTATTGATGTGTTGTTGATATGGTGTTCTTGCTGGTAAATGCTTAATTGAGCATATTGGTATGTTTGGTGGTGAGATATAGGGATCATACCTCTAGATCAGTCTTTTGGTGGCATAATATTGTGGTTAAACCTTGGTACAAGTATTGTTAAATGTGATGTTGGATGATTATATGTATGTATGTATGTATGCAAGTTGCTAGGACCTAAATGCATCTAGTTTTGTGTGAAAAACCAGCTAAAAATGCCATTACAGGTCTAGGCGTATCGAAACAAGTGTCCCCGTACCGGTACGACTACGTCATTTCAAGCATAGCATTTTGATACGCGAGAGGGTGTTTCGATACGGGCCTGCATTTCCAAGCTTAACGTTTCGGTACTCGAGCAATTGTTTTGATACAGTCATAGGTATTTTTGCCAGGCATTTCGATACGCGATCAAGCATTTCGGTACGAATTTTAGCTACTAGATTCTGAGTTTTTGAAACCTTGAGGGCGTATCGAAACACTAGTACACATACCAGTACGGGTGCCATTAAGTTGGATATTTTAGAATCTTGAAGGTTTTTGGTTCTTTCATTTTAGTCCTTGAGTCTTGGGAATGCAATTGTATGAATTGAGATGATTAAATTGACCTGGAATTTATCATGTTGGCATGTAAATGGACTAATTGAGGATTGATAACCTTAAATTCAATTTTGGTCTTGTAATTTAAAGTTTTTATGTTTTAGTCCCCAATTTTGAATATGATGCAATTGATTGTCTTTTATGACTCGTTTCATTCGAGAACTTACCCGCTGCGAGTATGAACATGTAGGAATATTAATTTGCATTTAGACAAGATAAAAGAAAAAAATGGACCAACTTTTCGTAACCTTTCTCCGATTTGTTTCGATAAACCTAATGTAGCACTCTCGGTTCGATCGGGCATCTAGGCCGGGTCAAGGGGGTTACATTTGTTGGTATTAGAGCTAGGTTACGAAAGGTTGGGATGTTGTTGTTTGGTTATATATTATTTTTGGATATGCACGGTGATTGTGTACATGTACGGTGATTTATTTACATCATGTTAGGGGATGAACTGGAATACATTGCCTATTGCCGAGGTTTTAAAATGTTTTATAAGATGGTCTTGGATCCTTTGCCTTGTGTTAGCCTAACTTTAATATGTTTTGTTGCTTTTGTTAGCATGGCTCGACGTGAGACACGTTTTATGGCTGGTAATGCCGGAGTTGGGTAGAATAACGTTGAGGAAGAGAATCCCACAAATGTTTTACATCCTCCTCCTCCTCTGTTGGTTTTGCTGGTCGATGTTGGGGTTGGTGGTGTGCCCCAGGCTCATCAAGTGTTGGTATTTGGTGATCTGACTCTGTTAGTTCAGGCAATAACGGGAGCTTTTCAAGCAGCAATGGTAGGAATGCATGCGTAGGCACCGGCACCTACTGTAGCGGTTAACCCAGGGTTACCTTTGGAGCGTCTCTACAGTTTGGGAGGTGTTGAGTTTAGAGGTTTGAGTTGTGAGGTAGCCGAGGGCTGACTGGAGAGTACGATTCGTATTCTGGATCAAATGGGCTATAATGAGGACCGTAAGCTGGGTTGTACAGTGTCACTGTTGCGTGGTGATGCTTATCATTGGTGGGTGACCATAATTGCTAATGTCCAAGAGGCAGATGTAACTTGGGAGTTCTTTCGAAGAGCTTTCAAGAAGAAGTATCTTGGTCCTTAGTAACTGGATGCGAGGAAACGTGAGTTTATGGCCTTGGTTCAGGGCAGTATGTCCGTAGCGGAATATGAGGTGAAATTCCTTCGTTTGAGTCAGTATGCCACGGAGGTGGTTCCGGATGATCTTGAGAGGTACATCATGTTTCGCTATGGGTTAGTGAAGGATATCAAAACATACCTGTTAGCGGCAGACTACACAGATTTTGATGTGCTTGTAAACCACGCTAAGGATATTGAGCAGTCCTTGAGGGTGTCAGGGCAAGGTTCGGGTGTGGCCTCGAATAAGCGAGGAGCTGACTCTGGCTATTTTGGGAGACAGATTAGGAGGTTTAGAGATAAGAGGCACAAGTCGGATCACAAGCGTGGTGGTGGCCATGGTAACCAAGGTGTTCGTATTGTAGCTGAGTGTGAGCATTGCGGTAGACGCCACACGAGTGAGTATTGGGGAAATACCATGAGTTGCTGGATATGTGGATCTCCTGGTCACATAAAACTTGACTATCCTCGTGCTGTGGGTGATGGACCGATTCGGGCTATTGTACCTGCTAGGGGCCGAGGCCTTGACAGGGGAAATTTTTAGAGGCGCGAGGATGGTCAGAGAGCTATGGCTCATGCTGTTGCTATACAATCGGAGAATGGTGGACCAGAACAGATCTATGCTCATCGTGAGGGGCACAACGACATGGATGTGATCGCATGTACTTTCACCTTGCAATCTTTGTCGTTGTTTTATTTGATTGATTCGGGGTCTACTCATTAATATATCCTTAAGTGATCATACATCGTTGTTGAATGTTCCTATTGAGATCTTGGATGTTGGCATCTTAGTAACTAGTTCTTTTGGGGAGAAGGTTACATCTAGAAGGTTGTATAGGCATTATCCTTTGGCAGTGCAAGGTCATGAGTTTGCCGCGAATTTGAAGGCATTGTCATTTCATGGTTTTGATGTTATCTTAGGCATGGATTGGTTAAGTGAGCACAAGGCAGTGGTGGATTGTGAGTCCAAAAGGATTTCTCCGAAGTTGGCCGATGAATATGAAGTCATAGTGGTGGGTGAGAATGTGAAATTCTTGTCCAATGTTGTTTCGGCTACCCGAGCAGAGAAGATGATGTTTGATGGTTGCCAAGCTTATTTGGCTATTGTTATGAATCCGAAAGCCAATGGTGTTCGGGTGTAGGGCATTCGAACTGTTTGTAATTATCCGGAAGTTTTTCCTGAAGAGTTGTCGGGTTTACCTCTGGATAGGGAAGTGGAGTTTCATATTGAAACTTATGAAGGTACAACTCTGGTGTCCATTGCTCTTTATCGGATGGCACCGAATGAGTTAAAAGAGTTGAAATCGCATCTTTAGGAGTTGTTGGATCATGGGTTCATTCGACCGAGTGTTTCTCCTTGGGGTGCTCCGGTTCTCTTTGTGAAAAAGAAGGATGGATCGATGCGTATGTGCATTGATAATCGTCAGTTGAATAAGTTGACAGTGAAGAACAAGTATCTATTGCCGTGGATTGATGACTTATTCGATCAGTTTTGCGAGGTAGCGGTATTTTCAAAGATAGATTTAAGGTCGGGGTATTATCAGTTGAAAGTTAAGGATGTGGATGTTCATAAGACGACGTTTAGTACGAGGTACAGGCATTACGAGTTTTTGGTGATGTCGTTTGGTTTGACAAATGCCCTGACGGCTTTCATGGAGATGATGAATAGAGTGTTTCATGAGTACCTTGATCGGTTTGTGGTGGTTTTTATCGATGATATACTCGTGTACTCTGGTACCGAGAAAGAGCATGATCAGCATTTGCAGATTGTATTGCAAGTCTTGAAGGATAATCAGCTGTATGCCAAGTTGAGCAAGTGTGAGTTTTGGCTCAAAAAGGTGATGTTTCTCGGACATGTGGTATCTGCAGAGGAAATTCATATTGATCCATAGAAAATTGAGGCTATTCTCAATTGGAACAACCTAAGACCGTGTCGGAAGTGCATAGTTTCCTTGGGTTGGCAGGTTATTATCGCCGTTTTGTGGAAGGGTTTTCTAGTATTGCGGCTCCATTGACAAAGTTGCTGCAAAAGAGTGTTCCTTTTGTTTGGAAGGAGAAGCAACAGTAGGGTTTTGAGAAGTTGAAGGAGGTTTTGACACATGCTTCTGTGTTGATTCAACCAGAATCTAGGAAGGAGTTAGTGGTTTATAGTGATGCATCGCATGTTGGTTTGGGTTGCGTGCTAATGCAGGATGGAAAGGTTGTGGCCTATGCGTCGAGGCAGTTAAAGGTTCATGAGCGCAATTATCCAACTCATGATTTGGAGCTTGCTGCTGTGGTGTTTGCTTTGAAGATTTGGCGACACTACCTTTATGGAGAGAAGTGTGTGGTCTTTACGGATCATAAGAGTTTGAAATATTTGATGTCTCAAAAGGATTTGAACCTTAGGCAACGAAGGAGGTTGGAGTTGCTTAAGGATTACGACTTGACAATTAAGTATCAGCCTGGAAAAGCCAATGTTGTTGCGGATGCGTTGAGTCGTAGGATGGCGGTTGACCTTAGGGCAATGTTTGCAAGGTTGAGTGTGACGCGGGAATGTGGGTTGTTGGCTGAATTGCAAGTTAAGCCTACACTATCACAGTTGATTAAGGCTAAGCAACCATATGATGATTCCTTGGTTCCTCATGTTAAGGACATAGCAGATGGTAATCCGACGGATTCTCATTTTGATGATGATGGAGTTTTGTGCTTCAAGGGTCGAATAGTGGTGCCGGAAGTCCCGAAGCTCAGGCATACTATTTTGGCGAAAGCACATTCTAGTCCTTTTGCTATGCATTTTGGTAGTACCAAAATGTATTGTGATTTCAAGGAAAGCTACTATTGGGCTGGGTTGAAAAGGATGTGGCGGAGTTTGTGTCCAAGTGTATGATGTGTCAGCGGGTTAAAGCTTGGACAAACACCTTGGACAAGCTAGCGGATTTGTTTATCTCTGAGATTGTGCATTTGCACGGGGTACCAAAGTCGATCGTTTCGGATAGAAATCCAAGGTTCACACCAAGGTTTTGGAGATGTTTACATCAGGCTTTGGGTTCGAGGTTGAGTTTCAGTACTGCGTATCATCCTCAAACGGATGGGCAGTCTGAGCGTGTTATCCAAGTCGTGGAGGATATGCTAAGGTGTTGTATTATTGAGTTCCAAGGAACCTAGGAGAAGCACTTGCCGTTGGTGGAATTTGCTTACAATAACAGCTATCAAGCGAGTATACAATGGCACCATTTGAGGCATTGTATGGCCGGAGGTGTCATACGCCCTTGTGTTGGGCTGAGGTGGGGGAAAAGTATGTTTCCTTGCCACATGTGTTGAAAAACAAGGATGAGAAAGGTAAGCTTGTGTGTGAGCGCTTGAAAGCGGCTACGGATAGGCAGAAATCTTACGCAGATTTAAAGCATAGGGAAATTGAATATGCGGTGGGAGATCGTGTGTTCTTGAAGGTGTCACCATGGAAAAAGGTGATGCGATTCGGACATAAGGGTAAGCTTAGTCCGAGGTTTATTGGACCATATGAGATTGTGGAGTAGGTTGGTCCTATGGCTTATCGGTTGAGGCTGCCTCTCAAGCATGAGAAAATACATGATGTGTTCCATGAATCCATGTTACGGAGGTATCGGTCAGATCCTTCGCATGTTATGCCGGTGGAGCATATTGAGTTGAGACCGAATTTATCCTTTGATGAGGAGCCGATGGAAATACTTGATTCCAACAGCAAGGTTCTACGTGGTAAGACGATAGAACTGGTTAATGTCTTGTGGCGACATCGAGGTGTCGAGGAAGCCACTTGGGAAAGCAAGGCAGATATGTTGGAACAATTTTCGCATCTTTTTCCTCTACGTAAATTTCGAGGGCAAAATTTCTTAAGAGGGGGAGTTGTAACGCTCCGGTTTTGGGGCTGGTTAGACGGTCTAGAGGACCGAGTTAGAGATTCGAGTCTGATTCGGGAGTGAATATTTTTTTGAAAGATAAAAATATAGAAAAATGTTTAAAAATCATATTTTATTATATTAAAAATATTGGTGAAAGAAATTTTGGAAAATGGGCTACGAAAGGGTGACATTTTGGCTAGTGACCAAAATGCAAATTTTGAAAATTGTTTTTTAAAAGGTGACTATTTTGTAAAGAGTCAAAACTTAGAATCTTTAAGTAGCTATTTTACCATTTGGTCTAATCTGAGTTTTCTCTTAATTAGGATTATTTTAAAAAGTTTTTAATTAAAAGAATTAAAAAGGATTTAGTAAAAAGGTGGTTATTTCTTTCAAAACACAATTTGACGTAACTTTTCTTCTCTCACATTTTCTCTCAAAACACTCTCAGCCAAACACTATTTTTCCATCAGAGATTTAAGGTAATGATCTTAATTTCTTAACTCATTGATTTGCTAAATGATTTCTCAAGTTGTTTTCCAAAAATCTCATTGAATTTCTTTGTTTTTCAAGAGGAAAAAACCATCCAATTAAGGGGAAACTCATTCATTGGAGGTAAGTTTCGTTCTTCTCCTCTAATGAAAGGTTCTTTACTGAAATTCCCAAGTTCTTGGCTCTTTACATATGTTTCTAATAGGTTTTGATTAATTAATTATGGATTTTAGCTTAATTAAGGTTTAATTGAGAGATCTTGTGATTTTTGATTTGGATCTATTTTTCCAGTGTTGTGGATTGATTTCAATCTTATTTGGATGTATTATTATGTGGATAAGTTTTTTTTAATAATGGAATCCCGAAATTGGTTGAATCTCTAATTGTTTTGGTTGTTAGTTAAGGTTTTTGGGTTGTTTAAGGTGTTTAATCACTGTTGGGAGTAAAAAGATGATGTGAATGAGTTTTTAGATATCAATTGATGAAGCTTGATGTTTTGAATCGTTATAATATGGCTGGGTTAAGATTGAGTAGTGTTTGAGGTTGATTTCGGTAAGTTTCGGATAAGTTTTGAGTGGGCATCTTGAGAGCAACGGGATTTTGAGTTGTAACAGAGTTTTGGATGCATTTTAATGCATGTTTCCTCTAGTTTTGTGTGGCCGAAATAGGGGATAGTCAAGGTCTAGCATCTTGAGGTGGTTCTAGACTTGCCGTGAGCTTGTTTCGCGGTAGCAAGCAAGGCGAAGTGAAATCGGTGAGTGGAAACAGTCTTAAAAGTCTTTCAAAGGTTTGAAAGTGGATTTGGGAGTTTAGGATAAGTTTGAAACACTTACCTAAGCTCGGAAGTAAGTTTCCCTCTTTTGCTCTTTAATATCGGTTCAGATATGAGCATGTGTAATTCATGTTTTGGTCGTAGACATGGTTTTTTTACTTACTGTAAATGCACTATAATATGGTTAAAAATCGATCGTGGGTTAAGAGTCCTTGAGTTATAGCGGTCGGCTACCCAGACTATGTTGTTATCACTTGGGTTGAGCGGTCGGTTCCCCTTGTTGATGTAAAGCTTGCGGTAGGCAAGGTTGTAAATTCATGCGGTCGGCATGGGGTAGTTTTGATGATGGTCGGTCATTAAGGGAGATCCGTGTATCCGATGTGTAAAGTTAACGGTCGGTTAACTAAAGGTTAGCGATCGGCTAATCAAGGATAGTGGTTGACTATTCGGGGTCACTATAATCGCCAATATATAAGAATTCTAATGTTGAATCTATTTCTAATGGTTTGGGACTTAAGCATGTTTTGTATATAAAGCATTGGGATTTAAGCATGGCTTTGTGTTTGATGCTTTGGGATTAACCATATGGAATATATATATTGCTTTGCATATGATTGATATGCATGTTTTGATTTGAAACTATTGGAACTTGCTTAGGTCGTAAGCATAGTTTGAAAACATGTGTTGGTTTTCAAGGGTTTTAAATGCATCATCGTTTAAGAGCATCCTCACTATGCAAGTGTGCTTACGCTCTCTTTTCTCTAATTATGCGGAGCATTAAAGCTTGGAGGCAACAAAGGCAAGGATTAAGTGATCCAAAGACAAGACTATTTGAGTATGAACTTGGTTTTAGTTTCCGGTTAATAAGGCAATGTGTTCGCCATGGATTCTTGGGATTTGTAATTCAGTTTTCCTTGGTTTTGAGCTTGTATAATATTGTGATTTTGGAGCTTGATTGTTGATGCTTCACATATCGTACATCGTTACTTATGGTTAATGTTATATGGTTACCTAGGTATGCATCTAGATGGTTTTGCTTGGATGACATGCTTTAATAAGCTAATCCTGTTGATATGGTAATGATGTGTTGTTGGTATGGTGTTCTTGCTGGTAAATGCTTAATTGAGCATCTTGGTATGTTTGGTGGTGAGATATAGGGAGCATGCCTCTAGATCAATCTTTTGGTGGCATAATCTTGTGTTGTAATTAAACCTTGGTACAAGTGTTGTTAAATGTTATGTTGGATGCTTATATGTATGTATGCAAGTTGCTAGGACCTAAATGCATCTAGTTTTGTGTGAAAAATCAGCTAAAAATGTCATTACAGGTTCAGGCGTATCGAAACAGGTGTTCCGATATGCGGGAGGGTGTTTCGATACGGGCTTGCCTTTCTAGGCTTAACATTTCGATACTCAAGCAAGTGTTTCGATACCGTCATAGGCATTTTTTCTAGGCGTTTCGATATGCGACCAAGTGTTTCGATACAAATTTTAGCTACTGGATTATGAGTTTTTGACGACATGAGGGCGTACCGAAACATTAGTACACGTACCGGTACGGGTGCCGTTAAGTTGGTTATTTTGGAATCTTGAAGGTTTCTGGTTCTTTCATTTTGGTCCTTGAGTCTTGGGAATGCAATTGTAAGAATTGGGATGATTAAATTGACCTGGAATTTATCATGTTGGCATGTAAATGGACTAATTGAGGATTGGTAACCTTAAATTCAATTTTGGTCTTGTAATTTAAAGTATTTACGTTTTAGTCCCCAATTTTGAATATGATGCAATTGATTGTCTTTTGTGACTCGTTTCATTCGAGAACTTACCCACTGCAAGTATAAACATGTAGGAATATTAATTTGCATTTAGACAAGATAAAAGAAAAAAAGGACCAGCTTTTCGTAATCTTTCTCCGGTTTGCTTCGATAAACCTAATGTAGCACTCTCGGTTCAGTCGGGCGTCTAGGCCAGGTCGAGGGGGTTACAAACACTTCCAGGATAAATCGGTACCTTCGTCTCCGTGAGATCTTCTCTCCGCACAGACCTAGGGAAATGTATCCTCCCGAATCGATGTCCTAGCTACAGTTTGGGCACCCTCTACTTTAGATCTGAACCTCATATAGTGAATCGTAGAAGCCAACCTTTTAAGCCATGCAAAACACTGCCCATTTAGCGGTCACCCTTTCTAGGCTTTTGTGTCTTTATTTGTTTTTTATGTACAGTATTTTTTATCTATTTTAATTTCTATCTTATTAATTTATCCATTTGATTATTTTTATTCGAACTGACCTCGTTTCTTTTTTTGATCGCATCATGTTAAATGCATTTTGCATTAATTTCATGACCCGTCATTTTAATATCTTGTATTTCATTCGCACGAAGTACTAATTCACGACTGGTTCCCAATTTGAAAAAATTCGTCATCGGGAGAAAATCTAGTACCCTAGACGTCAAAGCAACATTCAAAGTTGCGAACAAATACCATAAGTTCGAAAGTTGAGCAGCGAGAACCATTTTTGAATTAGCACCTCTGTATCTAGGACATGCACCTTGCATTTACATGCATTCATTCTTAAAGATTTTAAGACTAATCCTTGGGATGCCCCATGACAGTGATACTGGATAGAGCAAAAATTCAACCAATTCAGCACCACTACAGAACTCAACGTAAGACTAAAATGACGAACAAGGACAGATTGGACCGCATTGAACAAATTCAAAGAGACGTGCAAGCAGATTTGGCTAAGAAGATGGAAGACCAGCTAGCTAAGGCCCAGCAAGACATGGGGGAACAAATCAAGAAATAACAGCAAGACATGCTAGGCCAAATAGCGCAAATTCTAGGACATAAACTCCTTGAGCAAGGAGAGGCTTTTGTTGCAAATCCTACAAAAAGTCCCATTGATGTGAACGAAGGCCCTGCGTATCTTCCAGGGTTTACTCCTTCTCATGCTGATATTCGACTTGACCCTCAAAGAATACTTTCTCGAGGGAAGTTACTACTCCATCAGGATGGCACCTCTTCCCCTATGAATATACCCACTACATTAGGAGCTAAGCATGGGGGAAATCAAGCTGAAAACTTCGTCTCAGAAATGGATCGGTTGGTCGACATCAAAAGACCAAAAATGGAGACTTCAAAGGAGATCGTGGAGCGTTGCAAGTGACTAGAGGAAAAGATGGAAGCCATAGAGGTAGTTGACACCTTCATTGATTTGACGCTAACGAACTCAGCCTTGTCCCAGACTTGGTACTGCCCCCTAAGTTCAAGGCCCCAAAATTTGAGAAATATGATGGGACAAGTTATCCCCGTGCTCATCTTACTATCTTTTACTGAAGAATGACGGGATATGGTAGAGATGACAAGTTATTGATCCACTGCTTCCAAGACAGCCTGGCCGGACCTGCCACCAGATGGTATAATCAACTAAGTCGTCACCAGATAAAATCGTGGAAAGACTTGGCCAAGGCTTTTCTAGTGCAATATCAGCACGTCAGTGACATGGTGCCAGACTGTTGGACTCTACAACACATGAAACATAAGTCTAATGAAAGCTTTAGACAATACGCACAATGCTGGAGAGATGTAGTTACCCAAGTTTAACCCCCACTCGATGAGAATGAGACAGTGGTTATATTTATCCAAACATTGGAAGGCCCAATTCTAGATCGCCTTATAGGAAATGCAATTACCAATTTTGCTGATATAGTCTTATATGGTAAGCTGATCGAGAACGTTGTTAAGAACGAAAAAATCGACATCGGCAGAAGTTCATCCCACAAGAGGACATCATATGCAAAGAAGGACAATGAAGTAAACACTTCAAGTGTCTATAATGTTAACTATGCAAAACCGACGACAGTAATCCAACCCAAAGCTGCAAGTGTCCATGGTTTTTCAAGCCAAGACTATGCTCAAAGAAAGAACACCAAAAAGCAGGAGTTCACCCTACTGCCAATTCCATACGCAAACCTGTACAAGATATGCTTAATGCTCATATAGTGGCACCTTACCACCAGGCCCCGATGCAACCTCCATTTCCTAAATGGTATGAGCCCAATGCAAGATGTGATTACCATGCTGGACAAGTTGGCCACACAATCGAGAACTGTTGGGACTTTAAAAGGCTAGTGGAAAAGTACCTCAAGCTTGGTGTCCTAAGTATCGAAAACCCTGCAAGGCCGGATACGACTGGAAATCCCCTACCGAAGCATGAAGGGTAACCAAAATTCTCGATGCACGGGCTTGGGCACACCTCATTTTGACTATTTGGACCAGGCTAGTTGTTGAACTATATTGACTATAATAGGTCATCTTGTAGTTTTTTATCTCTTTCAAAGAAATGTTTTTTGTGTACCTCACTTGCCTAAAGCCCAATGGCAGTGAGAGCCTTTTGTTCGGGTCGAAAACTACAAGGTTCAATGGAAAATACATTTTGTTCACCTTAATTTGATTGTACCCATGCGTAATGTGAGTCAAAATCTATATGACTCGCGCCCTGATTTAACCTAATCATAGGCATCATAATTTTCCAAAGTTTAAGTCTACTGCAAAGCGTTTCTGTAAGGGGCATACACACAGAAAGGTAACTCCACAGGGATATGATCAAAGCTGAGGAAAATTTGGGACATCTTCGCAATACAGAACCAAGAACTCAATCCAGCCAACAGAGAGTCAGGGGGCATCCCTTTGATGGGAAAAAAAACCATTCATACATTTATGCATCATACATTCATACGAGTTATTGTGCAGTTAGGTTAAACATGCACATTAGGCATAAATTTAGGGGCATTCATTTTTGGCATAAACATGCAAACAAGTCTAGGGAAGAGACCAAAGAACCTGAATTGCGGGGGCAACAACATGATGATCAGTTCCTAGCCCGAAGAAGGCCGAATGTGCAGAAAAGCTCAAACATCCAAATAACAATGGCTAAATTTTGCACAATTACTAATTAATGTTTTTCTTTCTTTTCAGGTCATGATTCTCGTCACAAAGTAACAGAGCTGATTTTTTCCAAATTTTTACTTTCGATAGTGGTGGTAGACCAATTTAGTCTAGATTCAACTTCCCTATTGGTATGATGTAGCAGATCTATCATTTTGCATATCGCGCGTTACCGTCGACGGTGCAGCTAAGGTCAAACTTCTTCCTCGAATATTATCTTTTTTCTTACAGTTATAGCTCTCCAATAAAATCAAAAAACCAAAAAATCATAAAAAATTAAAAATTGAAAGAAAATAGAAAAAATCAAAAATCAAGGAAAAATAAAAAAAATCAAAAATTCATTTTTCGATCCTCCCCTCCCCTCCATTGATGGAGTGGTTAGGTCCAAGTCATTGTTATTCAATATGGTTCCTCTGTTGATGGCGTAGCCAGATCTAAGTTGCTCTCATCTAATCTTGTTCATCCGTTGATGGTGTGACAAGAGTCCAAGTTGCTGCTACCTGATCCTATCCCTCCGTTGATGGTGTGGCTAGGTTCAAGTTGTTGCTATCCGATCCTGCCCCTCCTTTGAGGGAGTGGTTAGGTCCAAGTTATTATCCGGTCTGGATCCTCTAATGATAGTGTAGCCAGGTCTAAGTTGCTGATATTTGATCATGTCCCTTCGTCAATGGTGTGGCTAGGTTCAAGTTGTTGTTCATTCGTACTCCACCGTTGAGGGTGTAGTAAGGTCCTAGTTGTTGTTCATTCCTCTTCTCTGTTGATGGTGTAGTAAGGTTTGAGTTGCTGTTATCCAAATTCTGCTTCTCCGTTGATGGTGTGGTAGATTCAAGTCATCTGATCTTATCCTTCCGTTGATGGTGTGGCTAGGTTCAAGTTGTTGATCGTTCTTACTCCACCGTTGAGGTTGTAGTAAGGACCAAGTTGTTGTTCATTACTGCTTCTCCGTTGATGGTGTAGTAAGGTTTGAGTTGATGTTATCCAAATTCTGCTGCTCCGTTGATGGTGTGGTAGAATCCAAGTTCTCCGATCATGTCCCTCCGTTGATGGTGTGGCTGGGTTCAAGTTATTGTTTGTTCTTACTCCGTCTTTAAGGGCGTAGTAGGGTTCAAGTTGCTGATCATTCCTGCTCCTCTGTTGATGGTGTAGTAAGGTTTGAGTTGTTGTTATTTGATTATGCCTCTCCATTGATGGTGCGGTAGAGTCCAAGTTACTGATATCTGATCCTGTCCTTCCATTGATGGTGTGGTTGGGTTCAAGTTGTTGTTTATTCTTACTCCAACGTTGAGGGCGTAGTGAGACCTACGTTGCTATTATTTGATTCTATCCTTCAGTTGATGGGATGACTAAACCAAATTCTGATCTTGTCTCTTCGTCAATAGTGCAGTAGGATCAAGGTTATTTTGGCAAGTCCGACTGAAATGTTGACATAACGTGCTTAAACATGGTAAAGTTTAAGATAATGGATAATTCAAATGTTCATTAAAAATCCATTTTCACGAATGGTCGAAGGAAAATAAATCCTTTGAAAAATCCAATGTCATGATTGGTGCAAACTAATTGTACCCAGGGGAATGGTACAACTAGCCCGGAGCAAACGACAACCGGTAAAGGCAACTCAAAACCGTTAATCCCTGTGCATTTGGGGAAAATGCAAAGATGCTTTGCATAAAAATTTACCAACTTTCGGTCCTGCCTCCTCATCGATGTTGTAGCTGGATCAAGTTTTGCAGACCTTGTCTCTTCATCAACGTTGCAGCTAGGTCAAACTTTCTCCATGCATTACGAGTCATAGCAAGCTGAGCTCATTTGTTAGCTTTCTTTTTTTTATTAATGCATGTACCAATATGGGAATTAAAACCTGAAAAACAAATGTAATGGATGAGTTAGCATGTAAAAAAGATTCGAATATATAAAAAATGGATGTTTTCGGTTCAAAAAAGAGCATATTCGATCAATAAAAAATGGAGGATTTTCGGAAAAATAAAGTTTTTGGTTCGAAGTGTAAAAAAGAGGGGAAACCAGATCTGAAAAAAGAAATAAAGGTAAAAAATAGATTTTTTTGGGTATTTGTTTTCTAGATCTAGCAACTTTCGAATATATCCAACAAAAAATAACCAAGGAATCAAGTTTGGGATAAAAAATACCTAAGAGTGACGTTTGGTTGACTCCGGCCGCCGTTGGCGGCAGTGCTCCGCCGCCGTGGCACGCGGCGGCGACCAGACTGGCATCTGGGCGGAGGCAGAGGATATTTCAAAGGCTCTCCCTTTTTTTCATTTTACCAGCATAAATGATTTTTTGCGGCTAAAAAGCCTATTTATATTAATTTCAAAACGACGTCGTTTTGACTCTTGATCCGAGTATCAACCCGACCTGGCTAAGGATTCGCGCAAGTTTTAAAGAAATAGGTAAATTACACTTTGGTCATGCCGTATAGTAAAATCACCACCTCAGTCCCTTAAACTTTCAAATGTTTTACTATTTGATCCTGATATCCAATTAAATCAGTTTTAAAAGGGATATTTTCCCATTTTACCCCTCCGTCTTCTTTTAATCCGCCCCGCAATCCTTTTCATTTTCTTTCATTTCGTCCTTTTTCAATTTAAAACCCTATTTTTTTTGCAATTTGGTCACCTTTTTACATATTATTATTATTATTATATGGTATTATATTTATTATTATGTACATATATATTTTATTTTCCTACTATATATTATACATTTGTATTTACATATGTATATTATTATTACCTCAATATCATATATACATGTATATTATATAGTATTTTATATCATATGTGTAGTACCTTTATATATTATATAGTATATTATTTATTTAATACGTATATATGTATATTTTATTTTCTGGTTACATATTAATATTTTGTATATACATATGTATAGCATTATATGTTAATGTATTTAATATATTTATTTAGTACGTATTTAATATGTACATTGTATATTATTATTATATTTGTATTTAATATATTTAGTATCGATTATGTGTATAACATACAATGTATTTTTGTTTGTAAAGTTTTCTTTTAACGATTACGAGTCCAACAAAAATGCTTACATTAGAAGGGCCAACATCATCAACAAAGACATTTTTCTCATTTACAATCACATCTTTATTTTTATCATTTAAACGCACATTGTCATCAATATTAACATCATTATCATTGACATTATCAGTATTAGAATTACCAACAATATTTTTATTTTCAGGCAGTTGTAATCCTTTGATAAAAAATTATCAAGTGATTCTCTTTGGGATTGAGTTAATTCATTGATTATTTTTTTATGATTTTCACATCTAGAGTCGTATTTTCTTTTATAAAACATAGTTAGATAATTAAAAACCATATTTAAAAAACTAAAAATACAATTAAAAATTAAAAATGCAATTAAAAAGGTAAGACTATGAGCAACACAACTTGATTTTCGAGCCAAATAATTTTAAAAATTAAATAAGACTGATCTGGTTCTATGGAGAATCGAGAGAGTGGTGTGATAGTTCGCAGCTAGTGTATCAGAGGCAACAACGGCTAAGTTTAAAAAAATCCACTTTTCTTTAATAACTCTAGTGTAGATATACTATTTTAAGACAACCACTCTTAATATCTTTTTAAATATTAAATTAATAGAGATTGCATGCTTGGAATTTAATTTTTTAAGTTCAATCTTAAATTATATTACCGTTTGTTTATTTTTAAGGAAGTATGAATTAATTATTTTCTTTTTTTACAAATCCTAATTTTAAACTTACCTAAAGGGGAGGGAAAAGGGGACTCCAGGGGGAAGAGGGGATGGTCCTAGTGAGTCTAGAACCTATGACCTAAGAAAATATAAAGGAACAAAAATAAGCAGCATGATCGATTGGCTAAATGTGTTTGCTCTAATTCTTTCCCATTTTCAATACAATATCATTTGTTAAGAGCAATCATTTCCCTTATAAGTTTTATAAGTTAAAAAATGAAAACAATTATTTCAGGCAAATTATTTCCAGTTTGTATACAACCAATTTGTCTAAAATAAATGCTTATTCCCCGTTTAGTTTGCTTTCATTATAATGCCATTTAAATTGTTTTCACTTGTTTACAACCAATGGGAGAAACAATATAAGCATTGAATGTTGGTGTCAGCTAATCACAATGTGGGGCTCAATTATGAAAAAAATTTACAACCAATGGTAGAAGTATTGACTTTGATCCTTGTAACACCCCTTCCCAGTCTGGTAGAGAACCGGGTCGGAAGGCGTTACCTAAAAACAATACAGTGATTGGTGTGTCAATTATTAATCAATATTTGTGAAATTGAGCAATATCATACTTAGCAAACAATACAAACAAATTCAATTAATTTGATATGAGTTGTTTAACCAATTAGGGCCAATTTTAAACTTTTACAAGTTTTAGGGACTAATCTTTAATTCCAATAAATTATAGGTCCATTTCAGAAATCAAGCTTACTACAATGAAATTCAGTCAATAAACAGCGTGTCTATGAATTTTCATACAAATCAGAATTTATTTACCCATTCAATTCTTCCATATAATTTCTAGTGACCATTTTGCAAGTTTCCAGAATTAATAACTAACTTACCTATACCCGTATCGATACTCGATAGGCTGTATCGATACGCCTATGTTCCAGACCGTTAAAGTCGTTACAAAATAATCGAATCGTATCAAAACAGAGACCATCTGTATCGATACGCAATACATTTAAAAATCCTTAGAAATTCAAATAGCAGGGTTCGTATCGGTACGGCTAAGTAACCGTACCGATACAGGTTGACCAGGGTTCACCGTTTCGATACACCCCAAGGATCGTACCGATGCAATTATTTTCCCAGATTTTGGTGTTGACTTTTCGTATCGATATGCCCTTTGACGTACCGATATGCTAAGTTGATCGTGTCCAAATATGCATACCCATATCGATACGCCATCACTCGTATCGATACGCCTACACTAAAATGACAAATTTGCTCTGGTTTTAATCCAATTTAACCTACCAAACGATGTCCAAATTCAATAAAATTTTACCAGCAAGTTATTAACATACATTCATATCAACATGCAAAATTTCAAAGTCATTCAAATCCATTTACTAGGTTTTCACCTTTTTAGCCACTTATAGCAACTTTTGCCAATTTTAACAAATTCTAAAAGTCATTTTTGGCCTTCTTAAGCATTATTATAGCATGCATGGCATACACACATCAAAATACACATAATTGACTATTACAACCACTATGCCACCATTCTAGGAGTATGTAAGGGAAGTATACATTACTTTAACCCTTGCAAAACTAGCCAAAATCCTCGATAGGGTTGTCCGATCTCTCGACCACTTGCTTAACTTGAAAATGCATGAAGATGAAATGCATTAGGCATAATTTGCCTAGTGAGGTAGTCATAAACAATGTCGAAAATCAATATGCATTTAGTTTCATGCTTTATTAATAGTCCAACGACAATATAACAATGTTCAGATCAATGTAACATTAGTCAATAACTACATGCCAATGTTCAATATCAATAATTCATTTAGTTCATTTATAACCCTTGGATTGATGAAGATAGTGGATACGCGTATTCCTACGCCTCGCCAGAAATCAAAAATGGTCTAGTCCCTCCGCCTCGCCAATTGACCAACACAACATCCTTTCGCCTCGCCAATACAAAGGCCGTAGCCCAAGGACCGTAGTCCACCCGTACCAAAGAGCTCATAAATCTTATGCCATGCCAATTGTATCCAATGTCCACTCGAATCCAAGGTCCAATAATTTAGGCCAATATCCATTACATTAACAATATCAATAGTTTCAATGATTCGATAGCAATAAGTCGACCCTTAGGTCCATTTCAATGATTCGGTGACTCCAATAACAATATCAATAGCAATAATTCAATAATCGATGCCCAATGATCAAAGACAATAACAATGATTTTTTCCAATGCTATGCCAATACTCAATATTCAATGTTTCAATGACAATGTTTGATGCTCGATGATTCAATGATAATATTCAATACTCAATGACAATGACCGATACTTCATATTTCAATAACTCAATAAGGTATCTTACCGAAGTTTACCATCACACCCTCCAAAGGGTTCGATGCAATAACCTAACTATCAATATTAGAAATAGTATATCCAATGAAAATGAAATCGGGAAAGGCAGCTAGCCTAATCTTGAGACTCTGACTACACTCACCTCAAATCCGAAGCTTTCAAGGCTCTCAGAGAATGATTCCTTTGTTCTTAGCCTTCGATGGAGATGATGGGACTTCCTCCAATACTTGAGCTAGGCAAAAGGTTAGGGAATTTGTTAGGATCAAAAATATTGAATCAAGATCAATATTCAAGCTTACTTGGGCTTATAGACAACACTAATTCCATGGAATTAAACTTATAACACATGGGCTCAACTTTAACTTTCAAGATTAAATCTTGAAATTAAACTTCAAATATCCATGGAATACATAAGTTGCTTGAGCGGTTTAACTCACCAATCCAAGAGCTTCAATTTGGTGTTTTGAAATCAAAGAAACTCCAAGGATTGAAGTGAGGTGCTTGCTTGAGCTTAGGGAAGAAGATGACAATGGTGGTGCTAGCTTAATTAGCTTGGTGAAAGTTGGGAGAAAGATGAGAGAAAGTTTGGTTTGTAGTCTAGGCTTGCTATCCAAATGAACTTCATCCTTTTACCCTTTCTAAAACTTATAAACTGTGCATTATCTTCATCATTCCTAATTGCCTCCCAAGCCTCCAATAGGAAACTTTCATAGGTTAGGAGGAAACCTTAAAATGAGTTTAAAAATTCCAATTTGCTTATCCCCTATTTATCATCCATGATTATGTCATATTCTATGACAACTTCACCATCCTTTCACGTGAATAAAGCCAAGCAAGGAGGTGACTCACACCTCAAATTGGTTAAATTACGAGGATGGTCCCCCAACTTTCCAGAGTTTGCACTTTTACCCCTAAACTTTTAATTTTCACAATCTAGTCACTAAAAGACTTTCGATTCTTTCAAAAAGGTCCAAGATCAATAATTAAGCTCGATTGAGGTTCATTTCATTATAATTGAGTACAATAAATAAGTCAAAACATTTATTGGACCAGTCTGATACAAAATTTCTGATCACCCGAACCTAATCCCGACTAGACCGATTTTCGGGATGTTACAACTCTCCCCTTTACAAAAAATTCCTCCTCGAACTTTTATCAAGATCAAAGTGATATGGATACTACTTCTTCATCAACTCTTCTAGTTCCCAAGTGGCTTCCTCCACTGAGTGACTCCTCCACAACACTTTGACTAAGGGTACAAATTTGTTACGAAGCCTCTTGACTTCTCTTGCAAGAATCTAGACCGGTTCCTCTTCATAGGTCAAATCTTGTTAGATTTGCACAGATTCCAATTCTATGATGTGTGAAGGGTTGGATTGATATTTGCGAAGCATGGACACATGGAAAACATCATGAATCCTGCTTAATTCTGAGGGTAATGCCAAACGATATACAACCGAGCCAACTTTTTCAACAACCTCAAGGTCTAATGAATCGGGGACTCAATTTCCCTTTCTTGCCAAACCTCAGAATCTTCTTCCACGGTGATACTTTGAGGAAGGCCTTTTCACTAACCTCGTATTGGATATCCCTTCGTTTTAGATCAGTATAAGCTTTTTGTCGGTCAAAGGTTGCCTTCAAGCGGTCATGGATGATAGTAACCTGTTCTTCAGTTTCCCGAAGTAGGTCAGGGCCCAACATCTTGCCTTCACCGAGTTCAGACCAACATAGAGGAGTTTTGCAGCGCCTGTCATACAACGCCTCAAAAGGTGCCATTCTGATAGAAGCTTGGTAACTATTGTTGTAGGTAAACTCGATAATAGATAGGGATTTCTCCCAAGATCCATCGAAATCGATAATACATGACTGAAGCATGTCTTCCAGAATCTGAAATGGAAGATTTCAATAACAAAGCTTACTTGTACGGGTTCGATAGAAGGAGGTTTCAATATTTACCTAAATTACCCTTTTGACTGGCAGTCGGACTGAGGGTGGAATGCAGTACTCGGGTTCACTCTAGTGCCCAGAGCTCCCTGTAATGATCTCCAAAATCGAGAAGTAAATCGTGGGTCTCAATCAGAGATGATAGATTTTGGTACTCCATGAAGTCTCACAACTTCCTTGACGTACAAGTCAGCTAGCTTTGGAAGACCGTTGTCTATTCTAACTGGCAAGAAGTGAGCTGACTTGGTAAAACGGTCCATAATTACCCATATAGCATCATGTTTAGTGGGAGTTAAAGGCAACCCATACACGAAATCCATGGTGATCTCCTCCCACTTCCATTGTGGTAAATTGATAGGTTGTAATAAGCCGGTAGGAACACGATTCTCAGCCTTGACACGCTGGCATATAAGGCATTTGGATACAAAATCAACTATAGCTTGTTTCAAACTTGGCCACCAATAAAGTTCTTAGAGATCCTTATACATCTTAACAGAACCCGAGCATACAGAGAGAGAGCTTGAATGAGCTTCTTTTAGGATGTCGATATGGAGAGCTGCATCGTTGGGTACACAGACCCGATCACGATAGCATAAGAGACCCTCAAAATTAATTCTGAAGTCAGGTTCATTTCAACTCTGCATTTTGGAAACAATAGACTGTAAGTGAGGATCTCAGTCTTGGAGAGCCTTAATTCTCGATATGATGGTAGACTGAATTTGGAGTCCAACTACGAAGCACCGGTGCTTTCGGAGACGAAAGTATGCGTTAATATCATGAGGGGCTACAAAATGATAGTTATCCATGAGTTCGTTACAATGAAAATGTAGGATTCAATGGTCAATGACAATACTTACCAGGCTGAGGTTTGCGGCTGAGTGCATCAACTACAACGTTGGCCTTGCCCGGGTGATAGTCAATGACTAGGTCATAGTCTTTAAGGAGTTCTATCCATCTCCGTTGCTGAAAATTTAACTCCTTTTGAGTCAAAAGATACTTAAGACTTTTATGATCGGTGAAGAGGTAGCATTTCTCCTCGTAGAGGTAATGCCTCCAAATTTTCAATGCGAAGACAACTGCAGCCAATTCTAGATCATGAGTAGGGTAATTCAACTCATTTGGCTTAAGTTGCCGAGATACATAAGTTACGACCTTGCCTTCTTGCATAAGAACACATCCTAACCCGAGATACGATGCATCACTATAAACCATGTAGTCTTTGTCAGACTCGGGCTGGGTTAAAACGGGTGCATGGGTCAAGACTTACTTTAACAGATCAAAGCTTATTTGTTGTTCCTCGGACCAGACAAAAGGAGCATCTATTCTCAGATTTGCTAGATCCTCCAAACCTCTAGGCTTTCTGGGCAGCTTTCGTAGCTTTGACCTGATTCACTAGGTCCTAAAAAATCGTAATGCCCAATGCCGTGAACATAGGGCGCAACTCGTCACTGAGTCCGGCAATAAACATTCTGAACTTGTCTTCTTTCTTCTTGATGAATTCAACTCCATATCGGCAGTACTTGCAGAAGTCATGAATGTACTGCTCCACAGGCCGTCCATCTTGCTTAAGATGGATGAAAGTGTTGTGCCTCTCTGCGAGATAGTATTCGATGATGTATCTATTGCAAAATACTCGAAGAAAGAACTCTCAATTAACAGCTTCTTCTGGTTCCGTGAGAGTGGTAGTCTCCCACCATTGAAGTGCCTCGTCGGCCAGCAATGTGAGGGCGCATTCCAGCTTGTGTTCGTCCGAGCACTGGAGCTATTTGTTCAAGATTCGCAATGTGTTGTCTAACCAATGTTCAGCAACTTCAGGATTGTCATCATCCTGACCGGTGAAAGTATAAGCCCTAGTTGAGATAGCTTGCAAATGGGGGCTCGCACGTACTGGACAACAAGTACAACAGGTTGCACAACCTGCTCAGCTCTCATTGAAGTCATAAACTACTGGAACATGTCAGTCATGTTCCGATAACATTCAGTCTGAGCAGCCGCTGTCTCTGGCTCGGGCTTTTGTACCGGAGGATTCTGCTGTGGTGGAGGATCTCCACCCCTAATCTCCTCACCATGGGTAGAGGAGGCGGTGGCATGCTCATCTACGCAAGCTTCATTAAAGTCAGACATCTATAAGAAATAGATCAGATTAGCCGGCAAGTCACGAAATACAATAATAACTCCTAGGTGGCATAACAACAATACAATAGACAATAGTTTAGTCCTAGAATCGACTAAACTCTAGCTCTGACACCACAAATGTAATACCCCTTTCCCGGCCTGGTAGAGAACCGAGTCGGAAGGCATTACCGAAAAACAATACAATGATCGGTGTGACAATTATTAATCAATATTTGTGAAATTGAGCAATATCATGCTTAGCAAACAATACAAACAAATTCAATTAATCTGATATGAGTTGTTTAACCAATTAGGGCCAATTTTAAACTTTTACAAGTTTTAGGGACTAATCTATAATTCCAATAAATTATAAGTCCATTTCAAAAATCAAGCTTACTACAATGAAATTCGGTCAATAAACAGTGTGTTTATGAATTTTCATACCAATTAGAATTTATTTACCCATTCGATTCTTCCATATAATTTTTAGTGACCATTTTGCAAGTTTCCAGAATTAATAACTAACTTACCTATACCCGTACCGATACTCAAGAGGCTATATCGGTACACATATGTTCCAAACTGTTAAAATCGTTACAAAATAATCAACTCGTACCGAAATAGAGACCATCTGTATTGATACGCAATACATTTAAAAATTCGTAGAAATTCAAATAGCAGGGTTTGTATCGGTACAGCTAAGGAACCGTACCAGTACGGGTTGACCATGGTTGACCGTTTCGATACACCTCAAGGACCGTACCGATGCAATTATTTTCCCAGATTCTAGTGTTGACTTTCTGTATCGATACGCCCATTGACGTACCGATATGCTAAGTTGACCGTGTCCAAATATGCATACCCATATCGATACGCCATCACCCGTATCGATACACCCTGCACTAAAATAACAGATTTACTCTGGTTTTAATCCAATCTAACCTACCAAACGATGTCCAAATTCAATAAAATTTTACCAGCAAATTATTAACACATATTCCTATCAGCATGCAAAATTTCAAAGTCATTCGAATCCATTTACTAGGTTTTCACCTTTCTAGCCACTTATAGCAACTTTTGCCAATTTTAACAAATTCTAAAAGTCATTTTAGGCCTTCTTAAGCATTCTTATAGCATGCATGGCATACACACATCAAAATACACATAAGTGACTATTACAACCACTATGCCACCATTCTAGGAGTATGTAAGGGAAGTATACATTACTTTAACCCTTGCAAAACTTGCCAAAATCCTCGATAGGGTTGTTCGATCTCTCGACCACTTGCTTAACCTGAAAATGCATGAAGATGAAATGCATTAGGCATAATTTGCCAGGTGAGGTAGTCATAAACAATGCCGAAAATCAATATGCATTCATTTTCATGCTTTATCAATAGTCCAATGGCAAGTTAACAATGTTCACACCAATGTAACATTAGTCAATAACTACATGCCAATGTTCAATATCAATAATTCATTTAGTTCATTTATAACCCTTGGATTGATGAAGATAGAGGATACGCGATTTCCTACGCCTCGGCAGAAATCAATAATGGTCTAGTCCCTCTGCCTTGCCAATTGACCAATACAACATCCCTCCGCCTCGCCAATACAAAGGCCGTAGCCCAAGGACCGTAGTCAACCCGTATCAAAGAGCTCATAAATCCTATGGCACGCCAATTGTATCCAATGTCCACTCGAATCCAAGGTCCGGTAATTTAGTCCAATATCTATTACATTAATAATAGCGATAGTTGCAACGATTCGATAACAATAAGTCGACCCTTAGGTCCATTTCAATGATTCAGTTATTCCAATAACAATATCAATAGCAATAATTCAATAATCGATGCCCAATGGTCAATGACAATAACAATGATTTTTCCCAATGTTATGCCAATACTCAATATTCAATGTTTCAATGACAATGTTTGATGCTCAATGATTCAATGACAATATTCAATACTCAATGACAATGATCAATACTCGATATTTCAATAACTCAATAAGGAAGCTTACCGAAGCTTACCATCACACCCTCCAAAGGGTTCAATGCAATAACCTAACTATCAATATTAGAAATAGTATATCCAATGAAAATGAAACCGGGAAAGGCAGCTAGCCTAACCCCGAGACTCCGACTACACTCACCTCAAACCCAAAGCTTTCAAGGCTCTCGGAGAATGATTCCTTTGTTCCTAGCCTTCGATGGAGATGATGGGACTTCCTCCAATACTTGATCTGGGCAAAAGATTAAAGAATTTGTTAGGATTAAAACTATTGATTCAAAATCAATATTCAAGCTTACTAGGGCTTATAGACAACACTAATTCCATGGAATTAAACTTATAACACATGGGCTCAACTTTAACTTTCAAGACTAAATCTTGAAATTAAACTTCAAATATCCATGGATCCATAAGTTGCTTGAGGGGTTTAACTCACCAATCCAATTTGGTGTTTTGAAATCAAAGAAACTCCAAGGATTGAAGTGAGGTGCTTGCTTGAGCTTAGGGAAGAATATGACAATGGTGGTGCTAGCTTAATTAGCTTGGTGAAAGTTGGGAGAAAGATGAGAGAAAGTTTGGTTAGTAGTCCCGGCTTGCTATCCAAATGATTTTCATCCTTTTACCCTTTCTAAAACTTATCAACCGTGCATTATCTTCCTCATTCTTAATTGCCTCCCAAACCTCCAATAGGAAGCTTTCCTAGCTTAGGAGGAAACCTTAAAATGAGTTTTAAAATTCCAATTTGCTTATCCCCTATTTATCATCCATGATTATGTTCATATTCTATGACAACTTCACCACCCTTTCACGTGAATAAATCCAAGCAAGGAGGTGACTCACACCTCAAATTGGTCAAATTACGAGGATGGTCCGTCAACTTTCCAGAGTTTGCACTTTTACCCCTAAACTCTCAATTTTCACAATCTAGTCACTAAAAGACTTTCGATTCTTTCAAAAAGGTCCAAGATCAATAATTAAGCTCGATTGAGGTTCATTTCATTACAATTGAGTACAATAAATAAGTCAAAACATTTATTGGACCAGTCTGATACAAAATTTCTGATCACCCGAACCTAATTTCGACTAGACCGGTTTTCGGAGTGTTACAATCCTTCATAGTTCAAATAATTTGTAAGCATTTGTCAATTTTTACACATTTTATGAGGCCTGTGAGAGTGGAGCCTGAGCAGGCGCTTAGAGTGCTTCTGGTCTTAATCAGGTCTGTTCAAGAGTAATCGAATAACTTTTAATAGTAGGTAAAGACCCAAAGCAAGATACTAAACTAACGACGCAACAATTTAACAGAAGGATCCAGCTTCCAACAGCAGTAAAAAGCATAAGAAAACACTAGCTATTATATTCAAAAAGCAACTACTCAAAAAAAAAAAAACCTTGATACAGGTTGCTTCTCATTCCTCGTATTCAAATTGAATCTAACCTATTATTAGCAAATACTATTCCAAGAAAGATAACAACATCACTAACTATTTTTTTCTTCAACCTATATCCACATTTGATAACAAATACTCAACAACAATGATCATAGTTGAGCATTAACCACCAATAATCAACAGATTTTAACAGTAACACAAGCCATCTCCATTTCTTCGAATCATACATCAACAATAGGTGTGTTCACATTTCATCAATGACAAAATCTTGACACCAAACTGACAAATATCAGACCATGATAAACCAATTTCCACAATAATCTCAGAAAACTTCCACATTAGCGTCAGTAAATCGAAGATAATAACAATTAAGAAATTTCAAAACATTGAGCGAATCAGAAAAACATGCCAAGAGAAACTCAGTAAATCAGTTGTAATCGCACAAAATCAAAGTATAGAAATGAACCAAATCAGAGCATAGCAACTTAGATTATGATAGACTATATCGGGCGCGAACAAGGCCAAAGATACGAGTAAATCATGATTTGAAGAATATTAAGTGAATCAAAATTTGTAAAGGTCTCACCCGATTGAGGAATATTTACAGATCTGATTCGAAGGAAAAGATGAAAATAACAGCGACGAAGCCTCAACTGAAAAGAACTCTGATCTAAAAATCACTTGCATCAGAATTAGAGACGATTGAATGATGAAGGATCTAGAACTACAAAATGAATGGTAGAGAAACATTCATGTCAGAAAGGAATCGAGCAGAACTAGTGGAAAAATGTCATCATGACCTTAGACGAATGATACCATGTGGAAATTGGGCCATGGTGGTTGGAAAGTGGTGTTAGAGTATGCCCAAAGACCAATCAATACAGACATATTGTCATTATTATTTTCAGTTACTATTCTGCGTTCATAAATAAACTGAATTATAATAAAGTCATTAGAATAATATAGTTATTCTTAAATTTCCTTAGTCAAGTATTATTGTGGGCATAGATAACAATAATACATTAAGACTAATATGTAATTGATTGATGACAAAATGTTGTCATTGATTTGGAGATGTTAAAATCAATACATGAGTATGTGTTAGAGAACAATATCTGAACAGTTATGAGTATGTCGAACAATGACTTCTTGCAACTTAGGTAACAACGATGCATTGCTAGATGTCACTCATTGTTTATAATATTCGAACCAGTATAAACATTACTGCTAACGTTACATGAACCTACAAGAGTCACACCCTATGATTGTAACGAATAGATATTGATTGGATATCATGTGTACAAACTTGTTGTGCACGAATTAGATATTTAGTTAAAATAGATATATATGTATTTGATACATATGCTAATTTTAACTATAACGGAATTGCTATAATTATTGTAATTATAAGATAATTTCATATATATTTTAAAATTAGATAATTATTGTAATTATCAAATTTCAACGAAATAAATATCTAATAAAACTTAATTAGAATAAAATCGAATTATACATATATATTTGAAAGGAGATAATTATTGTGATTATCAAACTCATTTAAAATATAATATTTGGTTCAAGATATGTGATATCTGATAAAACCGAATTTGAGTGGGAATAGGTTTTCAAAGTTTGTATAAAGGCATAGAGTGTAACACCCCTTACCAGGTCTGGTAGAAAACTAGGTCGGAGATGTCATCGAAATAAAAATTAGAGAAACTAAGAATCAAATTATAATTAAACATTTAAAATACTTACAAAACCCACATATTATGAAGCAAATCGTTAACGCTTTACAGTTCATAATTCTATTAATTTCGGTTTAAGCCATTAGGGACTGGTCTATAAGGTTTTCAAAGTTTGGGGACTAAATCTTAAATATATTTAAAGATTTATCAGAAATCATTTTCTTAATTTTCATTCTTATAAAATTTAGTTTTAACAAAACAAATTCAAGTGATTAAGAACTTAATAGCCTTAATTTAACTTTAGGGACCAAATTGTAATATTCCCAAAGTTCAAGGACCAAACATAAATTCATAAAAATTCAAGAACATATCTAAAATCATCTTTTATCTTTTCCTTATTCTGAACTTAAGTCTTATCAGATCAGAATCATATATATTATTAATTTTAAAGTCACAAATCACCTTAGGGACTAGAATGTAAACTCTGGAATTTAAGGTCTCTTTTCAGTAATTAAGAGCATACTTATGAAATTTATGTCAGAACATATATACTCATCAAATTTTAATTCATTGGGGCATTTGTAGCCCATTCAATTGGTTCATACATTAATTAGGACTGAATTATAAAGAAACTGAAACTGAATTAAGTCGTAAATAACTTAATTGTCTTTTGTATCGGTACTTAAAAAGCCATACTAGTAGCAATTAAAATTTCAATAACCCATTTTAGTACCAGCACTAGCATCCGTACCGGTACTGAGCAAGCATCACATCGGTACACCAAGGGTATCGTACCGGTACACCATGACCAAATAAATTTTAAAAATTAATTTTTGTACTAATATGACTCTCTGTACTGGTACACCCTGCATCAAATAGTCCATTTTGGTTTAGCCGTACCAGTACGTTACAGATACTGTACTGGTACGCTTTGTACCAGATTTCTAATCTGAAATCCAAATTACGATTTAAGTCGATTCAAAGGATTTAATATTATCCCGAAAACATGATTATAGTTTCATACTTGTTAGAGTTAATTAGACATATACCCTTCTTCAAATTTCCATATTACTAATTTCATGATTCAAGGGTTCAAGTTTAAGACCAATATTCATACTTTTTAACTTTTCATACTTACAATTTATGATTCAACTTTTATTATTCATATCGAGTCTAGTGTATACCATTTAATCATATCATGACTTAACAAATCTTTACTAGAATTCTTAGGTTCCCTTAAGCATATCTTACTTAACTAAATTCCACAAATCAACCATAGCATAAATTTAACATCATAGTCTCTTTCCTGTCAAGTTCTCTATTAATCCCTGTTTAGTATATCAAGCAGACCAATATTCAAATTATAACATAATACCAATCAAAGACACATGCATCATAATGCAGTCTAACGTGCTTAATTCATATGCCACCATTTATAAGTTTTGACAAAAAAAAGCATACTCAATGTTTTAAGAGTAACTTGCCACCCCTAAATACGATCCCGAGCATTTACGAAAATTTAATACTTGAAATATGTACAAAGAAACATAATAAGCTTACATAGCTTAGTAAGGCACTTTAATCTTAAACATAAATGGGAAAGGATGCCTAGAATTAATACATGATAAAGAATTTTAAACATAAGGTGGCAACATTGCATACTAAACATGATCATATACCCTTCACGTAACAATTTTATACTTTTATACATAGTCATGTTTATTATCATACACATACTAGTTTCCATCATATTGATCATAAGTTTCTATTCTTTTTCCTTATTCAGATTCATTCATATAGTTTATAGCCATCATTATAAACATAAGATTTCATTGATTTACGATTGGATCATAATAATACACAAGAGTACACGAATTTCTAACCAATTGTCGCCAAAAATCTGAGATATTGAGAATAGAATCGTAATCCTTTAAGAGAGAATGGTCAACCTTCCAACTTTCGCCAATAACCAAAACACAACATACATCCTACTATCGCCAATAAGAATCATAATCCATTGGATCGTAACCTACCCTATACATGAGCTCAAGGACGAACTTAAAGAATGCTGAGGGACAACCGCATCCCTTAAAAATTTTAAATTTTCTTATATTTTATATAATTTCTTTCTATTTTCTATTAATAATCTAATTCTACACCCCTAAACTCTTGTAATTTTGCACCTTCTAAATTTTTAATATAGTTTCCTAATAGTTTGCACGCTTACATAAAATTTTGAGTCCGTCCCTGTATGAGCTCAACGAATTATTTGAGCTGCTAATTGTACCTATAATTAACTTGTGTCCAAAGTTATCCTTTAATTCATATTTTGATTCACGAGTAAGCCTTTAGCTCTAAGATATCATATCATATTTTCAAAGTGAGCTTAAAGCTCCAAAGCTTATCATAATTCATGATAATATCATATTTCCTAGCTTTCCATAACATATTTTTATTGTTATCATATTTTCATAAATAAACATATGTATTTATGATCATATTCATCACAATTTGCCAAAATATAGAATTGTTCATACAAAACAATTAACAGATAAATAAGCTTAACAAGCTTACCGTTACCAAAAGTTGACACCACAATTTGCTCTAATTGAGCTAGCATATCGAAATCACGTTAATTATGCCATCAAAACATATAGAATTGTTCATACAAAACAATTAACAGATAAATAAGCTTAACAAGCTTACCGTTACCAAAAGTTGACACCACAATTTGCTCTAATTGAGCTAGCATATCGAAATCACGTTAATTATGCCATCAAAACATATGTAATCGGGATAGTACCAACCAACCAATCCCGAAACTCATAACTACACTTTAGGTTGAACTTAAGAACAAACTCGAACCATTGAATTCCAGCTAAACAGTGTAAATACAAAAATGTTAATACACATAATTAAAACCAATATTCAAGCTCATATAAGAAATTAAACATGTCAGTTTGAGACTTAATGACCGGTGTTTGCAAATCATTCTGGGTTTCAAACAATTTTAACCCCTCTCTCTCTCTAATTCAATGAAGAAAGGGATGGAAAACAAAGAATACGGAATGTTGATTGATCTCTACGGAGGAATTGAACATTCTTTTCATCTCATTCAATGGTCAGGATATGGCCTGCACTCAATCGAATGGAGGTGACTAGATTCAGGGGAAATTAAAAGGAAGATAACTCCCATCGATGAAGACAGTCATAGCATAAAAAAAAGTTGTAGTTTATTCAATAAATGATTAGTTTCCTTTTAAACAAAATTGCTAAATAACCTCCGCTAACTTATGGAGAGCTTTATGTATTGACACCTAATCTTTCTTTTTATCCACCGAACAATGGATAGCCATATTTGGCTTTTTCTTCTTTTTCTTTTACCCTTTACACATGTAATATTAAGGCTTTGCCACCCAATTTGATGACTAAGCTCATCATAATTATGGCATAATTACTCTCTAGGCCATTATATTATCCACCACTTGCATAATAATCCTTATACTATGCTTACATTTCATACTTCATGTTTTATATCTTTTCAATCTAATCACTAAATAAATTTAATTACTCGTTTAATCATTTAATTTTTCATCCTTTTACTAAAAACATTTAAGTTACTTACATTTTAAACTTCACATTTCATTCTTTTACAATTTGGTCCTAGACTCTTTAATTCCTCAAATTAAATTGAATTAAATCAAAATTAATCGATCCAAATAATTCAAGGGACTAAACTTATTTGTCAGAAAATAAATTTCCGTCATCGAAAATTGAAAATCTACCGAGCCGGTTTTTAGGGTGTTACACTAAGATTATAAGCTTTTACGGTAACTTACATGGTAAGACGACTAAATGATATGTTATGTTTCATGATATTTGATATGTTCAGACGACTAAATGATGTGTATAACTAAGTTGGTAAGTGAAACTTATTGTGATCTAGGCTGATCGTGCTATGGCACATTTTTGCCATTCTTGTAATCTCTCGTGGCCGAGCGTTTGAGTTTGCTGGAACCATGTTTTAACTCTTGGATAATTTTAATTTACGACTCTTTTTTCTCTTTTCACCGTTCAGAGTTGAGCTTTTACTCGATTTCAATTACGAAAGGGATTTTAATGAGATTCACTTTCCCTTGAAAAAAGTGGCACCATTAATATGAATTCTGAATACTAAATGACGTCCTTTATTATTAGTATAGCTTCAAATATAGTTGACATGCTCGTTAACCATTTTTGTATGAAATTTATATTACATTGTCGTGTAAAAGAGATGTTGATTTAATAGGATTTGAGCCTCGACGAAGAGGAAAAATGTATTTGATATTTCATTACTTAAAGAGGAGGTGTCTATCTCTATATCCAAGGACCGATGCCTCTCCTAACTTTGGTGATTTAATTGTATTTTAATTCATTGATAGTTTTAAAATTATTCTAATTATGTCAATCATTTTTAAAATTTTGTAATTAAGTTATTGCTCCTCCCAAAATTTATGGCTTAAGTAATTTTTTTAGAATCTTGTTAATTTTAAAATTAATGAAATTAAGTTTTGACTACACCTAAATGTCATATTTTTGACATTGTTATGATTATTTTATATATGTTTACTTATCACAACTACCTTCGCAATGTCTCGAAATTTTCTATTTGATCCGGTTGAATATTTAATTAACGATCAACCATTTTGAGATCAACCATTTTGATAAAGATTTGATTCAAATTTATCTCTGGCGACGATCTTCATGCCATCGACTGGTTTTTAATTTTATGTTGATTGTATATAAATAAGATTATTCTCTTTTGATGAAGAATCATTTGTTTTTTTTAATTTTCTTGTTTTTCTTTGTTTTACTTTAAGTCATTTTACATTTGCTCTTTTGCCTATTTCCGTCTGTTTGTATGACAGTTTATTTGTCCATATTTTTGCAAGTTTGTCTGTCTTTGTGATATATTATTTGTTATTATGAAAATTTAGCGTTCAGATAACAAGTATTATCGAGTGTTTCTAGTATTTTTCTAATTCCTTTATAATAGTTTGTCGATGTGTCAAGAACTTGCAGCGGAAAGAACACTGGATTCATAGAGCTTTTTGGTCAAAGCTGTTGTTGGATTTCATTTAGAAGACTGCACAAGTTTTTTTGCAAAGTGATGGGTTCTGCTTCTCATGTCTTTCACACCCTTTGAAGTTTACTGCATTTATTTTTCACATTAAATTTTTAATGTTTGTGGTGTGATCCTTTTCACTTTAAATATAATCCAGTATACTTTTCTTGTTAAAAAAATAATCGGTTTTGGTTATTAAATTGCGACGTCTGTATTTTTGAAAGAAATGTGATTGTATAAATTGGATTATTTGATTCTCGTTGTTCATATTCTACAATAAAATTCCGGTTGAAATTTAGTTCTTAAAACAATAATAATTAGTTGGCAAAAAAGGTAAAATTCATTAGATGTCATAGTTATAGGAGAAATTATTAGATGTACCCGACTCACCACGTCATTCATGGTACATCCAATAAGATTCATCCATTTCAGCATAACTTCCAAATAACTACCCTCTTTAATAACATGTAGGAAAGAGGAGAAGACTCGCCTTGAAAAAAAAAGAGATGGATAATTATTATTGGATGAGACCATGGATGACGTGGTGAGCTAAGCCTATAATTGAGTCACTCAATTACAAGTTTAGGATTAAATATGTCATTTTTCTTCTAAAAGTAACAATTCAATCATTCAATTATAAGTTTAATAACAAACATGTCGCTCAATTAAAATTTTGTGAAAAACAAGTCACATTGCATTAAAATTGAAACAAGGGCTTGATATAATAACCATTCTTGTAATGACCCAAATTTATGAGTTAATGATTGGGTGTTGAATCAAGTTATGGACCTTCATATTGGATTGGGCCATTAGATCCATTAGGTTGAGTTTAGGCCTTTTTGAATGAAAAATGGGCTATGGAGGGTTAAAAAGGGACTTTTTTGTGACAAATGAGAATTTTGGAGGTTTTATGTTAAGATTTACCCTTTTTGAAAAAGGGGCTGACCACCCTTTAATATTGGGTTGTCTTCACATGGGAAAGGGGAGACATGCTTAGCTCACCCTTCCCCCTTTCATCTTTCTCTCTTTTTTTCTCTACTTTTTTTTCTCTCAAAATCTCCATAGCCAAAGAGCTTAAGAATCCAAACTTTATTCATCATTTCTTTTATTCAAAGTTCAAGAATCAAGTATGTTGATCTACTTTTGAAGAGCTTTCTAAAGAGACCAAAATCCCTTGGAAAGAAGGTAAGAGACTTTTTGGGTTTTTGGAAAGTTTAGAGCTTTATGGGGTTTTGAAGCTTTTCTTTGATGGTTGAGGTGTTAAATTCGTAGCTAAGTCTTCTTTTAACGATTCTCTGAAGTTTTAATTCGATTTCCATGTTTTTATGGCATAAGGAGGTGATTTGGGGGTTATTCAAGTTCAGCCAAAGAGAAAAAGTTGAGGAAAGTAAGGGGGTGAAACAAATTCGGGATTTTTGGCTTAAGTTCAGTACATCTTTGACTCCTACTCTTCTTGAAGATCATAAATTAATTGTCTTGCTTGATTATATGGTTAGAATTGCTAAATTTGGTGTTTATGGTTGTTTGGGTGGATGAGACTTTAAAATGGTAAAACTTAGATTTAATGTCAATCATGTGTAAAAATGGTAGTAAACCACTTAAATAACTTCCGTAAGATGTAGGATCAAGTTAAGGAGTTGTTGGTTGCGCTTTGGGGCTTTGGGGATGATTTCATGAGCCAAGGAAGCCATTTTTGGGCTTCGACACCGGTACATGGGGAGCCCGTACCGGTACCCTAAGTGTTATGGATTGAAGAACACTGTTCTTTTGAAGATGAACTATTATAAGGGTACCAGTACGGTGTTCAATCTGTACATCGAGAAGCACATTGTTAACTCTTCAAATGTACTACTTTTCATGCATATATTGTCATGCTTTTGCTTGACTTTGAGTACATATTTGTGCATTTAGCTAGTAGATTCATGCATTTGCATCTAGGAGTTAAGGAATGTTTTCATTGCCATGGTGAAGGGGTATTTTCTTGCTGTAATAAGCAGGTCAGGAGCAGGACAGGTTTGGCAAAGCAGGACAAGAACATAAGAGAAATGTCAAGTGCCGTTAGCAAAAGCAGAATGAGGATTGCCAGACTTGGTTGGCAAAAGAAAAAAGTCTGATGCCCGATCATAACCGTTAGTCAGATCCATGTCAGCCCAAATTCAAAAAGAGGATAAGAAGATAACACGCCTACATTGGTGTGTAGCAAACTTTCAAATCAAAACCTTATCTAGGGTTTCCATGAATGCCTATTTATAGAAAGCCCATCAATGAGCCAAGAGGCAGCACCGGGAGAACAAAGTGAAGGTAAAAGGCAACCCGTTGTTCGACCAGGACGAGATTGAAAGCTCTAGACCCATTGAAGGGCTGCATCGACAGATCTCCTTCTTTGTCCATTTCTTTTGGTTTTTAATTCTGATTTGATGGTGATGTTTCAAAACGATATGGTGTTGATGGTTTCCCCGACCATGAACAAATTTTTTAAGTTGGCTAGGGGTGTTTTTGCGTTGAAAGATTAGCTTTTGGGTTTTTAATAATTGAATGCCTTAGCAATTTTGTCTATTTTGCTAGTGCTTATTTTTCTTATATTCTTTGCCATACGACAGTTGGCATTGCATGCCCATTATCCCTTAATATCTTAACAGACTTAGAAGATAAAGATTAATTGCCAAATACTAAGGAGAAAAACTTTGACAGAAGATGTTCAAGTAGATGAGCTTACTTCGGAAGTTAATCTACCTCTTAGGGGTAAAGATTAAAATTTTTCCAAGTTAATTAGTGAAAAACATCACTATAGAGATATAGGGGTTAATCGTAATTAACTTACAATATTGCCATCGACAGAGGCAATACTAACTTAAAATCTACTCGGCAATGAAACCAAGGCTAAAATTATTAATTGTTGTCTTCGCTAGTGTAAAATCCAAGCATCCCTTGCCAATGCCAACCATCCATCTTGAATACATTTGTTGCCAATCCGCCTAAATTTTCATTTCATTTTCCTTTGTCATTTTCTTAATTATCCAATCTCAATCCCTAGTTTATTTTATTTCAATTCACAAGTAAATATCGTGGCATTTAATTCATGGGCAATCCATGTGGATACGATACTCAGCTTATTGGTTGTATTACTTGCTGATCGTGTATACTTGCACGCAAAAAGACCTAAACTTGGCATTTTTTACTGACATATTTGCATTAATTCATTAGTTGTTTGCCAAGCGTTAGTCAGTCAGCAACTTTTTGGCATCATTGTCGGGGATTGCAATGAAATTTATTGTTTTGATTTTTACTTGTTTTGTTTATTTTACTTATTTTGTTTTATTTGGTGTATGACAAGGAGCCGTAGTGTGAAGGAAGATTTATTATACGACCTATAGATTCAAAAGAACACTATGCAGGTTAAAATGAAAACTTTGAGAAATGGCTCTAAACCGAAATGGTGGAGTAGATGGTATCCTAAACAACAAGGAGAATCCAGTAAAACATGATGGGATACCAACCGTTCCTGTTGTTGCTGCAGAGAATCTTGAAGAATGGCCTATTAGAGAAGACTTGGCACCAAACATGGATAATTTGATGTCAGGACTAATTGGTCTAGAAGTAAATGCAATTAATTTTAAACTTAAACCGGTAATGATTCAAATGCTATTGAATGTAGGTTTGATGTATCACCTACTGGAAACCAAGGCAACACTTGAAGCAATTCATGGAGGTTTGCCAACTATTTCAGCAACCTGGTGTAGCTGAAGAAACAATAAAGTTGAGACTATTCTCATTTTCTCAAAGATAGAGCAAAATTGTGGAGAAGTTCTTTGCCACCTGGTTTATTTAATTCGTGGGCAGAATTATGCCAGAAGTTTCTTCTAAGATTCCAGTCACCTAGACTTAATGCCAAGCTGCGGAGTGAAATCATTACTTTTAGGCAAGCTGATGATGAGACTTTGTATGATGCATGGGAGCGTTTCAAAGACCTGTTGAGAAGATGTAACATGAATGGATTCCCTACTTGGACCCGAATGGAGACCTTTTATAACGAACCCAATGCTTATGCCAGGACTATGGTTGATGGTTCGACAAATGGTTCGTTGCTAGATAAAAATTACACCAAGGCATTTGACATCCTTGAAAGGATTGCCACCAATGATCTCTAGTACCCTACTGCTAGATTAGGAATTAAGACAAAAGTAGCCAAAAAGTTGGAGATTGATGCACTTTTTCGATCAATGCTCAAATTGCCAACTTCACTAATATAGTGAAGACAATGCAAAAGCCAGCTAAAGTCCAAGAAGTAAAGGCATTGGAACCATGTTTCACTATTTGCGGAGATGATCATAATGTGGAGGATTACCCAGCAAACCTAGAGTCAGTGTATTTTGTTGGCAACTACAACTGCAATAACAATCTATACTCCAATACATATAATGTAGGGTGGAAGCAGCATCCGAACTTTTCATGGTCGAACCAGGGAGGTAACCAATTTAATTCCCAACGTTAGAACAACAATGTGCCGCCAAGTTTCAACCAGAATGTGATGCCATAGAAAGCACAGAATAATTTCCATCCAGGGTAGAGATCTACCCATGGGAATACTCTAACAAAGTATATGGAGCAAAATAATGCAACTGGCCAGAGTTTAGCAGCATCTATGCAAAACTTTGAGATCTAACTAGGACAGATTGCCAATGACTCAGTAACAGACCCAGGGAAATTTTCCAAGTGATACCGAGGATGCTCGTCAAAAAAGGAATAAACACTGTAAAGTAGTTACTCTTCAGAGTAGCAAACAATGCGAGAATAAAGCACCTATCAAATAGTCAAATCATTGACGGGACGAGAAGTTGGTGCCAACAAATGAATCCAAGGAAGTAGAGAAAAAAGAGGCGAGCACTGACAATGCCATACCTCAATCGGATGCAGCACAACTTTGGCAAAACTACCAGAACCATCATTTGCTTATCTGCCACCACATTTTCTATAAAGGCTCCAAAACACAAGAAAGACCAACAGCTTAAGCGCTTCTTAAAAGTCTTTAAACAATTTCAGATCAACATACCATTAGTTGAAGCTCTCGAAGAAATGCCCAACTATGTCATATTCATGAAGGACATCTTGTCAAAAAAGAAGAAGGTTGGTGATTTTAAGACCGTCACTCTCACTGAAGGATGCAATGTAATGATAACTAATAGATTGCCA
Organism: Hibiscus mutabilis; assembly: GCA_019671005.1. Lineage (NCBI taxonomy): Eukaryota > Viridiplantae > Streptophyta > Magnoliopsida > Malvales > Malvaceae > Hibiscus > Hibiscus mutabilis. Next base: position 38,790,143 of record CM033736.1, read on the forward strand.
CCAAAACTAAAAGATCCAAAAAGTTTCACAATTCCCTATACGATTGGCGATAGATTCATGGATAAGGCACTGTGTGACTTGGAAGCCAGCATCTGATGCCAATATCAGTCTTTAGAAAACTTGTTATTGAAGCAAGGCCTACCATAGTAACACTTCAGCTGGCAGATCGATCTTATGCACATCCCAAGGGTAAGATTGAAGATGTGATGGTAATGGTAGATAAATTTATATTCCCGACTAATTTTATTATTTTGGAAAATAAGGTTGATGTTAATGTCTAAATAATTTTCAGAAGATCACTTCTTGCCACAGTTAAGACTTTAATTGATGTTCAAAAAGGTGAGCTTACTATGCTCATGACCAACAGGTTACATTTAACGTATTTCAAGCTCTTAAGTGTGTAGATGAACCTAAGGAATACCAAGCTATTGAGCTATGGAATCCATTTTCAATGTGGAAATAGCAAAATTTTTCCAGGACACAGACGATGATGCCATGGAGCTGGATGATGAAGATATTATGAGCGAGGAATCTGAAGAACCGACCATGTTGAATAAGGTCATGAGTTATTTTGGGAGACCTGAGCCACTTGAGTTGGCTGGCAGAGAAATCAAGGCACCCAAACCATCTATTGAAGAGCCACCAAAGCTAGAGCTAAAATCTTTTCCAACCTACCTCAAATACACCTATTTGGGAGACAACTCAACTTTTATAGTGATCGTTGCTGTCGATTTGACAATTGGCCAGGAGGAAAGATTGCTGGAGACATTGGAAATCACAAGCAAGCCTTGGGATGGACCTTGGCAGATATTCAAGGGATAAGACCAACAATTTGCATGCACAAAATTATTCTAGATGATTACCATGGGAAAAAATCAAGGCTTAGAAGAGACTGAATCCCAGCACGAAGAAGGTAGTCAAGAAAGAAGTCATAAAGTGGTTGGATACTGGGATAATTTATCCCATTTCTGATAGCTCTTGGGTCAGCCTAGTGTAGTGTGTACTAAGAATAGTAGAATAACTGTTGTTCAGAATAAAAAAAATAAACTGATCCTCTCGAGGAAAGTGACGGGCTGAAGAGTGTGCATGGATTATAGGAAGTTAAATAATGCCACATGGAAAAATCACTTTCCACTGCGCTTCATCGACAGATGTTGGATAGGTTGTCAGGGAAGGTATTTTATTACTTCCCTGGATGACTACTCGGGCTACAATCAGATTGCTATCACTCTAGAAGATCAGGACAAAACTATGTTCACATGTCCATATGGGACATTTGCTTTTAGAAGAATGCCCTTTGGATTGTGTAATGCCCCAGCAATGTTTCAGCGTTGCATGATGTCAATTTTCTCATATATTATTGAGAACAATTTAGAAGTTTTCATGGATGACTTCTCTGTCTTTGGAAAATTTTTTGAGGAGTGCCTTCAGAGTTTGGAACATGTTTACGGAGATGTGTTGAAACTAACCTAGTTCTGAACTAGGCAAAATGCCACTTCATGGTGAAGGAGGGCATAATTCTCGGACATAAAGTGACCAATAAAGGATTTGAAGTAGACAATGCAAAGGTAGAGGTAATCAAACAATTGCCACCACCCACAAGTGTCAAAGGTATTAGAAGTTTCTTGGGACATACATGTTTTTATCATCGCTTTATTAAAGATTTCTCAAAAATTTCTAAACCTTTATGCTTACTTTTGGAACAGAATACAACTTTTGCGTTTGATGATTCTTGTTGGAAAGCTTTTTAGGAATTAAAAGACATGTTAATTGATGCCCCCATAGTCGTGACACTAGATTGGAATGAGCCATTCGAGCTTATGTGCGATGCCAACGACTATGCCGTCAGAGCTGTGCTAAGACAGAGGCATGGCAAAATTTTCATACCATTTATTATGTCAGCCGTACATTGAATGAGGCCCAACTTAACTACACAACAACTGAGAAGGAGTTCCTTGTAGTTGTCTTTGCGTTCGACAAATTCAGATCTTACCTGGTAGGTAGTAAAGTACACAGACCACTCGACACTCAAGTATCTCTTGGCAAAGAAGGATGCCAATCCTAGACTGATCCGATGGATACTTTTGTTACAAGAATTTGATCTTGAGATACGAGATAAGAAGGGAAGTGAGAACTTGATGGCAGATCATTTGTCTCGTTTAGAATACCACCACGAGGATGGCAATGCCGCTGCTATTAGAGATGATTTCCCTAATGAATATGTGCTTACAACCACTACCATTCCATGGTATGTTGACATAGTCAACTACCTGGTCAGCAAAATATTACCACCAGACTTGTCAAGTAATGCCAGAATGTAATTTATGAGGGATACTCGGCAATACTATTGGGATAAGTAGTGCTTGTTCAAACAATGTGTTGAACAAGTCATTCGTCATTGTGTGACAGAGGATGACCAACAGAACATTTTTTAACTCTGCCATGCAGCACCATATGGAGGACACTTTGCTAGAATAAAGACAGCAGCCAAGGTGCTATAGTCAGGATTTTTTTGGCTACAATGTTCAAAGACGCTCTTGCCAAGGCATGCAACAAATTCCAGCGTGGTAGAAACATTTCTAGCAGACATCAATTGCCACTTCAGAATATCATGCATATAGATCTGTTTCATGTGTGGGGGTAGACTTTATGGGTCTTTTTCCCCTATCGTTTGGCAATTTATACATACTTGTGGCCGTAAACTACGTCTCAAAGTGGGTTGAAGTTGTTGCTCTCCCAACAAATGATGCCAAGGTAGTCGACAAGTTCCTATATAAGCACATCTTTGCCAGATTCAGTGCCTCCAGAGCCACTATTCATGATAAAGGTACCTATTTTAAATGCTAATTAATTAGTAGAGCCCTGTGTAGGTATGGAATCTAGCAAAGAATTGCTACTGCCTACCATCCTTAGATGAATGGACAGGTAGAGATTTCAAACAAAAAGTTCAAAAATATCTTGGAAAAGACCGTGAACCCAACTCAGAAGGACTGGTCTTTGAGGCTAGATCATTCCTTGTGGGCATACAGAACAACTTTCAAAACTCCATTAGGAACTTCCCCATATAAGCTTGTATTTGGGAAGTCATGCCATTTGCCAATAGTGTTAGAGCACTGAGCTTATTGGGCAACCAAGCATTTGAACATGGAATGGAGGGCTGCTGGTGAGAAAGCTTGTTAGATCTGAATGAGTTAGAAGAGTTTTGAGCACAAGCCTATGAAAATGCCAGACTTTACAAAGAAATAACAAAGAGGTGGCATGACAACATAATTTGCCAAGGTAGTTTGAAGTGGGGCAAAAAGTTTTGTTGTTCAATTTGAGGCTTAAATTATTTCCAAGAAAACTCAAATCTAGATGGTCGAAACCCTTTGAAATTATCAAGCCCTATATTCATGGAGCAGTGGATATCAAGGAATTGAAAACTGGGACAACGTTCAAAGTAAATGGCCAGAGGTTGAAGCATTATTGGGAAAGAAGCCATGAGAATGCCAATGAGATCATTCTCTTGGCAAAGATTCGATAATGTTGACATCACAATATGATCATTGTAAATAGTTAGGATAGTTATTTTCTTTTTGGTATTTTAGTTTGTTTATTTTAGTTTTTCTTTTTATTTTTTGAAATGTTTTTGTGAGTGTTAGCGCAGGTTATTTTGCCAAGGCAATATGCCAGGACAAGATGCCATTCAGACACCCATCATCATAGGGCTTGGTAATATGTTGATTATTTTCAGATAAGGCCCAAGGGAGAGTAATTTTTGTTGAGTAGGAAACCCTAGCTGCCGCCTAGGTTAAAATTTTCAAACTTTAAAAATTTACCCTACTTAACCCAAGCTTTCTTGCGCCATCAACTCCTAAACTCATCATTATCCCACTCCTCAAAACATGCATAAATGCCACACCAATCATTATTTCCACTAACCTAACCATTAAACCATCCCAAATGTCTCCCCTACCATTTATTTAATTTTCATCTTTTCCTAAAGCAAGAATCTTATCTCTTTTCACTCTCTCACACGACAAGAAAGGCAAGAACCATACTTTTTTCAAGTTTTTCTTTTCTGATCATCACCTTCTCCCAATTTCTTCTCATGGAATCCTCATCAGTACCACTTTAAATCCTTTTCAATGACGAGATTAAGAAGAAGTGTGAAGAAAATTTTGCTGCGCAAACCTTTTGTTACGAGAAAGGGTTCGAGTTCAAGAATGAACCCAACTTGGGTTACTCTTCGAAAGTTGTTGCCATTTTCAAGAAGCATAACTGGAGGTATTCTCCTAACAGCGAGGGGAGGTTCACTCCACCATTGTTCACAAATTCTACGCCAACCTCACCTCCAAGGCCTTGCCTTTTCTATTTGTAAGAGGTACATGTGTTCAATTTTATGAAGGACATGTTAACCGCCTGTTTAGTTTGGATGGTGTAGGGGAAGAACATTCAACGTTTTCCAAATCCATGGATACTGCCAAAAGATAGCTGATACTAAAAGATTTGTGCGAGCCAAGCAAAAAAAGGGATCTTCTCTTCCAAGGGTAAGAGAACCATTAAACGGCTGGCATTAAAACCACAGCCAAGAGGATGAAACCATTTCTTGAAGGCCAATCTTATGCCAACCACACACAATGAGACAGTTTCAAAGGAAATAATGGTTTTGCTGCACTCGATCATGATGGGGAAGAAAATCAACATGGGTCTTCTGTTGTTGATGAGACCTACAAATGTATCGGTAAAGGAAGTGGCAGTTTGATTTTTCCTTCACTAATCTCTAAAATTTACATATAGCATCAAGTGCCAATATTTGACTCTAACAATATCTAAAAAAGCAAGGGAACCATCGCTCCTGCTCTATGGCAGCAATTGATTACTAGGGAGGCAAAAGGAAATGCTGCTGAGCTGGTGTTTACTGCCAAGATGCCCAAGGCAGAACCTTTCCAACCAATGCCAGCTGATGCTTTGGCATTGATTTCTCAAATCTATCAGCGCCATGAGCTCATTTTACAAAAAATGGAGATGACTGGGGAGCAAAATTTTGTGCTCTGGCAATATGTTAGAGCCAGGGACCAAGCCTTAAAGAAAACTCTTGAGAGCATTGCCACTATTTCCAAAGTTCCCAATTGAGCTTCATGCACCTGAAAGAATGCCAGCCAACCCACAGTCTTTGCATGCTCCAACCTAGCAATCTTATACCGTTGTCCTTGTATCACATGTCCATGTTGAATATGCCAAGATCGAGACTTCACAAGAGTTTGATGATGAAGTACCTGCCAAGACAAGTGTGCCACATGTTGCACCTGCTTCTTTTGCTGCCCCTGTTTCTCTTGCTGTATCTAAGCCAGCACAGGTGATTGAGAAGGTCTTGCTAGATGTGACGGCTTTCATAGCTACCTCGATGCCATAACTAAAAAAGAAAAAGCACATGGCACCAAATTGAGGGAGCTTCATCAAAAGAAAGACTCATGTTTCTAGCTCAGAACATTTTGAAGGGAAATCCTCTTACCTTTAACTCCTATATTTCTGTAATACCCTTAATGTATATTCGATATTCAAATACATATTAAAGATGTTACTAACTGATTTACAATGATGTTCAGACTTGTAAATTTTTTTATACTATTCTTGCTTAGCTAGTCCAATGGTTGGCACTTTCTCGGTTTCTACTAAATTACAAATATGTCTAGAGTCACCTAGTTTCAACCCTGAATTGGTTTATAATATACTTTAAGCAGTTATTAAAATTAAAATATAATTCAGGGTGAAAACTATGTGAGCTGCATAGACCCTTTCTTGATTTTAAAATCGCTACGCGATAAACAACTAAGTTTAAAAATCGTTTGCAGCATCTTTTGTAATATTCTTAATTCCTCAAACTAAATCATGTTTCAAGATCATACAAAATAGATACTTATTTAATATCATACATCCACCACTAGACTAGGATAGGGTGATACTTACTAATATTGTAGGCTATTGTAGGCTAACTTGATCCAATGATGTGCAGCTCCTCCTCTGCTATCTAGTCCCAGGTACCTACGTGTGATACAAAACACACACTAAGTATAACTTAGTGAGGCATAATCATAACAATGTAAACAATGATTATTAATCTTTAATGCATGAATAATCATGTAAGAAATTTGTACTGCAATAATTCTGTACTGTAAAGTCATGTACTGTACTGTAAAATCTTATGGCCCAAAGTAAATATCAAATCATATAACAGTACAATACAGTTCCTGCAAAATGGCAAGCGATTTCCAATTGCAGTTGATAACATTTTATCATGCATAGAACTACCTTACATGTATAGTTCATTAAACCAATATAATATTCAAATCATAGGATTTGACCCGTCTTACCAGTCTTGTGTACGATAAACTTTTAGCTTAACTACCTGCATAAATGCATTTCAAGTTCTATAGCCCAAAGTACAAAATCATATGATGCCATGGTACGCGAGTCATCACGACACCGTAGCGTCTGTATCGCCGAAGCAACTAAGATGAGTACGTACTTGAGGATGACCTTTGCTCCTCATACTCGCACATTTTGTGCTATGTAACACCGTAGTGTTTGAACCGACTCCGTAGAGTCTATCTCGACCCTAATGAGTCTATCTTGACCCTGAAGAGTCTATCTCAACCCCGAAGAGTCTATCTTAACCCCGAAGAGTCTATCTCGCATCATAGTGCTATGACGCAGCTGCTAAGACCCTATGGACATCCAACTATACCAAAGATTCTCATGCAATTTCATGTGAACCTATGGTATACGAGTCATCAAAATGACAGCGTAGTGTCTGCAACGCCGTAGCTTCTGATGGTGAGTACGTACTGGAGGACGCCCTTTGCTCCTTATTATAGCATCCTTTTGTTCTAGTCGACATAATCACCAAAGTGACTGCAATGCCGTAGCGTCTGTTATCAACACTGAAGTGTCTGGATCACACCGTAGTGCTGGATTGCAGCTGCTATAACTCTATTGATATCCAATCTTACTAAAGACTCTCACACTAGTACTTGGGCATAACAATATAATATTTTCATATTTAATATCCAACCCTTCAATACTGTTATCCATAATTCGTTAATGGACAGTTCATATCCAAATATATAAAATTCAATTTACCTTGATTAAATCATTATGCTTCAATCATTGTATCAATATGCCTTTAATATTTCATGCTATTTGCATAAATAAGCCATTATACATTTTTATTTATACCAATGTCGGTTCATCGCAAGTTGTCCTATTTATCAACATGTCATAAATACTTATAATGCAATCACTCATATCACATATATAATAAATAAGTAAAAATGCACTCACCTGGGCCACGCATGATATTAGCCTTATTAAGCTATTTCGATACTTTTTTCTTGCTTTCTTTTAATCTGGTTCCCTTAGCCTCGTCAATAGCTGTACAGTACCATTTGAACATACATAACAATATTCATGTTAGATTTTTAATCTTACATTGCTTAACTATACTATACTAGTATAATTATCCGAATATAAAATATTTCCAAAAATTTTCACTTTTTCCTTTAATAATGCCGAATTGGTCATTATGGTCCCTAATGACCATTTTGTACATTTTTCAATTTATTCAAGCTCAAACCACAATTATTCAATAATTCCATCATTTTCACTAACTTTTATTCAATATCCTTCATCCACTAACTTTACCAAAGTGACATTTTAGTCACTAATTTTACACATAAACTTGTAAACTTGTATCGAATAATTAATCCAACATTTTTACAATTTTTCTCACATTTTTCCCTTACTTTTAGACCAAAGCTGAATTGGTCCTTGAACTAATCAAGGCTGTCGAAATGGTCCCTTGCATTTCCTTTCTTGTCAATTTAATCCCTTGAACTCCAATTTCAATTATAACTTCATACAACATATTCTGTAATACCCTAAAATTTACTAAGTTGATTAAGGGTCATTTAGTACTAAGATAATAGCTTAAAAGCTAACTTAGTGACTAAAATGACAAAAATGCAAAAGTTAGGATTTCTTTAATTATGGGTTTTGGGAAAGAAAATTTTAAGGTTTAAAGGTATCTGTGATAGATAGTGAATTGAATAAGGTATTCTTAAAGTTTGGTTGAATTTCAAGGAAAACTAGAATTGGAATTGAATTTTAAAATGTTAGTGACCAAAATGTAATTTAGGGACTAAAGTTGTAATTTCCTAAAAGTTAAGGGTTTTTTATTTCATAAATAAATAGATCACCTAAGGGTGTGGATCGAATGTGAAGATTTTGGTTCGATCTGATATTTCGATTATTGGGAAAATCGCAGTTAAAGTTTAAGTGGAATTTAGATACCTGGATCGAAATAGAAAATTTTGAAGTTTTGCCATATGATAGAGAAAGGTTATAAAAAGTCATTTCCAAGTGTTGGAAATATTTTTAGTTTGATTCAAGATGAATCCTACAGTTTATTTCTGAGTAAAGGATTATTTTTCGGTATATTGGATAGAATGGAAATTTTGGAGACTGATCCAAAAGCTATGGAAAAGTCATAAAATGTTATTTTATGAATATTTTATTATGGTTGCTTGAATTCTAACTAGATTTAGTTAGATTTTAATGGAATGGCAATTTGGAAACAAACAGTAAATAAAGACTAGTTGGGGGGCAAATTGGTCATTTGGCCCCAATGGCAATTTTGAAATATTTGAAAATTTATAAGGGCAATTTTGTAAAGAGAAAATGGAATATTAAATCTTGGCCCTAGATTGATGATAAAATCAATCTCAACCATTGGATAAAAAGGGCAAAATTGTAATTTCACAATTAAATGAATTTAATATTCATTTAATAGATATATGTTTAAAATAATGGTGAAAAGATGAACAAAATGTTCATCTTTTCCAGCCTTGAAATGTGGAGAAAGAGGGGAAAGAAGAAGAAAATTTTCCAAGCTCGATTTAAGCCTCGAAACTCAGTCTTCACGTAATCTCTTCAACTACAAAGTTGTTCTACTCTTCAAGCTCTATCTTTTGATATCAATAATTCATGGAATACATTCTTGGTTGATGAGAATTTTCATGAGAAAGAAATTAGGGCTATGGATCAAATTGGGGCTTTTGAGATTTTATGATTCCATGATTGAATTCAAGTTAGAATTAAGCTAGTATGATGTTAAAATCATGATATTGAGTTGGGATTTAAGTTTTACATGTTTTGATTTTTATGAAGATGATTAGGGTTTATGGATTCAAGTTTAATTTAGGGTTTGTGATGTTGAAATAATGATCTAGTAAGCTTGAATTGTTGTTTGGAAGCAAAACCCTAAGTTAAATTGTGTAGGGACCATTTCGACAAATTGAAAAGTTGAAGGACCAAATCTGAATTTTTAGAATTTGGAGTGTATTTATGTTATTAATGATGTTAGAGACAAGAAAAATAAAGTTAGAATGCTAAATTGATGTTGAATTGAATTAGTGACCATTTTGACTATTTGTCAAAGTTAAGTGACCAAATCGAAATTGAAGTTTTGTGCGGGGGATAAATCTGATTTTTAGTTGTAATGATGGAATTAAGGTTGTAATGTTGAATTGAGGACTAATTTGCAAAGTTAAGAAGCTTGAATCCTTATCTTTGCATTTTAGTGACTATTTCGGTAAAGAAGGAAAATTAAGGAGAATTATTGTAAATAATTATTTGATGAAGAAGGTCATAATATGGTGGGTTAAAGCAAGTAATTGGACTAAATTGAAAAGTAGATAAGTAAGGAGAAGTTAGTATAAAAGTTGAAGTTGTTTATGGAAGTTGTGTAGAAAAACTGGTTTATGGCAGTAACTTTGAAAATTCACCATAAATTCTAAAAAATGGTTAGATGGTGAATTTTATACCGATGTAAATATTTGTTCGTCTAGTTTGTGTCCAACAAACAGAATCTGATTTCGAGTTCCGAGTCAAAAGATATGAATTTTTAAGTGACGAAAGGTCAGAAAACAGAACACCAGTCTGTTCCGAATTTTAGCACTGTAACTGACTTTGAAAATTCGCCATAAATCGTACAAGTTGAATTTGGGCTATTGATTTATATGGTTGAAAAACTTATCGAATCTAGTTTCTTTCAAAACAAACGGAGTCGAATTCTGAGGTATAGATTATTTTATAGAAATATTTCTTCGAAGGTATTGCAAACTGCCAGAAAATGAGAATTGATACACTTTGTATCTAAGGTTGATTAGTAAGCTTGAAAGGGGTTAATGGAAGTTAAAAGTGGTCACTAAGGACCATAATGAATTTTTGAACAATACAAGGAAGAAAGGAAAACGTTTGTAGATTTTGTATTAGAATGATTATTTTGGACAATATGTCTAAGATATTGTTAGATTGGGATCTAACAAATATTTTACTTATTTGAATTATGAACTTAAGTTCGAATCAAGGGAAGTTCGAGGTACAATGAAGGAAAGGATCAAAGAGGACTTAGTGAGGCATACTAATAAATGGCCCAGGTGAGTGCAATGCATACATAACATTATACATGGATGTTTCATACATCACTGGTAGGACTTGCGATGAGTCTACCTGGTTTATATATTGTCATGATATTTATGTCCTTGATCATATATTTGACATATTTTAAATATGTCAAAGGTTGAACATAAATGCATTGATCACTAGTTATTGATGATGGTATAATATGAATGTTATTTCGGCTATGAACTGTTAAATGTTGATATATATATTGATATATGTTGCCATTGATGACTTAAATGATGAAATAAAGCCCAATGTATGATATAGAGGTTCGATGGTATAGTTGGATATCCATAGGGTCATAAATAGTTGTATAAATATTCTAAGCACTTCTGGTAAAGTGCAAATATTATAAATACTCATTGAGGAGTATACTCATGCATGGTTTGAGTATACGGGCTTACTACGGGTGCTAAACACTTCGGTGTAATTTCATAAAAACTATACTCTGGTAAGTATATAAAAGCACTTCAGTGCTAAGCACTACCGGTAGAGTGCAAATAATACACATACTCAAGAAAGGTTGGGTATGAGGGGATGACTCGTGTACATAGAATCTCTTAATTCGATACCTTGGGCTAAATAAATTAAAGAGAATAAAAAAGAAACAGGAAGATGAGCTTGAAAGCTTGCAGATAGAAATGGGAAAAAGGTATTGGTAAGCATTGAAAGCTTACAGATGGAATGGCAACGGTATTGGTAAGATCTAATCTTATCACTTTGATATACATATTTATTTATGTTAACGAGCATATAATGGTAAGGTGATCATATGCATTGTTAATCATTAATATTGATATTATGACAATTGCACTTGAATTCGAATTATTGCCTCACTAAGTAAATACTTAGCGTGTAAGTATTTTACACGTAGGAAAAAAGAAATGGTTGGAGTAAGAAGCATAAACGGATATCATCAATCAATAACAGGTACATCAGTATTGGTAAGATATCTTTTGACACTGTTTGATATTTACTAGTTGGCATGTATATTAAAATGATATGCCTGCTCTGATAGAATTTGTATTTTATGTGGTATCTGGATGAATTTTAAGTCAGACAGATTTTAGGCAGTTTCATTAATTATATAAAGTCAAATTAAATTAATAAGTTGTTGCCTAAAATTAAACTCGATTTGAAGATTAAAATATTATGTTTAAACTATACGCGATTAACTACATTTGTAAATAGAAACTAAATATATTGTAATATTTTTAGAAGAATCAAAATTTTTACCGAGTTAAAAATGTAGAGGGTTTTACAAATGTTTTGTGATATCTCTGACTCATATTCAGCTATGAATACGGGAAAGGAGTATTACATATTCGAATCATAAAATCTCATAATCATAAATTTTCATAAAATTTTCCATTATTCTTCCCTGTAGCCGAATTGGTCACTTAGCTTCTCTAGGCTCATTTTTCATCCAAACAACATTCTAACATGCTTAAATTAATTTTCCAACATATATCTTCATTTCCAAGAATTAACACTTAAAACCCCAATTTATTCCTACATGCCAAATTGGGTTTATTTTAGTCCAAATGCCATAATCAAACTTCTAAGTTCATAATCTCGTCAAATCCATCACTATGATAATTTTCACAATATTTCTCCATATATGCCAGAATGGTCACTTAAAGGACTAGTTGGGGATTTTTTTCATTCTAACATCAAAATCAAGCTTCTAATATCATCAATCTTTCATTTTCATCATCAATTTCAAAACCCTAAATAAAATCCCAAATTCTAGGGTTAGGGTTTTTTAACCTTAAACATGAAATTAATCACAATCTAAGCTTGATTTCATCTCTACAACACTAGATTTGCATAGATCAAACTTCAATCTAAACATGGAACATGAAACCATATTTTCTCTCTCTTCAAGAACATAATCAAATCTTCATAACTCTTGATAAAATTACAATCAAATGAAAGAAAATTAAACATAGATAAATTTTCTATCAAAAACATACCTTGTATTTTCCCTTATTTTCTCTTGTATTTCGAATTGGAGGGGAAGAAGATGAACAAAATATTCATCTTTTATTAATTTATGCCACATGTATTTAATAAATTTAATTTTTTATTCAATTTAGTCCTTATTCCAAAATTAACCCCCAACTGATTCATAATTTACAAGTTGCCATTCTAGTTCAATTCCAACCAAATTCCATTCAACTCTAACCAAAATAGAGTAATTCTTTCACATGGGAAATTACCATATTGCCCATGGTACTTTTAAAATATTTCAAAATTGCCATTGTGACCAAAGTACCAAAGCTAGTCACTTAAATCACAAATTTTTGTTATTTTGTAAAAATCCAACTATTCTAGGTAGATCACAATCAACCAATTAATAATTTATTCATAAAATAATATTTTATGAATTTTTCGTGACTTATGAAACAGCCTTTGAAATTTCGATTCGATCCGATTTCCTGATATTCACTTACTACTTCTACTGTGATTTCCCCTTCACCGGGCTATCAAATAAATTCTAAAGTTCCTTATTTCCACATCTAAAAAATAAATAATATTATCAAATAAATATTCCATATTTATGAAGTCAAACTTAAAATTTTGACTCGGTCTAATATATTGATAATTTACCTGAAATCTTTATCGGATAAAATTCTCTTAATAATCCTTTATCAGATATCCATACGAATAATATTAACTCAAATTGATTCCTTTTTATCAATCTCAATTACTGACATAAGACCTTCCCAATAGGTCACCCATCCTATGCCCTGAACACGCTTAACTTTGCAGTTCAATCGAAATTCGATATCTTATACTGCATTTTTATTCCTGAAATCTATATCAGATTTTTCTCCATGATCTGTTTAATCCATGTACAGGATAAAATAATTACTAATAAATTCTCCAAATATCCATAAAATAATATGTTATAACTCTTCCAAACTCTATGGAATCTTCTCCAAAATTTTAGCTTGATCCGATTTACCGATAAATGCCAAGAATTTTATCGGTTACTAATTAAATTCCTCAATCAAAATAAATTATAGGATATTTCCAACACATGGAAATGACTTTTATAACCTTTTTCTATCATATGGTAAAATTTCATAATTTTTCAGTTCAATCCAGGTATCCGAATTCCACTTAAACTTTGACTGAGATTTTCCAATAATCGAAATATCGGATCAAACCAATAATTCCTCATTAGGTCCACACCAATAGGTGCTCTATTTATTTATGAAATAAAACACCTAACTTTTGGGAAATTACAACTTTGGTCCTTTAACTTTTCATATTTCAACTTGTACCACCCAAGTTTTAAAAACTTATCATTTTGGTCACTAAACTTTAACCTTGAATTCTCATTCCAATTTTTCCTTGGATTATTACCAAACTTTTCGAGTACCCTAATTTTCTTATCCTCTATCTCATGGTACTCTTAATTCTCAAAAACTCCTTCTCTAGAATCCATAATTAAAGAAATCCTAACTTTTGCATTTTTGTCATTTTAGTCACTAAGTTAGCTTTTCAGCCCTTATCTTAGTACTAAATGACCCTTAAACAGTACTGTAAATTTTGGGGTATTACAATTCTCCCCCCTAAGAAAATTCGTCCTCGAATTTTCAAGATATACTTATTTCAAATAAATGTGGATACTGCTTTTCCATTGTATCCTTAGCTTCCCATGTTGCCTCTTCAACTTGATGGTTGTGCCAAAGAACCTTCACCAACGGTATCTACTTGTTTCTTAATTCTTTGACACCATAAGCTAGTATCTATATTGGTTTCTCTTCGTAAGTCAAATCTGATTACAAATCAATCTCATTCAGTATAATCACGTGTGAAGGATCTGATCTGTATCTTCTAAGCATCAAGACCTAGAAAACATTATGGATTTTACTCATCTCCGGTGGAAGAGCTAGTTGATACGCCATAGAGCCAACTTTCTTTAGGATTTCATAAGGTTCAATACACTTGGGACTTCGTTTTCCTTTGTGCCCGAAACATATTATTTTCTTCCATTTCTTGCAACAAATCTGGCTTAATCAGCTTGCAATCATATAACTCAAACCAATTTAATGACGGTTTGCACTTTCGACCATAGAGGGTTTCATAGGGTGCCATTTATATACTTGTTTGATGTTATATTATCGTAGGCAAATTCTGCTAGTGGTAAATACTTTTCCCATGATCCCTCAAACTTAATCATGCAAACTCTTAGCATATCTTTTAGTATTCGAATTATTCTTTCAGATTGGTCATCTGTTTAAAGATGAAACACAGTACTGAAGTTCAGTCGTGTCCCTAAAGCTCTGTGTAGTACATTTCCCAAAATCTTGATGTGAACTTTGGATTTTGATCCGGTATTATAGATATTGGCACTCCACTTGTCTCACCTTTGCTATATAGTCTTCATCTTGTTGCCATAGATTTAACCCTTTCTGTGTCATCGAATATTTTAAACTCTTATGATCAGTATACACGTGGTAGCGTTCACCATAAAGATAATGTCGCCACACTTCCAGAGTAAAAACTATAGCCACAAGATCCAGATCATGAGTCGGATAATTCCTTTCATGTGGATTTAGTTGTCGGGAAGTATACATGATCACCTTCCCATCTTGCATCAACACGCACCCTATTCTATTATAGAATGCGTTACAGTACAAAGTAAACTTTTTTATGACTCTTATTGTACCAAAACTGAAGCTTCTATTAAAATTTTCTTTAACTAATCAAAGTTTTCTTGACACTTCTCAGTCCATACGTATTCTTTCTCAATAGCTTTGTAAGTAGAACAGCTATCATCGTAAAGTTGTTCACAAACCTTCGATAATATCCAGCAAGTCTTAAGAAACTTCAAACCTCGTTAACATTATTGGGAACTTTCCATCCCATATACTAATATTTTCATCGGTTCTTCTTTATATGTCAAATATCGGGTTGTAATTCAACTTCCTTTGGGTTTATAACGTAAAAAGGATCTAATCGATATCTTTCAAGCAAATTCACGTGAAATATATTGTGAGTCTTGCTCGCCTCCGAAGGTAAGATCAATTAATAAGTCATTTGTCCATCTCTGTTAAGAGTTTCATACGGTCCAATGAATCTGAGACCAAGCTTTCCTTTTGACCAAAGCATAGTACTTTTTTATCCTCACTTTGTCTTCTATTTCTCAAGTCAGATCAACTCCATCCACTTTTGGATTATTTCGAACATTTTAATCCTTTCCCACAATCCTGTGTTTTCAATAATATAGGCTTGTAACTTATCTTCAAAGTTCAGAATAGTCCAACGGACTGTCCTTCTATTTAAAATGTCTTTCTTCATTTCATCATTATAAACTTTTCCTTAATAGCAATCCATCAGATTTGTTTTCATAATCTTAGGCTTCTCTAGATTCAACTTGCTTTCTCTTTTCAATGCATTCTTCATCTCTTAACTTATTCCTATCATACTCTAAATTTTCATATTTTTAGCCTCTAGCTTATCTTAAACAGGCTGTCATATTACATCTATAGTAATTTCCAACAATTTCATGTTTAGCCATTTAACAAATACGTATTTCCAGAATAAGAATACTTCTTCTTTTTCTAACTTTTCATATCTGACTATCTTAATTTATTAATAACAATCACAATTCCATTTAATCATAAGCTTACCATTCTATGACTACC
Source organism: Hibiscus mutabilis (assembly GCA_019671005.1). Taxonomy (NCBI): domain Eukaryota; kingdom Viridiplantae; phylum Streptophyta; class Magnoliopsida; order Malvales; family Malvaceae; genus Hibiscus; species Hibiscus mutabilis. The sequence goes on from CM033736.1 coordinate 38,806,309, forward strand.
TTTTTTACCTTGAAATGTGTGTATAAGACCTTACTCTCTAAATTTCTTATAACTTATGCTATTATAAGCGTAAGTGCAAATACAAATATTAGAGACTAACATCTTATAATTACTTTACCAGTTCTCTATTATATAGATAACTCAGCCTAGATAGGAGTTAACTATCATATTTATTTCATTGTGTTGTATCCACTATGGGTCTTTTCTTAACCCTCGAATTTCGCCAACTGACGAAATCTAACAATATATTATTTTTCTTATAGCCATTAGAGTCTTATTCATACTATTGAGGAGCTACATCAAGTTATGCAAGCAATACATCAGTAACATCATATCCTAGAGGCATGTATACTTTAGCAAAATCATATTGGACTCGGTTTACCCTCTAAATCGGCTAAACCTTTGCTCTGATACCACTAAATGTAACACTTTCAATGTGTATTCGATATTCGAATACACATTAAAGATGTTACTAACTGATTTGCACTGATTTTTCAGACTTGTAAATTTTTCTTATATTATTCTTGCTTAGCTAGTCCAATGGTTGGCCCTTTCTCAGTTTCTACTAAATTACAAATCTGTCTAGAGTCACCTAGTTTCGACCCTGAATTGGTTTATAATATACTTTAAGTAGTTATTAAACTTAAAATATAATTCAGGGTGAAAACTATGTGAGCTGCCTAGACCCTTTTTGATTTTAAAATTGCTACGCGATAAACAACTAAGTTTAAAAATCGTTTACAGCATCTTTTAAAATATTCTTAATTCCTCAAACTAAATCATGTTTCTAGATCATACAAAATAGCTACTTATTGAATATCTATACATGCCCCACTAAACTAGGATGTGGTGATACTTACTGATATTGTAGGCTAACTTGATCCAACGATGTGCAACTCCTCCTCTGCTATCTAGTCCGAGGTACCTACGTGTGATACAAAACACACCCTAAGTATAACTTAGTGAGGCATAATCATAACAATGTAAACAATGATTATTAACCTTTAATGCAGGAATAATCATGTAAGAAATTTGTACTGCAATAATTTTGTACTGTAAAGTCATGTACTGTACTGTAAAATCTTATGGCACAAAGAAAATATCAAATCATATAACAGTGCAATACAGTTCCTGCAAAATGGAAAACGATTTCCAATTGCAGTTGATAACATTTTATCATGCATAGAACTACCTTACATGTATAGTTCATTAAACCAATATATATTCAAATCATAGGATTCGATCTGTCTTACCAATCTTGTGTACAATAAGCTTTTTACCTTAACTACCTGCATAAATGCATTTCAAGTTTTATAGCCCAAAGTACAAAATCATGTGATGCCATGGTACGCGAGTCATCACACCGTAGTACCTATGACGCCGTAGTGTTTGCATCGCCAAAGCGACTGAGATGAGTACGTACTCGATGACGCCCTTTGCTCTTCAAACTCGTACATTTTGTGCTATGTAACACCGTAGTGTTTGAACGGACTCTGTAGAGTCTAACTCGACTCCATAGAGTCTATCTCGACCCCGAAGAGTCTATCTCGACCCTGAAGAGTCTATCTCACACCGTAGTGCCATGACGCATCTGCTAAGACCCTAAGGATATCCAACAATTCCAAAGATTCTCATGCAATTTCATGTGAACCTATGGTATATGAGACATCATTACGACACCGTAGTGTCTGCAACGCCGTAGCGTCTGATGGTGAGTACGTACTCGAGGATGCCCTTTGCTCCTCATATAGCATCTTTTTGTGCTAGTCGACACCGTAGTGTCTAATCATCACCGAAGTGACTGCAACACCGTATCGTCTGTTATCAACACCGAAGTGTCTGGATCGCACCGTAGTGCAGGATTGCAGCTGCTATAACTCTATGGATATCCAATTATACCAAAGACTCTCACACTAGTACTAGGGCATAACAATATAATATTTTCATATTTAATATCCAATCCTTCAATACTATTATCCATAATTCGTTAATGGAAGTTCATATCCAAATATCTAAAATTCAATTACCTTGAGTAAATCATTATGCTTCAATCATTGTATCAATAAGCCCTTTAATATTTCATGTTATTTTCATAAATAAGCCATCATACATTTTTATTTATACCAATGCCGATTCATCGCAAGTTGTCCTATTTATCAACATGTCATAAATACATATAATGCAATCACTCATATCACATATACAATAAATAAGTAAAAATGAACTCACCTGGGCCATGCATGATATTAGCCTCATTAAGCTATTTCAATACTTTTTCCTTGCTTTCTTTTGATCTGGTACCCTTAGCCTCGTCAATAGCTGTACAATACCATTTGAACATACATAACAATATTCATGTTAGATTTTTAATCTAACATTGCTTAACTATACTATACTATACTAGTATAATTATCCGAATATAAAATATTTCCAAAAATTTTCACTTTTTCCTTTAATAATGCCGAATTGGTCATTATGGTCCCTAATGACCATTTTGCACATTTTGCAATTTATTCAAGCTCAAATCACAATTATTCAATAATTCCATCATTTTTCACTAACTTTTATTCAATATCCTTCATCCAATAACTTTTACCAAAGTGACATGTTAGTCACTAATTTTACACATAAACTTGCAAACTTGTACCGAATAATTAATCCAACATTTCGCTAATTTTTCTCACATTTTTCCCTTACTTTTAGACCAAAGATAAATTGGTCCTTAAACTAATCAGAGCTGTCGAAATGGTCCCTTGCCATTTCCTTTCTTGTCAATTTAATCCCTTGAACTCTAATTTCAATTCTAACTTCATACAACATAATCGAATCATAAAATCTCATAATCATAAATTTTCATAAAATTTTCCATTATTCTTCCATGTGGCCGAATTGGTCACTTAGCTTCTCTAGGCTCATATTTAATCCAAACAACATTCTAACATGCTTAAATTAATTTTCCAACATATATTCTTCATTTCCAAGAATTAACACTTAAAACCCCAATTTATTCCTACATGCCAAATTGGGTGTCTAAGCTTTTCAAGGACTTTATTTTAGTCCAAATGCCATAATCAAACCTCTAAGTATATAATCTCTTCAAATCCATCAGTAGGATAATTTTCACAATATTTCTCCAAATTTCTCCATGTATGCCAAAATGGTCACTTAAAGGACTAGTTGAGGAATTTTTTTTCATTCTAACATCAAAATCAAGCTTCTAATATCATCAATCTTTCATTTTCATCATCAATTTCAAAACCCTAAATAAAATCCCAAATTCTAGGGTTAGGGTTTTTTAACCTTAAACATGAAATTAATCACAATCTAAGCTTGATTTCATCTCTACAACACTAGATTTGCATAGATCAAACTTCAATCTAAACATGGAACATGAAACCCTATTTTCTCTCTCTTCAAGAACATAATCAAATCTTCATAAATCTTGATAAAATTACTATCAAATGAAAGAAAATTAAACATAGATAAATTTTCTATCAAAAACATACCTTGAATCTTGTTTGGGAGCATTCAAAATGCCTAGGAAATATTTTGTGTATTTTTCCCTTATTTTCTCTTGTATTTCGATTTGGAGGGGAAGAAGATGAACAAAATGTTCATCTTTTATTAATTTATGCCACATGTATTTAATAAATTGAATTTTTATTCAATTTAGTCATTATTCCAAAATTAACCTCCAACTGAATTATAATTTACAAGTTGCCATTCTAGTTCAATTCCAACCAAATTCCATTCAACTCTAACCAAACTAGAGTAATGCTTTCACATGGGAAATTACCATATTGCCCATGGTGCTTTCAAAATATTTCAAAATTGCCATTGTGACCAAATTACCAAATTACCAAAACTTGTTACTTAAATCACAATTTTTTGTTATTTTGTAAAAATCCAACTATTCTTGTTAGATCACAATCAACCAATTAATAATTTATTCATAAAATAATATTTTATAAATTTTCCGTGACTTATGGAACAGCCTCTGAAATTTCGATTCGATCCGATTTCCCGATATTCACATACTACTTCTACTGCGATTTCCCCTTCACCGTGCTATCAAATAAATTCTAAAAATTCCTTATTTTCATATCTGAAAAATAAATAATATTATCAAATAAATATTACATATTTATGAAGTCAAACTTAAAATTTTGACTCGGTCCATTATACTGATAATTTACCCGAAATCTTTATCGAATAAAATTCTCTTAATAATCCTTTATCAGATATCCATACCAATAATATTAACTCGAACTGATTTCTTTTAATCAATTTCAAGTAATGACATAAGACATTCCCAATAGGTCACCCATCCTATGCCCTGAGCACGCTTAACTTTGCAGTTCAATCGAAATTCGATATCTTATACTGCATTTTTATTCTCGGAATCTATATAAGATTTTTCTCCATGATCTGTTTAATCCATGTACAGGATAAAATAATTACTGATAAATTCTCCAAATATTCAAAAAATAATATGTTATAACTCTTCCAAGCTCTATGGAATCATCTCCGAAATTTTAGCTTGATCCGATTTACAGATAAATGCCGAGAATTTTATCGGTTACTAATTAAATTCCTTAATCAAAATAAATTATAGATTCATCATGAATCGAACTAAAATATTTCCAACACTTGGAAATGACTTTTATAACCTTTTTCTATCATATGGTAAAATTTCATAATTTTTTAGTTCGATCCGGGTATCCGAATTCCTCTTAAACTTTGACTACGATTTCCTAATAATTGAAATATCGGATCAAACCAATAATTCCTCATTAGGTCCACACCAATAGGTGCTCTATTTATTTATGAAATAAAACACTTAACTTTTGGGAAATTACAACTTTGGTCCTTCAACTTTTCATATTTCAACTTGTACCACCCAAGTTTTAAAAACTTATCATTTTGCTCACTAAACTTTAACCTTGAATTCCCATTCTAATTTTTCCTTGGATTATTACCGAACTTTACGAGTACCCTAATTTGCTTATCCTCTATCTCATGGTACTCTTAATTCTCAGAAACTCCTTCTCTAGAATCCATAATTAAAGAAATCCTAACTTTTGCATTTTTGTCATTTTAGTCACAAAGTTAGCTTTTAAGCCATTATCTTAGTAATAAATGACCCTTAAACAGTACTGTAAATTTTGGGGTATTACAATTTCATATTTTTTTCATATGTCTCATGCATTTCATTTGTATATATTTGTGTTTTCATGCATTGAGGACAATGCATACCTTAGGTATGGGAGTGTATGTTGCCTCGCATTTATTGTCATCGCATTTATTCGTTATTATGTTTCTGTTTGCATTTTGCTATTGTCATATAGGATAGGTAGACTCATGCATACCAAACCGTTTAAAAAAAACTTTTTGGCCATGGCTTGTTTTTAACCTGATAATTTTGCCAATACTTTTGCTAGCATAGTTATAATTTATACTAGTATGCCCTGTCTGATGGTGAATTTAGAATCCTTAGTTAGCATGAGCCAGCAGATTTCTAATGTCACGTTGCTTGGCAATAGATTTCTGGCTTAGGAAACTTTAGTCTCACTTAGACATGTAGTATGCATCCACTTGGATTTCAACCAATCATTGCCAATTAAGGGAGAAATCAGAAATTAGAGGTGATTTTTTGTTTCTCTCCTCTAATTAAAGGTTCTTTAATGAAATTCCCTAGTTCTTGATCCTTTGTTTATGATTTGTAACATGTTTTGATGGTTTAATTGATGGAAAATGGTTAAATCAAGGTTTAATTAGTGGAATTAATTTGAACTCGTAATGGTTCTGTTTTCTCATGATTTGATTTGATTTAGATCATATTTTGATGTTAAAAGATGTTAATAAGATGGTTAATTCATAGGAATCCGAAACTAATTGAATTCCTAATTTTCTAAGTTGATAGTTATGAGTTTTTGATGAGTTGTGGAGGTTTTGTGATTGCTGAAGGTATAAGGATGTTAGATTTGTGTTTTTTAGATTTTTATTGATGTTATTGATGAGTTGAGATGTTATATTGAGGTTGGGAGCTATTTGGAAGAAGTTTGATGTGTGTTTCAGATGTTGAGGGAAGTTTTTGGTAAAGCAAGTTGACCATATGTATTGATGTGTTATGGATTGCATTTTGATGCAATGTACTCTCTGTTTTTGTGTGGATGAAATAGGGGAAGTTGGTCCTCAAGCTTAAGCTTAGGTTTCAGAAGCTTTGGAGGCAAAATTACTGTATCGGCAAGTGAGGCTTTGCGTGTCGGTGAGTGAGAACGTGTTTACAACTTTGCAAAGGTTTGAAAGTTGCGTTTAAGAAACGCTGGTCTAAGCTCAAAAGTAAGTAAATGATGAATTCTCTCTCAAACTCGGTTTGGTGAATGGTTATTTATGCACTTGTTTTAAATGGTTTGGGTTACTCACTGTTATTGCATGAAATGAGTATGGTTTAATGCAGGAATTTGACTATGAAATGTTGTTGATGCATTGTGAAAAGGTGCATGGCTAATTAATGTTTTTGAACATTGCTAAATGCAAGGTTTGTTGTATTAGTAAATTTGTTTAATTGATGCATATGAAAATAGTGAGTTGTTGTGATAAATTGAATTATATTGGCAAGTGATGAAATGGAAATGGTTTGAAAATGTTATCGGATATAGTTGGCCGGCCATAGGATTGATAGTGCACTATAAAAAGTCATCTTTGATGTTGAGGGGTTTTGATCCGTGTACCAAAAACTCTATCCAAGTACCCTAACGGTTGAGGGGTTTAGATCTTTGTACTGAAGGCTCCCGTTAGTGGGCTATGCGCCCAACTAATGTGTGCGGTTGAGAATGTACCTTTGATTTCGGTTGAGATGGCATGAAGTGTTGGGAACACTTGTTGAATCCGTGTATCGAATGTTATGTTTTGTAAAGTGAAACTTGGTTAATGATCACTTGCAAACCAATATAATTGTTAATGTATCAAGAGATGGATGATGTTGTTTAAAATGAGTTTAAACATGTTTTACTCTTTAAGCGTTGCATTGGTAGTATGCATGGGAAAGCTTAAATTGAGGGTAGCAAATGGGACTTTGTTGTTGAATCCATGATAAATGTTGCATATGGTTAATTATGCTTTTTTGGAAATGTTAAGTGCATGGTTTAAGCAAGGCATGATGTTGTAGTGGTGTTTTAAATGGGTTATGGAAAGTGATTTTCAAAAGATATGAAATGGTTTAAAATGCATTGGTGGATTGATGGTTTTTTAGCACTCCTCACTAAGCCTTGTGTGCTTACACTCTCTTTCTCTATCAATGCAGAACATTAAAGGTCAAGGGCAGCAAGGAAGCAAGGAGGGAACTCCAAAGACTTGTTTACGAAGTACGGTTTGAACGTTACTTATTAGTAATAAGGGCAATGTGTCAAATGTTATTTTGGGAGGGTTTTTGGATGAACTCCCTGTTTGAGCAAGTTGTAATGGTTGTTTTGATATTGCTTGAGGTTTAAAGTGCTTGAGATGTGGATGGATTTATGTTTTGGATGTTGATTAGGGAGCATGCCTTTAGACTCGATGAATATTTGTGCAATGATTGCTAGGGTTGCTTATTACATTAAATTGATGTTGTAAAGCATGACCTTGATGTGTTGTGCTGTTTAATGATGCTTTAAGGATGTTTTGATTGAGCCGAAGTTTCATATGTTGTACCTAAAGGTCATTACAGGTCTCTGCGTACCGGTACAGGTACCTCAAGATCGGTACGTGGGGTCCTATTGAGGCTCAATCTGTTGATTTTAGGCATCGGGTACCGGTATGCCTAGCCACCGTATCGGTACTCCTTAAGGAAAATGTATGTTGGTGCCGGTACACGGGTTTGAGTATCGATACGATCCCTTTGATTTTAACATACCATATAGGTACGCGGGGTACCGTATCGTTACGCATTTTGGTTACTGGAATCCTGAGTTTTGAAAAAATATGAAGGGGATCGGTACGGGTCAAGGAAGTACCGGATGGGATGGTCAACACGCCGTATTGGTACGGCCGTGAGTGTATCAGTATGCTAAGCTATTAATTCTGTTAATCAGTATCAGTACGGGCTTGCCTGTATCGGTACGCTTTGTTGTTTTTATGAAATATTGTTATGCTTAAGTTAGGTAATCTTGCAAACTAGTCCTTAGTTGTTATGGATGCAATTGAATGAATGTGGATGATTATTTTGGACTGGAAATTGACCTATGAACATGTAATGGTACTAATCAAGGATTGGTAATTCAAGTTATAGCAAAGGCTCTATAATTTGTAAAAAATACTTTTTGATCCTTGTTTTGTAATAACGCATATTTGGATCTCGTATTGCAATTTGGTTTTAAATGTATCATTTCCACAAAAGCTTGATTATTTAAGAAATTAATGTTTTGCATCTAGACAAGATAAAAGAAAAAAATGAACCAGTTTAGGTTATTTAGCTCGGGTTTGCTTTAGCAAACCTAATATGATCCTTTTAGTTTGGTTACGGCTAGACCGGGCTAAGGGGCTTACATTTGGTGGTATCAAAGCCAGTTTTACAAAAAATTAGGATGTTGTCGGTGTTTGTTTAATGTTGTTTGCTATGCACGGTGTTTGTTTATATGTACGGTGTTTGAATTATGCTCTGTGGAGATATTTTTGGGACACATTGCCTTATTACTACTGATATGAAATGATTTTGATTTGAAATGGAAGTCTTGGATCCTTGCATGAAGCTAGCCTGATTCATTTTGTTTTGGGTGTAACTATCATGCCTTAGATACGTATATATACGATGTCACTAAGGAGAGAACTGCGATTTAGCAAAAATGCTGCAACGGGGGGCAGGGAGTTGTGGGCGAGATTGTATATCCCAAGGGATTGCCACCTCCTCCACCTAATCCACTTGAGGGAGTAGAGCAAGTACAACCTACCCCACCTGGTCCAGTGTTTGGTGACATGACGCTTTTGGTTTAGGCGATGATAGGAGCTTTCCAGGCCATGATGGATGGAGTTAATGCACCCGCACCAGCACCTATTGTTGTTAATCCAGGATTTTTGTTAGAGCGTCTTCGCAGTCTCAGAGGATTTGAGTTTAGAGGGTTGGCACCCGAGGTATCCGAGGAGTGGTATGCCAGTACAGAGTGAATTTTGGTTCAGATGGGGCGCAGTGATGACCGTAAGCTGAGATATGTTGTATCCTTATTGCAGGGTGATGCCTACAGTTGATGGACAATTGTAATTGCTGGCATGAAAGCTGGTGAGGTGACATGGGAATTCTTTCAAGCTACCATTTGGAAGAAGTATTTGGGAGTTAGATACTTGGATGAAAAGAAACGTGAGTTTATGGCCTTGGTTCAGGGCAGTATGGCAGTATCGAGTATGAGGTACAGTTTGTGAGGCTAAGCCAATATACGCCTAAGTTGGTACCAGATGATATGCATCGCTGTGAGCGGTTCTAATATGGTTTGGTGTAAGATTTTAAGACATACATGTTAGCCTCTGATTACACTAATTTTGACGTGTTGGTTATATGGGCAAAGGATATTGAGCAGATTTTGGGTTTATCTAACCGTTTCGGAGGTTCAGGCTCAGGAAAGAGAGCTACAGATTTCGATTCTGGGGTGGCCAGTCTAAGAAGTACCGTGATAGGAGGTTTTTTTCTGACGCGAGACATGATAGAGATGGTACAAGACGAGGATCATATGGACAGGGTGCTCAGGTCCGGTCTGTACATAATGTATGTTAGGTCTATGGATCGAGGGATCATTTGAGGTGAGATTGCCCACGTTTGGCCAGAGAGGGGCAAGCTCCGGTGATTGTGGCTGCCAATTCTTATTGGAGTGGTGGGTCGACATAACATATGAGACGTGACTATCCTTTGCTTGCTAGAGGTAGGCAGGCACAAGAACCTATTGTTACACCACCTAGGGGTCATGGGAGCGGCCATGGTACCTTCTAGCGGAGGGAAAAGCGATAGAGGACTGTGGCACATACAGTGGCGGTTTGACCCGAGGATGGTGGACCAACAAAGATCTATGTTAATGGCGAATGGAGGAATGACAGGGATATTATAGCAGGTACTTTTACCTTGCAGTCTAGGTCATTATTATCTTGATAGATTCTGGGTCTGCGCATTCATATATTTTGCATGAGCATGCATATTTGCTTGGTGTACCGATAGAACTGCTTAATGTGGGTATGCAAGTGACGAGTTCTTTTGGAGAGACGGTGGTTACGAAAAAGTTATATCGAAGATGTCCTCTGATGGTTCAAAGACATATGTTTGCGGATGACCTGATGGAGTTGTCGTTCCATGGTTTCGACGTGATCTTGGGTATGGACTGGTTGTTCGAGCATCAGGCGATGGTCGATTTTTAGACTAAGCGGGTTTCGTTGAAGCTTGCTGATGATTATGAAGTTGTGGTGGTGGGTGAGAATGTTAAGTTCTTATCTAATGTGGTTTTGGCTTTGGAAGCGCAAAGGTTGCTAGAGTGTGGGTGTTAGGCATACCTAGCCTACATTATGAATATGAATGTGGAAGAAGTGTGAACTAGGGATATCCGTACTGTTTGTGACTTTCTGGGTGTATTTCTAGAAGAGTTACCTGGTTTGCCACCGGATAAGAAGGTGGAGTTTTGCATTGAGACATATGCTAATTCAGCTCCGGTGTCGATTACACCATATCGCATGGCACCAAAAGAGTTGAAAGAGTTGAAGACGCAACTCCAAGAGCTGTTGGATCATGGTTTTGTTCGGCCTAGTGTTTCGTCGTGGGGAGTACTGGTGTTGCTTTTGAAGAAGAAATATGGCACTTTGAGGATGTGCATTGATTATCAACAACTGAACAAGTTGAATATTAAAAACAAGTGTCATTTTCCGTGAATTGATGACTTGTTCGGTAAGTTCTAGGGTGCTACGGTGTTTTCCAAGATTGATTTGAGATCTGGATATTATCAGTTGAAAGTTAAAGATAAAGATGTGCTGAAGACTACTTTTCGTACGAGGTACGGGCATTATGAGTTCTTGGTAATGTCGTTTGGGTTGACAAACGTGCCTGCAGCGTTTATGGACATGATGAACTAGTGTTCCACAAATTTTTGGATAAATTAGTAGTACTGTTTATTGATGATATTCTTGTGTACTCTCGTACCGAGCAGGATCATGATCGACACTTGCGGATTGTGTTACAGACCTTTTTGGATAACCAACTTTATGCCAAGCTGAGCAAGTGTGAGTTTTGGATTAGAGAAGTGGTTTTTCTCGGTCATGTGGTATTGGCTGAAGGTATCCGGGTGGATCCTAAAAAGGTATAGGCAGTTGTGGGTTGGAAGCAACCAAAGTTGGTAACGAAATTCCGTAGCTTCTTGGGTCTGGATGGTTATTATCGATGCTTTGTGGATGGTTTTTTGAGAGTTGCTAATCCGTTGACCAAGTTGTTGCAAAAGGATGTACAGTTTGAGTGGATGGAAGCTAGACTACAAGCTTTTGAGAAGTTGAAAGAAGCTTTGACGCAAGCTCCAATCTTGATTCAACCTGAGTTAGGGAAAGAGTTTGTGGTCTATAGTGATGCATCTTACGTTGGCTTAGGGTGTGTATTGATACAAGAGGGGAAAGTTGTGGCTTATGCATCGAGGCAGTTGAAGGTGCACGAATGCAACTACCCTACGCATGATCTTAGGCTCGTTGCGGTAGTGTTTGCATTAAAGATTTGGAGGCATTACCTTTATGGTGAGAATTATATTGTATACATGGATCACAAGAGCCTAAAGTATTTGATGTCACAAAAGGAGTTGAATCTTAGACAATAGAGGTAGTTGAAGTTGTTGAAAGATTATGATTTAACAATTGAGTATCATCCGGGTAAGGCTAATGTTGTAGCCGACGCTTTGAGTAGGAAAATTGTTGTGGAGTTGAGGGCTATGTTCACGAGGTTGAGTGTGACCCGTGATGGTGGGTTGTTGGCTGAGTTGCAAGTGAAGCTATCCTTGTCGTAGTTGATCAAGGAAAAGCAACTTTATGATGAAGTGTTGGTACCGCATGTCAAGGACATTTTGGATGGAAATCTTACGGATTTTCACTTTAATGGTGATGGAGTATTGTGTTTTAAGGAACAGATAGTAATGCCTAGTGATGAGGAGTTACGGTGGATGATCTTGATCGAGGCACATGCTAGTCCATTCGCTATGCATCCCGGTGGTACTAAAATGTATCGAGTTTGAAGAAAACTATTTGGTGGGTTTGAAGAAGGATGTGGCTGATTTTGTTGCTAAATGTATGGTATGTCAGCGAGTGAAGGCTGAACATCAGTTTCCTTATGGGTTGTTGCAACAGCTGAAAATTCTAGAGTGGAAATGGAGAGGATCACCATTAACACCGATTAAAAAGGATTCCATTTGGGTGATTTTGGATCAATTTACGAAGTGTGTACATTCTCTGCCAGTGCTTACGACATATACCTTGGATAGATTGGCGGATTTGCATGTTGCTAAAATTGTAAGGTTGTACGGGGTACCTAAGTCGATTGTTTAGGATAGGGATCCGCAGTTTACAGCGATGTTTTGGAAATGCTTGCATCGAGCTTTGGATACTTGTTTGAATTTTAGTACATCGTATCATCCTCAAACGGATGGCCAATCTAAACGTGTGATTCAGGTTTTGGAAGATATGTTGAGATGTTGTATCATTGGGTTCCTAGGAACCTAGGAAAGACAGTTGCCTTTGGTTGAGTTTACATACAATAATATCTATCAAGCTAGTATAAAGATGGCCCCGTATGAAGCCCTATATGGTAGGAAGTTTCGTACACCATTATGTTGAGCTGAGGTTGGAGAAAAGTATGTTTCTATGCCTGATGTGTTGAAAGACATGGATGAGAAAGTAAAGCTTATTTGTGAACCTTTGAAGGAGGCCTCGGATAGGCAAAAATTCTATGTGGATTTGAGGCATAGAGAGGTTGAGTACGCGATTGGTGAGAGAGTGTTCTTGAAAGTTTCACCTTGGAAGAAGGTGATGCGCTTTGGGCGTAAAGGAAAGTTGAGTTCGAGGTTTGTTAGACCGTATGAGGAGCTGGAACGCATTGGTACTGTAGCCTGTCGGCTGAGATTACCTCTTGAGTTGAAGAAAATTCAAGATATGTTTCATGTGACCATGTTACGAAGGCACCGTTCGAATCCGTCGTTTGTGATGCCAATTGAGGATGTTAAGTTGCGACCGGATTTGTCTTATGATAAGGAACCAGTGGAGATCCTTGACTCTAGTAGTAAAGTTCTTCGTGGCAAGACGATTGAACTTGTTAAGGTGTTATGGCAACATCGTGGTGTTAAGGAGGCCACATGAGAGAGTAAGTCGGACATGGTTGATCAGTTTCCGCATTTGTTTCCTTCAGGTAAATTTCGAGGATGAAATTTCTTAAGGGGAGAGTTGTAACGCCCAAGTTTTGGGCCTAGAGGTTTTCTAGGTGATTTAGACGGTCCGTTGGATCGGATTAGGGGATTCGAGTCAGATTCAGGATTTAAATTGGATTAAATATTTTCAGAAGGGATAAAAATGTGGAAAATTATCTAAAATTATTATTTAATATGGAAATGAATTTGGTAAAATCAATTTTAAAAAATGGGGTCTCAAAATTGGACATTTTGGTTATTGACAAAAATGTAAAGTTTTCAAAACTATTTTTAGTGATTGTTTTGTAAAAGGGTCAAAACTTACAATCTTTAAGGAGCTATTTGACCAATCTTTTCCATAATATTTTTCCATTAATTTGGGCTATTTTTAAAGGGATTTTAATTGGTTTTATGAATAAAATAAATTAGAATTTAATAAAAGGATTTTTAGTTATACAAATCACTTTCTTACGTAACTACTTTTCTTCAAACTTTTTCTCTCAACTTTCCCAGCAGCCAAACTAAGATTTTCACTCCAAAATTCTCAAGAATCAATTCTTATTGATTTCCTTTTAGTTTTCTAGTTGATTGCTCTAATTCCTATTGCAAATACTACTTTGATTTCAACCAATCATTGTCAATTAAGGGAGAAATCAATAATTAGAGGTGATTTTCATTTCTCTCCTCTAATTAAAGGTTTTTTTAAAGAAATTCCCAATTTCTTTATCCTTTTCTTATGATTTGTAACTTGTTTTGATGTTTAATCGAAGGAAAATGGTTAAACCAAGGTTTAATTAGTGGAATTAATTTGAGCTCATAATGCTCATGTTTTCTCATGATTTGATTTGATTTAGATCATGATTTTGATGTTGAAAGATGTTAATAAGATGGTTAATTCATAGGAATCTAGAAACTAATTGAATTCCTAATTTTCTAAGTTGTTAGTTATGAGTTTTTGATGAGTTGTGGAGGTTTTATGACTACTGGAGGTATAACGATGTTAGAGTTGTGTTTTAGATGTTTATTGATGTTAATTGATGAGTTGAGATGTTAGATTGAGGCTGGTTAATGTTTGGAAGAAGTTTGATGTATGTTTCGGATGTTGGGGGAAGGTTTTTGGTAAAGGAAGTTGAGCATATGTATTGCTATGTTATGGATTGCATTTTGATGAAATGTATTCTCTATTTTTGTGTGGATAAAATAGGGGAAATTGGTCCTCAAGCTTGAGCTTTGGTTTCGGAAGCTTTAGAGGCGAAATTACCGTATCGGTATGCGAGGCTTTGAGTGTCGGTGAGTGAGAACGTGTTTACAACTTTGCAAAGGTTTGAAAGTCGTGTTTGGGAGTTTAGATCAAGCTTGAAATGCTGATCTAAGCTCGGAAGTAAGTAAAAGGATGAATTCTCTCTTGAAATCAATTTGGCGAATGGTTATTTATGCGCTTGTTTTAAATGGTTTAGCTTACCCACTGTTACTGCATGAAATGAGAATGTTTTAATACTAAAATTTGACTAAGAAATGTTGTTGATGCATTGTGAAAGGATGCATGGCTAATTAATGTTTTTTAACTTTGCTAAATGCAAGGTTTGTTGCATTGGTAAATTGGTTTAATTGATGCATATGAAAACAGTGAGTTGTTGTGATAAATTTAATTATATTGGCAAGTGATGAAATGGAAATGGTTGAAAATGTTATCGGATATAGTTGGCCGGCATAGGATTGATAGTGCACTATAAAAAGTTGCCTTGGATGTTGAGGGGTTTTGATCCATGTACCGAAAACTCATTCCAAGTACCCTAACGGTTGAGGGGTTTAGATCTTTGTACCGAAGACTCCCGGTAGTGGACTATGCGTCCAACCGATGTGTGGGGTTGAGAATGTACCTTTGATTCCGGTATAGATGGCATGAAGTGTTGGGAACACGTGTTGAATCTGTGTATCTGATGTTATGTTTTGTAAAGTGGAACTTGGTTAATGATCACTTGCAAGCCAATATAATTGTTAATGTATCAAGAGATGGATGATGTTGTTTAAAATGAGTTTAAACATGTTTTACTCTTTAAGCCTTGCATTGGTAGTATGCATGGGAAAGCTTAAATTGAGGGTAGTAAATGGGACTTTGTTGTTGAATCCATGATACATGTTGCATATGGTTTATTATGCTATTTTGGAAATGTTAAGTGCATGGTTTAAACAAGGCATGATGTTATAGTGATGTTTTAAATGGGTTATGGAAAGTGGTTTTCAAAAGATGTGAAATGGTTTAAAATGCATTGATGGATTATTGGTTTTTGAGCATTCCTGACCAAGCCTTGTGTGTTTACGCTCTTTTTCTCCATCAATGCAAAACATTAAAGGTCAAGGGCAGCGAGGAAGCAAGGAGGGAACTCCAAAGACTTGTTTACGAAGTATGGTTTGAACGTTACTTAGGAGTAATAAGGGCAATGTGTCAAATGTTATTTTGGGAGGGTTTTTGGATGAACTCCCTGTTTGAGCAAGTTGTAATGGTTGTTTTGATATTGCTTGAGGTCTAACGTGCTTGAGATGTGGATGGATTTATGTTTTGGATGTTGATTAGGGAGCATGCATTTAGACTCGATGAATATTTGTGCAATGATTGCTAGGGTTGCTTATTACGTTAAATTGATGTTGTAAAGCATGACCTTGATGTGTTGTAATGTTTAATGATGCTTTAAGGATGTTTTGATTGAGCCAAAGTTTTATATATTTGGACCTAGTGGTCATTACAGGTCTCTGCGTACCGGTACATGAACCTCAGGATTGGTACGTGGGGTCATGTTGAGGCTCAATCTGTTAATTTAAGGCATCGGGTACCGGTACGCCTAGCCACCGTATCGGTACGCCTTAAGGAAAATGTATGTTGGTGCCAATACACGAGTTTGAGTATCAGTACGATCACTTTGATTTTAACATACCGTACCAGTTCGCGGGGTACCGTATCGGTACGTATTTTGGTTACTGGAATCCTGAGTTTTGAGAAAATATGAAGGGGATCGGTATGGATCAAAGACGTATCGGTACGGGATGGTCAACACACCGTATCGGTACGACCATGAGTGTATTGGTACGCTAATCCATTAATTTTGTTAATCCATATCGGTATGGGCTTGCCTGTATCAGTGCACTATGTTGTTTTTATGAAATATTGTTATGCTGAAGTTAGGTTGCAAACTAGTCCCTAGTTGTTATGGACGCAATTGAATGAATGTGGATGATTATTTTGGACTGGAAATTGACCTATGAACATGTAATGGGACTAATCAAGGGTTGGTAATTCAAGTCATAGCAAAGGCCCTGTAATTTGCAAAAATTACGTTTTGATCCCTGTTGTGTAACAACGCATATTTGGATCTCATATTGCAATTCGGTTCAAACGTAACGTTTTCGCAGAAGCTTGATTATTTATGAAGTTAATATTTTGCATCTAGACAAGATAAAAGAAAAAAGTTAAACCGGTTTAGGTTATTTAGCTCGGGTTTGCTTCGGCAAACCTAATGTGATCCTTTTAGTTCGGTTTTGGCTAGGCCGGGCTAAGGGGGTTACAAAAATGATGTGATGGCGTGTTAATGATAGGGAGATCCTTGGGATCACGTTACTCGTATGCCAAATGGGCATTTGATTGGTCGAGTCTTTTGATTGATGGGATCTGGATACTTAGTGAGAGAGTGTTGCAACACCATGGTAAGATATGCCAAATGTACATTCCCGACGCTATGGGGCCTCTAGTCTCTTTCGAAGGTACTCGAGGGGGAATTCATGTTGGGTTTTATAGGAAATTAACTGATCTAATCAGGCATTTAAACGCAACGAAAAAATATCCTATGAAGAATTTCCAGGATCTCATGCAATCATATTAATGTACGAATAGGAAATTAAGAATTACCTTAATTTTTGATTCAGGAATCCGGTTGAGTTGAGGCGCTGCTTTTCTGAAAGACGGTCGCCCTCTACAAGTATCCACACGCGAATGGACAACGAACGGCTATTGGAATACTAGTTCCAATCAATATTTCGAAAATCTTGTTTTGAAGTTTGGTGGCTATTTCAAAAAACACTATTAAAAACCCCTTGGCATACATACATATATATATGACTTGATTGGGGTTAGATTGAGTTCACTTATTATAATTTAATTAAAACTCTTTTAAATAAATTATAAAACAAATTCCTTTATCTGATAAGGAATTCAAGTTCAACCAAAATCTAGTTGATGTGATTTATTTAATAATATTTTTATTTAAAATAAATAAATAATATATTAAAAACGGATTCCTTATCAATAAGGAATTTAAATCCAAACAAATCTAGATAATGAGATTATTTAATATTATTTATTTAATATTTATTTTTTGAAAAAATAATAAAATAAATAAAATATTCTATCACAAGAATACGAATTTAACTTCTTTAAATTCGAATAAATAATCTCTCTCAATATAATTTAAAATAATCACATTATCTTAAATTTATTATTGGGAGTAATAACCACAACCGTTCTTATCCATTCTTAGTGTGCGACCCTATAGGTTCAATTAACGTTGTCAGTAGATAAAATCACATTTTATTCTACAAGTCATAAGTGGCCTCTAGCAAGACATTATGACTACCCAAGTTAAATGAAAAGCTCATAATCCGAGACAACTTTAATTAAGTTTATGTCATAATCCTTTTATCTCACGATATCTTGATAGAATATAAGGCATGGAAAATGTTAACCTTATATCGTTCCATCTTTAGTTTCTCGATGCCCAATTGAATTGATTAAACAAATGACATTGATCTCTATCAACTCATTTGAGCACGACCATGCATTTCTCGGTCTCAATCATCGAGGGGCCCAAAGATATATCTCTTATGTTAAGAGGGATAAATTACATCTTAATTACTCACATCTCACTGCATGATTCCTTATTATGTTCAAGCATAACCTTCATAATCGTCCGATTAAAAATGATGTTTGACCATGTCAAAACATAATAGTTATCATGTTGAGAATCGTAGCAATTTTAGGTCTAAGGATTTAATGTCACAACTGTTTGAAGATTAATATATAACTTTAATCCATGTATTAATCTCAAGACCAGTCAATCCTAATATTTGTTCTCAACAAATATATATATGAATTTGATTTGAATCTCATTCACATATTAATCTTATGAATATCTATCAAACTTCATACTAATCTTATCTTATTATTCTTCCCACAATAATAACTGATTAGGGATATTTAGAATAATAATATTCAAGGATACAAAAGCATGCAAATTTATCATAATAATAAATTCAATAATCAAAATATCACGTTCATACAATAGGCCTTAGGGCACTATCGCTAACAATTCTGAGTATAGAGTGTACGTTCCCGATGCTGTGTGGCCCCAGATCTTACTCTAGGTTTGTGGTTCTACTTTGTGTGCTTTTGCCTTGATGATCTGATGAAATATCAAGTATGGTTGGGCCTTCTGTGCTATATATGATAACTTATGGATGTATTAACCTCGAGGGGCTAAGTGACCTCGAGCATTGTGAAGCATTATAGATCATGTAAGACTTACTGTAGATTTAATGGTACCTTGAGGTGGGTGTTTTAAGAACTCTAGCTTGTGTAGGCTAGTTGATGACTCATAGATAGTAAAGCCTTATCTATTCTCTCTAGACTATATTTATCTTGCATGCTTACTTTATGATAATCACGAATTGTGGTAGAGTAGAAATGTACCATTGAGCTTTGTAAGCTCAGCGTTCAGAATCGTTGTTTCCATTCGTAGGTCTGTAGGTTGATCGTGGCCGATGAGCATATTGAGAAAGGATTTCTCAGCATCGCATCGCTTCAGAGTATACTTGATGTTTAGTTTGGGTTATTGTATTCATAGGACCTTACAGTGGTTGGGAAATTTACACTTAGGTCCTTGGACTTTTACCAATTTTTCATTTTGATCACTAACTTTTATATTTTGTCATTTTAGTCACTAAGTTAGCCTTGTGCCAAAATCTTAGTACTAAATGACCCTTGTTTAACTTAACAAGATTTTCGGGGTATTACATTGGCGTCGTTGACGGGGATGGCGTTATTTGATTTTTATGTTTCTGCTTGCAATTTTGTTTTCTTCATTTAGCTTGTAGTTGTTTCTAATAGCTTTCTTTTTGTTATTTCTTTTCTCTTTTTATTACGTTTTGTAGGTGTTGTATGTCCTGAAGTGCCACCACACCACTATTTGTACCAAATCTTGAAATTGAGAGAACTTTTCAAAAAAGAATTAGAGAACATAGTGGGATCGTTGGATAGCTTAACAACAACGAGGGTATCCCTCACAATCCTGAAAACCCACCACTACACCCACCAGCCCAGAACAGAACGATCCGTGAGGTTATTGTTCCCCAGTTGGACGATTTGCAATCGGGAGTTGTTAGACCTCCTATTCAGGCTAGAAATTTGGAGTTGGAGCCGATCATGTTTCAAATGCTCAACTCCAACGGGAAGAACGCAGAGTTACCATACGAAGATGCTAGAGAACACCTTCAATATTTCCTTTTAATTTGTGCTTTCATTTAGCCAGCAAGGCGTTCCTGATGATGCCTTACGCATGCAATTGTTTCCATATTCTTTATAGGGTAGTATCGCGGACGTGAATTTTTTAAAGAACGGATGCTATTGCGGACATAATAATTCCGAGTATCTTAATTCGGACGGTGCCAAAACCACTATATAACGGCTGCTACAACAATCACGAACCATTATTTAAATTCCTGGTCAGGTTGCTCATTTCTCACAACATGCCTAGGTTGTAGTAAAAAGCAACCACAATTTTCCATTCATTTATTTTTATTTAATCTAATAGCGGCACATATCATTATCTAGTTGGAGAATTAAATTTGTTAATTAATTTAAATTAGGACTAAATGCATAATTATAAAAATTTTATTTAATTGTTATGTAAGCACTTTCGTTAAAAGTTAACAAACAATAACTTAATTGAAATCATTTTAATAAATCAGTAGTTAAAATATATTCGAGTCAATAATTTCCCTAACTTAAAATTTAATTATTATTTACACATAAAAAATATTCTTCGAAAAAACCTAGTTTTCTCTCCGTAACCGCCACAAGCTTTTCTTATCTCATTTTTGCTTAACCAGTGGTGGCAACTATTCTTACTATTGGTCGCGACTACTGATATTCATTATTTTTCTTACTTTTTTATGTTTTATTTTTTCAATTTTAATAAAAATCTCTGCTCTTATGGCACGCGTTTTTTCTGCCTCTGTGGAACGTTTTTTATTGACTTTTCTGGTTCGTTTCATTCGTCGTTTGGCACGATTTCAACACACCTTAACGGTTGTTTGGTGCTCGTATAGAGATCCTCACGACGCTAGCTTTCTAATTTGATTCTGTCGGTGATCACATAAAAGATTGATCCCTCACTCGTTTGATGGTTTGTTAGCCGATGTAATCATAACTGTGTGACGAAGCAATCTGCTTGATAGTTTAGTTCGTTTACCACTCATTTTTCATCTCTTAAAACATTCATTTGGATAAAGACAAGATAATTTAGGAAAGTTTTTAAATTTTGATGGTATGGTAATCTCAATAAAAGAGTTTTTTTTTTGCACCTTGAGATTTTTAATGAACTAGTCTTTTGTTTATCTATTTTTTATACATTATATTTGTAATATCTTTTGGGTTTAAATTTGATGCACAGGCTGTGTAAAATAATTTTACACAAGCCTGCCTATTTATACTATAAATTAAAATTAAGCCTAAACCATAAAAAACTAAACCCCAAATCTTAAACCCTAAACCTTAAATTCTAAACACTAACCTTAAATTCTAAACCCTACCACCTAAACCCCTAAACTAAACCCCTAACCCCTAAAATTAAAAAGTCTGTGTAAACTAAAATGTACACAAACTATGTATTAAAATTTTTTCATATCATTTATAATATTTAATAAAATTCAAATATATAAAAATAAATAATTATTATTTAATCTTAAAAGGAATTGAAAATCTAAAAAAAATCCCATTAAAACAATGATTTGAAGGGAATACTAGCTCAGCTAATAACGCGTGGATCCCACCACAGCAGGCTTTCTGCTTGGTTATCATCATCGTATCATAATAAACAAATAATCACAATATATTTTCTTTTTTTGGGGGGATAAATTTCGATAAATTTTCACATGGTATTTTTCTTCCTCTTTCATTTCACGGAAAACTAAAGAAAAGAATCCGGAGAGAAAAAGAGATGTACGGATACGAGCGGGTGAGCAGCACAAGCTCCGGTAAGGCGGATAAAGTAGAAGTAGATCTAGAGTCAGGGGATACCCTGTACCCGGGACTCAGGTATGGCGAGAACCAGCTCCGATGGGGCTTTATCCGGAAGGTTTACGGCATCCTTGCCGCTCAGCTGGTTCTAACCACCGTGGTCTCCGCATCCGTGGTTTTGTCCGCTCCGGTGAACGAGCTCCTCCGTGGAAACTCTGGCCTCTTGCTCTTCCTCTGTTTGGTCCCATTCGTCTGTAAATTCAACTCCTTTATGTATTTCCTTTAATTTTTCAATTTGATTCCTTATTTTCCACGCCCTTTAAACCTAGTAAATTAGATATTGTTATGATAGAAAGACTAATATTTCTTAGGCCTCCGTTTAGATTCGATCCGTTAATAAATCCAATTTTTGACCTTAATTTTGAACACAATTTGTATCTATAATCGACGTTTTTTTTTACGTTGCTTCTATATTGTGTTTTGATCTGTTCACTTTATCCGGATGATTTCAATGAGAAAGTTAAGGGTTTAGATCTTATTGCTGTCTCATTTGGTGCCATTTTTGTGTTATATTAAGTATTTTAATAAATTGATCTCTACTGTTCCTATCCTAACCAAATGCTGGAGATCTTCATGTTTGCTTTGATGGTTGGAAAGCTTATTTTCAATAGTATGTTAATCGGACTAGGGCCTCAGATATGGATATTTTTATTTTTTTCTCTGTTTTTCCATGTATTTGGAGGGTCCTTGAAGGTTCATATCCTGGTGCACATGTCCAATTACAAATTCAGCTGCTTTCACAAAAGAAAAAAGAATCGAAGATATATAAATTCAATAGCCTATCCTTTTGGGTGTTTTGTTTGTGAACTTTGATGGTTTCCCATGATAACCTTAACTTTGTGTGAAATAGTTAACTGGCTTTTGTCTTTCCTGCCGTAGGTTTCTGTCGTTAATGCGATAATGGCACTGACTAGCCATTGTGCTCTCATTTTTGCCTTTTTAACTTTCATGAAATGTTTACCTGCTTACCTTTCTTTTGGGTTGGCTTAAACTTGTAACTCAATCAAAATATTCGGAAGTTATTTGTTTTATGTCTTATAGTTTTTGTAAACTTAGAATTTTAACAGTTGATACAGTACACCCTTATAATGTCCTAGATTTTCTGTCTTTGAATTCTAATAAAATCGAAGATAGGTATCCAGTCATGAAGTCATAGTTTTCAGATTGCTATTAGACGCCAACTAAAAAAGGGAACTCTCTTTTTAATGTGGTTAAGGCTGACAAGTTAGAAACTTCCCAGACTTTATACCTAATCTATTGGGTTCAGTCATAAGTGTCTTTGTTCCCAAGCATTTATTTCAGGTTTCGAGGTGCTCACATCACTATGCTTTATCTTCAATCTTAACAATAAACTTAATCCATGCAGTGTTGTGGCCCCTGCACATTTATCACCAAAAGCACCCCGTAAATTTGATCATACTTGGCCTTTTCACTGTGTCTCTGAGTCTCACAGTTGGTGTGAGCTGTGCCAACACTGATGGTTAGTATCGTACTCTATTCTTACGGTTAACAATCGTAGGTCGACTTCTAAATCTAGAATTATGCTAACTGCTTTTTCATCAAATGATTTCAGGAAGAATTGTGCTGGAAGCACTAATTTTGACAGCAGGTGTGGTTGCATCTCTTACTGGATACACTTTCTGGGCTTCTAAGAAGGGCAAGGACTTTAGCTTTCTTGGGCCATTTTTGTTCACCAGCCTTATAATTCTCATCTTAACTGGTCTGATCCAGGTGAGATTCCTCAGTCACCTATATATATGGTTCCTTTGTAGGGATGGAAGCTGATTGGATGTCTGTTTTGTCCAATGTCTACGATATCCTAATTTGTTTATTATCCAAATAGCTGGTTAAAATCCGAATTTGTTTATTATCCTCTTTAAATTTGAGCATTAACATGTGAATTTGAGTCTGAATTAAATATTACTATCTGCCAGATATTTGAATCTACTAAATAATCGGTCTAGTTTACAAATAAGCAATTTGGATAACTGAATTCATAATCCGCAATAGGAAAACAGATTCAGATAGCAGATTCTGTGTCCGATACATTTATCAACATTAGAATGCTAATTCAGATAATTGATACTCGAGAGTCGATTAGCTGCAAATACTTGTTACTATACTATATGAACCCACAATACAGTTATCTGAATCCGCACTCTCTATGTTACTATCCCTCGCAATTTTGTGCTTCTACATATGTGACTTAAATATTTGTTTTAATGTCATGCAGATGTTCTTCCCGCTTGGTCCAACATCAACCGCTGTCTATGGCGGAATTAGTGCCTTTATTTTCTGTGGGTACATAGTCTACGACACTGACAATCTGATCAAGCGCTTCACATACGATGATTACATTTTGGCCTCTGCCACTCTCTATCTGGATATCCTGAACTTGTTCATTTCCATATTGCGGATGCTGCGATCAGGTGATAACTAGTTGTATAACATTTCAAGCTGAGGTTGGATCGGTGAAAATGGACCCGTGGTTTTCGAATTATCGTCTGAAAGAATAGGAAGAGTAATATCGTCTATATATGGCATGATATAGCTTATGGTTTTTATGCCAACACTATGCTTGCTGCTCCAATTTGCAGTTTCTCTATCTTGATCAGCTGTGGTACAAATGAATTGTGATATTCGGATGCATAATTGGTATTATTCCAAATTGCGTCTGATTTTTTTAAAATTATTTTTGCTTACTGCTTTGTTATATAATAATCATTGTTAATGGATCATGCAATGAAACAAGCTAGTCTCCTATGCTACGACTTTTGCTTGAATCTTTTTGTTAAATATCAGAATCTCTGCTTTGGTTAATTTTCTTTCACTAAAATTCGATAATTTTTTATTATAATATTATTATATGAAACAGATATGATATAAAAAACTGTAAATCGGTGAAGATTGCATAAAATTAGGGAGTTATATTTTTAAATATCTAGTTGCTAATATTTAGAAATTATTTCTCTAATCCCTTAGTTAATATTAGCTATAATTACGAACTAGATTTATTTTGTAATTTATTTGTAATTATTATTTTTTAATTTTTTTTTTTGTAAACTATAAATAGGTTCAACCTTTATCAATAAAAGTATGTAGAAAAATAGAGGAAGGAACTTACTTCTATGCACCAAATATTCATTATCGATATGATATCTGTTTAGGTTTTTTCGATTCGGTTTTTTCGATTCACAAAACTTATAGAATGAATATCCTTCCCACCTCTAAAATCAGATTAGGATTTCACCAAAATTTCTCTTAAAATCTGGCAAACCACAACAAAAGTTAAAAATGCAAATTAAAGTAGCAGAACCAACAACAAAACAGCTAAAGGAGAGTGTATCAAATCGGTAACATCCAAACCTACTTGTTGTAGCAGCCTCTGAGTAGAGAAATGACTTCTGCAAACAACAAATGGAGGATCTTCAGAGGATGGTTGGGCAATTAAGTGTTATTCCCACCTCCAATGTGACATGTACATCTTCTGAAGGTAGTCAATTTTTTTTGCAAGTTTTGCTAATACAAATGCGTGCTCCACTTGAATTGTGGATTCGGGTGCTTCAGACCACATGACAGAAGACTTAAAGTTTTTTCGCAGATTTCAAAAACTTAAAATGACAACTCATATCAGAACAGCCGATGGATCATTATCCTCTTTTGAAGGGAGTGGTTATGTTCAACTTATTTCGAATATTGTGCTGCGCAATATGCTCTATGTTTCATATTTAGCTTGCAATCTAATTTCTATTAGTAAATTATCTGGTGACTTACAGTGCACTATTAAATTATATTTGAACGTGTGTGAATTTTAGGCAAAAAATTCGGGAAAGGTGATTGGTAGTGCTAGGTTGTCTAACAGACTCTATGCAACTACCTACTATAAAACCAGTAGCCTCCAATGGTATTTTTCAGCCCAAAACTTCCTATGTTTCTGATTCTCTTAGTCCTATCATGCTCTGACACTTTCGGTTGGGTCACCCCAATTTTTATTACCTTTTTCAAAATGTTTCTACAGATGTTTATCAATTAAAATTCAAAATCTCTTTCTTGTGAAATTTGTCAACTTGCCAAACACACTAAAAATACCTACTCTCCATTTTCACATGAATATACTCATCCTTTTTCCATAATATATAGTGATATCTGGGGTCCCACTCAAATAAAAACCTTGAATGAGTATAGATAGTTTATTATATTTATAGATGATTATTCTCGGGTTACTTAGACCTTTTTGATGAGAGATAAATCAGAGGCTGAGGGTATTTTTAGAAATTTTATTTTATGATCGAAACATAATTTAAAAGTCAAATTCAAATTCTTCACACTGACAATGGGGGTGAATATTTTACTAGGACTTTGGGTGCATTCCTTAAAAAAAGGGGTAGTTCATATCAGCTCTTGTGTCGATACTTCTCAACAGAATAGGATAGCTGAGAGGAAGAATAGACATCTCCTTGATGTGGGTAGGTCGTTATTGTTTTCTATACATGTTCCTAAACATTTTGGGGGGAAGCTATCCTCACTGCTACTTATTTAATTAATCGCATACCTAGTAAATCTTTAAATTTTAAAGTCCCAAGAGATGTCTTCCTTGAGTATTTTTTTTAATTTTCAACCCCTTTCTTCAAGTATTTCTCTTAAAATTTTTGAATGTACTACTTTTGTTCATGATCATAGTCCATCTCGTTCTAAGTTAGATCCCAGATCACTTAAATATATTTTCTTTGGCTATTTTGCTACAAAGAAAGGGTACAAATGTTATTCCCCTCTTACCAAGAAATTTATAACTCCATGGATGTTACATTCTTTGAGAATACACTTTTTTTCTACAGGTATGAAATTTAGGGGGAGAACATAGATGAATTTCAAACTTTAGACAACTTTCAGCAACCCCAAACAACATCTCCACGCCATGTTCTTTAACCCACTTGTGTGCTTGATAATTTTCAGCAGCCTCAAACAGCATCTCCACAACTTGTTCATGAACCTACTAGTGTGCTTGATAATTTGCAGCAACCTCAACCTATTGCATCTCTTTCTCCTTTGCCTTCAACCATTCTACCTTTATCTACTCCTGCATCAGATCATCCTGTACTGTCACCAAATCCTAGTTCACCAAGGACTCCACAAAGAGCTCAGCCACCACAGATTCAAATCAAACAACTGAGTACTTACAAAAGGAAACAACAACTTGTTCCAGAGGCTGTTATACAACCTAGTGCCTGTCGAGAATCGAACTCAGATCTTACTGCCTCAAAATTAGAAGGTATGGATTCCTCTCACACTCAAGCTCTTATTCCGATTATTGACACTTCTGAGTTGCCTATAGCTCAAAGAAAAGGTGTGAGAAAATGCACAACTAATCCAATACAAAGACTTATTGCGTATTGTAGCGACTAAAACAAATTCCTGTCGCTAAAAAAGTTTTTTCAGAAAATGGGGGCTTTAGAAAATCTAGGTGTTTTTTTGAAAATAAAAGACTTGGAGTCGCCACCAGCCACTAAGGTAGGCCGGACACCATAAAATCAGAGATTGATTCGAAAACGGGTTCGGGAGTTGGTACGTGTGGGGAAGGGTTAGCACCCCCATCACGCCCGGAAATCGGTACCAAAATATATGTTGCTTTTAATTGATGGAAATCGTCGAAATTTAAATTGAACTTAATTAAAGTGTTCGCGATTGAATTTAGGCTTTAATTAGACAAGCTTTGTCAAATTGGTGAACTTGAATTAATTAAACATTTAATTAATAAGGGTGACGATACCTCGGACCATAGATTAAACCGACATCGAATAAGCCCGACTGCCGTGTTAATTTATAGTTCGAACTTCGTTCATCACCTTTATGCATGATGCAAGCACTTAAACATGATGGTATGACTTGTCAAAATTTTATCTCAAATTACATTTACCTTCAGACTGTAAGAATTAATTCGAATATTTGGTCAACATCCAATGAGCCAAGACTATTATGACACAAATATCGGAGTTAATAAATACCTCATTTTTATGGTGTAAGTCAATTAATTAATAACATGTCCAATTAAAATTATCAAGGTCTAATGAATGACAATTAAAATGCATGGCATAGAAATGCTTGAAATTAAAACCCTAGGCCCACTAAAGTCCTAACCTAAAAAGGCCCAACTTATGGAAAATTAATTAGTGATCTAATTATTAACTAGGTTAGTCTAACATTAATCCTAAATTAATTAAATCCTAAAAAACTAGAAAATCCTAATAATGTATGGATTATCTTAAATCAAAATAATTAATTTGATTAATTTTAAACTAGTATCCCAATAAGCCAAGGATTCTATTTAAATCGAATCGAATTAATTAATTATGATTTTAATTATGTGTCCACCAAAGTCAAATATCAATTTTCCTAAAGGGTAATTAAGAGATGTCCAACCAATTTAATGAATTTAACATTTATCTCAATGAGCCAAGGATAAATTTAAATTAATTAAATTTATTTGAACCTTAAATCTAACTAATGGCTCCAAAAACCTAATCCCAAATTTAATTTAATTAATTTAAAACTTATGCCCCAATAAGCCGAGCGTATAATTTAAATTGATTAAATTAAATTAAACCCTAAACTAACTAAGGCTTCAACCAACCTAAAAACCTAAACTAAATTCATTTTAATTAATTTAAACACATACCCCAATAAGCCAAGGGCATGTTTTAAATTAATTAAAATAAATTCTAAAGAGCTAAACTATCCTAAGAACGCATACAAGCAAATAATAAATTAAACCACATCCAACAAACAAAATAGAACACAAACAAATAAATTAAACTAAAACACACATACGAAAGATACTTAAATAAATATAGAGGATTGTCAACAAAAACTCATATTTTTATTAAATCTAAAGAAAAGATTACATAATAAATAAACAAGGGAAGAAAATACCAAAACCCCAAGTATATGCTCGATCGATCAATCCACGGATCGTTGTTGTTGGGGTTGAAAAACTTGATTTGTGGGTTGGTGATTCGAATAGGGATTAAAGCTTTAGAGGTGCGGAAGTGTAGGCTTGAGGGATTTTTGGTGAAAATAAAAAATGAAGAATGACAGTGGCCACTTTTTGGAGTGGATCGAAACATGTAGTTTTTTAGGGTAGGTATTATATATATAGGGTGATCAAGGGTATTTGGTGGGAATAAAAATAAGATCCAAGTTTTAATATTAGGGTGATGAAGGGTATTTTTGGTTATCCCTTCAAAATGAAAACCAATAAAAATCAAGACCTTGGTCACAAAGTAGTTTCCAACCAATGGGAGTGGGACATTCATTCATCCAAGGGGAGTAAAGCCTTAATGAGGAAGGAGTTGAGATTTTTATTTTATTTTTTGTATTTTTTTACTATATAAAATCATAGGTAATGGGCCATATTTGATGTGGGCTATTGGGTTATGTTTTTAGGTTTTGTGTATTAAAAGAGTGATGTGGATTGATTTTAATTCGAGCATTTTAATTTAAACCCGGACAAAATTTAGTGTCTACAGCTGCCCCTCTTTGCTCATTGCTGTGAAACGGGAATAGAGCAATGACGAAAAGACATAAATTTTGTCTCACTTCCCTATTTGCGGTTCGAAGCTCGAATCATCATGCATTGAAGGTCTTGTTGACGGCCTGAGAGACAAACGGTCAAGCACTGGAGGCTTTGATGACAACGCAAATCAACATGCACTGAGGGTTTTACTGGTGACTTGTAAAATTAGAGTCATACAATGAAGGATTTACAAACGATTTGGCTCAGCAAGCACATGAAAGGTCTTACTGATGGCCGAAAATGAAGGTCCAACACTGAAGGATTTACGGACAGCCTAGCTCACCAAGCACATGAGAGATCTTATTGATGGCTAGAAAATAAAATCAAACACTGAGGGGTTTACTGACGGTATGGCTCACCATGCATTGGAGGTCTTAGTGATGGCCAAAAATGAAGGTCCAACAATAGAGGATTTACGGA
This sequence comes from Hibiscus mutabilis, assembly GCA_019671005.1. Lineage (NCBI taxonomy): Eukaryota > Viridiplantae > Streptophyta > Magnoliopsida > Malvales > Malvaceae > Hibiscus > Hibiscus mutabilis. The sequence continues at coordinate 38,836,022 of CM033736.1, forward strand.
CAACCTAGGTCACCAAGCACATGAGAAGGTCTTACTAATGGCTAGAAAATGAAGTCAAACACTGAAGGATTTGCTGACGGTCTGGCTCACCAAGCACAAGGTCTTACTGATGGCCAAAATGAAGGTCCAACACTGGAGGATTTATGGACAACCTAGCTCACTAAGCACATGAGAAGGTCTTACTGATGGCTAGAAAATGAAGTCAAACACTGAAGGATGCTGACGATCTGGATGATCATACACTGAAGGTCTTACTGATTCTTAAAGTATTAACATTGAGCACTGGAGGCTACCGATGATCTGGATTATCATGGACTGGAGGTCTTACTGATTCATAGAAAATAAAAGTCAAGCACTGGAGGCTACTGATATATTAGACTTCCAACACTGAAGATTGTCAGTTCGAAAATAAAATCGTGCACTGAGGGCTTTCGTGGAAATCTGAAATAACCTGAAAACCTTGATGGATGGGCTCTTCTCAAAAGGGAACCCTTGATTCTTGCTGGATGAGTTCTTCTCATTGGAAACTCTCGGTTCTTTATCGTGGTCCACTTTTTCAAGAAGTCGTAGATCGAAATCTTTTCTTGGTTTCATGAAGGTATGAATTGAGATCTTACTGGGATCTACTTCTTTCATTGCAAAGTTGCAGATTAAGGTCTTTGTAAATCTGCAAAAAAAGATAAAATGATTGATGAATGAGGGTTAGCATGCCATCTAACCTAGGGATGTCTAACTATGTATGATGAATGAATGAATGAGGACCACTTGACGGAGTCCTGGTCTCCAAGGAAGTTGATTGAAACATCTAGGTCTTGGTTTTTCACTAGGGCTCCATTGCGGTTGGAAAATTCCATCTCTCGACGTGTATCTTGCTCAATTGGTTAGTTAGAGATATCTTTGACATTCAACTGATCGGGCATCTTATTGCCCCCAAGAAATTTTTTGCCCCCCAAAAAATTTGTTGCTTACTCTTGTTCTTTTGTTGCTAGCAGAATTTTGAAATCTTTATCAGAAAACACATGTTCAGATTTCAATGTGAGATGTTTATTGGGAAAACTGATTTTTATTTTCAAATTGCAAAATATATTAGGCTATACTGAATGCCCCGAATATCAGGTGCACGAACAACACTAAAAATAGCTTATCAAGGATTGCCCCAGACAAATCCTGTGTCTAGGAGACCTCGAAAGCTGAATTGATGTTTGAATATGTGAATTGCATCTTAATCTATTTCGGTGCATGACCAACTTACCTTTGGCAGGTTCACTTTTTTTGTCCCATTTTTGTTTGGGGAATTCAATTCACCACATTCCATTGGCTCGAAATAAATGATGGAGCAAACAAAAAATTCCCGAGCTACTCGACATTGTCATGACTTTGAAAATATTGCCATCACTTATGAAGCGATGGGCTTCAGCGGAGTGCCCCAAAAATTCCACACTCTTATCCGAAAAATTCCTATTACCAGGTTTCGAACATTGGAGTGTTTTTTTGTTAAATTTGAAAAGAATGCCTATTATCAGGCTTTGAAGTGCTTTTTGAAAAATGCCTATTACCAGGCTCCAGTCATTTGAGTATTTTGAAAATGCCTATTACCGGGCTTCAAACATTAAATTGCATCGATTTGTCATTAATGTGAATGCAAGTCACATGTTCACAATCTTCGCAGCTTAGGATTTTAACTAGACACAGGCTACTCGAAATAAACCTTCGGGTCAAAGTCAATGTTCCTTGTGCAATTGATATACGAGGACCTAATAAGCAAATATATTTGCTAAATGAAAAGAACTGAAAATAGATTGCATCTTTTTATTGAAACTTTGAATGTGTGGCCTTAGGCCATTACAAAAGATGGACACCACATTCGAGCTTTTTTTGTTTTTGAATGTAAATTTACCGAGGGGGTGCTCGGGTGCCCCCAATGCGAAATCACTTACACTGTCTAAATTGCAACTGTGGGTCATGAAGTTTGTCGCCCCCTATTATCGGTCGGGGCATCATCATTGTTTAACACGACGGATTCTTTATTTCGAACCGATGTAATGATGAATAGGGAAATACATGTCTCTAAATGCAATGTTAATGTGCAGATGTTGATGCAAGCAACTAGCATGTTGAGATGATGTGATGCAATGACGATGCCAGTTAATGAATGTTGAATGCTCATGTCATGCAATTACCATGCAAATGAATGCCATTGTAGTGTAAATGAATGAGGTCATTGCTAAATGCTTGTATGATGCGACTATCGTGTAAATGAATGAAATTAATGTTAAATGCCAATGTGATGCAACTATTGTGCAAATGAATAAAATTAGTGAATGATGCAATTACAATGTAAATTAATGTATGAGGCAATTACCATGTGAATGGATGCAATTGATGTTGAATGAACGAAATTATTGAATGCCAATGTGATGATCTTACCCTAGAATGAGTGAGGAAAAACAATTGATAATGTACGAATAAATGTAAAAAAGCATTGATCGACGAACATTATCGTTGAACAACTTTTCGTAATGAAGATTGAGTCTTATTTCAACGAGAAAGAGGCCTATCATATAATGTTAATCTGGACTAGCCCTCGTCTCACTTCTTGACTGGTCTCGGGACTCTTTCTCGATGATATGAACTGTTTCTTCCATTACAAAAGCCTCCAATTTTGAACTGTTCTCGAATCAACACTTTATGTGAAATGTGATGAGTATGCACAAAAATAATCAAGTAAAGAAAAATGAGAACCGAATGACATGCCAAAGCGGCCTAACAACATGAATTCTAGATTTCTATGGTTATCCGTATGGCTCTAATCGGGGAAAGCTTCTTAAGTTCTCACACATGTTGTTTGGTTATAAAAGGGTACTCGAACCTATCTTATTACTTACTAAGGTAACAAGAACCCCAAATTCTGGCCCATTACAAGCTTGCGAATTGGATTCGGTTCGAGGGAAAGCACGACCTAATGACATGGAGGGCTGCTCACATGTCAAAAGGCGTGGATTTCGAAAGTGAATTACCGACCCATGGAGGGATGCTCATGTGGGTAAGTGGCGTTTCACTCATACTCAAGGGATAGAGCTCGAGTATAGAGCTTGATATTCATGATGCAACACATGTCGGTGATTTCTTAGAAATTAAATGAGCAATTAATGCAAAACCACCAATTATCAAAGCCCGTGTAATCAGAGTAAATCTCCAAGAAAGATCAAATTGATTAAAGTCAACTCAAAATTTAAAATTTCCATCATTAAAAGCAACATATATATTTTTGGCTTAACTCGCTTTTGTTTTGTAAAAAAAATGTCCCCAGCGGAGTCGCCAACTGTAGTGACTAAAAAAAATTCCCGTCGCTAAAAAAGTTCTTTCAGAAAATGGGGGCTTTAGAAAATCTCGATGTTTTTTGAAAATAAAAGACTTGGAGCCGCCACCGGCCACTAAGGTAGGCCGAACACCATAAAACAGAGATTCATTCAAAAACGGGTTCAAAAGTTGGTTACGTGTGGGGAAGGGTTAGCACCCTCATCATGCCCGAAAATCGGTACCAAAATATATTTTGCTTTTAATTGATGGAAATCGTCGAAATTTAAATTGAACTTAATTAAAGTGTCCGTGATTGAATTTAGGCTTTAATTAGATAGGCTTTGTCAATTTGGTAGGCTTGAATTAATTAAACATTTAATTAATAAGGATGACGATACATCGGACCATAGATTAAACCGACATTGAATAAGCCTGAATGCCGTGTTAATTTATAGTTCGAACTTCGTTCATCACCTTTATGCATGATGCAAGCAGTTAAACATGATGGTATGACTTGTCAAAATTTTATCTCAAATTACATTTACCTTTATACAGTAAGAATTAATTTGAATATTTGGTCAACATCCAATGAGCAAGGACTTTTATGACATAAATATCAGAGTTAATAAATACCTCTTTTTTATGGTGTAAGTCAATTAATTAATAACATGTCCAATTAAAATTATCAAGGTCTAATGAATGACAATTAAAATGCATGGCATAGAAATGCTTGAAATTAAAACCCTGGGCCCACTAAAGTCCTAACCTAAAAAGGCCCAAATTATGTAAAAATTAATTAGTGATCTAATCATTAACTAGGTTAGTCTAATATTAATCCTAAATTAATTAAATCCTAAAAAACTAGAAAATCCTAATAATATATGGATTATCTTAAATCAAAATAATTAATTTGATTACTTTTAAACTAGTATCCCAATAAGCCAAAGATTCTATTTAAAACGAATTGAATTAATTAATTATGATTTTAATTATGTGTCCACCTAAATCAAATATCAATTTTCCTAAAGGGTAATTAAGAGATGTCAAACCAATTTAATGAATTTAACATTTATCCAATTGAGCCATGGATAAATTTAAATTAATTAAATTGATTCGAACCTTAAATCTAACAAAGGCTCCAAAAATCTAATCCTAAATTTAATTTAATTAATTTAAAACTTATTCCCCATTAAGCTGAGCACATAATTTAAATTAATTAAATTAAATTAAACCCTAAACTAAATAAGGCCTCAACCAACCTAAAAACCTAAACTAAATTTATTTTAATTAATTTAAACACATACCCCAATAAGCCAATGACATGTTTTAAATTAAAAAGTTAAACTATCCTAAGAACACATACAAGCAAATAATAAATTAAACCACATTCAACAAACAAAATAGAACACAAACAAATAAATTAAACTAAAACACATATACGAAAGATACTTAAATAAATAAAGAAGATTGTCAACAAAAGTCCATATTTTCATTAAATCTAAAGAAAAGATTACATAATAAATAAACAAGGGATAAAAATACCAAAACCCCAAGTATATGCTCGATCGATCAATCCATGGTCCTTGTTGTTTGGGTTGAAAAACTTGATTTGTGGGTTGATGATTCAAATAGGATCAAAGCTTTAGAGGTGCGGCAGTGTAGGCTTGGGAGAGTGTTATGGGCTTGAGGGATTTTTGGTGAAAATAAAAAATGAAGAATGGCAGTGGCCACTTTTTGGTGTGGATCGAAACATGTAGTTTTTTTAGGTTAGGCATTATATATATATATATATATATATATATATATATATATATATATATATATATATAGGGTGATCAAGGGTATTTGGTGGGAATAAAAAGTAAGATCCAAGTTTTAATATTAGGGGGATGAATGGTATTTTGGTTTATCCTTTTAAAATGAAAACCAATAAAAATCAATACCTTGGTCACCAAGTAGTTTCCAACCAATGGGAGTGGGGCATTCATTCATCCTATGGGAGTAAAGCCTTAATGAGGAAGGAGTTGGGATTTTTATTTTATTTTTTGTATTTTTTACTATATAAAATCATAGGTAATGGGCATATTTGATGTGGGCTATTGGGTTAAGTTTTTAGGTTTTGGGTATTAAAAGGGTGATGTAGATTGATTTTAATTCGAGCATTTTAATTTAAACCCGAACAAAATTTAGTGTCTACACGTATGAAAAGTTAAATCAATCATTCAGATCATTTACTACGAGTTTGGATAAGAGCAGCATTCCAAATTCTGTGGAGGAGGCTCTAAAAGATCCAAGATGCATAAAAGCAGTGGGAGAGGAAATTAGTGCACTCGAAAGCAATAAAACGTAGACTCTAACTCATCTTCCTCAAGGGAAAAGATCAGTGGGTTGTAAATGGGTGTTCACGGTCAAATACAAGTCGAATGGCAGTGTGGAAATGTACAAAGCGAGGCTGGTAGCCAAGGGATTTACACAATCCTATAGAATTGACTACCAAGAAACGTTTGCCCCAATAGCCAAACTGAATACAATAAGAGTGTTGTTATCTATAGTAACCCATTTTGTCCTAGCCTTCAACCCATTACAATAACCCAAGTTAAACCCATATACCTAATAACCCAAAATTAAACCCAATTACCCAAACCCATGTCCAGTTACAATAACCTAACCCAACCTAACCAAAACCCTAAAAATAACCCTAATAATTTAAAAATAGAAAACCCTAGAAAGCTGTCAGCTGCCACACCCCTCCATCCAATCCCCCCGCGCGTGGCCGCCACGTGCGCCACCTCGAACGGCCACTTGCCTGACTCTATCGCCCATCTCTCCCAAATTGAACCTACAAAAGCACGATATAAGAGTATCATTTCAAATCTGTAAAATCAAAGCAACTTGTATTTCGGGTATAAATAAACCCTCAGTTTCTTGTATACGGTTTAGAGGGGAGATAATAAAAAAAGAAAAGGATTCTTGTGTTTGAAATATATATAAAAAGGGGGATTCCGAATCTGAAAAAAACAAAGGTAAAAAATTCTTTTCTTGTATTTTTTCCTAGATTTAGCAATTTTTGAATAGATTCGGTAAAAAATAATAACACATTCAAGTTCGGGATAAAAAACCGTACCTGTAGGTGTCTTTTGGGTGACTTCGGCCGTCGTAGGTAGTGGCGCTCTGCCGTCGACGAACGACGACCCATGACGGACGGCCTGTCGGCAGCTTTCGGCCGATTAGGGATCTTCAGAGCATCCTTCTTCCTTTTTTAAATCACTCAGCCAAATAATTTTTTTGACTTAAAAATTGAATTTATAGTCCCTTAAAATAACGTCATTTTGGGCGTCAGATATCTGGCCTAAAATGACGTCGTTTTCACCCTTAACCCGCGCGGTGACCCGACCTAGGGGGAGTATCCGCACAATTTTTTTAAATGGGGAAATTACATTTTTGGTCCTTTCGCATGAGATAATTGCTTCCGCAGTCCCTGAGCATTTTAAAAGTTTTTCAATTTGGTCACTAAATTAAATTTAATGAGATTTTCAATGGGTAAATTGCCCTGTTAGTCCTTCCGCCCCAAAAATATTTTCAAAATGGGTCTGCCTCATGGTTTAATTACCTCTACAGTCCCTAAAGGTTTTGAATGTTTTGCAATCCAGTCCCAAAATTTGATAAATTAATTTTAAAGGGGATATTTGCATTTTTGGTCCCTTAAACTTTCAGCAGCTTCCAATTTGGTCATAATACGAGGGTATAATTACGAATTTAGTCCCATAACCTTTAAATATTTTAATTTTACTCTGAAATTTAATTTTGACTTAATTTTGCATAGTTTTTTTGTTTCTTTAATTTTAGTCCTTTATTTATATGTTTATGTTATATTCGATATATTTTATTATTATTTTTACTTGTTCATTTATTATAATTAATATATAATTTATATATAATATGTATAGTACATGTTTAATATATTTATATGTATAGAATGTTAGTATAATATATCTATTTATAATATATTAATGTGAAATGTATATGTATATGTATATGTATATATTTATATAATATATATAGTATATATATATAGTTTATTATGTGTATTATTTATAATTATCATTATTTGTTTATTATGTTTAATAGTATTTTTATGTTTATTATTATATTTTCATGTTTAATATTATTACCATTATTATGTATATATATACTTATTTATTTTCCTATTATGTATTACATTATTTTACATGTGTATATGTATATTATTATAACTATATAATATGTATATTATTGTAATATTATATATGTAAAGTTTTCTTATTTTTCATGACATATATAGATATATATTTATGTATAGGGAATATTTTTTTAACTCGGCTTAATATTAAGGGAATATTTTTCAATTTATTTTGGGAATCGGCTAGGAAGTGGTCCTGACTCATTCATGCGTCATCTTCCTTAGTTATTGTAAATAAGAAAATGTTCTCCTTAGACCGCTTTTTAGGGATTAAATTTTAATTTAAAATTCAAAATTTTATTTTCTTGCAACGATGACACTTAATCAAATCGATACCAATTTTGGGCACTGTGGGGGGTTTAATCCTTCCCCACGCGTAACCGACTCCTGAATCCAAACGTTTTGAATCTCTGGTCAATTTTTAACGGTGTCCGGCCTTCCAAAGTGATCAGTGGTGACTCAATTTTTTGTTTTTTTAAATTTTTACAGTATTCTGTTGGGAGTGTCATCCCGGTCTTCGGGTGTCATCTCCTTTGTTATCGTACATAAAATATTTTTATCAATCTTTATTTTCAAAGAAAAAAAGGTCTATGACAGATGTTGACTTCGCTGGGGAGATTTTTTAAGAGAGTCAGGCCAATGTTGATTTTGTGTTGTCTTGCAAGAAATTCGAAAAATAATTTTGATTTAAATTTTAATCCCTCGACATTCATGCATGAGCTTTCTACCCGGGCTCCTCACCTTGTTTAGTGGGAGGGATTACTTCGCAAAGTGGGGTTTTCACCTCTTTATAGTGTTGCAATGTACTTCCAGAGTACTGGTCCTTATATTTCATGGGGTTTTCACCCCCTGTATGGTATAAGGGTCGTATTCCCCCAAATCGATGTCCTCGCGACAGTTCGGTTACCCTTTACTTTAGAGCCAACCCGCATATAGTGAGCCGCAGAAGCCAACCTTTTAAGCCATGCAAAACTCTGCCCGTTTAGTGGTCACCTTTTTTTAGACTTGATGTCTTTGTTTTTTTATGTGCAGTTTTTACCTGTTTTTACTTTAATTTTCGATTAGTATATTCATTCAATTATTTTAATTCTGAACTGACCTATTTTTTCTGATCGCACTGCATTAAGATCGCATCATATTAGACCCATTCATTTTGCATTAACTGTATAACATAGCATGACATTTTAATTCTTGTATTTCACCAACATGAAGTACTGATTCACAATTGGTTCCCAATTTGAAAGAAGATTCAATATCAAGAGAAAATCCAGTACTCTAGACATCAATGCAACATTCAAAGTTTGCCAATGAATTCCGTGAATTCAGAAGGTGATCCAATAGAACCATTTTTGAATCAGTATTTCCGCATTTAAGACATACACCTCGCATTTACATGCGCACATTCAAAATTTTGAAATCGGTCCTGGGATGCCCCGTGCCAGCAATACCAAATAAAGCAAAAGTTGACCGATCTAGCACTTTTTTGAACCTATGCAAAAGCCAGTCTAGGGTCATTTTTTAGAATAACATTCGTGTTTATACGTATACCATGCCTCTACAAGGCCCTACATCTAGGGGTATTTCCTGACGAATTTTAAAAGCGAGCATCTAGTGCCGAGTCAGACTTATATACCCTAGACGACTACATTAATTATCATCTAGAACATTTTTGCCAAAGCCGAAAGTAACAAGCTGACATGAACCAACACAACAAATTTATAGACCCAAATGGGGGCAACATAAAGCATCCATGAGAACAATAAAGACCCTTCGTGAAAAGACAAAAACATACCCCAAGCTTCGAATTCACTTCAGTCCAAACGAAGTTCAATGAAAATAATTTTAGGGCATACACCTGAAAAGATAACTCCACAGGAAGATAATCAAAGCCAAGGGAAATTAGGGGCATCTTCGCAAAACAAGAATAAGAAATCAATCCAACCAAAATAGAGCCAGGGGCATCCCTTGGAAAGGTAAAAAAATCATTCACACATTCATTAAGATCATTTAACATTAAGTGCATACACTGAAGTCATCATGCATTTAAGCTAGACAAAAGCATTAGACATAAAATTAAGTGCATTCATGCATTTATTTTTGCTTGTATATATAAACAGGTCCAAGGAAGAGACCGAAGAACCTCAGTCATGGAGGAATGATATGATGATCAACCTCTAGCCATAAAGAAGGCCGAATAAGCAGAAAAGCTCAAGCATCCAGATAAAAACGACAAAACTTTGAACAATTAGTAATTAATGTTTTCCTTCATTTTCATGTCATGACTTTCTGCCATAAAGTGGCAGAGTTGACATTTTTCAAAATTTGCTTCCGATACTGGTGGTAAACCAGTTTAATCTAGATTTGGCCTCTCCGTTGGTGATATAGCAGATCCATCATTTTGTAGATCTTGCTTTACCGCTGATGGTGTAGCAGATTATTTTTTGTCTAGATCTCATCTCTCTGTTGATGGTGCGGCAGAACAAATTTTTTGCCAGATTAAAGTTGCTCTCATTCGATCTTGTTCCTCCATTGATGGCGTAACAAGATCCAAGTTTTAGTTATCTGATCCTGCCCCTCCGTTGATGGAGCAGTTAGGTACAAATTATTATTATCCGATATGGTTCCTCTGTTGATGGTGTAACTGGGTCCAAGTTGCTCTCATCCAATCTTGTTCTTCCGTTGATAGCGTAACAAGGTCCAAGTTTCAATTATTCGATCCTGCATCTCCGTTGATAGAGTGGTTAGATCCAAGTTATTATTATCCGATTTGGTTCCTCCATTGATGGTGTAGCCAGGTCCAAGTTGCTGTCATCCAATCTTGTTATTCTGTTGATTGCATACCAAGATCCAAGTTTCAGTTATTCGATCTTGCCCTTCCGTTGATTGAGTGGTTGTATCCAAGCTGTTGTTATTTGATCTGGTTCTTCCATTGATGATGTAGCAGGATCCAAGTTGCTCTCATCCAATCTTGTTCTTTCGTTGATGGCATAACAAGATCCAAGTTGCTGTTATCCGATCCTGTCCCTCCAATGATGGTGTGGTTGGGTCCAAGTTGCTGCTAGCTAATATTGCTCCGCTATTGATGGTGTAGTAAGGTTTGAATTATTGTTATTTGATTCTGTTTCTCCATTGATGGTGTAGTAGAATCTAAGTTGTTGTTATTCAATCTGGTTCCTCTGTTGATGGTGTAGCCGAATTCAAGTTGCTCTCATTCGATCTTGTTTCTCTATTGATGGCGTAACAAGATCCAAGTTGATGTTATCCGATCTCGTCCCTCCGTTGATGGTGTGGCTGGGTCCAAGCTGCTGCTAGCTAACCTTACTCTGCCGTTAATGGTGTAGTAAGGTTTGAATTACTGTTATTCGATTCTACTTCTCCGTTGATGGTGCGGTGGAATCCAAATTGTTGTTATCTGATTTGGTTTCTCCGTTGATGGTGTAGCCAAATCCAAGTTGCTCTTATATGATCTTGTTCATCTGTTGATGGCGTAACAAGATCAAAGTTGCTGTTATCCGAGCCTATCCTTCCATTAATGGTGTGGCTGGGTCCAAGTTGCTACTATCTAATCTTGCTCTACCGTTGATGGCGTAGTGAGGTTTGAATTATTGTTATTCGATTCTGCTTCTTTGTTAATAGTGCGGTAGAATCCAAGATGTTATCCGATCCCGTCCCTCCATTGATGGTGTGTCTGGGTCCAAATTACTGATATCCAATCTTGCTCCGCCATTGATGGTGTAGTAAGGTTTAAGTTGTTGGTATTCAACTATGCTCCTCCATTGATGATACGATAGAATTAAGTTGCTAACATTCAATCTTTTCCATCCGTTGATGGAGTGGCTGTATTCCAAGATGCTATTCAATCCAGTTCCTCTGTTGATGGAGTGACTGGACCCAAAATGCTATTCTTCAGTCCTGCCTTTTCGTCGGGTGTTTTAGCTGAGCCAAATCCACTTTTTCAGATCTTGCCTCTTCGTCGGTGTTGTAGTTGGATCAACCCTATCAATTTTAGACCTTGCCTCTTCGTCAAGTGTTGTAGCTTGGTCGAACTATACTATCCTTCGATCCTGCCTCTTAGTCGAGTGTTGTAGCTAGGCTAAATCTATTCTTTTAGATTTTGCTTCTTCGTCAGATGTTGTAGCTGAACCAAATTTACTAACTTTCGATCTTGCCTCTTCGTCGGGTGTCGTAGATAGACCAAATTCATAGACTTCCGATCCCGCCTCTTTGTCAGTGTTGTAGTTAAATCAACCCTACTGACTTCAGACCTTGCCTCTTCTTTATGTTGTAGCTGGGTCAAACCTTACTGACTGTAGGTCTTGCCTCTTTGTCGGTGCTGTAGATGGATCAAGTCTACTAACTTTAGACCTTGCCTCTTCATCGGTGCTGTAGCTGGGTCAAACCTTACTAACTTCAGGTCTCGCCTCATCATCATGGTTGTAGTTGGACCAAATTTACTGACTTCCGATCCCGCCTCTTCGTTGGTGTTGTAGCTGGATCAACCCTATTGACTTCAGACCTTGCCTCTTTGTTAGATGTTATAGCTTGGTTGAACCGTACTATTCTTCGATCCTGCCTCTTCGTCAGGTGTTGTAGTTGGGCCAAATCTACTCTTTCAGACCATGTCTCTTAGTCAGAGTTGTAGCTGGATCAGAATCAGAATCAGAACCTTTATCTTTCGGTCCTGTTTCTTCATTAGTGTGGCAGTTAGATCAAAACCATTTTGGCAAGTTTGACAGAAATATCGGTGCAACGTGCTTAAACATGGCAAAGTTTAAGATATTGGATAATTCAAGTGTCCAGTGAAAATCCATTTTTACAAATGGTCGAGAGAAAAGAAATCCTTTGGAAAAATCCAATTTCATGATTGGTATAAACTGATTGTGCCCAGGGGAATGGTACAGCTACCCCGGAGAAAACGACTAACGATAAAGGCAACTCAAAATCATTGATCCCTGTGCATTTGGGAAAAATGCAAAAAGAATCTATGAGCTAAACTTCGGATCAAATGTCAAACCTTCATCCTTCGATCATGTCTCTTCGTCAATGTTGCAGCTGGATCAAGTTTTGCAGATATTGCCCCTTCGTTAGTGTTGCAACTAGGTCAAATTTTCTCCAGGTATTGCGTCGTCGTCAGTGTCGTAGCAACCTGAGCTCATTTTGTCTCCTCCAACAGATCACTTTTGATTTTTGTCCTCCCTAATGGATCCTCTATTTTGAATATTTTTGCTTACAAGAGCTACAATAAGATCAAGTGAACCCTAAAAAGAAGCGGTGGCCAGAGAAAGAAATCCTGATCGACTGGACAAAATGGTTACTCTTTTGTCTTTGCTCTATTCCTGTTACACAACAAAGCGCAAAGAGGGGCAGTTGTAGTAACCCATTTTGTTCGAACCTTCAGCCCATTACAATAACCCAAGTTAAGCCCATATACCCAATAACCCAAAATTAAACCCAATTACCCAGACCCATACCTAGTTATAATAACCTGACCCAACCTAAACAAAACCCTAAAAGTAACCCTAGTAATTTAAAAATAGGAAACCCTAGCAAGCTGCCAGCCACCGCACCCATCCATCCAATCTCCCCGCACGTCGCCGCTACGTGCGACGCTACTGGCCACACGCACCACCTCGGACAGCCACTTGCCTGACTCCACCGCCCATCGCTGCCTAAGCTGAACCTGCAAAAGCAAGATATATGAGTATCATTTCAAAACTGTAAAATCAAAGCAACTTGTGTTTCAGGTATAAATAAACCCTTGATTTCTTGTATACGATTTAGAGGGGAGATAATAAAAAAGAAGAAAAGGATTCTTGTGTTTGAAATATAAATAAAAAAGGGCATCCTAATCTAAAAAAACAAAGGTAAAAAATTCTTTTTTCAGGTATTTTTTCCTAGATCTAGTAATTGTCGAATAGATTTGAAAAAAATAACTATAAATTCAAGTTCAAGATAAAAAATCGTACCTGTGGGTGTCTTTTGGGTGACTCTAGCCTTCATAGGTGGCGGCGCTCTGCCACCGGCGAATGGCGGCCCACGACGGATGGCCTGCCGATCAGGGATCTTCAGAGCAACCTTCTTCCTTTTTCAAATCACTTTGCCAAATGATTTTTTAATTTAAAAATCAAATTTATAGCCCCTTAAAACGACGTCGTTTTGGGTGTCAGATATCTGGCCCAAACGACGTCATTTTCACCCTTAACCCGTGCGGTGACCCGACCCGGAGAGGATCCGCGCAATTTTTTAAAATTGGGAAATTACATTTTTGGTCCTTCTGCATGGGATAATTGCTTACGTAGTCCCTGAATGTTTTAAAAGTTTTGCAATTTGGTCACTAAATTAAATTTAATGAGATTTCCAATGTGTAAATTACCCTATTAGTCCTTTTGCCCCAAAAATATTTTCAAAATGGGTCTGCCTCATGATTTAATTACCTCCACAATTGTTACCTCTCCAAAAGTACTATTTTTAATGCCAATCTTACAATGCTTTTGCTTGTTTTTAAGTGCATTTAGCTGCATTAGGATGTTAAAACCATGCATTTGCATAAGGAGTTTAGAATTCTGTCTATGCCAGTGTGAATGGTTGTTTTGTTGGCAATTTTGCAGGTTTGACATAGGATTTGGCCCAGAAAAGAAACACAGGAAGGAGCGCCAGAGAGAATGCCGAGTGCTGTTGGCTTAGATGGACCAGACAATGCCAAGCACCGGTTGGCAGATAAGTGAACTTGATGCCACACCAAGAAGCTGTTGGACCCCGAAAAAATAAGAAATGATCAAGCTCTGAAAAGATAGCAATTGGATCAATATCCGAAAAAATAGCGGATAAGGTGGTGCCAAGACTTGTTGGCAGATTCATGCCAAGCTTGGCCGCCAAGGCGGCGTCAACAATATGATGTCAGCTCTAGCTTGACCAGCTCTCATTCAAATTTGGATAAGATGATAATCTCCTATCCCTTGGGCAGTTGAAATTCAAAATTCAAATGAGGAGCTCATCCTATCCCTTCCCCGCATGCCTATTTAAACACCAACCAAGCTAGACTTTAGAGGGTGAAGAAGATTGGATCGTGAGGAGTTGGTGTGCGACGATTGACAACTGGCTGCACCTAGGAAGGGTGGTCTGACCAGCTTGGCCAAGAAGCCTGGATCTTGAAGGGGTGCATCGAGAGACCCCTTCTAGCCTATTCTCTCTTTCAAGCTATTTTATTTTGTTTTTAATGATGATGTATTGCAAAAACGTTTGTGGGTTGTTGGTTAAATCCCTCACCATGAACTAGTTTAATAGTTGGTGGGAGATGTTTGCGTTGAACGCTATTTTTATGTTTTAGTTTTTAATAATAAATCTGCCTTGGCAATGTTTTCACTATTCGAGATACTTTAATTTTCCTAAATACTATGCCAAGCGAGAGCTGGCACTGTTGGCCTATTGCTCCTCAATATCTGTAATCACTCATTTTTATCTGGTTTGTAGATATGGTTAATATATTAGTATAATAATTAATGGAGAATTATTATTGCATGTATACATATTACATTATATGTTTATGATTAGCGTACGTATAGTGTATGTGATGTGTGCATGTATATTATAAGCTATGTATATGCATTACTAATTAGTATGGTGTATGTGGTCACGTATGTTTGCATGTATATATTAATTGATGTGTGTATTCGTATTAATTATGTATGTGCTACATGAGAGTATCCGAATGTGTGTGCATGTGATATATATAGTTTGCATGTATGTTTGTATGTGTGTATGTATGATTATTATTATCATTATTATTATTATTATTATTAATATTACTTTTTGGCTAATTTAAAATAAAATCCAAGAAGCTTTATTAATAAAAACCAATTAATTAACAGTCCAAGTCCATATAATATTACAAAAAAACCCAAAAAATATAATATAGTTTACAAGGCCCATTTTTGGCCTGACCCAATATCTTAAAAGCCCTAAAAACCCAGTCTGATAACCCTTCTTTTCCTTGCAGCTGTCACCCTCCCAACCGTTGGATCAAGATTTGATCCAACGGTCCAGATGACACCAAGATGATCCAGCTGGTGCGTGTGTAACTCACCCCCGAGACTGCGCACGCGCGAGACCGTTCGTTCTCCCTCTGCCACGTGTCGAGATCAGATGCAGCTTTGCTCATTCCAAGACCAGATCTAGGCCGTTCATTCCCCATACAATCACAGCCGTTGGATCAGATCTGATCCAACGGTCGTGAGTGAATCTGGCTGAAGACAACGCTGCCATACTCTCTTCACGCCGGCACCACTCCGCCGTACCACCAGCTCAACCACCGCGCTCAGAGAACGTGCAAAATACCAAAACAATGGATTGTCAGTATCGAAATCAAATCAGATGTATTTTCATGTCTTATTTTCTACCAAAAACTCAGATCAGGGTAATATATGTAAACGAACCAAAAATGTAAAGGGGGGTCTCCATGTTCATGCATTTTAATTATTTTTGTTTAATATTATAGTATTCATGTTTTAATACCAAGTCAATATGAATGTTTTTTATGTTTTTATGTTTTCTAAGATTGCATAATGGATTATGTTTTGTGTTTTCTAAGATTGCATAATGGTATATAAATTGTCAGTGCGGTGTCCTTTTATCCAGCGTAAATGGGGCCAATATCAGGCGTAGTGATGGTGGTTGGGCGTTTACTCTCGGATAACGAGGCCTTTAAAATTTACCCGCACTTGTAACCAAATTTTAAATTAATCGTCACTTTAATCCGAAAAGTTTAATTTTAATAAAGCGGTAATTATTAAAGTACCAATTTTGGGCGGTGTGGGGGTGCTAATCCTTCCCCATCCGTAACCGACTCCCGAACCCAAAGTTTTTGAATCTCTGGTTTTATGGTGTCCGGCCTACCTAAGTGGCAGGTGGTGACTCCATTTTCTTAAATAAAACGCAGTTTTTTAAAAACCCCACGGAATAAATATTTTAATACCCGAAAAACAACCAACACCTCGAAAACTTCATGTTTTTTAGCGAAACAGACATTGCTACAGATGGCGACTCCGCTGGGGACCATTTTTGTTTTTTTCAAAAACAAATGAGAGTCAAGCTTTTTAAATAATTACCGCTTTAATAATATTAGAAATTCCGGATTAAAGTGACTATTAAATTAATATTTGGTTGTAATTACGCGTTTATTTTAATGCATTTAAAATTTGGCATATAAACCCGTCCTTTTAAGTGGGGGAAACGCTAATGCTTTCGTGGAGATATCGTTCTCCCGTGTAGGCCCTAGCAAGTATCCTTCGGGGCTCGAGTACCTTATGTTTTCGTAAGGATATCGTTCCTTCGTGCAAGCATAAGCGAATGGGTCCCCCTGAATTGAACCCGGTTGAAAGGAGCCTATAATGGGTGATGATCGGGGGCCTTGCTACTCTTTGTAGAGGACAGCGAGGACAATTCGGGTACCTCCTAGAACCAAAACTGCATGTAGAGAACACATAGAAACCCACCCTGTTAGAGCCATGCGGATAGCCTAGGTGTCTTAGATGGAATGTAAATAGGATTGCCTTGTTTGTTTATCGCATTTAATTTTCCATTTTATTATGTATTTATCATTTTTGTCCAGTACTGACTTGTTTTCCTTTTTTGTTTTGTCTTTTGCATATCATCGCATTCGTATTATACAAGGCATTGATTCCCGAGTGGTTTCTCCCATAATAGAAGATTGTTCACGAAGGACCAAAGGTTCTTTGACCTGAAGAAAGGGGGTCTAGTTCCAGATTTCCATCCCGAGACTAGGCTAGGGACAGCAGAAGAAGGATCGTTTAGGGACTCAAGAACAGATTCAGTAAGCAGTGTCAGTTCTGGTAACAAGCAAGATGAAATACAAGAACTAAAGAAGCATATGTCCGAGATGATGGACCAGATGAATGCTATGATGAAAGGCAAGCAGCATGTCGAACTCAGAAAAGATTCGATCGAGGATCAGAATATGGAACAGAATGGTCAGAATGTCGAGACAGACAAACGTTAAATACGACAAATCAAATCCCTTTGTGATCAATCCCAAGAAGCAGACAAGCAACATATCTGGGGTAGATACCAAGGGAATAGAGACAAGACCAGGGGAAGCTCGAGAATCCAATGACATCAGAAGGCATTATCCTATACCCTTGAGATACACCGAGTTACTTCCGTTGCTTGTCGAAAGGAGCCTTATCATACCAGTGAAGTCTGTACCAAGGAAACCTCCTTATCCGAAGGGTTACAAGAATCGTGTCTGGTGCAGCTACCACATAGGCGATTCGAGTCATCACACTGAAAATTGTAGGGCCCTGAAGGACAGAGTTTAAGATCTTATCAGAATGAGAGTTTTGGGTTTCGAAGACGGATAACCCCGATTCTACAGCGAGCCAGTCGTTGCTCGAGGGGCAAAGTCGAAGGAGGGTCAATACCCAGCCCAAGGTTCGGGTAACACTGAAGTGGGTTACTCAAGCGGGATAAATTTAGGAGTCAAGAATAAAAGTGTCTCAGAAGATGAACTTGCACGCAAGTACAACCAGCTCGAACATGAGAGGCACGATCTGAGCATGAAATTGAAGAGTGTACAAGACGAGTACCAGAAGCTGCACTTTGAATTCAAGAATGTTGGTCTGGGTGACATTGCTGAAGAATGGATTAATGGTATGATTCGGTTGAGGAACGATTCAGAACGCTGGAAGCAGAAATGCAAGAATAGTAAGAATAAAGTCAGATCATTATCACAGAAGCTGGAGGAAGCTGAGAGCCAACGCGACATTCTCCAAAATGAGTTGGAAAGTAGTCTGGCCATGGAAGATATCCTGAAATCAAGCCTGCAGCAGGAAAGAAATGAATCACAAGCCTTCCAAGTAGAAAATGCAGCACTCAAAGAACAAATAGCGAGGCTCGAGACTTCTTTACGTACCAGCGGGATCCGTGCTGGGGCAGTGAGCGTTAAGCTACAAAAGGCCGAGCAAACAATACAAGAAAAAGACCGAGACATGAAGATCATTATGACTCAAGCCCGACAACTAGCTCAACAGGTAGCAGACTTAGCCGATGCAGCAGCGCCGATAAGCCAGAATATGGATCTAGCGTTAGACCGCACAGGAAAGCTGACAGGACTATTAAATGAGATCAAGAAACTAGGTGCCAGGGCTCACCGCTATCTGTAAACCCCTAATACCGGATGTAATGAAACCTTTTGGTCTGAATGAAAGATGTCCTATAGGGACAAATCACTCGCAGAATCGATGTCTTATTGCATTCGTGCATTGCATTTGCATTACGTCCTTTACTTTGTTTAATAATTTTATCACCGCATGGCACTTCATCATTTAATGCTTGGGGTTCGATGGCAGAATTAGTTGGAAAATGGAACGAACTAAGGAGTCGAGGCTTGGACAGCTAGAAGAAAGAATCGAGAAAGAGCTAAAAAAGAAAGAAAAGATAAATGTTTTCGATACGAGGGAACTCTGCCTAGTCCCTGATTTGGTCATTCCTTTGGACTTCAAGGTTCCTAGATTTGTGCAGTATGACGGAACCAGCTGCCCGAAGATTCACTTAACCATGTTCTGCAGAAAAATTAAGGGATACATGAACAATGAAGAGTTGTTGATCCACCACTTCAACGATAGCCTAACGGGACCGGCAACAGTGTGGTAAAACCGTTTGAACAGAAACCAAGTTAGGTCATGGGGTGACCTCGCTAATGCCTTCTTGAGTTAATACAAATATGCTTTAGATTTAGCGCCCTGTCGTCAGTTTCTTCAGAATGAGAAAAAGAGACCAAATGAAAGCTTCAGGGAATATGCACTAAGGTGGCGATGTTTGGCGACCCAAGTCCAACCTCCTATAGCGGAAGAAGAGTTGACTCCCCTGTTCCATGCAACGCTTCCCTCTCCTTTCTTCGATGTGATGTTGGAGAAATCGAGAAACAGATTCGAAGATTTTATGACGATTGGAGAGAGGATAGAATACACAATCAAAGAAGGAAAATTGGGGTCTAAGTCTAAGGACCGAATCGAAGATAAGATAGAGAAAGCCGGAGAGGTAAATGAGTGTCATCTCCAGGGTTCGCGTGGCTGGAAAAGAAGAAGACAGACTGACACATCGGGGTCATCAAGGAAAATTCCTCAGACGAGCGCAAATTTGGAAGTGTTCGGAACATCTATCTCAGACATTTGGCCTCATTTGGTAGGGGGTCACTATCTTTCTCCTAGGCCGACGAAGATTGTACCTGATCCGTCTGCCCATAGTTTTGACTCGAGTAGCACATGCGAATTCCATATGGGAGCACCGAGGCATCCCACCAGAAAATGTAGACCTTTATTGGAGGAAATCAAGAAGCTGATCAATGATGGAACCGTGACACAAGAGCTGATCCAGCAGTGGAAGACCAAGGATGAGGGGCAAGTCCGTATAGTGCTGAGGAAGCCAGAGATATCTCTACATTAGAAGGCTTCCCTGAAGTAATACAAGGAATCAACTTTAACACCTGTAGCCCACATGTGGTAAAGATCTTTTGTGAATGGGCATGTTTGTTGATTTTTATTCCAATGAAGAACGCGTTTGGCTTAACATAAAATGTTCTTGAAAGCACATAAATATATTTTCTCACCGTTGTAGGACACTGGATATCAATTGCAAGATGTGACATTAGATAGATGTTGTGACAACGGTGGAGTGTGATATTCCCTACTAGACTCTGGTCAGCAAAGCAAGATTACTACTCTTTCGATGATGTTCAAGGACGAAAGAGCTCCGAATGTCAACCATGTAGAGTTGCTTGAAATTGAAACTCTAGGCATAATCTTCTAGGTAGTAAAAGAATTAAAAATAAGAATTAAAAAGGAAAGAATTGAAGAAAAAGAAAAAAGAAAAAAAGAAAGAAAGAGAAAAGAATAATAAAAAGCACTCATATGTTCGAAACCTGGTAATAAGCTTGTTCGGATAAGAGTGTGGGAATTTTGGGGCACTCCGCTGAAGCGATAAGGTGGAGATACATCATCCAATTCAAGAAACCTTAGCTTCATGAGTGATGGTAATATTTTCAAATCGTGACTATGCCGAGTAACTTGGGGCAATGTTGTTTGCTCCATCGTTGCCCTCAAGACAAAGGATTGTGACGAATTGATTTCCTCAAATAATGATAAAAACAAAAAAAGAAAAGAAAGAAAGAAAAAGAAAAAGAAAAAGAAAAGAAGAAAAAAAGAAAAAGAAAAAAAAAAGAAAAAAAGGGGGAAAAAGAAAATGAGGAGAAAGAAAGATAAAAGAAAAGAGAGAAAATAGACGATAGCATAGGTAAAATTAAAACTCGCACCACCTAGAACTCTATTCTTAGAGTAACATTTCTGCGCTCGAGTGGTCATACAAGCCCACCCTTTTTGGGGGCAGAGCAGGTAATGAGAATTGAGAAAGAGTAGTATTCTGCAGCGACGCGGTAATCATGAGGATGAACCGAGTCACCTGGGAAGATTTCATAGCCTTAAATTACTGAATAGTTGAATCTAAGCCGCTCTTGCACTTGATATCCATAGCTCATATTCTGTGATTTCAAGACCACGATGTTAATCTAAATGATACCCTTCAGTGGAATACCAATCAACAAATTGACAAGTTAAAGCAACAAAGATTCCCATGTATTACTTCAGAGATAAGATCCAGAACACAAGGTTGCGGATATTATTGGAGCACCTAACCAGAAACGACCCCACAATGCATAGAATGAAGATGATGACATGAGCATAGGTGTCAGACAGCTCAAGAACAAGAAGCGGGTTTCAGCCATGATGCCTTGGTTGGTTTAAGAAAATTAAGGACGAAACAGGACGAGAATGAGATTATAAAATACGGGGGACGGTAAGAGGTAAACATCGAGTCTCCAAAGAATTAAAGCACAGAGATCGACAAATGGTTCCCGTCAAGAGGCAATAAGAAGATTGAGGTTAAGTTCAGAATATAGAAGCATTTTGCTCACCCCGATGACGAAATTAAAAAATACTCAGAATATTGGGTCAAAGGAGTTGGAAGGTAGCCGAGCTCATGATCGAGTGGGGCAATGTAGAACAGAAAGAATAGTAAGAATCTCTGCACATGCATGATATAGAATTTGTTGGTGAAGCGGGCAGAGACCCCAAAAAAGAAAGACAAGTGCTCGTGCAAAAGAACGAGAGCGGGTACTCATTTAACAAAATTTGCCAGAAATGAAGATCAAAACTGAGCACACTGCATAAAGAAAGGAAACAGAGAAATTCGAAGAATGACTTTTCAGGACATAAGATTTAAAAACAGGTTTAAAAATAAAAAGAAAAAGAAATAAGAAAAGAAAGAAAAGAGAGTGAGAGAAAATGATGATAAAAAGAAAAGAAAGAAAGAAAAAAGAAGAAAAAGAAGAAAAAAGAGAAAAGAAAAAGAAGAAAAAGAAGAAAAAAGAGAAAAAAGAAGAAAAAGAAAAAAGAAACAAGAAAAAGAGAAGAAGAAGAAGAAACACGACATTGCATGCATCATATAGATAGAGGCATGCCAATTTTTGCTTGTTCCTAGACAGGTATTTGAAGAATTGTCAAATAATTTACTAAAGAAAAGAAATATTGGCAACCATAGCGGCGTAAGGCCCAGACGTTAAATCCTTCGGGCACGATGTTAAGTCCTTCGGGCCACCAGTAAGTCTTTCGGGCATGGTGATAAGTCCTTTGGGCCATCAGTAAGTCCTTAAGGCATGATGCGGCAGCATTAGTAGCGTGATTCTAGAAAGATCGGCAGCCATAGCGGCGTGAGGCCCAGACGTTAAATCCTTCCGGTCATCGGTAAGCCCTTCAGGCACGGTGTTAAGTCCTTCGGGCCACAAGTAAGTCTTTCGAGCATGGTGATAAGTCCTTCGGGCCATCAGCAAGTCCTTCGGGCATGATGCGGCATCATTAGTAGCATGAGTCCAGAAAGATCAGCAGCCATAGAGGCATGAGGCCCAGATGTTAAATCCTTCGGGTCATCGGTAAGTCCTTCAGGCACGGTGTTAAGTCCTTTGGGCCACCAGTAAGTCTTTCGAGCATGGTGATAAGTCCTTCGGGCCATCAGCAAGTCCTTCGGGCATGATGCGGCAGCATTAGTAGCGTGAGTCCAGAAAGATCGACAGCCATAGCGGCGTGAGGCCCATATATTAAATCCTTCGGGTCATCGGTAAGTCCTTCATGCACGGTGTTAAGTCCTTCGGGCCACCAGTAAGTCTTTCGAGCATGGTGATAAGTCCTTCGGGCCATCAACAAGTCCTTCGGGCATGATGCGGCAGCATTAGTAGCGTGAGTCCAGAAAGATCGGCAGCCATAACGGCGTGAGGCCCAGACGTTAAATCCTTTGGGTCATCGGTAAATCCTTCAGGCATGATGTTAAGTCTTTCGGGCCACCAATAAGTCTTTCGAGCATGGTGATAAGTCTTTCGGGCCATCAGTAAGTCCTTCGGGCATGATGCGGCAGCATTAGTAGCGTGAGTCTAGAAAGATCGGCAGCCATAGCGGCATAAGGCCCAGATGTTAAATCTTTCGGGTCATCGGTAAGTCCTTCGGGCCACTATTAAGTCTTTCGAGCATGGTGATAAGTCCTTCGGGCATGATGCGACGGCTTTAGTAGCGTAAGTCCAAAGATATCAATAGCCTTGTGAAAAAATAGAAAAGAGAGAGAAGATAAAAAAAAGAAAAAAAAAGAAAAATGAAAAAAGAAAAAGGACAAAAAGAACAAAGAAAGAAGGAAAGAGAAAAAAGAAGAAAGAAAAAGGACAAAAGGAACAGAGAAAGAAGGAAAAAGAAAAAAGAAAAAAAGAAAAAAAAAAGAAAAAGGACAAAAAGAACAAAGAAAGAAGGAAAGAGAAAAAATAAAAAAGAAAAAGGACAAAAAGAATAGAGAAAGAAGGAAAAAGAAAAAAGAAAAGAGAAGAAAAAGGAAAATAGAAAAGGAAAATCGAAGACAAAGGTTATATAAAGGAGAAGCCTACGTTTTCGAACCCCCAATGAAAGGCTCCATATAGGAAGAGCCTTAACTCCAGAATCTCAAAAAAGAACCAAAGGTGAAGAAGTTCCATACAGGGAGAACTTACGAGCCTGAAGATTTGGCCGAGGAAAAGCGGAGAGTTCCAGAAGAACACGTGATTCCGAAGTCGTGAGCAGGGAAGTCGGATAAAAATGAGTGCTTTCGGTCTTTGCTTTGTTCTCGTTTCACAAGAACAAGCAAAGATGGGCAACTGTAATCACTCATTTTTATCCGGTTTGTAGATATGGTTAATATATAAGTATAATAATTAATGGGGAATTATTATTGCATGTATACATATTACATTATATGTTTATGATTAGCGTACGTATAGTGTGTGTGATGTGTGCATGTATATTATAAGCTATGTATATGCATTAGTAATTAGTATGGTGTATGTGGTCATGTATGTTTGCATGTATATATTAATTGATGTATGTATTCGTATTAATCATGCATGTGCTACATGAGAGTATCCGAATGTGTGTGCATGTGATATATATAGTTTGCATGTATGTTTGTATGTGTGTGTGTGTATGATTATTATTATCATCATTATTATTATTATTATTACTTTTGGGCTAATTTAAAATAAAATCCAAGAAGTTTTATTAATAAAAAACCCATTAATTAACAGTCTAAGTCCATATAATATTACAAAAAAACCCAAAAAAATATAATATAGTTTACAAGGCCCATTTTTGGCTTGACCCAATATCTTAAAAACCCTAAAAACCCAGTCTGATAACCCTTCTTTTCTTGCAGCCGTCACCCTCCCAACCGTTGGATCAAGATTTGATCCAACGGTCCAGATGACACCAAGATGATCCAGCTGGCGCGCGTGTAACTCACCCCTGAGACTGCGCACGCGCGAGACCGTTCATTCTCCCTCTACCACGTGTCGAGATCAGATGCAGCTTTGCTCATTCCAAGACCAGATCTAGGCCATTCATTCCCCATACAATCACAGCCGTTGGATCAGATCTGATCCAACGGCCGTGAGTGAATCTGGCCGAAGACAACGCTGCCATACTCTCTTCACACCGGCACCACTCCGCCGTACCACCAGCTCAACCACCGCGCTCAGAGAACGTGCAAAATACCAAAACAATGGATTGTCAGTATTGAAATCAAATTAGATGTATTTTCATGTCTTATTTTCTACCAAAAAACTCAGATCAGGGTAATATATGTAAACGAACCAAAAGTGTAAAGGGGGGGTCTCCATGTTCCAGAAATAAAAAAAAGAGACTCAAAGTTTCCAGTGGTAAAAATATTTTCTTTGCTTCCTTTCTTACTTGCATGCAAAATAAATGGAATAAAAAAACATAAGGATTGGGAGATTTTACCTTCGGTCGTTAGTTCCCCCACTAGCAACAAGCCTAAATATGGTGAGCCGGTCAAAGAGGGGGACATTCTTTCGGTCTCGATTTTCTTAAAAGGGGTGGTTTTCTCTTCCGGGTTTTCTTAGATCTAGATAAAAGGGGATTTTTTGTTTAAATCTATGTTTGGGTTCGAGTTTGGGCTGAAACAAGGGTCATTTTGGAGGTTTTTTTGGTTCGCCGGCGCCAGCTAGCAGCGGCCGACAGTGGAAGAGACGGCGGTGGTCTGCCGATTTCTGGGTTCATCAAGGTTTGGCTTCAGGGATTCAGAGAGAAATGAGAGCTTTGCTCTTAAGGGTAAAAAAATGGTGAAAGGGTCGAATTTCAACCTGATAAATATGATATATAGAGTCCTAATATTTTCAAAATGGGTTAATTCGGGGCTTAAGGACTCCCGCGCTTCTGATCTTTTCAAATTGAGCATCCCCCTTGGTACAATCACAAGCCTGGTCCCTCTTACCGCTTAAATTTTTTTAATTTTGTCCTAAAATTAACCAGAATCAGCGTGTAAATGGTGAAATTACGTTCTAAGTCCCACCGCATTTTGAAAATTTTCACTTCGAGCTTGCCCCTTGGTTTATTCGCATCTCTAGTCCCCACATATTTATTTCGGATTATAATTAGGTCCCAAATTATGTTTTTTTTCTTCTTTTGTTTCGAGTATTCTGGTTCTCTTTTACTCAATTTCAGTCCTTTATTTTATGTCAAATAATTGTGGTTATTTGTTTATTATTAGGTTTTGTGGTACGATAATTTTGCTCTCAATGTTTTTATCTATGTCCTTGTATCATATTTATCTATGTTTTTATGTAATATGTATTTATCATGTGCTTTAGCGTTTTAATTTATTTCGTTCGTATTATGTACATATCTATTTTATATGTTACGTCTAGTTTCGTTTGCACATCTTGTTTATATATTTCTTCATGTATTTTATGTATGTTGGTTGGCATATTATGTGTCTTTATTTGTATTTTTATAACGTATGTATTGTCACGCTTGTATATCTTTTAGTTTATTTGTTAATGTCATATACTTTTCTTTTATTAAGTGATCATGTTTAGCTTATTTATTTATCATGTAAATATGAATTCTAATACGTTTATTTGTGTTTTGCATTTTGGGTTACATATTAAAAATGGGTGATTTTTTGTTACATATTAATATCATGACGTGTCTTAATTTATGCATGTAAAGTGTACCGCATGATAAGGGTTTTAGTGTATTTTTGTGGTGTTGTTGATTTGTTAATTTCGTACCCTTTTTAGGTTTATGTCATGCACGTTATAGTTGCGGTTCGTTTTAATGTGTTTAAGCATGTTAAGACTAATTAGTCTAAATTTGGAAGCATGCCTTCTCTTGTTCATATTTTATTTTGTTTTGTTTTTACCATCATGATATGTTATGTTCATGCATTTTAACTAATTTTGTTTAATATTATAGTATTCATGTTTTAATACCAAGTCAATATGAATGTTTTCTATGTTTTTATGTTTTCTAAGATTGCATAATGGATTATGTTTTGTGTTTTCTAAGATTGCTTAATGGTATATAAATTGTCAGTGTGGTGTCCTTTTATCCAGCGTAAATGGGGCTAGTATCAGGCGTAGTGATGGTGGTTGGGCGTTTACTCTCGGATAACGAGGCCTTTAAAATTTACCGCACTTATAACCAAATTTTAAATTAATAGTCACTTTAATCCGGAAAGTTTAATTTTAATAAAGCGGTAATTATTAAAGTACCAATTTTGGGCGGTGTGGGGGTGCTAATCCTTCCCCATCCGTAACCGACTCCCGAACCCAAAGTTTTTGAATCTCTGGTTTTATGGTGTCGGGCCTACCTAAGTGGCCGGTGGCGACTCCATTTTCTTAAATAAAACGCAGTTTTTTAAAAACCCCACGGAATAAATATTTTAATACCCGAAAAACAACCAACACCTCGAAAACTTCCTGTTTTTTAGCGAAACGGACATCGCTACAATTTCTTAACAGACTTGGGGTGGCAACGATCAAGTTGTTGAATACTAAGGAGAGAAGCTTCGAGAGAAGTCGTTCAAGTAGATGAACTTACTTCGGGAGTGAAATCTACCCCTTAGGAGTATAGATTGGATCTTAATCAAATTGGTTTATTTAAAAACATGCACTATAGAGATATAGGGGTTTTTACATGATCAATTTAGGGCAATGACCATCGAGAGAGGGTTTGCTAATTTTGAATCTGCTCGGCAAGCAATGCCAAGATAGGTTGTTATTAAAAGCTGGCACGTCATGAATAGCGTAAAAACCAGGCATTCCCTGCCAATGCTCATCATTCATTAAAATACCTTCCTTGCCAACGTCTTACCTTATACTTTCACTTATTTCTTTTCTTTTTAATTATTTTCCAAAACCAATTTCAAATCAAATCAACCTTTTCCTTAAGGCAAGTAACAATCAAGACAATTGAAATCTAAGTCAATCTCTGGGGATCGATACTCAGCTTACCAGCTGTATTACTTGCAGATCGTGTATACTTGCACACAAAAGACTCGTTTTGGCATTGTTTTCATACTTTTCCAACACATACCTTTTGCCAGCATTTTACCCAAAGAGTCTACAAATTTTTGGCACCGTTGCCGGGGATTGCAACAGAATTGATTGTTTTTAAAAATTTTACTTGTCTTCCTTTTATTTTTATTTTTACCTTTTGTTTTTGTCGGTGTATGACCAGAAGCCATCCTGTGGTGGACGAGTGGCCATACGATCCAGAAATTGAGAAAACCTTGCGGAGGTTAAAAAGAAGATTTAGAGAGATGCAAAACCAAGGTAATAGAGGGAATGATGTGGTGAACAATGGAGGAAATCCACTTAACAATGAGATACCACCACCTGCTATCACATTTATTAATGAGAGACCTATTAGAGAACATTCGACACCAACCATTGACAATTTGATGCCAGGAATTGTTGGCACAGAGGTAAACGCTGTCAATTTTGAACTTAAGCTGGTAATGATTAAAACTCTTTTGAATGTAGGTCAATTTGATGGAGCACTCACTGGAGATCCGAGGTAGCATCTGAAGCAGTTTATAGAGATTTGCCAGTTATTCCAACAAAATGGAGTACCTGAAGATACCGTGAAGCTGAAATTATTTACTTTCTCTTTAAGAGACAGAGCAAAGGCTTGGCTTAACTCCTTACCACCTGGCTTAGTTACTTCATGGGCACACCTATGCCAGAAGTTCTTGACAAGATTCCAGCTGCCAACACTCACTGCCAAGCTGCGGGGTGAGATCATTACATTCAGGCAGGCTGAGGATGAGACCTTATATGATGTCTGGGAAAGATTTAAAGACCTGTTGAGGAGATGTCCTATGCATGGATTCCCGAATTGGACCCAGATACATACCTTTTACAATGGATTGAATGCACAAACAAGGACTATTGTTGATGCTTCAGTAGCTGGCTCACTACTTGACAAGTCATATACTTGCGCTCCTCTTAGCCAAAAACTTGTTGCGCGTAATAAGTGCTACGCAAATGTGCAAGTATACATATCGCAAGTTATAGTATAAAAGATATCGTCTCCACAGGGATTGGTGCTACTTCAAGAATCTAGTCTCTTGCACTGTAAAAGTAAAAACACAAGTAAAGGATTATAGGAGTTTAACTAATGACTAATCTAGAAAGCAATAAAGTAAAAGAAAAGATGAATTCAAATGAGAGAGAGATAGGCCAGGTTATCGTGAGTTGAGGTGTGATAGCCGATTGGATCGTCTTGGTAAAAGAGTGCACGGGCAACTCAGTTGCCGTGGAAACTTGCACAACGGGGTTGCCTTGGCAACTAATCGATGGTTGCCTGGGCAACTAGTTGGGCAACTACTTGGGCGTCTGGGCAGCAACCTTCAAGGTTCGACAGAGCGTTCTTCAATGGGTTCTTCTTATCCCTAAGTCGAAACTGTAGCTACTTGTGCATGCCTTGATAATACATCCTTGCGTGAATCAAGGGTGAACAACAACCAATCTTGCACTCCTCTTAGCCGTTGAAATCCTTAACTTATTCCTAAGCCGGAATAATCTTCACCATCAATAGATTACATAAAGATCATATTCATTCGTTTCTTGAATCTAACTCTCCCGATATTAGATAAATAGATGAAATCACGAGATCCTCTCCCAATTCACTCGCAAACAAGAATAAGAACCAAGAATGAATAAACCTTGAAAGAGAAAAGTGCAAACTCTTATTACCTAAACAAAAACCAATAGTTTCTCACAACCACAAAACACAATAACCATAGCCAAGTAGATTTAGTTCATGGCTAGCTTCCAAAGAAACACAAGATAAACAATCCCTAGCATGAACCCAATCGAACAAGAAAGAAAAGGATGAAGAAGGAGGCTTGTCGAAATCCTCCTTGCCCTAGATGCTTGTCGAAAATTATCTCCTCTTGCCCTCCTTGGACTTGTCAAAATTTCCCTAATGCTCTCTCTATTGGATTGTCGAAATCTCCTTGCTATTTATAGGGCTAGGCCAAAGTCCTTCTTTGAGGAGGAGTTTAAGTTGGAATTAAATCATCTTTAAAGAATATAATTCTTTATTATAATTGTATTCCTACTAGAACTTCTCCTATCTTCTTGGAATTTAATTCTTCTTTAATCTCTGCATGGAAATCAAATTCCTTTGGGTTTGGGCTTTGCTCCACGTCATCTTGGGCTTGTATAGTCATTAATTTCGACATCCCTATTGCATTTTCTCTTTGTCGACAATTGCCATGGCAACTGGCTCGGCGTCTCCTTCATGTATTGCCCTGGCAACTAGCTCGGTGTCTCCTTCATGCATTGCCCTGGCAACTAGCTCGGTATTGCTTTGGCAAGTGATCCTGCACATACACACATAAAGCACACCAAAGCAACATCTTTTCCACAAAAACTACCAAGTTATGTAATCAAGCTCAACGATGGAAGGAAACATGGATTAATGCATGAATAGCTAATTATGCAACTAATATGAGCCTAAGTCTAACAATAATATGAGTAAAAAGGGTAATAAAAATAGTACTTTTGAACACTTATCACACCCCCAAACTCAAACTATTGCTTGTCCTCAAGCAATGCAAACTCATAATTACCTGCAAAGACTTCAATTTTCACAAACTTAGCTTTGAACTTGATTTCAATTCTCTGAACCGGGGCACAAAGTATGATTGGCTTTTTATTTTTCGGAAAACTTAGGAGTTACTCGGAATCAAACTATAATGCTTGTGAGTGTGTGCGGAGTTGTGTGCAAGTTGATTTTTCGGATTCTATGCAAACAAGAGGTTTTCAAATTACTTCATTGGGTTATTTTTAACATGTTTTAACTAGAGCCAATGTTGGGCACCTCTAGTGTTTTGTTTTTAGTTTTCTTAAGTTAATTTAATCGACTAGAGCCGGTTTCAGGCACCTCTAGTTAAATTTTTTTTAACACATCCTAGAGCCAGTTTCGGGCACCTCTAGTGATCAATTTTTTTAGCACATGCTAGAGCCAATTTCGGGTACCTCTAGCATTCATCCAATTTTTATTCTAATCCCCCAATTTGTTAATTATCAACCTAAGTTCACTAGAATTCCTTAAATCAATCAAACCACAACAGTGTTTCATCAAATTTAGCATCATAGTAAAATTCTAAGTTTTTCCATGGTTATCCTAGAATAAAAATTCTATCAATTAAGTGCATTGGAAAAGTCATCATCGAATATTCATCAAATCTAAGCAATTCTTATTCCAATTAAAGGCATGGCAAGCAATTTATGTATCCTAAATGTAATACTTAAGATTAATGTAACTAAACATGGTAACTATTAATAACAATCCCCCCCAAACTCGAGTGAGGCATTGTCCTCAATGCATGCATAAAAATAACGAAAAATAAAAAATAAAAAATGCATACGAGGACTTACTCTGAGAGTTCATCATCGTAGATGATTAGTTTCCTTCTAGTCGGTGTCTCGATTCTCTTGCTTGAACGCGATAGTTGTTTTCTTGTTGCCGGGATGTCTTTAGCTTTGGTTGCCGTGGCATCTTCAGGGTTGGTTGCCGTGGCATCAGCTTGTGCAGGCACGATGTAGGTTGCTGCGGCATCTTCTTCATTGGTTGCCGCGGCAAGGATCTTGGCAGAAAATTTCCTTAGCATAGTAGTTGTGAGTCTTGTTGTGAAAAAGAAAACAAAGAAAACCTGAAAACTAAAGATAATGAAGAAAAATAAAATATCTCCTAAAAATAAAAATGAAAATAAAAAGAAAAAGAAAAAGAAAAAGAAAATATTGAAAGGAGAGCATGCTCATGCATCTCCTAAGGTGACCAATTCTTTGTTACGTTCCACATGGGCACCATTGTAGTGTTTCAATCTTTGTCCATTAACTTTGAATTCATGGTTGTCAGAGATGGACTTGATTATCACGGCGCCATGGGAGAATGGTTTGACGACTTCAAATGGTCCCGACCATCTTGATTTCAGCTTTCCCGGGAAAAGTTTTACCCGAGAATTGAATAGGAGAACTAGTTGCCCTGGCGTGAATTGCCGTGGCAATAGTTTCTTGTCGTGCCATCGCTTTGTTTTCTCCTTGTAGATTCGTGCATTGTTATAGGCGAGTGCACAGAATTCTTCTATCTGATTGAGATCCATCAAATGCTTTTGTCCGGCACTTTCCCAATCCATATTCACGGTCTTGATTGCCCAGTACGCCTTGTGCTCGATTTCCACCGGTAGATGACATGTTTTACCATAGACAAGTCGGAAGGGGGACATACCTAAGGGTGTTTTGAATGCAGTGCGATATGCCCAAAGTGCATCATCTAGTCTTAATGACCAATCCTTCCTTGAGGGATTTACGACTTTCTCGAGTATTCCCTTCAACTCTCGGTTGGAAATTTCTGCTTGCCCGTTGGTTTGTGGGTGATATGCCGTGGCTATCTTGTGTGATATGCCGAAGCGTTGCAACATCTTGGCAATTAGTCTGTTGTCAAAATGCTTGCCTTCGTCGCTGATAATTGCTCTCGGCATCCCAAACCGTGTAAATATGTTTTTCTACAAGAATCTTTGCACGGTCTTGGAATCGTTGTTGGGAACTGCAGCTGCCTCTACCCATTTAGACACATAGTCGACGGCAAGTAAGATGTAGAGGTTGCCGAATGAAGATGGGAAAGGTCCCATAAAGTCGATCCCCCATACATCGAACAATTCCACCTCGATGATGTTCTGGAGCGGCATCTCATGTCGTCTAGAGATATTGCCCGTCCTCTGGCAACGATCACATTGCTTGTAAGAGTCTTGGGCATCTTTTTACAATGTTGGCCAATACAAACCGGATTGCAAAACTTTGGCCGCGGTACGAGTTCCTCCAAAATGTCCTCCATAGGGTGAAGAATGGCATTGCCGGAGTACATTCTGTTGCTCTTCTTCAGGGACACATCGGCGTATAACATGATCTGCACATTGTTTAAATAAAAGAGGCTCGTCCCAAAAGTAATGCTTAGCATCATGGCGGAACCGCTTCTTCCCTTGGTGAGTAATGCCATAAGGAAAAACACAACAAACAAGGAAGTTAACTAAATCCGCGTACCAGGGTATTGCCGAGGCATGTGCTGCCGTGGTGACTGCTCCCAAAATTGCTGAGGCGTGCGCGTCAAAGACTGCTGCGGCGTCAAGAGTTGCTGAGGCATGTGCATCCATGGTTGCCGAGGCGTCGAAGGTTGCCGAGACGTCGCGGGTTGCCGAGGCGTCGAGGGTTGTCGAGGCGTCGAGGGTTGCCGAGGCGTCAAGGGTTGTCGAGGCGTCGAGGGTTGCTGAGGCAACTAGAATTTGTTCATCCAGGAATGCATCGTATATCTCTAGATCCGCGTCCTCCTCCCTATTGCGTTCCAAACGTGATAAGTGATCGGCCACTTGATTTTCTGTTCCTTTCCTGTCCTTAATTTCAATATCAAATTCTTGTAAAAGTAATATCCAACGAATCAAACGAGGTTTAGCATCCTTTTTAGTAAATAAGTATTTGATTGCCGAATGGTCCGTATGAACAATTACCTTTGTACCAATTAAACAGGATCGGAACTTTTCAAATGCGAAAACTACAGCTAGTAACTCTTTCTCCGTTGTTGTGTAATTCACTTGAGCACCATTAAGAGTTTTAATAGCGTAGTATATCACATGGAAGGTCTTACCTGTGCGTTGGCCTAGGACTACTCTTACCGCGAAATCACTTGCATCACACATGAGCTCAAAAGGTAGCGTCCAATCTGGTGGAACGACAATGGGTGCCGAGGCAAGTTTTTTCTTTAGGTTTTCGAATGCTTGGGTGCAAGAATCATCAAAATCGAAGACTTTATCCTGTTCAAGCAGATTACACAAGGGTTTAGTGATTTTAGAAAAATTATGAATGAACCTCCTGTAAAAACCTGCATGTCCGAGAAAACTTCGAATTCCTTTAACCGAACTTGGTGGGGGTAATCTCTCGATCACGTCCACCTTGGCTTTGTCTACTTCAATTCCCTTGGATGAAATCTTGTGGCCGAGCACTATTTCTTCATCTACCATAAAGTGGCATTTCTCCCAATTGAGGACTAAATCCGTTTCTTCACATCTTGCTAACACCCTCTCTAAATTGTCGAGGCAGCCGTCGAAGTCATTACCAAAAACCGAAAAATCATCCATGAAGATCTGAAGGAAGTCTTCGACCATGTCTGAAAAGAGTGCCATCATGCATCTTTGGAAGGTTGTCGGGGTGTTACACAATCCGAACGGCATCCTTCGGAAGGCATAAGTACCGTATGGGCATGTGAAGGTTGTCTTTTCTTGATCTTCTGGTGCTATGGCAATCTGATTGTAACCTGAATAACCATCAAGAAACAATAAAAGGGTTTACCTGCAAGACGGTCGAGCATTTGATCAATAAAGGGTAATGGGAAGTGATCTTTCCTAGTGGCTTTGTTTAGCTTTCGATAGTCCATACAAACCCTCCAACCGGTCACAGTCCTAGTTGGAATAAGTTCATTATTTTCATTGCTTACCACTGTTATACCTCCCTTTTTCGGTACACATTGTACCGGACTTACCCACGTACTATAGGAGATAGGGTATATAATGTTGGCCTCAAGCCACTTGATGATTTCTTTCATTACAACCCCTTTCATGGCATGATTCAGTCTCCTCTGGGCCTCAATTGAAGGTTTGTGATCATCTTCCAACAAGATCTTGTGCATGCACACCGCCGGGCTAATTCCCTTCAAGTCGGCAATTGTCCACCCTATTGCCTTTTTGTGTAGCTTCAACATCTTGATCAGCTTCTTTTCCTGCTCAGGCTGTAACTTAGAAGAAATAATTACAGGCAATGTATTATCGGTCCCTAAGTATACATATTTTAGTTGCTCTGGCAATTGTTTCAACTCAAGAATCGGTGGTTGTTCGATAGAGGGTTTTTCGAGTTTACCTTCCTTACCTGAGTAATCCAGTGGTTCAAAGTATGTACCTGGTCGGTTGACTAGCCAATTTGCCTCTTCTTGTTGTTCCTCATCGACCGGTTCTTCATACTCCTCAGGTTCCTCTTGATCGGCAATGTAGTTACCGAGGCAACTAAATTCCTCATCGAAGTTAAACTCTGCCGTGGCATGAAGTAGTTGGCATTCTTCTGGATCATCGGCATGCCTTAGTGTTTGGAACACATTTAGTTTGACCTGCTGGTCATTCACCCTCATTGTGAGTTCTCCCTTTTCAACGTCGATCAAGGTTCTCCCTGTCGCTAGGAATGGTCTCCCGAGAATGATAGGTGCATGCTCATCTGCTTCACAATCCAAAACAATAAAGTCAGCGGGAAAAATAAATTTATCAACTTTTACCAGTATGTCCTCAATTTTTCCCTCTGGATGCACATAGGATCTGTCGGCTAGTTGCAGCATAACTGTTGTAGGTCTTGCCTTCCCGATTCCTAGTTTCTGGAAAACCGATTTAGGCATCAAGTTTATGCTAGCCCCAAGGTCGCATAATGCTTTCCCGGCATAGTGATTTCCAATAGAACAGGGTATTGTGAAACTTCCGGGATCCTTCAACTTAGGTGGCATACGATTGTGCAACATTGCCATGCATCCCTCTGTTGCGACAACTGTTTCGAACTCTCCTAGCCTTGTTCTCTTGGACACAATGTCTTTAAGAAACTTGGCATAGTTTGGCATTTGTTCAATTGCTTCCACCAATGGCAAGTTGATGTGGACTTGCTTTAGGATATCAAGAAACTTCTTGAATTGGTATTCTTGCTTTTGTCGCTTCAACCTTTGTAGGAATGGTGGTGGAAGTTGGATATCTTCGATCCTTTCATTAGTTTGAAACCTGATTGACGGCATTGCCGGGACATCTGGAGTTGCCGAGGCGGTATCAACTGGGGCTGCCGAGGCGTGCTTATCGCAAGTTGCCGAGGCATGCTTATTGCCGGTTGCCGCGGCAATTCCTGGTTCAGCATCTGAGGCTTTGCCGCTAGGTTCGTCTTGATCTTTTTGTGGAGTTTTGTTTGATGAGCGGGTTTGAGCCTCTCTAAGTTGTTGGCCACTTCTGGTGGTGATTGCCTTACATTGCTCATGGCCAGTTCCTCTTGCGACTTCAGTATCGCTAGGTAAACCTCCTTGCGGTCTAGTGTTCAGATTTTGTGCAAACTGTCCGACTTGATTTTCCAATGATTTGATTGCCGCCTCTTGGTTTTGTAATCTCATCTCGGTCCTGTTAATAAAAGCATCAGTTCTTTTTATGAAATTACTATTCTCAGCCATATAAGATTCAGTTTTCATCATAAAAGCATTTAGAGAATTTTCCAAAGAACTAGATGTTGTCGGTTGTTGCTGAGGCATCTGTTGCCGTGGCATATTCTGCTGGAATCCCGATGCTTGTGCATTCTGATTGTTCTGGTTTAGAGCATTGTTGGGATTACTCCATGAAAAATTTGGGTGCTTCTTCCAAGCTGGATTGTATGTATTGGACATCACATTATTGCTCCTATTGTAATTCCCCACATAGAAGCTGGATTCTGGATTCTGCATACATTCAGAAGAATTATGGTTATCACCACATAACTCACAAAAAGAATCCATTACCTTGACTTCATGTGTGTTGTTTGGTTTTTGCATGTTCTTGACTATCTTGGTTAAAGTGGCCAATTGTGCCGAAATTGAATCTGATGATCCTAGTTCATGTATTGTGGCTTGGCATCTAACTCCTCCTCTTCTAGTAGATGGGAATTGATAGTCATTCTTGGCCAGCCTGTTTAAGATTTGCATTGCTTCTTCCGGCTACTTTCTAGGAGTATTCCGTTTGCCGAGGCATCTAGCATCATCCTTGTTGGTGTATTCACGGTGTTGTAAAACATTGTTACTTGAGTCCACACCGGGAATCCGTGTAGGGGGCATTTGTGTAGAAGTTCTCTATATCGCTCCCAAGCCTCGTACATGGATTCATCATCCATCTGCCGAAAAGAAGTAATGTCGTTACGGCTTATCAGTCAAATTTGTAGGATTAAATCTAGCAAGGAAATCACGACAAAGATCAGTCCAAGATGCTATGGATCCGGCAGAATGCTATTCAACCATGCTTTCGCCCTATCCCTCGGTGAATAGGGAATAATCTTAATCGTAAGACATCGGGGTGACTCGTGTATCTTGAACGAGTTGCAAATCTCGAGGAAAGATTTCAGATGTTGTCGTGCACCTTGATTCTTTGAGCCGCCAAATTGACCTATTGTGTTGATCATATTAAACATTACCGGTTTCAACTCAAAGTGGTCGGCTTCAATTTCAGTGCGCGACAACTCCCGGGTTAAGTCCATCAAGATCTTCTTCAAGATAGTCTCGAATAGTTACATTTCGTGCAAGAATCACTCCTCCTCCCGCTCGAACATCTTGATTCATATTGCCGTCTTGATTTGCCATTGCTTCTCTTATCCTTCGTCTAAGTCTTTGTAAGGTTCGTTCGATTTACGGATCAAAGGGATATTACGGTGAAGTCGGTCTCATACTGGTCATATACCAATGCAAAACCAAAGTTTGTTAGCCCTTTGAATTTTAAACAAGAAAAGTAAAAAGAAAGTGCAAGAAAGTAAAAACAAAGTCGCTATTGCCAATCCCCGGCAACGGCGCCAAAAACTTGTTGCGCATAATAAGTGCTACGCAAATGTGCAAGTATACACGTCGCAAGTTATAGTATAAAAGAGATCGTCTCCACAAGGATTGGTGCTACTTCAAGAATCTAGTCTCTTGCACTGTAAAAGTAAAAACACAAGTAAAGGATTATAGGAGTTTAACTAATGACTAATCTAGAAAGCAATAAAGTAAAAGAAAAGATGAATTCAAATGAGAGAGAGATAGGCTAGGTTATCGTGAGTTGAGGTGTGATAGCCGATTGGATCGTCTTGGTAAAAGAGTGCACGGGCAACTCGGTTGCCGTGGCAACTTACTAACAACGGGTTGCCTTGGCAACTAATCGATGGTTGCTGGGCAACTAGTTGGGCAACTACTTGGGCGCCCGGGCAGCAACCTTCAAGGTTCGTCGAGCGTTCTTCAATGGTTTCTTCTTATCCCTAAGTCGAAACTCTAGCTACTTGTGCATGCCTTGATAATACATCCTTGCGTGAATCAAGGGTGAACAACAACCAATCTTGCGCTCCTCTTAGCCGTTGAAATCCTTAACTTATTCCTAAGCCGGATTAATCTTCACCATCAATAGATTGCATAAAGATCATATTCATTCGTTTCTTGAATCTAACTCTCCCGATATTAGATAAATAGATGAAATCACGAGATCCTCTCCCAATTCACTCGCAAACAAGAATAAGAACCAAGAATGAATAAACCTTGAAATAGAAAAGTGCAAACTCTTATTACCTAAACAAAAACCAATAGTTTCTCACAACCACAAAACACAATAACCATAGCCAAGTAGATTTAGTTCATGGCTAGTTTCCAAAGAAACACAAGATAAACAATCCCTAGCATGAACCCAATCGAACAAGAAAGAAAATGATGAAGAAGGAGGCTTGTCGAAATCCTCCTTGCCCTAGATGCTTGTCGAAAATTCTCTCCTCTTGCCCTCCTTGGACTTGTCAAAATTTCCCTAATGCTCTCTCTATTGGATTGTCGAAATCTCCTTGCTATTTATAGGGCTAGGCCAAAGTCCTTCTTTGAGGAGGAGTTTAAGTTGGAATTAAATTATCTTTAAAGAATATAATTCTTTATTATAATTGTATTCATACTAGAACTTCTCCTATCTTCTTGGAATTTAATTCTTCTTTACTCTCTGCATGGAAATCAAATTCCTTTGGGTTTGGGCTTTGCTCCACATCATCTTGGGCTTGTATAGTCATTAATTTCGACATCCCTATTGCATTTTTTCTTTGTCGACAATTGCCATGGCAACTGGCTCAGCGTCTCCTTCATGTATTGCCCTGGCAATTAGCTCGGCGTCTCCTTCATGCATTGCCCTGGCAACTAGCTCGGCATTGCTTTGGCAAGTGATCCTGCACATACACACACAAAGCACACCAAAGCAGCATCTTTTCCACAAAAACTACCAAGTTATGTAATCAAGCTCAACGATGGAAGGAAACATGGATTAATGCATGAATAGCTAATTATGCAACTAATATGAGCCTAAGTCTAACAATAATATGAGTAAAAAGGGTAATAAAAATAGTACTTTTGAACACTTATCAATTCCAGCTGCCAACACTCACTGCCAAGCTGCGGGGTGAGATCATTACATTCAGGCAGGCTGAGGATGAGACCTTATATGATGCCTGGGAAAGATTTAAAGACCTGTTGAGGAGATGTCCTATGCATGGATTCCCGAATTGGACCCAGATACATACCTTTTACAATGGATTGAATGCACAAACAAGGACTATTGTTGATGCTTCAGTAGCTGGCTCACTACTTGACAAGTCATATACTGAGGCTGTTGACATTTTATAGAGAGGATTGCAATCAATGATTTTGAATATCCTGTTGCGAGACTTGGGACCAGAACTAAAACCAATGGGAAATTTTAGGTTGACGAACTAACGTCTATTCATGCTGAGATTTCCAACCTTACTAGCATGGTAAGAACATTGCAAAAGAACAACGAGTCCCAAGAAGTCAAAGCATTAGACCCATTTTGTACAATATGTGGAGAGAATCATCATGTGGATGATTGCCCTGCCAACCCTGAATCAGTAAATTTTGTTGGCAATATTAATCGTTACTATAATCCTAACCCCAATACTTACAATACAGGTTGGAGACAACACCCTAATTTAGCATGAGGAAATCAAGGAGGTAACCAGTACAATGCTCAACGCCAGAATACACAGAGGCATAATAACAATGTCATGCCACAGAAAGCCCAGAACAATTTCCAGCAAGGGCAGAGAGTCAACCAATGAGGCACTCTCACAGAGTACATGGAGAG
Source organism: Hibiscus mutabilis (assembly GCA_019671005.1). Lineage (NCBI taxonomy): Eukaryota > Viridiplantae > Streptophyta > Magnoliopsida > Malvales > Malvaceae > Hibiscus > Hibiscus mutabilis. Next base: position 38,875,386 of record CM033736.1, read on the forward strand.
GAATGATGCCACAGTCTAGAGTTTGGCTGCATCAGTGAGAAATTTGGAAGTCCAGCTTGGCCAGATTGCTAGTGCACTCAACAATCGACCCCATGAAGCATTTCCAAGTGACACAGAAGATGCTCGGCACAATGAAAACGAGTAATTTAAGGCCATAACTCTTCGGAGCGGTAAGTAGTGTGAGGTGGAGAAGGCTGCCAAGCAGCTAGTTAATTGCCAAATCGAGAAGCCAGTGTCAGCAAATAATCCCAAGAAAACAGAGAAAGAGCAACCAAAAGTATATGATGCCAGCACCGATGCCAGACAACATACTAATGCCAGCACCAATGCCAAACAGATTGATGCTAGCACTTCCCTGGCAAAGCCAGCATGCCGGTATATGTTTATCCGCCACCACCATTTCCTGCAAGACTTCAAAAGCATAAGCAAGACTAGCAATTCAAGCGCTTCTTGGAGGTTCTTAAGCAATTGAAAATCAACATTCCATTGGTAGAAGTCCTTGAGCAAATGCCCAACTATGTCAAATTCATGAAGGACATCTTGTCTAAAAAGAGAAAGTTGGGAGACTTTGAAACTGTTGCTCTGCCTGAAGAATGCAGTGCTATGATCCTAAATCGTTTGCCACCAAAACTGAAAGATCCAAGAAGTTTCACTATTCCCTGCACTATTGGCAACAAATTCATAGGCAAAGCACTGTGTGACTTAGGAGCCAGCATCAACTTGATGCCAATGTCAGTTTTCCAGAAGCTTGGCATAGAAGCAAGACCTACCACGGTGACACTTCAGCTGGGAGACCGATCCTATGAACATCCCAATGGTAAGATTGAGGATGTGTTGGTAAAGGTAGACAAAATTATTTTTCCAGCTGATTTCATCATTTTGGATTATGAGGCTGATATTAATGTCCCGATTATTTTAAGGAGACATTTTCTTTCCACAGGTAGGGCTTTGATTGATGTTCATAAAGGGGAGCTAACAATGCGCATGAATGAACATCAAGTTACATTTAATGTGTTTCAGACTTTAAAATGTACAGATGAACCTGATGAGTGCCAAGCAGAGGAGATGATGGAGTCCATTTACACTTTGGACATGACACAATTATACCAGGATACAAAATTTGATGCCAGCAACTTTGATGGCATAGCTGAACTGTTTGGGGAACCAGAAGAATCAGTCTTGGAGGCTGAGAATGCGAGTTATTTTGAGCCACTACAGTTGGCCGACAGAGAAATCAAGGCACCTAAACCATCAATTGAGGAGCCACCAGCATTGGAACTAAAACCACTACTAGATCACTTGAAGTATGCTTATTTAGGTGAACACTCAACTCTGCCGGTAATCGTTGCCACTATCTCACTAATGATCAGGAGGAAATATTGTTTGCAATATTACGTGAGTTTAAGCAGACATTAGGGTGGACTTTGGCAGAAATCAGAGGCATTAGCCCAAGCATTTGCATGCATAAGATTATCTTGGAGGAGTACCATAGCAAGACCATTGAAGGCCAAAGAAGGCTAAACCCAAGCCTGAAAGAGGTAATGAAAAAAGAGATCATAAAATGGCTTGATGTTGGGATTATATATCCCATTTCTGATAGCTCTTAGGTTAGCCCGGTGTAATGCGTGCCGAAGAAGGGTGGCATGACCGTGGTACAAAATAGTGAAGCTGAGTTGATCCCCTCTAGAACTATCACAGGATGAAGAGTGTGCATGGACTATAGGAGGCTGAACAATGCCACGAGGAAGGACCACTTCCCATTGCCATTCATTAATCAAATGCTAGACAGGTTGGCAGGTAAAGCTTTCTATTGTTTTTTGGATGGTTATTCAGGTTATAATCAGATTGCCATCGCCCCTGATGATCAAGAGAAGACTACGTTCACATGCCCATATGGGATGTTTACGTTTAGAAGGATGTCATTCGGCCTATGTAATGCACTGGCAACGTTTCAATGTTGCATGATGTCCATTTTTCTGATATGATCGAGCACAACATGGAGGTATTCATGGATGATTTCTCAGTGTTTGGCAAAACATTTGAGGAATGTCTTCAGAGTTTGGAGCAAGTCTTGAAGAGATGCATAGAGACAAACCTAGAGTTGAATTGGGAAAAATGCCACTTCATGGTGAAGGAGGGCATTGTTCTCGGACATAAGGTAACTGAGAGAGGGCTAGAAGTGGATCAAGCAAAAGTTGACGTAATTAAGCAGCTACCGCCTCCAACGAGTGTTAAAGGTATAAGGAGTTTTTTAGGACATACCAATTTTTATCGGCGTTTTATTAAAGACTTTTCAAAAATTGCTAAACCTTTATGCTTGTTGTTAGAACATAATGCCACTTTTGCATTTGACGATTCTTATTTGAGAGCATTTCAGGAGCTTAAAGAGAAGTTGATCAATGCTCCTATAGTTGTCGCACCGGATTGGAATGAGCCCTTCAAACTCACGTGCGATGCCAGGGACTATGTCGTTGGAGCAGTCTTAGGAAAAAGGCATGGAAAGGTTCTCCATGCCATCTACTATGCCAGCCGAACCTTAAACGAAGCACAACTGAATTACTCTACGACCGAGAAAGAATTTCTTGCGGTTGTATTTGCTTTTGACAAATTTAGATCTTATTTAATTGGTATCAAAGTTGTGGTTTTTACAGATCATTCGACATTGAAGTATCTCTTGGCAAAGAAGGATGCCAAGCCCAGACTAATCCGATGGACGCTTCTACTTCAAGAATTTGATCTTCAGATCCGAGACAAAAAGGGCAGTGAAAACCTAGTAGCTGACCATCTCTCACGTTTAGATCATCATCTTGAAGATGGTAAGACCAATTTTATAAGAGATGAATTTCCTGAAGAGTATTTGCTTGCAGTTCATGCCATGCCATGGTATGCTGACATTGTCAACTACTTGGTAAGTAACATTCTGCCACCAGACTTGGCATACAATGCCAAGAAAAGGTTCTTGTGGGAAGTCAGACAATACTATTGGGACGAGCCAATATTGTTCAAACAGTGTGCTGACCAAGTGATTTGTCGGTGTGTGCCCGAGGACGAGCTGCATAACATATTGCATTTGTGCCATGCCGCACCGTATGGAGGTCACTTTGCTAGGATGAAGACTGCTGCCAAGGTGTTGCAGTCAAGATTCTTTTGGCCCACAATATATAAGGATGTCCATGAGTATGCCAAGGCATGTGATCGATGCCAGCAGACAGGAAACATCTCTAGCAGACACCAACTACCGCTCCGAAACATTATGCATGTGGATTTATTTGATGTATGGGGGATAGACTTTATGGGTCCTTTTGCACCCTCATTTGGTAATGTATACATTCTTGTGGCTATTGATTACGTATCTAAGTGGGTAGAAGCTGTGGCTCTGCCAACAAACGATGCCAAGGTTGTTGCCAAGTTTTTGCACAAACACATTTTTACTAGATTTGGTGCCCCTAGAGTGATTATTCATGTCGAGGGCGCACCCATTTTAAATGTAATCTAATCTCCAAAGCTTTGTACAGGTATGGTATAAAGCAGAGAATTGCCACGGCATATCATCCACAAACGAATGGGCAAGCCGAGATTTCAAATAAGGAGATTAAAAACATTATAGAGAAGACTGTTAATCCATCAAGGAAAGACTGGTCTTTGAGGCTAGACGAGTCCTTATGGGCTTACAGAACCGCATTTAAAACTCCTTTGGGTACGTCACCATTTAGACTTGTTTTCAAAAAATCATGTCATCTTCCAGTGGAGCTTGAGCATAAAGCCTACTGGGCCATCATAACACTTGGCATGGCTTGGAGAGCTACTGGAGAAAAGAGGTTACTAGACCTAAATGAGTTGGAGGAATTCAAAACACAAGCCTGTGAGAACGCCATGATCTACAAGGAAAAGGCAAAACGTTGGCATGACTGTAGGATAATTCCAAGACAGTTTGAGGTAGGCCAACGTGTTTTGTTATTCAACTCACGGCTTAAGTTGTTTTTATTTGACTTTAAACCCTAGCCGGCCAAAATTTTGGTTGGAAATTAAATTTAAAATCAATCACCTTATCACTCTAATCCTTACCCTATCTTATCACTTCAACCTTATCACTCCACCCTTTTCTTTTTTTTTAAATTAATTATTTTCTCTCCCATCGTTATCCCTAATTACTACCCCCATTAAAACATTCAACCAACCCACAACCTTTCACTTTCTTACCTAGGCGGTTAAAAAATCCAAACAACTCTCTTACTTTTTACTTTCCTTTTGATAAGCAAGTACAAAATCCAAATTGTCCTTTTTCTTTATTTTTCAACACCATTTCAAGTTTCTTCAACGACTTTCAATGGCTTATTCCTCTACTCCCTTCAAGTGATTCTTCAATGAGGAAATCGAGAAAAAGTTTGAATCCAATTTTGCCTCGAGGAGTTTTTGCTATGAGAAGCACTTTGATCTCAAAACAGAGACGAACAATGGCTTCCCTCCGGAAGCCATGTCTACGATTAACTTGCACAAATGGACTCAGTTCTGCCAGCAAAGGGGGGATGTTTATGCCATAATCATCCAAGAATTATATGCACACCTTGTGACCAAGGAACCACCATTCTTGATGATTAGAGGTAAATGTGCTCGTTTCGATGAAGGGCAAGAGGATGAGTATTTTGAGTACGCGAATTCAATGAACACTGCCAAGACAAAGAGGCTGCTGGCGGATCTGTGTGAGCCTGGAACGGCAAGGACAATTTCATCCAAGGGGCACCGTACGATGAAGATCTAGCATTGAAAACCCAATGGAGAGGATGTAATCACTCCCTCAAGGCTAATCTGATGCCCACATCCTATAACGAGACCGTGTCGGAAGAGAGGATGATTTTGTTGCACTCCATTGTTATGGGGCGCAAGATCAATGTTGGCAAGCTTATTATTGAGGAAACTTAGAAGTGCGCATCAAAAGGTACTGACAGCTTGTTTTTCCCTTTGTTGATCTCTAACATTTGCATGCTCCACGATGTGCCAAAGCTTGATACAGATAAGGGGCAAACGATCAAAGGAACACCAATTACTGCTACTATATAGAGGAATCTTGTTGCTGCCGAGCCCAAGGACAAGAGCAAGGGAAAGGCAAAGGCACACACGCCAAAGCCTAAGGAGTCAAAGGCCGCACCAGCAACCACGCCAGCAACCGTGCCAGACAGTTTACTGGCAATGCTGTCCCAAATTCATCAACGCCAGGAGATTATTCTTCATAAGCTGGAAAAACTAAGGAGCTCAATGTCAAGATGCGACATTACATCCAGGCTAGGGATGTTGTAATCAGGGAGGCTCTTACAAAATTATCAACTAATTTTGTGCCAGAATTTCCAGACTTCCCTGTCGAGCCCTCTGCTAGCGATAATGCCATGCCAGCTAGTCCAGTTCATACCCAGTCCGATGCCATAGTCATGTTGTCCCTAGTTAAAGTCGAGTCTGTCGGTTCTGATTCTTCATCTGAATCAAAGGAAACCAAAGCCAAGTTTCCAGTAACACCTGTTGTCCATACGCTATCTGATGCCACTGATGCACCTGCCACATCAGAGCCTGCCAAGGAAAAGGAGGAACTGCCGCTTCAAAACCAAGCTTGAAAAGAAAGAAGCATATGGCCCCTGATCGTGGGCCGTATGTAAGAAGAAAGACCCATGCCACATGGCAAATAGTCTTCGAAGGGAGTCTTCTTCTTTCTAAACTCGTTTACATTTCATGCCATTACATTTACATGATCATGCATTTTTATTTTATTTTGTTGTTTTTCTTGTATATATGTGTTGTTTCATGCATTGAGGATAATGCACATCTTGGGTTTGGGGGTGTGCACCCTTACATTTATGCCATACATTTCATGTTTAATTTATGTTGCCATGCCATATAGGTCATTTAGAATAGATGCATACCGAACCACTAAAAAAAGAAAATTTTGCCTCGGTTTAATCTTGAAAAATGTTAACAATTGTTAGGCAAGCTTAATTTGATCTTGGTGTCTGTCCATTGAGTAAATTCTAATCTTTAGTTGTCATGCCATGCCAGCAGAGTAGTATGCCAGGTTAGCTTGGCAATTGATCTCTAGTTTAGGGAACTGAAAATTCACTTAACACGTAGTATGTATCTAGTTCCTTAGCAAACTTAGACTTTTTGAAACTATGCTTAGATATGAAAAAAAAATTGATGCCAGGGTAAAAAGAAATAAATAAGGCAGCAATGTTCTGCCAAGGCAAGAAAAAATTGAACTCTCCTCTACTTAGGGATAATAAGTTACTTGGGGCTTCATGGTTTGCTCCCTCTTAGTTCTCAAGTCCAAAACCTTAGAGTATGAGTTTAAGAGAAAGCCTAGTGATATCTAGATTAAGGTGGGGATTCGTGGTATGCTCCCTCTTATCTCTCACGCTAAATAGTGTCACGAAGCAAGCTTAAATTAATGCCACTAGAAACCATTGGCGAAGAAAGAAAAGAAAAAAATGAATGAAAAGAAAAGGAAAAAAATCTGAGTTTAGGTAGTAAAATTTGTCTAAGGGAGTAAAAGGATACTTGATGCATATTGCCTGCACATCATGCACTCTTCATGAATTTAGACTAGAGTTCTATTGTTGCACTTGAATTACTACCTGCTTGGCATTATTGTATTAAGATACTGAGGACAAAAATAGAGCCAAAATCTGCTTGCAGTACTTGTTGGCATTTTAACCAAAATTTTGTCGAGGTAACATTTTCACAGTTTTTGTTTTTATTTTGTTTGCATTACTTGAGGACAAGCAATGAGTTAGGTTTGGGGGGTTGTTACCTCTCCAAAAGTACTGTTTTTAATGTCAATCTTACAATGCTTTTGCTTGTTTTTAAGTGCATTTAGCTGCATTAGGATGTTAAAACCATGCATTTGCATCAGAAGTTTAGAATTCTATCTATGCCAGTGTGAAGGGTTGTTTTGTTGGCAATTTTGCAGGTTTGGCATAGGATTTGGCCCAGAAAAGCAACACAGGAAGGAGGGCCAGAGAGAATGCTGAGTGTTGTTGGCACAGATGGACCAGACAATGCCAAGCACCGGTTGGCAGAGAAGTGAACTTGATGCCACGCCAAGAAGCTGTTAGACCCCAAAAAAATAGGAAATGATCAGGCTCCGAAAAGATAGCAATTGGATCAATCTCCGAAAAATAACGGATAAGGTGGTGCCAAGACTTGTTGGGAGATTCATGCCAAGCTTGGACACCAAGGCAGCGTCGGCAGTATGACGTTAGCCCTAGCCTGATCAGCTCTCATTTAAATTTGGATAAGACGATAATCTCTTATCCCTTGGGCAGTTGAAATTCAAAATTCAAATGAGGAGCTCATCCTATCCCTTCCTCGCATGCCTATTTAAACACCATCCAAGCTAGACTTTAGAGGGCGAAGAAGATTGGATCGTGAGGAGTTGGTGTGCGACGATTGACAGCCGACTGCACCTAGGAATGGTGGTCTGACCAGCTTGGCCAAGAAGCCTGGATCTTGAAGGGCTGCATCGAGAGACACCTTCTAGCCCATTCTCTCTTTCAAGCTATTTTATTTTGTTTTTAATGATGATGTATTACGAAAATGTTTGTGGGTTGTTGGTTAAATCCCTCACCATGAACTAATTTAATAGTTGGTGGGGGATGTTTGCGTTGAACGCTATTTTTATGTTTTAGTTTTTAATAATAAATCTACCTTGGCAATGTTTTCACTATTCGATATACTTTAATATTTCCTAAATACTATGCCAAGCGAGAGCTGGCACTGTTGGCCTATTGCCCCTCAATATCTTAACAGACTTGGGGTGGCAACGATCAAGTTGTTGAATACTAAGGAGAGAAGCTTCGAGAGAAGTCGTTCAAGTAGATGAACTTACTTCGGGAGTGAAATCTACCCCTTAGGAGTATAGATTGGATCTTAATCAAATTGGTTTATTTAAAAACATGCACTATAGAGATATAGGGGTTTTTACATGATCAATTTAGGGCAATGACCATCGAGAGAGGCTTTTCTAATTTTGAATCTGCTCGGCAAGCAATGCCAAGACAGGTTGTTATTAAAGGCTGGCACGTCATGAATAGCGTAAAAACCAGGCATTTCCTGCCAATGCTCATCATTCATTAAAATACCTTCCTTGCCAACGTCTTACCTTACTTTCACTTATTTCTTTTCTTTTTAATTATTTTCCAAAACCAATTTCAAATCAAATCAACCTTTTTCTTAAGGCAAGTAACAATCAAGACAATTGAATTCCAAGTCATTCTCTGTGGGATCGATACTCAGCTTACCAGCTGTATTACTTGTAGACCGTGTATACTTGCACGCAAAAGACTCGTTTTGGCACTGTTTTCATACTTTTCCAACACATACCTTTTGCCACTTTTTGCCAGCATTTTACCCAGAGAGTCTACAATAGTCCCTAAAGGTTTTGAATGTTTTGCAGTCCAGTCCCAAAATCTGATTAAATCAATTTTAAAGGGGATATTTGCATTTTTGGTCCCTCAAACTTTTGGTGGCTTCCAATTTGGTCCTAATGCGAGGGTATAATTACAGATTTAGTCTCCAAACCTTGTAAATATTTCAATTTTAATGCAAAATTTAATTTTAATTTTGACTTAATTTTTGCACAGTTTTTTTTATTTCTTTAATTTTAGTCCTTTATTTATATGTTATGTTATATTTGATATGTTTTATTATTATTTTTACTTGTTCATTTATTGTAATTAATATATAATTTATATAAAATATGTATAGTACATGTTTAGTATATTTATATGTATATAATGCTAGTATAATATATCTATTTATAATATATTAATGTGAAATGTATATGCATATATTTATATAATATCGACAGTATATATATAGTTTATTATGTGTATTATTTATAATAATCATTATTTGTTTATTATATTTAATAGTATTTTTATGTTTATTATTATATTTTCATGTTTAATATTATTACCATTATTATGTATATATATATTTTTTATTTTCCTATTATGTATTACTTTATTTTACATGTATATATGTATATTATTTTAACTATATAATATGTATATTATTGTAATATTATATATGTAAGGTTTTCTTTCTTTTTATAATATATATATATATGTATAGGTATATGTGTATTATAATAAATATTATATATGTATTATCATACTTATATACATGTTTATATCATTTCAGGTGTATTTTTTTAACTTGGCTTAATATTAAGGGAATATTTTCCAATTTATTTCGGGAAACGGCTAGGAAGTGGTGTCCTGGCTCATTCAGGTGTCATCTTCCTTGGTTGTTGTAAATAAGGAAATGTTCTCCTTATAATGTTTTTAGGGTTTAAATTTTAAATTAGAATTAAAATTTTTATTTTCTTGCAACGACGACACTTAATCAACGCGGTACCAATTTTGGGCGTTGTGAGGGTGCTAATCCTTCCCCACGCATAACCGACTCCCGAACCCAAACATTTTGAATATCTAGTCAAATTTTAACGTGTCCGGCCTACCAAAGTGGCCGGTGGCGACTCCATTTTCTATTTTTTAAATTTTTACGATATTCTGTTGGGAGTGTCATCCTGGTCTCCGGGTGTCGTCTCCTTTGATATCGGACATAAAATATTTTTTATCGATCTTTATTTAAAAAAACGTCTTTGACATTATCCTTAGCTGTTAATGAAGATTGGGAACTTCACCAACTAGACATCAAAAATGCCTTTCTAAATGGAAGATTAGAAGAAGAAGAGGTATACATGCAAATTCTCCAGGAATGAAACAAGAAGCAGATGGGAAAACTGTTTGCAAGCTGGAAAAGTCATTGTATGGGCTAAAGCAATCGCCTAAAGCTTGGTTCGAAAGGTTTACTGAAGTCATTATAAAAATTGGCTACAAACAATGTCAAGCAGATGACACATTGTTTGTAAAAATTACTTCAGGTAATAAGAAATCAATTCTGATTGTATATGTTGACGATATCATAATTACAGGTGATGATATTTGTGAGATTAATAGCTTGAAAAAGCTACTTTCAACTGAGTTCGAAACAAAGGAGCTAGGCAGCCTTAGGTACTTCTTAGGGATGAAAGTAGCAAGGTCTAAAGATGGTATTGTTATAAATAAAAAAAATGTTCTTGATTTACTTTCAGAAACAGAAATGCTAGGGTGCAAACCAACTGAAACACCAATGGAGGCTAATCTGAATCTACGAAAAGAAGAAATGGGCAGCCCTGTCAACAAAGAGCAGTATCAAAAATTTGTGGAAAAGCTGATTTATTTGTCACTCACTCAACCAGACATAGCTTTCTCTGTAAGTATTGTTAGCCAACACATGAGTGATCCAAGGGAGGAACACCTCGAAGCTGTGTATAGAATCTTAAGGTATTTGAAGATGACCCCGGGACACGGTTTAATCTTCAAGAAGAATGAAGACAAATCAGTAAAAATATTTACAGATTCAAGTTGGGCAGGTGACCTAACCGACAAAAAATTTACTAGTGGTTATTGTTCTTTTGTGTAGGGAAATTTAGTCACATGGAGGAGCAAGAAGCAACCATTGGTGGCTAGGAGCAGTGCCGAAGCTGAGTATAGGGCTATGGCTTTGGGAATCTGTGAAGGAATGTCGCTGCAAAGATTGTTGGCAGAACTAGGACTCAAGCATTTTGAAGAGTTTGAACTGCAAATTGATAGCCGATCAGCTATCAGCATTGCCAAAAATCCGGTTCATCAAGATAGAACCAAACATGTGGAAATTGATCGACATTTTATTGTTGAAAAGGTCAATGGAGGAATAGTCAAACTACACTTTATTCCTACAAAGGATCAGCTAGTTGATGTTCTTACCAAAGCACTATCAAGAGATATTTTTGATAAGTTTACATCCAAGCTGAGACTTTACAATGTATACTCCCCAACTTGAGGGGAATGTATATTGGTGAAGATTGCATAAAATTAGGGAATTATATTCCCAAATATCTAGTTGCTAATATTTAAGAATTATTTCCCTAATCTCTTAGTTAATATTAGCTATAATTACGAACTAGATTTATTTTGTAATTTATTTGTAATTACTATTTTCCTAATTTAGATTTTTTCTGTAAACTATAAATAGGTTTAACCTTTATCAATAAAAGTATGTAGAAAAACAGAGAAGAGAACTTACCTCTCTGCACCAAATACTCATTATCTACAAAAACATATTATATAAATGTATTAATGCTTATATAATCCAATTATTGGATTTAAGGTAATTAATTTTTTATAAGGAGAAAAGAATAGTTATTTGAGATCGAATAATTTTTAATATAATTTTCTCACTTTTTTAGTACGATTTTTGTAATCAATATCATTACTAAGAGGTAGCTGAAATTATTACCGTCCAATTATAGCAATATGAATTTCAATGAAAATATAATATGATAAAATGATTTGATTAATTGTTTCATATATCATTTGTTCCATGGCATTGGTGAGGTGTTGTCAGTGCAGGAGTGGAATGCGTGTTGGAAATTTATGTTTACCATATTATAAGTCAACTTATCGAAATAATTATTTTATTTTAAGCAATATTTTTTGATAAATTCTATTTAAATTTAAAATCTAATGATAAGATTAGAAGATAATTATTTTTAAATGGGTAAACTACCCTAACAATCCCCAAACTTTTAGGACGTTATTAATATGGTCATCAAACTTTTAAAATTTTTATTACAATCACCCAACTTTTATATCGTTTTTATTACGGTGTCATTGTTGTTAGCTTCCATCAGTATTTTTTCTTCATTTTTCTCTTATTTTTTTCTTCATTTTTCTCTTTTTCCTGTCTTCTCTGTCTTTCCTCTAAGAACATAAAAACCGGTGAGAACAAGGCATTTCATCTCTTTCATTTCCTTTATTTTTTCTACCATAAACCGTTTATTATATACATAAAACCCATGAAACCATTGCTCTTTCAGTTCGCTCTTGAGGGTTATAACCGACAAAAAGAATATGTATAATCCAGTGTTCATTCCATACATAAAACCCATGAAATCATTTCAATTGCTACTTTCATGAAGCTTAAATCTAATTCAAAAAATCACTAACTTTAATTTTTTTCTTAGACTCTTCTAAAACAACCAAAAGTATATCATTTCTTCGAAGTTCTAACTTCCATTCCATTAGCGATGTAACAACCCGGATTTCGAGTTAGCAAATCGGGTCTTGGACCGGGTATTGAGCCTCAGGTTGAGGGCCCAATTAAGATTTTAGCTTTGGGCTTTATGGTTAAAGATGGTTGGGGTTTGTTAATTATTTGGTAGAATAAAAAGAAAGAATAAAAGAAAAGTAAGAAAAAGTGAGAAAGAAAATAAAAAGGAAAAATAAGAATAGTTTGAATTTTAAATAAGGAGTGGGTGGTTGAAAAGTGAGGAAGGGAATAATGAGGAGAGAGAAAAGGAAAAAGATGAGAATGGTGGGTGAGAGAGAAGAGAGAAAAGCTTGAGATGAAATTTTAAACTCTGATCTATGGAGATCTAGCCATCTAATCATGACACCACCACCGTCATTGTGTTCATCTTGCCGAGACAAGTCCGCCGTTACCAGCATCACCGCCGTCAGAGTTGCTGTCAGAGGAGGTGAGAGAGAGGAAGTTTCGGGTTGTGCAGTTCAAGGGGCTAGAGGGCTCGAATTAAGAAACGGAGGCCACCACCGAGTTCACTGGCTCGAGAATAGTCGGCCGGTGAAGTTTGGTCACCAGAAGCCGCCGGAGCCGCCGTCACGCGTCCCCACGCCCCGCCACTATGCGTGGGCGTGGTCCTGCACCAGGGGACAGAGTCGCCCGAGTGGACTCGGCCCAACTCGGTCGAGTCAGGCCGAGTTTATTCAGCGTGAGCCAAGTCAAGCCGAGGCGAGCAGAGCCGCGTCAAGCCGAGCCGAGCTGCGTCGAGTTGAGCGGCGCCACTGCCGCCGTCAGCCGCTACTTCCGTTGACCGCCGCAGCTATCGCCATCGACCGCTGCTGCCGTTGACCATCATCAGCCGCTGTTGACCGTCGTCAACTGCCATCATTAATCGTCGTTGGCCGCTGCCGTTACCGTCGGCATTGACTTTTTTAGAAGACCATACCCTGTGGTTTCTCGACGCTCCAGATCCAATGGCACAGTCTGTTTTTCTAAATTCAAACCCGGTAAGCTATTTTTACGTGTTTGACCCTTTACTTGGCATAAGAGGTGTATGAAATTTAAGTGTTTTCGTAATTGTTGATATGCGAGGATTAATCGGGTCGGATATCGGATCAAGTGGAATATTCAGGAAGCTAGGATGAGGATTTTAGCGATGTCAGCATAAGGTTAGTATACCTCGAACTTCGAAATGCTTCATGAGCATCATAAGTGTAATTGCCTTGGATGTTAGTGGTTGCAAAATAGGAGATAAGTAATAAGCATGCGTCGATACTGGTATTGTGAGGCTTGATAATTATTAAAGTGCTTGATGAGTTTGAGGATGTTCAAAGCTGTTTATGAGCTTTAGAGATTGTATAGGATTGTCTGAATATTCGTATGATTATCTGATTCATGATTGCTATGTGATGGTGCCTTGTGTGCTAGTGGAATGAATTAATATATTCAATTGAATATGGGTTAGGGACAGTGCTGATAATATTCGATTAAATGCCTAAAAATTGGTAATTATTATTAAATGACTTAAATGCGCTAGCAACAAACTATAATGACTTTCATAAGCTTTAGGGGTAAAATAGGGCCTCGTAATTAATATTGATGTCGACGTGCTTAATGGCCTATTGCTAGTTGACCGGAATAGGCTATAATAACAGACTAATATAGCTTATCATTTGTTAAATTGCTTATAGAACCGGTAATTAACACTAATTGGTTTAAAATTCAGTTTGAGATGGAAAATTACGAATATAATTAACAAATGTAATAATGTGGATTGTTGGAAGTAATTAATGGGAATGAATTGTATTACTCCTCCATAAAACGTAATAACCCGGTAATGCTTGATTGGTTGTAATAGCAATAATAGGGACTTGTGGTGGGTCGTGTGATCGTTCTGTGCTAGGTAGGGCACTTGTATGGATCCGTGGTGGATCATGTATGGTTACGTGCCAGGCAGGGCACCTGTTTTGTTAAGAGTCTTTGTTTGGTGGGATCTGGATACTAGTGAGTGAGTTTTGCAACACATGAAGGCCACTCGATGTGAGATTCTGATGATGAAATGAAAGCCATCCGATGTGAGATTCTAGGTGATGATATTTGCTCGATGTGAGATTCTGAGCCCCGCTCGATGTGAGATTCTGAGTGAAGACTCAATGTGAGATTTCGAGTATACCGCTCGATGTGAGATTCCAAGAAGCTCGATGTGAGATTCCGAGCATGGGTGGGTCTCCCAATGTCGGGTGACATTGGGCCTCGCTATTGGTTTGCTTTATTGATGTGCTTATGGCAGTTGTGATGTTGTTTATATGCTTGATATGTGTTTAGGCATTTATGGTAGCACCACATGTTTATTTATCTCTTCTTATTGCTTGTACTAGCTTGCACGCTTACGTTTATGATTAGCATGAAGTATAGTAGAGTAGATGTGTACCACTGAGCTTTGTAAGCTCAGCGCTCAGAATCGTTGCTTTCGTGCGTAGGTTAACCGTTGGATCGTGGGATCGTGGAGAACTATCAGATCAGGATTCTAGCATGGGGATCTTCAGAGTACGGTATTTGAGTGTAGTGGGCTATGTGTTTATAGGGCCTTACATGTCGAGTCTGTATTTGTTATTTTGAAATTGTATCATTCAAATTGTACCTTCAAGTGTTTTAAATTTTAATTGGAGCTCCTTTGTACCCTTTTATTCACTTATATATATATATTTATTTTAATCATTGGTTTTAAGTGTTTTTGAGATACTTGTTGGGTTGATCCTGTTTGAAAAGAAATTTTATGGTTTTGGTTTGGGCTTGAGGCCTAAATGTGACATTCGGGCCGAGGGTGTTACATTTAGTGGTATTAGATCTTATGTTTAGCCGGTTCTAGGAAACCCTGGGGTGGTATAGGTGTTTTAGTAAGGTATCTTGTGAATACAAGCCCTTAATCTAAATTCGTACTCCTTAAGGCTGGAATTTTAATAGTGCATCTATTGTTGCGACGTCAAGATAGTTATGATCATGGCCGAGAGGACCGAGTTAAGTGCAAGACAGTTAATGGTAGTGATCCCGATAGTGGGGTCGCCTCAAATTGTCGAGATGCAAGTTAGTCGAATGACACCTGAGTCGAGAATGTATTTTCCTCATGTCGCATGAGTGGCATTTTTGTTGTGTGTTGTAGTCACCCTTAAGTCTTCAGGTTCATTGCAAGAGTTCGCAACAAGGAATCTTTATCGTTATGCGTGGATAAAGGTTTTGTTGTAGGAATGGATAATCTGCTCTCGAAATCGATCGGTGAGTGCACATTGGTTGGAGAACCCTTTATTTGTTTAAAAATGAGTATTTGTTGACACTATGAGAGTATCATTGTCATTCTTAAGGGCATTCCTCGGAGATAGTGGAATCAGGATCCATTAGTTAGTCTGAGTATGGCCGAAGTTGGATGTTTTACCAGTTTAAAGGAAAGCTACCTTTTTAAGAGTTGTTGCACCGTGGGAGTTGTTCTTGTTAATCAAGTGAGAAGCTAGCTAGTGATGTAGAGACTGAGTTTAAGGGTTTGAGACCTCGATGGAGCCCAACTTTTATAAATAAAAATGTTAGATTGTCGCCCTTTCATCGTAATCTTCGCAGCAATAGTTTTGAGGATGGCAACAGGGTTGTGAGATAGGTTTAACCGAATCGATAGGTGTTAATGTATACAGTTCGATGCTCGAGAGCTTTTAGGTTACCAGAGTGCTTGTTTATGCTTAATGAAGGAGTCGTTAAGATCTTTCCATATCAAGAACGTAAGTAGATGTTAAGGTAAGACCGAGTTGGATGCCAACACCATTGTAGCTGTCAGAGGATATCGAACTAGTTGAATAGTTAGAGATTCAGTTTCAGAGGAACAACTTGAATAAGATCATCCTCGTCTAAGTGCTTCGCTCAAGGGAGAGTCAGACTTGTTCTCTAGTAAAAAGTCGATTCTTGAATGTGCTACCCAAACCGTTGATAATTGTTAAGCGATCGTAGAAGACTGTTACCCGTTTCGAAGGTGGATAACCCGTTTAACTGAACGTGTAGCACCTGCGTGTTTCTTTTCAGATTAGTTTGGAAGGGTGATGCCTATTGTTAATGTATTGAGGTTAGAAAATGGATTTTGGAAAGAACATTCTCTTTTTTCTTTGAGTACGTTGTGATAGTGTGTAATGTTCACGGTGACATCAAGGTATTTTGGATGAAGATAAGGTGGGAGCCACTGTGTTGTCTCTTGAATTTAAATTGGATGTTTTACGTGTCAGGTGTGGATGTAAAGGAATACAGAAAGTTTGGTGTTGAAGATATAATCATCTCATTGACCATGTGTGTGGTAAGGGTTAATTATCGTACAATCAGTTAAGAAAGCAAGGGTTTGAGAATTTGTAAACGCTTTTGATTGTATCACAGTCACTCTGTAGCAAGCTGAAGGACATCGGTGGAAAACTGTGATATGTTAAGCCATTTATCGTGACAGTGGAGTGGACTTGATCAGAACTGAATGAGATTTTGAGGTTTTCGAAGATGTTTTGTTGTACCGTTAGAGCCGTATTTTGGTGCTAAAAAAGAAAGGTTGTGTTCTCCCCAATAGAGTGATGTTTGAGGTACTTGATTTCTAAGGAAATTTGCAGTTTAGATGATGACATGAGATAAGGTATGTAAGAACTGTTGATGGTGTAACCGATCAGCACCTAAGAGGGTGAGCTAAATAAGAAGTGGATCGTATCGGGTAACAAGATTCAGAGTATCATACTGTCATATGGGGCTATCCTAGATAATGCTCATGTAAGAGAGTATCGTTCTAGCTCTATTCAGTACCGGTACCCGTGTGTCCTTTAGCATGTTTTGAGTTAAGGGTTGATTTGCTTTGGGAATCACGAGAAGAAATATTTGATTAAGTTAAGAGGATACAATGTTATGATTGAAATTGGGTCCGATGGTTGAAATCTTGTGGTAAGTGTTTTGGAAAATACGTATCAAAGTAAGAGATTTTCCCTTATAGTACAGTGGTTTGTATATGACAAATTTTGAGAGTGACATTGGTACCAAGCTTTCATCACGTGTTCAGGAAACAATGTGGAGTCGTGTGTTTTAGATGGTGATATGTAGTTGGCTTGCTATCAGTTGAGAGTTAAGCATTGAGTTCCTCAGAATTGTGGGGATGCTTTGGTATTCATCGATGAAAATTAAATGGATGAACATGGATTTTGTACAGGATTTGTGAGTGCGCAGTTTTGTTGAGCAATGATATAGTTCTTGGGTATGAATCGATCGATAAGTTTTCAGCAAAGATGTAAGTCACAGAAAGTCTGCTTGGTTTGTTTGCTAATTGGGTTGTATGTCACAGCGAAGCGTTCATGTCACCTTTTAGCACAAGATTCGAAGATTGATAAACCTTTTTCTTTGGTGGGCTCTTATTACGATGATAGATTTGAGTGGTATTTCAGATGATGTGTTCTCCAGACACGTTGTGGTTTGAATCGTAAGACCCTTGCGAGAACCGAGTTGGTGAGAGCTATGTTGGCTGCCGATATAGATTCTATTTTGAGTTTAATGTGAATGCTTGAGCCAAGTTGGGGTGTCGTTAGTTTTCAAAATTTAGCGTCCGGTAAGCGATGTTTTGGATGAGAATGCCGTTAGAGTCTCTATCAGGGAGTTACCTCGAGAATAGTTGTCTAGTTTGGATGCAACGGCTGTTTAACCTCCTATTCTTTTGATCGTGTGTTGTAGGAGAAGAATTCAAATGCAACAATTTCTTGGGCTTCTACAGAATAAGTTAAGTTCCTTTGATGAAGTGTCTGCGTGACGTTTTGTCAAGACATCGTTGAGTTTTGGCTTGTCGTTTGTGAAGTACCAAACGAGGATAAAATCCTCCCATGGAAAAGAATCAGTTGTGATATTGTTCGTACCATTAGAAGGCATGGTCATGTTGATAGGTGTTGTGAGAGATTAGAGTAGCGCAGGGGGAAATTCTTAGGAACGTTGTATAGTTGTAATGGTTTCAGCTTTTTCTTATGGGTGCAAATTTCGGGGATGAAATTTCTTTTAAGGAGAGGAGAGTTGTAACGACCCGAATTTTGGGTTAGCGAATCGGGTCTTGGACCGGGTATTGGGCCTCAGGTTGAGGGCCCAATTAAGATTTTGGCTTTGGGCTTTTATTGTAAAAGATGGTTGGGGTTTATTAATTATTTGGTGGAACAAAAGAAAGAATAAAAGAAAAGTTAGAAAAAGTTAGAAAAAATAAAAAGGAAAAATAAGAATAGTTTGAATTTTAAATAAGGAATGGGTGGTTGAAAAGTGAGGAAGGGAATGATGGAGGAGAGAGAAAAGAAAAAAGATGAGAATGGTAGGAGAGAGAGAGAAGAGAGAATAGTTTGAGATGAAATTTCAAACTCTAATCTACAGAGATCTAGCCGTCTGATCACGACACCACCACCGCCATTGTGTTTATCTCGCCAAGACGAGTCCGCCGGTACAAGCATCACTGCCGTCAGAGTTTTCGTCGGAGGAGGTGTGAGAGAAGAAGTTTTAGGTTGTGCAGTTCAAGGGGTTAGAGGGCTCGAATTAAGAAGCGGAGGCCACCACCGAGTTCACCGGCTCAAGAATAGTCGACCGATGAAGTTTGGTCGCCAAAAGCCGCTGGAGCCACCGTCACGCGCCCCCACTTGCCGCCGTTGCGTGTGGGCGTGGTCCTGCACCAGGGGACCGAGTCGCCCGAGTAGACTCGGCCCAACTCGCCTGAGCCAGGCCGAGCTGACTCGGCCCGAGCCAAGTCAAGCTGAGTCGAGTCGCGTCAAGCCGAGCCGAGCACTGCCACTGCCATCGCTGTCAGCTGCCGTCAACTGCCGTCGTCATTAACTATTGTCCACCGCCGTTGATCGTTGTCAGCCGCCATTAACTGTTGATCGTCGTCGTTGACCGTTGACTATATTGTACAGTCCGTTTTGCCAAATTCGAACCTGGTAAGATGTTTTTACGTGTTTGACCCTTCGCTTGGCATAATATGAGGTGTATGGAATTTAAGTGTTTTCGTAATTGTTGATATGCGAGAATTGATCGGGTCGGGATATTGGATTAAGTGGAATATTCGAGAAGCTAGGATGAGGATTTTAGAGATGTCAGCATAAGCTTAGTTCACCTCGAACGCTGAAATACTTCATGAGCATCATAAGTGTAATTCCTTGTATGTTAGTGGTTGCAAAGTAGGAGATGAGTAATAAGCATGCGTCGGTACTAGTATTACGAGGCTTGATAATTATTAAAGTGCTTGATGATTTTGAGGATGTTCAAAGCTGTTATGAGCTTTAGAGATTGTATAGGATTGTTTGAATATTCGTATGATTATCTGATTCATGATTGCTATGTGATGGTGCCTTGTGTTCTAGTGGAATGAATTAATATATTTTATTGAATATGGGTTAGGGACAATGCTGATAATATTCGATTAAATGCCTAAAAATTGGTATTTATTATTAAATGACTTAAATGCGCTAGCAACAAACTATAATGACTTTCATAAGCTTTAGGGGTAGAATAGGACCTCGTAATTAATATTGATGTCGATGGGCTTAATGGCCTACTGCTAGTTGACTGAAATGGGCTATAATAATGGGCTAATGTAGTCAATCATTTGATAAATTGCTTATGGAACTGGTAATTAACACTAATTGGTTTAAAAGTCAGTTTGAAATGGAAATTTACGAATATGATTAACAAATGTGATAATATGGATTGTTGGAAATAATTAATGGGAATGAATTGTATTACTCCATAAAATGTAACAACTCGGTAATGCTTGATTGGTTGTAATAGCAACAATAGGGACTCGTGGTGGGTCGTGTGATGGTTGTGTGCCAGGTAGGGCACTTGTATGGATCCGTGGTGGATCATGTATGGGTACGTGCTAGGCAGGGCACTTGTTTGGTTAAGAGTCTTTGTCTGGTAGGATCCGGATACCCAGTGAGTGAGTGTTGCAGCACATGAAAGCCACTCGATATGAGATTTCGAGTGATTAAATGAAGGCCATCTGATGTGAGATTTTGGGTGATGATATTTGCTCGATGTGATATTTCGAGCCCCGCTCGATGTGAGATTCCAAGCGAAGACTCGATGTGAGATTCCAAGTATACCACTCGATGTGAGATTCCAAGCATGGATGGGTTTCCAGTGTCGGGTGACATTAGGCCTCGCTCTTGGTTTGCTTTATTGATGTGCTTATGGCAATTGTGATGTTGTTTATATGCTTGACATGTGTTTAGGCGATTATAGTAGCGCCACATGTTTATTTATCTCTTCTTATTGCTTGTACTAGTTTCCATGCTTACGTTTATGATTAGCATGAAGTACAGTAGAGTAGATGTGTACCACTGAGCTTTGTAAGCTCAGCGCTCGAATTCGTTGTTTCCGTGCGTAGGTTGATCGTTGGATCGTGGAGCACTATCAGATCAGGATTCTAGCATGGGGATTCTTCAGAGTACTGTACTTGAGTGTAGTGGGCTATGTGTTCATAGGACCTTACATATGGAGTCTGTATTTGTTATTTCGAAATTGTATCTTTCAAATTGTACCTTCAAGTGTTTTAAATTTTAATTGGAGCTCCTTTGTAATCTTTTATTTACTTATATATATTTATTTTAATCTATGGTTTTAAATGTTTTTGCGACTTACTTGTTGGGTTGATACTGTTTGAAAAGAAATTTTATGCTTTTAGTTTGGGCTTGAGGCCCAAATGTGATATACGGGTCGAGTGTGTTACAGGCGAGGCTCTCAACCATCATTTTAATACCAGTTCCAAGGGTTCATCAATATTGTTTCTTTCTAAGTTGTCAATGCAAAAGCCGCATTGCCAACATCGACAACTGCAGTGGTCGTGTATATATATATATATATCAAGATTCCTCTTTTATTGCCAAAGCTTCTTGTCTAGTTTTTATTGTAATATCCCAAATTTTGTTAAACAGTGTTAAGGTCATTTGGTACTAAGTTAGTAGCTTAAAAACTAACTTAGTGTCTAAAATGAAAAAATTGGAAAAGTTAGGATTTCTTTAATTAGGAGCTTTAGAAAAGGAATTTCTGAGGTTTAAAGGTATCATGAGATCGAGGATAAACAGATCAGGGCACATGCAAACTTTGTTTGAAATCTGATAAAATTGAAAGGAGAATTGAAGGTTAAAATTTAGTGACCAAAATGATAATTTTCAAAAGTTGGTTGCTAAATCATAAAGAAAGGAAAAGTTTAAATCCATAATAAAGGATTTGATCAATAACTAATTTTATCCTATAGATGGATAAATTCGATCAGTGAGTAAAAATATGATATAGGTCCCGGGAATGAAAATGCAGTATAAGGTATCGAATTTGGATCAAATAAAATTATTAAGTGTACTCAGACCAAGAAAACACTAGGATGAGTGACCTTTGGGAAGGTCCCATAAAAGTGTTTCTGATCGATATTTTGGACTCATTAAGAGTAGAGAATATTCATATGGAATTCCGATAAAGGATTTCTAATATAAATTTTACTCGATGAGGATTTTCGATAATTATCAGAATAATAGACTGGGTTAGGAAAATTCAGTCTAAGTCTTTAGGAAAGAAAGTTTTTATGAGATAATAATATTAATTTTCCGAATATGGAAATATAAAATTCTCGGAATAAATCCGATAGCTCGGTAAATGTAAAATCGCAGTAGAAGTGTTTTGTGAATATCGGGAAATCGGATGGAATTGAAATTTCAAAGATTGTTCCATAAGCCATAGAAAATCATAAAATAATATTTATGTAATAGTGGCCGGTTGGGAAAGAACTAATTTAGTTAGATTGTAATGGAATGTCAATTTTTGAAACAAACTAGTAAATAAAGACTAGTTAGATGGCAAATTGGTCATTTGGAAAGGATGGCAAATTCAAAATATTTTTAAAATGTTAGGGATGTTTTTGGAAGATGAAATATAGAAGGATTTAATCTTGGCCCTTGATTTTAGATGAGATTAAATTAGCCATTAGATCTAAAGGCTAAGTTGGTAATTTCACTATTTAAATGAATTTAAAATTCATTTAATTTTACAAGTGGAAAAAATAAAACAAATTCAAAGTATTTTAGTCAAAAAGATGAAGAAAATTTTGTTCATCTTTCTCATGCCAACCGTGAGCTATAGGAAACCATGGGAGAAAGAATATACAAATTTTCTTTGGCAATTTTGAAGGCTTTTAAGCAAAACTCAAGGTAGGATCCTTTAGAATAATTTATTCTACATTCAATTCTCTACATTTTGGTAGTAATATTGCATGGTGTTGTGAAGAACTACTTGAGTTATTGATGAGAAAGAATTAGGGAATTGATGTGCTAAGTGAAGTTAGGACTTGAATTACATGAATTCAATGTTGTTTTCATGAAATTAATCTTGGATTGTGTTTAATTTCATGATGAATTTAAGAACTCTAATCCGAGAATTTGGGGATTTATTTAGGGAATTGAAATTAAAGGACTTTTATGAAAGATTAAGGCTTGTACATGCTTGATTTAGTGATTGGCTTGAAGAATTATGTTGAATTGCATTAAGTGACCAAAAGGAAAATTAAGTAAAGTTGGGGGGCTGATCTGTTATGGCTGGAAATGACATGAACTTGGATTGAATTGATGAATAGCATGCTTAAATTGCTTAAATTTAAGAGTTGGGAGCTTGTATCTTTAAGTGACCATTTCGGCCAAGTAGGAAAAATTGAAGGACCAATTCGGATTTGGCTTAAATGAAGGGGAAAATTTATGAGAAAAATATAGTTTGAGTATATTTCATTGAATCGAATATAGAAAGTTTAATTTTGATGTTTAGATCAAAATAAAGTTCTTGAATGATAGAAGGACAAAAATGGCAAGCATGAAGAAGTTTAGGGATTGAAGTATGATACTGAAAATTTATGAGTACTTAATTTAGATTATTGATTTAAGTACTTGAATTGAATAAAGGAAGGGAATAGTAGATTAATTACTTAAAGGACTAATTCGGCAAAGTATGAAAGTTTAGGGACCAATCTGGCAATGTAGTTCTTGATGAAGACTAATTTTGATTTTGGTTAAATAATTGTTTAAGCCTATTTTGATGAAGGATGTAAAGTGAACTTATGAATACAAGCTTCATTTAGTTATTTGAAGTAAAATGATAGGACTACATTGATAAGTAAAGAAATAAGGAGAAGTTATGGTAAATTTAGAAACTGAATATGGGAAGTTAGATTGAATTTAAATTATGGCAGTAAGTTTAGAAATTCACCATAAATTCTATAAAAATGGTTAGATGATGAATTTTATACCGATATAAAGGTATTCCAGTATAGTTTCATTTCCAACAAACGGAAACTGATTTCGAGTTCCGAGTTAAAAGATATGATTTTTTATTCGAATGAAGGTCAGAAAAATTATAGAGCAGTTTTCTTTCTGGACAATCTATGACGTGAATTCTGGACAATCTATGACGTGAATTCAGTGATTTTTCATAATTTTTTTAGATTTTATTAATTTATGTGGCTCGTACCGTTAGAACCGTTATCGAATCTAGTTTCTACAGTATAAAAGAAATTAATATCCAATATGTATTTTGTCCTGTACAAAAATATCTTCAAAGGTAGTGCAAGCTGTCAAAAAATAGAATTTGAAACATTTTGTATTTAAATGTTAGTTAGCAACCTCGGAAGAGTTAATGGAAGTTCAAATTGGCCACTAAGGACCATAATGAGTTTTTTAAAAAGTATCAGGAAGAAAGGAAAACAATTGGAAATTTTATTTTCGAATGATCATGCTAAAATGCAAGTTTAGGGTATTGTTAGATTTGAGTCTAAAAAATATTTTCTTGTATTCATATGATTAATGTATTCAAGTTCGAATCAGAGAAGGTTCGAGGTACTATGAAAGGAAGGATCGAACTAGGGCTTAGTAAGGCATCATGTTAAGTGGCCAAGGTGAGCGCATTTTTACTTATTTAATATATAGGTGATATGAATGAGTGTATTTTTATTTATTTTATATATATGACATGAGAGAGACTTGCAAGAAGTCGACCTTAATATTAACGAAAATATATATTGATCAAAGTTATGTAAATGGCATATGTGATACACTGATATGGCATAATGATTTATCTAAGGTAAATCGAATTTTAGATATTTGGGTATGAACTGCCCATTATCGAATTATGGATGATAGTATTGATCAATTGGATATTGAAGGTGAAAATATTATATTGTTATGCCCAAGTACTAGTGTGAGAGTCTTTGGTATAATTGGATATCCAAAGAGTCATATCAGCTGCAATCCAGCACTACGGTACGTTCCAGACACTTCGGTGTTGACATCAGACGCTATTGTAGTCACTTCGGTGATGTTTAGACACTTCAGTGTCGACTAGCACAAAAGTTGCGATAATGAGGAGCAAAGGGCGTCCTCGAGTACGTACTCACCATCAGACTCTACGGCGTTGCAGACGCTACGGTGTCGTCATGATGACTCGTATACCATAGGTTCACATGAGAGAATCTTTGGTATAGTTGGATATCAGTAGAGTCTTAGAAGCTGCGTCCTAGCACTATGGTGCGCTTTAGTCACTTCGGTCATGTTTAGACACTTCGGTGTCGACTTAGACGCTACGGCGTTGTTCAGACACTTCGATGTTGTTAGCACAAATTGTGCGATTATAAGGAGCAAAGAGCATCCTTGATTATATGAGGAGCAAATAGCGTCCTCGAGTACGTACTCATCTCAGTTGCTTCGGTGATGCAGACGCTACGGCGTCGTAGACACTACGGTGTCGTGATGACTCACGTACCATAGCATCACATGATTTTGTACTTTGGGCTATAATACTTGAAATTCATTTATGCAGGTAGTTAAGTTAAAAAGCTTAAATAACACAGAACTAGTAAGACAAATTGAATCCTATGATTTGAATATTATGTTGGTTTAATGAACTATACATGTAAGGTAGTTCTATGCATGATAAAATGTTATCAACTGCAATTGGGACTCGCTTGTCATTTTGCAGGAAATGTATAACACTGTTAAATGACAAGGGAATGACTTTGATATGTTTATTTTATATGATTCTTTACATTGAAATGATTTATCTTAAATTATAGTTGCCTCAATAAGTAAATACTTAATGTGTGATGTTTCACACGTAGGTTATTGAATACTTACAGGAAGAAGAGTCAAGCATGTTTATCAAGCTGCAATCTTCCAAACATCAGTAAGAAATTCTAATTTATGATATTCTTTAGTGGGAATGTATCAGTTTATTTGTTAGATGTTTTAAAAGTAAAATTTCAAATTATCGTTTATCACGTAACGATTTGAAATTCAAGAAAGGGCCTAGGTAGTATACCTTGTTTTCACCCTGAGTTAAATACTTATTTTAATAACTGATTCGGGGTCAAAACTAGTAATATGCGAAGAGGCTATGAATACTTCGAAAGTTGAGAAATGGTTATTTTATAAAAAAAATCAAGTTAGGAAATCAGTTAAATAATTTGGTAACATCTTCAATGTTTATTTAATCATCGAATATACGTTGAGGGTGTTACATTTTGTGGTATCAGAGCTACAGGTTTAGCCGGTTCTGGATGCTAAACCAAGTTTGTCAGTAAATACATGCCCCTAGAATGTCATATTATTGATGTGTTGATTGTATGACTTGAAGCTGCTCCTCAATCGCATAAGATAAGATAAGATTAGAGTAAGAAAAGTAAGACG
Organism: Hibiscus mutabilis; assembly: GCA_019671005.1. Taxonomy (NCBI): domain Eukaryota; kingdom Viridiplantae; phylum Streptophyta; class Magnoliopsida; order Malvales; family Malvaceae; genus Hibiscus; species Hibiscus mutabilis. Next base: position 38,901,272 of record CM033736.1, read on the forward strand.
TTATCAAATTTCCTCAATCGACGAATCTCAAAAGTCAAGAAAGGACTCACAATGAGTATAATGAAGTAAAATAGGTATTGTAATCAACTTCAGTTCAAGTTAAGTTATCTGTATTAGAAGGAATTGATACAATAATTATAAGATGTTAGTCTTTAACACATATATTTGTATTTATATTTATAATGGTGTAAGATACAAAGAAACTTAGTTAGTAAAGACTCGTACACATTTTAAGGTAAAAGACAGTCGTAGGACGGTGAAATTATGATTAAATGATACTGAGATTGTGTAACACCCCATTCCCGTATCCGTATACCGAACACGAATCAAAGATGTCACAATAACTTATAGATCATTATATTTAAAAACAAGGGCTATCAAAATTTTCAATTAACTTATAAATATTAATCTCATCATATTAAAAAGTTAAATATAAAACATATTAATTATACATACCATATCTCATATAGTATATAAAAAAACAAAACCATTGCAAGGCAGGCCGGTTTAATAATTTTACAAAATAGAGAGATTATTTCTTACATGCCACTATTTACATACAAAACTAGGATGTCAGGTACTGAAAATAACCTGTCAATATCGTATTTCCTTCCAAAGGATCTGATGCAAAAGCTCTCCCCAACTACTCCGGATTACCTACGCGTATTCAGAAATACACGATGAGAATATACTCAGTGAGGCATAAGGTAAGTAACATAAATAAACATATACAATTACATGATACTTTTAAAACATTATCATCTTTGAAATCACATACTTTAATATGCATGAATGTTTATGCAAGAAAGTATATCATATCGTTCTTTAACATAAAGCATACTTATCATGTGAAATCATATAGCCCAAGGTAACTGTCGAGTGACTAATATTCGAGTCGAGTACTAAAAAGTACTATCCTTTACAATCGCCATAATTAAATGAAGAAAACAAGCGACACAATAAAGTATCGAATACAAGCGACACAAAGTGTCGAATACGAGCGACATGTCGAATAACAAATATGACTCATAATGGTATACCACAATATTGTCTAACTCATGATTCTATTACCAAGGGCAACATTAAAACATTTCCTGCAATAATGGCCAGCAATCCAAATATATTCCATAACCATATCATATAAAACACATTGATACTGGAGCAGTTCATACTCCAATATGTACTTTAACATTCATAATATGTTGCCATTTAAAAATTAAAATCAAGTATCATGATAAAACATATTATGCTTTCAAAAATAATTACTTTTTTTAGGTTGACTTATCGTAAGTCTTCCTATAATATGTATGTTACTAACATACATTATAAAAACATGTATGCACTCACCTTTGCCTTGCTATTCCTCTGTTACTATTCGATTAGTCTTGAACTTTTTCTTTACCGGGTCTTCTACTATGATCTTGATTTTTATCGAATCTACATCAAATAACATATACTATTTCAAAGTATATGTTAGAACATACTCAACCCACAAACAATAATGGAAAGTATATATAAATAACTATCCATTAATCATAAACTCGATCCGATACATCTTTCCATATTCGAATCAATATTTCTCATACTATTTTTAAATTTCTAACTTCTCCCAAAATTTACATTTTAGTCCCTAAGGACACTTTTAAGCTTCCAACCACCATTTTCAAGCCAAATCCTTACGTTTTTCATTATTTACACTTTAGGACCCAAACTTTAAAAATTTACATAATGGTCCTTGAATTTTTGAAAATTCCAAAAATGGTCCCAAAGTTAGAATAAACTTCAAAATCAACATTCAAATCACTTAACTTGATTTTTCAACCCAATACACTTCAAAAAATAAATTCAACAACCAAGTCCCTAAACTTTCCAAAAATTACAACTTAGTCCCTAATATAAAAAAATAGGGATTTTCATTCTAAACACCTTATATCATCATTTTGAACCATTCTTCCTTCAATCACACCTTAAAATTCCATACTTAGCATAAACCCTAATTTTCCATAATTCAAGAACATAGGTATATCTTCATTCTAACAATAAAATCACACTTATATAACATCATTCTCATTATTTCCATCATCAAACAAATTTTTGCAAGAACTTCCTCTCATCTAAACAAAGTAGCCGATGGGTCACTACTAGACTTTCCATGGAATTTTTATCATTTGAACCATAAGAACAACATCACAAGCATGTTTCCAACATGAAAAACCATTAAAACTCAAAATTTCATCATGCTCTTCATCCAACCAAATCTCCAAACTCAACTTAGAGACATGAACTTTACATAAAAAAAATATACCAAAAGATAGAGAATTTGATGGAGATAAAATTCCTATTTCATGTCTCAACCTTAAATCTAACCATGGAAGCTTAAAAATCAAGTTGAAAATCTTACCCCCTAACCCTTGGAAGCTTTCGGTAGCTATGGAGAAAGATGAAGATGATTTTTACCAATTTTTGGTCTTTAATTATGCCAAATGGCATAATATTTAACCATATTAAATTAATAAAAATCCTCAATAGTCAAAAGACCACTTTAGCCTTGAATTATGACTAATCAACTTCCAACACATATATTATTTTATCCAAAAAATAATCAATTACCTTAATAAAATATGGGTGAAAAGTCTCTTTTGTCCTCCAACTAAATTAATAGTTACTAGTTTCCCATACTAGTTACTAGAATAGAATATTCCAAAAATAGTATTCCATGACTTTTCTATAGCATTTTGAATCAACCTCTGAAAATTTTGATTCGATCTGATATACCGATATTCATAAAATACTTCTACTGCGATTTACCCCTTTTTCGAACTATCGAATTTAATTCAAACGAATCTTCTGTACTCTTACTGAGTCCAAAATATTGATAAAAATCACTTTTATAGATCCTTCACAGAAGTCACCCATCATAAAAATTTCTCTTACCTAAGCACGCTTAACAATTATATTTGATCCAATATCAGTATCTTTCCCATCTTAATTCTAAAAACAGACATTAAGGTATTTAATTCGATCTGGTCTACACTTATACTGAATAAAATTGCTTAATGGAAAATTACCATCTTGGTCCCTAAACTTTTCCTAACTTTCCACTTTAGCCACCAAACTTTGAATTTTTACGTTTTAGTCACTAAACTAAAACCACCAACCTTTAATTCTTTGCATTTTAGTCACTATGAAAATCTTGGGGTATTACAGATTGTCTTTGATAAAATAAGATATGCAAATGTGAAAAAATTTAAAAGAAGAAGTATTCTTATTCTGGAAATATATATATATATTTATATATAAATATATATATATATATATATATATTAGATGAACAGGCTTGAAATGCTAGAGATTACTACATAAACCTAGCAGTTTGCTTAAGATAAAAGCTGAGGGTATGAGTGATTAGAGTATGTGAAAAAGATTCAGTAGTATCTAATTGTAAGATATCTATTCTGCTAATACTTATGAGTAAGGACTGAACAAGAAGAACAATATACTACTGAGATAGTTGATAAGGGAGGTGAAAGGACAATGGAATTTGGCAAGAAGATGGATTGCCAGTAAATTGAAGTTAAAAAAATTCAATCTAGATGATTGTGGGTAGTCAAAATGAATTGTTCAACCTTGAAGAACATATAAAAATGTGCATTATTGAAATTTCAGGAATTTAGAAGAGATGTATGTCAATAGCTAAATTGACATATGGCATTAAGATTAGTCAAGTATCAAGAAGATATATCTCAAGTAAGTTATTCAAGTAGGAAAGGTGAATCAAACCTCCTCTGAATGAATAGTAAGATGAATTTATAAAGACCAAAATTTAAGAAATCAGAAGATTCTAGTAATATCAGTTCTCTCAAGGAAGTAAGATAATAGAAAGATTGGGATAAATCTGACAAGAGTAGTACTTGTAATAGTGGATCAAGCATGAATTGAAATTTCGAGGATGAATTTTCTTAAAGGAGGGGAGAATTGTAATACCCCAAATTTTGTTAAACATTATTAAGGTCATTTGGTACTAAGTTAGTAGCTTAAAAACTTAGTGACTAAAATGACAAAATTGGAAAAGTTAGGATTTCTTTAATTAGGAGCTTTAGAAAAGGAATTTTTGAGGTTTAAAGGTATCTTGAGATAGAGGATAAACAGATCAGGGCACATGCAAAATTTGGTTGAAATCCGATAAAATTGGAAAGGGGAATTGAAGGTTAAAGTTTAGTGACCAAAATGACAATTTTCAAAAGTTGGTTGCTAAATCATAAAGAAAGGAAAAGTTTAATTCCATAATAAATGATTTTCTCAATAACTAATTTTATCCTGTAGATGGATAAATTCGATCAGTGAGTAAAAATCTGATATAGGTCCTGTGAATGAAAATGCAGTATATGGTATCAAATTTGGATCGAATAAAATTATTAAGTGTGCTTAGACCAGGAAAACACTAGGATGAGTGACCTTCGAGAAGGTCTCATAAAAGTGTTTCTGATCGATATTTTGGACTCATTAAGATTAGAGAATATTCATATGGATTTCCGATAAAGGATTTCTAAGAGAAATTTTACTCGATGAGGATTTTCGATAATTATCAGAATAATAGACTGAGTTAGGAAAAATTCAGTCTAAGTCTTTAGGAAAGAAAGTTTTTATGAGATAATAATATTAATTTTTCGAATATGGAAATATAAAATTCTCGGAATAAATCTGATAGCTCGGAACAGGTAAAATCGCAGAATAAGTGTTTTGTGAATATTGGGAAATTGGATCGAATTAAAATTTCAAAGATTATTCCATAAGCCATAGGAAATCATAAAATAATATTTATGGAATAGTGGCCGTTGGGAAAGAACTAATTTAGTTAGATTGTAATGGAATGTCAATTTTTGAAACAAACTAGTAAATAAAGACTAGTTAGAGGGCAAATTGGTCATTTGGAAAGCATGGCAATTTTGAAATATTTTTAAAATGTTAGGGACGTTTTTGGAAGATGAAATATAGAAGGATTTAATCTTGGCCCTTGATTTTAGATGAGATTAAATTAGCCATTGGATTTAAAGGCTAAGTTGGAAATTTCACTATTTAAATGAAATTAAAATTCATTTAATTTTACAAGTGGCAAAAATAAGACATATTCAAAGTATTTTAGTCAAAAAGATGAAAAAAGTTTTGTTCATCTTTCTCATGCCAACCGTGAGCTATAGGAAACCATGGGAGAAAGAATATACAAATTTTTTGGCAATTTTGAAGGCTTTTAAGCAAAATTCAAGGTATGATCCTTTAGAATAATTTATTCTACATTCAATTCTCTACATTTTGGTAGTAATATTGCATGGTGTTGTGAAGAACTACTTGAGTTATTGATGAGAAAGAATTAGGGAATTGATGTGCTAAGTAAAGTTAGGACTTGAATTACATGAATTCAATATTGTTTTGATGAAATTAAGCTTGGATTGTGTTTAATTTCATGATGAAGTTAAGAACTCTAATCCCAGAATTTGGGGATTTATTTAGGGAATTGAAATTAAAGGATGTTTATGAAAGATTAAGGCTTGTACATGCTTGATTTAGTGATTGGATTGAAGAATTATGTTGAACTGCATTAATTGACCAAAACAAAAATTAAGTAAAGTTAGGGGGCTGATCTATTATGGCTGGAAATGTTATGAACTTGGATTGAATTGATGAATAGCATGCTTAAATTGCTGAAATTTAAGAGTTGGGTGGTTGTATCTTTGAGTGACCATTTCGGCCAAGTAGGAAAATTTGAAGGACCAATTCAGATTTGGATCAAATGAAGGGAAATTTTATGAGAAAAATATAGTTTGATTATATTTCATTGAATCGAATATAGAAAGTTTAATTTTGATGTTTGGATCAAAATAAAGTTCTTGAATGATAGAAGGACCAAAATGGCAAGCATGAAGAAGCTTAGGGATTAAAGTATGAGACTGAAAATTTACGAGTACTTAATTTATATTATTGATTTACGTACTTGAATTGAATAAAGGAAGGGAATAGTAGCTCAATTACTTAAAGGACTAATTCGGCCAAGTATGAAAGTTTAGGGACCAATCCGGCAATGTAGTTCTTGATGAAGACTAATTTTCATTTTGGTTAAATAATTGTTTAAGCCTATTTTGATGAAGGATGTAACGAGAACTTATGAATACAAGCTTCATTAAGATATTTGAAGTAAAATGATAGGACTAAATTGATAAGTAAAGAAATAAGGAGAAATTATGGTAAATTTAGAAACTCTATATGGGAAGTTAGGTTAAATTTAAATTATGGCAGTAAGATTAGAAATTCACCATAGATTCTATAAAAATGGTTAGATGGTGAATTTTATACCGATATAAAGGTATATCGGTCTAGTTTTGTTTCCAAAAAACGGTAACTAATTTCGAGTTCCAAGTTAAAAGATATAAATTTTTATTCGAATGAAGGTGAGAAAAATTATAGAGCAGATTTCTGCCTGGACAATCTATGACGTGAATTCAGTGATTTTTCATAATTTTGTAGATTTTATTAATTTATGTGGCTTGTACTGTTAGAACCGTTATCGAATCTAGTTTCTCCAGCATAAAGGAAATTAAGATCCAATATGTATTCTGCCCTGTACAAGTAAATCATTGAAGGTAGCGCAAGCTGTCAGAAAATAGAATTTGAAACATTTTGTATTAAAATGTTAGTTAGAAAGCTTGGAAGAGTTAATGGAAGTTAAAATAGGTCACTAAGGACCATAATGAGTTTTCTTAAAAAGTATCGGGAAGAAAGGAAAATAATTGGAAATTTTGTTTTTGAATGATTATGTTAAAAAGCAAGTTTAGTGTATTGTTAGATTTGAGTCTAACAAATATTTTCTTGTATTTATATGAATAATGTATTCAAGTTCGAATTAGAGAAGGTTCGAGGTACTATGAAAGAAACGATCGAACTAGGGCTTAGTGAGGCATCATGTTAAGTGGTCAAGGTGAGCGCATTTGTACTTATTTATTATATATGTGATATGAATGAGTGTAATTTTATTTATTTTATATATATGACATGAGAGAGACTTGCAAGAAGTCGACCTTAATATTAATGAAAATATATATTGATCAAAGTTATGTAAATGGCATATGTGATACACTGATATGGCATAATGATTTATCTAAGGTAAATCGAATTTTATATATTTGGGTCTAAACTGCCCATTATCAAATTATGGATGGTAGTATTGATGAATTGGATATTAAAGGTGAAAATGTTATATTGTTATGCCCAAGTACTAGTGTGAGAGTCTTTGGTATAATTTGGATATCCAAAGAGTCATAGCAGCTGCAATCCAGCACTATGGTGCGTTCCAAACACTTTGGTGTTGACATCAGACACTACGGCGTTGCAGTCACTTCGGTGATGTTTATACACTTCGGTGTCGACTAGCAAAAAAGGTGTGATAATGAAGAGCAAATGGCATCCTCGAGTACGTACTCACCATCAGACGCTACGGCGTTGCAGACACTATGGTGTCGTCATGATGACTCATACACCATAGGTTTACTTGAGAGAATCTTAGGTATAGTTGGATATCCATAGAGTCTTAGCAGCTGCGTCCTAGCACTACAGTGCGTTTCAGTCACTTCGGTGATATTTAGGCACGTCGGTGTCGACTTAGACGTTACTGCGTTGTTTAAACACTTCGGCGTTGTTAGCACAAATTGTGCGATTATAAGGAGCAAAGAGCGTCCTCGAGTACGTACTCATCTCAGTCACTTCGGCAATGAAAACGCTACGGTATTGTGATGACTCGCGTACCATATCATTACATGATTTTGTACTTTGGGCTATAATACTTGAAATGAATTTATACAGGTAGTTAAGCTAAAAAGCTTAACGTACACAAGATTGGTAAGACAGATCGAATCCTATGATTTGAATATTATATTGGTTTAATGAACTATACATGTAAGGTAGTTCTATGCATGACAAAATGTTATCAACTGCAATTGGGACTTGATTGCCATTTGGCAGGAAATGTATAGCACAGTTAAATGACAAGGGAATGACTTTGATAAGTTTATTTTATATGATTCTTTACATTGAAATGATTTATTTTAATTTATAGTAGCCTAAATAAGTAAATACTTAATGTGTGTTGTTTCACACGTAGGTTAATGGTATATACCGGAAGAGGAGTCAAGTATGTTTATCAAGGTGCAATCTGCCAAATATCACAAAGACATTCTAATTTATGATATTCTTTGGTGGGCATGTATCAGTTTATTTGTTAGATGTTTTAAAAGTAAAATTTCAAATTATTATTTATCACGTAACGATTTGAAATTCAAGAAAGGGCCTAGGCAGTATACCTAGTTTTCACCCTAAGTTACATACTTATTTTAATAACTGATTAATATGTTTTATAAATCAATTCAGGGTCAAAACTAGTAATATGCGAAGAGGCTATGAATACTTTGAAAGTTGAGAAATGGTTATTTTATAAAAAAATTCAAGTCATGAAATCAATTAAATAATTTGGTAACATCTTTAATGTGTATTTAATCATCGAATATACGTTGAGGGTTTTACATTTAGCGGTTTCAGAGCTACATGTTTAGCGGTTCTGGATGCTAAACCAAGTTTGTTATAAGTTTGTCAGTAAATACATGCCCCTAGATTGTCATATTATTGATGTGTTGATTGTATAACTTGAAGCTGCTCCTCAATAGTATAAGATAAGATAAGATAAGATTATAGTAAGAAAATTAAGACGTTATCGAATTTCCTCAATCAACGAATCTCAAAGGTCAAGAAAGGACTCACAGTGAGTATAATGAAGTAAAATAGGTATTGTAATCAACTTCAGTTCAAGTTAAGTTATCTGCATTGGAAGGAATTGATACAATAATTATAAGATGTTAGTCCTTAACACCTGTATTTTTATTTATCTTTATAATGGTATAAGATACAAAGAAACTTAGATAGTAAAGACTCATACACATTTTAAGGTAAAAGACAGTTGTAGGACGGTGAAATTATGATTAAATGATACTGAGATTGTCTTTGATAAAATAAGATATGCGAATGTGAAAAAATTAAAAGAAGAAGTATTTTTATTCTGGAAAATATATATATATTAGATGAACAGACATGAAATGTAGAGATTACTACATAAACCTAGCAGTTTGCTTAAGATAAAAGCTGAGGGTATGGGTGATTATAGTATGATGAAAAAGATTCAATAGTATCTAACTGTAAGATATCTATTATGTTAATACTTATGAGTAAGGACTGAATAAGAAGAACAATGATACTGCTGAGATAGTTGATAACGGAGGTGAAAGGACAATGGAATTTGGCAAGAAGATGGAATGCCAGTAAATTGAAGTTAAAAGAATTCAATCTGGATGATTTTGGATAGCCAAAATGAATTGTTCAACCTTGAAGAACATATTAAAATGTGTATTAGTGAAGTTTCAGGAATTTAGAAGAGATATATGTCAATAGCTAAATTGACATATGATATTAAGATTAGTCAAGTATCAAGAAGATATATCTCAAGTAAGTTATTCAAGTAGGAAAGGTGAATCAAACCTCCTCTGAATGAATAGTAAGATGGATTTATAAAGACCAAAATTTAAGAAATCAGAAGATTCTATTAATATCAGTTTTCTCAAGGAAGTAAGATAATAGAAAGATTAGGACAAATCTGACAAGAGTAGTACTTGTAATAGTGGATCAAGAATGAATTGAAAATTCGGGGACGAATTTTCTTAAAGGAGGGGAGAATTGTAATACCCCAAATTTTGTTAAACAGTATTAAGGTCATTTGGTACTAACTTAGTGACTAAAATGACAAAATTGGAAAAGTTAGAATTTCTTTAATTAGGAGCTTTAGAAGAGGAATTTTTGAGGTTTAAAGGTATCATGAGATAGAGGATAAACAGATCAGGGCACATGCAGAATTTGGTTGAAATCCGATAAAATTGGAAAAGGGAATTGAAGGTTAAAGTTTAGTGACCAAAATGACAATTTTCAAAAGTTGGTTGCTAAATCAAAAAGAAAGGAAAAGTTTAAATCCATAATAAAAGATTTGCTCAATAACTAATTTTATCCTATAGATGGATAAATTTGATCAGTGAGTAAAAATCTGATATAGGTCTTGGGAATGAAAATGTAGTATAAGGTATCAAATTTGGATCGAATAAAATTATTAAGTGTGCTCAGACCAGGAAAACACTAGGATGAGTGACCTTCGGGAAGGTCACATCAAAGTGTTTTTGATCGATATTTTGGACTCATTAAGAGTAGAGAACATTTATATGGATTTCCGATAAAGGATTTCTAAGAGAAATTTTTCTCGATGAGGATTTTCGATAATTATCAGAATAATAGACTGAGTCAGGAAAATTCAGTCTAAGTCTTTAGGAACGAAAGTTTTTATGAGATAATAATATTAATTTTTCGAATATGGAAAGATAAAATTCTCAGAATAAATCTGATAGCTCGGTAAAGGTAAAATCACAATAGAAGTGTTTTGTGAATATCGGGAAATCGGATCGAATTGAAATTTCAAATATTGTTCCATAATCCATAGAAAATCATAAAATAATATTTATGGAATATGACCGGTTAGGAAAGAACTAATTTAGTTAGATTGTAATGGAATGCCAATTTTTGAAACAAACTAGTAAATGAAGACTAGTTAGAGGGCAAATTGGACACTAGGAAAGGATGGCAATTTTGAAATATTTTTAAAATGTTAGAGACATTTTTGGAAGATGAAATATAGAAGGATTTAATCTTGGACCTTGATTTTAGATGAGATTAAATTAGCCATTGGATTTAAAGGCTAAGTTGGTAATTTCACTATTTAAATGAATTTAAAATTCATTTAATTTTACAAGTGGCAAAAACAAGACAAATTCAAAGTATTTTAGTCAAAAAGATGAAGAAAGTTTTGTTCATCTTTCTCATGCCAACCGTGAGCTATAGGAAACCATGGGAGAAAGAATATACAATTTTTTGGCAACTTTGAAGGCTTTTAAGCAAAATTCAAGGTATGATCCTTTAGAATAATTTATTCTACATTCGATTCTCTACATTTTGGTAGTAATATTGCATGGTGTTGTGAAGAACTACTTGAGTTATTGATGAGAAAGAATCAGGGAATTGATGTGCTAAGTAAAGTTAGGACTTGAATTATATGAATTCAATGTTGTTTTGATGAAATTAAGCTTGGATTGTGTTTAATTTCATGATGAAGTTAAGAAATCTAATCCCAGAATTTGGGGATTTATTTAGGGAATTGAAATTAAAGGATGTTTATGAAAGATTAAGTCTTGTACATGCTTGATTTAGTGATTGGATTGAAGAATTATGTTGAATTGCATTAAGTGACCAAAACGAAAATTAAGTAAAGTTGGGGGGCTGATCTGTTATGCCTGGAAATGATATGAACTTGGATTGAATTGATGAATATAATGCTTAAATTGCTTAAATTTAAGAGTTGGGAGCTTGTATCTTTAAGTGACCATTTCGGCCAAGTAGGAAAAATTGAAGGACCAATTTGGATTTGGCTTAAATGAAGGGGAAAATTTATGAGAAAAATATAGTTTGAGTATATTTCATTGAATCGAATATAGAAAGTTTAATTTTGCTGTTTGGATCAAAATAAAGTTCTTGAATGATAGAAGGACCAAAATGGCAAGCATGAAGAACTTTAGGGATTGAAGTATGATACTGAAAATTTATGAGTAGTTAATTTATATTATTGATTCAAGTACTTGAATTGAATAAAGGAAGGGAATAGTAGCTTAATTACTTAAAGGACTAATTCGGCCAAGTATGAAAGTTTAGGGACCAATCCATCAATGTAGTTCTTGATGAAGACTAATTTTGATTTTGGTTAAATAATTGTTTAAGCATATTTTAATGAAGGATGTAAAGAGAACTTATGAATACAAGATTCATTTAGTTATTTGAAGTAAAATGATAGGACTAAATTGATAAGTAAAGAAATAAGGAGAAGTTATGGTAAATTTAGAAACTAAATATGGGAAGTTAGGTTGAATTTAAATTATGGCAGTAAGTTTAGAAATTCACCATAAATTCTATAAAAATGGTTAGATGATGAATTTTATACCGATATAAAGGTATTCCAGTCTAGTTTCATTTCCAACAAACGGAAACTGATTTTGAGTTCCGAGTTAAAAGATACGAATTTTTATTCGAATGAAGGTCAGAAAAATTATAGAGCAGCTTTTTGCCTGGACAATCTATGACGTGAATTCAGTGATTTTTCATAATTTTTGTAGATTTTATTAATTTATGTGGCTTGTACCGTTAGAACCGTTATCGAATCTTGTTTCTCCAGTATAAAGGAAATTAAGATCCAGTATGTATTCTGCCCTGTACAAGTAAATCTTTGAAGGTAGTGCAAGCTGTCAGAAAATAGAATTTGAAACATTTTGTATTTAAATGTTAGTTAGCAAGCTCAGAAGAGTTAATGGAAGTTCAAATTGGTCACTAAGGACCATAATGAGTTTTTTTAAAAATTATCGGGAAGAAATGAAAACAATTGGAAATTTTATTTTCGAATGATTATGTTAAAAATCAAGTTTAGGGTATTGTTAGATTTGAGTCTAACAAAAAGTTTCTTGTATTTATATGAATAATGTATTCAAGTTTGAATCATAGAAGGTTCGAGGTACTATGAAAGAAAGGATCGAACTAGGGCTTAGCGAGGCATCATGTTAAGTGGCCAAGGTGAGCGCCTTTTGACTTATTTATTATATATGTGATATGAATGAGTGCATTTTTATTTATTTTATATATATGACATGAGAGAGACTTACAAGAAGTCGACCTTAATATTAATGAAATATATATTGATCAAAGTTATGTAAATGACATATGTGATACACTGATATGGCATAATGATTTATCTAAGGTAAATTGAATTTTAGATATTTGGGTATGAACTGCCCATTATCGAATTATGGATGATAGTATTGATCAATTGGATATTGAAGGTGAAAATATCATATTGTTATGCCCAAGTACTAGTGTGAGAGTCTTTGGTATAATTGGATATCCAAAGAGTCATAGCAGCTGCAATCCAGCACTACGGTACGTTCCAGACACTTCGGTGTTGACATCAGACGCTATTGTAGTCACTTCGGTGATGTTTAGACACTTCAGTGTCGACTAGCACAAAAGTTGCGATAATGAGGAGCAAAGGGCGTCCTCGAGTACGTACTCACCATCAGACGCTACGGCGTTGCAGACACTACGGTGTCGTCATGATGACTCGTATACCATAGGTTCACATGAGAGAATCTTTGGTATAGTTGGATATCAGTAGATTCTTAGCAGCTGCGTCCTAGCACTATGGTGCGCTTTAGTCACTTCGGTCATGTTTAGACACTTCGGTGTTGACTTAGACGCTACGGCGTTGTTCAGACACTTCGATGTTGTTAGCACAAATTGTGCGATTATAAGGAGCAAAGAGCATCCTTGATTATATGAGGAGCAAATAGCATCCTCGAGTACGTACTCATCTCAGTCGCTTCGGTGATGCAGACGCTACGGCGTCGCAGACACTACGGTGTCGTGATGACTCACGTACCATAGCATCACATGATTTTGTACTTTGGGCTACAATACTTGAAATTCATTTATGCAGGTAGTTAAGCTAAAAAGCTTAAATAACACAGGACTGGTAAGACAAATTGAATCCTATGATTTGAATATTATGTTGGTTTAATGAACTATACATGTAAGGTAGTTCTATGCATGATAAAATGTTATCAACTGCAATTGGGACTCGCTTGCCATTTTGCAGGAAATGTATAACACTGTTAAATGACAAGGGAATGACTTTGATATGTTTATTTTATATGATTCTTTACATTGAAATGATTTATCTTAAATTATAGTTTCCTCAATAAGTAAATACTTAACGTGTGCTGTTTCACACGTTGGTTATTGAATACTTACAAGAAGAGGAGTCAAGCATGTTTATCAAGCTGCAATCTTCCAAACATCAGTAAGAAATTCTAATTTATGATATTCTTTAGTGGGAATGTATCAGTTTATTTGTTAGATGTTTTAAAAGTAAAATTTAAAATTATCGTTTATCACGTAACGATTTGAAATTCAAGAAAGGGCCTAGGCAGTATACCTTGTTTTCATCCTGAGTTACATACTTATTTTAATAACTGATTCAGGGTCAAAACTAGTAATATGCGAAGAGGCTATGAATACTTCGAAAGTTGAGAAATGGTTATTTTATAAAAAAAATTCAAGTTAGGAAATCAGTTAAATAATTTGGTAACATCTTCAATGTTTATTTAATCATCGAATATACGTTGAGGGTGTTACATGTATTCTTCATAAGATTGCTTGTTCTTAGTTTACTTCAAAGTCGATTCTTGTTTGTTTTATTATATGTATGAAGAAACCATTTCTTTTGTTACAAACCATTTATCATTGCTTAAAGGGTTATATTTTGATACACAAGCTGTGTAAAACAAAATTACACAACTCTTCTATAAAATTTAAAACTTAAATTTCAAACCCTATCACCCTAAAACCTAAACCTTAAACCCTAAACTGTAAAATCTAAATTCTAACCATAAATCTTAAATTCTACACCCTACACATTAAACCCCTAAACCCTAACCTAGAACCTTAAACTCTAAAATTGAAAGGCTTATGTATAAAAATATTTTTTCCATCCGATAATTAAGTTAAGTCCTCGAACTTCAGTCCGGTAATTTTTGAGTCAAGTGACAGAGAAATATTTTTTAATGAGCGAAACTAGACTTTTGACTCGGGATTGAAGTATAATTGATTTAGTTGGGTTTGAATTAAATAATAGTTCGATATGAAAATCAATTAAAGAATTGGATAAAAATTAAAGTTAAGAACGAATTTGTCTAAATCAAAAAAGGAAGGTTTTGCATGGCTATTAAGCCATTTGGTTTAGATAGTGGTAAAAGATGACAAAAGCAATATTAGGTGTCAAAATCCCAAGCTTCCTTGGTGTTTATTTTGGGTGACTAATCAAACATTAATAATAATAATAATAAAAAGAAGAAAAAGAAGAAGAAGGGTGAACTATACTGGTGGTCTTTGAACTTTTAAGGCACTTTCAATATGGTCACTAAATTTTTAAAACTTTCATTATGGTCACTCAACTTTTAATTGACTTTCATTACGTTCATTGTTGTCACCTACTTTTAAATAATGCTGACATGACACGTTGTCGTCGTCTTCTTTGTTTTTCTTCCTCCCCTATCTTTTTTATCCATGACAAATTAAGTTAATGAGACACCAATAATGTAAACAAATCGTATAGGCAGAATTTCAGCCAAAGACAAAAACTGATACCATGCCCTTCTCATCTGGATTACCTAAGAATAAAATGTTTAAGATAGGTTGTTATAGTTTCTTGAAAGACCTACAAAGTCGGTTTCTCCGTGTCATTCACATTTCAAAAGTTTTATTTTTATTATTTCTCACATAGAAAATGCAGGTTCCACAGTAAAATTTGTGAATTCAACTTCAGACCGTCTCTACTCTGTAATGAAAAATAAGAAGATAACATGTCACGTCAGTATTATTTAACGGTAATGATCGTAATGAAAGTCATTTAAAAGTTGAATGATTATAATAAAAATTTTAAAAATTTGATGACCTTATTAAAAGTGCCTTAAATGTTCAGGGACTACCAGTGTAGTTTACCCTAATAATAAGAAAAAGAAAGTCGAATTGGCTGTTGCTTATTGTCGTATGAATTGAAGAGGGAGGGGACAGTTTCATCTTCCTTAACTCACCTCTACGCCATTGTTAAAGCTTCAAGAGCCTTAGTTTTCAAATCCAAATTCTTTTAAAAATATCCATCAATTCTCCAAGTTAATCTTATATTTGGTAAGTTCTCATCCTTATCTACACATTGGTACCAATTTTATCAAGTCTATAATATATGTGTACATAAACCTTAATCCCTAAAGTTGAGAGTTTTGTTAAATTAAGGATTCGTAAATGAAACTGGGATAATTCTAAGCTTCATGGTAATTTTTCTATAATTTTTTTAGTTATGGGAACCCCTAAACCTAATGCCTTCAAGGATTAAATTGCCATGTTAAGTATAGCTTAGGATTTCATGCGCTTTGAATATTTTAAATTGATGAAATTTATGTTAATTCTATGATTAGATCAAACTACGGTTATGGGAACCCCATTTTGGCAATGGGAATAAGAGGAATTAAACTCGAAATAACATTTCGGATTGTTCCGTAAATTTTGGTGCATCGGTTTGTAGTTTGAGTTTCCGAATTGGTATGGTACCACCTCGATTGCATGTCTTTGATTGCATAACTATAAATGTGTTTTCTACGTGGTAGCTCAATTAGAGCAAATTGTGGTGACAACTTATGGTAATGGTAAGCTTGGTAAGCTTGATTCTATGTTTTTAGCTCGTAAGTATATTGCTTATGTTGTGATAAGGAAGATTTTATGCTATGTCTGATAAAATATTAAATTATGAATTATGATGATTTGTTAAGTTACATAGTATGATATGATGATTACCATTTATGAAAAGAACTACTATATTATGATAAGATGTAGAGCATTTAGCTCACCTATGAAGGAAATTATGAACTTCGATAAGCTTTGGAGCTTTAAGCTCTTTAAACTAAGTTATGGTACTTTTGTAACACCCGAACTAATACAGATGGCCTGATCTCATCTGAGGTGTCACATTCAGGTCTCCGGAGTGACACACAATAAAAATTCCTGATAAAACAAATTTTTGTCAAACCATTTAACATCATAAAACAAATTTTGAATTTAAAAATATAAGTTCAGAAATCTTTCAAACATCAAATTAGAATTAAAGACTACACGTTATAAAATTGAGTTTCAGAATCTAATAAAAAGAACAAGACGTGACCTACATGCCCCCTAATTATTTTGTACCGTACTCCACAAGCAAATCGAAAGAACTCCAATAACTGATGTCGATAACTGTACTATGTTTGATTCCTTTTTAACTTGCGATGGAAAATAACAACATGAGCTTGGAAAAGCTCAGTAATACAAAACTACCAAAAAATGCTATAGGCACAAATAGGTATATGGCAAAACATAATACTGACATGATGATCCTAACATTAGCATGTTATATTTATGATATGAAATTTCATATTATGCCACAATTAAAGGAAACATGATTATTCAATAATTGAACCTCCGAATATAGATCGGGAAGTCTACCATTCGAAGGAATCAGAGAAGAGAGATAGATTAAGGGGATTGAGCTATAGAGTTTAGTGCGTTCCAACAAGTGCAGAGAAGAGTATGCAGATAGTTTCAAACAATAGTAATTTATTTCATTAAAGTATATTTTAAAGAGACAACAAGGTTTGGTTTAAAATCACCCAACTACCCTCAAATTGAATACTGATATGCAGTTCCCCAAAACTGCAGTTATAAGGACTTACCCTAGGCCCATTGGGTGTAGGACCCTACCTAAGGGGATTCTGTAGGTCCAAAAGGACTTACCATAGGCTCATTGGGCATAGGAGCCTACCTAAAGGAATACCTTAGGTCCAGAAGGACTTACTAGCTTGATCAAAGCTGAGTTTGCAGAGTTTCGATCATATCCTAGATGGTACACCCCAATTATAATCAATTTCAAACAGTAAGAAGTAGTAGTAAGTTAGGAGTCATGATGCAGACATATATTTTTATTAGTAAAACATTAATATCAAAAATCATGAATTTGATATACTTTTGTATCAAAAAATAGAAGCCAAAAGTTGTGCTTTCTTCTCAGCTAATAGAGTCATACTTTTAAATCAGAGCAGACAGTCTTGGCTTCACATTAGAGAAAATATTTTTGTGCACGTGAACACATCATTTAGGAAACGTTGTACTTCTGAAAAATTTTGAACTGATTTTAGAAATGAGTTCCCTATTAAAAGGGGTTCGATATCTAATGACTCTAACCATGCATTCAGGAATTGATACATTAGGATCATTTAGGATTCACATTTATGCCTATAAGGACATTTTGTTCATTTTTACCTTTAGGACAATTTTTTAATTCAACCCAATAAGGGTAAAATGCTGATTTGTACTATTGAAGATTTCTAACGACTTGTCAGGCTTTCAAGTCCATTCGAACTAAACATATCCCATTAATGTGATACTTATCAAGTATTCGAACAGAGGCACCTCACGAGTATTCATTTCTTAGTACTGACTACATTAAATAGCTAAACCGACCACCTTCACAAATCATCAATGAACATACCCTGAGCAGTCGAACATGTATTCATGCGATATATATATATATATTTGTATTGTAATAGTATCAGGAATGTCTGACATACTTGGGTCAGGTTCCATAACCCTTATGGGCATTTCAATCATTTAGGTTTTATCAGTATTTTCAGGATTTATCAAAGGCTACTTATTGCAAGTCATGAGGGTAATTTAGTCATTTTAAAGCTTGAGGGTATATCATTCATTTTTTCTTAATTAATTATTTAGAGTATTACTAGAAAGATTGGTCTTTAGATGTTTATTCAAAAATCAGGGAAATCTAGATATTTCACATTCTCTAAGGTTGGAAACCTGAGACCAAAATTTTATAAACAAATCAGGAAATTAACGAGCAAAATCAGAAGTTCTATCATGTCAAGCATGAGTTCCCAGGCCATTTCCACTATTAGGGTATCCAAGTCCTTTTTATACCTCAAGGGTATTTTCATCATTCTCAATACACGTATTTTAGACATAAAATCTTTTAACAAGAACAATCAGAATTAGAGGTTTTGAGGTTAACTTTTTTATCAATTATTCACTGAACTTGGATTTCTTATCGGCGATCATTTCTTATTAGAGTCATTTGGATCTTAACTGTAATGCCCCAATTTTAGGGCTTAGCGGTTTGGTGGTTTATTAGACGATCCGATGGACCGGAGTAGGGATTCGAGTCGATTTCAGGATCGTATATTTTTGGTGTTCAAAAAATTATGGAAAAATGCTCAAAAATCATTATTAATTATTTATTTAATAATGGTGATATTGATTTTGTAAAATGAGTTTTGGAAGGTGGACATTTTGGCTAGTGACCAAAATGAGAGTTTTGAAAACTGTGATTTACTAGTGACTAAAATGAAAAGGGTCAAATACTTAGAATCTTTAAGGAGCTATTTTACCAATTGGTTTTTGATGATTTATCCTTTGATTTGACTTATTTTAACATGTGTTTTAATTAGTGATTAAAGAGGATTTTTGTTAAAAGTTAGTTATTACTTTCAAAACAAAAATTACGTCATTTTCTCTCAACTTTTTCTCTCCATTCTCTCCTCAGCCAAACACTCAGGTTTTCATCAAATTTCTAGAGGTGAGGTGGTTTCTAACTTGATTTTATTGTTTCAAATTGTTTTATAAAGATTGTTTATACAAAATCTTACAATAATCATGTGTTTTCTTAGCTTTTCACAATCCAATTGAGAGAGAAACTTCACAATAGGGGTAAGGTCCGAGATCTCCTCTATTGTTTGGTTCTTTATTGAAATTCCCAAGCATTTGATCCTTGTTTTTGTGTTTCTAATCTGATTTTGGTGGTTCTCTAATGGTTATTGAGTTATTTGGGGAAAATGAGTTAATTCACGGATTGGATCTAATTTCTAGTATTTAAGGATTCTTTGATTTATATTTTGGATGTTTAATAATGTTGATAAGTGATTTTTATCAATGGAATCCCGAAACTTAAGAATCTCTATTTGTTTAGGTTGTTAGTTTTGAGGTTTTGTGGTGTTTCTATGGTTGTAAGGTTGCTAGAGGTGGTAGGTTGTTTTGGATTTGTTTTTAAATGTGTTTTGATGTTGAAAATGATGTTAGATTGATAGATGTTGGCTGAGTTGTGAATCGAAGTGCTTTGGTTATGTTTTTGGTTGTTGTGAAGGGTTAATTGTGAAGGTTTTGTGGAAATCCGAGAAGGATTGTGGTTGCTATGTTTAGAATGCATTATTGTAACACCCCTTCCCGTATCCATTGCTGAATACAGGTCAAAGATGTCACTTAGCATTTACAATCTATCACAAGTATAAATTTAATAAAAACTTGTTTCTTTTATCACATAAAATATAACCTTCAAAATTAGTTGTTTAGCAAATCACGTAAAAATTTAAAACTTAAATATTTTTCTTTTTTTAAGTTCAATTCGAACCTAGTTTCAAGCAGCAACTAGGCAGTTTACTTCTAAATCATATGACTAATAAAACTGCTTAAAAACTACCTAATTTACCAATCATTTAGATAGAAAATAAAATACGATTAAACTAACTCTTTTCTAAACATATACATATCAGAGCAGCCAAAACATTAATAAATATACATGCCAACTAGTAATATCAAAAGATAACATCAAAGATGCCATACTGATACTGATAATTCGGCTCTCCAAAATATGATGATGTCCTCTACTGCTCCTTACTCTTTGTGCTCCTTAATATCTACGCGTGAAACAATCACACGCTAAGTATATACTTAGTGAGGCAATGTAAAATAACTAAAACATTTCTTTGCAAAGGAATAATGGAAATAAATAGAGTGCAATATAACTATCAAAAAGGATTTGAAAAATTATAAAGACTGACTTATCAAAACCATTCCCCTTTATCGTAACCTGTAAAAATCTCAATATTCATATATATGTACACTACAGGTTATAACAATACGATCCATTGTACTTTCAATTTCAATATAGCCCAATGTACTATGGATGAGAATACATGGTATGGGAGTCAATGATAAGTATGCACATGTGCTGACATCAACCAATTTGTTGTGCCAAAATAAAACAATATATCCATGTATCGATATTAATGTATCAATGTAAACACTACCGCAACTTAATGGCATCAATAATAACGATAGGTTATAGTTGTAGAACGCAACTCACTGTATCACCGCCGTAACTTAACAACAGTATTAACCGATAGGTCATAGCTGTAAAACATAGCTCACTGTATAATTACTGTAATTTGACAGTAATATTATATCGATATACTCCACCTCTTTGGCATGCCAATATACTAAGACTCTCAATAATCATACAATGGGCTTTTGGAACAATTCACTATTATGAACCTTTCATTCATTTCGATAATATCAATGGATCAAAATCAATAATTTTAACATATAAAAATATGCATAGGACAGTTCATACAGGAAATCATTCATAAAACTATTCAAAACTATTTAATATAAATCAATTCCTTTTCTTTCAACATTTGAGGTTGACTTATCACAAGTCTTCCTCGTATAACAATTAAAATAAATAAGATTGCACTCACCTTTGCCTCACTAATAAGCTGTACTATTATTTCCAACCTTACTCTTGAATTTTATCTTTATCAGCAGCCTTGCTTGTATCCCGATTACGATCTACACAATATTTCAACAACACATACCATTCAAAAGACATGTTAGTATCGTACTAACATTGATACATATTAGGAATAATATTTCCTAATAATTCTTTAACTTTCCAAAATATTCATTTTAATCTTAAGGACTCTTTCTAAACTTTCAACCAACATTTTCAAGTCCAAACCTTACATTTCTCATTCTTTACACTTGAGGACCCAAACTTTAAAAATTTACACACTAGTCCTTGAATTTGCCAAAATTTCAAATTGGTCCCCAAAGTTAACACAACTTCAAAATCAACCTTCTAATCACTTTAACTTAATTTTCCAACACAATACACTTCAAAAACAAGCTTAACAACCAAACCCCTAAACTTCCCAAATTTACAAGTTAATCCTCAACACTTTATAAACTTCCACATTAGTCCAAATAACTTTCTAAAGCTTACAAAATCATTCTTACACCATTTATAACCTTAGGAAAGTTTTCCATAATTTTCCCAATATTTTCTACCATAGCCGAATACCAAAGGTTACTTTGACCAAACATTACATTTTGATTCAAGCATGAATTCAACCTCAAAACAACATATTCAAGCTTCTAACATCATTCTCACTTCAAATAAAAATTTTGCAAGAGTTTCCCCTAATTTTTCTATTTTCCCAAATTCAACCTGCATCATAATTCATGGAATTTTCACTATTTGCAAGCTTGAAACAACATCACAACATCATATTTAATCAAAAGAATCCATAAAGTATGAAAATCCAACTTGTTCTTCATAAACCCTAATCCCCAAACTCAGCATATAGACATGGAAACTACTCAAAAATTATACCAATTGAAAGAGAATTTGATGGAGATCAATTTTCTATTTCATGTCTTGATCCAAAAACCAACTAAATCTTGATAAAAATTGAATCAAAAATCCTTTCTTACCTCTCCTATAGGTTTCGTCAATGAAGGAAGAAGATGGAGAAATTTCTAGCTTTTTCTTCATTAATTATAATGACAAATGACATTTTATTCTTAAAAACCAATATAAAAATCTCCACTAATAGTGTAATGACCAATTTTCCCATTAGTTATAACCAATAGGATCACAACACTTGTCTTATTTTACCCAAAATAATCAATTTAATATAAAAAGTAAGGGCAAAATGACTAAAATGCCATTAATGAATCTTGGTATTTTCAAAAATGCCATTATTCCCTATTTACTCAAATACTGCATAGAATCAAATCCAAATCGAATCAAAATGATCCCAAAACTTAATACCATCTTCTTTTAGTCTATCTAAGACTCCCATAAAATTTTCATAATTTTCTGAGTTCGAATAGTCATCCAAATTAATTCCCGAAACTGATTCCCTTTATAGCTTTTTACACAAGTCCCATACCAAAAATCTGATTCCCACCAAAATTCTTATACCAGGATAAACTATTCATTTTTACCATAAAAATAATTATTGGGAAAATTACCATGTTGGTCCCTAAACGTTTCCCAACTTTTCACTTTTGTCACCAAACTTTAAATTTTTACGTTTTAGTCACTGAACTAAAACCATCAACTTTTAAATATTTACAATTTAGTCACTAATCAAAAATTGGGGTATGAAAATTATGATGCATTAATCCTCTGTTGTTTTGTGGTAAAAACATGGGAGGTTGATCTGGAAGTAATTGGAGAAGCATTGGAGGTTTCGGATACTTGATTTCGCGTCGGCGAATCGAGGTTTCGCGTATCAATGAGTGAAAATGTGGTTTAAAACGTTTTGATGTTTTGGGAACAGAGTTTTGGGAGTTAAGGTAGAGCTTGAAACACTTACCTAGACTCGGAAGTAAGTATAAAGTGGTTTTACTCTCTCGGTCGTGCTAGTGTTAAATGGCTTTATGCACTTGGTTTAATGTTCATGTACCTATTGTTTAAGCATGTTTTTAAAGTATTCGTTATACTGTTTTAAGCATGTGTTTGCTGAAGGATGCACATGGTAAGTGATCCTTGTAAGTATGGTTTATACTTGTATTTTAAAGCATGATAGTTGCTTTGAAAATGGCATGGTTTAATGCTTGTTAAATACAGTGAGGTAAATGTTATTTGGTTACTTATATTGGCAAGTGATGTGGTTTTAAAATTGTTATCGGATATAGTTGGCCGGCCATAGGATTGAGTGCACTGTAAAATAAGTCACCTTGGATGTTGAGGGGTTTATACGGTGTACCGAATACTCCATCCAAGTACCCTAATGGTTGAGGGGTTATACGGTATCGAAAACTCCCATTAGTGGGTTAAGTATCTAACCGATGAAAGGGGTTGGTGTCCCCGTGGGCTGAAAGTGTACCCAGTTGTTAATGTACCGCGATTGTGATTGTATCACTATTCCGGTTGAGGTGGCTTGAAGCGTTGGGTTAACACTTGTTGAATCCATGTATCCGATGAACTCTTTTGTTATTGGACTTGTTTAATGATCACTTGTAAGCCAATATAATTGTTAATTTATCATTGAAATGTTTTATGTTGTATAATGTGGTTTATACATGTTTCTCCTTGAGCTTTGCATTTGGTAGTAATGTATGGGAAGGCTTAAGTAGAGGGCTAGCAATGCGACTTGCTGTTGATTAATGATACAAGTAGCATATGGTTTAATATGGTGGTTTTAAGGGTGTAAAGTGCATGTCTTAAAAGGGCATGATGTATTAAAGGATGATGTAAAGTAAATGGTTTTAAATGCATTTATGGTGTTTTGTTCTGAGCATTCCTCACTAAGCCTTGTGTGCTTACGCTCTCTTTTTCCATCAATGCAGAGAATTAAAGTCCCGGAAGGCAGCAAGAAGCAAGGGGATCTTGACAAGACTTGTTTCCAAAAGTATGTTAGAGACTAGACTATAATGAATAAGGGCAATGGGGTACCTGTCGTGTTTGAGAGATGTTTTATGGAACTCCCTGTTTGAGCATGTTTCTTTAGTTGCTCTTGGGTTGTATGTGGCCTTTAAAGATTGATTTTGGTGTTGGTTTGTCTTTTGGTGTGTGCTTGGATGCAAAATTAGGAAGCATGCCTATAGATTCCCTTTTTGATGCATAAGACCTTGTTGTGTTGTTAGAATTGTGATGTTAGTTGGCTTGTAATATGTTTGGCATGTTGGTATTCTGTTCTAAGCATGTTGGAGTGGTTAGAGTATGCTTTTGGGATGAAAAACCAGCAAAATGTGACATTACAGGTCTAGGCGTACTGATACGCGAGGGACCGTATCGGTACAACTTGGCATTTTTAGGCTTGAGGGATCGGTACAAGGGCTGGTGTTTCGATACGCCTAGGCTAATTTGGTCTTAGTGTACCGGTACGGCAAGAGGTGTTTTGATACGGGTCTCAATTACTGGAAATCAACCTTTTTGTCCTAATCCCGTGTACCAAAACGCCGAAGAGCCATATCGGTACGGTCATCAAGGTTTTCAAAAGTTTGGTATTTTAGTTGGGTGTATCGATACGGTATGGAGGTGTACCGAAACGAGGTATTTCAAACTGTATCGATACGGGTTTACCGGTATTGGTATGGATGACCGTTAATTCTATTATGTCACGTTAGGCAGTTTTGCTTTCTTTGCAATTTGGTCCCTAATTTGTAAATATGATCAATTGGATGTCAAATTGATGCCCGATTGAGTTGGGGTCGCACCTGATGTTCGCATGAACATGTAGGGTTAATAATTGGCATATAGATAAGATAAAAAGAAAAAAATGGATCGGGTTTTGTTGTATCTTTTCAGTTTGCTACGACAAACCTAATGTAGCCTTCTTGGTTCGGTTGGGCGTCTAGGTCGGGTCAAGGGGTTATATTTGGTGGTATCAGAGACATGTTTAGTTCATTTGAGAGGTTGTTGTGTTGCTATCGTGTTTGATTTGTACGGTGATTGTCATATGTACGCTGGTTGATATGCACGGTGATTGGTATATGAATGTTGGTTGTTGTATGCTATGTTGGCGAAGTTTTGGGGTACCCAATGCCTTATTATTATAGTCTGGAAAGTTTTGATTTTTGAAATGAAAGTCTTAGATCCTTGCTTGAGGCTGGTCTGACTATTTTAGAACAATGGGACCGAGGAGAGAGTTGCGATCGGGTATAAATGTTGCTGCCACTGGGTAGGATGCTGAAGGAGAAGTTGTACCTCCTAGAGGGTTGGCACCATCCCCACCTAATCCACCGGAGGGAGTTGAACAAGTGCCACCTACGCCGGCTGGGCCAGGGATGGGTGATATAGCACCGTTGATACAGGCTATAACCGGTGCTTTTTAGGCAGCAATTGCGGGTGTTCGTGTGCCAACACCACCGGTTGAGGGGCAAGGTTTGCCGCTTGAGCGTCTTCGTAGTTTGGGTGGAGTTGAGTTTCGAGGTTTGTTACCTGAGGCCTCTGAAGGTTGGTTGGCCAGTACCGATAGGATATTGGGCCAGATGGGGTGCACCGATGCTCGCAAGCTGGGCTGTGTTATTTCCCTGTTACAGGGTGATGCTTATACATGGTGGACTACCACGATATTCGGTATGGCAACTGAGGATGTGACCTAGGAGTTCTTCTGCGAGGCATTTCGGAAGAAGTTTTTAGGAGTCTGATATCAGGACTAGAAGAAGGGCGAGTTTATGGCTCTAGTGTACGACAGTATGTCTGTTGCGGAGTACGAGGTACAGTTCGTGAGGTTGAGTTGGTATGCACCTGAGTTGGTTCCTGACGAGCGTACTCGATGTGATCATTTTCTCTATGGGCTTGTGTAGGATGTTAAGACATACATACTTGTTGCTGATTACACCGACTTTGATGTGTTGGTTTTGCGAGCCAAGGATGTGGAGTAGAATTTGGGTTTGACATCTGGATCGCGAGGTTCTAGCTCAGGTAAGAGAGCTGTTGATTCAGGTTATAGCGGTGGTCAGGCCAAGAGACACCGTGATAGGAGGTTTCGCTCGGAGCCGAGGCATGGTGGAGGTGTTGTGGGATATGGAGTCCAGGGGCAGGATGCCCAGGTTAGAGCCCGTTTAGCACTTGTTGGGTTTATGGATCCTGAGATCATATGAGGCGAGATTTCCCGCGTTTGGCCATGGAGGGTCAGGCCCCTGCACCTATGGTCGCTAATGCTTGTTGGAGTTGTGGGTCAGGCGACCATCAGAGGCGTGATTGTCCATTATTGGCTCGAGGTGGGCAGGATGCTGCACCTATTGTTGCTCCGCAGCGGGGTCGTGGTCGTGGCCACGGACCGTTTCAGCATTGAGATGGTGAGCAGAGGACTATAGCTCATACTGTTGCTATCCAGCCTGAGAGAGGTGGACCGGCTAGGGTGTATGCGCACCGCAAGGGTCACAATAACACCAATGTGATTGCAGGTACTTTTTCCCTACAGTCTTTGTCTTTGTATTCGTTGGTTGATTCTGGTTCTACTCATTCATACATTTTGAGTGAGCATGCTGAGTCGCTTGATGTATCTGTTGAAATCCTTAATGTGGGTGTTAGAGTGACTAGTTCTCTTGGGGAGACAGTCGTGGTTAGAAGGTTGTATCATAGGTGTCCGCTAATAGTTTAGGGACATGTGTTTGCTGTGGACTTGATGGAGTTACCATTCCATGGTTTTAATGTGATTCTGGGTATAGACTGTTGACCGAACATCGGGCTGTGGTGGATTTTGAGACCAAACGAATATCCTTGAGGTTGTCGAATGATTATGAGGTGGTGGTTGTTGGTGAGAATGGCAAGTTTTTGTCTAATGTTGTTTCGGCTTTGGAAGCAAGTCGAATGTTGGATTTGGGATGCCGGGCTTATTTGGCCTATGTTATGAATCCTGGATCGAATGAGTTGAGGGTGCAGGATGTTCGTACTGTATGTGAGTTTCTGGGTGTTTTTCTAGAGGAATTACCAGGGTTGCCACCTGACCGTAAGGTAGAGTTTGGCATTGAGGTCTTTGCAGGTCCAGTACCAGTATCTATTGCTCCGTACCGCATGGCTCTGAAGGAATTGAAGG
Source organism: Hibiscus mutabilis (assembly GCA_019671005.1). Classification (NCBI taxonomy): domain Eukaryota; kingdom Viridiplantae; phylum Streptophyta; class Magnoliopsida; order Malvales; family Malvaceae; genus Hibiscus; species Hibiscus mutabilis. Next base: position 38,928,712 of record CM033736.1, read on the forward strand.
AGTTGAAAACACAGTTGCAGGAGTTGCTTTATGTGGGTTCATTAGACCTGGTATCTCACTGTGGGGAGCACCGGTGTTGTTCGTTAAGAAAAAAGATGGTATGTTGCTGATGTGTATAGATTACCGGCAGCTAAATAAGTTGACAATAAAGAACAAGTATCCCTTACTGTGGATAGATGACCTGTTTGATCAATTCAGAGGAGCCTCAGTGTTTTCCAAGATAGATTTGAGGTCAGGGTACTACCAGTTAAAGGTGAAGGAGGTGGATGTGCCCAAAACAGCCTTCCGTACGAGGTACAGGCATTACGAGTTTCTTGTGATGCTGTTTGGTTTGACCAATGCAGCAGCTACTTTTATGGACATGATGAATCGAGTGTTTCATGAGTTTTTGGACCAGTTTGTGGTTGTGTTTATCGACGATATCCTTGTGTACTCCCGTACTGAGAAAGATCATGATAGACATTTGAGAATTGTGCTTCAGACGCTATTGGCTAATCAGCTTTATGCTAAGTTAAGCAAATGTGAGTTCTGGCTTAAAGAAGTTCTGTTTCATGGGCATGTTGTGTCAGCCGAAGGAATTCCTGTCGATCCGCATAAGGCTGAGGCTGTAATGAGTTGGAAAGAGCCCAAGTCTGTGACAGAGGTTAGAAGTTTCCTTGGTTTGGCAGGTTACTACCGAAGGTTTGTGGAAGGGTTCTCCACTTTGGCTGCTCCGTTAACAAAGTTGTTGCAGAAGAATGTTCGGTTTGAGTGGACGAAAGATAGGCAGTGAGCTTTTGAAAGGTTGAAGGAAGCCTTGACGCGAGCTCCAGTCTTGGTTCAACCAGAATCGGGAAAGGAGTTTGTTGTTTATAGTGATGCATCGTATGTTGGGCTTGGTTGCGTGTTGATGCAAGAGGGTAAGGTAGTGACGTACGCATCTAGGCAGTTAAAGGTGCATGAACAAAACTACCCTAGTCACGACCTTGAGCTTGTCGCAGTTGTTTTTTCCTTGAAGATCTAGAGAAATGTGTGGTTTATACGGATCATAAGAGTTTGAAATATCTGATGTCTCAGAGGGAGTTGAATCTTAGGCAGCACACATGGTTGGAGTTGCTTAAGGATTATGATCTGACCATTGAGTATCATCCGAGGAAAGCCAATGTTGTGGTGGATGCTTTGAGTAGAAAAGCGGCTGTGGAGTTGAGAGTCATGTTTGCTCGGTTGAGTGTGACAAATGATGGGGGTTTGTTGGCTGAGTTGCAAGTGAAGTCATCCTTATCACAGATGATTAAGAAGAAGCAACTGTATGATGGGAGTTTGGTACCTCATGTGGAAGATATTAGGGATGGAAATCCTACGGATTTTCATTTCAACGATGATGGGGTGTTGTGTTTCAAAGGTCGAATAGTGGTGCCTGAGGACGAAGAGTTAAGGCGTACTATTTTGACGGAGGCACACGCTATTCCTTTTTCTATGCATCCCGGTAGTACTAAAATGTATCAGGGGTTGAAGGAGGAGTATTATTGGGTTGGACTGAAGAAAGATGTGGCAGATTTTGTTGCTCGGTGTATGGTTTGTCAGCGGGTAAAGGCTGAGCATCAATTTCCTTCTAGGTTGTTGCAACCGTTAAGGATACCATAATGGAAGTGGGAAAGAATCACCATGGATTTTGTGTCTGGGCTACCTTTGACGCCGACCAAAAAGGATTCCATTTTGGTGATTGTGGATCGGTTTATGAAGTGTGCCCATTTTGTGCCAGTGCATACTACGTATACCTTGGACAAGTTGGCTGAATTGTACCTCTCTGAGATTGTGCGGTTACATGGAGTGCCCAAATCTATAGTTTCATATAGGGATCCGTGGTTCACCGTAAGGTTTTGGGTGAGTTTGCATTGTGCTTTAGGAACCCGGTTGAGTTTTAGTACCTCGTATCATCCTTAGACGGATGGCCAGTCAAAGCGTGTGATTTAGGTTCTCGAAGATATACTGAGGTGTTGTGTTATTGAGTACCAGGGAACGTGGGAGAAGCAGTTGTCGTTGGTGGAGTTTGCTTACAATAACAGTTATCATGCTATCATACAGATGGCACCTTATGAGGCGTTGTATGGCAGGAAGTGTCGCAAACTCGTGTGTTAGGCAGAAGCGGGGGAAAAGTTTGTGTCGATGCCCAATGTTTTCAAAGGCACAACCGAAAAGGTGAAGTTGATATGTGAGCGTTTAAAAGCAGCTACAGATCGCCAGAAATCCTATGCGGATTTGAAGCGTAAGGATATAGAGTACGCAGTGGGTGATCGAGTGTTTTTGAAAGTGTCACCCTGGAAAAAGGTGTTGCCAAGGGTTTGGGCAGAAAAGGAAGCTTAGCCCGAGGTTCATTGGACCATACGAGGTTATTGAGCGTGTGGGTCTTGTTGCGTACCGTTTGAGGCTACCTCCGGAGTTGGGAAAAATTCATGATGTGTTCCACGTTTCGGTGTTGCGGAGGTATAGGTCCAATCCATCGCATGTCATGCCGGTGGAGAAGATCGAGTTGAGACCAGACCTATCTTACGATGAAGAACCGGTAGAGATTCTTGATATAGCAGTAAGGTTCTACGTGGCAAAGCAGTAGAGCTTGTTAAGGTGTTGTGGAAGCAACGTGGTGTTGATGAGGCCACGTGGGAATGCAAGTCGGATATGTTGAAATAGTTTTTGCCCCGTTTTTAGGGCTTAATAGGTTGGTGGTTTATTATACGGTCCGGTGGACCGAAATAGGGATTCGAGTCGGTTTCGGGATCATATATTTTTGGTGTTGGAAAATTTATGGAAAAATGCTCAAAATCATTATTAATTATGTATTTAATAATGGTGATATCAATTTTGTAAAACGAGTTTTGGAAGGTGGACATTTTGGTTAGTGACCAAAATGAGAGTTTTGAAAACTGTGATTTCCTAGTGACTAAAATGAAAAGGGTCAAATACCTAGAATCTTTAAGGAGCTATTTTACCAATTGGTTTCTGATGATTTCTCCCTTGATTTGCGTTATTTTAACATGTGTTTTAATTAGTGATTAAAGAGGATTTTTGTTAAAAGTTAGTTATTACTTTCCAAAACAAAAATCACTCACTTTCTCTCAACTTTTTCTCTCCATTCTCTCCTCAGCCAAACACTCAGGTTTTCATCAAATTTCCAGAGGTGATGTGGTTTCTAACTTGATTTTATTGTTTCAAATTGTTTTATAAAGATTGTTTATACAAAATCTTACAATAATCTTGTGTTTTCTTAGCTTTTCACAAGCCAATTGAGGGAGAAACTTCACAATAGGGGTAAGGTCCGAGATCTCCTCTATTGTTTGGTTCTTTACTGAAATTCCCAAGCATTTGATCCTTGTTTTTGTGTTTCTAATCTGATTTTGATGGTTTTCTAATGGTTAATTGAGTTATTTGGGGCAAATGAGTTAATTCATAGATTGGATCTAATTTCCAGTATTTAAGGATGCTTTGATTTATATTTTGGATGTTTAATAATGCTGATAAGTGATTTTTATCAATGGAATCCCGAAACTTAAGAATCTCTATTTGTTTAGGTTGTTAGTTTTGAGGTTTTGTGGTGTTTCTATGGTTGTAAGGTTGCTGGAGGTGGTAGGTTGTTTTGGATCTGTTTTTAGATGTGTTTTGATGTTGAAAGTGATGTTAGATTGATAGATGTTGGCTGGGTTGTGAATCGAAGTGTTTTGGTTATGTTTTCGGTTGTTGTGGAGGGTTAATTGTGAAGGTTTTGTGGAAATCCGAGAAGGATTGTGGTTGCTGTGTTTAGAATGCATTATGATGCATTAATCCTCTGTTGTTTTGTGGTAAAAATAGGGGAGGTTGATCCGAAAGTGATTGGAGAAGTGTTGGAGGTTTTGGATACTTGATTTCGCGTCGGTGAATCGAGGTTTCGCATATCGGTGAGTGAAAACGTGGTTTAAAGCATTTTGATGTTTTGGGAACAAAGTTTTGGGAGTTAAGGTAGAGCTTGAAACTCTTACCTAGACTCAGAAGTAAGTATAAAGTGGTTTTACTCTCTTGGTTGTGCTAGTGTTAAATGGCTTTATGCACTTGGTTTAATGTTCATGTACCTATTGTTTAAGCATGTTTTTAAAGTATTCAATATACTGTTTTTAAGCATGTTTTGTTGAATGATGCACATGGTAAGTGATCCTTGTAAGTATGGTTTATACTTGTGTTTTAAAGCATGGTAGTTGCTTTGGAAATGGCATGGTTTAATGCTTGTTAAAAATAGTGAGGTAAATATTATTTGGTTAATTATATTGGCAAGTGATGTGGTTTTAAAATTGTTATCGGATATAGTTGGTCAGCCATAGGATTGAGTGCACTGTAAAATAAGTCGCCTTGGATGTTGAGGGGTTTATACGGCGTACCGAATACTCCAACCAAGTACCCTAACGGTTGAGGGGTTATACGGTATCAAAAACTCCCATTAGTGGGTTAAGCATCTAACCGATGAAAGAGGTTGGTGTCCTCGTGGGTTGAAAGTGTACCTGGTTGTTAATATATAGCGATTGTGATTGTATCGCTATTACGGTTGAGGTGGCTTGAAGTGTTGGGTTAACACTTGTTGAATTCGTGTATCCGATGAACTCTTTTGTTATTGGACTTGTTTAATGATCACTTGTAAGCCAATATAATTGTTAATGTATCATTGAAATGTTTTATGTTGTATAATGTGGTTTATACATGTTTCTCCTTGAGCTTTGCATTCGGTAGTAATGCATGGGAAGGCTTAAGTATAGGGTTAGCAATGTGACTTGCTGTTGATTAATGATACATGTAGCATATGGTTTAATATGGTGGTTTTAAGGGTGTAAAGTGCATGTTTTAAAAGGGCATGATGTATTAAAGGATGATGTAAAGTAAACGGTTTTAAATGCATTGACGGTGTTTTGTACTGAGCATTCCTCACTAAGCCTTGTGTGCTTACGCTCTCTTTGTCCATCAATACAGAGAATTAAAGTCCCGGAAGGCAGCAAGAAGCAAGGGGATCTTGGCAAGACTTGTTTCCAAAGTATGTTAGAGACTAGACTAAAATGAATAAGGGCAATGGGGTACTTGTTGTGTTTGGGAGATGTTTTATGGAACTCCCTATTTGAGCATGTTTCTTTAGTTGCTCTCGGGTTGTAAGTGGCCTTTAAAGATTGATTTTGGTGTTGGATTGTCTTTTGGTGTGTGCTTGGATGCAAAATTAGGAAACATGCCTATAGATTCCCTTTTTGATGCATAAGACCTTGTTGTGTTGTTAGAATTGTGATGTTAGTTGGCTTGTAATATGTTTGGCATGTTGGTATTGTGTTCTAAGCATGTTGGAGTGGTTAGAGTATGCTTTTGGGATGAAAAACTAGCAAAATATGACATTACAGGTCCGGCGTACCGAATACGCGGGGGACCGTATCGGTACAGCTAGGCATTTTTAGGCTTGAGGGATCAATACGGGGGCTGGTGTTTCGATACGCCTAGGCCAATTTGGTCTTAGCGTATCGGTACGACAAGGGGTGTTTCGATATGGGTCTCAGCTATTGGAAATCAACCTTTTCGTCCCAATCCCGTGTACCAAAATGTCGAAGAGCCGTATCGGTACGATCATCAAGGTTTTTAAAAGTTCATTATTTCAGTTGGGCATATCGATAAGGCATGGAGGTGTACCGAAACGGGGTGTTTCAAACTGTATCGTTACGAGTTTACCTGTATCGGTATGAATGACCGTTAATTCTGTTATGTCACTTTGGATTGTTTTGCTTTCTTTGCAATTTGTTCCCTAATTTGTAAATATGATCAATTGGATGTCAAATTGATACCCGATTGAGTTGAGGTCGCACCTGATGTCCGCATGAACATGTAGGGTTAATAATTGACATCTAGATAAGATAAAAAGAAAAAAATGGATCGGGTTTTGTTGTATCATTTCGGTTTGCTACGGCAAACCTAATGTAGCCTTTTTGGTTCGGTTGGGCGTCTAGGCCAGGTCAAGGGGGTTACATTAGCCAATTTACTATCCTTTACCATAATCAATACACCTTTAAAATAATCAATGATAAACACGTGAACAATCATACCCATTCATGCATTAACCAATTTACCAGTGAGATTCGTAAATCATGCAATAGGTAGTAAAGTATTACCTCAAATCTGAGTTACATCGGTCGTCGGCCTATGAAACTCCCTTCGAATCAGTCTTGAACTCGAATTCGATATCCTCAACATCTCGGATACAAGGCATAATGAATTACATTAGAAACAAAACTTAAACACGATAATCAGATTGACTCAAAATGTCAAACATTGAAAAATAACTTACCGCGTTTGAATTCGGCAAGACAAAACATTAAAAAAACCAAAATAAGAGTTTTTGGAAAAAGTCAACTAATTAGTCAAAATCAACCCAAAAGGTCAACAGTCAAAATTAACGGTCAATAGGTCGAGTCATGGGTCAAACCAGTTTGATTGGATCGGGAAGATCTGGGTCAAGGATGGTTCGGGTTAGGAGAATCGGTTAACGAATCGGGTTAGGAGAATTAGTTAGCGAACCGATTAACAAATTTGGTTAGGAGAATTAGTTAGAGAACCTGTTAGGAGTATCGATTAGCGAACTGGGTTTGGTTAGCTTGATTAGTGAATTTGGTTAATTAAATTGATTCCAGGAATTTTTAAAATATGAATTAAGTTTGAAATCGTGGTTTTGAACTAATTAGGATTTATTTAATTCTTATATTAAATAAAATGATTTTGAATAATGGCTTGTAATAAGTCAACATAATTGGATAATGTGATTTTAGTGGCTAAATTGATAAGTAATACACGCTATAAATCTTTAAGGACTAATTATGCCATGTGATCTTTTTAAATGAGTTTTAATTGTATTTTTTTAAAAATAAAATGGTTTAATAAATAATTAACATTAAATTAGTTTAATTAAAATATTTTAACAAAAAAAAAGGAATGGCAGTTAATTGGTTTCTATGGAAGATAGCTTTCTCACCATATTTTCTCTCAAAGTCCTTTTTCTATTGATTTCCTAAAATCTCATTTCTTCTATGGAATCCTAAAATATTATTCTTAATTTTTTTTACCAAATTATTCATATTTTCTATTGATTTCAACCTAGATTTCTTAATCTCTTCAAAATCCATTTCTTCAAGTGTTTGGAAGATCACGTTAAATTTTGGAGATTTCACTCAAACCTTGATTCAATGAATTTCAAGGTATAAGAATGATTCTTTGGTTTCTTATGAAATCTTTATTGATTAGTGAAAATGAGTTGAGATAGATTTGATTCAATAATTTCTAATGGGGTAGATGAAATTTAAACCCGATTTATTGAAAATATTCCCAGAATTTAATTAATTGATTAAACTAGATTAATTTTTCTTAAGGATTATGAATTGAATGATGGTGATTTGGATTCCTAAGTGGTAGTGGCTGTATGTAGGGTGTTTATGATGATAACTGATGTGTTTTAAAGTTGAGAATTGATGAGTTATGGATGAGTTTAAGTTAGAATGATCTTGGAAGTGAATCATGGAAATTTTTTGTTGTAAGAATGTGAATTGGGTTAGATTACATCAATGCTCTATTTGTTGGAAATTATTATATGTGCAATGATTTTTGTTTGTATATTGATGAGTTTTAGGACCATTGGAAACGCATCCGGAAGCCTCGAGTTGATTTTTAATCGATATCGGCTATTGATAAGTGTTCAAAAGTACTATTTTTCTTACCCTTTTTGCTCATATTACTGTTAGACTTAGGCTCATATTAGTTGCATAGTTAGTCATTCATGCATTAATCCATGTTTCCTTCAAACGTTGAACTTGATTACATAACTTGGTGATTTTTGTGGAAATAGATGCTGCTTTGGTGTGTTTTTGTGTGTGTATGTGCAGGATCACTTGCCAAAGCAATGCCGAGCTAGTTGCCAGGGCAGTGCATGAAGGAGACGCCGAGCTAGTTGCCATGGCATTTGTCGACAAAGACCAAAAGCAATATGGATGTCGAAATTCATGACTTTACAAGCCCAAGATGACATGGAGCAAGGCCCAAGCCCAAAGGAATTTGATTGCCATGCAGAGATTAAAGAAGAATTAAATTCCAAGAGGATAGGAGAAGTTCTAATAGGAATAAAATTATAATAAAGAATTATATTCTTTAAAGATAATTTAATTCCAACTCAAACTCCTCCTCAAAGAAGGACTTTGGCCTAGCCCTATAAATACCAAGGAGATTTCGACAAGATGAATAGAGAGAGCAAGAGGGAAATTTTGGCAAGTCCAAGTAGGGCAAGAGGAGAGAATTTTCGACAAGCATCAAGGGCAAGGAGGATTTCGACAAGCCTCTTCCTTCATCTTTGTTCGATTGGGTTCATGCTAGGGATTAATTATCTTGTGTTTCTTTGGAACCTAGCCATGAACTAAATTTACTTGGCTATGGTTATTGTGTTTTGTGGTTGTGAGAAACTATTGGTTTTTGTTTAGGTAATAAGAGTTTGCACTTTTCTATTTCAAGGTTTATTCATTCTTGATTCTTATTATTGTTTTTGAGTGAATTGGGAGAGGATCTCGTGATTTCATCCATTTATCTAATATCGGGAGAGTTAGATTCAAAAAGCGAATGAATATGATCTTTATGCAATCCAATGATGGTGAAGATTAATCCGGCTTAGGAATAAGTTAAGGATTTCAGCGGCTAAGAGGAGCGCAAGATTGGTTGTTGTTCACCCTTGATTCACGCAGGATGTATTATCAAGGCATGCACAAGTAGCTAGAGTTTCAACTTAGGGATAAGAAGAAACCATTGAAGAAACGCTCGCGAACCTTGAAGTTGCTGCCCGATCGCCCAAGTAGTTGCCCAACTAGTCGCCCAAGCAACCATCAATTAGTTGCCAAGGCAACCCCGTTGTGCAAGTCGCCACGGCAACTGAGTTGCCCATGCACTCTTTACCAAGACAATCCAATCGGCTATCACACCTCAACTCACGATAACCTAGCCTATCTCTCTCAATTGAATTCATCTTTTATTTTATTTTATTGCTTTCTAGATTAGTAATTAGTTAAACTTCGATAATCCTTTACTTGTGTTTTTACTTTTTACGATTGCAAGAGACTAGATTCTTGAAGTGGCACCAATCCCTGTGGAGCGATATCTTTTATACTATAACTTGCGGCGTGTATACTTGCACATTTGCGTAGCACTTATTACAGCGCAACAAGTTTTTGGCGCCGTTGCGGGATTGGGCAATAGCGACTTTGTTTTTATTTTCTTGCACATTCTTTTTATTTTTCTTGTTTAAAATTCAAAGGGCTAACAAACTTTGGTTTTGCATTGGTATATGACGGGCGAGACCGACTTCACAGAATATCCCTTTGATCCGAAATCGAAGCGAACCTTACAAAGACTTAGGCGAAGGATAAGAGAAGCAATGGCAAATCAAGGCGGCAATATTAATCAAGATGTTCGGCGCGGGGAGGAGTGATTCTTGAAAGCGAACGATTGAGACTATCTTGAAGAAGATCTTGATGGACTCAACCCGGGAGTTGTCGCACCCGAAAGTGAAGCCGACCACTTTGAGTTGAAACCGGTAATGTTTAATATGATCAACACAATAGGTCAATTTGGCGGCTCGGCAAGCGAAGATGCGACAACATCTGAAATCTTTCCTCGAGATTTGCAACTCGTTCAAGATACACGGAGTCACCCACGATGTCTTACGATTAAGATTATTCCCTATTCTTTGAGGATAGATAGGGCGAAAGCATGGCTAAATAGCATTCTGCCGGATCCATAGCATCTTGGACTGATCTTTGTCGTGATTTCCTTGCTAGATTTAATCCTACAAATTTAAGCGATAAGCCGTAACGACATTACTTCTTTTCGGTGGCGGATGATGAATCCATGTACGAGGCTTGGGGGCGATATAGAGAACTTCTACACAAATGTCCCTCTACGGATTCGGTGTGGACTCAAGTGACAATGTTTTACAACGCCGTGAATACACCAACAAGGATGATGCTAGATGCCTCGGCAAGCGGCATACTCTTAGATAAGTCGCGGAGGAAGCAATGCAAATTTTAAGCAGGCTGGCCAAGAATGACTATCAATTCCCATCTACTAGAAGAGGAGGGTTAGGCGCCAAGCCACAATACATGAACTAGGATCATCGATTCAATTTCGGCACAATTGGCGCTTTAACCAAGATGGTCGAACATGCAAAAACCAAACAACACACATGAAGTCAAGGTAATGGATTCTTTTTGTGAGTTATGTGGTGATAACCATAATTCTTACGAATGTATGCGAGAATCAGGAATCTAGCTTATGTGTGGGAATTACAATCGGGGCAACAACATGATGTCAAATACATACAATCCGGCTTGGAAGAAGCACCGAATTTTTCATGGAGTAATCCCAACAATGCTCTAAACGGAACAATCAGAATGCACAAGCATCGGGATTCGAGAATATGCCACGACAGCGGATGCGCGGCAACAACCGACAACATCTAGTTCTTTGGAAAATTCTCTAAATGCTTTTATGATGGCCTGAATCTTATATGGCTGAGAATAGTAATTTCATAAAAAGAACGATGCTTTTATTAATGAGGACCGAGATGAGATTGCAAAACCAAGAGGCGGCAATCAAATCATTGGAAAATCAAGTCGGACGGTTTGCTCAAAATCGAACACTAGACCACAAGGAGGTTTACCTAGCGATCTTGAAGTCGCAAGAGGAAGGCGGCCATGAGCAATGTAAGGCAATCACCACGAAGTGGCCAACAACTTAGAGAGGTTCAAACCCGCTCGTCAAACAAAACTCCACAAAAAGATCAAAGGCGAACCTAGCGGCAAAGTCTCGGATGCTGAACCGAGGAATTGCTGCGGCGGCGGTGGCGCCTCGGCAACTTGCGATAAGCACGCCTCGGCAACCCCGGTTGGTAACGCATCGGCAACTCGGATGTCACTGTAATGCCGTCAATCGGGTTTCAAACCAATGAAAGGATAGAAGATATCCGACTTCCACCACCATTCCCACAAAGATTGAAGGCGACAAAAGCAAGAATACCAATTCAAGAAGTTTCTTGATATCTTAAAGCAAGTCCACATCAACTTGCCATTGGTGGAAGCAATTGAACAAATGCCAAACTATGCCAAGTTTCTTAAAGACATTGTGTCCAAGAGAACAAGGCTAGAGAGTTTGAAACAGATTGCGTGTGAGAGGATGCATGGCAATGTTACTGTCGCATCCGCCCAAGTTGAAGGATCCCGGAAGTTTCACAATACCCTGTTCTATTGGAAATCACTATGTCGGGAAAGCACTATGCGACCTAGGGGCTAGCATAAACTTGATGCCTAAATCGGTTTTTCGAAACTAGGAATCGGGAAGGCAAGACCTACATTGATTATGCTGCGAGCTAAGCCAGATCCTATGTGCATCGAGGGAAAAATCGAGGACATCTTGGTAAAAGTTGATAAATTCATTTTTCCGTGACTTTATTGTTTTGGATTGTGAAGCGGATGAGCATGCACCTATCATTCTCGGGAGACCATTCCTAGCGGCGGGGAGAACCTTGATCGGCGTTGAAAAGGAGAACTCACAATGAGGGTGAATGACCAGCGGTAAAACTAAATGTATTCCAAACACTAAGGCATGCGATGATCGAAGAATGCCAACTACTTCATGCCACGGCGAGTTTAACCGATGAGGAATTTAGTTGCCTCGGCAACTACATTGCTGATCAAGAGGAACATGAGGAGAATGAAGAGCGGTCGATGAGGAACAACCGAGAAGAGGTAAATTGGCTAGTAAATCGACCCGGTACATACTTTGAACCACTGGACTACTCGGGTAAGGAAGGTAAGATCGAAAAACCCTCTCATCGAAAATCCACCAATTCTTGAGTTGAAACAATTGCGGATCAACTAAAATATGTATACTTAGGGATCGATAATACATTACTGTAATTATTTCCTCTAAGTTACTGACTGAGCGAGGAAAAAAGCTAATCAACATGTTGAAGCTACATAAAAAGGCAATAGGGTGGACAATTGCCGACTTGAAGGAATTAGCCGGCGGTGTGCATGCACAAGATCTTGTTGGAAGATGATCACAAACCTTCAATTGAGGCCCGGAGGAGACTGAATCATGCCATGAAAGGGGTTGTAATGAAAGAAATCATCAAGTGGCTTGACGCCGGCATTATATACCCTATCTCCGATAATGCGTGGGTAAGTCCGGTACAATGTGTGCGAAAAAGGGGAGGTATAACGGTGGTGAGTAATGAAAATAATGAACTTATCCCAACCAGGGTGTGACGGTTGGAGGGTTTGTATGGACTATCGAAAGCTAAACAAAGCCACTAGGAAAGATCACTTCCCATTACCCTTTATTGATCAAATGCTTGACCGTCTTGCGGGTAAACCCCTTTTCTTGTTTTCTTGATGGTTATTCAGGTTACAATCAGATTGCCATAGCACGGAAGATCAGAAAAGACAACCTTCACATGCCCCTACGGTACTTATGCCTTAGAAGGATGCCGTTCGGATTTGTGTAACGCCCGGCAACCTTCCAAAGATGCATGATGGCGCTCTTTTTTGGACATGGTCGAAGACTTCCTTGAGATCTTCATGGATGATTTTTCGGTTTTTAGTAATGACCCGGCGGCTGTCTCGGCAATTTAGAGAGGGTGTTGGCAAGATGCGAAAAAGCGGATTTAGTCCTCAATTGGGAGAAATGCCACTTTATGGTAGATGAAGGAATAGTGCTCGGCCATAAGATTTCATCAAGGGAATTGAAGTAGACAAAGCCAAGGTGGGCGTGATCGAGAGATTACCCCACCAAATTCGGTTAAAAAAAGAATTGAGTTTTTCTCGGACATGCGAGGTTTTTACGGGAGGTTCATTCATAACTTTTCTAAAATCACTAAACCTTTGTGTGTCTGCTTGAGCAGGATAAAGTCTTGATTTTGATGATTCTTGCACTCAAGCATTTGAAACCCTAAAGAAAAAGCTTGCCTCGGCACCCATTGTTGTTCCACAGTTGGGCGCTACCTTTTGAGCTCATGTGTGATGCAAGTGATTTGCGGTAGGAGGCGTCCTAGGCCAGCATACAGGTAAGACATTCCATGTGATATACTACGCTAGTAAAACTCTTAACGATGCTCAAGTGAATTACACAACAACGGAGAAAGAGTTACTAGCTGTAGTTTTCGCATTTGACAAGTTCGATCCTATTTAATTGGTACAAAGGTAATTGTTCATACGGACCATTCGGCAATCAAATACTTATTTGCTAAAAGGATGCTAAACCTCGTTTGATTCGTTGGATATTACTTTTACAAGAATTTGATATTGAAATTGGGGCGGAAAGGCGCAGAAAATCAAGTGGCGATCACTTATCACGTTTGGAGCATAATAGGGAGGAGGGGGCGGATCTAGAGATATGTGATGCATTCCCGGATGAACAAATTCTAATCGCCTCGGAAACCCTTGGCGCCTCGGCAGCCCATGGCGCCTCGGAAACCATGGAAGCACACGCCTCGGCAACTCTTGGCCCGCGGCGGACTTTGGCGAGCACGCCTCGGCAATTTTGGGGCGACACTACGACGGCACATGCCCGGCAATACCTTGATACGCTTGATTTAGTTAACTTCCTTGTTTGTGGTATTTTTCCGTATGGCATTACTCACCAAGGGAAAAAAGCGGTTCCGCCATAATGCTAAGCATTACTTTTGGGACGAGCCTCTTTTGTTTAAACAATGTGCAGATCGGGTTATATCGCCGATGTGTCCACTGAAGAAGAACAACAGAATGTACTCCGACAATGCCATTCTTCACCCTATGGAGGACATTTTGGAGGAACTCGTACATGGCCAAAGTCTTGCAATCCGGGTTGTATTGGCCAACATTGTACAAAGATGCCCAAGACTTTTACAAGCAATGTGATCGTTGCGGAAGGCGGGCAATATCTCTGGCGACATGAGATGCCACTCGAACATCATCGAGGTGGGCTGTTCGATGTATGGGGATCGATTTTATGGGACCTTTCCCATCTTCATTCGGCAACCTCTACATCTTACTCGCCGTCGACTATGTGTCTAAATGGGTAGAAGCATTTGCGGTTCCCAGCAGCGATTCCAAGACCGTGCAGCGATTCTCTGAGAAAAACATATTTACGGTTTGGGATGCGAGCAAGCAATTATCAGCGGCGGGGCAAGCATTTTGACAACAGACTAATTGCCAAGATGTTGCAGCAGCCGGCATATCACACAAGATCGCCACGGCATATCACCCACAAACCAGCGGGCAGCGAAATTTCAACCGGGAGTTGAAGGGAATACTCGAGAAAGTTGTAAATCCCTCAAGGAAGGATTGGTCATTAAGACTAGATGGCGCACTTTGGGCATATCGCCTTTGCATTCAAAACACCATTAGGTATGTCCCCCTTCCGGCTTGTCTATGGTAAAACATGTCATCTACCGGTGGAAATCGAGCACAAGGCGTCTTTGGGCAATCAAGACCGTGAATATGGATTGGGAAAGTGCGGACAAAAGCGCTTGATGGATCTCAATGAGATAGAAGAATTTCGTGCACTCGCCTATAACAATGCGAATATACAAGGAGAAAACAAGCGATGGCATGACAGAAACTATTGCCACGGCAATTCACGCCAGAGCAACTAGTTCTCCTATTCAATTCTCGGCTAAAACTTTTTCCGGGAAAGCTGAAATCAAGATGGTCGGGACCATTTGAAGTCGTCAAACCATTCTCCCATGGTCTTTGTGATAATCAAGTCCATCTCGACAACCATGAATTCAAAGTTAATGGACAAAGATTGAAGCACTACAATGGTGCCCATGTGGGGCGTAACAAGGAAGTGGTCAACTTAGGAGATGCATGAGCATGCTCTCCTCTCGATATTTCCTTTTTCTTTTTCTTTTTATTTTTATTTTTAATTTTAGGAGATATTTTATTTTTTCTTCATTATCTTTAGTTTTCAGGTTTTCTTTATTTTCTTTTTCACAACAAGACTCACAACTACTATGCTAAGGAAATTTCTTGCCAAGATCATTGCCCGGCAACCAATGAAGAAGATGCGCGACAACTTACTTCATGCATGCACAAGCTGATGCCACGGCAACCAACCCGAAGATGCCACGGCAACCAAAGCTGAAGACATCCGGCAACAAGAAAACAACCATTGCATTCAAGCAAGAAAATCAAGGCGCCAACTAGAAGGAACTAATCATCTCGATGGTGAACTCTCGAAGTAAGTCCTCGTATGCATTTTATTTTTATTTTTCGTTATTTTTATGCATGCATTGAGGACAATGCCTCACTCGAGTTTGGGGGATTGTTATTAGTAATTACCATGTTTAGTTACATTAATCTTAAGCATTACATTTAGGATACATAAATTGCTTGCCATGCCTTTAATTGGAACAAAATTGCTTAGATTTGATGAATATTCAATGATGACTTTACCAATGCACTTAATTGATAGAATTTTTATTCTAGGATAACCATGAAAAACTTAGAATTTTACTATGATGCTAAATTTGATGAAACTTTGTTGTGGTTTGATTGATTTAAGGAGTTCTAGTAAACTTAGGTTGATAATTAACTAATTGGGGATTAGAATAAAAATTGGATGAATGCTAGAGGTGCCGAAATTGGCTCTAGCATGTGCTAAAAATTGATCACTAGAGGTGCGAAAGCTGGCTCTAGGAGGCGTTATTTTTTTCGGTTAACTAGAGGTGTGCGAAACCGGCTCTAGTCGATTAAATTAACTTAAGAAAACTAAAAATAAAACACTAGAGGTGCCGAAATTGGCTCTAGTTAAAACATGTTAAAAAGAACCCAATGAAGTAATTTGAAAACCTATTGTTTGCATAGAATCGAAAAATCAACTTGCACACAAACTCCACACACACTCACAAGCATTATAGTTTGATTAGAGTAATTCCTCAGTTTTACGAAAAATAAAAAGCCAATCATACTTTGTGCCCGGTTGAGAGGTGAAATCAAGTTCAAAGCTAAGTTTGTGAAAATTTGAAGTCTTGGCGCGGTAATTATGAGTTTGCATTGCTTGAGGACAAGCAATAGTTCGAGTTTGGGGTGTGATAAGTGTTCAAAAGTACTATTTTTCTTACCCTTTTTACTCATATTCTTTGTTAGACTTAGGCTCATATTAGTTGCATAGTTAGTCATTCATGCATTAATCCATGTTTCCTTCAAGCGTTGAACTTGATTACATAACTTGGTGATTTTGTGGAAATAGATGCTTTGCTTTGGTGTGTTTTTGTGTGTGTATGTGCGGGATCACTTGCCAAAGCAATGCCGAGCTAGTTGCGGGCGGTGCATGAAGGAGGCGTCGAGCTAGTTGCCATGGCATTTGTCGACAAAGACCAAAAGCAATATGGATGTCGAAATTCATGACTTTACAAGCCCAAGATGACATGGAGCAAGGCCCAAGCCCAAAGGAATTTGATTGCCATGCAGAGATTAAAGAAGAATTAAATTCCAAGAGGATAGGAGAAGTTCTAATAGGAATAAAATTATAATAAAAAATTATATTCTTTAAAGATAATTTAATTCCAACTCAAACTCCTCCTCAAAGAAGGACTTTGGCCTAGCCCTATAAATACCAAGGAGATTTCGACAAGATGAATAGAGAGAGCAAGAGGAAATTTGGCAAGTCCAAGTAGGGCAAGAGGAGAGAATTTTCGACAAGCATCAAGGGCAAGGAGGATTTCGACAAGCCTCTTCCTTCATCTTTGTTCGATTGGGTTCATGCTAGGGATTAATTATCTTGTGTTTCTTTGGAACCTAGCCATGAACTAAATTTACTTGGCTATGGTTATTGTGTTTTGTGGTTGTGAGAAACTATTGGTTTTTGTTTAGGTAATAGAGTTTGCACTTTTCTATTTCAAGGTTTATTCATTCTTGATTCTTATTATTTTTGCGAGTGAATTGGGAGAGGATCTCGTGATTTCATCCATTTATCTAATATCGGGAGAGTTAGATTCAAAAGCGAATGAATATGATCTTTATGCAATCAATGATGGTGAAGATTAATCCGGCTTAGGAATAAGTTAAGGATTTCAGCGGCTAAGAGGAGTTGCTGCCCGATCGCCCAAGTAGTTGCCCAACTAGTCGCGCCCAAGCAACCATCAATTAGTTGCCAAAGGCAACCCCGTTGCACTCTTTTACCAAGACAATCGCTATCCACTCAACTCACGATAACCTAGTTGCCCATGCACTCTTTACTTTCTAGCGATATGCCTCCAGGATGTGAGACTCATGCTAGCTCGGTCGATAATATGCTAAATGTTAGTGGGGCCAGGAATAATCCGATTGATACCAGAGTTGGGATGGAAAATGAGAATCCATTACCTATTGCTCCTTCGTTTCTGCAATGACCATATTTGGGTGATCCGTCACCACTAATACAGGCTATTACTGGATCATTTCATCGAGTGGTAGCTGCTACCCTTGCACATGCTCCTGCAGCGCCGGTACCTAGGGGCCTACAACTTGAGCACTTGAGAAGCTTTGGAGGAATTAAATTTCATGGTTAGAATAATAATGATCTGATAGATGCTGAGTGATGACTCAAAAATGTAGAGCGTATCTTGGAACAAATGGTTTGTACTGATGTGAAAAACTGGGATGCACGGTTTCGTTGCACCATAGTGACGTTTATCATTGGTGGATGACTACTCAAGATGGGGAAGCTTCTAGTCAAGTGAATTGGACATTTTTTGTGCATCTTTCAAGGAAAAGTATCTAGGCACGCAATACTAGGATGCACGGAAGTGTGAATATATGAGTGGTGCATGAAAAGATGGTGGTAGAGTATGAGTTCAAATTTGTGAGATTGAGCCAGTATGCTCCTGAGTTGGTTCCAGAAGAAGGGGAACATTATAATTGTTTTTGTTATGGACTGGTGAAAGACATCAAGACCTATTTGCTGACTTATGGTGTTAAAGAGTTTGATGTTGTGGTGAACAAAACGATAACCATTGAGGAGTCCCTGGGATTGAACAACCAGTCAGTTGCAATCGGTGTGAAAACGTCAAACTATTAGTGCAAGCTACACTATCAATGCAAGAATAGAAACAAGAAAATCTTGTTTGAATATCAATCCCACGCAGATGGTGTCTTCAGCTTAAGAATTTTGTAGCCACAAGCAATTAGGTAAAGTGGATATTGTGAGCACAATAGTGGTTGCAATAAAAAATAAAGTAATGAATAATGGATTAATTGTAGTACCAATAACATAATATATAAGGAACAAAGAAATATAGGATACGGCTTGGATCTCCTTGGTTTAGTTCAGCAGAAAGATCAAGTATACTTTGAGGAAGTACATGGCTTAATTAGCAAATAGAAAACGAGATTGAGTACTAGCTTCCATTTAATCTTCAACTATTGAGGTAGGGACATAGATTGGCTACACCTCTCATTATGAGTCGAAACTATAACCCTTTGAATGAGCAGATCAACTTTTGTTGTATCCGTTCAACTCTCATTGTAATACTTATTAACCTGACTTGTCACTACATTCGTCGATGTCAGTGGCTATTTTAACACTCTCATGCAAAACGGTAATCAGATCAACAATTAAAGTTTAAGAAAAAGCTAATAGAAATATATATATATATATATATATCAAACTGAAGAGCAGGTTTCAACAAGTTTATAAAGCTTAAAAGTTTAAACTATCATCAATTAAGCATAAAATACAAAAGTAATCTCCAACAAACATCTAATAAAAAAGAGTTTAAGAAGATAGCAAAGTATTTTCCTCGATCCAGCACTTGATTCCTCTTCTTTTCGGATAATTCTACCTCACCTCGAATCCCCAGAAAAGAGCTTAAGCTGCCATGGGAGGATAGATAAAGATAAGAGGTTGACGATGATATGAAAATACAAAATGTGTGACACTCTCTCTATTCCTAGATTCGTCCTTTTATAGGCTACCCAAGAAGGGACACCTGTCCTGCAGGTGTTTTGTGTGACCCAAAGCTGTACAAAATCTGTTATAACAAATAATATAGTTGGCAAGGTCGTCCTTATCTTTTAGCAAGCTGGACAGTTGGCAAATGCAATGTCGAGTTGGCTGTAGTGGTGAAACCTTCCTCTGTAGGGACTTAGAAATGCAACGACAACAAGGCAAAATAGGCAGAAATATATGAAATAAGAGCAACTGAGACTAAGTTAGATAAAATATAGGAAATATACATGAAAATGTAGAACTAAATGTAATAAACAATGATGTAGGGACAATTAAATCTATAAATCTAGGAAAAATACAAGCTCTTTAAAGAGATATTAGTAGTTGTAAAATCAGGGAAGAGAACTGTCAAGTCTTCTATATATTTGGGAGACCAAGTAAAAAGAGTTGTGCTAACCGTTACCACTGTGAGACTAAGAGGGATGATAGGTGTGGCCAGAACAACCCACTGGGAAATACCTATGAGCTTACTACATATGAGCATTATGGTAAACGTCACTGTGGCGATTTTTGGGGATTGTCTGGTGGATGTTACCGATGTGGATCTAAGGGTCATAGGGTCATGGATTGATCGAAGGTTGATTAGGGTGCCCAAACTCGTTACGTTGTAGTTGCTGCTACCAATGATACACTTGGCGATGGAAGAGGCAATTATCAAAGGTCTATTGGATGTCAGAGAATGGTTGCACACACTGTTTCCATTTATCTTGAGGCTAGAGGTGTTGATCGGGTGTATGCACACCGTGAGGCTTGCAATGCTACCGACTTGATCATAGGTACATATACTTTGCGGTCTGTTCTATTATTTTCATTAGTAGACTATGGTTCTATCCATTCCTACATATTCAAAGAGCATATTCATGCATTAGATAATCTGGTAGAAATCATAAGAGTGAGGGTTATTGTTACAAGTTTTTTGGGAGAGTCGATAGTAGAGAATTGCTTATATACAAGGTGCCCTTTGGAAATACAATGATTTGTGTTTCTAATTGATCCGATGGAGTTACCATTCCATGGCTTTGATGTTATTCTTGGAATTGATTGGTTATATGAACATCGAGCTATGGTTGATTTTGGAAAGAAACAGATTTCGTTGAAGTTGTCTGATGATTATGTGGTGGAAGTTTGTGATAGTGAAAGCTACACTATCGATGCAAGAATATAAATAGGGAAATCCTGTTTGAGTATCGATCCCACGAGGATGGTGTATTTATCTTAGACTTATGCAACTATAGTGCAATACTGTAAAAGTGGAAATTGTGGGTGCAATGGTGGTTGCAATAAAGGGATAATGAGATGAATAAATGATTAATTGTGGTAGCAATAACAGAGTAAATAAAGAGATAGAGAAATATGAAAGTAAAGCCTGAATCTCCTTGGTTCAGTTTGACAAAAAGATCAAGTAAGCTTTCAGGGAATAAGATGGCTCAATCAGCAATTAGAAGGTCAGCTTGAGCATTAGCTTCCATTTAATCTTCAACTATTGACTCTAGGATGTAGAACAACTTCAACTCTAGTCGTAAGTTGGATCTATAACCCTTTGAACAAGTGGATCAACTCTCTTTGTATCCATTTAATTTTCGTTGTAAAACTAGTTAACTTGACTGTCACTACATCCGTCGATATCAGTGGCTAGTTTAACACTCTCATGCAAAACGTAAATCAGATCCAACAATCAAAGCTTAAGAAAAATATAATACAAATATATATTAAACTAAATAAAAGATTTCAACAAGTTCATAAAGCTCAAAAGTTCAAACCATCATCGATTAAGCATGAAATACAAGAGTAATCTCCAACAAACATCTAAATTAAGAAGAGTTTAAGAAGATAACAAAGTATTTTCCTCGATTCTGCACTTGATTCCTCTTCTCCTCGGATAATTCTACCTTACTTCACGTCGAATCTCCAAAAATAAGTTGGATAAAGAAAGCTCGAAGGTTAAAGATAATATGAAAAAAATATGAATAGCGTGACTCTCTCACCTCCAAATTAGTTATTTTATAGGCCACCCAAGAAAATACATCTGTCCTACATGTGATTTGCTTGCCCCAGAGCCGTATAAAGTTTGTTACAACAAATAATACAGCTGGCAGGGTCATCCTTATCCTTAAGCAGACTAGACAGCTGGCAGATGCAGTGTCAATCGCGGTGGTGAGAACTTCCTCTGCATGGACATTATAAATGTAGCAACAATGAGGCAAAAAATAGGCAGAAATATATACAACAAGAGCCACTAAGACTAAGATAAAATGCATAAAAAAACATGAAAATTCAAAAATGGATGCAATGAACATAGATATGGGGACAATTAGATCTAAAAATCTAGGGAAAATACATGCTCTTAAAAGAGCTATCACACCCCCAAACATGAGTTTTTACTTGTCCTCAAGTAAAGATTAAATCAGTAAGGTCCAACAACATATCATAGGCATTCTAGATACTTGAATCATTCCAATCAATCAATAAATCAAATGCATCGACAAGAGAAAAAAATGCATAGACAACTCCACATCAATAGATAATCAAGCAATTCAAAAATACCTAAAATTATCCCTAACATTTCAGATTCATTCCTCATATCATCATATATTTTTCATGTTTTTCTTCTTTTTCTCTTTTCTTATTGTAGTGGGGGATATCGAACAATGAATGCACCCTAATCCCTAAGAAGTAAGATGTTGTGCAACAAAACCCTAGGAAGCACTTCATTGTAATGACATACACTCATGCAGCGACAACCTTTGGCCAGACTTATTTTTCTAACGTATGTAGGGGAGTGTTCCCCCTCAAAGCTACTTTATTTTATTGAACTCACATTGGAATGCCTTTTATTTATATATAATAAGATATAATATATATATATATATATAACACATGCTGAAATAAGGAGAAGTCATCATAAATCAAAGGAATGATGCTAGATATTCTATAATCAAACTTATTAACAATCAAAACAATTCAAGATTTACACATCGAATGCAAGCAAAATATTTTTTAACACCAAGGGAACCTTGCATTTACTTAGAAAACTATTTTTTTTAAATGGAGGTGTATTTCAACTCCTAGGCGTATACCCTAAACTTAATGATTGCATTGTCCCTAATGCAAAAGAAAAGGAAATGAAATGATAGAATGTAATGACAAAATGCAATGACGACATGTGGCTACAAAGATGAATGCAATGATATTACAACTAAATGCTATTACAATGACAATGCAAATGTCATGACAATACAGAAATAGGAAATGAAATTACACTAAATAGAATGCATGCCTCCTAAAACTAAAAACAAACTAACTCAATTTTTCGGCTTTTCAAGGAGGAGGAAGAGTGTCTTTTCTTCTTCTTATTCCTCTTCTCTTCTTTGCACTTCTTCTTGTTCTTGTCATTGGACTTGAAGTGCTTTCTCTTCTTTTCCTTATTGGGAAGAGTGGCCACTTCTTGATCATGCTCAGCTTCCTATGCTTTTTTTGGCTCATGTTCTTCATCGAGAACATCGGTAGTAGAAATGAACAGTGGTAGTGCTTTGTAAAGCACCACTGCAAGTGGATTGGCCTCTTGTTCATCTTCTACAACTACAGCTTTCACCGGTCTCGCAACAACTAGCTTCATCTCTGATCCTTCTGAAGTTGCATCCATAATCTTGGATGCAACTAGAATATTCTCAATAAAATCTTTCTCAGCAGTAGACTTCTCATGGGAACTATCTTCCTTATCTTCATCAATGTCATCAACCAGGACTTCATCATCTTCAGCAGCAGTGGGTTTTGCATAAAAATCTGTAGGAATATTCAAATTAAAAAGACAATCCTTAATGATTTTACTTGATGCATCCTCTCTTGGTGTATCACTAGCCTCACTTACATTGTCAGGAGAATTTATAGACTTGGCTGGTACTTCTTTTTGTGGTAGCATTGGAGGAGAAGTCATAGCTACGGATGATAGAAGGAAATTTTGAGGATTCTGGCAAAGCAACTAGAGTGATCCTTCCTACTGCATTAAGAGCATACTTATGCCACGTCTTTGCATAGGCATAGAATAAATTTTGTGCCAGATCTATTGTTTGCATTCTGGTTGTAACTCTTTCTAGTGTGCTTGTCACAACATCGAGTTTGTTCTCTATAGTCAAAAATTTATTCCATACCTCATCACTTGTCGGGACATTCTCTGTTGCAACGTCCATCTTTGTCTTGCCTTTTTTTCGCTCTCGTTGCAGTGCCCACTTTTGGTATTGGAACCTCTGAAGTTGTTTCCATTCTCTCAATGACAACCTTGTTGATTGTCCCTTTGTTGGTTGTCTTTTCCTCATTTTGCAGGGGTTTTACTCTATTCAATTCACACAGTTGCATGATCAATGAAGGGGAAGCCAAAATGCCATTCTTCGGCTCATCAAAATCCTTAATCTCCTTGTGGATGATTGCGCCTATATCAATCTTTCTTCCCTTAATGATAGAATGTATAAGACACATTCTATCAAGGGAGATTGTCGTGCTATGGGTCAAGGGCAATAACCTAGAATTTATGAACTAAAACCAGATCTTGGCAGGTAAAGCCAAGAACTTCCTATACATGGTAAAGTTCCCAGTATTGGTTCCCGACCATAATGAACCCGCAAAACATAAATCTTCAACTAATAGATCTAGTTTTTCATCAGTAATCTCAGCCACAAACAATGCATGCTCATCCACACTCACATCAATTTTGAATAACTTGTTAATGGTAGCAGCACTCCAATAAATAGAGTTTTCCCTCACAAAAACAAGTCTTAATGAAGGCTCATAAAGATTAGCGTAAAACTCCTTTGCCAAGAAAGCGTTATAGTTTCCAGGATGAGTGCATAAAGTACTCTATTTGTGAAGCGCGATAGTGTTGTGGGTGGATTTTCTAGGTTCTTCCTCGGAAGAAAGCTTAATCCCCTATTCTAGGTGAATACTTTTGTTTTTAATGTGCTCCTTAAAATGCTCACCCGTAATCTCTGTTTGAAACGCCTCATAATCAGGATTTTCCTCCTAAGTATCAGGGTCCTCGTATGGAGGATTAGATTATGAGCTTGGAACATCTTGAATAGAAGGTTCTTTTGAGATTCTTCGGGCTGCTCTAGTCTTGGCAAAGATGTTTTGTAAGAAAAAACATGAGAAGGAAAGATTTTTGTACAGAAAATTTTGAACTTAAAGGAACCTCATGTTCAAGATCAGATAAATCAAAAAATCAACTGAGTGGTTAGTGAAGTTCAGAGTTGCTTAATAAAGAAGAAGAAAATAGGGAAAATAAAGAGGCGTGATTTGTACCATCTGATGCAATGAGATTTAATAGCCTGATCTTGGCACAATAATCATGTTTGTTCATTGCATTTACCGCGCGCATGATGAAAGGCAGTGATCTTTAGGGATTAGTCGGTGTAATTTAATTACCCAAATTGTCCTCAAACAGTCATGCATATCTTGTGAGGTCTCTTTCTGTACAAGTTGTTAGAGAAAGAGATTCCTTGACAAATTGAGGAGATATTATTTTGCAAAAAGGGAAATAAAGGAAATTAAAAGAAAAAACAAGGAAAATAAAATCTAAATCTAATAAAGCAATTAAAGGGAATTTTAAACAAATTTGACCAATTTAATGGTCTCAATATTCCAGGATCAAAGTCACCACAATAGAATTTAAGTCGTTAGCCATTGAATTTGAATGGAATTCCCCCTTTTACATCTTTGATTGTGACTGCACCATGTGGAAACACTTCTACAACTTTGAAGGGTCCAGACCAGTATGATCACAACTTTTTTGGGTGCAATTTCAGCCTAGAATTGAATAGCAACACCAACTGCACGACTTTAAATTGTCGCTGCAAAATAATCTTGTCATGCCAATGCTTGCTCTAGTCCTTGTAAATAGAGGCATTTTCATAAGTGTTGCATCGAATTTCCTCTAATTCAGTAATGTCCAGCTATCGCTTCTTCCCCGCTGCCTCATAATCAAGGTTGACTTGTTTAAGAGCCCACAAAGCCTTGTGTTCAAGCTCTACCGATGATAAGAGTAGATTCTTGGAGCTAAAACCAAAGAATGGAGGAGTAGCGACTTTCGGTGAAAAATCCAAAGGCCACATTGAAGGAATTGGTTCCATTGGCAATCACTCCTCTATACTCATTGATAATGTTTTGTATGTCAATGGTCTTAAGCATAATCTTTTAAGCATAAGCCAATTATTTGATAAAGGTTTCAATGTCTTTTTTGATTAAATGGTTTCAAAATTATTGAAATTGATTCCAACAAAATTGTGCTCATTGGTCATAGAATAGGGAAGATTTACATGGTGCATCTAGATGACATTCATATTTCAAATGCATGTTTTGTTGGAAAAGATGAGCATGATTCATGGTTATGGCATAGAAAATTAGGGTATGCAAGCATAAGTGTTTTGGAAAAATTGATTTCAAATGATCTAGTAAGAGGTTTCTTTTAAACCTATTAATGATGCATGTGCAAAAGACAAACACAAAAGAGTTTCTTTTAAACCTATTAATGATGTTTCTACTCATAGATTTTTACAATTGATCCATATAGATCTTTTTGTCCCTATTAAAACTATAAGCTTGGGTGGAAAATCATATACATTTGTTTTAGTAGATGATTACACTAGATTTACTTGGGTTCTATTTTTAAGTACCAAGGATGAGGCTTTAGAAAAATTCATCACGTTTTCAAAAGCTAATCAAAACGATGTTGGTTACTCTATTTCACATGTTAGGAGTGACCATGGAATCAATTTTCAAAATTTAGGTTTTGAAGAGTTTTGTAACTCTAATGGGATTAGCCATAATTTTCCATTGCTCGCACACCTCAACAAAATGGGGTTGTCGAGAGGAAAAATCGAACTTTAGAAGAAATGGCTAGAACCATGTTTTGTGAAAACAATTTGCCTAAGTACTTTTGGGCGAAAGCCACAAATACGGCTTGTTATATTGTCAACCAAGTAATGATTGGGCCTATTTTAAAGAAAAAACCATATGAACTTTTCAAAAATAAAAGCCTAACATTAGCTATTTTCATCCTTTTGGATGCAAATATTTTGTGTTAAACAATGGAAAAGACAATTTTAGGCGCAAAAAGTGATGAAGCTATTTTCCTAGGTTATTATTTAAACTCTAAAGCCTATTGTGTATTTAAAAAAAAACTTTAGTAGTTAAAGAGTCAATTCATGTGGTTTTCGATGATAATCTCCTTCTGAGGAAGGGTACGTGTGATGATGATTATGTAGGGATTTTTGATGCCAATGATGGTGGAGGACAATCATCAAAGGTAGATGAAGTTCCAACTAAAGAAGAACCACAAGATCCACCGCTAGAAGCCTTTAAGGACGTCTCTAGAGGAAAAAGGAGGTCACCTACCCAAGGGAGTTCAACTATGTCAAAGGTGGTGACATTTTGGGTTATCCATCCAAAGGGGTAACGACTAGATTCTCTTTTAGAAATACGTGTAATTTTGTTGCATTTATCTCATGCATTGAGCCTAAAAATATCAAATAAACATTAAATGATGATTATTGGATATTGGTCATGCAAGATGAGTTAAATCAATTTGAGAGGAGTAAAGTTTGTACATTAGTTGATAGGCCTAGTAATAAATGTACTATAAGCACTAAATAGGTTATTAGAAACAAATTAGATAAGAGTGGTAACATAGTGAGAAACAAGGCTAGACTTGTTGCTCAAGGTTACACTCAAGAAGAAGGAATTGATTTTGATAAAACCTATGCATCCGTAGCTAGAATGGAAGCTATGAGGATGTTACTTGCATTTGAATGTTATCATGAATTCAAACTTTTTCAAATGGATGTTAAAAGTTCTTTTCTAAATGGTTTTATAAATGAAGAAGTGTGTGTAGAACAATCACCTAGTTTTGAAGACCCAAAGTATCCAAACCATGTTTTTTAAACTTTCAAAGGCTTTATATGGTTTGAAACAAGCTCCTAGAGCTTGGTATGAAAGATTGTCAAAGTTTCTTATTAAAAAACAGGTTTTAACAAAGAGAAGGTTGATACTACACTTTTTTATAAAAAGAAAAGGAAAAGACATTTTAGTAGTTCAAATTTATGTTGATAATATCATTTTTGGTTCAACTAATGAACTACTTTGCCAAGAATTTGCTAAGTTGATGCAAGGTGAATTTGAAATAAGCATGATGGGGGAGCTCTCATTCTTTTTGGGACTCCAAATCAAACAAAGGAAGGATGACATCTTCATCAATCAAACATAGTACATCAAGGATATGTTCAAGAAGTTTGGCTTGGAGAACGTGAAACCTCAAGTCACACCGATGAGCTCTTCTACAAAGTTTGACAAATATGAAAGAGGTAAATGTGTTGATCTTAAGCTTTATAGATCTATGATAGGTTCTTTGCTTTATCTTATAGTAAGTAACTAGATATCATGTTTAGTGTTTGCTTGTGTGCTAGATTTCAAGCTAGTCCTAGAAAATCACATCTACAAGTCGTTAAGAAAATCTTTAGATACCTTAGAGATACACCTTGTTTAGGTCTTTGGTATCCTAGATACTCATCCTTTATGAAGGTTGTAATATAGATAGAAAGAGTACCTCCGGTACTTGTTAATTCCTAGGTAGCATGCTCATATCATGGTTTTCTAAGAATCAAAATAACATAACGCTATCTACCACCGAGGGGGAATATATTTCGGTCGGTAGTTATTGTGCTCAAGTCTTTTGGATGAAGCAACAACTCTTAGATTACAGAATTGGTGTAGGTACCATCCCTTTAAAGTGTGACAATACTAGTGCTATTTGTCTCACTAAGAATCCCATCCAACATTCTAGAACCAAGTATATAGAAAATATGTAGACATCTTGAACCAATTAGCAGATATCTTTACCAAACCTTTAGACAAAGAACATTTTTTGTCACTTAGGAGGGATTTAGGGCTTACTAGCCTTTCTTGAACCTTAGAGCCTTGTTTTGTGCTTAAATATTGCTTGAATTTGGTTGGCTTACATATTTATGTGATTTTGCTCCTATATGCATCTACTCATGTTGTTAGGGGAGTATGTATCTGTTTTTGCTCATTCATCATGATCTCATATCATATTCATGCATTTCGATTCAAGTTAAATCAAATTTTTGGGTCCCTTGTAGCCAAATTTGTCAAATTTGGTTAGAAGGTATTGATACATGGTATATCGTATCGATACAGGTATTATGGGGCATCATTTTGGTACAAGTGAGCCTATATCGGTATGGGTCAAGGATCAGTAAGAGGTAAACTCGTACTGATACGAAGTGTTGATATGCATTTTTAGCGTATCGGTATGCATAGCCGCTGGAGCTTTAAATGACCTTTCCTACTTTGATTAAAAGTGCATCTCTTTTATTCAAAAACCCTAGTCAACCTCTCTTATTTAAACCCTTTAAATCCCTTATTTTTTTTCATCAAAAATCATCAAATCTTTTGGGGGATTTTACTCAAAACATCAAACCCATGCTTTGATCATCAAGCTTTGTGCACATCATCTCTTAATTCATCCATCATCCATAATCAAGGTTAAAACCCTATTTTCTTTAAATTTTGATTTCTTTCATATTTGTATATTGTTTATGTTTAAAATTTATGTATACAAAATGTATCTATCCTTGCTTTCAAAAATTTTACAAAATCTTTTTAAAAACTAAATTTTTTTATTCTAATATAATGTTATACTCATATAATTTATTTTATAATTTTCAAGTTTTTAAGTTATCAAATTTTTTCTTTATACTTGTATATGTTTTTAAACTATACAATATAGATTTTTATCTTACCTTGATCATTGGATTAATTTATTGAATTGAATGTGATGTTTATACATACATGTATTTTGTGGTTTGAATTTTTAAGGTTTTTAACCATGCCTCCTAAGAAGAGATCTAGAAAATAGATGGCATCTACCTCTAACGTTCCCAATCCAAATCCCAATCAAGAAAACAATGGTACAAGACCTAACCTAAACCAACTTTTCATCCAATGTTTTAATGAGCAGGAATATCCCAATGCTATAGACCGTTTTAAACAATTTCAATCTTTTAGAATCCGTCGTGAGCGTGTTGTTTCCATTTCTTTTATGTGCTCTGATGCTTTTAACTTTCATTATCTCAATTTAATGAGACGTTGGAAATTTATGACTTTTTTAAGCATACATGGGGTTCTTTACAAAACCCTTGTCCTTATTTTTTACTCTAATTCCTGGTGTATTTAAAATCGAGAAAAAATCGAGGTCATAGCATTTGAGTCTTATCTTATGGGGAAGAAATTTTGTCTTGATTCTAAAATTATTATCGATCTTTTGGGAATGGATGATACGGGTATAGATGATGAAAATGCTTTTGGTCAAACCTATAGTGGCTCTATAACCATGCTTGATGCCCATGAGCATTTCCTTCACTTCCTTATCACTTGGTGGTTTCGACCATCCAGTGGTAAGTGGTCTACCATTTTCCAAGTTGATGACTTTTGGCTACATTATTTTCATGAGGAAAAAGCCCAAACCTAACCCAAATTATGTTTGTCGGGCTAGTCTTCCTTGTCTAAAACCATCAGACCTCTCTAGTGTCTTCCTTCACCTATGACATCCTTCTTAGCTGCATGTTCCACGAGCTAGAGATAGATTGTTCCCTTGATCTTGGAGTGCCTCTCACTGATCCCATTGATGATCATTCTCTCCTGCTAACCAAGTTTACCTTCTACAATGGAGAATGGATTCGAATTGCAGATCTTTCCGGTGATGCTCAGCCCGATCTGGTGAAGAATGTTCTCGTTGATCCAGTGGCTTCATTTTTTCAACCTTCCCTTGATGCTCTCATGGCCTACCTTGATGGGAAGTTTAATAGCATGGACACTCATATTGCCACCATGGATGCAAGGTTTGATTCTCTTGATGCTCGAGTTGCCTCTATTGAGAACCGTCAAGCTTTGATGGACATGACCCTTACCGCGTTTCATACCGAATGACGTGGTCATGCTCTTGGTAATGATCATCTGGAAGATGAAGATAAGGATGATAAAGATAGGGACGCTCTTTAGGCTTTTGTATCCCATTCATATCATATTAGGATTTTAAGTTTTATGCACCTAAGTTCTTATTTGAATTCCTATGACATTATGTTTACTTACTTTGGATTATGCTTTTAGGTTTAACTTGGATTATTATGTTGCTTTGAATATTACTTTGAATTTTAATGATATCTATGTTGTTTGAGTATATTTGGAATTATTGTGTTTTATCCTTGATTGCCCTATTGATTTTGATTTAACAAAAAGGGGGGAGAAGTATGGGATATAAATTTTTCAAAATAAACTATCATTTAGCCTTAAAGAAATGATGAGTGATTTCAAAAGACTTAAAAATTTATTTTAGTTTTATTATATCAAAAAGGAGGAGATTGATAAACCTAAAATTGATTTTGATATAACAATGACTAATTTATAAAAAGGATAAATTTTTAAACACTTGTTTTACTCACTAAATTGACAAGGATACGAACTTAAAATGTTTTCTAAGTTAAAACATTAACCCCAAAGTTTTTCTAAGTGTTTGGTACTCAAAAATAGTCATTTTGGTATAGGAGTACCGATACGCCTAAGGCCGTATCGGTATGGTTTTTAGCTACTGGAAACTATTTTATTCGTGATGGCTATAAGGTACTGATACACATGTATCCGTATCGATACACCTTGTTAAACCTAGAACCAAAATTGCTTATGAGTATCGGTACGGCTTCATGCGTACCGGTACAAGGGTTAAAGATTTTCCAAATCTTTTCATTTAATATTCGATTGTTGCCTTGTCAATTTTATTGGAACCATAAGTTTGAAAATCTGTTAACACGTACCGATACCCATATAGGCGTATCGATACGATGTTTATTGCACAACTTATCAAGATTCTAGTGAGCAAAACTAGTATTGATACAGAACAGGCCGTACCGATACATCCTTTAAAATACACACATCGTATCGATACGGCTTCATGCATATCGATGCCCCTTTATTGCAACTTCTATTTTCCCTTTGGCAGGTACCTATAAGCTGGCTCACGTATATATATGCCTGGCCACTAAACCATATTTATTGTGGGAAAAATGCAACCCAATGGCTCTATTCAATATCTCAACTACCCAAATGGCTAGAAATCAATCAGGGGGTATAAAATCAAGTTTCCAAAGTTTTAGAAAAAACAATTCAACAATCCTAAAGCATTCAAGCACACATCTAACAATCATTGAGCCTTAATTGTCAAATTCTTGTAACCCACTTGAGAGCATCATTGTAATCTTTTCACTCAAGTTTTGGGGGTTTAGTGAGCTTAGAATTGTGCAAACAATTAACCTTGTGAGGCATTTTTAGTTTTCTTTATTTTTATTCTCTTTGTGAGGGTTCTTAATACTTTGGGATATAAGTCTTAAGAGAGGTGTAAGGTCATCTCCTTGAGCCTCAAAAGGAAAGCAAATCTAGTGGATTTGAGAAATCCTTAGTGTGGATAGCTAAGGTAGTAGATGTAAACCTTGTTAGAAGGTTGAACCACTATATATTCTTGTGTCCCAATCTTTTTATCTTTCCAAATGCTTCCACCAAATTTTTTATTTGCCAATTCACCCCATTTTGGCCATTTATCATTGATTGATCATCCCAACAAATTGTTCCCATAGCAAAATACTACTGAATGATGTGCCCCAGGACTATCAATTAGTTGTGTTATAAGATGTTCCCATATTATTACCTCGCGTGTTGCTGACATAACTAGCAGTTTCTGCATGTTGTGGGTAATCCTCATAGCTATGGTTTTCGCCACAAATCTCTCAAGAAAAGACAGGAGTGGTCGTTTGTTGAGCTAGCTAAATGGGAGCAACTTCACTTGTTCCCTCCATATTTTTGATTTTGTTCTCAAAATAAGAAATTTGGGACTTTAGAGAAGATAGATCATCAAGCTCGAACACTCCCAGTGCAGCTTTGCATGATGCAACCCTTGAGATAGGATATTGAGAATCATTCTAAGCAAATTGCTCCAACACACCAACAACAACATTCTAGGTGCAATCAAGTAATGGACCATTAGATGAACCATCAACAAGATGTCTTGTGCCTGCACTCAACCTATTGTAGAAAGTTTTAATATGATTTTCCTGTTGAATGTCGTGGTTGGGACATCGTCGCAACGAAGACATATCATTCCTCAGGTGCAAGTTCATTGCCAATGGATTAAAGCGCAAAACAAATTGCATTGCAAGATAATTCCATGATGTAATAGAGCCGACAGGTAATCCTTAAAACTATGTGTGAGCTCTACCCTGCAAAGAATGTGGAAACATATTACATACGTAAGGCTTCATCAGGAACACCTTGCTAAATAAATGAAGCACAAATTAAAAGGAAATATTGATGATGCTCTCGAGCGTCTTCATGTGGTAACCTCGCATACTGTCCATTGGAGTTGAGCATTTAGAATATAACTAGCTTCAACTCAAAATCCCCAGCCTAAATAGGAGGTCTAACAATTCCAGTTGTAAATCGTCCAATTAGGTAACAACAAGCCGCGAATTGTTCTATTCTGGGCTGGTGGGTGCAGTGGTAGGTGTTTAGGATATCGAGGGATTCCCTCATTGTTGTTTGGTTGTCTTGACATCCCACTATTTTCGTAAATCATTTTTCTTAAAGTCCTCTCAACTTCTGGATCTGGTACAAAGAGTGGTGTGGTACCACTTCTGGTCATAGAACACCTACAAAAAGTAATAAAAGGACAAGGAAAAACAAAAAGACTATTGTAAATAACTACAAACTTAAATAATGAAAATAGAATTGCAAGTAGTAACATAAAAACTAAATAACGCGATCCCATGAGGAAATCTTGATCGGTGTGAAAACATCACACTATTAGTGCAAGCTACACTATCAATGCAAAAATAGAAACAAGGAAATCTTGTTTGAAAATCGATCCCATGAGGATGGTGTATTCAACTTAGACATATGTAACTACAATGCAATACTATAAAAGTGGAAATTATAGGTGCAATGGTGGTTGCATTAAAAGGATAATGAGATGAATAAATGATTGATTGTGGCAGCACTAATAGAGAAATATGAAAGTAAAGCCTGGATCTTCTTGGTTCAGTTTGGCAGAAAGATCAAGTACACTTCGCGGGAATAAGATGGTTAAATCAGCAATTAGAAGGTCATATTGAGTATTAGCTTCCATTTAATCTTCAAGTATTGACTCCGGGATGTAGAGAGGCTTCAACTCTCATCGTAAGTCGGATCTATAACCCTTTGAACAAGTAGATTAACTCTCATTGTAACCATTCAACTTTTGTTTTAAAACTTGTTAACCTGACTTGTCACTACATCCGTCGATGTCAGTGGCTAGTTTAAAACTTTGATGCAAAACGTAAATCAGATCCAAAAATTAAAACTTAAGAAAAAGATAATACAAATATATATTAAACTGAAGAAAAGATTTCAATAAGTTCATAAAGCTCAAAAGTTTAAACCATTGTCAATTAAGCATGAAATACAAGAGTAATCTACAGCAAACATCTAAATAAAGAAGAGTATAAGAAGATAACAATGTATTTTCCTTGATTCAGCACTTGATTCCTCTTCTCCTCGAATAACTCTGCTTTACTTCACCTCAAATCTCCAAAAATAAGCTTAAACCGCCATGGAAGGATGGAGGGAGCTTGAAGGTTGAAGATGATATAAGAAAATGGAAATAGCGTGACTCTCTCCCCCCTCTAGATTAGTCCTTTTATAGGCCACCCAAGAAAAAGCACATGTCCTAAAGGTGATTTGCTTGCCCCAGAACTGTACAAAGTTTGTTACAACAAATAATACAACTGGCAGGGTCATCCTTATCCTTAAGCAGACTGGACAACTGATAGATGTAGTGTCAAACTAGCTGTAGTGGTGAGAACTTCCTCTGTAGGGACATTATAAATGCAGCGACAATGAAGCAAAATAGGCAGAAATATATAAAGCAAAATCCACTGAGACTAAGTTATATAAAATACAGAAATAGACATGAAAATGCAGAAATGGATGCAATGAACACTAATTGAGGGACAATTAGATCTAAAAATCGTGGGAAAATACATGCTCTTAAAAGAGCTATCATATTCTGTAGCCTAACACAATCCCTTCAGTGACCATGAAGTGACATTTCTTCCAATTCAAGGCTAGAATGGTGTCCTCACATCGCTGCAATACTTTCTTTATATTCTGTGGCCCAACACGAAATTATTCTCATACATCAAAAAATCATCCTTAAAAATTTCAAGGGAATTGTCAATCATATCTGAAAAAAATTGCCATCATGCACCTTTAAAATGTGGTTGGTGCATTGCAAAGACCGAAAGGAATGCGACGTAAGGTAAATGTCCCGAATGGGCATATAAATGTAGTCTTCTCCTAGTCCTCAGGTGCAATAGTAATTTCATTGTAGCCAGAATACCCATCTAGAAAATAGTAATACTCCTTGCCCGCAAGTCGATCTAATATTTGATCAATAAAAGGAAAAGGGAAATGATCATTCCTTATGGCTGCATCGAGTAGCCTGTAGTCCATACAAATACGCCAACCCGTAGGAATACGAGTAGGAATCAATTCATCAGTATCATTATGAACTACACTGATGCCATATTTTTAAGAACACTGTGGACTGGACTAACCCGTGCACTATCAGAAATTGCATATATAATTCCTGCGTCCAACCAGTTAATGATTTCTTTCTTGACTACTTCTTTCATATTTTCATTCAATATGCGTTGTGGCTCAATGGACTGTTTGTTCTCATCGTCCAGCTTAATCTTGTGCATGCATAAAGATAGACTAATACCCTTAATGTCGGCAATTGTCCAAGCAATAGCACGCTTGTGTTGCTTAAGAATATTTATCAGCTTAGCTTCTTGTATTGCGTCTAGTGTTACAAAGACAATGACTAGGAGTGCTTCTACATCTCCAAGGAATACATATTTGATATTAGCTGGCAATGGCTTGAGTTCCAGAGTAGGAGCTTCTTCAATAGATTCAACTAGCCATTTATGGTGAACTGTCGTAGTAAGAACTTTTACAATGTGATAAAAATTGAGGAAATCTTCTTATACCATTGTTAGCACAGTATCTGCAGCAACAAGTATACCACGATGATGCAGGTCTTCTTGAATGATATGTTTAATAATATCGATATAATGACATTTCTCACACTTTCTTCCAATATCGACGTTGAACATCCCAAAAGTAACTCGGTCATTGTCGACTCGCGTTGTAAGTTTTCCTTTTGATACGTCAATAACTGCTTTCCTAGTAGATAAGAATGGACGACCAAGAATGATAGGGACATCCTTGTTAGCCTCATAATCAAGAATAATCAAGTCAGTTGGAAAAATGAACATGTCCATACGAACAAGCGCATCCTTGATTTGACCATTCAGATGTGTCAAAGATCTGTTTGTCACTTGTAATGTGACCATAGTAGGCTTTATTTCCCCAATGCCTAACTTTTGAAAAGTAGAAAATGGCAGTAAATTGATACTATCCCCCAAATCACAAAAAGCTTTACTAAAGTAATGATTATCAATAGAGTAAGAAATGATGAAGCTGCCTAGATTATTCATCTTTCTCGGTAGTGGGGTAGATATTAACGCACTGCACTCCTTAGTGAGCGTAATAGTTTCCAATGCATTGAGATTCTTCTTGGATTGAATTTCCTTCATGAACTTTGCATAATTTGGAATCTGTGTAAGAGCGTCAATCAAAGGGATTTTTACAATAAGTTGTTGCAAAGTATCATGAAAAAATTGAAATTGATTATCCGACTTAGTGTTTTAAAATCTCTGAGGAAAAGGTAGAGAAGGAATATATGATTGTTGTACCAACAATGGGCACTATGGTGACAACTTTAGTTGTAACACAAATGGAACCAGAGTAACAACTAGAGGAACATTACTCATCTTACCATCATTAACTCTATCTTCTAATATATGATCAGGTACAAAGGACTCTCTCTATTCTTTAGTAGAAGTGGGAACTGGTTGCGTCGAGTTAATAGTTTGTTTGCCGCTACGAAGAGTAATAGCCTTGCAATGCTCCTTAGCCTTGTTTACTAGACTCTCAGTGTTGCTAGGAAGTGTGCCTTGCTGTCAAGAACTCATGTCAGTAGCTAATTGTCCCAACTAAACTTCTAAAGTGTGTATTGATGAAGAGTGACCTTGCACTATAGCTTCCATGCGAGACCAATGATCACGCATCATTTCTTCAAGAAGAGCAAATGGGTCATAGATAGTTGAGGGAGCATAATGACTTATCTGGGACTGATTCTGAGATGGTGCTCCATATTGTGATTGTTGAGATTGTGAAACAATATGTTCTGGTTGTATCCTATTTTGTTGTGGCTGCAATGTAGCTTTTGGTGTAAATTGTTATTATGGGTAACTAAAGTTTCCTTGGTGTCCACTAAAATCCCCTTCAAAGGAATTGTTCCCAGAGCGAAATGCTCCTAAATGCTGCGTAGAATTTGAGTTACCCCAAGACTGTTGATTAGCTGTGTTGTAAGGTGTTCCCATATTACTGCCTCGAACATTGCTAACATAATTAGCATTTTCTGTATGCTGTGGCCGATCATCATAGCTACGGTTTTTTGCCACAAATCTCAAAAGAAAAGACAAGAGTGGTAGTGTGTTGAGCTAGATGAATGGGGGCAACTTCACTTGTTCCCTCCATATTTTTGATTTTGTTCTTCAAAGAAGAAATTTGGGCCTTTAGAGATGATAGATCATCAAGCTCGAACACTCACGGTGCAGCTTTGCATGATGCAGCCCTTGAGATAGGATATTGAGAATCATTCTGAGCAAATTGCTCCAACACACCAACAACAACATTGTAGGTGCAATCAAATAATGGACCATTAGATGACCCGTCGACAAGATGTCTTGTGGCTACATTCAACCCACTGTAAAAAAATTAATATGAGTTTCTTGTTAAATGTTGTGATTGGGGCATCGTCTCAACAAAGACTTATATCGTTCCCAAGTAGTGTGAAGAGTCTCATCATCTAACTGATAGTAGGCCGTAATATCATTCATCAGGTGCGAGTTCATTATCGGTGGATTAAAGCGCAAAACAAACTGTGTTGCAAGATTATTCCAGGATTTAATAGAGCCGGCAGGTAATCCTCGAAACTATGTGTGAGCTCTACCCTATAAAGAATAGGGAAATAATTGCATCCATATGGCATCATCATGAATATCTTGCTGACTAAATGAAGCACAAATTAAAAAGAAAGATTGAAGATGCTCTCGAGCGTACTGCCCATTGGATTTGAGCATTTGGAATATAACCAGCTCCAACCCGAAATTCCTAGCCTGAATAGGAGGTCTAATAATTCTCGGTTGTAAATCGTCCAATTAGGGAACAACAACCTCGCAAATCATCTAAATTTCTGGATCTGGTACAAAAAGTGGTGTGGTAGCACTTCTGGTCATACAACACCTACAAAACGTAATAAAAAGGAAAGGAAGAGCAAAATGAAAGTTAATAGAAACAAATACAAACTTAAATAAAAAGTAGATTTGCAAGCAGAAACATAAAAACCAGATAACGCCATCCCCAATAAAGGCGCCAAAACTTAATCGGTGTGAAAATGTCACACTATTAGTGCAAGCTATATTGTCGATGCAAGAATAGAAACATAGAAATCCTACTTGAATATTGATCCCACGAGGATGGTGTATTCAGCTTAGACTTATGTAACTACAATGCAATACTATAAAAGTGGAAATTATAAGTGCAATGGTGGTTGCAATAAAAGGATAATGAGGTGAATAAATGATTAATTATGGTAGCAATAACAAAGTAAATAAAGAGATATAGAAATATGAAAGTAAAGTTGGGTGATCGCAGCTTGAACGATTAGAGTTGGGTGATCGCAGCTTGAACGAAAAAGGGAGACTGGTATATAGATTTAAGGAACTTTCAAACTGATCTCCACGGTGATGGTGAAGAACCTCGGCGAGTGGAGTTTGGGGTTTGGTCAGGGCACAACGACGATCACTCTGATGGCGGCGATAACGACGATAGACTGATAGTGGCTGAGATTGGGGATGCGAGGACAAAAGGAGAGGGAGATGGGTTTTCAGAACTCTCTAGAATAACTCAAGACCAGGTGGGCAATGAATGTTATTCGTGGATTTTTGGGGGGTAGTTTAGACTTATTTATTTTATTTGGTTCAAACCCTTAGACTTACTTAAATATTACACTAGGGTAGGTTTTAAATAGAAAAGACCTTAGCTCTAATGACTAAGTCTTCAACACACTAGGCTAAGGGGCACAGGTTTGAAGCCCCTTGGCAGCACCTGTTCTTTTTTTCTTCTTTCATTTCCACATGCCATGGGTAGATAAATTGGGCTCGAGGCCCAAAAATGATAAAGGAATCACAAAATAGATTCCAAAATTTAAAATCTAGAGAAATGGTCCCCAAAATGCAATACTTTAACATACTTAAAATGCCCTAAAGATTTAGGTGTTACAACTTTGGAGCTATAAGCTCATTTATGAATCAAAATATGAATTAAAGGATAACCTTAGATACAAGTTAACTTTGGGTACAATTGGCATGTAATAGAATTCATTGAGCTTAGTATGGGTTTGGATTACGATCCATGAGTTACGAACCTTATGTGGAGACAGTAAGAGGGATGTGATTGTTAGTCATTGGAGACAGTTGGAGGGTTGACTATTTTTAGTTTCTCTGTTATATGGAGACAATTGATTAGGAATTTGTGTACCCTTATGTGTAATTGTGATCTAAGGGAAAATAAATAAAACTTATGATTATGAACTTATAAGAATGAATTTGGATAAGAAAATCAATGAGATCGTATGATTACTGCTAAGAATTTAGTATGGACATGAATATGTTTAAGTGTATGAAAATGGATATGATTAGGAAAGTTATGGTGGCTATCTTATGTATGTCTTGTTGCCACACCTTGATTATGATCCTTTTGTAAACATAAAACATTATACATCAATTATATTTATGTTTAAACTACGTCACTAAGTTGTTTTTTCTAGTTCCTATGTCTTTGGAGAAAAGATACATAAGATGAAGAAAAGGAGAATAAAGAAATAACGTGCCACGTAAACTTTTTTGAAAGGTAGTTAACGACAGTGACCGTTATAAAAACTATATAAAATTTAGGTGGCCGTAAGAAAGGTTTAAATGTTCGGTGACCGTATTGAAAGTGCCCTAAAAGTTCAGGGACTACCAGTGTAGTTTACCGTTTTAAAATTTATAGTTAGTTAGGATAGAGTCTTGTTGATGATAAGAATGGTGGTTTTAGATGATTTGTTTCTTCTGATTATGGCGGAAAACTGCAGATGATGGTGGAGTGTCGAGAAGACAACCAAATTGACAATGGGATTGCGAGTAACTTTCAACACACTTTAGCTCTTCGATTATCATGTCAAACCTTTGTTGTCATATCTGGTTGTTAGGATTGTGTACATCAGGACGAACCCCCTCATGGAACTCTTTCAGCTTTGTATGTTACCTTGGAATTGATTTTCGGGTGGTGGAAAGACGTTCATCTTTGGTCGTTGTTGCATACCAGGCATAGGGTGCCGATAGTTAATTCCTCCATGCCGCATAGCTGCTCTTCTATTCAAGAGTTCATTCCATTTTGCATGACTTCCTACTGGTGTCGTCCATACAATTGATGTTGTTGTTGGAGTGTCTAAGAGGCTCTACTTTGCTCATGTAGTGTACGAGTTCCACTCGCAATTGGATTAGTTAGAAAGTACTATGATCTCAAGTTTCATGGCTTGAAAATTATTGTAGGGGTCGTCATGCTGAAATCCAATATAAATTTGATAGCCTTGCAATGACTGCGAGAATTATTGTTCATGATGACGCTACTATCGAAGAGGCTGATTATATACAATATTCAAAGATGGTTGCAAACTAAGTTGCAATAGGACCATTAGACGAGTCCTAATTATGATCTCCCCGCTCTATTCCAGATTTCTACATCAGCATGGTGACTGTGGGTTTGCTCAGAGTTAAACATTTTGGACAAGTATGTTGGTTACAAAGATGTTCGGTTCACAATCATCGTACCAATGTTGATGTCTTACTGTAGGGGTAGTGGTCCTCAGTGATTGATTGGGTAATTTTAGTCGACGATTGGTGATGCGACCCTTTTAATTTGGATGAAGGGTCACAAGTTCAGAGTTGTTGAGTAGTGGATTTTTCCATTCTTTTCTATTTCGCTCTTTCTTTTTATAACATTTTCCCTCTTAGAAATTGTCCTCTAATGTAGGGATGTGTGAAAATATCCGATTTGATCTGATTATCCTTTGGATGGGATATCCGATCCGATTTTCGGATACAAATCGCAATGTTTCAATTTCGGATTATTGGAGAATCTAAAATATCCAAAAATTTAAATTTTCACATATATTGATTTTGCTATTTTTTGTAATTTGATGTTTGTTATATCCGAAAATTCGAAAAAAGAAACAAAATTTTCATATATGCTAATCTTGTTATATTTGACAATTTGTTTCTTGTTATATCCGAAAATCCGAAATTTTTATAGATACGACCCAAGTTCAAAAAATACTTAAATTAAAATTTATATTAAGATAATTGGATATCTAAATATCTGATTCGAATACCGATTATCCGATTTTTTTTCGGATTAGATACGAATCTCTATTTTATCAATCTGTAATTTCAAATATCCGATTTTTCGAATCGAATCTATCTGATGTACAAAAGTGCACACTCCTACCTCTCAGAGTAGGGATTAGAGAACTCAGTGGTTTTGACAATTTCGATTTGTCTCGTTTGTATGCTTGATCGTTGTCCCTGTACTTATTACACTCATAATTCCATAGGCATTCTTTTGACTATTGATACAAGGGAACAACACCATATATATACAAAAAATAAACCATTACAGATTATGTTTACACCTCTAGCTTGAAACTTAGAATTTATCCTTTTGCGAAAAAAGAATAATTATTCATTGACAAATGTAAATGCAAACATAATTGAAAATTCAACTTGAAGTATGATTCTTTTTCTTGTGTTAAGTGTTCCTTAGAATCTAAATCTAACTAAAACTTCTCTTCTAAGTATGTTTTATCCTTTAGCAGTCAAAATTCCTAAAAAAATCAAATACTAGTTAAATATGAATTTATAGTTAGATTATAACACTAGAATATATATATATATGAAAAATATACAAATATTTGACTTATCAATAGTAAAATGCCTTACACAATTATTTAAAGCTTAATAATTGATCTTATAATTTCTTTAAAAGATAAATAAGTGCTTAAAACTAAAACTGAGTTTATGTAAACGCTTGAATAAAAAATAGTAATAAATTATGTTTCTTTTGTCCAATTAATAAATAATAATGTTTCTTTTAAGAATAGGCTTAATTCACTTTTTGCTCTTTAAATTATACTCATTTTTTAATTTAGTGCCTAATTTTTTTTCAGGACGAAGTACCTTCGACGTTACTTATGTCACTCAAAAAAACTAACATCGTTAAAAAAATCGTCTTCACCATTCAGAATACGCCACATCATTTTATATTTATTTTAAATTTTAAAATAAAATAACAATAAATTAAATATTTATAATATTTATTATAATATTTTCCAAAATATCCCATCTTCTTTCCCCCCATCATCTTCTTCCCCAATTTTCATGATCATTCTTTTGTCTATCAAGATCCACCTCCATAAGTAGTTTTTTTTGTTTTGTCAATAAAATAAAATGAATTATTGGTCAAGTGTAAAATTAGAGTTTTAAATAGCGTCCCGCTACCGCTATAGCGGTTGTTATTTTGCATAGCGCCGCTTGTCAAAATTGCGATAGGAATCAGATTTACATCAATAGCGGCGAATAACGGTCATAATTTAACGGGTAATAGTAGATTGTGGTAATAACGGGCTGCTACTCTCGTTAAAGCCTCGTTACTGTAAAGATCAACAGAAAAAATAAATACTCCCTAAAAAATAGAAAAATATGAGGTTTAGGATGGTGGACAAGAGGTGGCAAAGGTGGAGCGAAAATTGTTGTAGTTGTAAGGGGTGGAAGAGTTGATGTCAGGTATTGAAAGCTACCCATAGGTTGAAGATGATGAAGTGAACAGAGAAAAGTAACCACGAAAAGCGAAGAAGAAAGAGATGGTAATTAGTGTTGACCGTTGAATTTCAAAGAAAAGGAGATAGAGTGTCTGAGAACATTAAGAGAATGAAACTTTATTTTTATTAAAATTATAATTGAGTGAATCTTGAAGGAAGAGTGAGTAAAGTACAACTGTGCAACATAATTTCTTTTATCAGAATAGTTGTACAACAAATTGAAATAAAACGTCTGATAACAGAATATTCTAGAATTAATAGAATAAATGGCAATATAAAATGTAGACTTTAATCAGAAAAATAGGGCCAGAGTTTAATAACTCTGCTATTTAGACAAATGTAGGCCTAAATGAATCATTGGGTCGGTCCCAATATCCTGATTTATATAGGCCTCATTCCAATACCAAGAAGCCACTGCTGGTGATAAGGGTGGATTTCAGTACCCACCATGTCTATATATCGAATATATTAGAATGGAATGAGAAAAAAAAACTATTTATTTATTTATTTGAATATAACAAATATTTTCATATATTAGAATATATAACATTTTTAAATTAATTTAATTAAATAATAAGTTGTTTACCTATAATATCATATATTAATATAATTTGTAAAAAACAAAAATATTAATATAATTTTTTAAATATTTTATAAATAATAAACAACGAAATGAGTAATTTAAATATACCGCTCTCAAGAAATATTGAAGTTGTAGACCTCTCTCAAGGCTCATGGATGGATTTTTAATTATTTTATCTGTAAAAACTTTCAAACTTATTAAATATGATGAATGCTTAATATTTTCTATTTTTACTTTATTTTTATTATTACTCAATATGATATTCTTAGAAAATTCGTCAATAAATATAAGAATAAGTAATGATTGCAAAAATTGTGTTCTAATATTATAAAAATTCATTAAAAGTGACTTTTTATATTTAAATTTATTATATTTTACAATAAGTTGTGTGAATTTTCAAAAAACCGCGACCACGACACCCGCGATGACCGCCATAGCATCCGTTATAGCCGCAATCGCGATAAGCGTAATGCATGCGGCCTCGAACGCTATTTAAATTCATGTATAAAATTTCTACTTTTCTTGTCTTCTGGTCTTTTATGTTGGATTAAAATCCGCAATTGTAGGCACATATGTATAATGTATATTACTATTATAAAGTATGACACGAAGTTAAGTGACCGATTATGTTACATGTGTTATAGGTATTAAATTGTCATGAAATTAAAAGTGTAGATACCATAAGTTATGTTTATAACTCAGTGAGGGGTAATGATGTAAATATTAATAAACTCTCTTTAATTCAGTTTATATAAAGGGTAGCGGTCCTCGAGATATAGGTTAACTTGCATATCTCTCATTCCCAATCAGAGAGTTGTGTGGCAAGATGTAACCTATCGTCTTGAAAGATCAAACCCTCTTTGAAAAATTTTCATAAATGGATTCATGTATACTTCTATAAATCTAGTTTTTTATTCTTAATGATTTGGCATGTATAAATATTGGATTTATATTCGTATTAAATATATTTTGGTTCTTACAAGTGGCATGAGCGTTGGGGGTATGTCGAATCATTGAGAATCAATTATGTATTTCGGCGTGGTTTTAATTTCTATAGTGTAAATTCTTGTGCGATGAAGATATAATTTTGTTTATTCGCATATGTTAGGATTTGATATTTCACATGTTCTGTAACTTTTTGATAACC
The DNA here is from genome assembly GCA_019671005.1 of Hibiscus mutabilis. Taxonomy (NCBI): domain Eukaryota; kingdom Viridiplantae; phylum Streptophyta; class Magnoliopsida; order Malvales; family Malvaceae; genus Hibiscus; species Hibiscus mutabilis. Next base: position 38,972,659 of record CM033736.1, read on the forward strand.
CTTATGTTACGCGAGTAATCGGTAATTAACAATGGTGTTTTTAATTGGGAATATTCTTGTTGGTCTCGATTGAATTTGCGATTGTTTTTCCAATTTGTAATTACTTACATGTTGTGAACTGTTTGGTTTTTTTGATGTGGGTTAGTTACGATTATTCATAAATTAAAGTTTTAATTTTATCCATTATTATCATGTTAACCGTATGCCTATTAATAATGGATTATGTTTAGCATTCCAATGGGCATATAACATATTTAAGAGATAAGTTGCACGCATATAGTTGTTTTTAGTTTTGAATGGTATATACCATTTACTCTGTAGAATTTTTATATGTATGCAATCTGTGGTATATATATTTTATTTAAAATATATATTTAATTCGGTTTGATTAAAATTTTAGTTTTGGTCATTGGTTATTAAGATAAATCTTTAGAAGCAGATAAATTCATATTTTGGCTGTGTCTAATATTTTAGTGGGTTAGTTGAAACACAATATCACCAAAGTGACCGCTTCTGCATGGATTAACTTATTTAAAATATCAAAATGTTTGTGTTTGTGTTTTTGTAATTTATGCGTTTATTAATTGGCCCAAAGGAAAATTAATATTTGGCCGAATTTCAACGACACATGCGATAATAAATGTGTGACTATTATAAGGTATTTATGTGTGCAATACGTTAGTCCAAAGATTAATCTGTTGTTCGACATAGTTTATTTTCATTGTTTGATTACTGCAACTAGAGTACCACTTACTGTTAATATTATTATTCAAAGACTTGATATTAATGTTGTGTTTGGTATCTTGAGGGGAATTAGTCATTACTTTGAATTTATTTGTTCACTTATGAATATTAATGAGAGCTTGTTTTTTATTTCTATTTTGTTCTCTATTTAGCAAGTTCTTCTGCTTCCACAATATTTGCTAACGTCAATTCTATACCCATGCTTAATGGGACAAATTTCAAGGAATGGAAAAGGCACTTACTGATAGTGCTTGGCTGTATGGGCATAGACCTTGCATTAAGACAAGAACAACCTGCACCTCTCACTGCGGAAATCACCCCTGATGCAAAGACGGATTTTGACAGGTGGGATCGTTCTAATCGAATGAGTCTGATGATCATGAAACACAACATTCCAGAAGCCTTTAGGGGCACAGAATCTAAAGAGATTACTTAGGCCAAGTCTTTCCTTGACGATCTAGAGCAACGCTTTGCTAAAAATGATAAAGTTGAAATGCGTCACTTTTTACTTCTTTGATGTGTATGAAGTATAAGGGTCAAGGAAATGTAAGAGAGTACATTATGGAGATGTTCCATATCACTTCAAAACTTAAGGCACTTAAGATCGAGCTTTCTGAAGACTTGCTCGTTCTTATGGTTTTGGCATCGCTTCCTGCGCAGTTTAACCAATTTAAAATTAGTTATAACTGCTAAAAGGAGAAATAGACTCTAAATGAGCTTATTTCTCATTGTGTTCAAGAGGAAGATAGGTTAAAGCGTGATAGGACTGAAAGTGCTCATTTGGCCAGTGCCTCTAAGGACAATGGCACGTAAAGAAAATATCATAATAAAGCTGCTAAGGGTCTAGATAAAAGAAACAAGAGCAAGTTACACATAATTGTTTCTTTTGAGACAATCCTGGACACATGAAGAAAGATTGTACCAAATATCACGCATGGCCTGAAAGAAAGTTATGAATCTTACTTTGGCCTGTTCTGAGGTTAATTTAGCTCAGTACCTAGAAACATTTGGTGGTTAGATTCTGGTGTTACTACTCACATAAGTGTTTCTATGCAGGGTTTCCTGAGCTATCGAAAGCTAAGTGATGGTGAAAAAAAACCTTTGTGGGCGATGGAAAATCGGTGGAACTTGAAGCAATTGGGCATTTTAGGTTGTTTTTAGGAACTGGTTTTTATTTGGATTTAAAAGGCACTTTTGTTGTTCCGTCTTTTAGGCGGAATTTAGTTTTAGTTTCTTTGTTGGACAAATTTGGATATTATTGCTCATTTGGAAACAACCAGTTTACTTTGTCTTTAAATTCAAGTATTGTCAGAAGTGGTTATTTAAATGCTTATGACAACCTTTATTTGCTAGATACAATTGCATCATATAATGAAACCTTGTATGTGGAATCATGTGGTACTAAACACAAATTAAATAAGGAAAATTCAGCATCATTATGGCATAAGCGCTTAGGTCATATCTCAAAGAGTAGGAATGAACGACTTATTTCTAATGGTATTTTGGAGTCTCTTGACTTTACAGACTTTAATGTTTGTATTGATTGCATTAAGGGAAAACAGACCAAATCTAAGAGATTAGGTGCAAACAAATCTATAGACGTCTTAGAATTAATTCATATTGATATTTGTGGGCCATTCCCTAAGGTATCTTGGAATGGTCAACAATATTTCATAACATTCATAGACGACTATTCATATTATGGGTACCTATATCTCATTGATGAGAAACCTTAGTGTTTGAATGTGTTCAAATCTTATAAGGCTGAAGTTGAGAATCAACTCAACAAAAGAATTAAGAAAGTCAGATTTGATCGTGGTGGTGAGTACTACAATAGATAAGATGGCTCGGGTGAACAATGTCCAAGACCATTTGCAAAATTCCTAGAGGAACGTGGTATTGTCCCACAGTACACCATGATAGGATCACCTAGTATGAATGATGTAGCTGAGAGACATAATAGAACTCTTAATGATATGGTAAGGAGTATGATTTCTCATTCTACCTTACCCGAGTCCTTATAGGGAGAAGCATTAAAAACAACAACATACATTCTGAATAGAGTACCAACTAAAGTAGCTGAAAAGACACTTATGAGCTTTGGACAGCTTAAAAGCCTACTCTAAAGCACTTTCACATTGAGCGATGTCTAGCTGAGGCAAGGCCTTACAGGCCACATGATAAGAAATTAGACTCCAAAACTGTGAGCAGCTACTTTATTGGTTATTCTAAGCGATCTAGTCGCTATAAATTTTATGATCCCACGATTAAGAATATTTTTAAGACGGGAACTGTAACATTTTTTGATGATGTTGAATTTGTAAGGAGAAATAAGGTTATATACGTTGCTTTCGAGGAGAAATTGAGTTATAACTTAGTTCCTACTATTACTTTTGATGATGTTCAGGTTCTCATGCATGTCATTAATCAAGAAGTGAATCCAGAACCTCAACAAGATAATGTTGAACAACTTCCTTCTATTCAGGATGAGGTGATTGTTCTAGAATAACAAATTCAACAACCTCAACAACAAGTGCCATTAAGGAGATCCACGAGAGAAAGGAAAAATGCTATTTCTGATGATTATATTATATTTCTCCAAGAAAATGAGGATGGCAATGGAACGATGGAAGATGATCCAATCAACTTTCATCAGGACATGCAAAATATTAACTCTCAAAAGTGGATTGACGCTATACATGAAGAGTATAAATCCATGCAAGATAATAAAGTTTAGGAACATGTCTCATTACCCGAATGTGCAAAACCAATTGGTTGTAAATGGATATTTAAAACCAAGAGGGATGCAAATGGTAATGTGGGGAGGTATAAAGTACGTCTTGTAGCTAAAGGATATACTTAGAAAGAAGGCATTAACTTTTCAGAGACTTTATCTCCGGCTTCATCGAAAGACTCTTTTAGGACAATCATGGCACTTGTAGCTCATTTTAATCTTGAGTTACATCATATGGATGTTAAGACTACGTTTCTCAATAGAGACATTGAAGAAACAATTTATATGGTGCAACCAGAAAACTTTAAGTTGGGAGACCCAAAGAATATAGTTTGCAAATTAATGAAATCCATCTATGGACTCAAGCAAGCTTCTTGTGGTACCAAAAATTTCATCAAGTAATTGTCTCGTTCGGTTTTTAGATGAATATTGTTGATAATTGTGTATATCACAAGTTCAGTGGGAGTAAGCATATATTTTTGGTTTTATATGTCGATGACATTTTGCTTACCACAAATGATGTAGTCTTATTGCACGAAACCAAGAGATTTCTATCTAGTCATTTTGAAATAAAAGATCTTGGGGACGCTTCTTTTGTTTTAGGAATTCAGAGACATCGAGATCGATCTCGGGGTATTCTTGGACTGTCATAAAGAACTATATCGATAAAGTACTTAAAAGGTTTAACATGAAAAATAATAAACCAATGGACACCATTGTCGCTAAAGGAGACAAATTTTGTCTTACCCAATGCCCTAAAAGTAACCTTGAAATTCAAGAAATGCAGAAGATTCCCTATACATCAGCTATTGAGAGTCTAATGTATGCTCAGGTTTGTACGCGCCCGTATATTTTTTACATTGTTGGGATGTTAGGCAGATATTCAAGCAACCCTGGTATGAACCATTGGATAGCAGCCAAGAGGGTTCTGAGGTACCTTTAGAGAATAAAAGATTACATGCTCACTTACAGAAAATCAGATCATTTGGAGGTCATAGGGTATTCAGATTTTGATTTCGCTGGGTATCAAGATAGCAGAAAATCTATAGCAATCTATATTTATCTGTTAGCTGAAGGAGCTATATCCTAGAAAAGTGCTAAACAAACACTTGTAGCTTCTTCAACTACGGCAACAGAGTTTGTAGCATGCTATGAGGCATCGAATCATGGAATATGGTTCGGAACTTTGTCATTGGGCTATGTATTTTGGAGAATATAGAAAGATCACTTAAATTATTTTGTGAGAATAAGTCAGTAGTACTGTATTCCAACAACAATAAGAGGTCGTCTAAGTCAAAGCACATAGACATAAAGTTCTTAATTGTAAAATAAAGAGTGCAAAGTGGACAAATATCCATAGAACACATTGGAACAAACTCCATGATAGCGGATCCGCTCACAAAAGGTTTACCACCTAAGGTCTTTCATGAGCACATTGCTCATATGGGTGTTATATCATTTGAGGATATTATTGTTTGAGTGAGAGTTTATTATTTGTTTGCTTTATGTTTATTTTTGGACATTTATGTATTTGGTTATTTTCTGATCAGAAATAAAGTATTCAGTTTATTCACTCTTTTCTTATTTTGATAAGGACCCCACTTAAGTTTAAAGAGGACCAGTTGGAAATAGGCATGTTTGGTTCACATTTACATGCAATTTTCATGCTACGCATCCATGACTGATCTATGTCATTTGATTGTGTTTGTATTCGTGACCATTGACGGGTATAGTCATGATTGATATGGCGAAGACCGCTTTGATCATATATGGATATAGTTGATGGGTGAGATTGTTAAAGAATACCTATTGTATGATAGCAAATTTTTGAGCTCATAAGGTTATACATTTGTCAAGAAACATATGTTTCCCAAGTGGGAGATTGTTGGATTAAAATCCGCAATTGTAGGCACACATGTATAATGTATGTTTCTATTATAAAGTATGACACAAAATTAAGTGACCAATTATGTTACACGTGTTATAGGTATTGAATTGTCATGGAATTAAAAGTGCAGATAACATAAGTTATATTTATAACTCAATGAGGGGTAGAGTTCTAAATATTAATAAGTTGTTTTTAATTCAGTTTATATAAGGGTAGTGGTCGCCGAGATATAGGTTAACTTGCATATCTCTCCTTCCCATCAAAGAGTTGTGTGCCAAGAGGTAACCTATCATCTTGGAAGATCAAACCCTCTCTGAAAAATTTCCATCAATGGATTCCGCAAATCTAATTTTTTATTCTTAATGATTTGGCATGTATAGATATTAGGTTTATATTCGTATTGAATATATTTTGGTTCTTACATTTTCCTCATATGTTTTGTGGCATTGTGTGAAGAATTTTTGAGTTCTTTAACTTCAAATTTAGGCCAAAAGTTGAAATCCTTTGCCATGTTATAAATATTATGATATTGATAATGCTTTTGTTGGAAAATGGTTAATTTAAAATGATTAAATAAAACAAAATACGAAATTAATATAAATAGATTTGAAAGGAAATTTTACAGAATTTAAAATAAACCGTGAGAAACTTCGTTGAGTCTTGCACGAATGCAATTTTCTTAAGATAGATTTCGGCCACTCCTTGGTGCTTGAGTTCGTCGGTCGTTAGTCTCCCAGGATACAACAACAAATGATCTTCTACAGTAGCACTATTGTAGAGATCAGGAACAAAACTCTTGCCTTTCACTATCACCAAAAATGCTTATGTAGTTTTCAAGAGGAGAAAATTTCAAGTTGTGTTTAAAAAAGAAGTGGAGCATCCTTTATATAGAGAAAATTAGGTTAAACCACGGGAATAAAAAATATTCCGAATTTAATGGTCATTGAATACTTTTCTATTTAATTCGGAATAAAAATCAATACCATATTTTAATCGGATATTTTTGTGAATAGCAAGCATTACCGTTTTAATATTCGTATTTAAGTAAAGTGTACAATATCCCATTAAATTTCAAATATTCAAAAAAGGATATGCTATTTTTTAAGGAAAAATTTATTCGAAGTGGGTAAAATATTCGTAGGTCCACGAATGGCCCGACCTGTCCGGACATTTGCGTCGCCCATATAGTGCTGGTACGCCCCAACCCAAATGGGATTGGATTCGTACCGACTGCGCGCGAGGCACAGTTTCCATTCAAAGTAATTCAATGAACACAAAGTGGGTAAGTGTATATAAACACTTCTCATTCCATTTATCCCATCAATTTGGGATAAGGAGGTTTCATTTTCCTTACTCAATTCACAACCACCATACTTTGAGTATCAATTTCTCATCATTAGTCAACCATTTTGACCATATGAGATACCGTTGTAAAGGTCTCATAGAGTAGAATATGATCCAATATAATCATTATTCAAATCTCCATCTTTACCCATTCGAATTATGGCTCAAAGTTGCCAATTCCTTACTGTTTTTCCAACAATCCCCTACATGAATGAAATTGATGATTTTATCAAAACATTTTGACTCGATGTGGTGATAGGTTCTATGATCGATAGCTGTATAGAATAGGTAGGTTTCCTCCTTTGAACCTTCCCTTTTGAAAGCATATTTACTTTACTAGCTAACCGTTAGACGTTATTTCCTTGAATTGTTCAGTCGTTTGTGTAAACAATGATATACTTCACACAACTACCTCTTTGACAAGAGTATTTGTTCTCATGGTTAAGTCCATATGGCTGTGGATATCGCCTGGTTCTGCAAGAGTTTGAAAGAACTATGTCCAATAGTCTTCTTGAAGCGGCCCCACTCCGCTCTTACATAGGTGACTTATGTTGCTCGGCTCACCGAAGCACACAATGGTTATTAAAAGCTTTAGTTTAACCTTGTCTCACTTTGATCATTGTTTACATCATAGGAACAGACTTGGGGATAAGTTCCCCCATAGTGACCTAACAAGTCTATACAATTAGGTTGTCCCTTTGAAACTAGATATTGGGATCTCCAGTCAGCTAGGTAGGGTTTTCATTCACATAGCACCTTTATTTTCCATGGGCTTTAGTCCTATTCCTTTAGATGTTTTCTCAACTTGATATCGGTTTAACCCTTTGGTTAGCGGATCCACAATGTTATCCTTTGATCTTACATAATCAATAGAGATAACTCTATTTGATATTAGTCGTCTAACGGTATTATGTCGACGATGCATATGTCTCGACTTACCATTGTACATGCAATTATGTGCTCTAGCAATTGTTGCTTGATTGTCACATTATATGCATATTGTGGGCACAGGTTTTGGCCATTCAAGAATATCCTCAAGAAATTGCCTAAGCCATTCGGCTTCCTCTCTGGATTTGTCCAGAGCAACAAACCCAGATTCCATTACGGATCTGGTTATAATCGTTTGTCTTGAGGATTTCCATGAGTCGGCTCCTCCTCCCAAAGTGAATACATACCCATTTGTGCATTTGGAGTCTTGAATGTCAGATATCCAACTGGCATCAGAGTATCCTTCTAAGACAATATGGTCTTTGGAATAATGAAATCTTTAGTCCCGAGTATATATGAGATATCTCAGTATCCTTACAATTACTTTCCAGTGGTTTTCCCTGGATTGCTTGTGAATCTGCTTAGACTGCTCACAGTAAAAGCGATATCTGGTCTAGTATAGCTCATGAGATACATTAAGCTGCTTATAACTCTTGCATATTCCACTTGATGAATACTTCCCCTTTGTTTTTAGATAAATGTGATGAAGGGTTTAAAGGAGTTATGGCTAGCCAGAATCATCCTTGTTAAATTTCTCGAGAATCTTGTCCACATAGTGTGACTAAATCAATATGAGACCTTCTGTTGACCTTTTGATTTGGATGCCCATAATCGTATCGGCCAGTCCCATATCTTTCATGTCAAATCTTGAATTTAATATGTTATTGGTACGTTTTACCATTCCATTGTTGCTTCCAACAATGAGTATGTCATCCACATACAGGCATAGAATGATATATCCAATGTCTGTAGTTTTGACATATACACATTTGTCACATTCGTTTATTTTGAAGTCGTTTGTCATCATGAAACTATCAAACTTCTCATGCCATTGCTTTGGTGCTGGTTTAAGTCCATATAGAGACTTCGCCAATCTATATACTTTCCTTTCTTGACCTGAAACTACATGACCCTCAGGTTATTCCATATATATTTCTTCATCAAGTTCTCCATTTAGGAATGCTATTTTATCATTCATTTGATGTACTTTAAGATTTTGCAGCGCAACAATTGCGAGTATCATCCTTATGAATGTTATTCTTGACACAAGGGAGAATGTATCAAAGAAATCAAGGCCTTCCTTTTTTCGGTGTCCTTTTATTACCAATCTTGCCTTGTACTTATCAATTGTTCCATCTGCTTTCATTTTTTGTTTGAAAATCCACTTTGAATTTAGTGGTTTAATTCCAAGAGAAAGGTCTACTAATTCCCATGTATGGTTTTGCATGAAATGGCTTCCTTCCATAAGGTGCCTTCAGCGGAGCATACAACGTCGCTATATGTTTGAGGTTCAGCCTCTAGCATAAAGGTTAGAAAATCCGATCCAAAGGATTTTTGCACCCTTGCTCGTTTGCTCCTTATTGGCTCAATTTCAATTTTAACCTCTTGTTGATCATTTAGACTAATCTCATCTAAGGTTCATTTTATTGAACTTTGATCAAGCTCCCTAGATTTATAGGGAAATATATTCTCAAAGAATGATGCCTTCTTTGATTCCATTATCATGTTCTTGTTATAGCGACCTTTTTGAAATTCGAAAAATTACTAAAAAGGAGTAATAGGTTTCCTTTTCTTTTCAGGAAAAATATTTGGAAAAGTGGGAAAATCCTTAAAAACGTGTTTTAGAAAATAAAAGACTTGGACACCACAAAACCAGGGATTCGTTCAAAAAAACGGGTTCTGGAGTTGGTTACGTGTGGGGAAGGGTTAGCCCCCCATCATGCTCGGAAATCGGTACCAAAATATATGTTGCTTTTAATTGATGGAAATTACCGAAATTTAAATTGAATTTAATTAAATTGTTCTTAATTGAATTTAGACTTTAATTAGACGATTTTTTGTCAAATTGACGGGTTTGAAATAATTAAACATTTAATTAATAAGGGTGACAATGCCTCGGACCATAGATTAAACCGACATCGAATAAACCTAACTGTCGTGTTAATTTATGGTTCGAACTTCGCTCACCACCTTTATGCATGATGCAAACAGTTAAAAATGATGGAATGACTTGTCAAAATTTTATCAAATCAGTTTTACCTTCAGACGGTAATAATTAATTTGAATATTTGGTCAACAACCATTGAGTCAGGACTATTACGACACAAATATCAGAATTAATAACTATCTCCTTTTTATAGATTAAGTTAATTAACCAAATGCATGTTTATTAAAATATTAAAGTCATATGAATGACAATAAAATGCATGACAAAGAATTGCATGAAATAAAAGCCCTAGGCCCACCAAAGTCCTAATCTAAATAGGCCCAAATTATTGAAAATTCAATTAGTGCTCTAATTATTAACTAGGTTAGTCTAATATTAACCTTAAATTAATTAAATTCTAGAACTAGGAAAACTAATAATTTAGGGATTATCTTGAGTCATAATAATTCGCTCAGTTAATTTTAAACTAGTATCCCAATAAACCAAGGAAACTATCTAAAATTGATCAAATTAATTAATCATGACTTTAAATTAGGCGATCTATGTGAGATTCCAATTTTACCCCTAAAACATTTAAAAGTTATTCAATCAATTTAATACATTTAACATTTACCCCAATGAGCCAAGGGTGAATTTAAATGGATTAAATTGAATCGAATCTATAATCTAACTAGGGCTCTAATCCTAAACCTAATTTAAAACCATGCCCCAATAATACGAGTGCACAATCTTAAATTAATTACGAACCCTAAACTGTCCTAAAAAACTACCCTAAAAACTAAGGGGGCCGAAACTCAAAACAAACCTTAAAAAAGAGGACACATAGATAAAATAAGTAAATGAATAATCAAATACATAAAATAAAGGGCAAAAAATAAAAAGCATTATATAAATATGCAATGTGAGGGTAAATTAAGATAAAATAAAATCTAAGGGGCTCTAATTGGTAATTTACACACTGGAAAGGGCCAAAATAAAATTATAAACACTGGAAAAGGGGTAAATTAAAAAGCTTTCAAAAAATCAGGACTAAATGGGTCATTAACCCTTTAAAAACAAATTAAATTAAAATACAGGGCTTAATTAAATGGGGGTGAAAATTAAAGGGACTTAGGGTGTAATTTAAAGAAGCGGAAACCCTTAAAAAGTTGATTAAAAAACACGAAAGGACTATATCCGAATTAAACCATTTAAAAATTAGATTGGTTTCGAAATAAGAACAAAATTGTGATATTTCCAAAAAGGGGAGGACCGAAAGTGTAATTTACAAATGCAGAAACCCCTGGGGTGGGTAAATAAAGGACACGAAAGGATTTAAGTGGCTATAAACCCATTTGCAAAAAGGTCAGACGATATAAATAGAACATTTTTGGCAAAAAAATGACCCTTAGCCATTTAAAAAACTCTTTGCCATTTCCAGAAATAACCAAATCCTCCCAACCCTTTCCAGGTCTCGGATGAACACCGCCGTTTGTTCATCCTTGTCACCGCACAGCCCAAAAACCGATTATCTTCCGCCATGTCGGTCGCCTCTCGCCGGCGGCCGGCGAAACCAAAAACTCAAAAACAACTCTCCTCACTTCTCTGATCTCAAAACCTCGCCTGGATTTCTGAGATCTAGACTCAATCGGTTTAGATCTACCCAACATACATCTCTTTAGGTCTAGGCTACGTCCTTTGGAAACAAAGGGTTTCGGTTTCCCAACCGGTTCACCCCTACGGCCGAAGGCCTAGGGTTTGTTACTAGTGGATGAAACCGAAAGGACGCTCAAGAACCCGTTGCTGGCTCACCCTTTTAAGCCCGGAGGCGGTGGGCTTATCGCCAGCAAACGAACGTCGACCATACGGCTCAGAACTCCAAGGGTAAAAAAATCTTTTTAGCTCCAAACCTTTTATTTTTTAATATACATGCAAGTGAAAAAGAAATGGATACCTCTTAAAGGTTCTTGTTTTTCTCTTTGTATTGCTTATCAACTATCAAAAACTGTTTACAATATGTTTGTGTTCAGGCTCATATAACCGAAATAGTTTACATGTTATAAACATAAAATTAATTTTTACAATTGATTCTGAAATTTGCCGATATTCGCTGAAAATAGGTTATTTTTTGCTTGATTTGCTTTTGATCCTTGTTGCTGATGTTGAATTTGTTTTTGGTTGCATGGATGTCGTGGCTGCATGAGAGGAGGAGGGGACCAATGCAAAAGCTGGCCGCGGCAGATGAAGCGTCAGGGGGCTGAAGAGTCACGAGTGAAGATCCGAAGGGTTACGCGTGCAACGCACGCGTACGTGAATGAGCGGGAGGGCTGCACGTGGGCACGTGCCAGTTCTGGAAGGTTCCCAGTTTCCATCTTGGCCGTACGATGAAGTCTTGATCCAACGGTCGTGATGATGCGTCTCTGACAGATTATAACCCTAATTAAGGTTTCCTACCCATGTTGGATATGGACTGTTCGATCATTCAGCTAGATCTGACGGTCCAGATTTGGCTGTGTGCAAGAATAAAAAAGCCATTAGGGTTTTGTAATTAGGCATATTAGGGTTTATTTTTTGGGCCTTGTCGGGCTACTTGTATTATTATTTTTTGGGTTTTTAATGTAAACGGACTGAAAATAAACTTAGGGCTTATTTATTAATTGGGATTTTATTATATTTAATCTTTTTTTGGATTTTTGGTTTAATAATAGTATTATAATAATATAATAATATAATAATATAATATAATAGTAATAAGGCATAGTACATATAATACTAATAATAATATAAGGAATTAACAATGCAAACCAAATATTAATACTAATACATAATACTAATTAAAACAAATAAACCTAATAACATTTTTATGTTTTCTTTTCTTTTTAAATCAAAATATCATATAATGATAACATGTAATAATAAGCATAATAATTGTAGTAACACTAACCATGTATACTAATAATATTTTTGGGTTTTGTGAACGTAATGACATATAACATAGTATAGTAATACTAATAATAAATATAGTATATTAATAATAATAATGATATTTTTTGCCATAATAATAATTATACTATGTAATATAAAATAATAACCAAAGATCATTATTCACAAAAAATAAAAAAACGGGTTAATACCCCGGATAAAATTAGTGATTACAGCTGCCCCTCTTTGCTTATCCTTGTAGAACAAGAATAAAGCAAATACCATAAGCACTAATTTTATCCGACTTTCCTGTTAGACGATTTGCTTCTCCGAAGCGGCAATGAACAAACCCAAATAACTTGCTTTCCCGGAGTGGCGAAAACAAACTGGGTAGCGCTGGCTAGTCCTTCCGGAATGGCAATGGACAAACTAGAACTTCAAACGACTCATTCCTCCAAAGCGGCAACGAACAAATCCAAATAACTTACTTTCCCGGAGTGGCGAAAACAAACTAGTAGCGCTGGCTAGTCTTCCCGGAGTGGCAATGGACAAGCCAAAACTTCAAACGACTCATTCCTCCGAAGCGGCAGCTAACAAATCCAAATAACTTGCTTTCTAGGGTGGTGAAAATAAATTGGCGTATCCTTCCGGAGTGGCAATGGATAGACCAGATAACTTGCTTTCCAAGAGTGGTGAAAACAAACTGGCATATCCTTTCGGAGTGGCAATGGACAGATCAGATAACTTGCTTTCCCAGAGTGGTAAAAATAAACTGGCATATCCTTCCGGAGTGGCAATGGACAGACCAGATAACTTGCTTTCTCGGAGTGGCAAAAACAAAATGGCATATCCTTCTGGAGTGGCAATGGATAAGCCAGAATTTCAAACGAATCATTCTTCCAAAGCGGCAGCGAACAAATCCAAATAACTTGTTTTCCCGGAGTGGCAAAAATAAACTGGCATATCCTTTCGGGGTGGCAGTGGACATACCAGATCACTTGCTTTCTCGGAGTGGCGAAAACAAACTAACATATCCTTCCGGTGTGGCAATGGACAAACCAGATAACTTGTTTTCCAGAGTGGCAAAAATAAAATGGTATATGCCTCCGGAGTGGTAATGGACAGACCAGATAACTATTATTCAAATGAAGGTGTCCATTCCCCATGAGCCTGAACGGATAGGCTTTTTGACTTTTCTATCTGAAAATTCTTGAGCTATGGGTATCTGCCTCATTTGCTTTTAAAATTCTGATATTGTGAATCTGAAATTCCTCGCTCGTAGTCTCTTTCGTATCTTCACTTTGGTGTTTACTCCTCTTCTCAGATGAAATGCTATGATAGAATGATAGAATGAGTTACATACTCCCAAATTAGGGATATCTAACTAAGGATAATGCATGAGTGGAGTCATTTTTAGAATTGTTGGAGAAAACCCTTGCTTTTCGGTCGGTCACCCTTAGCTTCCACAGGCCCTTTTGTCTTTGGAGATTCTTTATCTTTTGTCCCTTCTTGGAAAGGTGCTGCTGATTTGCATTGGTCAGAAAAAAATCTATCAATTTTGGAGTTCAACTCTGGAACACTTTCTTTACTTCATTTGGGATTAAACGTTGTCTCTTCAATGATTCTTCATAATGAGTCTTCCACATCTTTAGCATCATGATGAACATATGTCCCCACGTCTCAAAATTTTTCTAATTCTATGAGGGTCTATTTTCACTTTCCTAATCTAAGAAAGTATTTGTTCTTTCTTTACTGGATCTTTCTCCCTTATTTTCTCTTGAAAGGATTGCTGACTTGCCCCGGTCAGAATCGAATCTATCATTTGCTGAATTCCAAATTCATAACATCACCCTCACTCGACTGTTATCTCTTCTATGATTCTTTATGATAAGCCTCATTCTACCTCGGCATAGGGATGAACACATACCCTATAAGCTTCCAAGCTTTCCGCACTTCGATAGGGTCCCATTTCCAATTTTTTAAACCAAACAAAGTGCTTCTTCTTTCTTTACTGAATCTTCAACTTTTGTATCATTCTAAAAGGCAATTGTTATCTCTTCCAAAATCTATCATTTTCCATCATGTGACATCGCCCTTACTTAGCTTGCGCTCAACTGTTGTCTCTTCCAAAACTCTCCACAATGAGCCTTCTTCTATCTTGTCGTTGGGGTAAACACCATGCCCCCAAGTCCCCAAACCTTCTTTCTTTTCGATAAGGTCCTAAATCTCCATTATTCTGAGCCATACAAAATGTTACGGTAGAAAGTTACTTCAAATCCCTGAACTGTTTGGCATATTGAATGTTGGGATTATTTTCATTCCAACCACTCATAAATTTCTCTTTCATTCTAAGCCAAACATGTAGATCTTTGACCTAACACTCCAACCATAGGGCTATGCAGGGAGCCATTCTTCCCTTTCTTTACCTTGGTAGTACCTCATCTTACCTATGGGTTTAACTGTTATTTTATCCTTGACCCATTAGTACGACCCTTCTTCTGTCTTAACATGAGGCTGAAAACATGCCCCCCAAAATCTTCAAACTTCTTTTCTTCAAAAGGCTCAATCTTTATTGTGCTAATCCAATCAAGCCATTATGGAAAATACTCATCCTGAATCCTTGATATTATTCTCTTCAAACTCACTGAAAGGTTTTGTATCAAGTCATCCATGTACATCATTGGCCTAAAACTCTATCCCGAAAGCCATGCAGAAGAACAATTTTCTTCTTTCTGAATCTCCGTAACAACTTATCTTGTCTTCAGGCTTGACTGTTATTATCTTTGCCTTTGATCCAATAGGATGGTCCTTCTTCTATCTCAACGGCAGTCCAAAAAACATGCCCCCTTAAGTCTCAAAATTTTATTTCTTCAATAAGATTCAATCTTCATTCATTTGAATCAATCAAGGCATTGCGACAGACATTCACTTTAATTCCTTGAACAGTGTAGCATACCAAGGCTTGCTACATTTCCAACCCTGAATTCTAAATTTTATTCTTGAAACAATACACAGAAACCCAATTCTTCCTATTTTTCTCTCTTTTCTCTTATTTTTCTTTCCCCTATTTTCTCTCCTCTTTTTCTTTTTCTCTTTTTTGTTTTATGTTAATTTGCTTAATTGACATTTCAACAAAATGATGCTTTTTGGATTCATATACAAAATCAAAATCAATAGAAAAAAGAATAGAATGCCCCAGATATTTAATGCAAGAGTGTCTTAGATCCAGCCCCTCGGTGATTAATAGCTTGCCTTTGAATGTTGTGGCGATACTCAAAGTTGTGAAATTCCTCCCAGATTGCTCGGTTCATCCTCATGATTATGGTATTAGCTTGATCTGTTCGAAAACTGCTCCTTCTAGTTCTCATTGTTTTCTCTGAAATATGTTATGATT
This sequence comes from Hibiscus mutabilis, assembly GCA_019671005.1. Taxonomy (NCBI): domain Eukaryota; kingdom Viridiplantae; phylum Streptophyta; class Magnoliopsida; order Malvales; family Malvaceae; genus Hibiscus; species Hibiscus mutabilis. The sequence goes on from CM033736.1 coordinate 38,988,599, forward strand.
TTCAAATTAGTTTAACACATAAAGTGTAAAAAATCAGTTTGAGAATTTTAGTACAAGTATATTCATTTAATTATAATATCGTATCAGTTCCTTCAAAGAGTCATCTCTGACGCTAGGGGTATTGAACAGGTGAAGCATAACTCCTTATTAGATTTGTTTTCCCCCCACAGCTCCATCAGGATACTCCGAGACTTATTTGATTGTTCATTTATTTCTTAACTTTTAAAATGTTCTCTTTCTTCTCGGGAATTCAACTCAACATAGTCCTTTGTCTCGAGAATAATCAAAGAGCATACAACAATACCACGGGTTACTCGACATAGCCATGATTTGAAAATTTACTCATACTGCCAAGGCTTTGGACTTAATTAGAGTAAGTGGAGCAAAGCATCCTTATTTAGCCCTTTTGCTATAGTGGAGTACCCCTCTAATTTTAATTTATTCTTAAAAATACATTATTTTTCTTTTTTCTCTTTCTCTTTTTAAAAGAATTTTCACATTCTAGGAACTTTTTAGGAGATTTTCCTATCATCGAACATTATTGAAGGAGTAGTAATCTTACATCCCGCACTTTACCTACCAGAGCGGGCTGAGCAGAAAATCAATGCCACATCATGCACGTGATATCCGAGGATCTACGAGAGTAAGAAAGAATATACACATATATACTTGACTAAAAGATGCATCATTTCATTGAAATGAGAAACGAAAGCAAACATAACATACGCCCTTAACAGAATCCTTACTATTTTCGGGCAAATAGTAGCAAAGTTGGTTTGATGCATCATTACAAAAGAAACAAGCACAAGGAATCCTTCAAAGGGATATCAACACCTTCCCACAACTCTTCCCTATCATTCTCTCTCTTACCATCTCAAAAGACCAGTTTCAATCAGACCTTGGACCTTGTTCTTCAATGCTCCACAATTTTCAGCCGTATGACATGTACTCCCCATGTTGTAGTCACATACTGGATTGATGTCATAATCCCTAGGATAGGGAGGGCCCTTTGGCTTGGATGGGATAGGGGTCAACAATTTCTTTTCAATAAGTATGGGAAGTTACTCGTTGTAGGAAACTGGTAAAGAGATGACAGGCATTTTCTTCTTCTCCCTCTTTATATCTACCCCTTGAAAAGCGTTAGCATCCTGACCTCCGTGTCTTGGTAATGACTTAATCTCCACGTCAGGTCTTTCACACTTCAAGACTCCAGCATTTACCATGTTCTGGATCACTTTCTTGAATGCTATGCAATTCTCTATCGTGTGTCCCCTTACTCTGGCGTGGTACTCACAATGTGCGTTAGCATCGTACCATGAGGGATAAGGTGGTTGAAAAGGACTAACAAAACATGGTCAAACCAGATCGGCCTTGTACAGCTGCAAGTACAACTCTGTGTATAAGATCGGTAATAGGGTAAAAGACGCTTTCTGTATCTCCTCTTTGGGACCCCTAGTCTCTTTTCTATTCAGACATTGCACATTCTCGGAGACAGCCTGGGGTAAAAAGATCGTCAATTTTTAGAGGCTTCGTAGGTGCTCATGTTACTAATCTCATTGGTTGGCAAAGACCAGATCTTTAAGAGAGAATCTTCAATCTTATCCAAAGCCAATTCGATAGGACATCTAGACATGGTACATACTACCTCATACTAATTGATGATGGCTTGGTCTTCATACGACAGAGTCTTTTTCCACTATAGGGTCGTAATTCCAACTCTCGTTTATCTTTTCAACATTCCTTTGCACAAACGAGTCTTTGGCCAAACCCTTTCATTTGGTCATTATAGCCGTCATACTCTTCAAGTCGTTGATTTTCCCCATAGCTTCCTCTTGGAACTTCTTCACATATGCCATTATCTCGTTTTGATTTCCAACCAAAAGTTCTTGGAGCTCCTCAAGCTTATCCACTCTAGCGACTAGGTCGTTCATATTTCTAGAGCTATACTGGGCCGAAGCCCTTCATATGTTCTCTCTATTTCCTGAGGTGAATGTTCCTCTCACAATGGCTTCCATCTTAGCAAAACTCCTTTCCATTTGTTTTTTTTGTATCGGGATCTTTGATCACTCGCACGGGATCCCCAACAATTAATTTATCGCTTCATGAATTAATGCATGCAATGCATCATGTGCAACATAAATGATTAAGCAAACACTTAAAAGGCATGAATGAATGCAAACACGAAGCACCAAAATTCTTTCATAAGAACTCTTAATCAATTTCAACTTAGCAATTTTTGCAAACAAATGTGACGCAATGTAAATATGCGTGAATGTAAAGGGAAACACTGATTCCGGCAAATATCATCATTAAACGACTGTCATCGATGAAAACGTTTGTTCCATTACAATAATTCAATGGAAATCCGCTACGCATATGGTTCTAAGCTAGCGCCTAAGTCAACAATTTCTCTCAAGATCCAAATAATCTTCTCTCCTTCCCCAGATTCGTCGTCCACGTATTATTGGAGCTCGACAACATCTTTCGCTAGGAACTGCACCTTTTGGGCGATTTCTTGCATCTGGGTCATGAAGCGTGCCAAATCTTGCTCTTGCTCCAAATAGTGAAGGCAGCAAACTGAAGTTTTTCCATCGTAGGCATCCGATGCACTTGAATTGCTCCCCTGATGCTCTATACTTGGTCCTTGAGTCGTTCAATCTCAGCCTCTAGATCCTCGATCTGATCCTTCAAAGCTCGGCTTTCTGAATTACTGGCTTCTAGCTTCTAGGTAGATCTCTTATGCTTGGGAAGGGATTTCTCTAACTTTTTTATCTGAGCCTTCAATGCCTCGTTCTGACATCGTTTATTCTCAAGCTTCGTTGAATGAGAAGCCTTCAAGCTCTCCATCTTTTGCATCATGGCAAGTACTTGGTCCTTATGCTCATAATACCTCTTCTTGTAAGCCTCGGTTCTTGCCTTCTCCTCTTTGAGTCTAAGCTCTAATCCTTCGGTTGGCCCGTCACTTGCAATCCTCTTAGTCTTGTTTAGCCTTTGCAACTTCTAAATTTCTTCCTTTTCTAACTTGAGCTCAAGTTCTAACTCACTGTTCCGCTGTTGCAAAACCTTGATATCTCTTTCGAGTTTCGTCTTATCTAAATCAAAGTTGAACCTATCTTGATCGGCTTTTGCTTCTAGCTGAATAAACCTCTTTTGCTCCTCTTTAAGTTGTTTTCTCATCAAGTCAACTTCAGTGGGAAGCGTAGCCAACCTTTCCTGAACAGACCTCATACCACCAGGATTCAACTGAGGAATATTGTTATTAACGCGATTGAACTGTCACACTTCATATTCAGGAGTCATCATGTACGGGGCACTCAAAACCCTGATTCATCTTGTATTGTTCCATGTAGAAGAAGCGTCGTACACCATCCCTTTGTAGCCTTTCTCAGTTGCATAGTCTATATTGAATTCATTTAGTCCGTTTGTGGCTGGTATAAACTGTTTAGAACCATATTGTCTCAAAACCAACAGGGGTGCATAAGCCGTATGCCCCCAAAGGCCAAGCAATGGTACCCATGGATGCTCCCCACATCGATACAGAATATTCCTCGTTCGTAGCCATAGAGCTTTCCAAACTATATCCTCGTCCTTCAAATTTTGTAGGACATCTAGCCATACCTCTTCGGATCTCCCCGTTAGCCAATCTTCTTTTTGTAAGAACTTCTCTAACGGCGAGAATTTGCCATCGAAGAGAGGCCTAGAGAAGTGGACGTCAGACCACAGATGACTGTAAAACCAGACTGTCAGAAGCTTAGGGCATCCGAAGAAACGACCCTAGCCATGTCTTTTACAAAATCTGAGAGATTGGAAAGTTTTAGCCAAAATAACAGGCACCATATTGGACTTTCCTTCTAAGCAATCGAACAGATCTAACACCGATGGATGAATGATTCCCAACGCTTCAGAAACAGGAGTAACCCATAAATCAATAAAGCAAAAAGTTCTTGCTGAACTCGGCCCACTGGACGCACTGAAGCTAAAGCCAAGATCCCTTTCCACTTGAGATAACTTGATCTTCAACCCAAGATGGTAAAGTTCCTGAAAACCTTCCTAGCTTAGCTTAGAAAGACTTATTCTTGGGGTGGTTTGGAGTAGACTTGGTTCTAATCAATCTTCTTACAATTTACGAGGGATAGATACTCCTCGATTGTCAAAGTCAAATCCATGTCGCCAATTGTAAAGCAACTATAAGCCGGGTTCCAAAATCTCACCAAAGCTTGGAGTAGTGACTGATCGACTGGACATCTAACAAGTATGCTATGTCACCGTACTTGCTTCTTAAAACACTTTTTGCTTCATAATCCCAACTATGCCATACAGGTCTCAATCTCAACACATCATTGTATTCGGTGTTCATGAAAGTCCAGCAGAAATACTGTCTCCATCATGAAGCTGCTCGCCTTCTGACCATATCTGTACCACGAAATTCTGTTCATCAATGCTACGAACTAAGTCTCCCATTGATCAAGTCTCTAACTTCAGACTATTTCCAAATCAGTGTTTTCTTCATGATATGATAAAATATGCAAAACAAAGCATAAAAGGGGAAAGAACAAAAACAAATGTGATATGTTAGTAATGAAATAAACAAATTCGAAACTGCAAAATAAAATATAAATTAGGGAGCAACAAGCAGAAAAACACGAACAAAAACCCTAACCACATGAATTCTAGATTACTATGGTTGTCCGCATGGCTCTAATCGGGGTGGGCTCCTAGGTTGTCACACACAAAGCATTATATACAAAACCATGCTTAAATCCCAAAGCATTAGAAATAGATTCAACATTAAAATTCTCATATATTGGCAATTATAGTGACCCCGGATAGTCGACCACTATCCTTGATTAGCCGACCGTTAACCTTTAGTTAACCAACCATTAACTTTACACATCAGATACACGGATCTCCCTTAATGACTGACCATCATCAAGACTACTGAATGCCGACCGCATGAATTTACAACCTTGCCGACTGTAAGCTTTACATCAACAAGAGGAACCGACCGCTCAACTCAAGTGATAACAACATAGTCCGGGTAACCGGCCGCTATACCTCAAGGACTTTTAACCCATGATCCATTTTTAACCATATTATAGTGCACTTTATCCTATGGCATGCCAACTATATACGAATGTTTTCTCACCTTGTCACATGACCAATATATCATTTACAAAATCATTTACTCACTGTTTTACAATGCATTACACAAAATCCCCACATATGCAAATCACATTGCCATAGTAATATCACAATCCCGACCGGAATAAAAAACCAATGTTCACTAGCATTTAATGAACTTTTAAGCCACTTCATATGTACTCAAAATCATGCATTTACAGTAAGTAACACAAACCATGTTTACGACCAAAACATGAATTACACATGCCCATATCTGAACCGATATTAAAGAGCAAAAGAGGGAAACTTACTTTCAAGCTTAGGTAAGTGTTTCAAACTTAACCTAAACCCCCAAAATCACTTTCAAACCTTTGAAAGACTTTTAAGACCGTTTCCACTCACCGATTTCACTTCGTCTTGCTTGCTACCGCGAAACAAGCTCCTGGCAAGTCTAAAACCACCTCAAGATGCTACGCCTTGACTATCCCATGTTTCGGCCACACAAAGCCAGAGGAAAAATGCATTAAAATGCATCCAACACTCTGTTACAACTCAAAATCCCGTAGCTCTCAAGATGCCCAATCAAAACTCATCTGAAGCTTACCGAAAACAACCTCAAACACTACTCAATCTTAACCCAGCCATATTATAACGATTCAAAACATAAAGCTTCATCAATTGATATCTAAAAACTCATTCACAACATTCTTTTACTTCTAGCAATGATTAAACACCTTAAACAACCCAAAAGCCTTAACTAACAGCCTAAACAATTAGAGATTCAACCAATTTCGGGATTCCATTATTAAAAACAACTTATCCACTTTATAATACATCCAAAATAAGATTGAAATCAATCCACAACACTGGAAAAATGGATCCAAATCGAAAATCTCAAGATCCTTCAATTAAACCTCAATTAAGCTAAAATCCATAATTAATTACTCAAAACCTATTGGAAATCATATGTAAAGAGCCAAGAACATGGGAATTTCAGTAAAGAACCTTTCATTAGAGAAGAAAAACGAAACTTACCTCCAATGAATAAGTTTCCCCTTAATTGGATGGTTTTTGCTCTTGAAAAACAAAGAAATTCAATAAAACTTTTGGAAAACAAATTGAGAAATCATTTAGCAAATCAATGAGTTAAGAAATTAAGATCATTGCCTTAAATCTCTGATGGAAAAAGAGTGTTTGGCTGAGAGTGTTTTGAGAGAAAATGTGAGAGAAGAAAAGTTACGTCAAATTATGTTTTAGAAAGATAAATACCTTTTTAACTAAATTCCATTTAACTCTTTTAATTAAAACCTTTTTAAAATAATCCTAATTAAGGGAATACTCAGATTAGACCAAATCGTAAAATGGCTTCTTAAAGATTATATGTTTTGACTTGTAACACCCATTTCCCGACATTTTCAGAAAACTTCCAGATGGTCACCTATCCTAATATTTCTCTAGCCCAAGCACGCTTAAATTTATTTAAAATTTACTTAAATTATTTGTTCGAGTTCCAATCATAAATCATTTATCTTAGAATGCAACTCATCACCTAAGTTTACTATTAATTTTGAATCTTTCCAGAAATACCAATTATCATGAAACCAGAACGAACTTTAAAGGCCAATCACACTCAAATAGGTTAAACAAGTATACATGCCACTATAAAAATCCAACCTTAATTAGGATGTCATTACTGTGATTACCTGTTGAGCTTTCCTATATTGATGCAATGCTCTTATCACTCTCAACTTGATTTACCAACGTGTGTACAATCATACACACGCTAAGTACGAACTCAGTGAGGCATAAGATAAGAACATATATAAAATACTTTGTCATGCATGATACTTTCAAAAACAACATGATAATCATTAAATCATATAATCTGTAATGCAGGAATATCTGTATATAAGATCATATAGTTGCACTGTGTAATCATATAGCCCAAGGTCAATATCAAGTGACTAATATCCGAGTCGTTTACATTTTAGTACTATCCTTTCTATCGACACAATGAAGTATCGAGAACATATCAACACAATGAAGTGTTGCGATCATATCAACACAATAAAGTGTTGCCATATCAACACGGTGAAGTGTTGCAAACTTTCGATGTCGTATACTGTCGACACAATGAAGTGTCAGATACAATGTAACTCTTATGGTATACCACTATATTGTCCAACTCAATATTATACTACCAAGGGAAACTTTAAAAATCAATTCTTGCAAAATGGCAAGCAACCCATATCCAATTTATATCATGTAAAACATATCATATTAGAGTTGTTCATACTCCAATATGTTCTAAACAATTCACATTGTGCATGCCATTTAAAAACTATATAAGTAGCTTGTCATATATATCATGCTATAAACCATTTGTAAGCATAAAGATATTCCATGATCTTTAAATCAGTAAAATAATGTATCATGCAAAACATATTATGCTATATAAAAATATTTACCTTTTAGGTTGACTTCTCACAAGTCTCCCTATAAAAATGTATGTCAACAAGCATACATTTAAATACATGTATGCACTCACCTGGGTCATTTGTTAGCATGCCTCACTAATTTCTACTCGATCCTTTCCTTTATATAACCTTGAACTTCTTTGATTCGGCCTTGACTTCATTAATCACATGAATAAGATAAAATATTTGTTAGATTCAAATCTAACAATACCTTAAACACGCTGTCTAATATAATTATTCGAATATAAAATTTCCAAATATTTTTCTTTCTTCCTTGTATTGTTCAAAAACTCATTATGGTCCCTAGTGACCAATTTGAACTTCCAATAATTCTTCCGAGTTTGCTAACTTACATTTAAATACAAAATATTTCAAATTCCATTTTCTGACAGCTTGCGCTATCTTCAAAGATTTGCTTATACCGGGCAGAATACATACCGGATATTAATTTCCTTTATACAGGAAAAAATATATTCGATAACGGTTCTAACGGTATAAGCCACATAAATTAATAAAATCTAAAAAAATTATGAAAATTCTTCAAACTCCCGTCACAGTACTATTTTGACAGAAACTACTCTGTAAATTTTCTGACCTTCATTCGATTAAAAATTCATATCTTCTAACTCGGAACACAAAATCAGTTTCCGTTTGTTGGAAACGAAACTAGAAGAACACATCTTTACAACGGTATAAAATTCATCATCTAATCATTTTTGTAGAATTTATGGTGAATTTTCAAAGTCACTGCCAAAATTTAATCTTCTTCATAGCTTTCCATAATAAACTTCTAATTTCGACTAACTTCTTATTTTTCTACTCATCAATTTAGTCCCATCGCTTGCTTCAAACTACCAATTCATCATCTTCTTCATCAAATAATTATTCAAAATAATTCCCTCTAGTTTTCTTTCTTTTCCCAAAATAGTCACTAAAATGCAAAGGTATGGATTTAAACTTCTTAACTTTGCAATTTAGTCCTCAAATCAACATTACTACCTTAATTCGATTATTTTAACAAAAAATCATATTTAATCCCCATCCAAGAATTCCTTTCCTATTTGGTCACTTGATTTTGACAATTTGTCAAAATGGTCCCTAATTCGATTTAACATCAGTTTAGCATTCTAACATCAATTTCACATCTCCAACATCATTAATTACATAAATATACTCGAAATTCATAAAATTCAGATTTGGTCCCTTAAATTTGAAGCTTGCTGAATTGGTCCCTTTAAGTTTTAACTTAGGGTTTTGCTTCCAAACAACAAATCAAGCTTACTAGATCAATAATCCAACATCACAAACCCTAAGTTAGACTTAAATCCATAAACTCTAATCTTCTCCATACAAACCAAAATATGTAGGGTTTAAATCATAACTCAATAACATGATTTTAACATCATATAAGCTTTATTCCAACTTAAATTCAACCATGGAATCATAAACTTTCAAAAGCCCCAATTTTGTTCATAAACCCTAATTTCCTTCTCATGAAAAATTTCCATCAATAAAGCATGTATTTCATTAATTAAATACATCAAAAGATAGAGCTTGAAGAGTAGAACAACTTTGCAGTTCGAAAGGTTACCTGAAAATTGAGTTTCAGGCCTTGAATCGAGCTTGAAAATTTTCTCCCTTTTCTACCAATATTTTCAAAATTTTGAAATATGAAGAAGGCTTCATCTTTTGCCTTTTAATTTTAATCTCTTCAATTATGCCACTTGGAATATATAAATGAATTTTAAATTCATTCCAATAGGGAAATTACAAAAGTGCCTTTTTATCCAACAGTTGGGATTGATTTTATCAGCAATCAAAGGCCAAGATTTAAACTTCAAATTTATTCTTCCAAAAAATAGACCTTGTAACTTCAAATATTTCAAAATTGTCATCCCTGCCAAATGACCAATTTGCCCTCCAACTAGTCTTTATTTACTAGTTTGCTTTAAAATTGACATTCCATTAAAATATAACTAAATTAGTTTCTCTTCAATAGGCCACTATTCCATAAATATAATTTTATGATTTTCATGGATTATGGAATAGCCTATGAAATTTCAATTCAATCCGATTTCCTGATATTCACAAAATACTTCTACTACGATTTTACCTTTATCGAGCTATCGGATCTATTCTGAAAATTCTATATTTCTATAATATTCCTCATATCATCATCCTTCATCCAATGACCTAAATTTAATCTAGAATTAGTAGTTTACCAACTTTGCCCTTATGATTTTCCAAAATTATGATCTTGCCATTTTTCATCCAACGGCTCATATTTAGCATGGAAAATCAACTTAAATCCAAGGGCTCATATTCTTCTAAAACAAAGAAAATATATTAGGCATATAAAATAACATAATCAACCTTGTCTTATCATCCTTCAAAATATCCTAGATATTCGATTCGATCCGATTATCCGAATATTCTTCCGAACTTTATCGCTTTATAGCTAATAATACAAACTCCGTACAAAAAATTTGGGTAACACGAAAACTTCATTCTTGGGGGTAAACTATTCATTTATGGGGTTAAAATACACAACTTTTGAAAATTACACATTGGTCCCTAAACTTTTCCAAAGTTTACACTTTAACCTCTAAACTTTCAAAACTAACCAAAAATTTGGGTTATTACAATTCTCATATCTTAAGAAAACTTGTCCTTGAATTTTCAACACATACTTGGTTCAAAAATTGAGGAAATTGTTTTCTCATATCTTTTTCTCTTTCCCAAGTCAGTTTTTGACTTCATAATTTCATCAAAGAACTTTAACAAGCGAGATCATTTTATTTCTTAATCCTTTGACTCCATGTGCCAATATCTTTACTGATTCTTCCTCATAAATCAAATCCAGTTGAATCTCTATTCCCTCCGAGGTAATGATATGTAAAGGATCTAATTGATACTTCTTGGGCATCAATACATGAAATACATTATGAATCTTGTCCATTTCCAGAGGTAAGGCTAACTAATAAGCCACTAGACCAACCCTTTTTACAATCTTATATGACCCAAAGAATCTCGAACTTAGCTTCCCTTTTTGGTCCAAACCATAACACCTTCTTCCAAGGCGAAACTTTTACAGAATACTTTATCCTTAATTTCATATAAATATCTTTTCTTTCAAGATCAGCAGATAATATCCACCATTCTAAAGAAATTCTAAATTACTTTGAACCATTCATACTTGATTCTCCACATCATGAACTGAATCTAATCAGATTCAATCACCTCTTAGTTCTCTTTTCATCATCCTTGGGAATATAAATCACTTCCTTGATAACATGAACATCCTTTAAACCTAACATTGATACCTTTAATTTTCCCTTTTCACCTTACTGAATTCTTTCCATGTATATCTTACCTTTCATCTGTAAATCTTTGACCCGATTTGTCAAAGTAGTCTTGAGCTGAAGTTGTGTATTCGATACACTATTTTCTCCATAAATAATTAAGCATTTAATGCTTATAAGGCAAAGAGTGACTTTTGGCTAAATACATCAATTGTTGTTTTAGCCTTATTACATCACTACATATCCCAACCTATTATGGGACATATTATTGATTAAGGTGGAATCCTTACTAGATTCATACTGCACTAATACTAGTGCTACTATCAAATCTTCCTTTATTGGTAATAATATAATCGTAATTTAACCTTAGAGGAACATTATTGCTTCTTTAACTAACAACACCGAAGCTTCCTCAAGTGATATACCAAATCATATAAAACCTTCATCTAATGACTCTTGCAACTAGATGTTTAGCTTTCTCAATCTAGTAAGAGCCATTCTGTAGAGTGTAATCAATATAAGTTCAATATTGGATTAAATCCAATCCTAAACTTAGCCTCTTGATTTAGCATCAAGCCTGACGGCTCCTCTTGGGCAACCTATTTAAAACTCATAAACAATAAGAATATTCTCTCAGCTTACCCTTGATGCTCGGTATCCATAACATGAGTTAAATCATTTTCATATTGATAACAAATTCCAATAAAAGCTATGTATGCTCATGCATACCCATTGTTACCACACTCATATGATTGGTTTTGTGGTTTTCTTGAATCTCCAACATTAATTATAAATGTCAGAGAGTTCCTAATTTTCCTTGTCTTGATCTCTTAGCAGAACTATGTCATAAATTCAGCTTGGTATTTTTGCTGGAAATCCTCACCACTTTTTAAAAGTGATGAAATGAATAATAATTCACTATTCCTCTTTACGAGCTATACCATCTATTTAGATATTTTCTCATTCTGAACTATTTCCACTGCATTCAACATAATTTACTGTTTCATAAAATTTTTAAATTCATAGGGCAGTCAGTACAAAGAAGTACCTGACCTCTAACCCTCTATGAACTGTCATAACAGGCTCTCTTTCTGTCTGTAGGAAACAGTTTAGAAACAATTCAACTCAGTTTATTAAACTTGCACTCATACCCGTAAATAATCTAATTGCCCTAATTAAGATGCAAGAAACTCCGTTGCATCTATAGAATAAACTTTGTTACGGACCACTCAAAGAAAGAACTTATAGCTAACAGACTTTTGAGTATGTACCGTAATATTACTTTATCAAATGTGGGTCTAATCCTTTTCAGATGAGATAATACCTTTTTCTTTTTAGTCTCCTCTGATCATCAATACAGAGTTCCTTCAAAACTCTCATTTCTTTTGCAATCAGTGCCTAAGCAGGCTGATTCATGATCAAATCTAATGTCTGGAAGAAAAATCTTAATCCAGAACATACACATCATGTTACTCTGGTGCCTCTGCACCATGCTAAGCTGAGGGTAGAATATTATCATTAACCTTATCACTCTTGTGAATCTCTTATTGATTCACTCGCCTAAATACCTGACACAATTCTTTTACCCTCACACCTTGGAATTTAATATTATTATTATAATAAAGTAAGCAATTGCATCCATTCCAACAAGTAAAATCATCAGTAATTCTGAAATCCTAGTGGCATGTATATACTTTAACCTTTACCATACTTCGTTTAACTCCAGAACCGGCTAAACATGTAGCTCTGATATCAATAAATGTAACACCTCTTTCCCGTATCTGTACACCGGGTACGAGTAAAAAATGTTACAACTTCTTTAATCCAAAAATCAGGGTAATTTAACATTTTCAGAAAACTTCCCGATGGTCACCCATCCTAATATTTCTCTAGCCCAAGCACGCTTAATTTTATTTAAAATTGACTTAAATTATTTGTTCAAGTTTCAATCATAAATCAATTATCTTAGCAGGCAACTCATCACTTGAGTTTACTCTTAATTTTGAATCTTTCCAGAAATACCAATTATCATGAAACCAGAACGAACTTTAAAGGCCAATCACACTCAAATAGGTTAAACAAGTATACATGCCACTATAAAAATCCAACCTTAATTAGGATGTCATTACTGTGATTACCTGTTGAGCTTTCCCATATTGATGCAATGCTCTTCTCACTCTCAACTTGATTTACCTACGTGTGTACAATCAAACACACGCTAAGTACGAATTTAGTGAGGCATAAGATAAGAACATATATAAAATACTTTGTAATGCAAGATACTTTCAAAAACAACATGATAATCATTAAATCATATAATCTGTAATGCAGGAATATCTGTATATAAGATCATATAGTTGCACTGTGTAATCATATAGCCCAAGGTAAATATCAAGTGACTAATATACGAGTCGTTTACATTTTAATACTATCTTTTCTATCGACACAATGAAGTATCGGGAACATATCAACACAATGAAGTGTTGTGATCATATCAACACAATAAAGTGTTGCCATATCAACACAATGAAGTGTTGCAAACTTTCGACGTCGTATACTGTCAACACAATGAAGTGTCAGATACAATGTGACTCTTATGGTATACCACTATATTGTCCAACTCAATATTATACTACCAAGGGCAACTTTAAAAATCAATTCTTGCAAAATGGCAAGCAACCCATATCCAATTTATATCATGTAAAACATATCATATTAGAGTAGTTCATACTCCAATATGTTCTATACAATTCACATTGTGAATGCCATTTAAAAACTATATAAGTAGCTTGTCATATATATCATGCTATAAACCATTTGTAAGCATAAAGATATTCCGTGATCTTTAAATCAGTAAAATAATGTATCATGCAAAACATATTATGCTATATAAAAATGTTTACCTTTTAGGTTGACTTATCACAAGTCTCCCTATAAAAATGTATGTCAACAAACATACATTTAAATACATGTATGCACTCACCTGGGCCATTTGTTAGCATGCCTCACTAATTTCTACTCGATCCTTTCCTTTATAGAACCTAGAACCTTCTTTGATTCGGCATTGACTTCATTAATCACATGAATAAGATAAAATATTTGTTAGATTCAAATCTAACAATACCTTAAACACGCTGTCTAATATAATCATTCGAATATAAAATTTCCAAATATTTTTCCTTTCTTCCTTGTATTGTTGAAAAACTCATTATGGTCCCTAGTGATCAATTTGAACTTCCAATAATTCTTCCGAGCTTGCTAACTCACATTTAAATACAAAATATTTCAAATTCCATTTTTTGACAACTTGCGCTACCTTCAAAGATTTGCTTATACCGGGCAGAATACATACATGATCTTAATTTCCTTTATATTGGAAAAGCTAGATTCGATAATAGTTCTAACGTTATAAGCCACATAAATTAATAAAATCTAAAAAATTATGAAAATTCTTCAAACTCCGTCATAGTGTTGTTTTGACAAAAAACTGCTCTGTAAATTTTCTGCCTTTGTTCGATTAAAAATTCATATCTTATAACTCGGAACACAAAATCAGTTTCCGTTTGTTGGAAATGAAACTAGAAGAACACATATTTACAATGGTATAAAATTCATCATTTAACCATTTTTTTTAGAATTTATGGTGAATTTTCAAAGTCACTGCCAAAATTTAATCTTCTTCATAGCTTTCCATAATAAACTTCTAATTTCTAATAACTTTTTCTTATTTTTCTACTTATCAATTTAGTCCCATCACTTTCTTCAAAACTACCAATTCATCATCTTCTTCATCAAATAATTATTCAAAATAATTCCCTCTAGTTTTTTTCTTTTGCCCAAAATAGTCACTTAAAATGCAAAGGTAAGGATTTAAACTTCTTAACTTTGCAATTTAGTCCTCAAATCAACACTACTACCTTAATTCGATTATTTTAACTAAAAATCAGATTTAATCCCCATCCAAGAATTCCTTTCCTATTTGGTCACTTGATTTTGACAATTTGTCAAAATGGTCCCTAACTCGATTCAACATCAGTTTAGCATTCTAACATCAATTTCACATCTCCAACATCATTAATTCCATAAATATACTCCAAGTTCATACAATTCAAATTTGGTCCTTTAACTTTGAAGCTTGCCGAATTGGTCCCTGTAAGTTTTAACTTAGGGTTTTGCTTCCAAACAACAAATCAAGCTTACTAGATCATTAATCCAACATCACAAACCCTAAGTTAGACTTAAATCCATAAACCGTAATCTTCTCCATACAAACCAAAATATGTAGGGTTTAAATGCTAACTCAATAACATGATTTTAACATCATATAAGCTTGATTCCAACTTAAATTGAACCATGGAATCATAAAATTTCAAAAGCCCCAATTTTGTTTGTAAACCCTAATTTCCTTCTCATGTAAAATTTCCATCAATCAAGCATGTATTCCTTGAATTAAATACATCAAAAGATAGAGCTTGAAGAGTAGAACAATTTTGCAGTTCGAAAGGTTACCTGAAAATCGAGGTTCGGGGCTTGAATCGAGCTTAAAAATTCTCCCTTTTCTACCCATATTTTTGAAAATATGAAAGATAAAGAAGGCTTCATATTTTGCCTTTTAATTTTAAATCTCTTCAATTATGCCACTTGTAATATATAAATGAATTTTAAATTCATTCAAATAGGGAAATTACAAAAGTGCCCTTTTATCCAACGGTTGAGATTGATTTTATCATCAATCAAGGGACAAGATTTAAAATTCAAATATCTTCTTCCAAAAATAGCCCTTGTAACTTCAAATATTTCAAAATTGTCATCCCCGCCAAATGACCAATTCGCCCTCCAACTAGTCTTTATTTACTAGTTTGCTTCAAAATTACCATTCCATTAAAATCTAACTAAATTAGTTTCTCTTCAACCGGCCACTATTCCATAAATAGCATTTTATGATTTTCCATGGATTATGGAACAACCTCTGAAATTTCAATTCGATCTGATTTTCCAATATTCACAAAATACTTCTACTACGATTTTACCTTTACCGAGCTATTGGATCTATTCCGAAAATTCTATATTTCCATAATATTCCTCATATCATCATCCTTCATCCAATGACCTAAATTTAATCTGGAATTAATAGTTTACCAACTTTGCCCTTATGATTTTCCAAAATTACGATCTTGCCATTTTTCATCCAACGGCTCATATTTAGCATGGAAAATCAACTTAAATCCAAGGGTTCATATTCTTCCAACACAAAGAAAATATCTTAGGCATGTAAAATGACATAATCAACCTTGGCTTATCATCCTTCAAAATATCCTAGATATTCGATTCGATCTGATTATCTGAATATTCTTTCAAACTTTATTGCTTTATAGCCAATAATACAAACTCCTTACGAAACCCTTGGTAACACGAAAACATCATTCTTGGGGGTAAACTATCATTTACGGGGTTAAAATACACAACTTTTGAAAATTACACTTTGGTCCCTAAACTTTTCCAAAGTTTACACTTTAACCCCTAAACTTTTAAATTTTACATTTTGGTCACTAACCAAAAATTTGGGATATTACAATTCCCCCTCCCCTAAGAAAATTCTTCCTCGAATTTTCAACATATACCTGGTTCAAAAATTGAGGAAATTGTTTTCTCATATCTTTTTCTCTTTCCCAAGTCACTTTTTGACTTCTTAATTTCATCAAAGAACTTTAACAAGCGAGGTAATGATATGTATTCCTTCTGAGGTAATGATATGTAAGGGATCTAATCAATACTTCTTTAGCATCAATACATGAAATACATTATGAATTTTGTCCATTTCCAGAGGTAAGGCTAACTAATAAGCCACTAGACCAACCATTTTTACAATCTTATATGACCCAAAGAATCTCAAACTTAACTTCCTTTTTGGTCCAAACCATAACACCTTCTTCCAAGGTGAAACTTTTACAAAATACTCTATCCTTAATTTCATATAAATATCTTTTCTTTCAATATCAGCGGATAATATCCCCCATTCTAAAGAAACTCTAAATTACTTCGAACCATTCATAGTTGATTCTCCACATCCTGAATTGAATCTAATCAGATTCAAACATCTCTTAATTCTCTTTTCATCATCCTCTGTAATATAAATCACTTCTTTGATAATATGAACATCCTTTAAACCTAACATCGATACCTTTAATTTTCCCTTTTCACCTTTCTGAATTCTTTCCAGACATATCTTATCTTTCATATGTATATCTTTGGCCTGATTTGTCAAAGTAGACTTGAGCTGAAGTTGTGTATTCGATACACTATATTCCTCTAGAAATAATTAAGCATTTAATGCTTATAAGGTAAAAAGTGACTTTTGCTTAAATACATCAATTGTTCTTTAAGCCTTAATACATCACTACACATCCCAACCTATTATGGGACGTATTATTGAATAAGGTGGAATCCTTACTAGATTCATATTGCACTAATACTAGTGCTACTATCAAATCATCCTATTGGTAATAACATAATCGCAATTTAACCTTAGAGGAACATTACTGCTTCTTTAACTAACATCACTGAAGCTTCCTCAAGTGATATACCAAATCGTATAAAACCTTCATCTAATGACTCATGCAACTAGATGTTTAGCTTTCTCAATCTAGTAAGAGCCATTATGTAGAGTGTAATCAATATAAGTTCAATATTGGATTCAATCCAATCCTAAACTTAGCCTCTTGATTTAGCATCAATCCTTACAGCTCCTCTTGAGCAACCCATTTAAAACTCATAAACAATAAGAATACTCTCCCAACTTACCCTTGATGCTCGGTATCCATAACATAAGTTAAATCATTTTCATATTGATAACAAATTCCAATAAAAACTTTGTATGCTCATGCATACACATTATTACCACACTCACAGTATTAGTTTTGTGGTTTTCTTGAATCTCCAAAATTAATTATAATTGTCAGAGAGTTCCTAATTTTCGTTGTCTTGATCTCTTAGCAGAACTATGTAATAAATTCAACTTGGTATTTTTGCCAGAAGTCCTCACCACTTTTTAGAAGTGGTGAAATGAATAATAATTCACTATTCCTCTTTACGAGCTATAACCTCTATTTAGATATTTTCTCTTTCTAAACTCTTTCCATTGCATTCAGCATAATTTACTGCTTCATAAAATTTTTTAATTCATAAGGCAGTTAGTACTTCTTTGTACTTGACCTCTAACCCTCTATGAACAACCATAACAGGCTCTTCTTCTATCTGTAGGAAGCAGTTTAGAAACAATTCAACTCAGTTTATCAAACTTGCACTCATACCCGTAAATAATCCAATTGCCTTAATTAAGATGCAAGAAACTCCATTGCTTCTGTAGGATAAACTTTGTTATGGAACACTCAAAGAAAGAACTTTTACCTAAAAGACTTTTGAGTATGTACCGTAACATTACTTTACAAAATACGGGTCTAATCCTTTTCATATGAGATAATACCTTTTCTTTTTAGTCTTCTCTGATCGTCAATACAGAGTTCCTTCAACCTAACCTTTATATCCTTAAACCATAGATTAACAATCATAGGATCTCCATCAATGTCTCTCTGAAAATCTAGTGTTTCAGAACTCTCATTTCTTTTGCAATCAATGCCTAAGCAGGCTGATTCATGATCAAATCTAATGTCTGGAAGAAAAATCTTAATCCAGAACATGCACATCATGTTACTCTGGTGCCTCTGCACCATGCTAAACTGAGGGTAGAATATTATCATTAACCTTATCACTCTTGTGAATCTCTTATTGATTCACTCGCCTAAACACCTGACACAATTCTTTTACCCTCACACCTTGGAATTTAACATTATTTTTATAAAAAAGTAAGCAATTGCATCCATTCCAACAAATAAAATCATCAGTAATTCTGACATCCTAGTGGCATGTATACACTTTGACCTTTACCATACTTCGTTTAACTCTAGAACTGACTAAACCTGTAGCTCTGATACCCATAAATGTAACACCCATTTCCCGTATCCGTACACCAGGTATGAGTCAGAAATGTTACAACTTCTTTAATCCAAAAATCAGGGTAATTTAACATTTTCATAAAACTTCCCGATGGTCACCTATCCTAATTTTTTTCTTGTCCAAACACGCTTAACTTAATTTAAAATTGACTTAAATTATTTGTTCGAGATCCAATCATAAATCAATTATCTTAGCATGCAACTCATCACCTGAGTTTACTCTTAATTTTGAATCTTTCTAAAAATACCAATCATCATGAAACCAGAACGAACTTTAAAGGCCAATCACACTCAAATAGGTTAAATGAGTATACATGCCACTATAAAAATCTAACCTCAATTAGGATGTCATTACTGTGATTACCTGTTGAGCTTTCCCATCTTGATGCAAAGCTCTTCTCACTCTCAACTTGATTTATCTACGTGTGTACAATCAAACACACGCTAAGTAGGAA
The DNA here is from genome assembly GCA_019671005.1 of Hibiscus mutabilis. Taxonomy (NCBI): domain Eukaryota; kingdom Viridiplantae; phylum Streptophyta; class Magnoliopsida; order Malvales; family Malvaceae; genus Hibiscus; species Hibiscus mutabilis. The sequence continues at coordinate 39,007,966 of CM033736.1, forward strand.
CTTAGAGAGGCATATATAAAATACGTTGTAATGCATGATACTTTCAAAAACAACATGATAATCATTAAATCATATAATCTGTAATGCAAGAATATCTGTATATAAGATCATATAGTTGTACTGTGTAATCTTATAGCCCAAGGTAAATATCAAGTGACTAATATACGAGTCATGTACATTTTAGTACTATCCTTTATATTAATACAATAAAGTATCGGGAACATATCAACAAAATGAAGTGTTGTGATCATATCAACACAATAAAAGTGTTTCCATATCAACACAATGAAGTGTTGCAAACTTTTGACGCCGTATACTGTCGACACAATGAAGTGTCAGATACAGTGTGACTCATATGGTATACCACTATATTGTCCAACTCAATATTATACTACCAAGAGCAACTTTAAAAATCAATTCCTTTTAAATGGCAAGCAACCCATATCTAATTTATATCATGTAAAACATATCATATTAGAGTAGTTCATACTCCAATATGTTCTATACAGTTCACATTGTGCATGCCATTTAAAAACTATATAAGTAGCTTGTCATATATATCATGCTATAAACCATTTGTAAGCATAAAGATATTCCATGATCTTTAAATCAATAAAATAATGTATCATGCAAAACATACTATGCTATATAAAAATATTTACCTTTTAGGTTGACTTATCACAAGTCTCCCTATAAAAATGTATGTCAACTAATATACATTTAAATACATGTATGCACTCACCTAGGCCATTTGTTAGCATGCCTCACTAATTTCTACACGATCATTTCCTTTATAGAACCTCGAACCTTCTTTAATTCGGCCTTGACTTCATTAATCACATGAATAAGATAAAATATTTGTTAGATTCAAATCTAACAATACCTTAACCACGATGTCTAATATAATCATTCGAATATAAAATTTCCAAATATTTTTCTTTCTTCCTTGTATTGTTCAAAAACTCATTATGGTCCCTAGTGACCAATTTGAACTTCCAATAATTCTTCCGAGCTTGCTAACTCACATTTAAATACAAAATATTTCAAATTCCATTTTCTAACAACTTGCACTACCTTCAAAGATTTGCTTATACCGGGCAGAATTCATACCAGATCTTAATTTCCTTTATATTGGAAAAACTAGATTCGATAACGGTTCTAACGGTATAAGCCACATAAATTAATAAAATCTAAAAAATTAGGAAAATTCTTCAAACTCCCGTCACAGTGCTCTTTTGACAGAAACTGCTATGTAAATTTCCTGACCTTCATTCGATTAAAAATTCATATCTTCTAATTCGGAAGTCGAAATCTGTTTCCGTTTGTTGGAAACGAAACTAGACGAACACATCTTTACAACGGTGTAGAATTCATCATCTAAACATTTTTTTAGAATTTATGGTGAATTTTTAAAGTCACTTCCAAAATTCAATCTTATTCATAGCTTTCCATAATAAACTTCTAATTTCTACTAACTTTTTCTTATTTTTCTACTTATCAATTTAGTCCCATCACTTGCTTCAAACTACCAATTCATCATCTTCTTCATCAAATAATTATTCAAAATAATTCCCTCTAGTTTTCTTTCTTTGCCCAAAATAGTCACTTAAATGCAAAGGTAAGGATTTAAACTTCTTAACTTTGCAATTTAGTCCTCAAATCAACACTACTACCTTAATTCGATTATTTTAACTAAAAATCAGATTTAATCCCCATCCACGAATTCCTTTCCTATTTGGTCACTTGATTTTGACAAATTTTCAAAATGGTCCCTAATTCGATTCAACATTAGTTTAGCATTCTAACATCAATTTCACATCTCCAACATCATTAATTCCATAAATATACTCAAAATTTATATAATTCAAATTTGGTCCCTTAACTTTGAAGCTTGCTGAATTGGTCCCTATAAGTTTTAACTTAGGGTTTTGCTTCCAAACAACAAATCAAGCTTACTAGATCATTAATCCAAAATCACAAACCCTAAGTTAGACTTAAATCCATAAACTCTAATCTTCTCCGTACAAACAAAATATGTAGGGTTTAAATCCTAACTCAATATCATGATTTTAACATCATATAAGCTTGATTCCAAGTTAAATTCAACCATGGAATCATAAAATTTCAAAACCCCCAATTTTGTTCATAAACCCTAATTTCCTTCACATGTAAAATTTCCATCAATCAAACATGTATTTCATGAATTAAATACATCAAAAGATAGAGCTTGAAGAGTAGAACAACTTTGCAGTTTGAAAGGTTACCTGAAAATCGAGTTTCGGTGCTTGAATCGAGCTTGAAAATTTTCTCCCTTTTCTACCCATATTTTTGAAAATATGAAAGATGAAGAAGACATCATCTTTTGCCTTTTAATTTTAAATCTCTTCAATTATGCCACTTGTAATATATAAATGAATTTTAAATTCATTCAAATAGGGAAATCACAACCTTTTATCCAACAGTTGAGATTGATTTTATCATCAATCAAGGGCCAAGATTTAAACTTCAAATTTATTCTTCCAAAAAATAGCCCTTGTAAATTCAAATATTTCAAAATTGCCATCCCTGCCAAATGACCAATTTGCCCTCCAACTAGTCTTTATTTACTAGTTTGCTTCAAAATTGTCATTCCATTAAAATCTAACTAAATTAGTTTCTCTTCAACTGGCCACTATTCCATAAATATCATTTATGATTTTCCATGGATTATGGAACAACCTCTGAAATTTCAATTCAATCCGATTTCTCGTTATTCACAAAATACTTCTACTACGATTTTACCTTTAACGAGCTATCAGATCTATTCCGAAAATTCTATATTTCCATAATATTCCTCAAATCATCATCCTTCATCCAATGACCTAAATTTAATCTAGAATTAGTAGTTTACCAACTTTGCCCTGATGATTTTCCAAAATTACGATCTTTCCATTTTTATCCAACGGCTCATATTTAGCTTGGAAAATCAACTTAAATCCAAGGGTTCATATTCTTCCAACACAAAGAAAATATCTTAGGCATGTAAAATGACATAATCACCCTTGGCTTATCATCCTTCAAAATATCCTAGATATTTGATTCGATTCGATCTGATTATCTGAATATTCTTCCTAACTTTATCGCTTTATAGCCAATAATACAAACTCCGTACGAAAAATCCGGGTAAGACGAAAACGTCATTCTTGGGGGTAAAATATTCATTTACGGGGTTAAAATACACAACTTTTGAAAATTACACTTTGGTCCCTGAACTTTTCCAAAGTTTACACTTTAACCCCTAAACTTTCAAATTTTACATTTTGGTCACTAACTAAAAATTTGGGATATTACATGACTCATTACAAAATAGTCACCTTTTAAAACAGTTTTCAAAAATTGCATTCTGGTCACTAGCCAAAATGTCACCCTTCTAAAGCTTGTTTTCCAAAATTGTTTTCACCAATACTTTTAATATAATATAATAAAATATGATTTTTAAACATTTTCCATATTTTTATCTTTCGAAAAAATACTCGCTCCCGAATCCGACTCGAATCTCTAACCCGGTCCACTAGAAAGTCTAACCAGCCCCAAAACCGTTAGGCCCAAAACTGGGGCGTTACACCCGAACCCGAGACTGACCTGGCAGATAACCGATATTACCCGACTGAATCGACCTGAGATCCATTTTTACCCGACCTATTTTAAACTCAACCTGTTAATTGACACGACTTGTTTTGAACCCGACCTGCTGTTGACCTGAACTGATATTGACTTGGCTTGATATTTACCTAACATGTAATTGAGGAAGTCTATGATTTGATGATTTGATGGATTTAAAGTGTTGATAAATGTAAAATATTAAGTGCTGTAAATGTAAACTATTAATTTTTAAATCAATTTAAAGTGTTAAATAATCTTTTTGTTATATATGCATATATAATCAATTTAAAATATAGAAAAAAGGAAAGATTGGATTTAGATATTCATTTGACACTGCTAAGTTTAAAATTTTGCTAAATAATTCAATGCTTAGTAATAATTCAATATGCTTAGTATTATTCAATATAAATTATTTGTCAAGTTAATAAGAATTAACATACTTAAATTCATTTTTAATGACATGTTATATTATGCTTCTATTTTTAGACATAAAAGACAGCCATTTTTAATTATCTTTTGGGTAAAGTACACCATAATTTGAATGAATTTGTCGTTTTTTCTTATTAACTTGACCAAATTTTATTGATTAACTTGACCAAAATTTATTGGGGAAGATTGAAAACTCTTTGTTGATTACTTAATTTGATAAGAACCAAATGTAAGTAAACTTAAAAATGAATAAAACAAAAGTTTATTACAACTTAAAAATGTATTACAACTTAGTAAACTTACAAATGTACAAAATGAAATTATGAAATTTAACATAAGTATTAGATAACAAATGTACAAACTGAAATTAAGAAATAAGATAATACTGAATTGATTACAATATAAAGTTTTGTTGTGTGAAAAATTAAGCTATCAGATCTTATAGCAAATGTTTTACGAGGCTAAATGCTTGACTTTGCTACCAGAAATGTTCTCATCGAGCTCTCAAAAAATCTAAATACTACCATAATTGTTAAATTATGAGTAACTTCTTAGCTAAGAAACCAACATAATTTAACCAAGAGCAATTATTTAATTAAAAAAATTATAAGTCAACCAACAATCAGCAACAGCCGAAGACATCGTGGCCAGGATCACCACCGCCATGGGAACTAAAAGTGAAGCAAATTTCTTGCAATCCAATTCTTGTATCAATTTGTAGATGGAATATAGACGAATCTATGGTGTCACCCAATACTCCTTTATATAGTTAAAGTGATGGCATAAATTGGTAAAAATATATAAAAGGTGAGTTCCAAGGCAGGTAATTTCCTTATTTGTTAGTTTTCCGAGGCAAATGTTTTCCTATTGGGTAGCTTGGGCAGTGCCTTTTCTTAGTGTCTTTCTCCTATTTCCGAGAGAGAATTAGATACCATCATTTTTATCTGGTATTTCCAATAAAAAACAAGATATGAAAAATTTTATTTCCTTGGTATTTGAACCCTGCATTAAACGAACAAAAATCCTCTATCTCTGTCTATATCTTCTTCTATGTATCACACTAAAAAAATTAAAAATTAAAGTTTAAACTCTAACCCTAAATTTTATATCCTAAACCTTAAATCTTACACTCTAAAAATACATACTACCCCTAATTCCTTAAACCCTAACTATAAACCTTAAATTCTAAACCCATTTTTTTAAAATGGGGCACCAAAGAAGGCATAGTTAGGGGCAGACAATTTCCATTAGGAGTGTTCATTCCCGGGTACTACATATGTCAGCCCGTGTCTCGTCCCGCTTTAGCTGGGTACTCATTATTTTGGTACCCGTAAAATTTGGGTACTCGAAAAATCGGGTAACAGGTCGGTTCACATTTTATTTATTTTTATTTAAAAAGTTTAAAAAATTTCATAGTAAGCACATAAAATTTAAAATTCATTAATCCAAACATAAGAATTAGTGATTTAAAGTTAGTTTTAAGAAGAAATATTTGGATATATTAAAGTTTATAAACAAAAAGACATTAAAATATAAATCTTTTTTTCGAATCTCGATATGATGATGTAATACCTCTCTATTTAATCCAAAAAATATAATTGAAAATTTTAAAACTTAAAAGTACAGAATACAAAGATAGAAATAATTTAGAGATTTAAATTTAGTTTTAGGTAAAAATATTAAGGAACCTAAAATAAAAATATAATTTAAATTTAAAAATAAATATATTAAAAGTATTAAGTCGGGTTAGATACCCAATTATCAAAAAATTTGGCCCAAACCCAACCCAACTACCCGAGAAAATTCTTAGCTCAGGTACCTGGCTCGGTCGGATATTTTTTTTTAAAGAATTATCTAACTTTTTAAAGTTCGAGTCACCGGACCAAATTAATTAGTTCGGGTATTTTTGAACTTCCCTAATTTCCATCCACATTAAACACACTATATAAGTTATATCCACTGCACCAAACTAATCGATTGGATATCTGATTTGAAAATAAATATTTTTTTAACCAATTTTTTTCTTTTTTCTTTTTAATTAAAATGAATGGGGGAGGGCGAGAGGAGGAAAGAACCCGCCCAAATTTTTATGTTGGGGTAATTATTTTTTAGCCCTTCCGGCTTTTGATATTTTTCATTTAAGCCCTTAATATTCACTTTTAGGTTTCAGTTTAATTTCATTAAGTCCCAGTTTAGGTTAATTTAATTGAGATTAGGCATTTAATGTTAGCGTTATTTTAATTAGGTATGTAATTTATGCTTCTAGGTTTTAATTTAGATCAATTAGATATTTTTAACCGAAATTGGCCCCTATTTATTTTAAATGTTTGTAATCTAGTCCAATGTTTTTAATATGATGATATTTTTTTCATTCTAGTACCTAAAACTTTATTTTTAGCCTAAATTGACCCATATATATTCCTATTTTTGGTAATTTAGTCGAATAATAATTTTGTTTATTCTAGTCCCTACAATTTAATTTTTAGTCAAAATTGCCCCGTATTTATTTATATTTTTGGCAATTTAGTCCAATAATATTTTTGTTTATTCTAGTACCTAAAATTTAATTTTTAGTCGAAATGGACCCATATTCATTTTTTGTAATTTAGTCTAATATTTTTGATATGATGATATTTTTGTCCATCTTAGTCCCTAAAATTTAATTTTTAACCAAAATTAACCCTTGTTTATTATATATTTTTGTAATTTAGTCCATTATTTTTAATATGATGATATTTTTGTTCATGTTAGTCCCTAAAATTTTATTTTTCACCGAAATTGACCCTTATTTATTTCTATTTTTTTGTAATTTACTCCAATATTTTAAATAACGATGATATTTTTGTTCATTTTAGTGCCCAATATTTATTTTTAATGTGATTCGTGCTCGTGAAAGGCGTTAAATAATTCACTCGAAATAACACAACACAAAGTCTATCAACTATTTGTACCAAACTCAAACTTAATACGAATTCAAAACCCGAATTGAAATTACCCGACCTAAAATGAACCCAACTTGAAATGAACCAAACTTGAAATGAACCTGACCTGAAGTCTACCCGAGCCCGAATTAACTCGTCAATTAACTGATTCGGACCCGCACCATTCTGACCCGACCCGAAATGAACACAACCTGAAATGAACCCGACCCGAAATGAACCTGACCTGAAATGAACCTAACCTAAAACTGACCTGAACCCGACCCGAATCGAGTCAAAACATCAAATTGACCTAAAATGACATGTATACGATTTGACCTGAAATGACAGGACCCGACCTGAAACCCATCCGATTACCTGTTTTTACATCCCTATATATAATATCAAGATAACATTAATAATAATATACATATATATAAATGTAAAAAATACATAATATGTAATAGGAAAGCAAAACATATATATATACATATATAATAATAATAATAATAATATGTAAATATAATAATAATATTAAACAAAAAACAGTGACAGTGACCGAATTGCAAAAATCGAAACTAGAAAGTTGAAGAGAGGGCAAAATTGAAAGGAAATAAAAAGGGAAAGCTTGCGGAGAGAATTAAAATAGGGCGGGGGACCAAATGGATAAATATCCCTTTTAAAATTGGTTTAAACTGAATCCAAGACCAAATTGCAAACTTTTCGAAATGTACAAGAACCACGGAGAGAAATAAACCATGCGGCAGGCCCATTTTGCAAATTTTTTAGGGCAGAGGGACAACTAGTGTAATTACCCCGTAAAACCTGATTAAATTAAATTTAGTGACCAAATTGAAAAAAAAATTTAAAAGATCAGGGACTACAAAAGTAATTATCCCATGCAGAGGGACCAAAGCAATTTCCCTATTTTTCAAAAACAGGCGAGTCATCCCCGGGTCGGGTCATCACGTCGGGTCGATAGGGGTGAAACGATGTCGTTTGGGGGATAATTCGGACGCCCAAAATGGCACCGTTTTAATGGCATATAAGTATGTATTTTTGGCCAAAAAACATTATATGCCAATTATCTAAAAAAACTCTAAAACACTCTCAAAGAGCTCTCGGAGCTGTGGTCGTCGGCCGTCCGCACCGCCGTGGGTCGTCACTGGTCAGCGGCGAAGCGCCACTACCCACGGCGGCCAGAATACGCAAAAAGACACCAAAGGTTGGGTTTTTCCTCATTTCAAATCTGTAGTTAGTTTTTTTAAATCGCCCCCTAAACTTGTAAATCTAGAAAAAATAGAAAAGGTTTTATAGTTTTTTTTACCTTTTTACTTCCTTCTTTGTTCTTAATGCTTGGTTTGAATGTGAAAAAAACACTCTTTTTTATTTCCAAAATCTCCCTTTTTCATTAATCAAACCTCCTAGCCCTCCTCTACATTCAATTTTTGAGGGTTTTTATAACCCAAAAAGTTACAATATTGGAATAAACAATGTTGCAACTTAAGCAGCTTGTTTATGATTTTATTTGGGATAATAATATTCTTGCTTTTGCAGGGTGGTGGCCAGTGCCAGAGATTGGCGGTGGAGCTGGCGGTGTCAGGCAAGTGGTGAGAGGTGGTCGGGCAAGTGGTAGAGTGGTGGAACGCGTGGTCAATGGTGACGCGTGTGGCGGCCACGCGGGCAGAGTTTGGGAAATCAAGGGACAACGGCGGCTAGGGTTACCTGATTTAGGTTTAGGTTAGATGGGTTATTGGATATGGGCCCAGGTTAAATTGTACTGGGTAATGGATTTGTAATTGGGTATTGGGTTAATAATTGGGCTTTGGGTATTGTAATATATTTAATATTAGGCTCAGAGGCCCAGACAAAATGGGTTACTACAACTGCCCCTCTTTGGTGTAACAGGAATAGGGCAAAGACAAAAGAGTAACCATTTTTGTCCGGTCAGGTGAGGACTTCTTCTTCTGGCCATTGCTTCTTCTTTGGGCTTGACTTGATCTTCTTTGCCGCTCTTATAAGCAAAATCTTCAAAATGAAAGATTCGTTAGGGAAGACAAAAGATCCGTTGGAGGAGACAAAATGAGCTTGGCTTGCTACGACTCTGACGACGGCACAATGTCTGGAAAAAATTTTGACTTGGCTACGACACTGATGTAGAGGCAAGTCTGCAAAACTGATCCAACAGCAACACTGACGAAGACACAAGATCAAAAGGTGAAGGTTTCATCTAGCTGCAACACCAATGAAGAGGCATGACCAAAAGTCGATAAATTTTGATGTAGAGCTTCTTTTGCGTTTTTCCCAAATGCACAAGGATCAACGGTTTTGAGTTGCTTTTACCGATAGTCGTTTGCTCTGGGCTAGCTGTACCATTCCCCTGGGTACAATCAGTTTATACCAATCATGACATTAGATTTTTCAAAGGATTTATTTTCCTTTGACCATTCGTGAAAATGGATTTTCGATGGACATTTGAATTATCCATTATCTTAAACTTTACCTTGTTTAAGCACGTTTCCAACATTCCTGTCAGACTTATCAAAATAACTTTGATGCGGCTACATCATTGATGAAGAGACAATATCGAAATTTGGTCCAGTCATCCCACCAATGGAACGATAGAATCAGATAGCAGCAACTTAGGACTTACACAGAGTAAGAATAAACATCAACTTGAACCCAGCCACACCATCAACGGAGGGACAAGATCAAATATCAGCAACTTGGATTCTATTGCACCATCAATAGAGAAGCAGAATCGAATAACAACAACTCAAACCTTACTACACCATCAACGGAGGAGCAGGAATGATCAGCAACTTGAACCTAGCCACACCATCAACGGAGGGACAGGATCGAATAACAACAACTTGGACCTGGCTACACCATCAATAGAGGAACCAGACCGGATAACAATAACTTAGACCTAACACTCCATCAAAAGAGGGGTAGGATCGGATATTAGAAGTTTGGATTCTACCACACCATCAATGGAGAAGCAGAATCTGGATAACAGCAACTTAGGTCTTACTATGCCTTCAATGGTAGAGTAAGAATAAACAGCAACTTGAACCCAGCCACACCATCAACAGAGGGACATGATCAAATATCAGCAACTTAGATTCTACCGTACTATCAACGGAGAAGCATAATCGAATAACAGCAACTCAAACCTTACTACACCATCAACGGAGGTGCAGGAATGATCAACAACTTGAACCCAGCCACACCATCAATGGAGGGACATGATCGAATAACAACAACTTGAACTTGGTTACACCATCAATAGAGGAACCAAACTGGATAATAATAACTTGGACCTAACCACTGCATCAAATGAGGGGCAGGATCGGATATTAGCAGCTTGGATTCTACCACACCATGAATGGATAAACAAAATCTGGATAACAGGAACTTAGGTCTTACTACGCCCTTAACGGTAGAGTAAGAATAAACAATAACTTAAACCCAGCCACACCATCAACGAAGGGACAGGATCAAATATCAGCAACTTGGATTCCACCACACCACCAACGGAGAAGCAGAATTGAATAACAACAACTCAAACCTTACTACACCATCAACGGAGGAGCAGGAATGGTCAACATCTTGAACCCAGCCACACCATCAATGGAGGGATATGATCGAATAACAACAACTTGGATTCTTGTCACGCCATCAACGGATGAACAAGATCGGATGATAGCAACTTGGATCTGGCTACGCCATCAGCGAATGAATCAGATTGAATAATAACAACTTGGACCCAAACACTCTATCAACGGAGGGGCATGATCGGAGGATGAAGCTTTGATTGATTTTTTTTATTTTTTCTTGATTTTTTTTAATTTATATATTTTTTCTTTATGATTTTTTTGATTCTTTTTTGATTTTTTAGTTATAACTATAAGAAAGAGATAATATCCGAGGAAGAAGTTTGGTCTAGCTGCACCATCAACAATAACGCGAGATATGCAAAATGATAGATCCACTACATCACACTAACGGAGAGGCCGAATATGGATTAAATTGGTTTACCACCACTGACGGAAGCAAAAATTGGAAAAAGTTGGCTTTACCACTTTGTGGCGAGAATCATAACCTAAAAATGAAGGAAAACATTAATTAGTAATTGTGTAAAATTTTGTCGTTGTTATCTAGAAGTTTAAGCTTTTCTACATATTCGGCCTTCTTCGGGCTAGGAATTGATCATCATGTCGTTGCCCCCACAGTTGAGCTTCTTTGGTCTCTTCCCTAGAGCTGCTTGGACGTTCACCCAAAATAAATACATCATGAATGCCCCTAACTTTATGCCTAATGTGCATGTTTAATCTAAATGCATATAACTCGTATGAATGTATGATGCATGCAAAATGGTCTTAATAAATGTGTGAATGATTTTTTCTTGCCCCTCAAAGGGATGCCCCTAACTCTCTGTTGGTTGGTTTGAGTTCTCAGTCTTGTACTGCGAATATGCCCCCAATTTTCCTCAGCTTTGACATCTCCCTATGGAGTTATCTTTCTTTGTGTTTGCCCCTTACAAAAATGCTTTGTAGCAAATTTGAACTTTGGAAAATTAAGATGCCTATGGTCAGGTTAAATCAGGGCATAGGTCATTTAGATTTTGACTCACATTACGCATGGGTACGATCAAATTAAGGTGAACAAAATGTATTTTCTATTGAACCTTGTAGTTTTTGGCCCGTACAAAAGGCTCTCACTGCCATTGGGCTTAGGCAAATGAGGTACACAAAAGAACATTTCTTTGAAAAAGATGAAAACTACAAGAGGACCTATTGTAGTTAAAATAATTCAACAACTATCCTGGTCAAAATAGTCAAAATAAGGTATGCCCAAACCCATGTATCAAGAATTTTAGTTATGACCTTCATGCTTCGGTAGGGGATGTCCAATCGTATCTGGCCCTGCAGGGTTTTCGATACTTAGGACACCAAGCTTGAGGTACCTTCCACTAGCCTTTTAAAGCCCCGACAGTTCTCAATTGTGTGGCCAACTTGCCTGGCATGGTAATCACATCTTGCATTGGGATCATACCATTTAAGAAATGGAGATTGCATCGGGGCCTAGTGGTAAGATGCCACTATATGAGCATTAAGCATATCTTTCTACAGGTTTGTGTATGGAATTGGCAGTAGGGTAAACTCCTACTTTTTGATGTTCTTATTTTGAGCATAGTCTTGGCTTGAAGAACCTTGGGCACTTGCAGCTTTGGGTTGTATCACTGTCGTCGGCTTTGCATAATTAACATTATAGACACCTAAAGTGTTTACTTCATTGTCTTTCTTCCCATATGATGTCTTTTGTGGGATGAACTTCTACCGATGTCGATTTTGCCATTCTTAACAACATTCTTGATAAGCTCACTAGATAAGATTAGATCGGCAAAATTGGTAGTTGCATTTCCTATAAAGCGATCCAGAATTGGGCCTTCCAATGTTTGGATAAATATAACCATTGTCTCCTTCTCACCGAGTGGAGGTTGAACTTGAGCAGCTACATCTCTCCAGCGTTGTGCGTACTGTCTAAAGCTTTCGTTAGACTTTCGCTTCATGTGTTACAGAGTCCAACGGTCTGGCACCATATCATTGACGTGCTAATATTGCTCTAGAAAAGCCTTGGCCAAGTCTTTCCACGATTTTATCTAGTGACTACTTAGTTGATTATACCATCTGGTGGCAGATCTGGCTAGGCTATTTTGAAAGCAGTGGATCAATAACTTGTCATCTCTACCATATCCTATCTTTCTTAGACAAAACATAGTAAGATGAGCACGGGGACAACTCTTCTCATCATATTTCTCAAATTTTGGGGCCTTAAACTTAGGGGGCAGCACCAAGTCTGGGACAAGGCTGAGTTTGTTAGTATCAAATCCGATGAAGGTGTCCACTACCTCCATGGCTTCCATCTTTTTCTCGAGTCGCTTGCAACGGTCCTCGATCTCCTTTGAAGTCTCTATTTTTGGTTTCTCAAATTCGACCAATCGATCCATTTCTAAGACGAAGTTTTCAGCTTGATTTCCTCGTGGCTTAACTCCTAACGCGGTGGGTATATTCATAGGGGGAGAGGTACCAGCCTGATACAGATGTGACTTCCCTCGAGAAAGTATTCTCTGAGGGTCAAGTCGAATATTAACATGCGGAGGAGTAAACCCTGGAGGATACGCAGAGCCTTCGTTCATATCAATGGGACTTTCTATAGGATTCGCAACAAAAGCCTATCCTTGCTTAGGGGTTTATGTCCTAGCATTTGCGATATCTGCCCTAGCATGTCTTGTTGGTATTTCTTGATTTGTTCCCCTCATGTCTTGCTGGGCCTTAGCTAGATGGTCTTCCAGCTTCTTAGCCAAATCTTCTTGCATGTCTCTTTGAATTTGTTCAATGCAGTCCAATCTATCTTCGTTCATCATTTTGGTCTTGCGTAGAGTTCCGTAGGGGTGCTGAATTGGTTGACTTTTTACTCTATCCAGTATAACTATCATGGGGCATCCCAAGGATTAGTCTTAAAATCTTTAAGAATGAATGCATGTAAAGGCAAGGTGCATGTCCTAGATGTGGAGGTACTGATTCAAAAATGGTTCATGTGGCTCAACTTCTGAACTCACGGGATTTATTCACAGCTTTGAATGTTGCATTGACATCTAGGGTACTAGATTTTCTTCCGATGATGAATCTTTTTCAAATTAGGAACCAGTCGTGAATCAGTGCTTCGTGCGAATGAAATGCAATAAATTAAAATGATGGGGTCATACAATCAATGAAAAGAGAGTAAATTTAATATAATGTGATCAAAACAAGGAAATATGGTTAGTCCGGATAAAGTAAAATTAAAATAGGTAAATAGATGTGCATAAAAAAACAAATAAAGACACCAAAGCCTAAAAAGGGTGACCGCTAAACGGGTGGAGTTTCCCATGGATTAAAAGGTTGGCTCCTACGGCTCACTATATGTGGTTTAGATCTAAAGTAAAGGGTACCTGAAATGTCGTTAGGACATCGATTCAGGAGGATGTTCTTAGGTCTGTGCGGAGATGAAGATCTCACAGAGACGAAGGTACCAATGTATCCCGGAAGTGATCCACTATCATGCACGGAGGCGATACCTCACGAAGGCATAGCTTCTCACTCCCATTAAAAAGGGACGGAGCTCAGGTGTAGAGCTCATGATATGCAAAACCGGGAAAATAGATTTTTAAAAAGAATTGTAAAAATTTTAGAAATAAAAAGAAGGGATCACAAAATAAATTAAACCAAATTTATAGTTTCCACTCCTTCAGACAAAAAGTAATCAATGAGTGGCTCGACTCTCTAAAAAAGAGTCCCCAGCGGAGTTGCCAAGCTGTAACAACGGTCCCGCCCACGGTGGGTGCTTGACGCGTTCTTACGAAAAATTGGTTTTGAATGGAGTCGCCACCAATCTTTTTTATTTAGGTTAGATTGGATCACCTGAAAACTCGGTTATTTTAATAAAACAGGTTTTTGTCATTTTATTAAAACAACGAGTTTTATTCTGCGAAACCAGAAAAATTGGTTCGGGAGTCAGTTACGTGTGGAGAAGGGTGAGCACCCCCACAATGCCCAAATTTGGTACCGGGTCGATTACTTAATGTCTTAATGATGGAAATTAAGAATTCGAATTTAATTTAAAATTTGTGATCCCTTAAAATATTTAAAAGAATATTTCTTGTATGAAAGGAGTTTACACCCCTACACCAGGGGGATAATTTCTGTTAAATTCCCGAATCAAGGGAACCTGTTTCGAGAATTATAATTTAGAATTAAAATGGTATTTTGCAATAGACATTAACGGAAAACGGCACTCCTTACATTCGAGGTACGTTTTTCACGAGAATCCCTAATGAAAGGTTTAATTTTAAAACCGGTTAAAATGAATGATTATAATATATATACATACATACGAATATACAATAATATGTATTAAACTATAAATAAGTAAATAATAATAATAATAATAATAATAAAAGAAGACTTTACAAACAAAAATATACTATATGTTATACACATAATATATACTACATATATTATATACAAATATAATATACATTACATGATATTGTATACGTATTAAATATACATAATAATATGCTATATACTATAAAAATATATTATACATGAATATATAATACTATATTATATACATATATATAATATTAAGATAACATTAATAATAATATACATATATATAAATGTAAAAAGTACATAATATGTAATAGAAAAACAAAACATATATATATACATACATATATAATAATAATAATAATAATATGTAAATATAATAATAATAAACAAAAAACAGTGACAGTGACCGAATTGCAAAAATCAAAACTGAAAAGTTGAAGAGAGGGCGAAATTGAAAGGAAATAAAAGGGGAAGGCTTGCGGAGAGAATTAAAATAGGGCGGAGGGACCAAATGAATAAATATCCCTTCTAAAATTAGTTTAAAATAAATCTGAGACCAAATTGCAAACTTTTCAAAATGTACAGGGACCACAGAGAGAAATAAACCATACGGCAGGCCCATTTTGCAAAAATATTTAGGGTGGAAGGACTATTAGTGTAATTTCCCCATAAAAACTAGATTAAATTAAATTTAGTGACCAAATTGAAAAACATTTTAAAAGATCAAGGACTCTAAAAGTGATTATCCCATGCAGAGGGACCATAAAGCAATTTTCCCCATTTTTCAAAAATATGCAGGTCATCTTCGGGTCGGGTCACCACGTCGGGTTGATAGGGGTGAAACGCTGCCATTTGGGACATAATTCAGATGCTCAAAACGACACTATTTTAATGGCCTATAAGTATGTATTTTCGGCCAAAAAAACATTATATGTCGGTTATCTAAAAAAAAGTCTAAAATGCTCTCAAAGAACTCTCGGGGCTGTGGTCGCCGGCCGTCCGCAGCGTCGTGGGTTGTCGCTGGTCAGCGGCGAAGCGCCACTACCCACGGCGGACGGAATACGCAAAAAGACACCAAAAGTTGGTTTTTTTCCCGTTTCAAATATGTAGTTAGTGTTTTAAATAGCCCTAAACTTGTAGATCTAGAAAAAAAGAAAAGGTTTTATAGTTTTTTTTTACCTTTTTACTTCGTTCTTTGTTCTTGATGCTTGGTTCGAATGTGAAAAAACATTTTTTTATTTCCGAAATCTCCCTTTCTTTCATTAATCAAACATCCCAACCCTCATCTATATTCGATTTTTTAGGGTTTTTATAACTCAAAAAGTTACAAAATTGGAATAAACAATGTTGCAACTTGAGCAACTTGTTTCTGATTTTATTTGGGATAATAATATTCTTGCCTTTGCAGGGTGGTAGCCGGTGTCAGAGATGGGCGGGGGAGCATGAGGTGTCAGGCAAGTGGTGGGAGATGGTCGGGCAAGTGGTAGAGTGGTGGAACGCGTGGCCAATGCTGCCGCACGTGGCAGCCACACGCGCAGAGTTTGAGAAATCAAGGGGCGACGGCTAAGGTTACGAGATTTAGATTTAGGTCTAGGTTCAAGTTAGATAGGTTATTGGATATGGGCCCGGGTTAAATTGTAATGGGTTATGAATTTGTAATTGGGTATTGGGTTAATAATTGGGCTTTGGGTATTGTAATATATTTAATATTGGGCTCAAAAGCCCGAACAAAATGAGTTACTACATTAACATTAATTTTTCTAAGCATTAGGGTAAAACTCAAGACCCCACCAGTCCCCATAATTCCACCCCTCATCTCAAGTCATATGAATCTCCACTTTGTTTATAACCATCTGATCCATTTTTATTCAAAAAAAGGAAAAAGAAATGATCTTATTATTATTCTTCTAAAAGATGTCTCGAAGAACGATAAAGATCATAAGGAGCCCACAAATGATCAACCTCGCAAGGTTTCCTGGAATCAAGCCTCAACCATGGCTTCCCTTTCCCACTCCAATGGAGGAGGCTAATGGGACCTGGGTGAAGATTCCGGCATTTCCCTTCAAAGTTATCGCCTCCCAGTCCATGCTGGTTCCACCGATGATCCACTGGCTTAATGTTCCCTGCCATTACCAGCAAAAATGGTGGCAATGAACCCAAATGATATATCCGTTTCTTCTTTTGAAACGCCATCCATTGCTCAACTTTCTTCGTGTACCCTCCTTTTCTCCATTTATCAACACCCACCACCATAACTCCGGTGTTAAAGTAACACGGGTTCCTTCCTCGGAACGTTTTAAACAGCTCCGGGTCCGACCAGAAAGCGTCGTTGAAATAGACGGTGAAGTTTGCATGGCAATATTCCGGTGCTGCTAAAACCTTGTCTTCCATGTCGACGTCCCAAAGCTTCCCGACATCGTCGACCACGACGAGGTCGGAGTCTAAATAAAGAACCCTTTTCACATCTGCTGGTAATATGTCAGCCAGATAAATCCTTGCGTAGTTCAATGGCTGGTCCAATGCTTGTCGTATGGACTTCGATATCTTGCCTCGGACTCGGTTCGAATTGAAACGATAGATTCTGGAATTGAGGTAAGGGAAAGTGGATTGGATGCTGGAAACGAGTTCGACGTCGGAATGAGCGCAGAGGAAATGGAACGACAGGTTCTCGGGGCAATCCGAGTGTTGCAACATGGATAAAACAGCCGCCATTGTTCCACGGATGTAGTTTTCGTCGAGGGTCATTGCAATGCGGATCAGGTCAGACTTGTTGGATCCACACGAATTGCTCTTGTGGAAAGCCGGGGCTTCCCTGAAAACGGGAAGCGTCACTGGAGAATGGTTGTGGATGATGGTTCTGACACGGATGGCAGCGGTGGTTGTGACGGCAATGTGGAGGAACAGGAAGGAGAGAATAAAGCCAAGCGGTGAAGTTATAGGGATCGATAAAGTTCTCCACAAGTCCATCGTGTGCCTAGCTTTTGGGTTCTTTGGGTGGGGAGGCTAAAGGATGAAAAACAGAGCAGGCATTTTAGAATAAAATTAAGTCACAAAAATGGGATAAAATTGTATATGTGAAAAAAGGGGGTTTCAAATTTGGTTGATGGTTAAAGGGTCGAATGGAAGAAGATGAGCAATTTATAAGGGAAAAAAATAAGACCAAGAAAGGACCACAGCTTCCTAGATTTTTGGAGATATGTTTAGGATTCTATTCTTCTAATTTAGACAATTTTTTGTTCAAAGATTTTCTGTTTGAACAACGGTGGAGACTTTAGATATATATGTTTTGGTTTTGGTTAATTTAAGGGTAAACTTCACAAATGGTCACTAAACTTTGATCAATTATTCAATTTTATAATTAAACTTCTAATTGCTTCAATATTACCATTAAACTTTTAGTTTTGCTTCAGTTTGGTCAGTGGTCCGTTAACAACCGTTAAAAGGTTAATATGACAGTTAAAATATTTTGTATAATAACACATTTAGTCATTCACATTTGGACATTTAAACAATTTAGTCTTAATTCAAACAAATAAATTTAACCCTTATTATTTACACATTCATTAAATTTGGCCCTATTTTTAATTAAAAATAATTTAACCCTAAAACCAAAACCTTAAACTATTAAACGCTAAACCTTAGACCCTAAACTCAATCCAACATTCGCAATAAAATAATATTTTTAATGGCTATTGTAGCCCATTTTGTCCGGCCCAACCGTTATTATTATCAGACCCATTAAAATGTCCAAATTCGATGTCCTAAAATACCCAAATACATACCCAAACCCAATTAAAATAACCCATTTAATTACCCAAATAACTTAAATTACCCTAAATACCCCTAACCCTAAAAATAACCCAAACCTAAAAACCCTAAGATCACATCAGCTGCCGCCGCCCTTTGTCTTGGGCCCCCTCACTTGTCACGCGTGCATGCACGCGCCGGTTACCCATCGGCCGTACGACACACATACGCCACCACCGGCCTCTACCGCCCTTCTCTGCCACTATCGTCTGCTCCATCACGTGCCAGAGTCGTTCCTATCAGAAAAGCAATAAAAAGTGAAATTATTAAGATCTGAAATCAGATCTGAAAATGAGACAAATTATAATATTTTTTATGCATGTATACCGGGTATAAAACCCATGAAAAACTGAATGAGAAGGGAGATTTTTTTAAAGTTAAGAAAATAAAAAACTTCTATTTTTCCTTACACTTTCAATTGAAACCCACCAAAAAACAAATTGAAGAAATAAAATGCAGAGTAAAAAGGGGGAAATCAATTGAAAATCCTAGATCTACTAATTTAGGGGGTTCCTACGAAAACTAATTGCAAAATCGAGACAAGGAGGGGAATACATACCTTGGGGCGGTTTTGCATGCGTTTCGGCCGCCGTGGGTTTCGACGCTCCTTCGTCGACTAGCAGCCGCCCATGGTAGACGGTCGATCGACGACCGACTATGGGCTGAGGGTGTAACGTCCCAGTTTTGGGCCTAGGAGTTTCCTAGGCGGTTTAGACGGTCCGTTGGATCGGATTAGAAGATTCGAGTCAGTTTCAAAATTTAATTTGGAATAAATATTTTCGGATGAGATAAAATTACGGGAAAATAGTCTAAAATTATTATTTAATATGGAAATGATTTTGGTAAAGACAATTTTACAAAAAGGGGGGTCTTTAAACTGGAAATTTTGGTTGGTGACCAAAATGCAAAGTTTCAAAACTTTTTTGGTGATTGTTTTGTAAAAGGGTCAAAACTTTGAATCTTTAAGGAGCTATTTATCCTAAAGTATAATATTATACTTTTTCTCTTAATTAGTTATTTTTAATGATTTTAAATACTAAAAAAAGGTTGGAGAATTAATTGGTTAAATAAAAAGCTGTAAAACAAAATTGACGTAACTAACTTTTCACAAAAGAATTTTCTCTCCAATTCTCTCCAGCCAAACACTTCTTTTCTCTTCACAATTCTCAAGTAAAATCTTCTTTTAATTAATGTTTTGATTTCAATTGAGATTATAATGATTTCTTAACAAAATCAATTTGGTTTCTCATTGTTTTGCTATGAAAATTCATCTAATTAAGGGGAAAAGCAGCCATTAGAGGTGAGGTTCGTTATTCTCCTCTAATACAAGGTTATTTATTGAAATTCCCAAGTTATTGATCCTTTACATATGATTTCTAACTTGATTTGATGATTTAATTTTGGAAAATTGGTTTAATCAATGGTTAATTGATTAGATTGGTGGATTTTCGTATAGGCTCTATTTTTTTGAGTTCTTGATTTATTCTAATCATGATTTTGATGTTAAATGATGTTAATAAGTGGGTTTCAACATTGGAATCCCGAAACTATGTGAATCTCTACTTTTCTAGGTTGCTAGTTATGTGTTTTTGAGGAGTTGTGGAGGTTTATTGAATGCTGGAGATATAAGGATGTTAGTGATGTGTTTTTAGATGTTAATTGATTTTAATTGATGGGTTGAAACGTTAGTTTGTGGCTGGGCTAAGTTTGGAAGAGGTTTGTTGTTAATTTCGATTGTTGTGGGTGCAATTTAATAAATGATGTTGAGGATTTGAGTTGCTGTGTTGTTGATTGCATTTTGATGCAATGTACCCTCTATTTTTGTGTGGAATAAAGCAGGGGAAGTTGGTCCTCAAGCATAAACGTTTGTTTCAGAAGCTTTGGAAGCGAGGTTACCATATCGGCAAGCAAGGCTTTGCAAGTCAGTGAGTGAGAACGTGTTTTATAGCTTTGTAAAGGTTTGAAAGTTGTGTTTGTGAGTTTAGATCAATCTTGAAACGCTGGTCTAAGCTTGGAAGTAAGTAAAGTATGAATTCTCTCTCGAACTCGGTTTGGCAATTCGTTTTATGCACTTGTTTTAAATGGTTTAATTTCTCACTGTATATGCATGTTTTAAGTATGGTTTAATGCTAGAAATTGATTACATAATGATGTTGATGCTTTTGGAAGTAATCACGTTTTGCTAATGTTTATGAACATTGGTTAATGCAAGGTTTATTGCATTGGTTAAATGATTTTGATGATGCATATGAAAACAGTGAGTTGATGATAATAAAATGAATTATATTGGCAAGTGATGGTATGAAAATGTTTTGGAAAGGTATCGTATATAGTTGGTCGGCCATAGGATTGATAATGCACTATAAAAAGTTGCCTTAGATGTTGAGGGGTTTATGTGTACCAAAAACTCCATCCAAGTACCCTAATGGTCGATGGGTTTATGTGTACCGAAGACTCTTGTTAGTGGGTTATACATCTAGCTGATGAGTGGTGTTGAGGGGTTTATGTGTATCAAAGGCTCCACCACGGGTGTCACAACGGTGGAGGAGTTTATGGGTAACAAAAACTCCCATGTGTAAACCTTGAGATGCCAGTAGATTGTATGTTAAGTGTTGCGGGAACACTTGTTGAATCCGTGTATCCGATGTTATGTTTTGTAAAGTGGGATCTTGGTTAATGATCACATGTAAGCCAATATAATTGAAGATGTATCATGAGATGGATTATGTTGTTTTATATGGTTTAAACATGTTTTGCTCTTTAAGCCTTACTTTGGTAGTATGCACAGGAAAGCTAAAGTTGAGGGTAGCAAATGGACTTTGCTGTAGAATCCATGATACATGTTGTTTAATATGTTGTTTTGGAAATATTAAGTGCATGGTTTTGATAAGACATGGTGTTGTAACGTTGATTTAAAGCATTTTGAAAATTAGTTTTCCAAAGGATTGTAAAATGGTTTAAATTGCATTGGTTGTGGTTGATTTTTGAGCATTCCTCAGTAAGCCTAGTGTGCTTACGCTCTCTTTTCCATCAATATAGAGAATTAGAGGTTGCGGGCAGCGAGGAAGCAAGGAAGGATTTCTAAAGACTTATTTTCAAAGTACGGTTTGGAACATTAAATAGTAGTAATAAGGGCAATGGGTCAAATGATGTTTTGGGAGGGTTTTTGATGAACTCCCTGTTTGGGCAAGTTTTATTTGTTGGTTTGGTTTTCTAAGTGACTTAAAGTGATTGAGTTGTGGTTGGTTTTATGTTTTGGATGTGAACTAGGAAGCTTGCCTCTAGACTTTGTGGTTGAATATGCTAGACTTGTTAGGTTGGCTTATAATGCTGGTACGTTGATGTTTAAACATGTTGATGATGTTATATGTTGATTAGTTAAGTGGTGAGGTTAATTGAAGTGAGCCAAAGTGTAATATATTGGACCTAGAGGTCATTACAGGCCTCTGCATATCGGTGCGGGTACCCAAGTATCGGTACACAGAGTCTGGATGAGGCTCAAATTGTTGGATTTAAACATAAGGTACCGGTACGCTTAGCCACCGTATCGATATGCCTAAAGAGAAAATAGGCACTGGTTTCGGTACACGGGTTAGCATATCAGAATGATCCTTTGAGTTTAAACATGTTGTATCGGTACGCGAGGTACCGTATCAGAGACAGGTTTAGGTTTTTAGTTCGGGTTTGCTTCGGCAAACCTAATGTGACTCTTTTAGTCTAGTTTCGGCTAGGCCAATCTAAGGGGGTTAAATTTGGTGGTATCAGAGATAGGTTTGCAAAAAATTGGGATGTTATTGGTGTTTGTATCATGCTGATTGCTAAGCACGGTGATTGATTACATGTACATTGCCTTATTACTACAATTATGGAATGATTTTGGTTTGAAATAGAAGTCTTGGATCATTTCTTGAAGCTGGCCTGATTATTTTTGGTTTGGTGTAATTATCATGCCTTAGATACGTCTTTATACTATGCCACCGAGGAGAAAATTGCGATCTAGCAAAAACGCTGCTGTCGGAGGACATGGAGTAGAGGGCGAGATTATAAATCCCGAGGAATTGCCACCTCCTCCGCCTAATCCTTCTGAGGGAGTGGAACAAGTACCACCTGCACCACCTGGTCCAATGTTTGGTGATATGATGCCTTTGGTTCAGGCGATGATGGGAGCATTCTAGATCGCGATGGCTAGAGTTCAAGTATCTTCTTCGGCACCTGTTGCTGTTAAATTTGTGTTGCCGTTAGAGCGTCTATGCAGTCTTAGATGAGTTGAGCTTAGAGGGTTGGCACCCGATGCATTCGGGGAGTGGTTTTCTAGTATAGAGAGGATATTGGTTCAAATGGGGTGTAGTGATTACCGTAAGCTGGGATGTGTTGTATCCCTATTATAGGGAGATGTGTATAGTTGGTGGACCACTGAATCACAAGTATAGAACCCGATAATGTGACGTGGGAATTCTTCCAATCTGCCTTCAAGAAGAAGTATCTAGGAGTTAGATACTTGGATGAAAATAAACGTGAGTTTATGGCCTTGGTTCAAGGCAGTATGTTAGTATCTAAATATGAGGTGCAGTTCGTGAGGCTAAGTCAGTATGCGCCTGAGTTGGTGCCAGATGAGAGGCATCACTGTGATCGATTCCGAAACGGATTGGTGTAGGATGTTAAGACTTATATGTTGGCCACTAATTACGCTGAATTCGACGTGTTGGTTACACAGGAGAAGGACATTGGGTAGATTTTGGGTTTATCTCGTCTTCTGAAGGTTCTGGTTTGAGAAAGAGAGCTGTAGATTTTGGTTTTAAGGGTGGTCAATCAAAGAGGCACTATGATAGGAGGTTTTGACCGGATGCGAGACGCGGTATAGATGGTGCAGGACAATGATCCTATGGACAGGGTACTCAGGTCTAGTCAGTGCATAAAGTTTGTTGGGTCTATGGATCGCGAGACCATTTGAGGCGAGACTACCCACGTTTGGCCAGAGAGGGGCAAACTCCTGATGTTGTGGCTGTCATTTCTTGTTGGAGTTATGGGTCGGCAGATCATATGAGACGTGATTGTCCTTTGCTTGCTAGAGGTAGGCAGGTACCTACACCTATTGCTGCACCACCTAGGGGCCATGGGCACGGTCGAGGGACCTTCCAACGGAGGAAGAAGGGACAAAGAACTGTGGCACATACCGTGGTAATTTGACCTGAGGATGGTGGACCGGTGAGGATCTATGATCATCGCAAATGGAGGAATGACACAGACGTGATAGTAGGTACCTTTATCTTGTAGTCTATGTCATTATTATCATTGATAGATTATAGTTCTATGCATTCATATGTTTTGCATGAGCATGCACATTTGTTTGGTATACCGGTGGAAATGCTTGACATTGGCATGCAAGTAACGAGTTTTTTGGAAAGACAATTATTACAAAGAAGTTGTATTAAAGATGTCCTTTGATGGTTTAGGGTCACGTGTTTGCGGCTGATCTAAGGAGCTGTCGTTCCATGGTTTTGACGTGATCTTGGGTATGGATTGGTTGTCTGAGCATCGGACTATGGTTAATTTTGAGACCAAGCGAGTTTCATTGAGACTTGCTGATGATTACAAGGTAGTAGTTATGGGTGAGATGTTAAGTTCTTAACCAATGTGGTTTCAGTTATAGAAGCATGTAAGTTGCTAGAATGTGGGTGTCAGACGCATCTAGCTTATGTTATGAATCCAGATATGGAAGAAGTGCGGACTAAAGATATCCGTACTATTTTTGACTTTTCGAGTGTGTTTTCGGAAGAGTTACCTGGTTTTCCACTGGACATGGAGGTGGAGTTTTGCATTGAGACATATGCTGATTTAGCTCCGGTGTCGATTGCACCATATCACATGGCACCAAAGGATTTGAAAGAGTTGAAGACGCAACTCCAGGAGTTGTTGGATCATGGTTTTATCCTACCTAGTGTTTCACTGTAGGGAGCACCGATGTTGTTTGTAAAAAAAGGATGGCACATTGAGGATGTGTATAGACTATCGACAACTGAACGAGTTGACGATTAGGAACAAGTATCCTTTGCCGCAAATTGATGATTTGTTTGATCAATTTTGAGGTGCTACGGTGTTTTCTAATATCAATTTGAGATCTGGATACTATCAGTTGAAGGTTAAGGATAATGATGTGTTGAAGACTGCTTTTCGTACGAGGTATAGCCATTATGATTTCTTGGTGATGCCGTTTGGGTTGACAAATGCGCATGCAGCATTCATGGATATGATGAATTGGGTGTTCCATGAATTCTTGGATCAATTAGTAGTAGTGTTCATTGATGATATTCTTGTGTAGGAAGATCATTATCGATACATGCAAATCGTGTTACAGACCTTGTTGGATAACCAACATTATGCCAAGTTGAGCAAGTGTGAGTTTTGGATTAGGGAAGTGGTTTTTTTTGGTTATGTGGTTTCAGCTGAAGGTATCCGGGTAGATCCTAAAAAGGTAGAGGCAGTTATGTGTTTGAAGCAACCAAAGTCAGTGACAGAAGTCCATAGTTTCCTCAGCTTAGTGGGTTATTACCGTTATTTTGTGGATAGGTTTTCAAGAGTTGTTGCTCCGTTGACCAAGTTGTTGCAAAAGGATGCACGGTTCGAATGGACAAAAGCTAGACAAGAAGTTAAAGAAAGCTTTTACCCAAGCTCTAATTTTGATTCAACCTGAGTCAGGGAAGGAGTTTGTGGTTTATAACGATGCATCCTACGTTGGTTTGGGGGTGTGTGTTGATGTGGGATGGGAAAGTTGTAGCTTATGCATCGAGGCTATTGAAAGTGCATGAATGCAACTATCCTACGCATGATCTTGAGTTTGCTGCGATGGTGTTTGCGTTGAAAATTTGGAGACATTATCTCTATGGTGAAAAGTGTACTGTATACACTGATCATAAGAGTTTGAAATATTTAACATCACAAAAGGAGTTGAATCTCAGGCAACGTAGATGGTTGAAGTTGCTGGAGGATTATGATTTGACAATTGAGTATTATCCGGGCAAGGCAAATGTTGTGGTTGATGCTTTGAGTAGAAAAGCTGTTGTGGAGTTGAGAGCCATGTTTGTGAGGTTGAGTGTGACCCGTGACGAAGGTCCGTTGGCATAGTTGCAAGTGAAACAATCTTTTTCGCAGTTAATTATGGAAAAGCAACCTTATGATAAGGTGTTGGTACCACATGTTAAGGAAATCATGGATGGAAATCCTACGAATTTTCACTTTAATGGCGATGGGGTGTTGTGCTTTAAAGATCGGATAGGGGTGCCCAATGACGAGGGGTTGAGGCGGATGATATTGACCGAGACACATGCTAGTCCTTTTGCTATGCATCCCGATAGTACTAAAATGTATCAGGGTTTGAAGAAAGAGTACTATTGGGTGGTTTTGAAAAACAGACGTAGCTAATTTTGTTGCTAGATGTATACTATGTCAGCGGGTGAAGGCTGATCACCAATTTCATTTTGGGTTGTTGCAACCATTGAAAATTCTAGAGTGCAAATGGAAGAGGATCACCATAGACTTTGAGTTGGGGTTACCTTTGACACCGAATAAAAAGGATTCCATCTGAGTGATTGTTGATCAGTTTATGAAGTGTGTATATTTTCTGCTAGTGCATACGATGTATACTTTGGATAGGTTGGCAGATTTGTATGTTGCTGAAATTGTGAGGTTGCACGGGTACCTAAATTGAATGTTTCAAATAAATATCTGCGGTTTAAAGTGAGGTTTTGGGGATGTTTGCATCAAGCTTTGGGTACTCTCTTGAGCTTTAGTACATCATATCATCCTCAGACGGATGGTCAGTCTGAACGTGTGATTCAGATTTTAGAGGATATGTTGAGATGTTGTATCATTGAGTTCCAAGGAACATGGGAATGGTAGTTGACTTTGGCAGAGTTTGCATACAATAATAGCTATCAAGCAAGTATAAAGATGGCACCATATGAAGCCTTGTATGGCAGGAGGTTTCGTACACCCTTGTGTTGGGCTGAGGCTAGGAAAATGTATGTTTCCATGCCTGATGTGTTGAAAGACACGAATGAGAAAGTAAAGATGATTTGTGATCGTTTAAAAGAAGCCTCGGATAGGCAGAAATCCTACACGGATTTGAAGCGTAGAGAGATTGAGTACACTGTTGATGAAAGGTTTTATTGACAGTCTCACCTTAGAAGAAGGTGATGCATTTTGGACGTAAAGGAAAGTTGAGTCCGAGATTTATTGGAACGTATGAAGTGCTGGAATGCATAGATCTGTAGCTTACCGGTTGAGTTTGCCTCCTCAGTTGAAAAAGATTCATGATGTGTTTCACGTATCCATGTTACGGAGGTATCATTCAGATCTGTCGCATGTAATGCAAGTGAGGATGTTGAGTTGCGAACAAATTTATCTTATGATGAGGAACCAGTTGAGATCCTTGACTCCAGTAGTAAAGTTCTTTGTGGAAAGACGATTGAACTTGTTAAGATGTTGTGGCGACATCGCGGTGTTGAGGAGGCCACGTGAGAGGGTAAGTCGGACATGGTTTCTTAGTTTCTGCATCTGTTTCTAACAGGAAAATTTTGAGGACGAAATTTCTTAAGTGGGAGAATTGTAACTCCCCGGTTTTGGGCTTAGGAGTTTTCTAGGCAGTTTAGACGGTCTGTTGGATTGAATTAGAGGATTCGAGTCAATTTCGGGATTTAATTTAGAATAAATTTTTTTAGATGTGATAAAATTATGGGAAAATAGTCTAAAATCATTATTTAATATGGAAATGATTTTGGTAAAGTCAGTTTTACAAAAAAGGGTCTTTAAATAGGACATTCTGGTTGGTGATCAAAATGCAAAGTTTCAAAACTTTTTTGGTGACTGTTTTCTAAAAGGGTCAAAACTTTGAATCTTTAAGGAGCTATTTACCCTAAAGTCTAATATCAGACTTTTCCCCTTAATTAGTTATTTTTAATGATTTTAAATAATAAAAAGGTTGGAAAATTAATTGGTTAAATAAAAAGCTTTAAAACAAAATTGGCGTAACTAACTTTTCACAAAAGAATTTCCTCTCCAATTCTCTCCAGCCAAACACTTCTTTTCTCTTCAAAATTCTCAGGTCAAATCTTCTTTTAATTAATCTTTTGATTTCAATTGAGATTACAATGATTTCCTAACAAAATCAATTTGGTTTCTCGTTGTTTTACTATGAAAATTCATCTAATTAAGGGGAAAAGCAGCCATTAGAGGTGAGGTTCATTCTTCTCCTCTAATATAAGGTTCTTTATTGAAATTCCCAAGTTATTGATCCTTTACGTATGATTTCTAACTTGATTTGATGATCTAATTATGGAAAATTGGTTTAATCAAGGGTTAATTGATTAGATTGGTGGAGTTTCGTATAGGCTCTGTTTTTTCTGAGTTCTTGATTGATTCTAATCATGATTCTGATGTTAAACAATGTTAATAAGTGGGTTTTAACATTGCAATCCTGAAACTATGCGAATCTCTAATTTTCTAGGTTGCTAGTTATGTGTTTTTGAGGGGTTGTGGAATTTTATTGAATGCTGGAGATATAAGGATGTTAGTGATGTGTTTTTAGATGTTAATTGCTGGGTTGACACGTTAGTCTATGGCTGGGTTAAGTTTGATAGAGGTTTATTGTTAATTTCGGCTGTTCTGGGGTATAATTTGATAAAGGATGTTGAGGATTTGATTTGCTGTGTTGTTGACTGCATTTTGATGCAATGTACCCAATGATTTTGTGTGGAATAAAACAGGGGAAGTTGGTCCTCAAGGTTGAACATTTGTTTCGAAAGCTTTGGAAGCGAGGTTACCATATCGGCAAGCGAGGCTTTGCGAGTCGGTGAGTGAGAATGTGTTTTACAGCTTTGCAAAGATTTGAAAGTTGTGTTTGGGAGTTTAGATCAAGCTTGAAATGCTGGTCTAAGCTCGAAAGTAAGTAAAGGATGAATTCTCTCTCGAACTCGGTTTAGCAATTGGTTTTATGCACTTGTTTTAAATGGTTTGATTTATCACTGTATATGCATGTTTTGAGCATGGTTTATTGCTAGAAATTGATTACACAATGATGTTGATGCATTTGGAAGTAATGCACGTTTTGTTAATGTTTATGAACATTGGTTAATGTGAGGTTTATTGCATTGGTTAAATGATTTTGATGATACATTTGAAAAGAGTGAGTTTATGATAATAAAATGAATTATATTGGTAATTGATGGTGTGAAAAGGTTTTGGAAAGGTATCAGATATAGTTGGCCGGCCATAGGTTTGATAGTGCACTATAAAAAGTCTCATTGGATGTTGAGGGGTTTATGTGTACTAAAAACTCAATCCAATTACCCTAATGGTCAAGGGGTTTATGTGTACTGAAGACTCCTGTTAGTGGGTTATACATCTAGTCGATAAGTGGTGTTGAGGGGTTTATGTGTACCGAAGACTTCATCACATGTGTCACAATGGTGGAGGGGTTTATAGGTACCGAAAACTCTCGTGTATGAACATTGAGATGCCAGTAGATTATATGTTAAGTGTTGAGGGAACACTTGTTGAATCCATGTATCTGATGTTATGTTTTGTAAAGTGGGATCTTGGTTAATTATCACTTGTAAGTCAATATAATTGATGATGTATCACGAGATGATTATGTTGTTTAATGTGGTTTAAACATGTTTTTCTCTTTAAGCCTTGCATTGGTAGTATGCATGGGAAAGCTTAAATTGAGGGTAGCAAATAGGACTTTGCTGTAGAATCCATGATAATTGTTGCATATGGTTTAATATGATGTTTTGGAAATGTTAAGTGCATTCTTTTTGGTAAGTCATGATGTTGTGATGTTGATTTAAAGCATTTTGGAGAGTGGTTTTCAAAAGGATTGTAAAATGGTTTAAATTGCTTTGACGGTGGTTGATTTTTGAGCATTCCTCAATAAGCCTGGTGTGCTTACGCTCTCTTTTCCATCAATGTAGAGAATTAGAGGTTGTGGGCAGCGAGGAAGCAAGGAAGGATTTCCAAAGGCTTATTTTCAAAGTACGATTTGGAACGTTAAAAAGTAGTAATAAGGGCAATGTGTCAAATGATGTTTTAGGAGGGTTTTTGATGAACTCTCTGTTTGGGCAAGTCATGTTTGTTGGTTTGGTTTTGTAAGTGACTTAAAGTAATTGAGTTGTGGTTGGTTTTATGTTTTGGATGTGGATTAGGAAGCATGCCTCTAGACTTTGTGGTTGAATATGCTAGACTTGTTAGGTTGGCTTATAATGCTGGTATGCTGATGTTTAAACATGTTGATGATGTTATATGTTGATTCGTTAAGTGGTATGGTTAATTGAAGTGAGCCAAAATATCATATGTTGAAACTAGAGGTCATTACAGACCTTTGTGTACCGGTATGGGTACCCAAGGATCGGTATGCGAGGTCTGGTTGAGGCTCAAATCATTGGATTTAAGCATAGGGTACGAGTACGGTTAGCCACCATATTGGTACGCCTTAAGAGAAAACATGCACTGGTGTCAGTACACGGCTTAGCGTATTATAACGACCCATCGAGTTTAAACATGCCGTATCGATACGTAGGGTACCGTATTGGTACGAGCTCTAGCTTCTAGAATTTTGAGTTTTAAAATCTAAAAAGATGGATCGGTACGGAGTCAAGGCCGTATCGGTACGGGTTGGTCAACACACCGTATCGATATGGTTAAATGTGTATCGATACAGGAAGCCATTTTATTAGTTGGGTTGTATCGGTACGGGCTTGCCTGTATCTTGCTTTGAGACTACCACATGATTTTCACTGCTTCCTTAAAAGCTGAATACTAGAAAATTTTTAGATCATACCCCGATTTCTGATCGTCATAGGATAAAAGGGTATCTCGCTACAAGACTATCGGAAGGTTTTCACTGCTTCCATGAAAGCTGAAGACTGGAAAACCTTGAAGGATGGCCCATTTTCTAGCCGTCATAGGCACAAAATGGTATATTGTTACAAAACGACTAGATAATTTTCACTGCTTCCTTAAAAGCTAAAGACTGGAAAATTTTAAGCTCATGCCCCGATTTCTGATCGTCATTGGCATGAAATGGTATCTTATTACAAGACGAGTAGAAGATTTTTGATGCTTCCCTGAAAGCTGAAGTCTAAAAAATCTCTAGATGGTGACCCGATCTTTGATCGTTATTGGCATGAAATGGTATCTTGTTACAAGACGACTAGAAGATTTCTGCTACTTCCTTGAAAGCTGAAGTCTAAAAAATCTCTAGATGGTACCCCGATTTCTGATCGTCATAGGCACCAAATGGTATCTTGCTTCATGATGGGTTTTTCCTATATATAACATTTTGTTGTCACTTGATAGAATCCTCGAGCTGGGAGTTCTTCCTATATAGAACTTTTTATAAAGCGTGGGTCTCTCCTATATAGAACCTTTTGCTGGTGGAATCTTTGAGCTTGTGAGTCCTTCCTAGAACTCTTCGGCTCGAAGTTTCGAAGAAAGTTGACACTCCAATCTGTTCGCGGGTAGTGCCAGTACCAGTAATCTCCTCTGCTTTTCAGGAGGCTGAGGGTGAAAATTTTCAAGATGATGCCCCAATTTTTGATCGTCTTGGGCATGAAACAGTACTTTCTGAAGCTAAACAGTCATAGGGTAAAGGTTCTTGCTCTAACCACAGCTTTTTTCTTAGGCTTCACTTGATCTTCTTTGCTATTCTTATAAGCAAAATTTGGAGAAAGATTGACTTGGCTGCAACATTGACGCAAAGGAAAGGTCTATTGAAGGTTTGAACATTTGATTCTTTGGTTTGATTTCTTTTGCATTTTTCCCAAATGCACAGGGATCAACAGTTTTGAGTTGCCTTTACCGGTAGCCGTTTGCTCCGGGCTAGTTGTACCATTCCCCTGGGTACAATCAATTTATACCAATCATGACATTGGATTTTCTCAACGGATTTATTTTTCTTTGACTATTCATAAAGATAGATTTTCGATGGATATTTGAATTTTCCATTGTCTTAAACTTTATCGTGTTTAAGCACGTTGCGCCAATATTTCTATTGGACTCGTCAAAATGGATATGATCTAGCTGCCATACTAAAAAAGAGACAGGATCGAAAGATGAAGGTCTTGATATTTGATCCAGCTACAACACTAACGAAGAGGGATCGAATGAAGGTTTTAAACATTTGATTCTGCCATTAGATTTCTTTTTCATTTTTCCCAAATGCACAGGGATTAGCGGTTTTGAGTTGCCTTTACCGGTAGTCATTTGCTCCGGGCTAGTTGTACCATTCCCTTGGGTACAATTAGTTTATACCAATCATGACATTGTATTTTCTCAAAGGATTTATTTCCCTTCGACCATTCGTAAAAATGGAATTTCGATGGACATTTAAATTATCCACTATCTTAAACTTGGCAGTGTTTAAGCATGTTGCGCCAACTATTCTGTTAGTCTTTGCCAAAATGGCTCTGATCTAGCCACCACACTAGCAAAGAGAAGGGATCTGAAGGTGAAGATTCTTATGTCTGATCCAACTTTAAGAAAGAGTAGATTTGACCCAGCTACAGCACCGACGAATAGGCAAGGCTTGAAGTCAGTAGGGTTGATCTACTACCATTGACGGAAAGACAAGATCTGAACTGGGTTGGACTACCACCACTGATGGAGGCAAAATTGAAAGAAATTGGCTTTGCCACTTTATGGCTGGAAGTCATGACCTAAACATGAAAGATAACAAAGAAAACATCAATTAGTAATGGTTCAAAATTTTGTCGTTGTTGTCTAGATGTTTTGAGTTTTTTTTTTGCTTATTTGGCCTTTTTGGGGGATAGAGGTTGATCATCATGTCACTACCCTAGTGATTGGGGTTCTCTGATCTTCTTCCTGGACCTGTTATATGTTCCAACAAATGTCATGAGTACATATGACTTTATGCCTAAATGATTGTGTATAGCCTAAATGTATGAAAACTTGCATGGATGTATGACACGTGCACTTGATGTTAAATGATCTTATGAGTGTGTGAATGGTTTTTCCTTTTGCCCCTCAAAGGGATGCCCTTGACTCTATGTTGGTATGGTCGAGTTCTTGGTTTTGCTTTGTAAAGGTGCCTCCCACATTTTTTGGTTTTGATCATCTTTCTTGGATTTACTTCCTCGGGGGAATACCCTAAAGTGTTTTTGCAGCTAATTTGAACTTTATGGCTTAAAATTCTCATCATGATGCCTCCGTATCAAAATGGTGTGGTCACATTAAATCCAAATGTGAGTCATATATTGTTGTTTCCACATATGGGTGCAATCAACATCATTAGAAAGATAAACAAAATGTATTCTTCATGAAAACTTGTAGTTTTTTTGGTCCTTACAAAAGATTCTCACTACGATTGACTTAAGTGAGATACATAAAAGAATACCACTTTGACAGAGATGGAAACTACAAGGGGGCCTATCTTAGTTTAAATAGTTCAACAATCTGCCTGGCCAAAATAGTCAAAAAAAGGCATGCCAAAACTCAGATGTCGAGTATTTTCAATTGTGACCTTCGTGCTTTAGTATGGGTTTTTGATCGTATCTAGCTCTTCTTTGTTGACAATAACTGATCCATCGTGTAAGTTCCCATACAAATTTCTTCCAAGGCCTTTTCCAACCTTAGATCCTCGGCCTGAGGTCTCTCAGACTATCATCTTGGTGCAATTAGACAACCTGGGATATGGGATCTCGCTTTCTTCTGCAGCAACCGTGGTATTTATAAATTTCAGAGCCCAAACAGAACACTCTACTGCATCTTCATCATTTTGGATATAAGGGGCATCAGTCTTGACTGAAGCGTAACCATTTATTTTTTTCTTCTCTTCGTATTTCTTGAAGAACTCGATTTCTTTATTGTCCATCATCTTCTGAACCAACTGTCTAAACTGCCCACAATATTAGATCTCATGTCCTAACTCTTGGTAATACTCACAGTAGGGTCCACACCCATCATAAACTATTTATATCTCTTTCTCTATCATGCGTGCCATGCATAGTTGTTGAAAGACCCACCTTAGAGGGGATTTGACCTCAGATATCTCTTTCTTAGCCTTTCTATTACTTTCATCTTTAATCGCATTTACGGTGCTCCCCCTATGGCTTGGTAGCGGATTGGCAGCTATATTTAGATCGTCAAACTTTAGGATTCCTGTATTTATCAGGTTCTGAACAATTTTCTTAAGAGCAAAACAATTTTTCGTAGAATGACCTGAAGCACCAGAATGATAGTCACAACGAGTGTTTTCGTCCTACCACGAAGGAAAAAGGGGTTTGATTGGCGTAACATAATAGGGTCGAATCAGGTCAGCCTTATGTAGCTGAGAATACAACTCTATATATGATACTGACAAGGGTTTAAAAGACATCTTTTCCTTCTCTTTTCTAGGGGGGCTATCTTCCTTCTTACTTAAGTTCTATGTGTTTCTGGTGAAAACCTGAGGTTGAGAAATGGTGATGTTTGCTGGGACAGTATAAGTAATGACGACATTTACTTCAGTGTCCTTTTTTTGTAATGCTCTTGGGAGCTTTCTCTACCATCGATCCTCTCAGTTTTTATTGCTACTTCAATTGACTCCCTAATACTTATCAAGTCGGCAAAGGTCTGAGTGGTATTGTTGATAGGGCAATCAAATAGTGTTGTCCTTAAGGTATTCACAATCATTGGGGTAATCTCGTACTCAAGGATAGGCGGATGTAATTAGGCTGTAACATCACGCCACCTCTGAGCATATTGGCACATGCTCTCATTCGATCGCTACTCCATCCCTTCTAACATGGCTCGGCTGGAGGTCATATCTGAAACATGCTTGTAATGCTCAATGAATGCTTGGGAAAGATCTTTCCATGTTTTGACGTCATTTCTCCTAAGTTGCGTATACTAACGGATCGCAGATCCAGTCAGACTGTCTTGGAAGCAATAAATCAATAGCTTCTCATTTTTTATGAATGACACCATTTTTCGGCAGTACATGGTTATGTGTGCGGAGGGGC
This sequence comes from Hibiscus mutabilis, assembly GCA_019671005.1. Lineage (NCBI taxonomy): Eukaryota > Viridiplantae > Streptophyta > Magnoliopsida > Malvales > Malvaceae > Hibiscus > Hibiscus mutabilis. The sequence goes on from CM033736.1 coordinate 39,042,718, forward strand.
AATAGGTTCCGTCATACTTTTCAAATTCTGGGGTCTTGAATTTTGGTGGAAGAACTAGGTCAGAAACAAGGTTCAGATCGCTAGCCTCATTCCCTTGTTCTTTTTCCCCTTGTATGGCTCTAAATTGTTCTTCGAAAAGACAAAACTTCTCTTCATATTTGCTTTCTATTTCTGCTCTGATCTTTTCTACCAAATAGAAATCTGGAACTTCTTCCTCATTGCTCGCCTCCCGGTCAATTGGTCGCTTGGTGGCTATCCCTTTTTGACGGCTGGCAGATGCCCCAGTGGTGTTGACGTACGCCCTTTTTCAAGATTAGGCGTGTCTGATTGAACCCTGATATGAGATGTAGTACCCTCTGGTTCCTCTATGGTATCATTTCTATCTTTTCTGAGCAAATCGAATATTTGGGCTAGAATTGCATCTTGCGATTGGGCGATCCATTCGCTGATGTTTTGTTCAACCCTATCTAAGCGGTTTTTCAAGTTCTTTTGGCCTTGTCTAGTTCAGTCACTAGGTTTTCCATTTTTTTCGTTTGCAAGCGGGTGTCGTATCGATGTGGAATGATTGTGATGTGAGTTTAAACTTTCTGCCATGATATTTACACAATTAACTCAATTATCTTTAATAATGCATGCAAATTATAATGTACAACTAAATATTTAAATGTCATGTTAAAATGAATGCAAATGAAGTGTTGATTCGCAAGTAGTCCTTAGAAAAAGCTTTCGCTAGGAGAAGATGTCTGACAACAAGCTGAAATGAATTACAGATAATGGGTAGCTTCTTGTCTTGATATCTTGATTTTGTAAAGTATGACTCACACTCTACGTCTTAGCATTGTCCTCGATTTGAGGGGCGGTCTTGTCATTTTCTTTTTCCACTGTCCAAAAGTCTTATGGCAGTGTAATCTACACACTTTAGTTTTTTTTGACAGATGGCTAGCCTATGCATGGAGAATTTAGGCAAAGGTCTCTTCTTTAGTAGACCTGGATGCAAATAAGTCGGGTCTAGAATAGCATGCCTAAGTTGTATCGTCTCTTTGTTCGCTTTGTATCTCGCAGTCGAGTCATCCTTTTCATTGGTCTTTATTCACCCTAACCCGATATTGTTGCATCATCGCTCTTGTATCACAGACTTCTCTCCTATTTGGATACATCCTCTGAATTGGATTATTCTCAAATCAACACTTATGGTATGATATGATATGCGATGCGAATGTAAAAAAGAACAACAAAGAAAACATGTCAGTGTGATAGAATTGTGGGATAAATGAAATGAATGAAAGACTGAATAATAAAAAAGGTAAGCAATTAAAATATACATGGAATATAAATAACAAAGCAAAACCTAAAAATGGTCAATCCTACATGGCAGAGTAACGGCGTGGTTAAAGGGTGGATACTACGGTTCATTATATGCGGTTTGGGATCTAAAGTAAGGGTACCCGAACTGTCGCTGGGACAACGATTCGGGGGAATACGACCCTTATATCATATGGAGGTGAGAACCCCACGAAATATAAGGACCAATACTCCGAAAGTACGGTACAACACTATAAGGAGGTGAAAACCCCACTTAGCGAAGTAATCCCTCCCACTTAAGGGTTCTAACACTAACGTATGATGACATTTATATCAAACAAAAATTGAAAATTAAAAATTAAATTAAATTGAATTTAGATTTTGCTTAATGATTACAATACGAACCAAGACTAAGGCCTAACTCCTCTTTTTTTGTTTTTGAAAACAAAAATTTCGCTCCTCAGCGGAGTCGCCAAGCTGTAGCGACCTTCTCGTCCGGGCTTACCTGGAAACCCATTTTTAGAGTGGAGCTTCGTGTTTTAAATAAAAAATGGAGTTGCCACCGGTCATTTGGATAAGGTAGACCAGACACCGAAAAGTCAACCAGAGATGGGCTCGGGAGTTGGTTACGAATGGGGAAGGATTAGCACCCCCACTACTCCCAAAATTGGTACCTGAAGTTTCGCATTATTTTTATTTAGGAAAACAAAAATTTAATTTAATTTAATAATTAATTTTTGAAATGCATGCACAACAGTTTAAATCCGCCTTGGTATTTACAACATTCAAATGAGATGTCACCCGGAGACCGGGATGACACTCCCAGCAGAAATATCGGAACTATGAGGCCCAATACTATATGCAACAATTATTATATATGAACAAATAAACAAAATATATATAAATAATAATAAAATAAAAATAAAATAATAAATGTGAATAATATAAATGTTATATAATTAAATATAACCAAAAAATTCAAAACTTGCCTCGATATCCATGATACTCAGAGGAGATGACACCCGGATGGTCGGGATAACACTCCCAATAGAAATACCGGAACAATGGGGGAAAAATGTTCGATATTTATAAAATAATGAATATAAATGTAATATAAATAAATAATATAAATATAAGGTAATAAAATATGAATAAAAATACTATGTACTATATACATATTAATATATACATAATAATATACTAAATATATAATATATACATATAAATATAATATATTATAAATAATATCATAAATATTAAATATATATGCATAATGCTATATTATATATATCCTATATATACACATAAATATATTATGATCATATATTATATAAATACACTAAATATATTATATATTATACAAATATATTATGTACATATTATATATATTGACACAAAATATATGTATATATATATCTAAAACATATCGAATATAATATAAACATATATAAAATAAGGACTAAAATTAAAAAAGCAGTGCAAATATTAAAGTATAATTAAATTCAGGGGTGAAATTTAAATATTTACAAAAGTGAGGGACTAAATGCAGAATTATACCCTTGAAACATGACCAAATTGAGTGCGTCCAAGAGTTTCAGGGGACAAAACGAAAAATATCCCATTAAAACTAATTTAATTTTGATTTTGGGACGGGATTGCAAACCATTCGAAACTCCCAGGGACTGTGGAGCGAATTTACCCATGCAAAAGACTCAAAGTAAAATTATTTTAGGGCAGAGGGATTGATCGTGTGGTTTTCCCATAAAAATCAGATTAAATTAATTTAGGGACCAAAATGAAAAAAGTTAAAAACTTGCACGGGCCTCCAGAGAGATTAACCCATGCGGAAGGATTGAAAGGATAATTTTCCCTTTAATTTTTATGCGCGGATCCTTGAACCCGGTCGGGTTTTACCCCGGATAACGACCAAAACGATGTCGTTTTGGGCCGAACTCAGACACCAAAAAATAACGTCGTTTAGCTAGCCTATTTAAGGAATTTTAATCCCAAAAAATTCATTTTTTTAGATTATAAAAAATAATCTCCCCAAAATGCTCTTAACTTCCCTCAACTGGCTTTGGGCGCCGACTAGTCGCCCGCCGTGGACCAACGGCAGCCAGAAATGCCAAAAAAAGCCCGAAAGGTAATTTTTCAAACCCTGATCTCGTATTTGTTCTTATTTTTCTTTAAATCTGTTTCAAAACTCCTAGATCTAGGTTAGACGATTTTAAAAAAGAAAAAGTTTTTACCTTTTTTGTGTTTGAACGAATTTCTGAACTGAGGTATCTCAAAGAAAGAACTTCTATTTCGAACCTTTTTTGTTTTTATTAATCGAAAAATCCCCTCCTTGATTACAAACATTTCATGGTTTTAAATACCAAAAAAAGTTACAACTTGTTCTAATTTCGTTTATTTTGATTTAAAATATTTGTTTCTTTTTGCAGATCTGATTTCGGCGTGGGCGGTGGAGTAGGCCGACGTTGCGGCTGATGTCAGATGGGCGGTGGCGTCTGGTCAGAGCAACTGGTGATGCGCGTGGGATAGGCGGCAGTGATGCGCTTGCATTGCACGACCATGGACAGCCGGCGCGTGCAAAATGTGAAGAGTCTCTTAGTGGCGGCAGCTGAGCATGTGATATTTGACTATTTGGGTAAATTAGGGTTAGAGGTATTTTAGGTATATTTAGTTATTTTTAATTTGGGTTATTTGTTTGTAAATGGGTCTTGGGATATTTAATTTGGGCTGTTGGGTATTTGTATTGGGCTTATGGGGATATGTAATGGGTATAGGGTTTTGGGTTGGATTAATTATGTAACTGGGTTTGGGGCCCGGACCAAATGGGTTACAACATATAAGTATGTATATTTATGTAATATATATAAAATAAAATATGTATTTACATATGATAATATATGGCATATTTATATATAACATTGGCATAGTATATTACGTATATATAGTACATTATTATATTATTTATGTATATAACGTATACTTTATGTATGTATATATGTGACATGTAATGTATAGTATATTTATAATAGGTATATAATATATTTATATAATATGTATAATATATTACATCATATGGTATTTTATCTATATTTTAGCACCCTATATTTATATTATTTATCTATATTTTTTACGCTACTTAATTATTCGCCATATAGTATTTATCCTTATTATTCAGGTATTTCTATTGGGAGTGTAATCCCGGTCTCTGGGTGTCATCTCCTCTGAATGCCGTGGATATCAAGGCAAATTTTGATTCGTACTTTTATCGTTCATCTTATATTAATTTTCGCGGATTTATTTATTTGTTCATAAATGTTGCATGTAGTCTTAGGCCTTATTGTTCTGTGTTTCTATTGGGAGTGTTATCCCGGTCTCCGAGTGTCATCTCCTTTGAACGTCGTGAATACCAAGGCAGATTTTGAATTGTCACGCATACATGCATTTTGGGAATTAATTATTAAATTAAATCAAATCTTTATTTTCCTTAATAAATATAATGTGAATCCTTTAGGTACCAATTTTGGGCGTGGTGAGGGTGCAAAACCTTCCCCACTCGTAACCAACACCCGAACCTATATCTGGTTGTCTTTTCGGTGTTCGGTCTACCTTATCCAAGTGGCTGGTGGCGACTCTAATTTTTGTGATTTAAAAATACACGAGGCTTTTCATCCAAAAACGGGCCTCCCAAAGAAGTCCGAGCCCAAAGGTCGCTACAGCTTGGCGACTCCGCTGGGAACTTACTTTTTTTGAAAAAAAAGGAGGAGTTAGGGCTTAGTTGGGATCGCATTATAAATATTAAGGAAAATTTAAATTCAATTTAATTTAATTTTGAATTTTTGAATTTTGTTTGATATAAACAGTCATCATATATTAGTTTTAGAACCCTTAAGTGGGAGAGATTACTTCGCTTTGTGGGATTTTCACCTTTGTATAGTGTTGTAATGTGCTCTCGGAGTCCGGTCCTTATATTCCATAGGGCTTTTACCCCCGAATGGTATAAGGGTCGTATTCCCCTAAATCGATGTCCTAGCGATAGTTTGGGTACCCTTTACTTTAGATCCAAACCGTACATAATGAGCTGTAACGTCCAACCTTTGACCACAACGGTACTCTCCCCGTTTAGGAATAACCATTTTTTAGGTTTTGCTTTGTTTTTTATTTATTCAATTTTTGTGTATTTAATTGATTTCCTTATTTATTATTGAGTATTTAAATTCATTTTTGTTTATCTTATAATTATGTCGTGCTGACTAGTTTTTTTGTTGTTTTTTCTTTTCCTCCGTTCGCATTACATATCATACCATACAAAGGTGTTGATTCAAGAGGAGTCCATTTTAGAAGGTGTTCAGGTATGGAAGGGAGGTTCTATAATGTCAAAAGCGATAATGCTACAATCTAGGGATGGTCCAAGCATATATAGATGGAAAAAGGAGACAGTCTGACAGCGGAACATGTATTAGAAATTACTGGGCCCACTCTGATAGTTTCCAAGAAAAAAAAACCTCCATGAGCTGAGAGAGATATGGTAAAGCTGGAATTCGAGTACGAAGCATGCCTTGGTCAGAGCCTTAACACGATTATAGAATCCAAGCTACAATTTTTTCACTTTCGGGAAGGTAGATATGACCCCAACCATTAAATAATATACTACTCTACTTCGTTGTCGTGGGATCAAGGAAGGGAGAGTCTTCATCAAACCCAAGGAACCACCATCATTCCTAGAGAATTTGATTAATGTCACTTGGATGAGCAAGAAATGGTTCCAGGGTAAGATCTCGAGGAAAGGAAAGATCGACTGCGTGGCTTGGGCACACATTCGAGACTTAATTCACCAACATCTTGATCTATCAAAAAAAAGGTACCTGCTTAATTTTGGTATTTACGGGGATGTTTATCTTTCTGAAAGCCTTGGGATATATAGACTATGCCACAACGGATCTATTTGATAAGCTTAAAAGGGGATTAATCCAGCACCAACCATTTTAGCAGAAACCTTTCAATCACTGAATGCATGTAGAAAATGAGAAAAGGTAGATTCTTGTGATGCGTGCTACTACTAGAGATCTGGATACGAAGTCATTTATGGGACTTTAAATATTCTCATCGGATGTGTCTCACCACCTTTTCTCCCGTAAAAACCTTTTTGGAGGAATATCAGGCTGAGACCATGACCAAAAACCAATGGAAGTTGGGTTTCCAAGACCTCCGGGATAACACTATCAGATGGAAGGTACCATGGCTAATTTTGAGTACATTTCTCTACCGTTGCGAAGAATTTGATTGGGTACCTCTTCCCAGAGTTTGAGGAGGGATTGGATATTGCCCTTTGCTTGTGTCACGATAGTATGGCTCAATGCAATTCATTTCTGCCACTCACAGTTTGAGTGTATCTGGTTTTGAACATGAGGGTGATGGCTACAAAATGAAGATCCAGAAGATGAGTCATTCTTGGAAGTACATGTACACGGCCGAGATTTACAAAAATGATTCACATTTCACCCTAAGATACAAATAGTGGAGACTCGTCCAAATCAATGATGCTATCTTTTTTGCAAACCAAGAAAGTGCCATACTCTTGAAAGAACATATGGAAGACACTCCCTCAGACATGGAAATTGTTAAAGGGGCCCATCAGAATAAGGTACGAGTCCTGGAAAAGCGCATTGCCAACCTAGAAGTAGCAAATTATCTAGCCTCTATAGATGTGGAAAAATACAAGCAGCAAGAGAAAGATATCCTAAAATCGAAGAAAGTCCTCGAAGATGATCATGAAAATTTGAGGAAAGATTGACTAGAGCTAAAACAGAACCTAAGGAGAAATGGTTTGGGCACCACTGCTAAAGAATTGACCACTAAGCATCTAAAAGAAAGAGAGAGGGCAGACAACTATGCTCAGAGATATGAAGTTGGTCAGAAACAGGTAGAGAGAAAAGCGAAAGAGCTGGAAACCATTGCTCAAGAATTGGCCGCCAGTCATGCTCAAAACCGGGGGCTACAAACTCAGAACGAGGAACTTAAAGTCCAAATTCTACAAGAATACCACAACCAAGATAACAATGCTATCCTAAGCCTTGCACGAGCAGAAAATGATTTGCTAAAGGCCAAGGTAACCGAACTTGAGGACGCTCTTTGTGATTGCAAGGAGAGGCATGTGTTTTTTAAAGACATGTAGGAAGATAACTGTCGAATAGTATATGATCTACAATAGGTTGGTCAGCTTATTCATAACTAGCATAGAGCTATGACGGATGTTATGGTGCAAGCACAAAGGGTAGCCCGAAACATCCAAGGCTTGGCCAGGGCAGCACATGAACTACGTGTAACCCCCTCGACCCGGCCTAGACGCCCGACCAAACTGAGTGGACTACATTAGGTTTACCGAAGCAAACCAGAGAAAGATTTTGAAAACTGATCCATTTTTTCTTTTATCTTGTCTGTATACATATCATTAAACCTAAGTGTACATACTTGCAGCGGGTGAATTTTCAAATGAAACGGACCACGGAAAGGCATCCAATTTCATAACATACATTTTAGGGACTAAAATGCAAAAATAATAAATTTTAAGAACCAAAACTGAAATTAAGGTTACCAATCCTCAATTAGTCCAATTACATGCTTACATGCCAAAATTCAGGTCTAAACGATCATCTAAGCTCATACAATTGCATTCATGAAACTCAGGGACAAAAATGAAAGAAACAAAAACTTCCAAATATCCCAAAATAACATAATTAACTGCAGCCGTTTCGGTACGCTTGGAGGTGCTTCGGTACACCTTAATAATTTCCAAAACCCAGATTCCAGTAGCTAAAACTCATTCTGATATGCCTCCGCGTATCAAAATGCCCTTCATAAAATCCCTATGACGTATCGAAACATCCTCTCGAGTACCGAAACGCTGGCAAAATTTGCCTAGGCTTCTACCAAAATGCTTGCCCGCGTACCGGTACGCTAAGCCTAAAATGGCTTACTCGTACCGAGATAGGGTCACCCGTACTGGTACGCCTAGACCTGTAACGTCCCAAATTGTTGTCTAAACACACTTTAATGATAACCAAAACGTTCTAACATGCTTCAAACACTTATAAAACATTACTAGGATACATTCCTAACTAAAACAACATAGAACCAACAACATTCCATGGCATTCATACACCCTAAGATATTCTGTAGGCATGTTTCCTAATATCATTCTACCAACCAACCAAAACTCATATTAGGCACTTTTAAGGCATACTCACAATGCTTACACATCTAAAGCATCAGAAAAAACTTGCTTGAATCATCAAAACATGGCAACCATTCCAAATTAACTAGATGCATCCCTAAGCACTCATCTAGAATCATTATAAGCAAGGATCTATACAAGTTTAACAACATCAAACCAATCATAAAGTCCAACACTTCACATGCTTAAAAAACATGGGAAACAAATTTACAAATCCCCAAAACACGGTGAACACATTGCCTTATTAACCGGAACATAAACTGAGTTCATACTTAAAAGTAGTCTTGCACTTGGATCACTTCAAACCTTGTCTTTACTACCCCAATCCTTAATGCTCTGCATCATTAGGATAAAGAGAGCGTAAGCACACATGCTTAGTGAGGATGCTCATAAACAATAATGCAATATAACCCTTGAAAACTAAACACTTGTTTTCAACCCATGCTTACGACCTAAGCAATTCCAATGATTCCACTTCAAACATGCATATCGACTATATGCAAAAACCTTTACAAACCACATGCTTAAATCCTGAAGCATTAATTTACAAAATCATGCTTAAATCCCAAAGCATTAATTTACAAAATCATTCTTAAATCCCAAAGCATTAATTTGCAAAACCATGCTTAAATCCCAAAGCATTATAAAGTAGGTTCAACACATGAACTTGCATATATTGGCATTTATAGTGACCCCAGATAGATGACCACTATCCTTGATTAGCCGACAGCTAATCTTTAGGTAACCGACCGTTAACCTTAGATTTTGGATACACGGATCTCCCATGATAGTCGACCATTACCATGAGTGCCAACTGCATGATACAACACCCTTGCCGACTGCAAGATCAACATCAACAAGGGGAACCGACCGCTCAACCCAAGTGAGAACATTATAGTCCGAGTAGCCGACCACTTACCTCAAGGACTTTTAACCACGATCGATTTTATCATATTATAGTGCACTTCATCCTATGGCACGCCAACTATATATGAATGTTTTCTCATAATGTCACACAACCAATATATCATTTACAAAAACATTTACTCACTGTTTTGCAATGCATTATACAAAACCACCACATATGCAAATCACATTGCCAAAGCAATAACACCATTCCCGACCGAAATGAAAACCAATGCTCACTAGCATTTCTTAAACTTTTAAACCCCTGCATATGTACTTAAAATAATGCATTTCTAGTAAGTAAATCAAACCATGTTTACGACCAAAACATGAATTACACATTCTCATATCTGAACCGATATTAAAGAGCAAAAGAAGGAAAACTTACTTATGAGCTTAGGTAAGTGTTTCAAGCTTATCCTAAACTCCAAACAACCTTTATTAAACCTTTTAAAGGCGTTTAAACCAATTTCCACTCATCGATACACCTCGCCTTGCTCACCACCGTGAATCGAGCTCCCGGCAAGCAACAAACAACGTCAAGCTTTGACGCTTTGATTATCCCCTATTTTAACCACATAAAACCAGAGGGCAAATGCATCATTATGCATTCAAACCATTGCCAACAAGCAATTTCCCGCAACTCTTAAGTTGCCCACTCAAAAACCATCTGAAACATATCGAAATCATCCTTAAACACTTCCAAAACTCAACCCAGCCATAATATAATGATTCAACCCAAGAAACATCATCAATTAACATCCAAAAACCCTTTACCAACACCCTTTTACTTCCAGCAACTACACAGCCACCACAACCCCACAAAAACACAAATCTAACAACATAATAATCAAGGATTCAAGGAGTTTCGGGATTCCAATGTTAAAAACAACTTATCAACATTATAAATCATCCAATATATGCTTAAAATCAATCATCAATACTGGAAAACATATCCAATACGAATTTTCCACAATTTCATCAATTAAACCAGTTAAATTAATCAATCATTGTAATTACATAAAATCAGATTATAAATCATAAATCAAGGATCAAATACTTGGGAATATTAGTAAAGAACCATCAATAGAGGAGAAGAACGAACCTTACCTCTATCGTGTGATTTCTCCCTCAATTGAATGATTAAAGCTTGAAAACAAAGATTTCAATGAGGTTTTGTAAATCAAAGGTAAAGAAGCAATTACAAATCAAGAATCCAAGTAAAAGGATCTCTCACCTCTGAGATTTGATGAAAACAAGAGTGTTTTGCAGAAAAGAAGTGGAGATAAAAGTTGAGAGAAAATTTTACGTCAAATTTCTTTAAAACCAATAACTAACTTTTATTAACAAAATCCCTTTTAATTACCTTTAAAAACACATGTTAAAAAGTCTTAATTGAAGGGACAAACCACCAAAAAAACTTGGAAAAATAGCTCATTAAGGATTCTAAAAATTTGATCCTTTACAATTTAGTCACATTTAAAAACAGTTTTCAAAAATTACATTTTAGTCACTAACCAAAATGTCACCCTTCCAGATCCCTTTTTCCAAAATTGATTTCACCAATATTTTTCATATATTAAAATATGATTTTTAACCATTTTTTCATATTTTTATCTTCCACAAAAATATTTACTCCCGAATTCTACTCGAATTCCTAACCCGGTCTTCCGGACCGTCTAACAAGCCTCAAAACCGCTAGGCCCAAAACTGGGGCGTTACAACTCTCCCCCACTTAAGAAATTTCGTCCCCAAAATTTACTTGGAGGAAAAAATGAGGAAATTGCTCCTACATGTCCGCCTTGGTTTCCCATGTGGCTTCCTCGGCACCACGGTGTCGCCACAAGACCTTAACAAGCTCAATCGTCTTGCCACGAAGAACTTTGCTGTTGGAATCAAGAATAACGACCCGCTCCTCATCATAGGATAAATCATGCCTCAATTTAATAAGCTCCACCGGCATAACATGCGAGGGATCCGGCCGATACCTCCGCAACATAGATACATGGAACACATCATGTATTTTCTCCAACTCGGGAGGCAACCTCAACCTATAAGCCACAGGACCAACACACTCAACAACCTCTTATGATCCAATAAACCTCAGACTAAGCTTACCCTTACGTCCAAACCGCATCACCTTTTTCCATGGTGACACTTTCAAGAATACACGATCGCCCACCGCATATTCAATTCCCCTACGCTTCAAATCCGCGTAAGATTTTTGCCGATCCGCAGCCGTTTTCAAGCGATCACACACAAGCTTTACCTTCTCATCTGTGTCATTCAACACATCCGGTAAGGAAATATGCTTTTCCCCTACCTTAGCCCAACACAAAGGCGTACGACACCTCCGGCCATACAATGCCTCATACGGTGCCATCTGTATACTCGCTTGGTAACTGTTGTTATACGCAAATTCAACCAAAGGTAAATGCTTCTCCCAGGTTCCTTGGAACTCAATAATGCAACATCTAAGCATATCCTCCAAAACCTGGATAACCCGCTCAGATTGTCCATCTGACTAAGGATGATACGCGGTACTGAAGTTCAACCTCATACCCAAAGCCCAATGCAAACTCACCCAAAACCTCGCTTTAAACCTCAGATCTTTATTCGAAACAATGGACTTAGGTACCCCGTGCAAACGTACAATTTTAGAAATTTACAAATTTGCCAACTTGTACAGTGTATACGTCGTATGCACTCGCAGAAAATGTGCACGCTTCGTGAGCCGATCCAAAATCACCCAAATGGAATCCTTCTTAGCCGGTGTGAAAGGTAACCCTGACACAAAATCCATGTTGACTCTCTCCCACTTCCATTTCGGTATTCTCAACTGTTGCAACAACCCTAATGGAAACTGATGGTCAGCCTTGACCCACTAACACACCATGCACTTAGAAACAAACTCAGCCACATCCTTCTTCAAACCAACCCAGTAGTACACTTATTTCAATCCACGATACATCTTCACACTATCGGGATACATGGCAAAAAGACTAGAATGTGCCTCCGTCAAAATAGTGTGCCTCAACTCCAGATCATCCAGCACCACTATTCGACCCTTAAAACACAGAAATCCATCATTATCAAAATGAAAATTCGTCAGATTACTCTCCGATATAACCTTAACATGCTCAACCAAGGAATCATCAAACGGTTTCTTGGCTTTAATCATCTGTGAAAATGTAGGCTTAACTTGTAATTCAGCCAACAAACCACCTTCCTGTGTCACACTCAACCTCGCAAACATAGCTCTAAGCTCAACCGCAACCTTACGACTCAATGCATCCGCAACCACATTAGCTTTTCCAAGATGATACTCGATCGTCAAGTCATAATCCTTAAGCAACTCCAACGATCTATGTTGCCTAAGATTCAAATCCTTTTGAGACATCAAATATTTCAAACTCTTATGGTCCATAAAACAACACACTTCTCACCATAAGGGTAATGTCTCCAGATTTTTAGGGCAAACACCACAGCTGCAAGCTCAAATCATGAGTTGGATAGTTGCGCTCATGAACCTTCAGCTGTCTCGACGCATAGGCCACAACCTTACTATCTTGCATCAGCACACAACCCAAACCAACGTAAAATGCATCACTATAGACCACAAACTCCTTCCCAGATTCAGGTTGAATCAACATAGGAACAAGTGTTAAAACTTCCTTCAACTTCTCAAAACTATGATGTTGCTTCTCCATCCACATGTAAGGAACATTCTTTTGCAACAACTTTGTCAACAGTGTTGTAGTACTAGAAAACTCATCTACAAAGCGATGGTAATAACCAGCCAGCCCAAGAAAACTGTGAACCTCCAGAATAGATTTAGGTTGCTTCCAATTGAGAATAGCCTCAATTTTTTGTGGATCAACATGAATACCCTCCGCGAAAACCACATGACCAAGGAACGTCACTTCCTTAAGCCAAAACTCACACTTGCTCAGCTTGGCATACAACTGATTATCCTTCAAAACCTGCAACACAATCCGTAAATGCTGATCATGTTCTTCCTCGGTATGAGAGTACATGAGAATATCATCTATAAACACCACCATGAACTGATCAAGATATTCATGAAACACCTTATTCATCATATCTATGAATGCAGCTGGGTCATTTGTCAAACCAAAAGGAATGACCATAAACTCATAATGCCCGTACCTCGTACGAAATGCAATTTTATGTACATTTTCTTCCTTAACCTTCAACTGATAATACCCCGATCTTAAATTAATCTTAGAGAACACCACTGCCCCGCGAAACTGATCAAACTGATTATCAATCCTCGGCAAAGAATACTTGTTCTTCACTGTTAGCTTATTCAACTGTCGGTAATCAATGCACATACGCATCATACCATCATTTTTCTTCACAAAGAGAACTAGAGCACCCTAAGGATAAACACTCGGTCGAATGAACCCATGATCCAACAACTCTTGAAGCTGTGACTTCAACTCCTTCAATTCCTTTGGTGCCATCCTATAAGGAGAAATGGACACCGGTGCCAAACATGCGTACGTCTCGATACTGAATTTTACCTCCCTATCCGGCGATAAACCTGGTAACTCTTCAGGAAAAAGTTCCAAAAAATCACTAACAGTTCGAATGTTCTGCACCTGAACACCCTTAACTTTAGGATTCACCACGATAGCCAAATAATCTTGGCAACCTCATTACATCATCCTTTCAGCTTGAGTAGCCGATACAACATTGGATAAGAATTTCACATTCTTGCCAACCACCACAACTTCATAATCATCGGCTAACCTCAAAGAAATCCTTTTACACTCACAATCCACAATCGCCTTGTGCTTGCTCAACCAATCCATACCCAAAATAACATTAAAACCATGTAATGGCAACTCCATCAGATCTGCTGCAAACTCATGACCCTGCACAACTAAAGGACATCGCCTATACAACCTTCTAGTAGTAACCGTCTCACCAAAGGAACTAGTTACTAACATGCCAACATCTAGGATCTCAACAGGAACATTCAAAAAAGATGCATGTTCACTCAAGATATAAGAATGAGTAGACCCCGAATCAATCAAAGATAACAATGACAAGGATTGCAAAGTGAAGGTACATGCAATCACATCCGTGTCATTGTGACCCTCGCGATGAGCATAGATTTGGGTTGGTCCACACCCTCTGGTCATACAGCTGCGGCATGAGCTACAACTCTCTGACCATCCTCACGCCTCTAAAAATTATCCATGCCATAGCCTCGGCCCCTAGTAAGTGCAACAACATGAACTGGTTCCTCCTCTCTCACAACTCGAGGACAATCACGCTTCATGTGACCAGGAGATCCACATATCCAACAGCTCAAGGTATTTCCCCAACATTCACCCGTGTGACGTCTACCACAATGCTCACACTAAGCCACGATACGAACTCCCAAGTTACCCTGACCAACACCACCATCACGCCTATGATTCAGCCTATGTCTCTTGTCCCAAAACCTCTTATTTTGTCTCCTAGAATAGCTAGAATTGGCCACTCTCTTACCCAAGCTCGCACTCACAACCTGAACTAATGTACCCAAGGACTGCTCAACATCCTTGGCCTAGTTAACCAACAAATCAAAATATGTGTAATCTGTAGCCAGGAGATAAGTCTTAATATCCTTCACAAGACCATAGCGGGACCTATCAAACCTTTTTTGATCATCTAGAACCAACTTCGGGGCATACTAACTCAGGCGAACAAACTTCACCTCATACTCGGCAATAGATATGCCACCCTGCGATAGCGACATAAACTCGCGCTTCTTCGCATCCAAAAACAAACATGCCATCTTGTTCAAAATACAAATTGTCTTTCCAACCATCCATCGGTTGCCTCAGGACTCAAACCCTAAAATTCCTCACCTCCAAAACTTTGAAGATGTTCTAAGGGTAAACCTTGATTAGCCACCACATCATGTGTCGGCTCCAGCCACCTCTGCCTAAAACGCTCCCGTCATCGCTTGAATTAACAGAGTCAAATCACCAAAAACTGGCACAAGAGGAGCTTGGGGTACACCACCCACCCCAACATCAACATGAAGCACCAACGGTGGAAGATAAGGTAAAACATTACAGGGATTCCCATCTTCAACGTTATTCTGCCCAACTCCGGAATCAATAGCCATCGAACGAGTCTCACATCGAGCCATGCCAACAAAAGCATCAAAACACATTAAAGTTTGGCTAGCATTAGGCAAAGGATCCAAGACAACCTTATAAAACATTTTAAAACCTCGGTAATAGGCAATGTGTTCCCAATTCATACCTCAACATAACATTAAACAATCACTGTACATAAACACAATCACCGTGCAATTCAAACAACATCCTTTAGCCAAAAGACAACATCTCAACCTTTCAAAACCTATCTCTGATACCAACAAATGTAACCCCCTCGACCCAGCCTAGACGCCCGACTGAACCGAGAGAACAACATTAGGTTTGCCGAAGCAAACCGAAGAAAGATTTTGAAACCGATATATTTTTCTTCTTTTATCTTGTCTAGATGCATATTATTAAACCTAAGTGTACATACTTGCAGCGGGTGAATTTTCAATTAGTCCAATTACATGTTTACATGCCAAAAATCAGTTTTAAACGATCATCCAAGCTCATACAAATGCTTCATGAAACTCAAGGACCAAAATGAAAGAAATAGAAACTTCCAAATATCCCAAAATAATAGAATTAACTACAGCCGTATCGGTATGCTTGGAGGTGTTTCGGTACACCTTAATAATTTCCAAAACCCAGATTCTAGTAGCTAAAACTTGTTCTGATACGCCTCCGCGTATCGAAACGCCCTTCATAAAATCCTTATGCCGTATTGAAACACCCTCTAGAGTACCGAAACGCTGGCCAAATTTGCCTAGGCTCGTACCAAAATGCTTGCCCGCGTACCGATACGCTAAGCCTAAAATGGCTTACTCGTACTGAGACAGGGTCACCCGTACTAGTACGCCTAGACCTGTAATGTCCCAAATTGTTGTCTAAACACACTTTAACGATAACCAAAACGCTCTAACATGCTTCAAACACTTATACAACATTACTAGGATACATTCCTAACTAAAACAACACAGAACCAACAATATTCCATGGTATTCATATACCCAAATATATTGTATAGGCATGCTTCCTAATATCATTCTTCCAACGAACCAAAACTCACATTAGGCACTTTTAAGGCATACTCATCATCCTTACACATCTAAAGCATCAGAACGAACTTGCTTGAATCATCAAAGCATGGCAACCATTCCAAATTAACTAGATGCATCCCTAAGAACTCATCTAGAATCATTATAAGCAAGGATCCACACAAGTTTAACAACATCAAACCAATCATAAAGTCCAGCACTTCACATGCTTAAAAACCATGGGAAACAGTTTTACAAATCCCAAAAACATGGCAAACACATTGCATTATTAACCGAAACATAAACCGAGTTCGTACTCAAAAGTAGTCTTGCACTTGGATCACTTTAAACCTTGCCATTGCTGCCCCAATCCTTAATGCTCTGCATCATTAGGATAAAGAGAGCGTAAGCACACATACTTAGTGAGGATGCTCATAAACAATGATGCAATATAACCCTTGAAAACTAAACACTTGTTTTCAACCCATGCTTACGACCTAAGCAATTCCAATGATTCCACTTCAAACATGCATATCGACCATATGCAAAAACCTTTACAAACCACATGCTTAAATCCCAAAGCATTAATTTACAAAACCACACATAAATCCCAAAGCATTAATTTACAAAACCATGCTTAAATCCCAAAGCATTATAAAGTAGGTTAAACACATGAACTTGCATATATTGGCATTTATAGTGACCTCGGTTAGATGACCACTATCCTTGATTAGCCGACCGCTAATCTTTAGGTAACTAACCCTTAACCTTACATTTTAGATACACGGATCTCCCATGATAGTCGAACACTACCATGACCCGTACCATGCCGACTGCATGATACAACAGCCTTGCCGATCACAAGATCAACATCAACAAGGGGAACTGACCGCTCAACCCAAGTGACAACATTATAGTCTAAGTAGCCGACCACTTACCTCATAGACTCTTAACCACGATCGACTTTTATCATATTATAGTGCACTTCATCCTATGGCATGGCAACTATATCCGAATGTTTTCTCATCATGTCACATAGACAATATATCATTTACAAAAACATTTACTCACTGTTTTACAATGCATTATAAAAAACCACCACATATGCAAATCACATTGCCAAAGCAATAACACCATTCCTAACTCGAATGAAAACCAATGCTCACTAGCATTTCTTATACTTTTAAACCCCTGCATATGTACTTAAAATCATGCATTTCCAGTAAGTAAATCAAACCATGTTTACGACCAAAACATGAATTACACATGCTATATCCGAACCAATATTAAAGAGAAAAATAGGGAAAACTTACTTCCTAGCTTAGTTAAGTGTTTCAAACTTATCCTAAACTCCCAACAACCTTTATTAAACCTTTTAAAGGTGTTTAAACTAGTTTCCACTCACCAATACACCTCGCCTTGCTCGCCAGTGCGAATCGAGCTCCCGACAAGCAACAAACAACGTCAATCTTTGTCGTCTTGATTATCCCCTATTTTAACCACATAAAACCAAAGGGCAAATGCATCATTATGCATTCAAACCATTTCCAACAAGCAATTTCCTGCAACTCTTAAGTTGCCCACTCAAAAACCATCTGAAACATATCGAAATCATCCTCAAACACTTCCAAAACTCAACCCTGCCATATTATAATGATTCAACCCAAGAAACATCATCAATTAACATCCAAAAACCCTTTCCCAACATCCTTTGACTTCCAACAACTATACAACCACCATAACCCCACAAAAACACAAATTTAACAACCTAATAATCAAAGATTAAAGGAGTTTCGGGATTCCAATATTAAAAACAACTTATCAACATTATAAATCATCCAATATATGTTTAAAATCAATCCTCAATACTGGAAAATATATCCAATACGAATTTTCCACAATTTCATCAATTTAAACCAATTAAATCAATTAATCTTTGTAAATACATAAAATTAGATTTTAAATCATAAATCAAGGATCAAATACTTGGGAATATCAGTAAAGAACCATCAATGGAGGAGAAGAACGAACCTTACCTCTATTTTGTGATTTCACCCTCAATTGATTGATTAAACCTAGAAAAACACAAGATTTCAATGAGTTTTGTAAATCAAAGGTAAAAAAGAAATTACAAATGAAGAATCCAAGTAAAAAGATCTCCCACCTCTGAGATTTGATGAAAACAAGAGTGTTCGGTAGAAAAGAAGTGGAGAGAAATGTTTACGTCAAATTTCTTTAAAACCAATAACTAAATTTTATTAACAAAATCCCTTTTAATTACCTTTAAAAACACATGTTAAAAAATCTTAATTGAAGGGAGAAACCACCAGCAAAACTTGGTAAAATAGCTCCTTAAGGATTCTAAGAATTTGATCCTTAACAATTTAGTCACCTTTAAAAATAGTTTACAAAAATCACATTTTAGTCACTAACCAAAATGTCACCCTTCCTAATCCATCTTTCAAAAATTGATTTCACCAATATTTTTCATATATTAAAATATGATTTTAACTATTTTCCATATTTTTACCTTCCACAAAAATATTTACTCACGAATCCTACTCGAATCCTTGACCCGATCTACCGAACCATCTAGCTAGCCTCAAAACTGCTAGGCCCAAAACTGGGGCGTTACACTACGTGCATGTGTCAGTCCAAAATTAGAGCTGGGGTCCCGAGTGTATGCTCTACTTCAAGAAGTCAAAGTCTTAGTAAAAAACTAGACGCTATCTGTAAATGTGTTATCTTTGCTTTTTCTAATCAGACTTCTTCATCTAATGAAAGTCTTTCTAAGGACTACTTGCGAATCAATACTTCATTTGCATTTATTTTGACATGGCATTTAACTATTTAGTTGTACATTATAATTTGCATACATTATTAAAGGATAATTAATTATGGAAAAATCATGGCAGAAAGTTTAAACTCAAGTTACAATCATTCCACATCAATACGGTACCCATTTGCAAGCAAGAAAAATAGAAGAACGAGTGGCTGACTTGGAACAAGGCCAAAAAAACTTGGAAAATCGTTTTGATAGGGCTGAGCAAAGCATCAACGAACAGATCACCCAGTCACAGGCTATAATTTTGGCCTAGATATCTATTTTTCTTGGAAAGGATAAAGATGATATCGTAGAAGATCCAGAAGGTACTGCACCTCACACCAGGGTTCAATCAAAGAAGTAAATTCCTAAAAAAGGCGTACATCAACACCACCATGGTATTTGCCAGCCATCAAGAAAGGGTGGCCACCAAATGACCAATTGATCTGGAAAAAGGCTATGAGGAAGAAGTGCCAGATCTTGACTTGGTAGAAAAGATTAGAGCCTAAATATAAAGCAAATATGAAGAGAAATTTTGTCTTTTTGAAGAACAATTCAGATCCATACAAGGGGCAAAAGAACAGGGGATGAGGCTAGTGATCTGAGTCTTGTTTTTGATCTAGTTCTCCCGCCAAAATTTAAGACACTAGAATTTGACAAGTATGATGGAACCACTTGCCATTCCGCTCACATAACCATGTACTGCCGAAAAAAGTCACCATTCATAAAAGATGAAAAGTTGATTCATTACTTTCAAGATAGTCTGGCCGGGTTTGCAATCCGTTGGTATACCCAACTCAGACAAGATGATGTCAAATAGTGGAAAGATCTTTCTCGAGCCTTTGTTGAACATTACAAACATGTTTTTGACATGACCCCCAGCTAAGCCATGTTGGAGGGGATAGAGCAACGATAGAATAAAATTTTATGTCAATACACCCAAAGATGACGTGATGTGATGGCCTAGATTCATCCACTTATACCCGAACACGAGATCACCCCAATATTAGTGAACACTATGAGGGGGCATTGTTTGATCACCTGATGAACAATAACACTCCAACCTTTGTTGACTTAATAAAGACTGGAAAGTCGATCTGACCAACATAGAGTCAGGGGTATCCCTTTGAGGGGCAAAAAAAATCATTCACGCATTCATTGAGATCATTTACATTAAGCTCATGCATTTATACTTAGCACATACATTTAGGCATAAAATTAGATGCATTCATTCATCATGCATTTATTTTTGGATTGAACCATAAAACAGGCCCAAGAAAAGACCAAAGGACCTCTACTAAGGAGGCAACAACGTGATGATCAACCTTTAACCTTGAAGGAGGCGAATAAGCAGAAAGCTCAAGCATCTAGATAACAACAGTAAAACTTTTGAACAATTACTATCTAGTTTTTTCTTTCATTTTCAGGTCTTGACTCTCACCATAGAGTAGCATAACCATTTTTTCTCGATTTTGCCTCCATTAGTGGTGATTAAAATTTTCTTTCAGATCTCGTCTCTTCATCAGCGATGTAGTAGATCCTACATTTTCCAAATCTTGCTTCTCCGTCAGTTGTATAGCAGGTTAAATTTTTGAAGATTTTATTCCTTCGTTGATGGTGCAACAGATCAAAAATTTCCTTCGGATCTCGTCTTTTTGCTAGTGATGTAACGGATCCCACTTTTTCTCGATCTCGCTTCCCCGTCAGTTGTGTTGCAAGATTAAATTTTCCTCTGGATCTCATCTCTCTAATAGTAGTGTAGTGGATCCCCATACATTCCAGATTTGTCCCTTAATTGATGGTGCAACATATTGAAACTTTCTTTCAGAATCTCGTCTCTTCGCCAGTGATGTAACGGATCCCACTTTTTCCCAATCTCACTTCTCCGTCAGTGGTGTTGCAAGATCAAATTTTCTCCGAATCTCATCTCTCCAATAGTGGTGAAGTGGATCCCCGTATATTCCAGATCTTGTCCCTTTATTGATGGTGCAACATATCGAAATTTTCTTTCAGAATTTTGTCTCTTCGCCAATGATGCATCAGATCCTCCATTTTTTAGATCTCGCTTTGTCGTTGATGGTGCATTAGATTAGAATTTTGATAGGACTCGTTTTTCCATTGATAGTGCGACTAGACCAAACGTTTCCCTCAAAATCTCCTCTTTAGAATTATAATAGGGCAAAAATTAAAAAATTAAAAAGTCAAAGAAAAGTTAAAAAATAATAAAAAAGTTAAATCAAAAATAAAAAAATAGAGAAAGAAAAAGAAATAATCAAAAAATCAATTGAAAGAAAAGATGGAAAGAATAATCCAAATTGTTGTTTAATCGTGCTCTTCCGTTGATGGTATCCAAGTTGTTGTTATCCAATTTTTTCGCTCTGTTGATGGTGTTATAGCTTGGTCGAACTACACTATCTTTGGTCCTGGCTCTTTATCGGGTGTTGTAGCTGGGCCAAACCTACTCTTTCAAATCATGTTCCTACGTTTGAGTTACACTAGATTAGACATAAGAACCTTAATCTTTCGATCTCGTCTCTTCGTTAGTGTGGCAGCTGGATTGAAGCTATTTTATCAAGTCTGACAGAAATGTTGGCGAACGTGCTTAAACACGGCAAAGTTTAAGATAATGGATAATTCAAATGTCCATCAAAAATCCATTTTTACGAATGGTCAAAGGAAAATAAATCCTTTGGAAAAATCCAATGTCATGATTGGTATAAACTGATTGTACCCAGGGGAATACTACAACTAGCCTAGAGCAAACAGCTATCGGTAAAGGCAACTCAAAACTACTGTTGATCCCTGTGCATTTGGGAAAATGCAAAAAAATCTAACTGTAGATATTTTTGAGTCAAATGTTCAAACCTTTATCATTTGATCCTGCCTCTTTGTCGGTATTACAGCTAGATCAAATATTAAAACCTTCACCCTTTGATCCTGTCTCCTCGTCGATATTATAGTCAAATCAAATGCTAGAACTTTCATTCTCCAATCCCATCTCTTCATCAGTGTTGCAGCTGGATCAAGTTTTGCAGACCTTGCCTTTTCATTAGCGTTACAACTAGGTTAAATTTTCTCCAGATTTTGCTTACAAGAACAGAAAAAAGATCAAGTGAAGCCCGAGGAAGAAGCGGTAGTCAGAGCAAGAACCCTTACCCAGACCTGGCCATTTTGCTTCAGAAGGTACAGTTTCATGCCTAAAACGATCAGAACTTGGTGCATCATCTCAAAAATTTTCATCTATTGCTGGTATTGGCACTACCCGAGAATGAAGTGCCAACCTTTTTCGGGACATCAAAATGAAAAGTTATATACATGAAGAACCTTCAGCTTGAAGATTCTATCTCTGGCTTTGATGGGAGTTCTATAGAGAAAGGACTCATAGCCCTACAATCCCTAGCTTTGATGGGAATTCTATAGAGGAATGACTCTCAGCCCTACAATCCCTAACCTTGATAGGAGTTCTATAGAGGGAGCACTCTCAACCCTACAATTCCTGGCTTTGATAGGAGTTCAATAGAGGAAGGTCTTTTAGCCCTATAATCCCTAGATTTGATGGGAGTTCTATAGAGGAAGGACTCTCAGCCCTACAAATCATGGCTTTTATGGGTGTTCTATAGAGGAAAGGCTCTCAGACCTACAATCCCTGGCTTTGATGGGAGTTCTATAGAGGAAGGACTCTGTACCCTACAAATCCCTAGCTTTGATGAGAGTTCTATAGAGGAAGGACTCTCAGTCCTACAAATCACTAGCTTTGATGGGAATTCTATAGAGGAAAGACTCTCAGCCCTACAAATCCCTGGCTTTGATGAGAGTTATATAAAGGAAGGACTCTCAACCCTACAAATCCCTGACTTTGATGAGAGTTCAATAGAGGAAGGAATCGCAGGCCTACAATCTCTGGCTTTGATGGGAGTTTTATAGAGGAAGGACTCTCAACCCTACAATTCCTGGCTTTGACGGGAGTTCTATATAGGAAAGACTCTCAACCCTACAATCCCTGGCTTTGATGGGAGTTCTATAGAGGATGGACTCTCAACCCTACAATCTCTGGCTTTGATGGGAGTTCTATAGAGGAAGGACTCTCAGCCCTACTAATCACTAGCTTTGATAGGAGTTCTATAGAAGAAGAACTCTCAACCCTACTCATCCCTGGATTTGATGGGAGTTCTATAGAGGAAGTGTAGCACCCTCAACGTATACTCGTAAAACGAATATATATTAAGAATGTCACAATATTATTTAACAGAGTTCTAGACTTGTAAATTTTTTTAGAAGATCTGACATAAAACTAGTTTATAAAATAACCCTTTTTTCGACCCTAAATTTATTTATAAAACATGTTAATCAGTTATTAAAATAAGTATATAACTCAGGGTGAAGACTAGGTATACTGCCTAGGCCCTTTCTTAAATTTTCAAATCATTACGTGATAAACGATAATTAAAAATTTTACCTTTAAAACAACTAACGAATAAATTGATACATGCCCACTAGAGAATATCATAAATTAGAATGTCTTACTGATGTTTGGCAGATTGCAGCTTGATTAACATGCTTGACTCCTCTTCTGGTAAGTTTCCAATAACCTACGTGTGAAACAACACATGCTAAGCATTCACTTAGTAAGGCAACTATAATTTAAAGTAAAGCATTTCAATGTATAGAAAATAAATAAATAAACAAATTACTGTGTATATTATATAAAAATATAGAATTTTATAAAATTGACTTATCAAAGTCATTCCTCTATGATGTAATAGTGCAATACATTTCCTACAAAATGGCAAGCGAGTCCTAATTGCAATTTATATCATATCATCAAACCTTTATTTTATTAATCAAATATACGTTAAGCTTTTTAACTTAACTGTCTGCATAAATGCATTTCATGTATTATAGCCCGAAGTACAATATAATGTGATACTTTGGTACATGAGTCATCATAACTGACACCGTAGTGTCTAATGATGAGTACGTACTCGAGGACGCCCTTTGCTCCTCATACTCGCACATTTTGTGCTATGTAACACCGTAGTGTTTGAACCGACTTCGTAGAGTCTAACTCGACTCCGTAGAGTCTATCTCGACCCCGAAGAGTCTATCTCGCACCGTAGTGCTATGACGCAGCTGTAGGACTCTATGGATATCCAACTATACCAAAGACTTCACAATAGTACTTGGGCAAAATAAAAATTATAATCAACATTCCATGTTCAAAGCATCAATATAAATCATAATTGTATGTATACATATCCAAAGTCATAAAATCGTTCTTACTTTATCAGTAGGAAATACGATAGACTTACTATAGCCTATCCACCTGCATAAAAGCATTTCATCAATTAGAGCCCAAAGTACAATTTCATGTGAACCTATGGTTTACGAGTCATCATAACGACACTGTAGTGTTTGCAACGTCGTAGCTATAATATCCCAAATTTTGGCTAGTGACTAAATTGTAAATTTTGAAAGTTTAGGGGGTTAAAGTATAAACTTTGGAAAAGTTTGGGGAATAAAGTGTAAATTTCCCCAACAAGTAATTTTATTCATTATTAGAGTGAATCAGATCGAAATATGTACATTGATATTGGTTTTAAGAATTAAGATGCAGAAAAAGGTACCGAATTTGTATCAAATGAAATTGTTAATGATCCTCAGGCCAGAGAAATACAAGGATTGGTGACCTTCGAGAAGGTCCCATAAAATTGTTTTTGATCGATAATTTTGACTCAGTAAGAGTAGAGAAAATTCGTATGGATTATTGATAAAGGAATTATAAGAGAAATTTTATTCTATGAAGATTTTTTATAATTATCGGAATAATAGACTAAGTTAGGAAAATTCAGTCTAAGTCCTTGGAAAAGGAAGTTCTATGGGATAATAGAGTTTATTTCCCGAATATGGAAATATGGAATTTTCGAAATAAATCCAATAGCTTAGAAAAGGTAAAATCGCAATAGAAGTATTTTATGAATATCGGGAAATCGGATCAAACTGAAATTTCAGAGGCTGATCCAAAAGCCATGGAAAAGTCATAAAATATTTTTATGAATATTTTATTATAGTTGGTTGGATTACAACTAGACTTAGTTGAATTTTTACAAAAATGCCAAACTAGTAAATAAAAACTAGATGGAGGGCAAATTGGTCATTTTGCCCCAATGGTATTTTTAAAATATTTAAAAATTTACAAGGGCATTTTTGGAAGAAAGAAATGGAAGATTTAATCTTGGCCCTTGATTGATGATAAGATCAATCTCAACCATTGGATTAAAAGGGCATTTTAGTAATTTCACTATCTAAATGAATTTAAAATTCATTTATACAAGACAAGTGGCCAAATTAGATTAAAAATAAAAGATGAAGACCATTCTTCATCCATGGAATTTCGAAAATGAGAGGGGAGAAGAGAGAAAAAATTCCAAGCTCGATTCAAGCCCCGAAAATCGATTTTCAGTTGGATCCGAATCAAAAGAAGGTTCGAGGTACTATAAAGAAAAAGATCAATAGAGCTTAGTGAGCCATATTAATAAATGGCCAAGTTGAGTGCATTTCTATATGTATGTTTTATTAAAAATAGGAAGACTTGTGATAAGTCTACCCATGATTAAAATTGACATTGCATTACTTTATAATACGTGATATGATGCATGACTTGACATGGCAAGCTTGATGGAGTCTAAGGTACGAACTATTGTTTGCATAAATGATGATGCATTATGCTTACTTGAATTACATGATAGTGATGATACATGATTCATATGACAATATGAAACATGAATTACATGAATAGTGATGATACATGATTCATATGATAATATGAAACATGAATTACATGAATAGTGATGATACATGATAGTGATGATACATGATTCATATGACAATATGATACATGAATTACATGAATAATGATGTGATTAGAATGAAACAAGTAACCACCTTGGGGACCCACGCCCTTGGTGTACACCTAGGGATCCACGCCCATGGTGCCAAAAGCACTATAGAAGTGCGATTATAAGGAGCAAAGAGTGTCCTTTATAATGAGCAAAGAGCGTCCTCGAGTGTGTACTTAGGTATTAAGGCTGTGGAGTCTTAAAGGACTTTTCAGCAAGTATCCAAGGCTATGGAGTCTTAAAGGACTTTTCATATAGTACAAAAGGCTACGGAGTATTAAAGGACTTTTCAGCCAGCATGATCACAAGACGATTACATAAAAGACATGATATACAAATGATTGCATAATGAAAACATGACTATGATAGAATACATGTTATGCAAATTATGGCATAAAGAAAGCATGACCATGATAGAGCACATGATATGTAAATGATTGCATAATGAAAGCATGTCCATGATAGAGAATATATTATGCAATAATAACCTGATTTATTTGATAGTTATGATACATGACATATGTACATTGTGATATACTTGCCATGTTATAGAGAAAATGAAATGCACTTTTATATATGACATAATGTATTACATTATTTCATGTTTTTAAAATAAATAAGTTTAACTGCCTCACTATGTTCATACTTAGCGTGTAATTGTTTCACACGTAGGTTAAGTAGGAGCACATGAAGAGGAGTCAAGCATGTTGTTCAAGCTACAATCTGCAGGACATCAGTAAGACATTCTAAATTATGACAATCTCTAGTGGGCATGTAAACCATTTAATTACTGATAGTATATGATGCATTAATTTGAATTATAATGGTAGTCTGAATAATCAGCTAGACGATGAATCGTATAGGGATAAATAAAAAATTTAAGCTCAACTTTCAGTAGCATGTTTAAGTAACATCTATAATGTATATTCAACTACGAGTATACGTTATGGGTGTTACATTTATTGGTATCAGAGCAAAGGTTTAGCTGGTTCTGGATGCTAAACCAAGTTTGATATGGAGTTTTCAGTAAATACATGCCCCTAGGATGTCATATTACTAATGTATTGATTGTATGACTTGATGCTGCTCCTCATTAGTATAAGGTGAAATGATACTAGAATAAGGAAAGCAAAACGATAATGGATTTCGTCAGTTGATGAATCTTAGAGGTCAAGAAAGGACCTATAGTGGATATGATACAGTAAAATAAGTCTGGAAGTTAGTTCTTGTTTAGAATAAGTTATCTGCATAGTAAAGAGATGATACAGTAATTATAAGATACTCGGATACGAAGGAGTAAGAAGAAAAAGTATTTTTACTTTAGAAATATATATGTTTGAAGATAACAATGTCACTAGTTGATGCAGATGTAATCTGGCGATTTACTCAAGATAAGTTAAGGATTTAAGTTATGATGGAAATAACTCAGTAGTATCTTATTATAAAATGTTTGTACTGTCAGTACATATAAGGGGGAATTGGAAAGTTAATTAATGATACTACTGAGATGATTAGAAAAGAAACTAAGAAGAAATTGATCTGTAAAGAGGTTATATTTGAAGCTCGAAAAGAAGATGTTAGGTATAAATTAGTCAGAGTACCAAAAGTAGTAAACTATATTGTAAGAATAATCAAAGCAAACATGGAAAGAGTTACAGTGTAGACTCCTTAAATGTTAGAAAAACTTTGAAAAGTCTTTAAATCAGACACAACCTAAGTAAGAAGGATTATTTCTTTAAGAAGACATTAGTACTATAAGTGTCAACTGCGAAACCTGATAGATCAGGAAGACAAATAATCTGGAATAAAAGTATGATGAAAGTGATATTTGAGTACGTGTTGAACAAAACTGGAAGTCTATTATCGATAAAGTGTATTGAACTTGTAACCAAAGAGTATTTAGAGAAGTCAACTAAGAGGTTAATTCTACCTGAATAGTTGACAGCAGAGCCTTATAAAGGTAGGGTTGAAGTGTAATGGATAAGCTAAGATATCTTTTCAGAAAGGTTTTGATGAAGACAATCAGTAATATAAGATGATGAGTATGACAAGTAATAAAATAATGTGGATTGCTGGAAAAAGGTTTTTCTAATGATCTAAGTGATCAAATACTAGAAGGTAATATGAAGGTATCATCTCAGGAATCTAAAGTGTAATTTAGATAAGATTGGTTATCTGTGCACAAGGTAGAAGTGATTATAAGAAGAAACGTTTAAATTTTTTTAAAGGAATTAGTTCCTTAATGAAGTCAAAGGAAGTGTGTTTAGTTGAGGTTTTAACTTTACGCGATAAATTAGATTTTTAAATAAAGATTAAATTGTAATATTTTCCTAACAAAACAAATTTTTACCGAATTATAAATATTTTATGGTTTTACAAATATTTTGTGACATCTTTATCTCATATTCAATGATGGATATGGGAAGGGGTGTTATAGAAGAAGCCACTTGGGAGGCTGAGAAGAAAATAAGGAAGTAATATCTGTAAATGTTTGGAACAGGTACACATTGAAAATTCGAAGACGAATTTTCTTAAGGGGAGGAATTGTAATATCCTAAATTTTGGCTAGTGACTAAATTGTAAATTTTGAAAGTTTAGGGGGTTAAAGTATAAACTTTAGAAAAATTTGGGGACTAAAGTGTAAATTTCCCCAATAAGTAATTTTATTCATTATAAGAGTGAATCGGATCGAAATAGGTACCTTGATATCGGTTTTAAGAATTAAGATGCAGAAAAAGGTACCAATTTTGATCGAATGAAATTGTTAAGCGTGCTCAGGCCAGAGAAATACAAGGATGGGTGACCTTCGAGAAGGTCCCATAAAAGTGTTTCTGATCGATAATTTGGACTCATTAAGAGTAGAGAAAATCGGTATGGATTATCGATAAAGGAATTCTAAGAGAAATTTTATTCTATGAAGATTTTCGATAATTATCGAAATAATAGACTGGGTTAGGAAATTTTAGTATAAGTCCTTGGAAAATGAAGTTTTATGGATAATAGAGTTTATTTCCCGAATATGGAAATATTAAATTTTTGGAATAAATCCAATTGCTCGGAAAAGGTAAAATCGCAGTAGAAGTATTTTATGAATATCGAGAAATCGGATCGAACTAAAATTTTAGAGGCTGATCCAAAAGCCATGGAAAAGTCATAAAATATTATTTTATGAATATTTTATTATAGTTGGTTGGATTCTAACTAGACTTAGTTGAATTCTTACAAAAATGGCAAACTAGTAAATAAAAACTAGTTGGAGGGCAAATTGGTCAGTTTGCCCCAATGGCCTTTTTGAAATATTTAAAAAGTTACAAGGGTATTTTTGGAAGAAGGAAATGGAAGATTTAATATTGGCCTTTGATTGATGATAAGATCAATCTCAACAATTGAATTAAAAGCGCATTTTAGTAATTTCACTATCTAAATGAATTTAAAATTCATTTATACAAGACAAGTGGCCAAATTGGATTAAAAACAAAAGATGAAGACCATTCTTCATCCATGGAATTTCAAAAATGAGATGGAAGAAGAGAGAAAAATTTCCAAGCTCGATCCAAGCCCCGAAACTCAATTTTCAGTTGGATTCGAATCAAAAGAAGGTTCGATGTACTATAAAGGAAAGGATCAATAGAGCTTAGTGAGGCATATTAATAAATGGCCCAGGTGAGTGCATTTCTATATGTATGTTTTATTAAAAAGGGGAAGACTTGTGATAAGTCTACCCATGATTAAAATTGGCATTGCATTACTTTATAATACGTGATATGATGCATGACTTAACATGGCAAGCTTGAAGGAGTACAAGGTATGAACTATTGTTTGCATAAATGATAATGCATTATACTTACTTGAATTACATGATAGTGATGATACATGATTCATAGGACAATATGAAACATGAATTACATGAATAGTGATGGTACATGATTCATATGATAATATGAAACATGAATTACATGATAGTGATGATACATGATTCATATGACAATATGATACATAAATAATGATGATTAAAATGAAACAAGTAACCACCTTTGGGATCCACGCCCTTGGTGTTGCACTTGGGGATCCATGCCCATGGTGCCAAGAGCACTAAAGTTGTGCGATTATAAGGAGCAAAGAGTGTCCTTTTATAAGGAGCAAAGAGCGTCCTCGAGTACGTACTCAAGTATTAAGGCTATGGAGTCTTAAAGAATTTGTCAGTCAGTATCCAAGGCTATGGAGTCTTAAAGGACTTTTTAGCCAGTACAACAGGCTACGGAGTCTTAAAGGACTTTTCAGCCAGTATGATCACAAGACGATTACATGAAAGACATGATATGCAAATGATTGCATAATGAAAACATGACCATGATAGAATACATGTTATGCAAATGATGGCATAAAGAAAGCATGACCATGATAGAGCACATGATATGTAAATGATTGCATAATGAAAGCATGTCCATGATAGAGAATATATTATGTAACAATAACATGATTTATATGATAGTTATGATACATGACATATGTACATTGTGATATACTTGCCATGTTATAGAGAAAACGAAATGCACTTTTATATATGGCATGTTGTATTACATTATTTCATGTTTTTAAAATAAATAAGTTTAACTGCCTCACTAAGTTCATACTTGGCGTGTGATTGTTTCACACGTAGGTTAAGTCGGAGCGCTTGAAGAGGAGTCAAGCGTGCTGTTCAAGCTACAATCTGCAGAATATCAGCAAGACATTCTAAATTATGACAATCTCTAGTGGGCATGTAAACCATTTACTTACTGATAGTATATGATGCATTAAACTGAATAATACTGATAGTCTGAATAATCAGCTCGATGATGAATCGTATAGGGATAAAAAAAATTTAAGCTCAACTTTCAGTAGCATGTTTAAGTAACATCTATAATGTATATTCAACTACGAGTATACGTTATGGGTGTTACAGTAGCGTCTGATGGTGAGTACGTACTCGAGTACGCCTTTTGCTCCTCATTATCGCACTTTTTGTGCTAGTTGACACCGAAGTGTCTAAACAACACCGTAGTGTCTGAAGTCAACCTCTAAGTGTTTGGAACGCACCGTAGTGCTGGAATGCAGCTACTAAGACTCTATGGATATCCAACTATACCAAAGTCTCTTACACTAGTACTTGGGCATAACAATATAATATTTTCACATTCAATATCCAATCCATCAATACTGTCATCCATAATTCGATAATAGGCAGTTCATACCCAAAATCTAAAAGTTTGATTTATCTTAGATAAATATATAAACTATGACAATGTATCATACATGTCACATTATTAATTCATAACATTCATGCAATTATTAATTAACATGCATTTTAATTAATATCAAGGTCGACTTGTCGTAAGGCGTCCTATTTGTAACATGTCATGCATACATATAATGCACTCAACTTGGCCACTTAACACGATGCCTCACTAAGTCCTAGTTCGATCCTTTCTTTCATAGTACCTCGAACCTTCTCTGAATCGGACTTGACTCCATTAATCACATACATACAATAAAATATTTGTTAGATTCAAATCTAACAATACCTTAAACATGTTGTTTAACATAATCATTTGAAAATAAGATTTTCAATTATTTTCCTTTCTTCCTTATACTGTTCAAAACTCATTATGGTCCTTAGTGACCAATTTGAACTTCCATTAACCCTTCTGAGCTTGCTAACTAACATTTAAATACAAAATGTTTCAAATTCCATTTTTTGACAGATTGTGCTACCTTCAAAGATTTACTTGTAAAGGGTAGAATACATACTGGATCTCAATTTCCTTTCTACCGAAGAAACTAGATTCGATAATGGTTCTAACGGTATAAGCCACATAAATTAATAAAATCTACAAAAATTATGAAAATTCCTTACATTCACGTTACAGAGCTGTCTAAGCAGAAACTGCTCTGTAATTTTTCTGACCTTCATTCGATTAAAAATTCATATCTTTTAACTCGAAACTCGAAACTCGAAATCAGATTATGTTTGTTGGAAACGAAACTAGACTAACAAATCTTTACAGCAGTATAAAATTCATCATCTAACCATTTTTGTAGAATTTATGGCGAATTTTAAAACTTATTGCCATAATAATTCAAATTCCAACATAACTTTCTATGAATAACTTCTAATT
Organism: Hibiscus mutabilis; assembly: GCA_019671005.1. NCBI lineage: Eukaryota > Viridiplantae > Streptophyta > Magnoliopsida > Malvales > Malvaceae > Hibiscus > Hibiscus mutabilis. Next base: position 39,075,212 of record CM033736.1, read on the forward strand.
TACAAAAACTTCTCCTTATTTCTCTACTTGTCAATTTAGTCCCATCAATTTACTTCAAATGGCTAGAATAAAGCTTGTATTCATATTTTCTCTTTACATCCTTCATTAAAATAAGCTTAAACCTTTACTCCTCTAATCGCTCTTGATTTGTCAAAATGGTCATCAAATTTCCAATATAAGGATTCAAGCTTCTTAACTTTACAAATTAGTCCTCAAATCAACATTACTACCTTAATTCCATCAATTTAACTAAAAATCAGATTTACTCCTTCTACATATCCTCTTTGCCGAATAGACCATTCAAGTTTGACAAATTGTCAAAATGGTCACTAATGTGATTAATTATCGGTTTAGCATTCTAACTCCATTTTCATATCTCAAACATCATTAATAATATAGATACACATCAAATTCATAAAAATAAAATCTGGTCCCTTAGTTTTAAAGCTTGTCGAATTGGTCCCTATGTATTTAACTTAGGGTTTTGCTTCCAAACAACAAATCAAGCTTACTAGATCATTAATCCAACATCACAAACCCTAAGTTACACTTGAATTCATAAACCCTAATCTTCTCTATACAAACCGAAATAGGTAGGGTTTAAATCCAAACTCAATAACATGATTCTAACATCATACAAGCATGATTCTAACTTAAAATCAACCATGGATTCATAAAATCATAAAAGCCCCAATTTGTTCATAAACCCTAATTTCTTCCACATATCAAATCTCATCAACCAAGCAAGTATTCTATGAATTATTTACATCAAAAGATAGAGCTCGAAGAGTAGAACAGCTTTGTAGTTCGAAAGATTACCTGAAAACCGAGATCTAGGGCTTAAGTCGAGCTTGTAAAATTTTTCTCTTCTTTTTCTCTTCACCATGGTTTTGGAGGGTATTTGTCTGATAGTTCCTTCATATTTCATGTATTTAAGACACTTGTATTATAAAAAATGAATTTTTAATTCAATAAATTTCACTTTTCAAAAGTATTATAAAAAATGAATTTTTAATTCAATAAATTTCACTTTTCAAAAGTACCCTCCAACTAGATCTATATTTCCAATTTGCCATTTTGTAACATTCCAACTAGACTTAGTTGGATTCTAATCAGCCACTATTCATCAATAAAAGAAATATCAAAATTCCTTCCATGTCCCTTTTGGGCAAAATGACCAAAATGCCCTTTACCGATCAACTTATTCACAAAATTGTCATTCCATGTCATTTGAATCGATTTAAATTTTCCTGATCTTTTTAACATCCAAATATTCATAAAATGATATTTTATGACTCTTCTGAGGTCCATGGAACTATCTCTGAAATTTTAGCTCGATCCGATTATCAGAATATTTTTCTGAACTTTATCGTTTTATATCCATTAATACAAACTCCGTACGAAAAATCCGGGTGACACGGAAACATCATTCTTGGGGGTAAACTATTCATTTAAGGGGTTAAAACACATAACTTTTGAAAATTGCACTTTGATCCCTAAACTTTTCTAAAGTTTATACTTTAGCCACAAAACTTTCAAAATTTACATTTTGGACGCTAGCCAAAAATTGGGATATTACAATTCTCTCCCCCTTAAGAAAATTCGTCCTCGAACTTTTAACACGTACCTGGTTCAAAAAGGTGAGGAAAATGCTTTCTCATATCTTCTTTTCTTTCCCAAGTCGTTTCCTCAACTTTACGATTTCGTCAAAGAAGTTTAACAAGCAAAATTGACTTATTTACTTAGTTCTTTGACTCCATGTTTTATCATCTTTACCTTATCTTTAACTTCTTTAATTTGCCCAGGGTCAACTACATCTTGATCTTTTAAATTCAATCACACATGCCTTTAACATATCCTCCAAAATCTGAATAGTTCGCTCTAATTGTCCATCTGTTTGAGGATGAAAAGTTGTTCTAACATTGAGTCAAATATCCAAGGCTCTATGTAAAGACTTCTAAAATTTTAAAGTAAACCTCATATCTCTATTAGATAATATCGAGGTTGGTACTCCATGTAGTCGAACTATTTCCTTAATATACAACTCAGCATACTTATCCCTAGAGTATTCTGTTCGAAAAGTGATAAAGTGTGCTAACTTAGTCAATCTATTAACAATCACCCAAATTGAATCATTCTTATTCGATGTCAAAGATAGTCCTAATACAAAATCCATCACCACTCGTTCTCATTTCCACTGAGAAATGGAAATCAGTTACGATAATTCAGAAGGTACCTGAAGTTCTGCTTTTACTTGTTGACATGTTAGATATTTAGAAACAAACCCATTTATAACTCATTTCATGCCTGGCCACCAATATCAACTCTTTAAATCTTGATACATCTGGTTTCCACCTGGATGTACGATCAAAGGACTATAACGTACCTTGAAGATAAGTTATTTCTTCAATTCTTCATCGTTTGAAAAATAGATTTTTTTTCTCGACAATACCAGGATCTATCAGATTAACTTCAAAGTCTTCGGTTTCACCTTCTTCCACTTATTTGAACCTTAAAAAACACTTCTCATCTTTTCTCTAAAAATATTTTATTTAATCTAATAAAGAAGACTTTATTCTTAACTCAGAAATCAAAGCACCATCTTCTTTTAATGCAGACATTCATAGCTCTTAACGCAACAAATGTCTTTCGACTGAAGGCGTCAGCTACCACATTAGCTTTTATTCAATGATAGTCTATGATCACATCATCATCCTTAAGAAGCTCGATCTACCTTCTTTGCCTCAGGTTCAACTCCTTTTTAGTTAACAGATACTTTAAACTTCTGTAATCTGTGTAAATATAGCATCATTTACCATATAAATAATGACGCTATATCTTTAAAGCAAATACAACCATTTCCAGCTCCAAATCATGAGTAGGCTAATTCCTCTCATGCGTCTTAAGTTGTCTCGAAGCATAGGCCACTACTTTTCCTTCTTACTTTCCCAAACCTTTATGAGAAGCATTGTTATAAACCACATATCTTTGCCCGATTCTGGTTGTACTAATACCGGGGCTTCGATTAATATCTTCTTTAATGTATCAAAGTTTTATTGACACTTATCTGTCCAACATAATGACATATCTTTCCTCAATAGCTTGATCAGTGGGGAGGCAATAATCGAGAAATTCATTACAAACTTTCGATAATTACAAACTTTCGATAATAACCAACAAGTCCCAAGAAACTTCGAACCTCGGAAACATTCTTCAGAGGTTTTCATTCAACTATAGTTGATACTTTCTTGGGATTTACTCTTATCTCTTCTGCCAAAACCACATGACCAAGAAAAGCAACTTCCGGCAACCAAGATTTACACTTTGACAGCTTAGCATATAACTTCTTTTCTTGAAGAGTCTTAAGAACAATGCGAAGATAAGCATCATGTTCTTCCTTTGTCTTCGAATTGAATATCTTTTCCTTTCAAGTCTGCATAAGACTTTTGTCGATCATCAGTCTTTTAAAGATTATCTTGATAATCTTTACTTTTTCTTCCATCTCTTGTAATGGATTTGACTTAATTAATTTACGATCTTCAACTCATACCAATTTACTAGTGATTTACACTTTCGACCATAGAGAGCTTCGTATGGTGCCATCTGATCTCGAACTCAATTATACAAGTTCATAACATATCCTCAAGAAATCTTTCACAGACCTTCGATCATAACCAATAAGTCTTAATAAACTACAAACCTCTGTAATATTTTTGGGAATTTTCCACTCTACAATAGGCTGTATATTTTTAGGATCGACTAAGATCCCTACAGCTAGAGTAATATGACCTAAGAAAGCCACTATACTTGTTTAAAACTCACATCAAGTCTTTCTTGTTCAAGTTAATTGATAGTCTTGATAGAAAATATATCATTTCCTTTTATAAATAATCACTACATGGTCGTAAAGAACTATCTTCCTTCTTTACGAATAAATTTAGAGCTTCTCACGATAGTACAGTGGATTGATTATAACTCTAGTCTAACAATTCTTACAGCTGAGCTTTCAGCTCTTTTAATTCCTTCTAGGAAATTTTCCAGGTCACTTCTACTGTAAGTACAACTCTGTGGCATTAGTCCACCCAAATACAAACATGTTCCCTTAGTAAAAATATTACTTCTTCGGACTTTTCAATGTTCATATCTTTCAGACCTTCCAATATGATTTTTATCATCCTTTAACTTTAGATAAGTAGTCATCAAATTCACCTTTACTATAAAATTTAGGGCACTCAAAAACTTAAACTTTTAACAATCAATGCCCTAACAAATACAGATATTGGAGGTTAAAACCTCTCATGTATTTCTTCTAATATCTAAAATAGTATTCCCTGCTCTTGTGATTGAGCTCCCTACTACACAAGTAGCTCAACCAAGTCAGAAGTCGAGAACAGTACATACTTTACTTCATTGTACTTACCGTGAGTCCTTTTTTGACCTCTAAGATTCGTCGATTGACAAAATCTGATAGCGTCTTACTTTTCTTACTATAATCTTATTCTATCTTATACTAATGATGAGCAGCTTCAAACCATACAATCAACACATCAGTAATATGACATTCTAGGGGCATGTATTTACTAAAAAACTTATAACAAACTTGGTTTAGCATCCAAAACTGGCTAAACATGTAGCTCTAATACCACTAAATGTAACATCTTCAACGTATACTCGTAGTATGAATATATATTAAGGATGTCTCAATATTATTTAACAGAGTTCTAGACTTGTAAATTTTTTTAGAAGATCTGACATAAAACTAGTTTATAAAATAACCCTTTTTCGACTTTCGAAGTATTCATAACCTATTTGCATTTTGCTAGTTTTGACCCTAAATTGATTCATAAAACATGTTAATCAGTTATTAAAATAAGTATATAACTCAGGGTGAAGATTAGGTATACTGCCTAGGCCCTTTCTTAAACTTTCAAATCATTACGTGATAAATGACAATTAAAAATTTTATCTTTAAAACAACTAACGAATAAATTGATACATGCCCACTAGAGAATATCATAAATTAGAATGTCTTACTGATGTTTGGCAAATTGCAGCTTGATTAACATGCTTGAATCCTCTTCCGGTAAGTTTCTAATAACCTACGTGAGAAATAGCACACGCTAAGTGTTCACTTAGGGAGGCAACTATAATTTAAAGTAAAGCATTTCAATGTATAGAAATAACATAAATAAACAAATTACTGTGTATATTATATAAAAATATAGAATTGTATAAAACTGACTTATCAAAGTCATTCCTCTGTCATGTAACAGTGCAATACAGTTCCTGCAAAATGGCAAGGGAGTCCTAATTGCAGTTTATATCATATCATCAAACCTTTATTTTATTAATCAAATATACGTTAAGCTTTTTAACTTAACTGTCTGAATAAATGCATTTCATGTATTATAGCCTGAAGTACAATATAATGTGATACTTTGGTGCACGAGTCATCATAAATGACATCGTAGTGTCTACAATGTTGTAGCGTCTAATGATGAGTACGTACTCGAGGACGCCCTTTGCTCCTCATACTCGCACATTTTGTGCTATGTAACACCGTAGTGTTTGAACTGACTTCGTAGAGTCTAACTCGACTCCGTAGAATCTATCTCAACCTCGAAGAGTCTATCTCAACCCCGAAGAGTCTATCTCGCACCGTAGTGCTATGACGCAACTGCTAGGACTCTATAGATATCCAACTATACCAAAGACTTCACAATAGTACTTGGGCAAAATCAGCATTCCATGTTCAAAGCATCAAAATAAATCATAATTGTATGTATATATATATATATCCAAAGTCATAATATCGTTCTTACTTTATCAGTAGGAAATACGATAGACTTACTGGCCTATCCACCTACATAAAAGCATTTCATGAATTAGAGCCCAAAGTACAATTTCATGTGAACCTATGGTATACGAGTCATCATAACGACACTGTAGTGTCTGCAACGCCGTAGCGTCTGATGGTGAGTACGTACTCGAGGATGCTCTTTGGTCCTCATTATCACACCTTTTGTGCTAGTTGACACCGAAGTGTCTAAACAACACCGTAGTGTCTAAAGTCAACAACGAAGTGTCTGGAACGCACCGTAGTGCTGAAATGCAGCTGCTAAGACTCTATGGATATCCAATTATACCAAAGACTCTTACACTAGTACTTGGGCAAAACAATATAATATTTTCACATTCAATATCCAATCCATCAATATTGTCATCCATAATTCGATAATGGGCAGTTCATACCCAAAATCTAAAATTTTGATTTATCTTAGATAAATCTATAAACTATAACATTGTATCATACATGTCACATTATTAATTCATAGCATTCATGCAATTATTAATTAACATGCATTTTAATTAATATCAATGTCGACTTGTCGCAAGTCGTCCTATTTGTAACATGCCATACATACATATAATGCACTCACCTTGGCCACTTAACACGATGCCTCACTAAGTCCTAGTTCGTTTCTTTCTTTCATAGTACCTCGAACCTTCTCTGAATCAGACTTGACTCCATTAATCACATACATACAATAAAATATTTATTAGATTCAAATCTAACAATACCTAAAACATGTTGTTTAACATAATCATTTGAAAATAAAGTTTTCAATTATTTTCCTTTCTTCATTATATTGTTCGAAAACTCATTATGTTCATTAGTGACCAATTTGAACTTCCATTAACTCTTTCGATCTTGCTAACTAACATTTAAATACAAAATGTTTCAAATTCCATTTTTTGACAGATTGCGCTACCTTCAAAGATTTACTTGTACAGGGTAGAATACATACTGGATCTCAATTTCCTTTCTACCAAAGAAACTAGATTCGATAACGGTTCTAACGGTATAAGCCACATATATTAATAAAATCTACAAAAAATATGAAAATTCCTTACATTCACGTCATAGAGCTGTCCAGGCAGAAACTGCTCTGTAATTTTTCTGACCTTCATTCGATTAAAATTCATATCATTTTCTCGAAACTCAAAATCAGTTTATGTTTGTTGGAAACGAAACTAAACTAAGAAATCTTTACAACGGTATAAAATTTATCATCTAACCATTTTTGTAGAATTTATGGCGAATTTTAAAACTTACTGCCATAATTCAAATTCCAACACAACTTTTCATGAATAACTTCTAATTTACACCAACTTCTCCTTATTTCTCTAATTGTCAATGTAGTCCCATCACTTTACTTCAAATGGCTACAATAAAGCTTGTATTCATATGTTCTCTTTACACCCTTCAATAAAATAAGCTTAAACCTTTACTCCTCTAATCTCTCTTGATTTGTCAAAATGGTCATCAAATTTCCAATATAAGGATTCAAGCTTCTTAACTTTGCAAATTAGTCCTCAAATCAGCATTACTACCTTAATTTCATCATTTTAACTAAAAATCAGAATTGCTCTTTCTACATATCCTCTTTGCTGAATAGACCATACAAGTTTGACAAAATGTCAAAATGGTCACTAATGCGATTAATCATCGATTTAGCATTCTAACTTCATTTTCATGTCTCTAACATCATTAATAATATAGATACACATCAAATTCATAAAAATCAAATCCGGTCCCTTAGTTTTAAAGCTTGCTGAAATGGTCCTTATGTATTTAACTTAGGGTTTTGCTTCTAAACAACAAATCAAGCTTACTAGATCATTAATCCAACATCATAAACCCTAAGTTATACTTAAATCCATAAACCCTAATCTTCTCTATACAAACCAAAATATGTAGGGTTTAAATCCCAAATCAATAACATGATTCTAACATCATACAAGCATGATTCTAACTTAAAATCAACCATGGATTCATAAAATCATAAAAGCCCCAATTTGTTCATAAACCTTAATTTCTTCCTCATATCAAATCTCATAAACCAAGCAAGTATTCTATAAATTATTTACATCAAAAGATAGAGCTCGAAGAGTAGAACAACTTTGTAGTTCGAAAGATTACCTGAAAACCGGGATCTGGGGCTTAAATCGAGCTTATAAAAATTTTCTCTTCTTTTTCTCTTCACCAAAGTTTTGGAGGGTATTTGGCTGATAATTCTTTCATATTTCATGTATTTGAGACACTTGTATTATAAAAAATGAATTTTTAATTCAATAAATTCCACTTTCCAAAAATACCCTCCAACTAGATCTATATTTCTAATTTTCCATTTTGTAACATTCCAACTAGACTTAGTAGGATTCTAATCAGCCACTATTCATCAATAAAATAAATCTCAAAATTCCTTCCATGTCCCTTTTGGGTGAAATGACCGAAATGCCCTTTACCGATCAACTTATTTACAAAATTGCCATTCCATGTCATTTGAATCTATTTAAATTTTCCCAATCTTTTTAACATCCAAATATTCATAAAATGATATTTTATGACTCTTCTAAGGTCCATGGAACTATCTCTGAAACTTTAGCTCGATCCGATTATCAGAATATTTTTCTGAACTTTATCGCTTTATAGCTATTAATACAAACTCTATACGAAAAATTCAGGTAACACAAAAACATCATTCTTAGGGGTAAACTATTCATTTAAGGGGTTAAAATACATAACTTTTGAAAATTGCACTTTGATCCCTAAACTTTTCCAAAGTTTATACTATAGCCACAAAACTTTCAAAATTTACATTTTGGTCACTAGCCAAAAATTGGGATATTACAGGAAGGACTCTCAGCCTTACAAAATCACTGGCTTTGATGGGAGTTCTATAGAGGAAGGACTCTCAACCCTACAATCCCTGGCTTTGATGGGAGTTCTAGAGAGGAATGTCTCTCGGCCCTACAACCCTTGGCTTTGATGGGAGTTCTGGAGAGGAATGACTCTCAGCCCTATAAAATCCCTGGCTTTGATGGGAGTTTTGTAAAAGTATGACTCTCAACCCTACAATCTCTAGCTTTGATGAGAGTTCTAGAGAGGAAGAACTCTCAGCCCTACAAATCCTTGGCATTGATGGGAGTTCTATAGAACAAGAACTCACATCCCTAAGAATTCATCCGGACGCAAAAAGTTATATATAGGGAGGACTTGCAGCCTGAAGATATCTCCAAAAACTTGCAAGACTTTAGAGGGACGAAGAGTAAATAGCTATATATAGAAAGAGCTTGTGACCTCAATCTCCCGATTCAAAGATTTTTGTCTTCTCAACAGAGCACTCTATTTTTGAAGATTTTGTCTCTAAGGGCGGTCGAGCGGATCAACTAAAGACCAAAAGAGCAAGCGGTGGTTAGAGAAAAAACCTCAGCCGACCCATACCAAAAATGGTTACTCTTTTGTCTTTGCTCTATCCTTGTTACACATCAATGAGCAAATAGGGGCAGTTGTTGTAGCCCATTTTTGTCTGGGCCCAACCTTTATTATTATCAGACCCATTAAAATGTCCAAACCCAATGTCCCAAAATACCCAAATGCATACCCAAACCCAATTAAAATAACCTATTTAATTACCCAAATAACCTAAATTACCCAAAATACCCCTAACCTTAAAAATAACCTAAACCTTAAAACCCTAAGATTACATCAGCCGCACCACCCTTTGTTTTGTGCCCACTCACTTGTCGCGCGTGCATTGCACGCACCATCCACTCATTGACCGTGCGACACACGCGCACCACCACCGGCCTCCACCGCCCTTCCCTGCCACCATCGTCTGCTCCATCACATGCTAGAGCTGCTCCTTTCGGAAAAGCAACAAAAAGTGGAATTATTAATATTTGAATCAGATCTAAAAATGAGACAAGTTGTAATATTTTTTATGCATGTATACTGGGCATTAAACCCAAGAAAACTGAATGAGAATGGAGATTTTTTGGATTTAAAAAAATAAAAAAAATTATTTTCCTTATACTTTCAATCGAAACCCACCAAAACACAAATCGAAAAAAATAAAATACTGAGTAAAAAAGGGGGAAATCAATTGAAAATCCTAGATCTACTAATTTAGGGGGTCTATGAAAACTAATAGCGAAATTGAGACAAGGAGGAGAAGACATACCTTGGGGGCAGTTTTGCATGATTTTCGGCCATCGTGGGTGGCGGCGCTCCGCTGCCGGCTAGCAGCGGTCCATGGCGGACGGCCAACCGATGACCGACTATGGGCTGAGAAAGTTGAGAGAATGGAAAAATTACGCCCGCACTCTCTCAAAGTTTTAAACCGTTTTCATTTTAGTCACTAATTCTAATTTAATCGGATATTTAATGGGGAAATTACCACTTAAGTCCCTCTACCCTAAAATGATTTTCACTTTGGGTCTTCCGCGTGGGGAAATTCACGCTGCAGTCCCTGGGAGTTTTGAAAGTTTTGCAATCTCGTCCCCAAATCGGATTTAATCAATTTTAAATGGGTTAATTCCCTTGTTGGCCTTCCAAACTCTCAGCAGCTCTTAATTTAGTCCTAAATCAACAGTATAATTACTTGTTTAGCACCTGTCCTGTGTAAATTATTTAATTTTAGCCCTGTACATTATTTTAATTTAATTTTTGCACTGGTATTTTGCTTTCTTTAATTTCAGTCCTTTATTTATGCATTTTCATTATATTCGATATGTTTTTATTTATTTTTTATCTATTTGTTATATTAATATAGAACATGTATATAATATATTTATGTAATGTATTTATATGTATAAGTATGTATATTTATGTAATATATATAAAAATATATTTACATATTATATTTTTATATATATTACATAAATATACATACTTATACATATAAATACATTACATATGTATAATATATGACATATTTATATATAACATTAGCATAGTATATTACGTACATATAGTACATTATTATATTATTTATATATATAACGTATACTTTATATATGTATATATGTGACATGTAATGTATAGTATATTTATAATAGGTATATAATATATTTATATAATATGTATGATATATTATATCATATGCTATTTTATCTATATTTTAGCACCTTATATTTATATTATTTATCTATATTTATTACGCTACTTAATTATTCGCCGCATATGGTATTTAGTCATATTATTCCGGTATTTTTATTGGGAGTGTTATCCCGGTCTCCTGGTGTCATCTCCTCTGAATGTCGTGGATATCAAGGCAAATTTTGATTCGTACATTTATCGTTCATCTTATATTAATTTTCGCGGATTTATTTATTTGTTCATAACTGTTGCATGTAGCCTTAGGCCTTATTGTTCCAGTGTTTCTATTGGGAGTGTTATCCCGGTCTCCATGTGTCATCTCCTTTGAACATCGTGAATACCAAGGCATATTTTGAATTGTCACGCATACATGCATTTTGGGAATTAATTATTAAATTAAATCGAATCTTTATTTTCCTTAATAAATAAAATAAGAACCCTTTAAGTACTAATTTTGGGCGTGGTAGGGTGTGAAACCTTCCCCACTCGTAACCAACTCTCAAACCCATATCCGATTGTCTTTACGGTATCCGGTCTACCTTATTCAAGTAGCCGGTGGCGACTCAAATTTTTGTGATTTAAAAATACACGAGGCTTTTTCATCCAAAAACGAAGCCCGAGCCTGAAGGTCGCTACAATGGCCAACATAATTAATTTAACTAAAACCAAATTGAAGCAAAACTAAAAATATTAATGACGCAATCTCAGCATTTCTCTATGGAGCTCGCCCACAGCAGCAACAAAAACAACATGCTCCGTCGGCCAATGGCAGTGGAGTCTCCTTTTCAACTACTAGTGCACCACCTGGGATTGGGTTAAGACCTCTAAATTCTTCAAATTCGATTTCTGGTATGGGTCATGACCAGCTCATCCAGCAATATCAGCAGCATTAAAACCAATCCCAGTTTCGTCAGCAACAGATGTCAGCTGTTAATCAGTCATCTAGGGAACCTGGGATGAAATCAATGCAGGCTGCACAGTCTAATCTTGACCCATTTGGATTACTTGGTTTGCAAAGTGTGCTAAGGATGAGCGATCCCGATCTGGCTTCTCTTGCTCTTGGAAATTGGAATTGATCTAACAACATTTGGGTTAAATTTAAATTCATCAGAAAATCTTTACAAGGCATTTGGCTCTGCATGGTCTGATGAACCAGCTAAGGGTGATCCAGAGTTCACTGTTCGGCAATGTTATTACCCAGGAATTTAAATAGCGTTCGCGGTCGCATTCTAAGTCGTGTTGCGTTTATCGCGGTTGCGGACATAACAGATGCTATTGCGGTCATTGCAGATGTCGCGATCGTGAATTTTTTTTTTAAATTCACACAACTTATTGTAAAATATAATAAATGTAAGTGTAAATATAAAAAAGTCACTTTTGATGATTTTTAGAATATTTTGTAATGTTTATGAACTTTTATTAGTATGAGAACACAATTTTTACAATCTTTAATTATTATTATATTTATTTACAAATTTCCCGAAAATATTGTATTAACTATAACAAAAATAAAATAAGAAATATTAATCATTCAACATATTTAATAAGTTTGAAAACTTTTATAAATAAAATAATTAAAAATCCATATATGAGACTTGAAATAGGTTTTCAATGTTTCCTGAAAAATATCTGGTCAAATTATTCGTTTTCATTGTTATTATTTGTAAAATTCACACAAATTATTATAAAACATAATAATAATAATTATAATTATAAAAAGTTACTTTTTATGATTTTTAGAGGGTTTTCCAACACTTATGAAAGGATTTAATTGAAAGGAAATAAGACTTAGTGGCTCAATTGGAAGTTTCATTATGGACTTAAGGACTTAATTGGAATAAAATAAAACATCCTAATTAAACTAAAAATCTGAAAGGACTAAATTGTAAGCGGAGTGAAACTTTTAAGTCTCTCCAAAAAATCACTAAAATTTGAACCCTCCACCCGCAATTTTTATTTTTCATCTTCTCCTCTCCCGCTCGCGAGCTCTGCAACTTTTTTTCCTTCCCATTTTTATCTCCGGCCACCAGGTGGTGCCGCGATTGTTCTGATAACGGGGATAGCGTCCCGTTATTGGCGCGACAACCGCAATTGAGTTATTTCGCGTCTGCGACAGGCCGCAACAGTTGTGATTCCGTTGCCCACCGCGAATTTCACCAAATGCGGTTTTGGAAGGAAGCGCGACCGCAATTTCACGGCCGCAATCGCGTTAGCGATCCGCGATTTAGAACCCTGTTATTACCCTAAGCAACTTCCCGCTTTACATCAAGGTTATTTTTCAAAGTTCACAGTGGACACATTTCTATATAGTTTGCAGCATTCCAGAAGACGAAGCTCAATTATATTCTGCAAACGAACTTTACAATAGAGTCTGGTTTTACCACAAGGAGCGCCGCTGCTGGTTCATACGGGTTCTCGACGTTGAGCCACTGGTCAAGACATACAGATACGAGAGGGGTTCTTATCATTGTTTTGATCCGACAACATTTGAAACAGTCCGCAAGGATAATTTCGTTCTTCATTATGAGATGTTGGAAAAAAGACCAGCATTACCTCAACATTAACAAGTTCTTTTTCCCATTTACAATGTAAACGCAAGAGTATGCAAGTCATTCATTAGCGTTACTGTGCGAAGGTTGGATGATGGAAGGGATAATTATTTTTGGTTTTGCTCCAATTTGGTTTTACTTAAACCAATTATTTTGGCCATTAAAAATGAATATTTTGGTGCAAAGGTAGGATTGAATTTAGGGTCTAAGGTTTAATAGTTTAAGGGTTTAGGGTTACATTATTTTTTATTAAAAATATGGCCAAATTGAATGAATGTGTAAATAATAAGGGTTAAGTTTATTATTTTTTTTGAATTAGGACTAAATTGTTTGAATGTCCAAATGTGAATGATTAAATGTGTTATTATACAAATATTGTAACTACCACCTCACCTTTTTAACGGTCGTTAACGGGTCAGTAATCAAATTGAAAAAAAAATTAAAAGTTTAATGATAACATTGAAGCAATTGAAAGTTTAATTATCAACTTGAATAATTGATCAAAGTTTACTGATCATTTGTCCCTTTACCCTTAATTTAATTTTGATCGGCAGTATCATTCCCACGTTCACTCCATTCCCACGTTCACTCCATGTTTGCTAAGAAAGAATGGACAAAAATATCCAAAATTATAATAATGATTTACAACTATCATTGTATATTAAATACATAATTTGGACATCTTCTTATAACATTGACACAAGAAATTAGTCAATTTAGATCATATAAGGGCAATACATAAAAAATGTTAAAAATTTTACCAAAAGACTCGAACAAAATATAGATACAAACAAATCTGACTGCATTGGCAAACGAACCACGAAAGGAGATTAAGCTATTGAAAGACCACCGAGAACCGCAAATCAGAGTCGAGCGTCATGAGAAACTATCCACAAATGCAAACAGCGTATCTAAATTTAATCTGATGGTCCAAAGCAGTGAAGATCAGCATGATTACAAATAAGCGTCATCTTGACCACTCGTGGTGTCATCAAATCCAACCCTGAAAAAACATAAAATAAAAAACAGCCAAACGATCGAAAAAACGAAAACATACCATAAAAATAGAGTTAGTCTTATAAAAAATTAAAAAAACAAAAAAAAATGCTGGTCGACAACTAGCACTAAAACGATACCGGCGTCGGCTAAACAAAATCGGAAAGAAATGGTACTCTATAGGAGAGGGGTCACGGTGAGCCTTAAGAAAGAAGTTTTCTTATTTTTAAAATTTGCTTAAATAAATATTTGGTATTTAAATCATGCCTATTCTCGAGTATAAATAAATTGTTATTTGAATTTTAGTTTGATTAATTTTTTATATATTTATTAATGGTGTTAACTTTTAATAGCGTGACAACATAAAATTATTTCATATGTCAATGATAATATCATTATTTATTTTTACAAAAGAATTCTTTAAAAATATTGGAACATCAAAAAAATATATTCAAAGTAAAACTAAAATTTATTGAAAAAAGAATCGACTAGCATTACCAATTTCTTTCTAATTCATTATTCTAATTTTATTCATTTGATATTTATTTAAACCTTCTATATATTCTTCATATGATCATTAAAGAAAATTTTGTTTGTTTTTTACTATAATATCATGGTATTTTCATTCTCTTTTCACCGTTTGTATTTATTTTCTCTCATTCTTTTACCTATTTGAGTACGATTTAGAAGAAAAAAAACTACGCAAATAAATGTGGGTATTTGTCATTGAAACATGTTTTTCAATTGCTACGACATCAATGTATGTTTCACTAAAAACTGCCCCAATCTACACAAATCTATCTAGATGTATCAAATTCAAAATAATTCCAGTTATATTTTAGCTTAATATTAAATTTGACACCTCGTTTTTATTTGATTAAATTTTACCATCAACTTTTTTATTTTCAACCGTAACTGGATTTCAAATTTAAATGATTCAAACCAAAATATAATACCAAATTATATTTTCAAAATATTATTTTAATAACTAGAATAACAAATTAACAAACTGAATAATGTTCAATCCATCGATATTAAATATAAAATGCCCATGAAGGTTATCATCAAAATCAAACATTGGGATGGTATATATGTGTAAAACAAAACAAAAATTATTGTTTCGTCACCAACTAAATGATGATAGTGACTTTCAGAATAAATGTGACACCCCAATCATGATCCGGATAAGAGGTGATATATTCGAGTCACCCAAAATTCGACGCAATAATTTTTTATTTGAAAACCTTAAGTTTAGCCATCTTACAAATATATCAAGTCATCCATGATTCATTTAATCAAATACACAATATAAAATAGTTTACAAAACAAGAGCTCCGAGTTTAAAACACAATATATCAAAATATAAATAGAGTTTACAAACTCAATCACTGTACGGTCCTATGAATACAATAGACCAAACTAAACATCAAATATTGTACTCTGAAACGATGTGGTGCTAGGAAATCCTTCAACGATGTGCTCCTCGATCACGATCAACCTACCAACATGCGAACGGAAATAACGATTCCAAACGCTGAGCTTACAAAGCTCAGTGGTACTTTTCCATTCTACCATAATTCGTGATTATCATAAAATAAGTATGCGAGATAAATATAGTCTAAAGAGCATAGATAAGTATTCACTAGCTATGAGTCATAAACTAGCCTACACAAGCTAGAGTTCTTAGATCCCCTGTCTCAAGGCATCATTAAATCTACAAGAAGTCGTACATGCTCTACAAGGCTTCAAATACTCGGGGTCACTCGGTCACCAAGGCCAATGCATTCATAAGCTATCATACATGGCACACAAGGCACAACCATATCCTGAAGTAAGGCCCGGGTCACACAGCATCGAAAACGTACACTTATACTCAAAATCCCTATTCGAGTATCTTCGAATGAGGCTCAGGTCACATAGCATCGGTAACCTATATTCGGTTTTGCTTACCGTTGTGTTGCAACAATCTCTCTTTGGGTATCCGGATCCCATCAATTACCAACTCGACCAACCAAATACCTACCCGACATACAAGCAACACGATCTCGAGGATCTCAATATTGTTGCTAATTATCAACATATCATTTCTTTTATATTACCAAGTTGTTAATATATTATGGAGAAGTACATTAATCATTATCATTAGTTACCTCCATTAATCCACGTTATCACATTAATCAAGGTGACTCAACCAAGTAAGTGCCCACTTGGCACACATCATCATTATCAATACCACCACTTTGTGGTTTCTATCATTAACAAGTCACCTCATTAAAGTGAGTGAGTTGTTACGTGTTATGCTCGTATGAAGGGTAAAATCACAATTCTCAGTTTTATAGTTCATTTTACTTCATTAAGGGTCCATTGGACCATAGTCCATAATTTTTAGCCTCTTTGGCTCAATTTCAACATTTTTAGGCAGAATGCCCAGTGGGTACCGGTACTAGCCCTCGCGTATCGGTACAGTACCCACTGGTACCAGTACTTACAATGTACCAATACAAAAATGGATTTCTAAAATTTTCCTAAGTCTTAACGTACCGATACAGGTCAAGCCATACCGATACTACTCTACATGGCATACCGATACAGGTTGAACACCATACCGGTGCCAGTCTAACAGCTCATCCTGGTCGAACAGTGTTCTTCAATCCCAGAACACTAAGGTACCTATTGAGATAAAGATTTTGACATAACAAATTGAAAAATATTTTTGGACTTAATTCAAATATTATAAAAATTAATCAAAGTCCAAATAACTTAAAAAATATGTTTGAAATGTTTTTGAAGAATTTTTTACTTGAAAAAAGATTTTCAAAGGCTTTTAAAATTTAAAAATAAGCCTTCAATACCGGTAACCTATCCCCGGTACTGATACGAAGTGGCCCGTATTGGTATGGTCATGACCAATACTGATACACTATGGTTTGGAAAAATTCCAGTAGCTTCTTTTCGACCGATAAAAAGACATCCGTAGAGGTACGCAAGGGCGTGTACCAATGCCCTAGTATCGAGTACCGATTCCCCCTGTTTATTATGTCTAACTGCTCTTTTTATTTAAGGCAAGTACCGATACCGAGACCCTAGTACCAATACCCACTGCATCAGAAGAGCATTTAATGCTGGAAATTAATTCCCCAATGACTCTAATCAACCTCTAACGGCTAGTAACGGTGAAGAACTCATTAGAGGACTTAAAAGGGACCTTCAAGCAGCCATAGAACAACAAGAAAGCCAACAACAACATTCATTATATATAGAAATCATTTTTAGGTCGTAATTGTCATATTCTTGTAGAAAAACACTTGTGAGCCAAATTGTCAATATTGCTCAAGTGTTTAGGTTTCTGGGTAAGAGCTTAAGTGTGCAAAACAAATTAGCCTTGCTAGGTTTTCTTAACTTTAATTATTTGTATTTTCTCTTGGAAGAGAGTTTTTTAAAGTTTTGGGGTATAAGCTTTGAGGGTTTGTAAAGCTTACTCTTGATCCTTGAAAAAGAAAGACAAATTAGTAAATTGATCCAAAATTCACAGAATACCCGATTCATCATGTCCATGAAAGTTGCAGGTACATTAGTCAACCCGAACGGCATCAAGAACTCATAATGCCCATAATACGTGTGAAAAGCTATCTTCGGCACGTCTTTATCTTTCAACTTCAACTAATAATACCCAGACCTCAGATCAATCTTGAAAAACACCGTAGCATCCAGAAACTAATCAAACAAATCATCAATCCTCGGTAAAGGATACTTATTCTTAATTGTCAACTTGTTCAGTTGCCAATAATCAATGTACATTCTCATTGTGCCATCCTTCTTTTTCACAAACAATACCGATGCTCCCCACGATGACGTACTAGGTTGGATGAAACCACAATCTAGCAACTTCTGAAGATGCATATTCAACTCTTTCGGTGCCATGCGATACGGTGCAATCAGCATTGGATCCGTAACTACATACGTCTCAATACAAAACTCTACCTCCCTATCCGGTGGTAATCCAGGCAATTCCTCTGAAAACACCCCTAGAAAATCACAAATAGTGCGAATATCCTGGACTCGCACCTCCTTCATATTTGGGTCCATAACATAAGCTAGGTATGCTTGACCCCCAAGCTCCAACAACTTTCGCCCTTCTAAAGCAGAAATAATATTGGACAAGAATTTAACATTCTTGCCCACAACCACCACTTCATAATCCTCAGCGAGTTTTAACGAAACTTGCTTGGTCTCAAAATCAACCACAGCCCTATGCTTGATCAATCAATCCATCCCTAAGATTACATCAAAACCATGAAACAACAACTCCATCAAATCAGCCGCAAACACATGACCTTGAACCATTAAATGACATCTTCTCAACAACCTCCTAGAGACTACCGTCTCACCAAAAGAACTAGTTACTCGTATACCCACATCTAACACCTCTACAGGTATATCAAGTATACGTGCATGTTCGTGCAAGATGTATGAATGTGTAGAACCATAGTCTATAAAAAAAGTAATGATATGTACTACAAAGTAAATGTACCGCAAAGTAAATGTACCTGAAATCACATATATATCATCCCTTCCAACACGATGCGCGTAGATCCTTGTCGATCTATCACCCTTAGGTTGAACCGCCACGGTATGAGCAACTATCCTCTGACCTTTCTCCCTACGCTGAAAATTACCTTGATCGCGCCCACAGCCTCTCTATGGTATAACAACATGTGCAAGAGCCTATCCATCCCTAGCCAACTGCAGATAATCACGCCTAATGTGATATCGCGAACCACAGCTCCAACATGTACCAAGGGTACCCCAACACTCCCATGAATATTGCCTACCACATCGCCCATACTCAGGTGCTCGAACATAGGTGCTCTGACTGTGCTGTCCACGCCTAGCACTACTCCTGCCACATCTCTGATCAAGGCGATACCTCTTATCCTAATTTTTTTATACCAATCTCTACCAACATCCGACTCGGTAATCCTCTTTAAATGACAAAAATGCGAAAGTTGGGATTTCTTTAATTATGGGTTTTGGAAAGGAAATTTCTAAGGTTTAAAGGTCTCATGTGATGATTTGGTGGTTTAAAGCTAGTGATTGGACTAAATTGAAAAGTAGAGAAATAAAGAGAAGTTAGTATAAAAGTTGAAGTTGTTTATGGAAGCTGTGTAGAAAAACTGGTTTATGACAGTAACTTTGAAAATTCACCATAAATTCTACAAAAATGTTTAGGAGGTTAATTTTATACTGATGTAAATATTTGTTCGCCTAGTTTCGTGTCCAATAAACGGAAACTGATTTCGAGTTCCGAGTAAAAAGATATAAATTTTTAAGTGGTGAAAGGTCAGAAAACAGTATAGCAGGCTGTTCTGAAATTCAATACTGGAAATTGACTTTGAAAATTCGCCACAAATCGTACAAGTTGAATTTAGGCTATTAATTTATATGGTTGAAAAGCTTATTGAATCTAGTTTCTTTTAGAGCAAACGGAATCGAATTTCAAGATGTAGATTATTTTATAGAAATATTTCTTTGGAGGTACTGCAAACTGCCAGAAAATGAGAATTGATACACTTTGTATCTAAGGTTGATTAGTAACCTTAAAAGGGGTTAATGGAAGTTCAAATTGGTCACTAAGGACCATAATGAGTTTTTGAACAATACAAGGAAGAAAAGAAAATGTTTGGAGATTTTGTATTCAAATGATTATATTGGACAATATGTCTAATATATTGTTAGATTGAGATCTAACAAATATTTTACTTATTTGAATAATGAAGTTAAGTTCGAATCAAGGGAGGTTCGAGGTACAATGAAGGAAAGGATCAAAGAGGACTTAGTGAGACATACTAATACATGGCCCAGGTGAGTGCAATTGCATTCATGTCATACTACACTGATATTTTATACATGATTGGGATGGCTTGCGATGAGCCTACCCTAAATTATTATTGCTATGATATTTATGTCATTGAGCATATGATTGACATATCGTAATATGTCAAGAATTGAAATATAAAATGCATTGATCATATGATTACTTACATTGATGAGATTGAAATATTATTTCTAGTATAAACTGCCAAATGTTGATATATATATATATATATATATATATTGATTGATATATGTTGCCATTGATGACATAAATGATGAAATAAAGCCCAATGTATGATATAGAGGTTCGATGGTATAGTTATATATCCATAGGGTCATAAACAACTGTATAAATATTCTAAGCACTTCAGTGCAATATTCATAAATACTCATTGAGGGTATACTCATGCAAGGTTTGGGTATACGGAAACACTTAAGGTGTTAAGCACTAAGGTGCAATTTTATTAATACTCAATGAGGGTATACTCATGCAAGGTTTGGGTATATGGAAGCACTTAGGGTGCTAAGCACTACTGTGCAAATAATATACATACTCAAGAAAGATTGGGTATAGGGGGATGACTCGTGTACATAGAATCTCTTAATTTGATACCATGGGTTAAATGAATTGAAAAGAATCAAAAAGAAATAAGAAGATAAGCTTGAAAGCTTGCAGATAGAAATGGAAAAAGGTATTGGTAAGCATTAAAAGCTTACAAATAGAAATGGCAACGGTATTGGTAAGATCTAATCTTATCACTTTGATGTACATATTTATTTATGTTAACGAGCATATAATGGTAAGGTTTCAAACCTCAATAATCAGTTCAAACCAACATAAGAAAAGAAAAACCAAATTAGACTCCTAAAAAAGCTATAAGACATAAAAAAGTATCTCCTAACACCTCCAGCCCAAAACTCAAGTCAACAAAAGACAGAACTAAAAAAAAAACGCCAAACCACATGAACACAACCCCGCTTCAAATCTTGCAAAGCTCATGACAGTGAATCCAACAAAAATAACTTAGCATCCTTAAGGCATAACACAAAGACATCAATAGCCCAAATCAGCCACCAACACAAACACTTGAAAAGTAACCCAACTTTGATTCGTAGTCGACCCATCAATGGAAAATTTTCGATTCAATCGAGTAAATTGATCTTAATTGAAAAATATACACTGCTATTCCAATGGAGAAGAGATGAGGGAGCGATGAAGTGGGACTTGAATAACAACAAAGTATAGGTACTATTTTGACAAATAAATAGTACCAACTTGAAAAAAAGAATATAGTTTGAGTATCAATTTATCAATTAAGCCAACTTCAAAAAATATTTCCGCCAAACTAGTGAGGTTTTCCTTGTTGAAGGTTATAATAAAGAATAACCAAAGGTCGTTAGGGGGTTAAAACTAAACGTTAGTTGTAACAGTCAAACCCATTTAGAATAATTGATTCTGGTTCAAGTCATACCAGTCAGTTAATAAATGAGAGTCCTGTGACTCTGGCCCGATACACTTGCTATTAAGGCCTACATTCTTTCTCTTCTAGAATCATCTTTTGTATCCATTTAGCTTATTGATTTACAACTGTCCGTGAGTTGACAAATGGGTTATTTGATTCGGTTTCGGTTCAAATTATTTCGGTTTGAATTATTTTGAGTCTGATATTATTCGGTTCAAATTCGATTTCGGTTCAGTTCAGTTTTAATTCGAGTCTATTATGATTCGGGTCGGTTGATTTTCGGTTCGGTTGATTTCGGTTCGGGTCAATTTCAGGTCAATGGGGGATCGGTCGGTTTTAATCGAGTTTTTAGGCCGGTCAGTGTTTTACACCCTATATATAGATTTATAAAGTCAATATATTTAACTTTTTAGTGAGTTGTGCGGTTGTTCATATCCTAACTTTATTTTTTCTATTAATATCTTTTCTATATTTCGAGTTGTCTTTGGTTTGGGTCTATTCGGTTTGGGTCTATTCGATTCGAGTCTATTCTCGTTCAACTAAAATTCGGATCGATTTCAATTCGATTTATTTTGGTTTCGAATCAAATTTTTAGTCATTATGTTCGAGTCGATTTTAAGTCTCAGTTCAAATAAATTAGTTCGATTTTTGAGGCTAGAGTAAAAGGTCTAGTATCCAATCAATCAGATAGCCTATTATCCTTTCATTTTCCTTATTATTTCAAGTTTCTAGAATATACCAAATATCCAAGTTCAACATGGTATCATTCGCTTGATGCCGTTTCATTTTCTTCTTCTTTGTTTTGTCATTCTTTGGCCTAATCCCCTTCAGTTTTTTCTTTTCCATTTTTTCTTAGACTGTTCATCAGTCGCTGATTGATCTTGAAGCAATTGTGTTGTTGATTGATCTGTATTTTCTTGTTTGCATTCTTGATTTGCTTTTGTTACGCCAAATTATACTAAAATTTCTTCTAGTGATGCCGATCTTGGAGGATCTAATTTGTTCTCTGGTGGAAAGATGTTTACCAACAAAAAAGGTAAATATTCTTCTTGATGAGTTCAACTTTTTGATCTGCAACAAGTGCTTCTTACGGTGCGGAACCACAAGCTCGAGAAATATCTCAAAGGAACCATCACTGCTCCGCCCGCTACGGTTCGTTTGGCTGATGGTACTACTACTAAAAATGAAGCTCATAAGGCGTTTGTAGCCCAGGACAGTGCCCTTACTTTCTGGCTTCTGTCCACTGAGTCCACACATGCTTACTCACTTTGTTGGTGCTGAGACATCTGCCGAGATCTGGAAGAGAGTGGTGGAGTTTTTCAGTAGTCGGTCAACGAAAACTATTATGAGCCTCCATTTCAAGCTTCGCTCAATAAGAAAGGGTGATTTAAGCATGCGTGCTTATATCTCAAAAGTCAGAGATATGTAATGCTCTAGCATCCTGTGGTAGCTCGGTTTCTACAACAGAGCATATTGCGTCCATATTGAATGGACTTCCTATTGAGTATAAACCTTTTGTAGCGGTTATCACGAGCACCCATGAACCATTTTTTTTGGATAGTGTTACGGTGGTTCTAATGGATGCGGAGGCACAATAGTCCATTTTCGATCAGTCTCACTCGGTTTCCATAACTGCACACAATGTTCAGTTCTAAACTGAGGGTTCTAGTGGTTCTAACAAGGTAAACAATGAGTTCAGTCCGCGGCCCTATCTTCAGCAATCTAGATCTGGATCTGGAGGATGAGGGCGAAATCATAACAAATATCAGTGTCAACTTTGTGGTAAGATGGGGCATATGGTGGATCAGTGATATCGACGCTTTGAATAGAGTTTTCTGGGCGTTACGGCTTTCTCTCATAAGCCTCGCTCTAATGAGGGTTCACCATCTGCGCATGTTTGTTCTCTAGACACCAACACTGCTACTCATGTGTGTCACAATGCAAGGTTAGCTCCGTCTGTTGCAAGTTGTTTTCAATGCACTCATGGCCATAATGCATCTGCTCCTAGTAGTCCTGACCAGTGGTTCATTGATACTGGCGCTACCCACCATGTTACACCAGATGCCTCTAATGTTCATCACTCCACAGACTACTCTGGCCCAGATAAACTTCTGGTTGGAGATGGAAAGGGTTTAAATATCTCTAAAGTTGGTCAATCGTCCTTGCTTTCTAACTCTTGGATTTTATTATTGCGTAATCTTCTTGTGGTTCCTCACGTTACTAAAAATCTGAGTTCTGTTTCCAAGTTTGCTAAGGACAACAACGTCTACTTTCAGTTTCGTGCTAATTGTTGTGTGGTTTGTTATGAGACAACGGCTGAAGAGCTATTACGAGGAGTGGAAGGAGGTCTTTATACGTTTAGTAAAAGTTTTCATCTTGCTAATAATGCTGAGACTCATGTAGTTCAGTTAGGATGCATAGAGTATGAACTCTAGCATCGTCAGCTAGGGCATTCTGCCCATACTACTTTAGCCACCGTCCTTAAGAGTTGTAATGTTTCGGTTCAACTTGAGGATAATAAAATGCAACTATGTTCTGCGTGTCAGCTTGGGAAAAGCCATAAGTTGCCATTTCATGATTCCAGTATTGTGTATGGCCAACAATTTCAATTGATTTACAGGGATCTGTGGGGTCTTGCTCACACTACATCTACTGGTTATTACTATTATGTCTCGATTGTGGATGTTTTTTCGTGAAACACGTGGTTATATTTACTTAAAAGATAAATCACAAGCTGTGTATGCGTTTCAGCTATTTCTGAAACTTGTGAGACTCACTTTCTGATCAAGGAAGTGCAAAAAGATTGGGGATGGGTTTCAAGGAAGTGCAAAAATGAAATGACTTCTAAAACCAATTTAGAATTTGAAACAAAAATCAAATATTTTGAGCTTAAACTTTTGAATTTATAAAATTTGCTTCAAGTTTAGAAAAAGATCATCAAAAAGAGTTAGATGATCTTAAGAAGGAAAAAGATTTAATTTGCAAAGAGTTTGAAAAGAAAAACAATTTTAACAAAAAACAATTTTAACAAATCAAATTTTTATCAAAGACAATCTAGTGCCCCTAGATTTTTAAATGGTAAATATGTTGGAAGCATTTGGGTCCTAAAAGGACTCAATTTTTCAAAGAAAAAAGATGAAATTGAAAAATGGATTCCTAAGGGGACTAAATTATTTGGGACTACTGTCATTGGATCCAAAGCAAATTGGATACAAAAAATTACTTGATTGTCTTTTATAAGTGTGATGGAGCATTGATCAACAAAGTGATGAACCTTGGAAGCTCTATGCACACAAGGAAGATCACTCGAAGAAGAAAGGCTTCACATCCTACCTTTGATTCAAGTGGTACATTTAAATTGAATTTCTTGCATTTTTATTTGATTTATTTATTTATTTGAAATTCAATTAGATAAGCATGAATTGTTGTACTAACAATTTGTTTTGATGCTTGAGTAAGGGGAGCTATTTTTTTAACAAAATTCTTATTTTGTCAATTTTTTAACATTCAATTTCTTTTAATCATGAATTGTTATGGTACTTTAAGGTTTTTCAAACATGGTTGGAATCATTTTGGATATAACAAAAGGGGGAGAAAATTTAGAAAAATTGAATTTTTAAATGAATAAGGGGGAGCTTTTAATATTTTCGAAATATATTCTCTTATTCAAAAATTATTTTTACTAAGGGAGAGAATCACTAAAACAAATTTTCAAGTTGGTTTTATTATATTAAAAAGTGGAAGATTGTTAAGATTTTTGTTTTGATATAATAATTGAAAAATAATTTTGGACTAAATTGAAAAGATTGTAAATATGATTTTAAAGTCCAAACAACTTGAAAATATGTTTGAGGTGTTTTCAAAAAGGTTTTGGGAGGCTTTAAAACGTTTTTAAATAGCAAAATTATCAAAAAATTAAAGCCCCATATCGATACCCATCATATCGTATCGATACGTGATTCAATCCAAAATTTCCAAAACCAAAACCTCGTACCAATACAGCTTCTGTCGTACCGGTATAGATATGGTGGTTTCGAAACCTCTTCTTGTTTTCCGCCTATAACGGCTATTTCCCAAAACATGGGTGTACCGTTACGGGTACTCGCGTACCGGTACTGACAACGCCAAAAGGGAAATTTTGCTTGGAATCATCCCCAACGGCTCCAATTCATCCCTAATGGTCACCAACGGCTAAGAACTCATTTGGGAGGATAAAAGGACCCTTCAGGCACCTGGAACAACTAATGATCTTAATGCCAACATCTCAATGATTTAGAAAAGAGTCTTTATACTTAAATTGTCATTTTCTTCATAGACAAACACTTGTAAGCTAAATTGTCAATGTATGCTCAAGTGTATTAGGTTTGGGTTAGTGAGCTTAATTGTGCAAACAATCTACCTAGTGAGGATTTCTTTGTTATCTTTCTTTTTTCTTTGTAAAAAGAGGGTTTGCTAGACTTTGGGTCATAAGTCTAGTGTTTGTAAGGGTTGCCTCTTGAGCCCGGGAAAATGGAAGAAATTCTTAGTGAATTTGGAAATCCTTAGTGGGGAAGCTAAGGTAGTGGGTGTAGAGCTTGGTTAGAAGCTCAAACCACTCTAAAATCTTTGTGTCTTATTCTTTTTCATTGCTTCCACCACCAATCACCCAAATTCCTATTCTCTACCACTTGGCAAGTAAAAACGGTTGACGAAATCGAGCCTTTCATAATTATCACAGGCCACTCCACAACTGTAGTTGAAGATGTAATAAGCAGCTTGAGTATGAAATTTTCACTTAAAGACCTTTGAGAATTACGATACTTTCTTTGGATTAAAGAACAAAGGAATGAAAATTAGATTCATCTCAGTCAGAGAAAGTTTATACTTGAACACCAAAATGGCACAAGCAAAACCCACACCTAAACGCATGTTGCCCTCAACAAAATTAAGTCAAGATGCTGGAAGTCCAATGGTAAATCCACTTGAGTATAGAAGCATTATTGGAGCACTATTGTTGTAACGCCCCGGTTTTGGGCCTAGATGCTAATTAGGTCAAATAAACGGTTCAAGGAACGGGATTAGAGGATTCGAGTCAGTTTCAGGATTAATTCACAATGAATATTTTTAAATGAGTTAAAAATATAGAAAAATGTTTTAAAATCTTTATTTAATATATAAAGATATCTAGTGAAGTCAGTTTTGGAAAATGAGTTTTGGAAATAAGATATTTGTAGTAGTGACCAAAATGTAAATATTGTAAAATCTGTTTTTCTAGTGACTAAAATGTAAAGGGGCAAAACTTTGAATCTTTAAGGATCTAATTACCCAAAGTCTAATATCAGACTTTCTCCCTTAATTTGGCTATTTTAAGTGATTTTAAAATGTATTAAATGGGTTTGGATAATTAATTGAATAATTAAAGCTTAAAACAAATTTGACGTAACTAACTTTTCTCCAAATGATTTTCTCTCCAATTCTCTCCAGCCAAACACTATTTCCTTGTTCAAAATCTTCAGCTAAAACCTTATTCTAATTGATCTTTTGATTTCAAGTGTTTTTACAATGATTTTCTTATCAAATCTTATTGTTTTCCCATTGTTTTCTTATGCAAATACATCCAATTAAGGGGAAAGCCATCAATTAGAGGCGAGGTTCATCCTTCTCTAGAAAAAGGTTCTTTATTGAAATTCCCAAGTTATTGGTCCTTTACATGTGTTTTCTAATGAGATTTTATAGTTATAATGGAATTAATTAGTTTAATTGGGGTTTAATTGTGGAATTTGATGAGATTTTGAATTGAATATGTTGTGTTGTGTTCTTGATGGAATTGGAACTTGATTTTTATGTTTTATGATGCTAATAATTGGGTTTTGTCAATGGAATCTCGAAACTATATGAATCTCTAATTTTCTAGGTTGTTAGTTAAGAGTTTTTGAGGAGTTGTGGGTGTTTAATGTTTTCTAGAGACAAAGTGATGATGTTAATGTGTTTTTGGATGGTAATTGATGTTAATTGATTGTTGAGATTCATAGGTTGTGGCTGGGTAAAGTTTGTGAGTTGTTTGGTGATGTTTTCGGTTTGTATGGAAGGGTAATTGTTGAGATTTGAGGAGGATTATTGTGTTTTGATGTTGTTGGGTTGTGAATGTATTTTTTGATATGTTAGAACCTCTGTTTTGTGATGGTTAAAATAGGGGAGGTTGGTCCTCAAGCTTGAATGGACATTTCAGAAGCTTTGAATGCGTGTTTATCGTGTCGGCAAGCGAGGCCTTGTGTGTCGGCGAGTGAGAACATGTTTCAGCATTTTCAAAGGTTTGAAAATTGTGTTTGGGGGTTTAGATCAAGCTTGATACGCTGGTCTAAGCTCGGAAGTGAGTAAAGGATGATTTCTCTCTCGAACTCGGTTTGGTAAATGATTTTATGCACTTGTTTTTCAATGTTTAAATTACTCACTAAATATGCATGTTTTGAGCATGGTTTAATGCTGGAAATTGATTATAGAAAGATGATGATGCATTGTGAGGTAATGCAATTTAATGCAAGGTTGATTGCATTGGTTTAATGATTTTGATGTTGCATATGAAAACAGTGAGTAGATGATGATAAATGAATTATATTGGCAAATGATGGAATGATAGGGTCTTGGGAAGTGTATCGGATATAATTTGCCGGCCATAGGATTTGATAGTGCACTATAAAAATGCGCCTTGAATGTCGAGGGGTTTCGGTGTACCGAATACTCCATCCAAGTACCCTAACAGTTGAGGGGTTTATACGGTGTACTGAAGACTCCTGTTAGTGGGCTATACATATACCGATGAGTGGTGTTGAGAGGTTTATATGGTGTACCAAAAACTCCATCACGGGTATCACAACGGTGGAGGGGTTTATGTGTACCAAAAACTATCATTGGTGAGCCTTCTAGATACCGGTAGTTTGTATGTTAAGTGTTTGGTGAACGCTTGCTAAATCCGCGTATCTAATGTTATGAAATGTTTTATAAAGAGGAGTTGTGGAGGAATAATTTATAAAATGAAGTTGTGAGGAAATGTTTGAAAAGTGGTGTTGAGGGGTTCATGAGTACCGAAGACTCCACCACGGGTGTCACAATGGTAGAGGGGTTTATAGGTACTGAAAACTCCCGTGTGTGAACCTTGAGATACGGTAGAATGTATGTTAAGTGTCGAGAAAGCATTTGTGGAACCCGTGTATTCGATGTTATGTTTTGTAAAGTGGAACTTGGTAATGATCACTTGTAAGCCAATATAATTGATAATGTGCCATGAAATGGATGATATGTTTTAATGTTAGTTTAACATGTTTTACTCTTTAAGCCTAGCATTGGTAGTAATTGGAGCATTGCTGTTAATTCATAAGATGAATTGCATATGTTTAAATGTGAATGTTTTGGAAATGTTAAGTGCATGGTTTTGTTAAGGCATGACATCAAAATGATGTTTTAAAAGTGTTTTGGAAAGTGGTTTGTGAAAAAGATTGTAATTGGTTTTAAATGAATTGATGGCATTTTGTTTTGGAGTACTTCTCACTAAGCCTAGTGTGCTTACGCTCTCTTTTTCCGTCAATGCAGAAAATAGAGGTTGGAGGCAGCGAGCAAGCTAAGGGACATCCAAGGACTTGAGTTTGTAAAGTATGAAAACAAAATAGACTTGTAGTAATAATGGCAATGGGGTCGTTTGTTATTGAGGAGGGTTGTTTGCTAGACTCCATGTTTGTGAAAGTTTTATATGATGGTTTGGACTTGTAAGAGGTTAAATGAGCTTGAGATATGGATGGTTTTATGTTTTGAATGTTGAGAAAGAAGCATGCCTCTAGATGTTGTGGATGAATGTGTTAGTCTTACTAGGTTTGCATTAAATGCATTTAGATGAGATAAAAAGAAAAAAATGGACCGGTTTAGGTTATTAGTTCAGATTTGCTTCGGCAAACCTAATGTGATCCTTTTGGTCCGATTTCGGCTAGGCCGGGCTAAGGGGGTTACATTTGTACTCAGCCAGATATTTCTTTCAGTGTAAACCAAGTAGCACAGTTCATGCATAAGCCATGTGAAGGTAATCTCTTGGCTGTGAAACAAATATTAAGATATCTTGCCGTATTGTGGATTTTGGTTTGTTGTTTACTACCTCAGAAAGGGGGTTCAATGTTGTTGCATTTTCTGATGCCGATTGGGGTAGCAGCTTGGATGACAAGTGCTCCACTACTGGATACTGTTTTTAAATAAATAATTGCCTTGTTGCTCAAAGAAATAGAAATTCGTTTCTCGCTCGACAACTGAAGCTGAGTATTAGTGTGTTGCGGATGTTGTGTTAGTGTTGACCTGGGTTACTTCAGTTCTAAATTATATGGGTGTAGAATTTACAACAATTCTTATAGTGTGGAATGATAATACAAGTTCTATTGCACTATCTCCAAATCCAGTTTTACATGCTAAATCTAAGAATGTAGAGCTGGATATTCATTTTGTTCGAGAGAAAATTGCTCAAGAAAATATTCAAGTAAATTACGTTCCTGATAGATCTCTAAAAAGCATGTATTTCATCCTTATTTATTGATTAAATTGTCCCCACATTAGTGTCTCATGCATTCATTTCTACATTTTTAATTTATTATTTACATTTTCTTTAACTTTAGTTTTCTTTGCTCTTTACATGCTGAATTCTGCCCTTCTGCTACTTTGTCACTGTATTTGCTAATGTCCCAGCATTGGAATTTTATTCACTACAGCTAGATGCGTCACTGCAGCCGCCAGCTGTCTAGATCTTTAAGGATAAAGACAAAGACACCAGTTGTCTAGTCTGTTGTAATAGACTGTATACGGTATTCCTTCACTCAATTCGCATGAAGGACATGTGTCCTCCTTAGATCGTCCTATAAAAAAGATATTTTAAGGAAAGAGAAATTCACACAATTTGGATTATCATTTTCTTTAACTTTAAACGCTTGAAAGCTTCTCTTATGTCAGCTTGAGCTAATTTTCTAGAGAACCGAGGTGAAGACGATGCAGAATTCTCGGTAAGAACGAAGATTCCAAGTGCTGAAGCAAGGGGGAATGTGTAGATTCATTCCGAATCAAGCTAGGAATAGAGATTTTCGTTTAAGTTTATATGTTTCTTTGTAATTGAATAATGATAGTTTACTATTTAATTTGCTTATGAACTTAAGTTGTTTTGGATTTTAAGTTTCAATCTATTTTATCAGCTTTCTTTCTTTTATCAACTTTTGGATTTGAATGATGCTTTGCATGGAAGTGTTTAGTGTAACTATTGACATCGAAAGATGTAGTGATGGATCAGATTAACAAACATTACAATGAGAGTTGGATATGGATACAACGGGAGTTGATCCACTTGTTTGAGAATATGTAGTTTCAGCCAGCAATGGAAGTTGTGGTAAAATTTCATATTTGAGTCATCGTTGAAAGGTTGAAAGAAAGTAAAACAAGTTTAATATTAAATGTTGATTAAATCATAATAGGTCGTTACCTTACTGCATTTGGTGATCTACTGAGTTAAACTGAGAGGATCCAGTTTCCTTATTGATAATCTATTTCCTTTGTTATTTCATTTTTAGTGCTCCCACAACAATCTTCATTATCAACCTTTTATCTTTTCTTTACAGTCACAACTATACTTACATTTCTTTTTATTTACCGTATTGCTTATATCGACATGAGAATACAACCAAAGTCCCATTCTCGTGGGATCCATATCCGATAGGAACTACCTGTCAACTATAATTGCATCGACAGTGTATGCTTGTACAAATTGTGTGACATTATTTCACATATCAAGTTTTGGCGTCATTTTCAGGAATGACGATTTTTTTGTGTTTATGTTTTTGTTTGCAATTTTATTTCATTTTGTTAGTTGTAGTTTTTACTAACTTCATCTATTTTTGATTGTTTTCTCTTTTTTTAGTTTTGCATATTTTGTGTTGTATGACCAAAAGTTCAGTTACACCACTTCTCCTACCTAATCTAGAAATTTAAAGGACTCTGAGAAGAAGACTTAGAGAACAAAGTGAAATGGCAGGACATGTCAACAATGTTGCCATACCAATATTGGTAGCCACAAAATCCTGATGATCCACCGCTGCATCCACAAGTTCATATTCGAAATAGAACAATCTGAGATGTTATAGTTCCTCCTCTGGATGATTTACAACCAGGAGTTGTTCGACCACCCATATAAGTTGGAAATTTTGAGTTAAAGCCAGTCATGTTCCAAATGCTCAACTCGAATAAGCAATATAATGGATTGCCACATGAAGATGCGAGAGAGCATCTTCAATCATTTTTATTAATTTGTGCTTTTTTAGTTAACAAGGTGTTACTGATGATGCCTTGCGTATGCAATTATTTCCATACTCTTTGTAGGAGAGAGCTAGTACATGGTTTCGTGGACTTTTTGCGGGATCTATCACTTCCTGGAATAATCTTGCAACACAGTTTGTGTTACGTTTTAATCTACCAACATTAAGCTCGTGCCTAAGAAATAATATCACTGCTTATTATCGACTAGATGATGAAAATCTTCACACTACTTTAGAATGCTACAAGTCATTGTTGTGACGATGTCCCAACCACGACATTCAATAAGAAACTCAAATTGAGATCTTCTACAATAGGCTGAATGCGTCCACTAGATATCTTGTTGACGGATCCTCGAATGGACCCTTACTTGATTTCATTTACACTGATGTTGTTGGAGTGTTAGAGCACTTTGCACAAAATGATTCTTAATATCCTATTTTGAGAGTTGTTTCATGCAAAGTTACACTAGGAGTTTTTGAGTTGGATGATATTTCTTCTCTAAAAGCTCAAATTTCCTCTATGGAGAATAAAATGAAGAATATGCAAGGCACGAGTGAAGTTTCTCCTATTCAACTTGCTCAACAGACAAATGCCCCTGTATTTTCTTGTGAGATTTGTAGTGAAAACCATAGTTATGAAGATTACCTACAACATGCAGAAAATGTGAGTTATGTAAGCAACATGTAGGGAAATACCATTGGTAATTCTTACATTGCAGCTACAAGGCAATCTTGGGGAAATTCTAATTTCGAGCAAAATTTAGGATATTCAGATATGGAAACAATGATTTCCAAGGGAAATCTAGTATGAGACAAAGGAATTTTAGCTCCTCGCAATAGCAATATACTCTGCAAGCTCTATTGCAGTCATAACAGATCAAAGTGAAACTATAATATTCCGCTTCCTAGAATCAACAATCACAGTATGGTGTGCAATCGCAGTATAGTGGGCAACCACAATATGGTGCACCATCTCAGATATAGTCATAGTCTAGTCACTATGCTCCATCCTCTATATCTGACCCATTTGCTCCTTTTGAGGAAATGATGCGAGAACATTTCTCTCAAACTAAAGCTATAGTACAAGTCGGTTCTTCTTTAATTCATACTTTGGAAGCTCAACTGAGATAGTTAGCAACTGATATGAACTCTCGACAATCAGACACACTTCATAGCAATACTGAGAGTCTAGTTATCAAGGTAAAGGAACATTGTAAGTTTATCACTCTACAAAGTGGTAAACAAACTAGTGATGTTACCCAAAAGTTACCCATTTTTATTCAATAGCGCGGGGAGTCCTCAAAAACTGACAAAATGCTGAAAGATGGAATTAAGGTCGGTGTGGAGGATGATATTCCTTCTGTTATTACTTTGTTACCACCGATTTTGCAATCTAAGTTGTCGGCGCAATTTCAGACGTCGACGCAATCAGTAGACACTTCATCTCTACCTTACCCTCAGCGATTCAAGAATAATAAGTATGATAGTCAATTTCAATTCTTTTAGGATACTTTGCAACAAATCACTGTGCAAATTCAATTGATGGATGCTCTTAAGAAAATTCCAAATTATGCAAAGTTCATGAAGGAACTTTTATCTAAAAAGAAGAAGCTAAGTGCCATAGAGACCATTGCGCTTACAAAACAGTGTATTGCGCTTATTTCTAATTCTTTGCCCCAAAAAATGAAAGACCCAGACAGCTTTATTATTCTATATTCTATTGTAAATCACTACTTTAGGAAAGCTCTTTATAATCTCAGAGCCAATATTAATCTTATGTCATTCTCTACTTTTCAAAAGCTATGAATTAGAGAGATGAAACCTACTGCGGTCACATTACATCTAGCTGATAGGTTTTTGACGCATCCAAATGGAAAAATCAAAGATGTACTTTTGCGTATGGATAAATTTGTATTTTAAGTAGATTTTATTATTCTCGGCTGTGAAACCGAAAAGGACGTTCCTTTCATTCTTGGATGCCTTTTAGCAACCCAAAAAGCTCTTATTGATGTTATAAAATGAGAACTTACCATGTGAGTTGATAATGATCAGATTACTTTCAGGATGTTTAATGCAAATCATATAAGGGATACGAAAGAATGCCATCATCTAGATGTTTTAGAGGATCTCATCCAAGAAGACTTGCATCACCGTATTATACTATGAGGACACTGTGCTGACAACTATTGAAGATAATCTCCCAAATTGTGACAGCATTATTGAAGTACTTACAGTTGTTCAACACAAATGGCATATTAAATCTTTAGATTTGGCGAACTGTATGATTTCTATTTTCAAACCATTGATTGAAGAAGCTCTTACTCTAGAATTGAAACCATTACCTGCTAATCTCAAGTATGTATTTCTTGGTGATAAGGATACACTCCTAGTTATTGTCTCTGCAACTTTGGACAGAATTCAGGAGGCGAAATTGATCAATATTCTTAAGCAGCACAAACAAGTCATTGCTTGAACTACTGCGGACATCAAAGGCATTAGCCGCTCTTTGTGGATGCATAAGATAAAATTGGAAGATAAAAACAAACAGTCTATTGAACCTTAACGCCTTCTCAATAAGAAAATAAAAGAGGTGGTTAAGAAAGAAATTCTCAAATTGTTGGACGCCGATATTATCTAAGCAATATCTGATAGTGCATGGGTAAGTTCAGTTCATTGTGTCCCTAAAAAGAGTGGTATCATTATTGTTCGTAATAATGTTGATGAACTGATTCCAACCCGAATTCCTACTGGGTGGAGAATTTCATGAAAAGATCAATTCCCACTTCTTTTTATTGATCAGATACTCGATCGACTTGCTGGGAAAGAGTATTATTGTTTCTTAGATGGGTATTCTAGCTACAATCAGATTGTTATTGCACTTGAAGACCAAGAAAATACTATATTTACATGCCCATTTGATACATTTGCTTTTCGTTGCATGCCTTTTGGTCTTTGTAATGCATCAGCTACATTTCAAAGTTGCATGATGGTAATATTCTCTAACATGATTAACAATTCCCTAGAAATTTTTATGGATGATTTTTCAGTTTATAGGAATGATTTCGACCATTGCGTTGACAATCTTGAGAGAGTTTTGCAGCGATGCAAAGAAACTAATCTCGTCTTAAACTGAGGAAAATGTCATTTATGGTTATAGAAAGAATTATTTTAGGCCATAGAATTTCTAAGGTGGGAAATGAGGTCGATAAAGCTAATGTGGATGTCATTGAAAGATTGCCTCCACCAACGAATGTAAAAGGCATTCGGAGTTTCCCTGGTCATGCTGAGTTTTATAGGAGATTTATTTGTGATATTTCAAAAATCACAAATCCGATATGTCTATTGCTGGAGCAAAATAGAAAATTTATCTTTGATGATGCATGTCTAGATTCATTCAATCGAACTAAAAATTACCTTGTGACGCACCAATTGTCATTGCACCAAACTTGGAACAATCTTTTAAACTTATGTGTGATGCTAGTGACTACGTTGTTGGGGCAGTTCTAAGTCAAAGACAAGACAAAATATTCCATGTAATCTATTTTGCTAGTAAGACTCTTACTGAGGCTCAGATTAAATACACAACCACAAAAAAGAGCTATTAGTGGTAATCTTTGCTTTTGACAAGTTTCGCCCCTACCTTGTCAGTGCAAAGGTTACAGTGTTCACTGATCATTTAGCTTTGAAATACCTTTTTGCAAAGAAAGATGCAAAACCAAGGTTAGTTTGATGGATCTTGCTATTGCAAGAGTTCAACATTGACATAAAAGGTCGAAAAGGTTCAGAAAATCTAGTGATGGTCATCTTTCAAGATTAGAATCTGGTAGCGAAGATGTAATGCCCCAAAATTTGCTAAGTTGTTTAAGAGTCATTTAGTACTAAGATAATGGCTTAAAAGCTAACTTAGTGACTAAAATGACAAAATATAAAAGTTAGGATTTCTTTAATTATGAATTCTAAGAAAGGAATTTCTGAGAATTTGGAGTACCGTGTGAAAGAGAGTAATCAAAATATGGTACTTGCAAAGTTTGGCAATACTCCAAGGAAAAATTGGAATGAAATTCAAGGTTAAAGTTTAGTGACCAAAATGATAAGTTTTCAAAACTTGTATGGTACAAGTTGAAATATGAAAAGTTCAAGGACCAAAGTTGTAATTTCCCAAAAGTTAGGTGTTTTATTTCATAAATAGATAGAGCACCTATTAGTGTGGATCGAATGTGGAATTACTGTTTTGATCCGATATTCCAAATATTGGAAAATCACAGTTAAAGTTTAAATGGAATTCAGATATCTGGATCGAACTGCAAAGTTAAGCGTGCTCAAACTAGAGTAGCACTGGATGGGTGACCTATTGGGAAGGTCCCATTTCAGTACTTGAGACTAATAAAAAGGAATCAGTTCTAGTTAATATTATTCGTATGAATAACTGATAAAGGATTATTAAGACAATTTTATCCGATAAAGATTTCGGGTAAATTATCAGTATATTGGACCGAGTCAAAATTTCAAGATTTTGATTTTTAAAAAATTATGGAATATTTTGTATATCAACAATTTTTATTTATGGAAGTTGGAAATATGAGAATTTCAGATTTGATCCGATAGTTCAAAAAATGAAAAATCGTAGTAAGTGATTATCTGGTAATCAGATCGAATTGGAATTTCAAAGACAGTTTCATAAGCCATGGAAAATTCATAAAATATTATTTTTATGAATATTTTAATGATTCTAGTTGAATTCTAACTAGACTTGGTTCTATTTTTACAAGATGGCAAATTTGAAAATAAAACATAGTTGGAGGATTATTTAGACTTAAGAAATTAAATGAATTTAATATTCATTTAATTAATACATGTGGCATTAATAAAATAAAACATGAACAAATTTGTTCATCTTCATCCTCTCATTTTCGAAACCAACAAGAGAAAGAAGAGGAAAAATACACAAAATTTTCCTAGGCATTTTGAAGGCTCCAAAGTTAGAATCAAGTATGTTGCTTTGGAAAAAATGATCTATGCTTAATGCTCTTTCTATTGATAGTAATTTTGCATAGTAATTTGAACAATTATCCATGATATTGATGAGAGAGAAAATAGGGTTTCATGTTCTATGTTGAGATTGAAGTAAGATTTAAGCAAATCAAGTATTGTGGAGTTGAAATCAAGCTTAAATTTAGACTAATTTCATGTTTGAAGACATAAACCCTAACCCTAGAATTTGGGATTTTATTTAGGGTTTTGAAATTGATGATGAAAATGAAAGATTTATGATATTAGAAGCTTGATGTTGATGCTATAATGAAAAATCCTCAACTAGTTCTTTAAGTGACCCTTTTGGTATACATGAGGAAATTTGGAGAAATAATGTGAAAATTATCCTAGTGATGGATTTGAAGAGATTATGAATTTAGAAGCTTGATTATGGCTTTGGGGACAAAATAAATTCCCTGAAAGTCTAGACACCCAATTTGCCATATAAGAATATTAGAATATTCTTGGAGATGAAGAATCTATGTTGGAAAAATTATTTTGAGCATATTAGAATATTGTTTGAATGAAAAACAATCTTGGAGAAGTTTAGTGACCATTTCGGCCAAGGACTAAAATAGAAGGGAAAATCTGAAAAATTATAAAAATGTTGGATTGATTAATTAGTACAAGTTTGCAAACTTTTGTGTGGAACTATTGACTAAAATGTCACTTTAACAAAGATTAGTGGATTGAAGGACATTGAGTAAAAGTTAATGGAAAATGTTAGAATTATGGAGTAATTGTGATTCGGGCTTGAATAAATTGCAAAAGTTGCAAAATGGTCACTAGGGACCAAAATTAACTTTTCAGCTGCTAAGGGAGAAAAAGAGAAAATTTTGGAAAATTTCTATATTCGAATAATTATACTAGTATTTTATTATTAAGCAGTGTTAGATTAAAAACAAATCTAACATGTATATTATTGTATATGTTCTCTGGGAAAATTTACAGCATCCGAGCAAGACAAGGAAATACGAGATAAAAGAGGCAAGGAAAAAGTAGTGGATTAACTTAGTGAGGCTCAGTATTGTGCATAGCCCAGGTGAGTGCATTATATGCATGTATGACATGTAAATAGGACGACTTGCAATAAGTCGACCTTGATATTAATAAAAAATGTACATTGATCAAATTATGTAAATGATATGAAAATTAAATGGCATATGGAATACATGGATATGGCATAATGATTTATCTAAGATAAATCAGATTTTAGATTTTGGGTATGAACTGCCCATTATCGAATTATGGATGATAGTATTGATTGATTGGATATTGAATGCGAAAATATTATATTGTTATGCCCATGTACTAGTGTGAGAGTCTTTGGTATAGTTGGATATCCATAGAGTCCTAGCAGCTGCGTCATAGCACTACGGTGCGAGATAGACTCTTCGTGGTCGAGATAGACTTTATGGAGACGAGTTAGACTCTATGGAGTCGGTTCAAATACTACGGTGTTACATAGCAGAAAATGTTCGAGTATGAGGAGCAAAGGGCGTCCTCGAGTACGTACTCATCTTAGTCAATTCGGCGATGCAGATGCTACAGTGTCGTAGACACTACAGTGTCATAATGACTCACGTACCATAGCATCACATCAAATTGTACTTTGGGCTATAATTCAGGAAATGCTTTTATGCAGGTAGATAGGCCAATATGTCATCGTATTTATCACCGATAAAGTAAGAATGATGTTATGACTTTGAATATTTATATCTACATGCAACCATGATTCATTGAAATATGTTAGTTTCTCATTTACCATGATAAATGATGAAATGTTATAAATTATACAGAGAATTGCATGCCATTTTACAGGAATTGTGATATTTATGTTATTTGTTTATATTGTATTTTTATGCCTCACTAAGTTATACTTAGCGTGCGTTTCGTAATAAACGTAGGTCGATCGTGCTAGTAGTATCGAAGAAGGAGCTGCACTTTTGGAAATCGAGATATCTCTTATAAGCAATAGTATGTAAACTTACATCCTAATCTAGTGGGCATGTACTCGTATTTTAAATTTCAGTCGTTTTGTGTTACTAAACTTATAAGTTAGTTTACTTATTTTAGGTGGGCTTGTAAACTAAGTATTATGGATGAACAATGTGGTTTTAAACTCTTAGTAGTGGAATTTGGTATAATTATTACGTAGTTAATTCTTATCGAATGACGATTTTAAAATCAAGAAAGGGTCTAGGTAGCACATATAGTTTACACCCTGAATTATGTTTTCATGTTAATAACTGTCTTAAATATTTATTTAACCAATTCAAGGTCGAAACTAGGTGACACTAGACAGTTTGTAATTTAATGAAACCGAGGAAAATTATTTTACTAAAGTAGTTTATAAAGAAAATTTACAAGTCAGAGATCCGTTAAAAACTTTAGTAACATCTTCAATGTGTATTTAATTATCGAATATACGTTGAGGGTGTTACATTTAGTGGTATCAGAGTAAAGGTTTAGCCGATTCTAGAGGTTAAACTGAGTCCGATGTGATTTGTTTAAAGTGTACATGCCCCTAGGATGTTATATTACTGATGTATTGCTTATATAATTTGATGTGGCTCTTTACTAACATGATTCTGAATATGTTATAATAGACAATGTCAGACGCTGAGGGATCACGTCATGCGACGGATCATCAGTGCCTGGAAGAGGCTCATAGTGATAGTAATGAGGTACAAAATGTTCCAGCTCCTGCCCAGGCTAAGCCATCTGCGCAGCAAGGAGCTTCAGCTCAAGAATGCAGAGCGTTAGAGGCGATGGTTAATAGGTTGCAGCCACCTGCACCCGTACCAGCTCCGGCTCATGTACCCGTAAGGGCATCAACTGCTAAAGAGCTTAAGAAAACAGGTGCGTCTGAGTTCAATGGAGAAGGTGGTCTGATGGTTGCAGACTTATGGTTAAATGATGTCAATGTTATGTTGGACCAGTTAAATTATTCTGATGCTGAAAAACTAGAGGGAGTTGTATCTCTTATAAGGGAACATGCTCGTATATGGTGTTCAAATGCCATAGAGCTGGTACCTGTTGAACAAGTAACTTGGACATTTTCCAAGAAACATTTAAATCCAAATATGTTGGTGATCAATTCAAGAGAGAAATGCTTCAGCAGTTTTTGGATCTTAAGCAAGGCAATCATTCAGTTTATGAGTATGAGTTGGAGTTTAATCAATTAAGCCGATTTAATGCCGACTGAAAAATCTCGCTGTGAATGGTTCATTGAAGGGCTTCATCCAAGACCTAAGGAAGTACTGTTAGGTATGAACCTGTCAGTTTATCAAGTTGCGGTAAATAGAGCAAAGGCTATGGAAAAGGCCTATCTAGAGCGAGTTAGAGATCAATCATCTCAATCAACTAAAAGATCTAGAGAATCATTTGTTTCAGTACAATATAAACGAGGTAGAGGTTATCGTCAACAAAGCAAGACTGGAACTGGATCTATTCACGGAAATCTTTTTTCTAAAAGAGCCCAAGCTTCTCAGATGTCTACTGCAAGCTCGAAGAAGTCAGAAAAAGCTTCTAAACCAGAATGTGAGCATTGTAGGAGGAAGCATGGAAGGGTTTGTTGGATTATTACAGGAGTCTATCTGCGATGTGGTCAGATGATACATTTTGCTAGAGAATGTCTGCGAGGACAGACAAAGAACCCTATCCAGTCAGAACGATCTGCAGTAGCTCCACCTAGAGGCTGTGGTCGTGGTGGAACTGGACAAGCTAGAACAACAAACCAATTTGGATCAGAGGTGGCATCAACACGAGAATTTTGAACCCCAGCTTGAGTGTATAATATACGCACAGATGAGGACAAGTATGATTCGGATATTATAACAGGTACTTTCTGACTTTTTGGTGAATATGTGTTTGTTTTAATTGATTCTGGTTCTACTCATTAGTATATTAGCTCCAAAGTAATTACTAAAAGAATAATTCCCATGGAGACTATTAGTAGTGATGTGATTGCCAGTAATCCACTTGGTCATAGTGCTAGAGTGACCCGGATATGTAAGAATTGTACCTTAGTGATTTAAGAGATTGAATTTCCAGTGAATTTAATGGAGCTACCATTCCATGAATTTGAGATTATTCTAGGAATGGACTGGCTATCTGCATATGATGTAGTTGTTAAATGTAAAAAGAAGCAATTAGTACTTCAAGGACATGATGGTTCTG
Organism: Hibiscus mutabilis; assembly: GCA_019671005.1. Taxonomy (NCBI): domain Eukaryota; kingdom Viridiplantae; phylum Streptophyta; class Magnoliopsida; order Malvales; family Malvaceae; genus Hibiscus; species Hibiscus mutabilis. The sequence goes on from CM033736.1 coordinate 39,116,559, forward strand.
AGGTAGTTGTAGTGGGAAAAATAAATGATTGCCTAAACTCAGTAATCTCTGCAGCAATGGCTCAAAGAATGTTAAATAATGGGTGTGAAGCGTATTTAGTTAGTGTGGTGAATACACAAGTAGCAATCAAGAAATTGGAAGATACCCCAACTGTGCGAGAATTTCCAGATGAGTTACCAGGATTACCTCCAGATAGAGATGTACAATTTGGAATAGATGTGTATCCTGGAACAGAGCCGGTATCGATGGCACCCTATAGGATGGCGCCAACAGAATTAAGGGAGCTGAAAGCTCAATTACAAGAATTATTAGATAGAGGCTATATTCGACCGAGTGTGTCACCATGGGGAGCCCCCGTGTTATTCATAAAGAAGAAGGATTGATCTTTACAATTGTGTATAGATTATCGACAACTGAATAAGGTAACAATAAAGAATAAGTATCTGTTGCCAAGAATTGAAGATCTATTTGATCAGTTCAGAGGTGCTGCCGTGTTTTCAAAGATTGACCTTTGATCAGGCTATTATCAGTTAAAAGTAAGAAAGAAGATATACCAAAGACAACATTCAGGACTCGTTATGGACATTACGAGTTCTTAGTAATGCCGTTTGGACTCACAAACGCTCTTGCCGTATTTATGGACTTGATGAATAGGGTGTTTCAACCCTACTTGGACCAGTTTGGGGTGGTGTTTATAGATGATATCTTGGTATATTCTAAGACTGAAGATGATCACGATCGACATATCCGAGTGGTATTATAGACATTAAGAGATAAATAGCTTTATGCAAAATTTTCCAAATGTGAATTCTAGTTATCCGAAGTAACTTTTCTTGGATATGTCGTATCTGCTGATGGAATAAAAGTGGATCCCAAGAAGGTACAAGCTATTCTTGAATGGGAAGCACCAAAGAATGTCTCGGAAGTTAGAAGTTTCTTGGGATTAGCTGGATACTATAGACGATTTGTTCAAAACTTCTCTATCATCGCCATGCCACTTACTCATCTATTAAGGAAAGATGTTTCTTTTGTATGGACAGAGAAGTGTCAAGAGAGTTTCGAAAGAATAAAGAAAGTTTTAACAGAGGCACCAATATTAATTCAACTAGAGCCGGGAAAAGAGTACATTCTGTATAATGATGCATCCCATAATGGTTTGTGTTGTGTATTAATGCAAGAAGGACGCGTTGTAGCTTATGCATCGCGGCAACTCAAAACTCATAAGAATAATTACCCAACTCATGATTTGGAGATGGCATCAGTGATTTTTGCACTGAAATTTTGGAGACATTATCTATATGGTGAAAAGTGTCATATCTACATTGATCACAAAAGTTTGAAGTACTTGATGACACAACGAGATCCGAATCTGAGACAACGAAGATGGGTTGAGTTTTTAAAGGATTACGATATGGTTATCAATTATCACCCTAGAAATGCTAACGTAGTAGCAGATGCTCTTAGCCAGAAAACATTTTCTGTTCTACGCGCAATGAATACACAACTATCTTTGGGACAACATGGTTTTTTAACAGCAGAGTTTCGGCTTAAGCCAACTTTTCTGGATCAGATTAAAGATTTACAGCTTTCGGATGAAGAATACCTTGAAAGAGGAAACAAGCTGAATCTGGGGAAGCGCAAGACTATGAAATCAAGTCTGATGATTGTTTATACTATCGAGGGAAGTTTATATTCCTGACAATGGTGAATGAAGAAAGAAATTTTAACAGAAGCTCACTATTGCCCATTAACTATGCACCCAGGAAGTAATAAGATGTATCAAGATTTGAAAACCCGCTATTGGTGGCCGGGAATGGAAAGAGCAATATCAGAGTTTGTAGCAAAATGTCTGACATGTCAACAAGTTAAGGCAGAGCATCAAGTACCTTCTGGACTGTTACAACCTATCTTTATTCCTCAGTGGAAATGGAAAAAAGTGACTATGGATTTTGTAAAAAGGCTACCAGTTATGCCCAGCAAAAAGAATTCAATATTTGTCGTTGTGGATCGTTTATCGAAGTCTGCACATTTTATTCCAGTTCGTGTGGATTATTCAATAGATAAGTATGCAGAATTGTATATCAGAGAAATAGTACGACTACATGGTGTTCCAGTATCGATTATATCAGATAGAGACCCGAGGCTTACCTCGAGGTTTTGGGGAGCATTACACGAGACACTAGGAACTAAATTAAATTTTAGTACTGCATTCCATCCGCAAACAGACGGGCAGCCAGAACGAACGATCCAAATTTTAGAAGACATGTTGCGAGCTTGTATTATTGAGTTCACTGGATCGTGGGAAAAGTATTTGCCATTAGCTGATTTTGCATATAACAACAGTTATCAGACAAGCATTAAAATGGCACAGTTTGAAGCACTTTATGGAAGAAAGTGCAAAACTACTCTTAATTGGTTCGAATTACAGGATCGAAATGTTCTTAATGACCCAAAAACGAGTGGGATTACTTTAACCTGAGAAATGGAAGATAAGGTGAAGATTATTCAAAATAATTCAAAGCAGCCGTAGATCGAAAAAAGGCTTATGCATACAAAAATAGAAATGGTGTTGAATTTGAAGTTGGAGATAAAGTTTTCCTAAAGGTCTCACCATGGAAGAAAGTACTACGTTTTGGTCGAAAAGGGAAACTAAGTCCCAGATTCATTGGACCTTATGAAATTCTCAAAAGAGTTGGACCAATGGCTTATCAACTGGCCTTACCTCCAGAGATGAGCAAGATCCATGATGTATTTCATGTATCTCTATTGCGAAGGTATCGATCAGATCCCCCGCATGTTATTATTCCAGAAGAGATTGAATTGCAACCTAATTTAACATATGAAGAAGAACCTGTGGAGATTTTATCTTATGGAGTCAAATAATTGAGGAATAAGAAAATTCCATTAGTCAAAGTCCTTTGGAGGAACCACAAAGTGGAAGAGGCAACCTGTGAGGCCAAGGAAAAAATGAGAAAGCAGTACCCGAAACTATTTAAATCAGGTACATTTTAAATTTCGAGGACGGATTTTCTTAATGGGAGAATTGTAGTACCCCAAAATTTGCTAAGTTGTTTAAGAGTCATTTAGTACTAAGATAATGGCTTAAAAGCTAACTTAGTGACTAAAATGACAAAATATAAAAGTTAGGATTTCTTTAATTATGAATTCTAAGAAAGAAATTTCTGAGAATTTGGAGTACCGTGTGAAAGAGAGTAAGCAAAATAGGGTACTTGCAAAGTTTGGTAATACTCCAAGGAAAAATTGGAGTGGGAATTCAAATTTAAAGTTTAGTGACCAAAATGATAAGTTTTCAAACTTGTATGGTACAAGTCGAAATATGAAAAGTTGAAGGACCAAAGTTGTAATTTCCCAAAAGTTAGGTGTTTTATTTCATAAATAGATAGATCACCTATTGGTGTGGATCGAATGTGTAATTACTGGTTTGATCCGATATTTCAAATATTACGGAATCACAGTTAAAGTTTAAGTGCAATTTAGATATCCGGATCGAACTGCAAAGTTAAGTGTGCTCAAGCTAGAGTAGCACTAGGATGGGTGACCTATTGGGAAGGTCTCATGTCAGTACTTGAGACTAATAAAAAGGAATTAGTTCGAGTTAATATTATTCGTATGGATAACTGATAAAGGATTATTAAGACAATTTTATCCGTTAAAGATTTCGGGTAAATTATCAGTATATTGGACTAAGTCAAAATTTCAAGATTTTGATTTTTACAGAATTATGGAATATTTTGTATATCAATAATTTTTATTTATGGAAGTTAGAAATATGAGAATTTCATATTTGATGCGATAGTTCGAAAAATAGAAAATCGTAGTAAGTGATTATCAGGTAATCAAATTGAATTGGAATTTCAAAGACAGATCCATAAGTCATGGAAAATTCATAAAATATTATTTTTATGAATATTTTAATGATTCTAGTTAGATTCTAACTAGACTTGGTTCTATTTTTACAAGATGGCAAATTTGAAAATAAAACATAGTTTGAGGGTTATTCGGACTTAAGAAATTAAATGAATTTAATATTAATTTAATTAATACATGTGGCACTAATAAAATAAAACATGAACAAATTTGTTCATCTTCATCCTCCCATTTTCGAAACCAACAAGAGAAAGAAGAGGAAAAATACACAAAATTTTCCTAGGCATTTTGAAGGCTCCAAAGTTAGAATCAAGGTATGTTGCTTTGGAAAAAATGATCTATGCTTAATGCTCTTTCTATTGATATTAATTTTGCATAGTAATTTGAATAATTATTCATGATATTGATGAGATAGAAAATAGGGTTTCATGTTCTATGTTGAGATTGAAGTATGATTTAAGCAAATCAAGTATTCCGGAGTTGAAATCAAGCTTAAATTTAGATTAATTTCATGTTTGAAGACATAAACCCTAACCCTAGAATTTGGGATTTTATTTAGGGTTTTGAAATTGATGATGGAAATGAAAGATTTATGATATTAGAAGCTTGAAAGATTTATGATATTAGAAGCTTGATTGTGATGTTAGAATGAAAAATCCCCAACTAGTTCTTTAAGTGGCCATTTTGGTATACATGAGGAAATTTGGAGAAATAATGTGAAAATTATCCTAGTGATGGATTTGAAGAGATTATGAATTTAGAAGCTTGATTATGGCATTGGGACCAAAATAAAGTCCTTGAAAAGTTTAGACACCCAATTTTCCATATAGGAATAAATTGGGGTTTTAAGTGTAAATTCTTGGAAATGAAGAATATATGTTGGAAAAATTATTTTGAGCATATTAGAATATTGTTTGAATGAAAAACAATCTTGGAGAAGTTTACTGACCATTTCGGACAAGGACTAAAATAGAAGGGAAAATCTGAGAAAAATTGTAAAAATGTTGGATTGATTAATTAGCACAAGTTTGCAAACTTTTGTGTAGAATTAGTGACTAAAATGTCACTTTAACAAAGGTTAGTGGATTGAAGGACATTGAGTAAACGTTAATGGAAAATGTTAGAATTATGGAGTAATTGTGATTCGGGCTTGAATAAATTGCAAAAGTTGCAAAATGGTCACTAGGAACCAAAATGAACTTTTCGGCTGCTAAGGGAGAAAAAGAGAAAAATTTGGAAATTTTCTATATTCGAATAATTATACTAGTATTTTATAGTTAAGCAGTGTTAAATTAAAAAGAAATCTAACATGTATATTATTGTATATGTTCGGAGGGTAAATTTGCAGCATCCGAGCAGGACAAGGAAATACGATATAAAAGAGACAAGGAAAAAGTAGTTGATTAACTTAGTGAGGCCCGGTATTGTGCATAGCCCAGGTGAATGCATTATATGCATGCATGACATGTAAATAGGACGACTTGCGATAAGTCGACCTTGATATTAATAGAAAATGTACGTTGATCAAATTATGCAAATGGCATATGGAATACATGGATATGGCATAATGATTTATCTAAGATAAATCAGATTTTAGATTTTGGGTATGAACTGCCCATTATCGAATTATGGATGATAGTATTGATTGATTGGATATTGAATGTGAAAATATTATATTGTTATGCCCATGTACTAGTGTGAGAGTCTTTGGTATAGTTGGATATCCATAAAGTCCTAGCAACTGCGTCATAGTACTACGGTGCGAGATAGACTCCTCGGGCTCGAGATAGACTTTACGAAGTCGAATTAGACTCTACGGAGTCGGTTCAAACACAACGGTGTTACATAGCACAAAATGTGCGAGTATGAATCCTCGAGTACGTACTCATCTTATTCGCTTCGGCGATGCGGACGCTACGGCGTCGTAGACAGTACGGTGTCGTGATGACTCGCGTACCATAGCATCACATGAAATTGTACTTTGGGTTATAATTCAGGAAATGCTTTTATGCAGGTAGATAGGCCAATATGTTTATCGTATTTATCACCGATAAAGTAAGAATGATGTTACGACTTTGAATATTTATAACTACATGCAACCATGATTCATTGAAATAAGTTAGTTTCTCATTTACCATGATAAATGATGAAATGTTATAAATTATACAGAGAATTGCATGCCATTTTTACAGGAATGATGGTATTTATGTTATTGGTTTATATTGTAGTTTACTACCTAACCTATTTTTGCTCTACATGTGTAAAATGGATGTCATTTTCATAAATAATTTAATCTAAATATTATTTTATTAAATAATTTAAAATAAAATTATTAGAGTAGAAATGTCAAACTTTGACTGTCGAATCAGAGGTCCCTTCGGCACAATATTTTCAACAATTTTTTGACTATCGAATCAAAAAAAAAAAAAAAACAATACCGATCAATCACAGATAGCGTTTCAAACGAACGTTTTTACACTTGATTTGGTCTTAAAAAGGTGTTTTGGAAAAGGTAAAATTTTTAACTTTTCCTCAAACAAACGTTTTCACCTAAATCGCCGTTTGAAAATCCATGCCGAACGAATTTATAATGTTCTTCGGGATCAACATCACTCACGATATCATCAATATGTCTTCCTCCAATGAGCTTCACTGGAAACATGATCTCAGTTTATTTAGATGAGAAATAAAAAGAATCGCTATTGATTCATATTTATTTTTAATTTTTCTAAATTATTTGGTCTGATTAAATTATAGTATCTATTCATTAATTATAATTCTTTAAAAATGATTATACTCCGTGTAGATAAGTTTTTTTGAACCTGAATCACTTAAAAATATTAACATATTTTTTACTGAGATTATTTAATAGATTCATTTCATATTTATTTTTAATTATTCTCATTGTTGTTAGAACAAAAAAAAGGGGTTCACATTGTCTCTTGGGTACAATGACAAATTCGGTGGAAAACGTAGTTTTGGTATTTAAAAAAGAATGACGATTATTGTGGTCCAGATTTATTCTCATCACAGTTTACTTTAAAACATTATAATAATCACAGTCGTAGTTATAAAATAATTTTTAAATAGCACTCACAGAATGTGTCAAACAAATAAAAAAGAGTGATTTAAGTAACTGAAATTGATTTTCTAAAGGTTTAATGACGATATTGTCTTTGAGATTTTTTTAATTAATTTTAGTTTCTAAATATTTTTTGGGTGAATTTGTTCTTTATTTCAAACTCAACCACAATATCCTGTAAAAAAACAATCAGCCTATAAACTATCTATACAAACCAATCTGTAAACTCAACAGCAGAAGAAAAAAACTATATATTCGTTAAATTAACTGGTTTTAATGAGTGAAATTAAAACTTTTAAATTGAAGATAATTCACTTTTTTTAAATTATTAATGTTAATCTCAATCATCTATTTACACTATCCCAATAATCTAAAAAATTTATAAAATTCTTTTAAATTTTATATCGTGTCAACGGATCCTAACTATTGTAAAAAATCTCTCTCTATGTATATAAAAGTTCAAAAAAAATTCTATTCAAATGTTATTGAAGTTTTCAAAGGCATCTATCATCTATGTTTTTTTTATCGGCCTATTTGTAACTCAAACTTATCCTACTTAACTAGGATTTATTTTTAATTAATAACAAAATTTTATTTGATTTTAGCTGTTAATCTTTTACACTAATACATGTTAATTTCAATATGGGACAATGAAAAACAAATAAAAGGATTACGAAAATTTTCAGCACTTAGATTAAAAACGGAACATCCCTTCCTGTAGTTTATTTTCTACTTGCCTTTACATTCCTAAATTGTTATTAAATTTAGGCCAGTAAACGAACGAAACAAACACAAATGAGAGTATGTTCATATTCGTTCGTTTAATTTTAACTGAATAAACGAACGAACACGAACAACTAAACGAATATAATTTCTTGTTCCTATTCTTTTGTTAAAGAATGTTGCTTATTCGTGTTCGTTCGTTAAAATGATAAATAAACGTAAACGAACACAAACGAACATTGAGTATTATTTAATTTTTTTCTTAAGAAGCCTGAAGCTTCGTACATTGAGTATTGTTAATTTTTTTCTTTTTATTTCGTATTTTTAATATATGTTTTTAAAATGTTTTAAATATAATACTTATATTATGAAATTAATAAATATAAATGGACATATGTAAATAAATTTAAACGATCGGATTACCGAACGTTCACAAATGTAAATGAACCAACGAGCCATTTATTCGTACTGATTCATTTAATTAAACGAACTTAAAATCTTGTTTATATTTATTCGTTAAATAAACATAAATAAATTTTCTGCTGAACAGTTCATGAACAATTCGTTCAACGTTTAAGTGTTTTTAAAAACATATTGGTTCTTTGATAGCCACAAATTTAAAAAGACAGATTTCCAATCTTTTCAAATATCTTATCGGGTTTCAAATGAGATGGTTCTTTGAGTGTTTTTTTTAACTATTGGTTCTTTGAGTGTTTAAGCGTCGTATTGTGTGGTGGTTTTTATTTTATTTATTATTTTTATTTAATTATATTTTATTTTATGTTTGTGAAAAAAAACATTCATTATTTTTGTCCTATCCTATCTTATCACAGAAGAAGTAGAAATCAGAGTTGTGCACATTTGTTGCGAACGGTTGTGGGACTTATTCACGAATTTCTTCCCTTTGGTTGTTTTATGTCATTAGACTTTTTGAAAACCAAATGCTTAAATCACTTTCTATTTGTTATTATTTTCTGGGTTTGACACATTCTGTGTGCTATAGATATTTTTTAATAATTTTAATGTGATTATAAGGTAATATCCATTCATACATATTTTTAATTTTTTAACAATATGTACACACCTTATAGACAAAACGATTTAAATTCAAATCTCTTAAGATGAACACATTATCCTCCTTTCCACTGAAATTATTTGTTGGTTTACTGTACTATAAATCTAAATCACAATAATTATGTTTTTTAAATAATAAAACTACGTCGCATTTATTATTGTTATTCATGAGACAATGTGAACACATTTTTTTTTGTCTAACAACAAGAGCATAATTAAAAGTTGACATTTCCTACAATATTTTAAGGGTAAAGTACACAAATGATCACTAAACTATCTCAAAAAATATAAACTGGTCATCAAACTTTTAAAAGTTATATAATGAGCATTAAATTTTAATTTTTGTTACAATGGTCACTGAGCTGTTAATTGTTGTTAACTGGTTGGTATGACAGTTACAAAATTTGTATAACAATGCAGTTAATCCTTAATATTTACACATTCAGTCAGTTTAGACATCAATAATAAGGGTTAAATTATGACTAAATTGATTGAATGTGTAAATATAAAAGATTAAATATGTTATTATTTAAATTTTCGTAACTGTCACGTCATTCACTTAACGACAGTTAACAGTTCAGTGACCATTTTCTAACAAAAATTAAAATTTAATAATCTTTTTCACATTTATATTTGAGAATAATTATATTTTGTCTTGTTGTAAATAATTAAGGAGCATTAATGGGCGGATTAAAGGTTTTCCTAAGAGCAATTAATTAGTCTTTACCTTTACCGTGAAAAAAACCTTGAAATTGGAGACATAAAAAATTGTCGTTTTTATATATCATTAAATTAGAAAATTAGAAAATTATTGGGTAATGGGTTAATGGTAATTCAATTAGAAAATTATTGGAAAAAAATTAATTTAAATTTTTAATTAATATTATTGTAAATGTATTTTTATCCTTTCATGTTTTTATATATATCATTAAATAAAATAATTAAAAAAAAACATGAGGATCAGACACGTGATGAATGAATTTATTATATACAAATTTTTTATCCTATCACCAATAATAATTGATAACGAAAGTTAACAAACGAGCGATCATTTTGTAACAAAAAGACAATAAAAGTGATCATAATGTAACTTTTAAAAGTTAAACAATTAAAATAATAAAAATTAAAGCAAAAGATACCATTACTATAATTTACCCAAGAAAAGGGACATTTTAGCTTCTTTTGATAAATTAGAATTTTTACTCAATTATAGCTTTATTGTATTTTCCTAAAATTTGATACTTTTTATTTTAATTCTCGAAATATTATATTTTTTAAGGTATCCTAATAGTCGGATTCAATAGAATCCGACTATGAACAATGTTTTCCCCAAAAACCCCTAAAAATTGTCTAAAGTTGAATCATCTTGAACTAGTCTTTAGTTTTTTTTTGAAATTTATTGTTCAAAGTCGAATTCTGTTAAATCCAACTTCTACGATACTGTAACAAATATAATATTTCAGGAATTAAAATAGGAAGAACTATATTTTAAAACAATATTTATAGAATTCCTCATGATAAATTTGATAAAATAATGGGAAAAAAATAAAGGCCAGTTTTGTCAGTCGCGTCACATCACGTGACCTTCTCCTTGGATTTGTTTCTATATATACAAATGTCCCCTACAGCATTGATCCATTCATTTCCTCTTTTGAACCATTCACAAAATTAACAAATAAATTTACATATATATATCGTCAATTTAATTGTTTGAACTATTTAGAATGGGAAGAACTCCATCGTTCACTTCAGATGGTTTGAAGAAAGGAGTCTGGACTACTGAAGAAGACCAGAAGCTCATTTCTTACGTTCAGAAACATGGCGAAGGTTGCTGGCGTTCCCTGCCCCAGAAAGCTGGTAAATCATCAGATCTTCTATATTATTTGAATTCGAGTGTATCGGACGTGGGAGTGCTTAAACTTATATACTTTAAAATTTTGATTTGTATTTTTAAGGAAAATGCATATCCGGTACTCATGCGATCTGAATTTGTGTTTGATATGAAGATCAGGGATGAATCCAGAGAGTATTTGGACAGTCGCACCCTGAAGTTTTTAAACTTTTATATATTTTATATTAAAATAAAATATAATATCGAGAGAGTATTTGGGTAAGTGCAAGTGATGATGTAATTTTAGTTTTGCAGGTCTTCAAAGATGCGGGAAGAGCTGTAGATTGAGATGGACTAATTATCTAAAACCTGGAATTAAGAGAAGAGAATTCACACATGAGGAAGATCAAACCATTATTGAACTTCATGCTCAATTAGGCAACAGGTCTGGTCACTACCAAGCTGGAAATTGCTTTTAAATCAATTCATTGATTTAACTTTAGCTTTCTCTAGAATATTGTATAACTATTATTTATTGGTATGATTTATTGTTTGATTAATTTAAATTGAATACTTGAGTGATTTATTATGATTGGATTATGTATATATTTGTATAGTTTTAAAAAGTTCATCTGCCCTTTTCTGTGCTCCTTTATATGTCCTAACAAATATATCAATGAATAGAAGAACTCGACTCGAACTTTAAAACCGGTCCACTAATTACTAAAAAGTTCGAGTTATTTGAATTTCCATTATATAACTCAAATTTTATTTAACATTTTTTTTAGATGAGTCGAGTTTATGAAATTACGAGTAGAGTCAAGACGAGTCAAATTTTTTTCACGTCGAGTAGAGTCAAATAATTCATTTTTTTCAATTCTAGTTTTACCCATCCCTAAGGTGTGTATTAATGATTTTTTAGTGTTTTACCAATTATTTCTGTTTTATTAATAATATATATCGTATAAAATTACTAGTCGGACATATAAAGCGAAAGGGGCATACGAATATAAATGAGATAATTTATATGTGCAAATTGTTAGCATAATCAATCTGACGTATGTATTTATATGTTTTTATTTTCATGAAGATAGGCAACAATAGCCAAGCACCTTCCAAGAAGAACAGATCAGGAAATTAAAAACCATTGGCACGCTCAACTCAAGAAACGCTTAGCTAAAACAAATATACATCCAACGACAACCAACGACAACTCATCCAGTAGAAACTCCGATTGTACCATCGTCAATGCCAATGACCCCAAGGCTGACACAGAATGTGCTAAACTACAACAATCTGAACCCAAAAGGCAACGCAAAGCTTCAACATTGCTACTCAATAAGTTAGCCGCCAGGGTTACCCAATGTGTAGGCCCTCTACGAGCTCCCCAAGCTCTACAACCAATGCCATTCAACGGCAACATCATACTTTCCCACCCCTTTTCAAGTTGTACGGCTTCAGAAATATCAGATAATGATATCATTGGCTCACTCACAACAATGGAATCAGGAAACACCATTGACGAAGGTGTTTTAAACGACATTATCGCTTCGGAATTTTCTTCATTGAGTTGCGTCGATGAGCTTAATGATCTGCAAAATGACGAAAACATTGTAACAAGAGAAATACAAGTTGAGAATCATAGTGATTCTACAACTGTTGACTACTATGAAGGACTTTGGGACGATGATGTAATTATAGATGATGATGATCATATGATATTTGATACGATGAGATCTCTAGGATTTTATGACTCTAACCTATTTAGTTCAACTGATGATAGTCCTTGAAATGTATATTCATGTATGAAGGGGGAAATAATGTTTCTTTGTCTTGTCCAAGACCCTACCTTGATATCCTTGAATAGGTTTGTGCATTATATATACAGCACAAATTTTAAAACAATGCGTGTATTTATCCGATATTCATTTAATATATATTTCAATATTTGGGGAGAATCTAAAGAACGGCAAGTTAGTATACGGCTAATAACGGCAGGATGTTAGAGTCATTAGATGGGAAAACTTTTGATTTTCACCGTTAGATTTAGATTCTAAAAAAACACGAAAACGGGAAGAGGTTGCTGTCGGTAAGTTCTGAACTTAGTAAATTGTATCACAACTTTATGGGGATAACATTTGTGTTGCAACGTCAAAATTTAAAATAACACATTAGTATCGAAACTCTGTGATATGTACCGGAACCGGTAGTTAAAAGTATAAACCAAAATTGTTAGTAAAGTTTGCGACAGTTAACGTTGGCAGAAGATGTCTTAGAATTTGATAATGAGGACCGAAACTCTCATATGTGAAAGTAACATTTTATGGTTATTGAGTAACAATATACGTTTTTCTCATGATATCGAAACTTTTGTACACGTTCCGAAACCCGTAGAAAATGTGTAAACTATAAATGTTTAAAGTCCTTTTAACAATACTTATTTGTTTAGTGTGTTTCGGAACTTAATTATTCGTACCGAAACCTGAGGTATAGTATGTTTGATACAAAAAATTAGATGTAGAAACCGTAAAAGTGAAGGAAGTAGATAACATATTAGGTCGAATCTCTAAGTATTCGAATTCATAAACGAGTTTCGCAACATAAAGTAGATTATTATAATATTATCGGTCTAACGATTCATATTTCTAGTTTTTTTGTAGGTCACGCAACGTATCGGTTCTTCTTAGAATGAGAATCGAACCTTCATTTTCCCACTAAAAATCTAGAGAATCCTCTCAATTTGTGAAAAATATTTCAGTCAGTATAAAGGATCGAAACCTCAATTTAGGTCTGCAACTGAACTTGTGCAATCGTTTAAACTGAATATTATGTCCTATTTACTTGAAATCTAGGGTTTTGTTTTGATTTTGGTATGGAATTGCATTTCTTGTTGGATGAAATCTATTTAAACTGAATATTATATCCTGTTTGTTTTTTTTTGAAAATGTTACCCTTTCCATCGCTTTGAACTTAAAAGGTTAGATTTGTTTGTAATAAAGATGAGTTTATTTATGAGTTGGTTTCTTTCTGCAGTAATTCATGTGAAGATTTAATCCTTAGGATGACAATTTCAAATTTGAATCCCATTTTTGACGAAGTTGCTGAGAAAGTTGGCGATAAAGTTGATAATGAAGTTGCCATAGTTGGTGAAGAAGTTGGGTTTGAGATGTTGGCCATATGTGATAAGCCGTACGCAAAAAAACATGTTTTCTTTTCATTAAGTTTTAGTAAGTTGATATTTACGTATTCTTATTGCATCTCAAAATGAACGATTGAATGTATAGCTTTGTTATTTTCATGTTTTACAGTAAAGGTGAATGTATAAGAAGGAAGCAAACTAAGGAAAATGTGACTACTAAGGTAGGTTTCAGTGGATTATGATGTGTAAAATCTTAAATTCATTTGAATTTGTCATACGTAGGTTAGGAAAGAGTTAGGCAAGAAACGAGAGAACATGCTAAAGGAAGACAAACAACCTTACAATGATGAAACTGAGAAGGAGAAGGCGGCATACAAAGAGTATAAATCAGGACAGCCGAAGAAGGTAAGAGGGAATAACAGTATAAAGGCATTCTTTGTTTGATACAGTAAGATTGACGTAGGAACTTATCCCTTATAGATATCTTTTGACACAAGGTGTAGTTAAAAGAAATTGTATGATTTTATTAAAGAAATGAAGACGATGGGGATTGATCTTGTTCTTGATGAAATTGGTTTTAGGGCGTTATTTTTTATAAAATCATACATTCTATGACAGGACCTATATGGGGAATTAATGGAAAGTTTTGATGTTGGAAGGAGTGTTATTGATTTGAAGGACACAACAACACTTTATCAATTGAAGATGTAAAAGCTATATTGGGCCTGAAGAATGAGGATGTTGATGTTCATGAAGTGTTGTCGAGGGAGAATGGTAGAGAACCCGATGCAAAGTATAACCTCAACACATTTTTAACTTATGCAGAAATCAAGCGAGATATAGTGTCTGGTGCTTTTAAAGGGGATGCTTTGAAAGCAAGAGTGTTGTTGTACATTATTGGAGTTTTTTTTGTGTCCTACTGTTGAGATATGCCCATGTGGAGAGTTTTTGAAGTTGTAGTACGACGATTGCTTGCATGGTAAAATGAATTGGGCCAAGTATGTTTACGATACGCTTATTGAGGAAATAAACTATTTTCAAAAGCCATGAAGGCACGTTTACCTAAAAGAGTGTATTGCAATCTTAGAGGCAAAGTTAAATTAACATTAGTTATCAAAAGTCAGTGGAAATGAGTTTTGTCATATTAATGTTGTGTTGTGAATGATATGGAGTTCAGTTTCGACTGTATGATTATTGTAGCGACTATTTTTTCGGAAGTCGAAGGGCCGCTACGAAAAATTAATAAAAATCGTGTGTGGGGGAGTTCCCACTTTTATTGAAAAATGTTTAAAATGGATATTTTAGAAAAACTTGTATTTTTAAAAAATGGAGTCGCCACCGGTCACTACGGTAGACCAGGCACCGTAGAAACAAAACCAGAGATTTTTTTTTAAAATTTGGGTTCGTGAGTTATTTACGGATGGGGAAGGGTTAGCACCCCCATACCACCCAAAATTGGTACCAAATAGATTCATATCGTATTTATAAAGAAAAATAAGAAATTTAGTTTAATTTAATTATTAATTCCTAAAATACATGTTTCGAATATTAAAACTTTGCCTCGATCCAGTTTACCAAAGAAGATGACACCCGAAGACCGGGATGACACTCCCACTAGAATACCGAGATAAAGGCCTAAAACTTTGCGTGAGAAAATTAAACAAGAATAATTAAAATGCGATAAATAAACTAAAATACACGAATTAATAAAAAGTAAACAAATATAAAAAACATGTGCATGTATGAAAAATTAAATATAAATAATTAGAATAAATCATCCACATGTGTATAAACATAACATATATATAGCGTATAACATTTAATATGTATTAATATACAAAAATAACCTAATATGTCTAACACATATATATAAATATAACTTACATAAATAATATAACATATAACACTTAATACATATTAATATTCTACATAATATATATTATAACATGTACATATATTATAAATTACATAAATAATATGATATATAATATATAATATAATACATAATATATAAGATAAATAATACAATATAGAGTAAATAATATGATACATTACTTATATATATAAACAGTAAACAAAAATAAAAAACGCAACATGTATACACTTTAATACATATAATATAACATATAACCTATAATATGACTTATTACCGTATAATATATACACTTAATTAATATATAGATATATATTATAATACATGGATAAACAACAACAAAACAACACATATATCGAGCAAAATAAATAAATAGATAGACAATAATATATTAAACAAAAAACAAAAGGAACATGTATCGAATATAAAAAAATACAAACATAAATATAACAAAAACATAATAAAACAATAAATATAAACAATTAAACAAACATAAATATAAGGCCGAAAATAAAATAAATTAAAAGAACAAGGACTAGAAAGAAATTAACCCATAAAAACAGTTTTTAAAATGATAAAAGGGACCCAATTGAAAAGAAATAAAAGGAATAAGGACTGAACTATAATTTACCCTTTTAGAGTAATTAAAATAAATTTAGGGGTGACATTAAAAACCGACATAAATTTAGAGGGACCATTTGTGTAATTTTCCCATGCGGCAGAGATATTTTGAAAATACCAAGTGGGGCAGAGGGACTTAGTGCGTAATTTAGCCTTTAAAAAATAGATTTAATTAGAATAGGGGTTAAATTGAAAGAAATTGAAAAGATTCAGGGACCCATGGAGGAATTTTGAAATGTAGAAGGGTACCGGGGAACTTTCTGAAACACAGAGGGACTAATGAGCAATTTTACCATTTTTAAAAAATAAAACCAGTATATAAAGACCTATCCAGCATCTTTGAAACACTTTAGCCATTTTAGGATTTCATTTAAAATAAGCCAACCATCCCTTTATTTATTTTCTCTCAAAACCGAAAATCCCTACCCTTGAATATTCAACCCAGCTTGGGATTAAACCCAGAAATCGGCCGCCAGTCGCCATTCTCACCGCCGCCGGCCATCGCTAGTCGGCGCCGAAAAAGCCTTAAACCACCCCAAAACAACCCATTTTCATTTAAAAGCTGAATCTCCCCTTAGATTTTAGGAAAACGCCCATCCTTTCCTAGATCTAAGAAAGGCTGAACCTAAAAAAGTTTTAGACTTTCCCAAAAAAACACCGGTATCCCACTCTGATTCACCCATACGAGGGCTTCTCATAGGAGAAGGAAACGGACGTTGAAAGTATATCCTCCCATCCCTTTTTATTTTATGCTATTTATTATTATTATTTAAAATATGCATGTAAGAAACAAATGAATAGATACCTCTCTGGAATTTCTTTTTTGTTTTTATTGATTTCTTGTGAAAATTTTATTACATCCAACATTACATATATATATTTGAATTTGGATTTGCCTTTGATTGCGTTTTTTGCTTACAAAATAAGCAACATTAAAAGAAAATCCTATTGATGATTTGTTGTTCTGATATCCCCCTTTTTATGTGTTTGTGGCCATATTCGGTGGTTGGAGCCAGTGAGGGGAAGTGTACGGCAGCAGTGGAAACTTCGGTGATGCAGCCACGTGGCGGAGTTGGTGGATGGTTATCGGCCAGAAGAAATCTGGGCCGTTGGATCAGATCTGATCCAACGGCTAAGATGACTTGAAGATCAGACGGCCGAGATGAAGACATGTAGCGCATTGGGATTAGAATGGTCAGAGCCTGCGCCACACGCGCGCGTGAAAGTCGAACGGCTCAGGGAGTGCATCATACGCGCGCCAGCTGAAGGGTCATCTCAGATTGATCTGGACCGTTGGATCAAGATTTGATCCAACAGCCAGGATGAAGGCGGCTGCAAGATAAAAGATCAAATTAGGGTTTTTTATATCAGATACAAAATTAGGGTTTTAGTTATTGGGTTTGGATTTGGGCCGATTAGGCCATGTAATATTATTGGATTCTATTTGTAATTGGGTTGGACTTAATATTATATGGGTTTTATAATTAATAATTTTTAAATTTTTTTATCTGATCTGTTATATATATATATATATTACATATAATAATAATAATAATAATAATAATAATAATAATACTAACAATACATATAATATATACATGCGTATACACTCAATAATACATATATGCAAATTAACATATATATATGCAAACACATATACATATACATACTCATACAAACATTAATACATATTCGTATACGAACATACACATAATATATTAATACACTTATATATAACACATACATTCATACAATCACATATACAATGTACATACATGCACATATTTACGTACATACACTAATATAATTATCTTAATACATGTACATATATTATCACACATGCACACATACACATATATTAATACACAAATATGCATATATATTAATGCTTTATTAACATAATAATTACTTAAAAACACTAATATTATAATAATAATATTAAACACCCAGACAAAAATGAGTGATTACAGCTACCCCTCTTTGCTTGTTCTTGTCAAACACGAAAAAAACAAAGATCACAAGCACTCATTTTTGTCATACTTTCCTATTCTCAGCTTTGTAACCACGATTCCTTATAGAACTTTCCGCTTTTCCTCGGCCAACTTTACAAACATCAATCTTCAATGCCCCGATTTTTACTCGTCTTGACATTGAAGGAAATCTTAACATCATGCCCGAAGGTCTTACTGATGGCCCGAAGGACTTAGGATCTGGATTCACACCGAAAATGGCTACCAATCCCTTATAGTGATGTCTCGGTTTCTACCAATCTTGACATCAAAATAAGGTTAGCATCATGTCCAAAGGACTTACAGATGGCCCAGAGGACTTATGATCTAGATTTACGCCGAAAATGGCTACCAATCCTTTAAAATGATGTCCCGATTTCTATCGGTCTTGACATCAAAATAAAGTTAGCATCATGCCCGGAGGACTTACAGATGGATTCATGCTGAAAATGGATGCCAATCCTTTAAAATGATGTCTCGATTTCTACCGGTCTTGACATCAAAATAAAGTTAGCATCATACCTTGAGGACTTACAGATGGCATGGAGGACTTAGAATCTGGATTCACGCTAAAAATAGCTGCCAATCCTTTAAAATGATGTCCCGATTTCTACCGGTCTTGTCATCAAAATAAAGTTAGCATCATGCCTGGAGGACTTACAGATGGCCCGGAGGGCTTAGTATCTGGATTCATGCCGAAAATGGCTACCAATGGAAATCTTCAAAAGGATCTACCCCTTCAACATGAAGCTGTAGACCGAAATCTCTGGTATTCTTCAAACATTTGTTTAAAATAGGTACAATGCTTTTAAATTAGCATGCCCCTATCTATGTGAAGCATGCAATGTAATACTTTTCTTTTTTCTTCTTTTTTCTCTCTTTTTTCTTCTTTCCTTTTTTCTTGTCTTCTTTTTTTTTCTCTTTTTTTTCTTTTTCTATTTTAGAATCCTATTCCATGAAAGGCCATTCTTTCGGATTTCTTTTACAATATACTCTTTCAATCTTTATCTTTATGGATCGAACACTCCTCTTATATTCTATTCTTCTTGCGCGATCATCTTTTTTTCTTCGGGGTTACCACCCATCTTCGTAAATCCTTATTCTAGTCCCTATATGACTCTTATATAGGGACCCTCGTCATTCTTTCTTCATTGCCCCATCTAATATTGGGCTCAATCATTATCTTCGTTCTTGACCCCCAACACTTAGAGTCTTCAACTATTCTAATCATTAGGGTGAGCAAAACGCCTAAATTCACCAAACTCATCTTTGATTTCAATCTTCATTTTTGGACTTAGAAAGACTTGAAGAAAACCAATTTTGGCTCCTATACTCTTCTATTATGCTCTCGTGTTACCTCAGAGGGTATTGTTATCCCATTCTATCTTAGGCTTAATTTTTCTCGTCTCTAATCCAATCACCCGGAGCCTTCATTTGTCTTAATATTAGGGATAGCAAAATGCCCCCGCTCCCTGAGCTCATTCTTAGATCCAATTTTCTTGAAGTATCTCAGTGGGAACCATCTACAAGTTCTCATACCTGATCAGTCATCCATTCATGTGGTATTGCCTTGCTCGATCTTGGGCTCATTCTGGTCTATCCTGACCCATCATTTGAAGTCTTTTTCTTCTCTTCATCTTAGGGTGTACTACAATCTTAGCCCCTAACTTTTCTTCGTATTTTGAAATTCAATTCCCAACATTTAACACCATGGCTAAAATATGCTTTAAGCCCCTAATCTTTTCGACATATGAATTCATGCCATCAATCCTATCGTAGCCATTGATAGGTCACTCCTCTACGATAGGTCGATCAATCACATCCACGACCTTTACATTCTGAATCTAATCCCTAAAGCAATACATGGAAATCCTTTTGTTTAAAATGTCAATTTGATGATCGTTATTCCAATGAAGGGTGTCCTTTAGATTAACATGCAGTACCTTGAAACCAAAATCTTAATAATAATAATAAATAGAATAGAATCTATGGATATCAAGTGCAAGAGTGTCTCAGATTCAACCTTTCGATAATAATTTTAAGCATAGCTTGTGTCCATAAAGACTTTGAATGTTGTGGCGATTTGAAGTTGTAAAATCTCCCAAGATGACTCGGTTTATCCTCATGATTACCACATTGCTACAAAGACTACTCCTTCTCAATTCTCATTATTTGCTCCGCCCAAGAAAAAATGGACTTGTTTAACCATTAGAGTGCAAAAATATCATTCTAAGAATAGGGTTTTAGGTGCATGTGCATGTTGCTGATCATACTTATGTTATTGTTCATTTCTTTCTGCTTATTCTTTCTCTTCATTCATTCATTATTATTATTATTTTAGGGAAATCAACTCATCACAGTCCTTTGTCTCGAGGATAATGATGGAGCAAACAACACTATCCCGAGGTACTCGATATAGTCATGATTTGAAAATATTACCACCACTCATGCAGCTAGGGTTTTCTTTATTTAGATGGTGCATTGCAACCTTATTTACCTTTTTGCTTCAACCGAGTGCCCTAAAAATTCCACACTCTTATATGAACATGCCTATTACTAGGCTTCAAACATTGGAATGCTTTTTCTCTTATACATTCATCATTATTATCATTCTCAATCGTTAATCATAATCCATTATTACTTTATGCACATTTACTTACATTTCAGTTGTTAATTGCAATCCATTCAGAGAAGTCTACGCTTAGAATTTCAATTTCAAGCAACTCTATGTGATTAAATTTGGAGCTTTTTCCTTACTGAATGTCATCGAAGGAGTAGCATTCTTGCTTTGCTGACCAGAGTCTGTTAGGGAAAATTAAACCTCATCATTATCACAACATCTAGTTGACCTCAGAATCGATGTCACATCTAGCAATTGATATCCAGTGACCTACTAAGGCAAGAAGAGATATACATATACGTGCTTTCAAGGTCATTGTATGTAAGCAAAATGAAATTTCATTGGAATAGAAATCATCAAACATGACATGTGCCCTTTACAAAAAGATCTCTGCTACATTCGAGCCAAAGGTAGTAGAGTTGGTTCTATGCATTACTTCAAAAGAAAACTCAAATGCAGATATGTCCTAACAAGCTAACATCTAGCTAAAACATGAACATGGCAAAAGATGGGGCTTCTCAGGGCCAAAGATTCATCGGCCTTATCCTTTTTGCCTTTTCAACTGCTGAAACAATTTACTCTTTTCGCTCTTGCATCCACTGTTTCACCATTTCCTGCGTCAGCCTTCCATCATGCACCAACTTCTTGATCTCTTCTAATAATGCCCTACACCTCTTGGTGGCATGCCCCGGTGCCCCCATATGAAAATGACAAGTACTACCATGGTCACAACTGTGGGAAGATGAATCGGGTGTAATCTTTATCGGTTTGGGAGTGAGATAGCGACCCTCCACTAAATGGGGAAATAAGTATGCAATAAGGACCCCAAATATTTCTAAATCTGCACCTGTTCGAGGAATCTTTCATGGAAAATAGGGAAAATTAGCGAGCCTTCTTCTCTTGTGATTTCGAGTACTCTGGAGACAACACTCATTTACCTCTTTTTCTTCTTCTGCCTTATCTTCGGTTTGGTCCTCAGGTCTAGACCCTAACTTTCCTTCTTGGATTGCATACTCTATCATTTCTCCAATCAACATAAAATCCTCAAATTTGCTCCTTGACTTTTCAAGAATTATATCGAAGAAAGGAAGGGGAAGAGTTGCATGAAACAAGGGCGTCATCTCCTCTTCGGCTATGGGAGACTGAACTTGGGCCGCAAAACACAGCCATCTCAGAGCATAATCCCTGAAGCTCTCTTTTGACCTCATTTTCAAGCTCTGAAGGAATTGTCGACTTGGAGCTAAGCCTAAGGCATATCTGTATTGGCTCAGAAAGGTGTTGGCCAGGTCGTCCCATGATCGAATCTGATTTTTGCCTAGCCGATTGTAACATATCAAAGCGGGTCCCGTCAAACTATTATGAAAATAGTGGATCAATAGCTTTTCATTCTTTAAGTGGCCCTCCATCTTTCTGCAGAACATGGTCAAGTGCACTTTCGGACAATCGGTACTGTCATACTGCACGAATCTGGGAATCTTGAAATCCGAAGGAATGACCAAATCAGGGAGTAGGCAAAGCTCCCTTGTATTGAAAACATCCATTTTTTCTTTCTTTTTGAGCTCTCTCTTAACTCTATCCTCTAATTGGTCCAGTTTTGTTCCATTCTTCCTTTCCACTGGTTCTCGAATACTGCCATCAAGACCGTAAAATTTAGTATTATTTAACTAATGCATGGAATGCTTTATAAATGTCTAAAATGTCAAAGGCAAAGAGTAAATATAAACTACTACGATAAATACAAATGAGACGTTGATTCGCCGATATTCCTTTCGGAGAATTTTTATAAAGATAGGATGTATGAATACAAAATACTGATAATATCCTACTGGCATCTGTTAGCCACTTTTCTTGGAGCTAATGCATACTCTGTACCCTACTTCTGTCTCTTCTCCATTTGCTTCGTATTCAGATTATTTTTAACCGTAGTATTGTCAATCTCTATACATTACAGAACATCTTCCCTTTTATATAAAATATCCCCTAATATGAAATATTTTTGAATCAACTAAATGCAAACATAAATGTGATAAGGTATTAGTCGCAAAATGATCGTCGTAGAAAGACTTTAATTGAACAAAAAGGCTTGTTACATCAGATTTCGGTCTTGTAAACTTTACAAATATTGATGAGCTCTAGCCCTTAACTTTTGGACATCGTCCAACAAACGAGCAATCTTCCCTTCATGGCCTAGTGTAGGATTTATGTTCTGGCTCAATAGCATAGCTGCATCGGCCACATCTGCCATTTGCTGAGCCACTTTGCGCACCTGAGCGATGACACTCTTCATATCCTTATCACTTTCTTGTATTTCTAACTCGGCTCTTCGTAGCTGAAGAGTTACTTTTTCAACACTTTCATAGCCAGCTTGCTTGTAAGCTTCGGCTTGCTTGTACGCAATGAAATCCTAAGCTGATCTGTTTGTTCCCTGAGCATCGCATTCTCTGTTTGAAATGTGTGGGATTCATCCTCACTCTGCTGCAGACTTGATTTCAGAATCTCGTTCATAGCTAGACTATATGGAATTAAAAAAAGAAACTCAAAGTCAATGTATGACTACTGGAAAGATTCAAACAACTTTGTGCCAGTTGTCCACAACATGGGATATCTGATCAACTTCTCATCCAGTGCTTTTATGAAGGTTTGCTACATATAGAGAGACAAATGTAAGATGCAGCAAGTGGGGGATCTATATTAAACAAAACTTCTAAAGAATTTAAGAGTTGATCAGTGTCATGGCAACCAATTCTCAACGATTTGGTTTGATTCAAGACAACACTTTTAGGAGGGTTTACCAGGGTAAGTATTTCCAATATTGAAAATCAAGTTTCTATACTTACCTCTCTTGTTCAACAAATTTCTGTAGGCAACACACATCAAGTCAAAGCTTATGGATTTTGCACAAGTACCAAACATCCTACCGACATGTGTCCCAAACTCCAAGAGGGCACTACTAATGATGCCACTACCTTTGGAGGATTTTATGGTAAAAAAAAGTACTATTCATACTCACACACTTACAATCCATAGTGGAGAAATCATCATAATTTGAGTTATGACAACATATCATACCCGGATCAACAAGGTGCTTTCTGCGAGCTGCAACCATCATCATCAAAAAACTCATTTTGGAAGATATTTTGTACAAGCTTGCCCACAACTTGGAACAATTTCAACAAGAGACAAGGTCAAGTACTAAAAATCTTGAAATCCAAGTAAGTTAAATCACCTAGTCTCTTAGTCAATCTGAATCTCAAAGTAAGTTATCCTCACAAACAATTGTAAATCTTAAAGAAAATGTGAGTTCTATTACTTTGAGTTGTGAGAATAATTTGCAGGATCCAACCCCTTCTGAATCGAAGGAAAATGAAAGGGAAAAAGGAAGTTCATCAAAACCCATGAGACGATTCAATTTTTGGAACACTCCTTTCCCTGAGAAAGGAACAAAAATGCAAGAAGTAATCGAGAAGGAAGTTGAAGAAAAACCAAAAATCAATCCGATAATGATCTCACCTCCATTCCCTCAAAGGTTTGAAAAGACAAAAAATGGTGAACAAAAAAGAGAAATGCTTGAGATATTCTTTAAAGTCGAGGGTACCTCCAAGCCATCTAAAGAAAAAATCAACTGAGGTCCAGGAATCAATCCAACCAAAGTTGAGCCTCCCGACAAACCTTTCTGGCATTCACCATGGAAAGAGTAAGTGTCTAAATCAATCAAAGACAAACCTGCCGATGAACATCTTCTAGCTTTCCATGATATAAAATAACAGTGAGTCACTTCTAGCCTAAGACGTTAAACAAAGCCGCTACATGGGAGGCAACCCGTGATTTTATTTTAATTTTTTTATTATTCTTTTTTATGAATTTTTAGAGTTTTTTTCTTTTTAGGTACAAGGAGTATAACTAATGGAAAAAAATGCAGTCACACCTCATGTTCTTCAAGCAAAAACAAAAGCAATTCACAATTTAGATGTTCCCACGCTTCTTTTTCCCCATCCACGCCATGAACCATCACATGCCGAATAAGGGAGCATTCTTTTCCCTAAAAACTTTTATTGCTTTATTTTATGCATGATGATTTTAGAACATTAGGGACAATGTTCAGTTTAAGTGTGGGGGTGGAGGCTTTTGGTTGAAATTTTTTGTTGGAATCTTGCTTAGTTTGTCGAAGTTAATAGGAAGGAAATATGTGAATTTTATGCTTATTGATGACTTAGAAAAATTCTTTTCACATTGAAAACTTTTCTTATAATCAACATGTTGAAAGTTTTGAGATTTGGGATCCCAAAGTAAAAATGAGACTGATATGGGGAGCAAATTAGGATTGATATGAACTTTTAGCCTTGCAAATCGTTGCTTGATTAATTGATTCGATAGTTGGATGGATAAAATTGGACACAACATAAGCCATTTTGTGAGATTTGAGCCTAATAAACATACATTTTTTATGCTGTACATTTTTTTCATTTAGTGATTGTCAAGCATGATTAGTTTCTTCTAGAACTTGAAATGTTATACGTGTTTAGACCACATAGGATCGAATTACTTGAGATGATTAAGGCACTTAGGTATGAACCTTGAGCCAAAAAGCCTACCTTGATAAATATACCAATTGGAGAATCACTTTTGAGCCTAAGTCCATTTTTTTGGAAATTAACCATATTATAAGCCATATTCCTTTTTGTTGATTTCCCCAATTTGAACCTGAATTTGAAGAAATACACGCTACACTTACTTAAAGAAGATTTAAGAAAAAGAAAAAATAAAAAGGAGAAAATCTTGAAAAAATAGGAAAAGAAAAAATGTATTGTTTGTTTAAAAAGAAAAATAAAAAAGACAAAAGTGTGAAAAAATAGAATCCTCGTTCTCCCAAAATATCATGTGTATAAAGCTTGAGTGTGTGTTCTTCTATTCAAAAAGCCCAAAAGTCTTTCTCATCATACCTTGTCCCCAGCCTGTTACAACCAAATTCAAAGACCTTTTTATCTTGTAATTCAGCCCAACTCAGTGGTGGAGATGTGATATATTTGCAAGCCTATGGTAAGATTATTTTCCATGCTTTGACTTGAGTGTTGTTGTCCCTTAAACACCTTGAGTGAAAGTGACTGAATCCTTTGTGAGTGTGTTTAATTTTATTCCATATTTGACTTCATGATAATTAATTAGGTGGTTATTTACTTGTACTAAATTGTAATCATGGACTTATTACTTCTCTTATCCTATCTATTTATCGAAAGGACCCTGAATTTTGAATTTCAATATGTTTGAGGATAAACATAATCTAAGTGTGGGCTTATATGATAAGTCTAATATTTTCATATTTTTCACAGATATATACATATATTTTAGTGTTATAATCTAACCACAAATCTATATTTTAACAGGTATTTGATTTTTATAGGGATTTCGGTAGTTAAAGGATAATACATGCTTAGAAGATAAGTTTTAGTTGGATTTGGATTCTAAGGAGAACTTAACACAAGAAGAGGAATTCTACTTCAAGTTGAACTTTCACTTTTATATTATATTTGGAGTATGATAGAGTTTTAAATTAAATCTTATAATAATTCGTTCTCCTAATTGATGTAAATGACTTCTATTACAAATAGGGTCATGAGGAGAAGAGAAATCATCCCTCTCTATATTGAATTCCTCTTTATTTTTAATTGCTTTCTTTCATTAGTTTTTTTATTCAATCATAACACAAATCCCCCTTTTACTTTACTTGTTTATTTATTTTCTATTAAACTTAATCTATTACCATTCCATGTGGATTTGACTCTGCTTATCACTACTACAAGCTAATTTGAGTGGATATTTATTTTTGACGACTTTGACAACCGCTATCAGCATGAGTCTCGAAGCTTCGTGGTTCTAAATGAACCAAGTTGTTGGTAATGGACATGAGAGATCATTACCTCCCTAGTGTGATTCCATGTGGCGGTGATTAAGGGTGTTCATTGTCGAATATCGGATCGAATCTGATCAAGTTTTTTTGGATATCCAATTTTTCAAGTCGACGATATAGAGATCCATATCCGATAAAAAAACGAATATCTGATTATTCAAAAATATAATTTGATTTAACATTTTTTTAATTTGAAGGTCGTATTTATGAAATTTTTAGAATTTCGAATATAACAAACAAAAAAATGCTAAATATAACAAGAATCACATCTATAAAAATTTCTATTTTTTAAATTTTTGGATATAAAAGCATCAAATTATTAAATATAACAAGATTAATATTCATGAAATTTTAAATTTTTGGATTTTCGGATAATCCGAAACTTAAAATATTGCGATCTGTATCTAATTCAAAATTTTTAAAACCGGATCGGATATCTGATCCAAAAATAAAAATCAGATCAGATATTCGAATTTTTAGATCAGATCAAGGGATAATCAGATTGAATCTGACTGGTCAGATATTTTTAAACACCCCTAGCAGTGATGATTATCAGAGACGGTTTGGTAAGATATGAGATATTCTTAACCCACGTAGTAGATATGAGGGCTGAGAGTCTGAAGCTTTAGAGCTTGTAGACAATTAAGAGGTTATTGATGTAATTTTTGGGGAATCGACGAGCTTACCTCCTGATTTCAAACTAGAAATCATGATAGAGGTAATGACGAGTTCGGTGTCGGTGTACCTCCCTTGTGGGACACTGACTAAATTTTTAATTGGAGGACTCAATTGTAAAAGTGAGTTGAACGCAGTTGTCATTGTCGAGAAATTCACCTTGGGACATGCCTGTGTTGTTGTAAGAGTGACATATCGAGGAGTTTTGGCATTAAATGTTGCAAGCTGGTGAGTAATGGTGAAGGACCGTTACATGTTTCTTAAGGTTGATGACACTTTAATCAATTGACGAGTTTTGAAAATTGTGCATGAACGTTTGAGAATCGAAGTGTTATGAGTTAAATCTTTTCGCTTTTATCGAATCAATTGAAGGTTATTTTCACATATGGTAAATTAGTATGTAAATCATTAGAGTAACGCGGTGAAAGTGTGGTTTGTCGGCAACAGTTAGATAGAAATGAGATTCTTGTATTAGATCAAACTTTGTTGGGAGAACCGTTTGAGTCCTTGGGGACTTAATGAAACGTCAACACATCTGTTCATTGAAGTTAAGTGGCTCGATTGTGGGGTTGTATGACCATCCACTGGGATTTTGTTGAGTTGGGCCGAGTTCGAGTAAAGTACGATGCTAAGTTTCTGTCGTGGGCAACCAAGTTGGAGGAAGTTGTTGTAGATCCAATATAGATCGACGTTAGCTCGATCGTTATATGTTTTGCGTATCCTTGAAGCATATGGATCATCGTGTAAGTAATAGAAAATGAAGTACTTCTAGTAGAACATATTTGAGAGGTGTCACTCTCTCATTGTAAATGAGATTGAGTTCAAAGGTTTTAAACCACTGATGATGGTAGGGAGGATTGGATCGTCGACTTACTATTAAGTATTGTTACCTGAGATGAGACTTATCCAAAATAATTTTCTTGTGCCAATGTTTAAATAGTACCTTTCGAGTCTATCTCACGTCCCGATTTAGAGATCAATGCGAGAGCTAATTTGATTGCTGGAAATGAATCGTTAAGGGTATACGAAAATGAGTTGAGAAATTCAGTGTTAAATGACTTTAGATTCGAAGTGAACGTGTGGGAGACAGAAGAATAACTTGATTTGTGATAGTTGTGTCTCTTTCTTTTGTTTAATTTTGAGGACAAAATTTCTTTTTAGGAGGTGAGAGTTGTAACGACCCAAATTTTTGAGTCAACGTTTGGGCATTAACCCGAGTTAAGGACATTCATGTTGGATTGGGTAATTGGATCCCTTGAGCCAAGTTTGGGCCCTATTTGATGAGAATTGATATACATGGTCTTGGGTTGTGATCAAATTGTGACGTGGGTGAAAATGGAGGGTTTTATGTTGCAATTTTACCTTTTTTTTAAAAAGGTTGACAATCTTTATTTATTTTGTCTTTCATGTGGGGGTTGGGGGACATAGTGATATCATCACCTCCCCACCCTTTTCTCTTCATTTCTCCAAGACACCATAGTTTCTACCCCCCAAAGATTCAAGATTTCTTCATTATTTCTTCCATCGAAGATTCAAGTATGTTAATCCTAATCACATAAGCTTAAAGAAAAAGCATAATATTATGGTGGAAAGGTAAGATGCCATTTTGTTGGTTTTTGTGATTCAAGCTTGTTAGAGTTTTTCCTTGGATTTAAAGTTGTAAATCTGTAGCTAGATCATTCCCTAGCTTTTAGTTTAAGTTTTGATTCATTTCTAAGTTTGGTTGGCAAAGGAAAGTGATTGGGAAGCTTCTTCAAACTTAGGACAAAGAGGAGGGTTTAAAGAAGCTAAGAATAATAGCACATTTTGGGATTTGGTTTCTAAAGGTCAGTACATCTCTTACTCCTATATATTCTTGAAGATCATAAAGTGATTGTCTTGCTTGATTTTATGGTTATGGGTATTGTATGGGTGAAACATGCCCTAGGAAATCAAAATAGCAATTTTGGTATTATAAATGTTAAATGACTCCAATAGTCCCATAATTACTATAGTAAATTTTAGTAACCACTTGGGGTGATTTTGGGATGTTTATAGATAAGTAAGAGTGATTTTTGAGCCTTAGGAAGTAAATTTTGGGCTCAAGTACCGGTACACGAGATGTTCATATTGGTACCCTATTTTCTATGGAAGAACACTGATGAACCATGAGTGGAATATTGGTATGAGATTCAACCTATACCGGTATGATGTTCAAGTCGTATCTATACGGGCTATTGGATTGAGATTTCAATGAGTAAAATCGTATCGGTATGCTTGGGAACGTATCGGAACTGAGGTCGTACCTCTAGTATCGGTATTGAGTGCCTATCGACTCTTCCCCTTTAGAGCTCGTGTACCAGTATGTAAAGGGTGAGTACCGATACCGGGTGAACGTATCAGTACACAAGTTCATGTATCGATACCAATTGGGCAATCTGCTCGAAAATGTTCGTTTTGAGTTTGAGAGGCTGATAAATTGTAGGCTATGGTTTAATAGACACCCAATAAAGTAAAATAAATTGAAGAACCGAGAAAGTGAAGATTTCACCCCTCTATGCGAGCAAGATGAGATAGAAGATTGCTTGATTATTCTAGAGAACTCTAATGATTTGAGATAATGACTAATACTTTCCATAATGTACCATAGGATGGGTAATGATAAATCGAGAGGTGAACCATGTTGGTTAGTGTCATTTTCATGATAGCTTGGCTTGGAGCCACTTACCTCTTGGTGAGTTGTATTAATGCTCGAGGAGAATATCTGTAACACCCATTTCCCAGTCCTGTAGAAATCCAGTCGGAAAGCGTTACCGATGAAAAATACAGTGATCGGACCAATATTTACAATAACTTGCACCATAAACGATGAACCAATGATTTCATTGTGATGCAATAACTAATAACAATCAATAAAGCTTGCCCTATAATCACTAATTTTATCCGGGGTTCGACTTGCTTTTACATTTTTGCTAGTTTTTGAAATAATGGGTTTTGATTATTACCTTTTAATTAATATTTTATGTAAAAAAACAACAAAACATTATTTATTGTATTACCATTAGTATTAGTATTACTATTAGTTATTAGTTTTATTTTATTATTAATTATCATCGTTTCCAATCGTAGCTATCGTTGTTATTATTATTATTATTTATATCATTTGTTTGTATATTGTTATTATGTATACTTATTATTATTGGTATTATTATAACATCATTATTCAAAAAGAAAAAAAAACCAAAAACACTATAATTAAATAGTATTAAAATAAATAAGGCTCAAGTCTATATATATTATTAAGAGTCCAAGTTACACACAAAAAAACCAAAATGAATATTTTACACAGTAGCCCGTTTGGGCCCAAAATAAAAGAAACCCTAAATTATACCTAATCCCTCCATTTTTCATGCGCATCCACATCACATCCGTCAAATCTGAAACAAGATCTGACGGTCTAGGATCAATACGGGAAGCTTCTAGATATACCAAGCGTTCACGGCCTGACCGCTGGACTCCTTCACGCGCACGTGAAGTACACGCGCGTTGCTTCAGCTCTCTCGTGACCGTCCGACTTCCCGCCTGTCGCGACCAGCTTCACGCCGGACCAACCCCTGAACCGAACAACACTCCAGTCCTCACCTTCCCCGTTCGAGAACACCAGCGACATGCCAAAAAAACACAGAACGTCAGAGACCTTAGAATAGCAAAATACAAAAAAGGCATGCAAGCAACCAAATTCCAGAACGTCAGAACTGGAAAAGTCAGAATATTGCATGAATATGGCCAAAAGTATTTAGAAGAATTCTTTTTTCTTTTTCATATTTCATATGTAACACTTGGTTATAAATACCAAGTCCATAACTTGTAAAAAAGGGATTTTTCGGGGAGAAATCAATACAAAAACAGATCTTTTGACGTACTCTCTCACCCTTCCCATGCATCATACGAAACCAAAAAACAAAACAAATAAAAAACACAGATTTAGAGGGTTTTTCTTACCTTCAAAGCGTAGTTGGTGACCGTCAGGATCGCATTTGTTTAGCAACAAGCCAAGGCTTTCGGGTTTGAAACGGTGAGCCGGCAATGGTGCTTTGCGTGGTAGGATGGTTGTAAGTTCGGTCCTCCTAGATCGAAAAGAGAGGGGAGGATTTTTTGGAGAAAAAAAACAAACGTCGTTTCTGTCTTCGACGCGGGGGTAGGTGTGTTTAAGAGTTTTTTTAGGTCACCGGCGCCGAGTAGCAGCGGCGGTGCTCATCCCAACTCGGGAGAGATTTTCGAAATAAGGAGGGGTTCCTTTTTTGAATATCAAATGTATTTTTTGGCCTGAAATAGAGCTTTTATTCAAGCTCTCGTTTTAAAAAAGGGTTTTTTGCCTCATAAAACCCTCTGCATTCCTTTATTTACATGCGGAGGGGTTTTCGTGTTTTAAAATTCTCCCCCAGTCCCTCCATGCTTTCAAAACCTCTCAATTTTGTCCTTAAATCTAACCGGATTCAGTTTTCAAAATGGTTTATCCACCGTCTAGTCCCTCCGCGTTTTAAAAATTTCAGTCTTAGCCATTCCGCATTTTTAAATAATCTCCCCCATCCCCGTGGTTTTCAAAACGTTTTCAATTTGGTTCTTTTTTCGAATAGATATGTCCTTTTGTGGTTTAATTCCCATTTTGGACCTTAAAGTTTCTGTTTTTGTTCAATCGAGTCCCGAATCCAGTGCTGAAATTTCTGTTTATCATGCATATGTATTTTTGCAGTCCCATTTTATGTTATTTGACATTTCTTGCTCTATTATATTGTGGACATGTGAATTTTGTGCTGTGATGTATATATGTTGAATGACATAGAATATATTTTTTTAAAACGTATAATGGACACATAGACATACATTATAATTGTTTTCATGGTACTTGATAGTATAGGATGGTAATATATGATTTGTATTCGACATAATATGTGTTTGCCATGTATGTAGATGCTCCATGTGTTTTTAATATATTTTATATATGTTTGTATATGTATAGGATTTATACTTTATAACGTGCGGTTTATATATATGTATACATAAAATTGGTTATAGCTAAAGTTAGCTTTTACATGCTTTTTTTTATTATATATATATATATAGTACCTTTCCTACATGTATAAGTTTGTATAATTTTTATGTGGCACGGTGTTGTAATTTTCGACGTTTGGTTCCGTTATTTTGTATGTTTATTTTATTTATGTATTTCATACCTTTATTTTCATCGTGTCCGTGTTTATTTCTTGCTTTTACGTTTTCCATGTTATAATTCTGTATCAGATAAATATATAATTTACCAATGCGGTGCCTTTTTATTCGGAATTAAATGCGGCCAATATCAACGTAGTGATGGTGGTCTTGCAGTTTACTTTCGGATAATGAGGCCTTTAAAATTTACTCGCACGTATAACCGGATCCTAACCTAATCGTCACTTTAATTCGGAAAGTTTAATATTGATAAAGCGGAAATTATTTATTCTTCTTTTTACGGTACCAATTTTTTGGGCGATGTGGTGTGTCAAATATCTCTCATCCGTAACCGACTCCCGAACCCTGTTTTTGATCGAATCTTTGGTTTTATGGTGACCGGCCTACCTAAGTGGCCGGTGGCGACTCCGAGTTTTTATTGTTTTTCCAAAAACATGAAATTTTAAAGAATTTTCCATTTTCCAAGTATTTTCCCAAATAACAAAAGGAAACCAGTTACTCATTTTTTAGTGATCTCATTCGAAACTTTAAAATTTTGGATTTTAGAAAAAGGTCGCTACAGCTGGCGACTGGTTTTAATTTTTAAAACTAAAGTGAGTCAGGCTATTTGTCATTAATATCGAAAATTGTGAATTAAAGTGACGATTAAATTAATATCCGTTTATAAATGCGAGTTTATTTTAACGCATTTAAAATTTGACATTTAAACCATTCCTTTTAAGTGGGGGGGGGGAACGCTAGTGCTTTCGTGTGGATATTGTTCCTCCGTATGGCCTAGTGAGTACCTTCGGGGCTCGACTACACTATGTTTTCTTGGGAATATTGTTTCCCCATACGGACATAGCGAAAGGGTCCCCCTAAATTGAACTTAGTTGAGAGGAGCCTATAATGGGTGATGACCGGGGGTCTTGCTACTCTTTAGAAGAGGATAGCTAGGACAGTTCGGGCACCGTTTAGAACCAAAACTGCATGTAGAGAACATAGAAAGCCCACCCCTTTTAGAGCCATACGGTAAACCTAGTTTCTTTAGAAATGATGTAAATATGGTTGTTTTGTCTGATTTATTTTTTGTTTTTCATTTTATATGTTTATTGATTTTATCCGATACTTACTTGTTTCTTCTTTGTTTTATTTTGTTTTACATATATTTGGCATATATACATTGCATGACATGAAGGTATTGATTCGAGTGGTTTGCCAAGTTGAAATCTTTCACCACGGATAGAAGGTAGCTTAAAAAGGAAGAAATTAACTCAGCCGTTCGACATTGGTCCGAAGTCAACCAAAGGGTCCAAGGTGATAGTCTACCGAGTGAGCACATTGTAGAGGGGTATACATATGTTAGTCTACAAAAAAATGACCTATGGGATTTGAAACAGATTTGGGAAGGATGGGACCGACGATTGCAAAATTTGTTCCGGGAAAATTATGGTGACATAGCATATTTGATGTATGTTCGAATTAATCAGCCTATGCTCTGAGCCATCTTTCAGTTTTGGAATCCTGATTTTTGTTGCTTCACTTTTAACGAGAAAGATTTGATGCCAACAATCGAAGAATACACAACCTTGCTTAATCAGAAAAACATTCATGAAGATTGGATTTACACGAAGCCGACAAGGTCTTAGAATTATCCTTTGAAGCTTAAAACCATAGCCGGGATAAGCAAAGATTGGGTCAAGGGATTGATTTAGGTTCGAGGAGACAACACCGCTTTTTCATGGGAGTGCATTTGAGATGTCATACTAACACATCCGAATGAAGGTGTAAAGGTGGATTTATTCGTTTTGGGGATCTATGGTTTGATCATTTTCCCTAGAGTTTTGGGTAACATTGATGTAGCCATTTTAGACTTGTTCGAGCGGTTGAAGAAGAAGGCTAACCCGGTATCGGCAATCTTAACTAAAACTTTTATTTCTTTGAACGCAAGCCGGAAGCACGAAGAATGGCGTTTTAGGGGATGCGCACAGTTACTTCAGGTATGGATTCGGAGTCATCTTTGGAAGACACCAACTAGGGTTCTACTCGAAATATTTTTCGGAGACTTTTCCCCTCTACGAGAATACTTAACGAAGGAATAGTGGGAAGAGCCGGATAAACAAAAATGGATGGCGATCTTCAAAAATATTCAAGATGAGGACATTGTGTGGAGGGTGCCTTGGCTCGGTAGGGTCCGTCAGTTCTTTTATAGGTGCAAGGATTACATAGGATTGTACGGTGGAACCGCCTGTGCTCCTTTGTTGGTGTCAAGGCAGTTCGGGTCACGATATTTTATGCCTCTCACCACTAGCTTAAGCACTTCTGAATTTCCGCTCAAGAGAGAATATAGGGCGAAGGTTCAAGAGGTTTCCTTTGCTTGGGATCACCTTTATCGCATAAAGTTCGAAGAGGATGAAAAGTGCATGTTTACCCTGGACTATGCTTTTTGGACGCGTGTAAGAATCAATGACAAGACCCGAGAGCCCGATCAAGGACCGACTATGTCGCTTGAAGAGCATTTGAAAATGGTACCTTCTGAGGCTGACATCCTAAGAAGTGAGCTAGAAGAGGTGAAGAAGAAGATGGATGCTTTGCAAACTGAGCATACAAGCGAGCTTTATAGGGTTAGCCTAGATGTGGATGAGCAAGACAGGACTGTCAAACGATTGATGAAGCTTAATGCGGATTTGGAGGAAAAGAATGCTCTCTACCAAAAGCATACCCTTAAACTTCAAGACCTAGTAGGACATACCGATCGAAAGAAGTTTCTAGTAGTGGAAAAGGAGAGGATGAACGGGATACGCTTAGTCGAAGAGGAAAGGAAGAAGGTAAGCAAGCACTGGATAAAGAGATGGAGAAGTGCAAGCAAACTGTTGAGAATGAAAGGAAGATTGCTAGAATCGTAATTCAACAAGAGAGAGCGAAGGCTAAGCAAGAAATTGAGAAAGGAAAGCAAGTGATGCATGCTACCCCGTGGAAGAGAAAGGCCCAAGAGGGCAAAAACTGACTGTTCGAGATGCAAGGTCTATATACCCTCGAGAGCTTGAGTCAAAGCCAAGCTTGAAATGCTCATATAGAAAAAAGGGTTGGGGAGCTAGATTGGTCTTTTCATGAATATCGTGCTCGAAATGGCTTTCTTGAGCTCCAAACTACCCGGCAAGAGAACAAAATACTCCGAGCTCAGATTGAGACATTAGAGGCTACAATGCAAGATTATCTCTGAAGAATTGTGGTTCTTGGAGAAGCCGACGAGGGAGGAGATAATTATTGGTTGAGGCGCCTTCGCGATGCTACTCGCATGATTCAAGATCAGGATCTGTACTACACCGACCTAATGGTTCAAGTGCAAGAAGTCACCCAGCATGTGAGGGACCTAGCCAACGAAGCCGAAGCCCTTCTTTCTTTTGTAGCTCCGGACATGGAGAAGGCACCTAAGTTCATTCAGTTCCTTGAAGCTATTGAAGAGCTGGGAGTTAGGGCCGGGGCATATCTGTAGAAGTTCATATTTCTTTGTAATGAGAACCTTTTAGTCTTTAATGAAAGTTGTTCAAGGGTGATCACTAACGGAATCAATGCCTTTATTTGCATACATTCTTGCATTTTATTCATCATGCATTGCATATAATTTGTATTAATTGAGTATACAACGTAATTAATAATGAGAATATTGTGACAGAAATTTAAGCGATAATTTGCAACCATTCCACATCCATACCGCACTCGCCTACAAGCCAAAAAAATGGAAGAGAGTTCTGCCAAGCTGGAGGCTGATCTTAGGGGACAGCTAGAGCGAGCACAGAAAGAGTTAAGAGATACCATCATCAAGTCCCAACATGACATGATGAAAGAAATATCTCAATTGTTCCAGATCAGTCGAGGAGAGGATCCGAGAGGGAAGGGAATGCCGAGAACCTTACTCAAAACCTGGGAGACCCTTCGTATTCTCCAATATTCAAAAATCCCCTCTTCATCAATCCAACACCAAAACCCTCATAAGGGGGAGTTTCATCCCATCAAGCCAGTGCCTCTGCACCAGCTCAGCCAGACGTAACTTTTGCAAATACCGAGAATGTCAGGGATAACATCCTAGACTTTGATGAATTGGAAAAGTTGAACCAAGTGAAGGCGGAATTCTCCAAACAATTGGAAGAGACTAGAAAGGACCTTGAAGAGAAATTTCAAGTGAGGGAAGACGAGGATGGTTCTTATGGTCTGAACGTTAAAGATCTCTGCTTGGTCCCTGATGTAGAGATTCCATACAAGTTCAAAACCCCGAAGTTCGAAAAGTTTGATGGAACAACTTGCCCCACAGCTCATGTGACCATGTTTTGTTTGAAAATGGCCAGGTACACTGACAATGAGAAGCTATTGATACATTATTTCCAAGACAGCCTAGTGGGACCTGCCACTATGTGGTACAACTAGTTGAATCGGGCTCAGATTAAGTCATGGTTCTCATCCGGCTTTTACTACAAAGAATGGAGCAAAGACGCAACGAGAGTCTCTGTGAATACACCTAAAGGTGGCGAGACACAGCGGTACAAGTCTAATTGTCTCTTCGCAAAAACGAGATCTCCTCTATGTTCGTGGACATACTAAAAGGGACACTCTATGACCGTCTGATCAGTAATCCCATTGGCAATTTTGCTGAAATGGTAATGACCGGCGAGCGTATTGAAGCCGCCATTAAAAGTAGAAGAATTGACGGAGGGGAACCATCACACAAGTAGTTGAAGAAGAAAGATCACGAGGTTAATAACACCAACACCTATGAGGCTATCAATAATTTCACTATATCCCAGCCCCAAACCACGTCCGAAAATTCCCAAAATTTCAAAAAAATGGAAGATAAAGGGCCTCGAAATGAAGGTGAGAACAAATCATTCACTCTGCTATCGATTTCCTACAAGGAACTCTACTCGTAATTGTACAAGGATGATTTAGTTCCGCCTCATCATGTTACCCCTTTCAACCCTCTTTATTTGTTGTGGTATGATCCCAAGGCACACTACGAATACCACGCCGATGTCTCGAGCCATATGATTGAGAAATGTATAGCGTTCAAAAAGTTTTTCTAGAATTTGATCAAGACTGGAGTATTACATTTGGGAGAGCCTAGCACAGCCAACAATCTCTTGCTAAATCATGGAGGTCAAGGTGTAAACGTCGTAGAAGAAGAATACGCCCCAAAAGCATAAGTTAGTGTAGACAAGATAAAATCACCATTAATGTGGGTCTTTCAATAGTTTTGTATGGCTCATCTCATTGAATGAGGAATGGTGGTCATGAAAAAAGGTTGTGGTCTATATTGTGAGTACCATCAGTTAAGGGATCACGATATACAAGACTGCGAAGAGTTTCGCCAAGTAGTCCAGCAATTGATGGATGATAAAGAGATCGAATTCTTTGAGAAAGAGGATGAAAGGAAGGAATTAGAAGTCTGCACGCTAGATGACCTAGATACCAAGTATAGTGCAAAAAGGCCGTTTGTCTTTGGCCTCAAACAAAGTCAAGAAAACATACAACGGGAGGAGGTCCCTATGGTGGTCCCTAAGATTATAATCTCTGCTCCGGCATCCTTTCCCTTCAAGGATACCCAGATGGTACCATGGAACTACACCGCCAGTGTCTTAATACCAGGAAGTTCAAGTTCACGAGAAAGAGAGAAGCCAATTGCGGAGGCGAAGCCCGCGAATGAGGAACCAATAAAATCAAACCCCGAAGAGATAAATGATGTGGGGCATTTTACAAGAAGTGGTCGGTGTTATGCTCTAGAAGCTTCGAAAGCTGTGGAAGAGCCAAAGAGTAAAGGCAGGCAACTGAGCCTGGACCTGCCAAGATGTTTGGGGAAGAAAATCCTCCAAAGATTAATGAGCCAGTAACCGAGGTTCAAGCTCAAGAATTTTTGAGATTCTTAAAGCACAGTGAGTATAGTGTGGTGGATCAACTCAAAAAGCAGCCAGCCCAAATTTCAGTGTTCGATCTCCTATTGAACTCAGAAAAACATCGTGAAGCACTGTTGAAGGTGTTAAACCAAACTTTTGTTGAAAATAATATTTTGACCGATAAGCTAGACCTGATCATCGACCATATCACTGACTGTAATCATATCACCTTCAGTGATGATGAAATACCGGGGGAAGGTAGGGGGTCTAACAAGGCCCTAAACATCACTAGTCACTATAAAGGTCATGTACTACCGAGAGTGCTAGTTGATAATAGCTCCGCTTTAAATGTTACACTTTTGGCTACTCTGCAGTGCCTACCAATTGACAGCTTGCATATGAAGTCATGCCAGAGTACTGTACATGCATTTGATGGGACCCAAAGAGATGTGGTCGGAAAAATTGAAGTACCCCTGCTCGTGGGTCTAACTGAGTATACCGTTGATTTTGTGGTGATGGACATCCGACCGCCATACAACTGTCTGTTGGAATGGCCATGGATCTACTCTGCCGGTGTTGTTCTGTCATTATTGTACCAAAAATTGAAGTTCATCATCGAGGGAAAACTAGTAACAGTTAACGCCAAGCAAGACATCGTGGCTTTGGTGACCTATGATGCGCCATACATCCTTACCCATGAGGAGGCAATGGAATGTGCCTTTAGGGCTTTTGAATTTATCATCGCCACTTTCGTTGCCGATGGGAACAGAATCCCATGCCCTAGGCTATCAAACTGTACCAAGATGGTGGTGGCGGAGACGCTAGGAAGATGAGCAAAAAGGGGTAGAGGCTTGGGAAGGAGTTTACAAGGACGCATGCGAGCTATAAGTGTTATCCATAAATATGACCGCTTTGGGCTCGGATATAAGCCTAACTTTCTACAAATGAAGCAAGAGTGGAAGAGAAGAGAAGAACAACGAAAGGCTAGACTCAAAGGATAAGAGATTCTGTAGGCTCCCATCACTTATGCGGATCTCAAGAATATCTTCGTATTTGGGGAAACTGTGAATCCCGAGCTAAAAGTCCAAGAAGCCGACTATGAGAATGAGAAGATCCTCAATGAAGAGTTAATTAGTGAAGCTATGGAAGGGATGGATGTCAATGTAATCTCTGAGGGTGACAAGACTGTCCAGCCTTCGGTCAAGATTTGCCTATGCTTCCCGGGAGGGAAGCTCGGCAATTGGACCAGCATGGATCGGCCTGTAGTTTTTAGGACCAAGTTAGAGTAATGCTCAGAACCACCCAGTTGCTTTTTCCCGAGAGCAATATGGATCCTTTGTAAAAGTGCTACTATGTCAACTTTATTTCGCTTTCAATGAAAATGATGCTTTTTGCATTTCTCAAATGGAAAACATAACATTCATTTCATTCATTATTTATTTGTTCATTCATTTATTCATTTATTTCATAAAATATTTCTATTCCCAATACATACTTTCAAACTCGTGTAGGCCCCTTAACATTAACTGTATGAATGATTCTGAATCTAATCCCGGGGTAGAACAACCCTCGTGCTCGGCTGAAATCGATGAAGAGGATGATAAGGTGGAGTATAAGGTCCCGAATGAACTGTTAAGATTGTTGGCAAGCGAAGAGAAATAGATTTTGCCGCATCAGGAAGAGTTAGAAGTTTTGAATTTGAGAACCGAAGAAGAAAGGAAAGAGGTCAAGATTGGCACTACTTTATCATTAAAGGTTAGACGAGACTTGATAGAGCTACTCTTAGAATTTAGAGATGTATTTGCTTGGACATACCAAGATATTTTGGGTTTAAACACAGATATTGTGGTGCATAAGCTTCCTATAAGGCCATAGTACAAGCATGTCCAGCAAAAGCTTCGAAGGATGAGACCCGATATGTTACTAAAGGCTAGAGAAGAAGTAAAGAAGCAATTCGAGGTCAAATTTCTTAAAGTTGCCAAATATCCAGAGTGGGTGGACAATATAGTCTCGGTGCCCAAAAAGGACGTGAAAGTGCATATGTGTGTGGATTATAGGGACCTCAACAAGGCAAGCCCTAAAGACAATTTCCCTCTGCCTCACATTGATACTCTAGTTGACAATACTGCGGGGCATTTGTGGTTTTCCTTCATGGATGGCTTTTCGGGGTATAATCAGATTAAGATGCGCCCCGAAGATATGGAAAATACCACTCTTGTGACCATGTAGGGCACGTTTTGCTACAAGATAATGCCTTTCGGATTAAAGAATGACGGGGAAACTTATCAAAGAGCCATGGTGACCTTGTTCCATGACATGATGCATAAGGAGATTAAAGTGTACGTGGATGATATGATAGCCAAGTCTGTGACCGAGGAGGAGCACATTCAAAATATGCGAAAGTTTTTCCAAAGGTTAAGAAGGTATCAGTTAAAACTCAACCGGCTAACTACACAAATGCAGTCACTTCTGGAAAGATCTTGGGTTTTGTTGTTAGCCGGAGGGGAATTGAAATTAACCCCGATAAGCTGAAAGCAATTTAGGATCTTCTATCTCCTCAAACTCAAAAGGAAGTCTGAGGATTCTTGGGGAGGTTAAATTACATCTCTCGATTCATTTCCCAGTTGACCGATAACTGTGACCCCGTCTTTAGGTTGCTTCGGAGGAACAATTCGAGATTATGGGATGAAGATTGTCAAGAGGCACTAGAGAAGATCAAAAAGTACCTGACCAATGCCCTGATTCTAGTAGCACCAGTGCAGAATAGGCCATTAATTCTGTACTTGAATTTTTTTTAGAACTTAATAGGGTGCGTGCTAGGACAACATGACGAGTCTGGCAAGAAAGAAAGGGCCATCTACTACTTAAGCAAGAAGTTCACCGAGTGTGAAGCACGGTACCCCCTAATACAAAAGCTATGTTGCGCCATAGTGTGGGCTACTAAGTGACTTAGGTAATACATGTTGTACCACACTACTTGTTTGATTTCCCGAATGGATCCACTAAAATTTCTAATGGAATTACCCGCACTAACCGGGAAAATGGCCCATTGGCAAGTGCTGCTGTTAGAATTTGATATCGTCTACATGAGCCAAAAAAGCGATAAAAAGAAGTGTGGTGGCAGACCTTTTGGCTAGCCGTGCCTTAGACGACTACGAGCTATTGGATTTTAGCTTTCCGGATGAAGATTTGGTTAGTGCGTTGTTTAAAGAGAGGCTTGTTTGAGCCTTGGAAACTTTATTTTGATGGAGCGTTCAATGCCCTAGGTCATGGGATAGGGGCAATGTTAATTTCTCCCGAAGAGGCTCACTACCTTTTTACCAGTAGATTGGAATTATTTTGTACAAACAATATAGTCGAGTACGAGGCTTGTTTCATGGGACTCCGGGCGGCCATATAGAGAAGGGTCAAGGTACTTCAGGTCTTTGGGGATTCATCTTTAGTGATCTACCAACTCCGAAAGGAATGGGAGATGAGAGATCAAAAACTAGTCAGGTACTACATTTTGATTCAAGAGTTGGTTAAAAATTTCAAAGTGGTCAGTTTTGCCTACTTACCAAGAGAAGATAACCAGATGGCCGACGCCTTAGAAACTTTGGCTGCCATGTTTGAAGCAAGCCCGACGGCCGAGATGAAGCCAATTGAGATGTAGATTTTCGAGGTCTCAGCCCATTGTTATAATTTGGAAGAAGTGAA
Organism: Hibiscus mutabilis; assembly: GCA_019671005.1. NCBI lineage: Eukaryota > Viridiplantae > Streptophyta > Magnoliopsida > Malvales > Malvaceae > Hibiscus > Hibiscus mutabilis. The sequence goes on from CM033736.1 coordinate 39,158,767, forward strand.
TGATGGTAATCCATGGTACCATGACATCCTTCAGTATATCAAGTTCCACGTCTACTCGAAAAAGGCCAACGATAATAACAAAAGAACTACTAGGAGGTTGGCGCCAGGTTATGTCCTCGACGGAGAGGTTTTGTACAAGGGAAGTAAGGATCATGTATTGTTGAGGTGTGTCAATGATCAGGAGGCAGAAACTATCTTGGTCGACGTACATGATGGTCTGTGCAGGACCCACGCTAATGGTTTCTCAATGGCTAGAAAGATCATAAGATATTGGTATTACTGGTCTACCATGGAGGGAGATTGCATCAATTACGCAAAGAGATGTCACAAATTTCAGATCTATACCAATAAGATACACTTCCCGCCTGTACCACTCCACACCATAAATTCGCCATAGCCCTTTTCTGTGTAGGGGATGGACGTCATTGGTCAAATACCTTCGAAGGCTTCCAATGGGCACCATTTCATCTTAGTAGCTATCGATTACTTCACCAGGTGGGTAGAAGCAGCCTCTTATGCCAACATCACAAAGACAACCGTGTGTAAGTTCTTAAAGAAAGCGATTATATATCGATACGGTTTGTCGAAAAGGATCATCACCGATAATGCTTCCAATTTAAACAACAAGAGGATCATCAAAGTGTGCGAACAGTTCAAAATCTTGCACTATAATTCAATCACTTATTGTCCCAAGATGAATGGGGCAGTGGAAGCGGCAAATAAGAATATTAAGAAGATCATAACAAAGACTACCAACACTTTCAAGGATTGGCATGAGAAGCTACCCTTTGCTCTGTTTGCTTACCAGACATCTGTGAGGACCTCTACGGGGGCGACGCCTTACTCTTTGGTCTATGGTACAAAGGCGATATTACCTATTGAGGTGGAGGTTCCATCGCTATGAATTTTGAGCGAGACAAAGTTGGATGACATCGAATGGATGCAAGGAAGGATTGATCAGTTGAACCTCATTAAGGAAAAAAAATGAGGGCCATCTGTCATGGCCAAATGTATCAAAAGAGGATGATGCAAGCTTATAACAAGAAAGTTCGCCTAAGGGAGTTTCAAGAGGGGGATCTAGTGCTTAAGAAGATCTTGCCAATTCAAAAGGACTTTCGGGGGAAATGGATGCCCAATTGGGAAGGGCCTTATGTTGTTAAAAAGGCCTTCTCCGGGGGAGCATTGATTCTGGCAAAGATGGATGGGGAAGAACTGAGCAACCCCATAAATTCAGACTACGTCAAGAAGTACTACGCTTAAAAAAAGGAGGGTTCAAGATGGGAACTTAGAAACGGGCATCTTAAAGCCAAAAGAGGATCTGAACCGAAAATTTGAAAATGACAGTTCAAATAAATTTTGAGGTTCGACATCTGGTTGATAGGCTCTGTTCTAGTTGAAGGGCCCTACTTCGAAGCATGATGGAATTCCTTTCTGTTATCAGAAATTTTAGTCAATGACAACAAGTAAGAGATCTACCAAGGTCGATGGGCTCTTGCATCATTCATACAGTCAATGGTTGGGGATGTTGCACCCTGTACTACTTATAACTTTTTCATTTTCTATTTTTTTGCCATGACTTTCAAATTATTCCATCTCTTATATTAATGAAAGTTTTGTTCCCTCCTCTCTTTTGCGTATTTCATGAGCATCCCGCAAATAGATTGACATAGATCATGAAAAGAAAAGGATTTCTTGGCATTACTATGATTTGACCTATTAAGTACAGGTTTTTTCCAAGACAGAAATCGATTCCGCAAAAATAAGGTGTGCCACAGTCAAGGCTAGAGGACATGACATGCAAAACTGACAAGATTTTCCCAAAAGAATGATGAACACCCTCCGTATTAAGGTCCAAGACAGAAGAGCCAGTGGCAAAAACTCGAAAGGGCACCCCAAAAAAAGAAAGAAAAAAGAAAAAAGGAATAAAAAGAGAAAGAAAGAGAAAAAAAAAGAAAAAAAATATGAATCAAAGTGAAAACCCGAAAGGGCGCTTATGCAAAAAAATCTCTCTAAAGTGAAAACTCGAAAGAGCACTTTAGAGCAAAGTTTTAGAGAATATAAGGGTTAAACGGGGACTGAGTCCGGACACAAGGAGAAACAACGAATGTGCAAACTCGAAATAAGAAAGCGAAAAAGCTGAAATGAGAAGCCAAGGAAGAAGGCGTTCGAGCATTAACTACATTTTATTTGTCATGCATAGTTAGGCATCCCTAGAGTAGGAGCATGCTAACTAACATCATCAAATCATTGTGTATGTTTTTTTTCAGGTATGTGAAAAATAGAAAGTGGATCCTATATTCTAAGGAAGAAAAAAATAGATACCAACGAAGAATCAAGAAATCTTTTAGCTGTTTAGAAGCATGAGCATTTCCATGCCAAGACAATAAAGATCGAGGGCATTCCAAAAGACTCAAAGCGAGATATTTATTGTCAAGACGACCTGCAATTAGGACATCATCAGGCGAGATCCTCAAGGCGAGGTATCGCCCCATGCCAAGGTGATAAAGATCGAGGGCATTCCATAAGTCTCAAAGCGAGATACCATTATGTGCCAAGACGATCAAGGGTCGAGGCATCACTTTAGGAGCTTTATTTCTTCATGCCTTACATTGGAGGAGTTTGGAGTTTTAGAATTTCGGGAAGAGGAAGGGCAAACGGTTCTATATAGGAAGGACTTGCAGCTTAGAATCTTCAGACAGGAAAGTCGGATAAAATTAGTGCTTATGGTCTTTGCTTTTTTCTTGTTTTACAAGGATAAGCAAAAAAGGGCAGCTGTAATCACTAATTTTATCCGGCGTTCGACCCGCTTTTACATTTTTGCTAGTTTTTGAAATAATGGGTTTTGATTATTACCTTTTAATTAGTATTTTATGTAAAAAAACAACAAAACATTATTTATTGTATTACCATTTGTTTTTATTAGTATTATTATTACTATTAGTTTTTAGTTTTATTGTATTATAGTAATCATCGTTTCTAATCGTAGCTATCGTTGTCATTACTATTATTTATATAATTTGTTTGTATATTGTTATTATATATACTTATTATTATTATTATTATTATTGGTATTATTATAACATCATTATTCAAAAAAACCAAAAAACTCTATAATTAAATAGTATTAAAATAAATAAGGCCCAAGTTTATATATATTATTAAGAGTCCAAGTTACACACACAAAAAAAAACCAAAATGAATATTTTACACAGTAGCCCATTTGGGCCCAAAATAAAAGAAACCTTAAATTACACCCTAATCCCTCTATTTTTCATACGCAGCCCCATCACAACCGTCAGATCTGAAACAAGATTTGACGGTCCAGGATCAATACGGGAAGCTTCTGGATATACCAAACGTTCACGCCTTGACCGTTGGACTCCTTTACGCGCACGTAAAGTCAACGCGCGATGTTTCATCTCCCTCGTGACCTTCCAACTTCTCGTCTGCCGCGACCAGCTTCACGCCGAACAGCCCCTGAACCAAACAGCGCTCCAGTCCTCACCTTCCCTGTTCGGGAACACTAACAAAATGCCATAAAAAACACAGAACGTCAGATACCTTAGAATAGCAAAATACAAAAAAGGCATGCAAGCAACCAAATGTCAGAACCGGCAAGTCAGAATATTGCATGAATCCGGCCAAAAGTATTTAGAAGAATTCTTTTTTCTTTTTCATATTTCATATGTAACACTTAGTTATAAATACCAAGTCCATAACTTGTAAAAAGGGGATTTTTTGGGAGAATTCAATACAAAAAACTGATCTTTTGAGGTACTCTCTCACCCTTCGTATGCATCATACGAAACCAAAGAAACAAAACAAATAAAAAACACAGATTTAGAGGTTTTTTTTACCTTCGAAGCTTAGTGGGTGACCGTCGGGGCCGCCTTTGCTCGGCAACAAGCCAAGGCCTTCGGGTTTGAAATGTTGAGCCGACAAGGGCGCTTTGCGTGGTAGGATGGTTGTAAGTTCGGTCCTCCTAGATCTACAAGAGAGGGGGCATTTTTGAAAAAACAAACGTCATTTCTGTCTTCGATGCGGGGGTGAGAGTGATTTAAGATTTTTTAGGTCACCGACATCGAGTAGCGGCGACCGGTGCAACGGTGCTCATCCCAACTCGGGTAAGATTTCCGAAACAAGGAGGGGGTTCCTTTTTTTTGAATATCAAAGGCATTTTTTGGCCTAGAGCTTTTATTCAAGCTCTAGTTTTAAAAAAGGGTTTTTTGCCTCATAAAACCCTCTGCATTTCCTTATTTACATGCGGAGGGGTTTCCACATTTTAAAATTCTCCCCCAGTCCCTCCATGTTTTTAAAACCTCTCAATTTTATCCTTAAATATAACCGGATTCAGTTTTCAAAATGGTTTATTCACCGTTTAGTCCCTTTGTGTTTTAAAAATTGCAGCCTTAGTCATTCCGCATTTTTAAATAGCCTCCCCTATCCCTGTGGTTTTCAAAATGTTATTAATTTGGTCCTTTTTTCGAATAGATCTGTCCTTTTGTGGTTTAATTCCCATTTTGGACCTTAAAGTTTTTGTTTCTGTTCAATCGAGTCCCGAATCCAGTGCTGAAATCCCTGTTTATCATGGATATGTATTTTTGCAGTCCCATTTTATGTTATTTGACATTTCTTGTTCTATTATATTGTGTACATGTGAATGTTGTGTTGTGATGTATATATGTTGTATGACATAGAATTTTTTTTTTAAACGTATAATGGACACAGACTTACATTATAATTGTTTTCATGGTACTAGATAGAATAGGATGGTAATATATGATTTGTATTCGACATAATATGTGTTTGCCACGTATGTAGATGCTTCATGTGTTTTTAATATATTTTATATATGTTTGTATATGTATAGGATTTATACTTTATAACGTGCGATTTATATATATGTATACATAAAATTGGTTATAGCTAAAGTTAGCTTTTACACGCTTTTTTAATTATATATATATAGTACCTTTCCTACATGTATAAGTTTGTATAATTTTTATGTGGCACGGTGTTGTAATTTTCGACGTTTGGTTCCATTATTTTGTATGTTTATTTTATTTATGTATTTCATACCTTTATTTTCATCGTGTCCGTGTTTATTTCTTGCTTTTACATTTGCCATGTTATAATGTTGCATCCGATATATATATAATTTGCCAATGCGGTGCCTTTTTATTCGGAATTAAATGCGGCCAGTATCAACGTAGTGATGGTGGTCTTGCGGTTTACTTTCGAATAACGAGGCCCTTAAAATTTACTCGCACGTATAACCGGATCCTAACCTAATCGTCACTTTAATTTGGAAATTTTAATATTGATAAAGCGGCAATTATTTATTCTTCTTTTTACGGTACCAATTTTTTGGGTTGTGTGGGGTGTCAAGTATCTCCCATCCGTAACCGACTCCCGAACCCTGTTTTTAATCGAATCTCTGGTTTTATAGTGACCGGCCTACCTTAGTGGCCGGTGGTGACTCCGAGTTTTTATTGTTTTTCCAAAAGCGCAAAATTTTAAAGAATTTTCCATTTTCCAAGTGTTTTCCCAAATAACAAAAGGAAACCAGTTACTCCCTTTTTAGTGATCTCATTCGAAACTTTAAAATTTTAGATTTCAGAAAAAGGTCGCTACATGCCTAAATTGTAATTAAGGGTCATTTAGTGACTTATGCAAATTTAGGGACTAAATTATAAAAAATGGTAAATTAAAGGGACTTGTCAATGATTAGGGTTAACAATATGAAACTCAATACATGAATGTATTGCATACAATTTTCCAATATAATCAGAGTTTATTTGTACCCTCAATTAAGCCTTATAAAATTCAGTGACCATTTTACAAAACTCTAAAATGCCTTTTAATCATATTCTAACTAACTTACTTGTCTCGGTCCTGATACTCGAAGGGTCGTATCTGTAACACCCTTAACGTATATTCGTAGACCGAATATACACTAAAGATGTTACTGAATTATTAAGAAAACATGACTTGAAGAAAAAAAAATTATACCAAACCTTGTCTTGTTGTTTAACCCTTCATCGGTTTTAAATTGAAAACTACTTTTGTCTATAGCAGCTAGTTTCGACCCTGAATTGTTTTAGAAAATTTATAAATGTGTTACTGAAATAAAAATATAATTCAGGGAGAAAACTATGTGCCCTGCCTAGACTCTTTCTTGATTTTTAAAATTTTTACACGATTAGGGTTAAACTATACTTAACTATGTTGTAAATCATAATCGTTTGTAGTAAAACCATATTCTAAGTCCATATTAACGTATATTCGTAAACACATTATAACTTAAGTTTACAAAGCAGTTTGCATCTTTAAAACACACATACATACATGTACATGCCCACCAGACATCAACCATAATTTAAGATGTACGTACCGTGATTACCAATGTAACTTGAATTTCTCGATTTAATAGATCCTCTTGCTACTCCACTTGGAAGAACCTACATGTGAAATAACACACGCTAAGTACGAACTTAGTGAGGCAATAATCTTATTTATCAAAACATAAAATAAAGCAATACGTTAACTTAACATAGCTTCTATCTAAAGTAATATCATACTAACAAAGTTTCCATAGTCAGTCGATATTCATGTACAAGTCATAATTTTTCTAACTTAGTCTAGTTTCCAATACTCCATTATTTTCAAATAAATCATATACATGGTATAGTTCACATACATGGCATATTTCATACATATAGCATAATTCACATGCATGACATGATATATACATATGCCACATTCCACATACATAATATAATTCACGTGGTCAACATGGTACACACATAACATGATTCACACATATATATATATAACATGATTCATATACATGATATGGTTTACATACATAACATGATTCATGTACATGACATGGTTCATATATGTAGCATGATTCATATTCATAGCATGATTCATTTATATAACATAATTCTTATATGCGGCATATTTCATTTGCATGACATGATTCTCATACGTGGCATATATCACTTGCATGACATGATTCTCATACGTGGCATGATTCACATACGTGTTATCATTCGTATTCATGACATGATTTATTTACATAATATATTTCATATACGTGACATTATTCATATACATGACTTAATTCATATATATAATATAATACATGTACATGGCATAATTCATATGCAATGCATAGTTTATATAAGTAACATAATTTGTATACATGTCGTGATTCATATGCATAACATATTTCATATATATATATATATATATATATGTGTGTGTGTGTGTATGTGTGTGTGACATACTTCGTATACATGGCATAATTCATGTACTTGACATGATTCATATACTTGGCATAATTCATATACATGTCATGATTCATATACGTGCCATGATTCATATACATAACTTGATTCATTTACAAGACATGGTTCTTTTACCTCCGTATTCATGGCATGGTTCATATACATGACATATTTCATATACATGGCATGATTCATATTCATAACATGATTCTTATACGTAACATGGGTCGTTTATATGACATGATTCATTTACATGACATGATTCTTTTATCATTACCCAAAGTACGCTATATGAGATCGAGGTACGCGAGTCATCTTGAAATGACACCGTAGTGTCAAACGTGAACGTGAAGATGAGTACGTACTTGGGGACGCTCTTTGCTCCCCATAAACATAAAGCACCTCGACAGTGCACTCGGGCAGAGTGGGCGTGAATCCCCAGGTTGCATGTGACACAATCATTTTGTCACAATAACTTCTTGATAACATGAACATGAGGGTGTAGCTGCTAAAGACTCTATGGCATGCCAACTATACCATGGACTCTCATACTCAATACTTGGGCATTTCTTTTATTATCAAACAAACATCATAATCAATCATATAAATAAACATTTCATATCACATGCTTCATCATATATAAACATATTCATGGCAATATAGTTCAACATACATATAAGGCAATACTATTTTTAGGTGTCACTTGTTCCATTTTATCTTGTTTCATTTTAATCTTGTCAATTTCCATATCTCATGTATGCATAATGCATCATCACTTATGCAGACAATTATTCGTACCTGGTGTTTCACCAATCTGGTCATGTCGAGGAAAGTATTATAGCACGTATTATAGAGAAATACAAATGCCATTTTTCCACATAATACCATTATATAGAAATACAATATTATTTTAAATTTAAGGTCGACTACTCGTAAGTCTCCTAATTGCATTTTAAAAACATGTAAATGCACTCACCTGAGCCAGAAATAGTATGCCTTACTAAGCTTACTCGAGGTTCTTATTTTTCTTTTTATCCTTGGTTCTCTTTCGATCTCCTTTCGAACTGTTAAGACCAATCGAGCATATACATTACCATTCTCGCATTTGATTTAAATCTAATACTGCTAACTTGATTCTTAAACATAACTATTTGAATATAAATTTTTTTGAAAATTTCCCCAATATTTTACATTATTGCCGAAATGGTCCCTAGGTCTTTAGTGACCATTTTGAACATTAAACAATTGTTCAAACCCTTTTTTGAAAAATTCCATAATTAATTATTTATTTTGGATTATTTTTTTAGTCCTTCGACTTTATAAAAGTGACATTTTAGTCACTAAATTGCTTTTGTTCATTAAATTCATGTACAAATAAACCATTTATTTATTTCCAACATCCATAGAAATTTTCCTTCAACTTTTAAACTTTATTCAATTTGGTCCTTCACTAACTTTTTATTTTCAAAAAGGTCCCAAAATTTCCTTTTCTTGACATATCAATTCTTTAACTTCCATAACAGGCTTGAATCTTCAATTTTCCATAAATTCAAGACCAATCCCTAAATTTTCTTAAATTGTCGAATTGGTCCTCCAACTTCCAAAATTTTTCATTTTGGTCCCTAATCACAAATTCAAGCCATTTTCATCATAACTCGTCCATTCCAATATAAAAATAAAATTTTCAACAATTTCCCCTAACTTTCTCAATCTTTTTGAAATGGTCCCTATAATCTCATCTTGGGAAATTATTCAATCTAACATCAAAATTAAGCTTCTTGAACCACAATTACTTCAATTTCATCACCAATTCAATAACCCTAATTAAAACCCTAAATTTTAAGATTAGGGTTTATATCTTGCAACATGAAATTAACTTTGATTTCAAGCTTGTTTCCATCAAAGCTAAGCTTAATTCATCATCTACTACATCAATTCTAATAAAATTTCATGAAACCCTAATTTCTCTCTCTCTTCAAACCCTAACTTAAAATTCATAATTCCATGAAATTTTACTATCAAAATATAGAGAATGAAGTGTAGATCACTTTACCTTAAACAACCTTGCTTGAATTCTTGATCAAAAGCCTTGAAAATAGACTAGGAAAATTTTTGGTATTTTCCCCTCTTTTCTCTTGGCTATTCGAACAGCAAGCTGAAGATGGAGATGATTTTTTTATCATCTTTTACCTATTTAATCCAAGTGTAAAGGTTAAATGAATTTTAAATTCATTTAACTAGTGAAATTGCAATCTTGCCTTTTATTATAATGGCCATGATTCAATCTCATCAAAAATCAATGTCCATGATTAAATCCATGTGTTTTTCACCTTTCATAATTGCCCTCAAAGTTCCAAAATATTTCAAAAATGCCATCCATAGAAAATGACCAATTTGCCCTCCAACTAGACTTTATTTACATCAAGTCTTGAAAATTGCCATTCCATAAAAATTGAACTAAATTAGTTCCATTCTAACCAGCCTCCTTCTCAAAATATCATAAAATTTAATTTATGATATTTATTAGATCCAAATATTCTAATTTCATTCAATACGATTTCCAAATTTTCTTTCTTTGAGCTTTATAACCATTCCATCATATTCTAACTAAATCTAGTTAGAATGTCACCAACATTAATAAAATATTCATAAAATAATATTTTATGAATTTTTCATAATCTTTGGGAATTGTCTTTAAAATTTTAATTCGATCCGATATACTGATAATTATCGGGAATTTTTATCGGATACATCTCCTCTTAGAAATCTTATCTTAACAATCCATTACGAATACTATTAACTCAAACTGAATCCTTTTTATCAGTCAAAATATTGAATATGGGACCTTCCCATTAGGTCACCCATCCTTGGGCTACTCTGGCATGAACACGCTTAACAATTTTATTCGATCCAGATTCGAATAACATAAGCCTCGTATGAAAAATCCAATAACACATAAATACCACTCTTGGGGTGATCTATTCATTTACGGGGTTAACATACATAACTTTTGAAAATTACATTTTGGTCTCTAAACTTTTCCAAAGATTACACTTTAACCCCTAAACTTTCAAAAATTACATTTTACTCACTAAGCAAGAATTAGGATATTATAGTATCGGTACGCCTGTGTCATGGTAGTTAAAAAAGATATGAACAATAGGGGTCGTATCGGTACGGGTATAGCCATATCAGTACGCTATGTTTGCCTCAATTAAACTCAAATTCTAGTGACAATTTGCCGTACTGATACGCCTAGGCCGTATCGATATGCTTACAATGGCCGTTAAAACGGTTAAGTTCGTTAAGCTTGTACCGATAATGGGTATCGGCACGCGTGGTCAAATTGCAAAAAAGTTAACTTTAAGGATCGATACGGTATCGATACGGTGCTATAGTAATTTTCCATATTCATTTTCTCGTACCGATACTCAATAGCCTTATTGATACTCCCCCTTTACCTGCGTCTCAAAATGCATACCTATACCGATACGCCATCACTCGTACTGATACGGACAGAACTGTAATGACAGATTTGGTCTGCTTTTTATTTACTTTAGGGGTCTTCACCTTGTCCAATTGTTACCATAATTTACAAGCAAATTTTTAATCATCATATTCACCTACATGTTAAATTTCATAGCATTTGGAGTCCATTTGCCATGATTTCACTTATTATGCATTATAGGTCATGTTTACCAATTTTCCAACTATTCAACATGGAATGAACAACAATAGTATCAATAACATGAAAATTAATATAAATGCATCTCAACCATGTTTTAACAATAATTTCAATAACTTAATTCCTTGGATCCCAGTGAAAGTGGTTAATTCCCAACCAACATCGCCAACAATGAATGGTCAATATCCTCCAACATTGCCAATAGGGCCAAAAGCAACATATCCTTCAACATTGTCAAGCTAAGGATGTATCATGTACCAATCAATATAGCATGCCAATTGTTCAACAATACTCCAAAGTCAATTAGGCTAATAACAATGATAACAAATACCATGGACCAATAATCAATATATCAATGCAATACTCCAAAGTTACCAAAGCATGGACCAATAATCAATATATCAATGCAATAAGCTTTTCAACAATGTTTTCATGTATCCATACCTTGATTTCAATGATGAAAATGCAATAGACCAATACAATAAAATCGGGAAGGCACCTAGCCAATCCCGAGACTCCTACTACACTCACTGATACTTTTGAAGCTTTTAGGGCTCCCGGATGACAATTCTTTTATTCTTAGACCTATTGGAATTTGATGGATTTTTCGATTCTTCACCTTGATTCTCTTGAGCTACAAAAGAAATAGAAATCACAAGGGTTTCAATATCAATAATAGATTAATAGCAACTTATTAGCTATGAAAAACAATAAAGATTGAACCTTGATATTCCTAGGAAATTCTAGGGTACTTGATTTCTTAGGTTGGATTTAGACATAGTTTTAGCCATGGAAATTCTAGGGTGTTACAATTTGAAAATGATAACTTGAAGAAAAACAAAGCTTGACTAAGACTCCAATGGAGGTGCTTGCTTAGGTTAGGGAAAGGAAGAAGATGATGAAGGTGATAGGTGGAAGAAAGCTAACCAGTAAGCTTTTCATTCTTTCTCTTTTTACTATTTTTATTAATCATGCTTTCCTTCAATTGAAGAAAGCTAACACAAACAACCCATGTGTGTGGTGATGAAGCTTGAGGAGGGGCTAATTGCAAGGTTAGTTCCTCAACTCTTCATTTTCTATACTTTAGTTCCCAAACTTTTAATTTTCCCAATTTATTCACTAGGACAAGTTTCAAGGTTTGCAATAAGGTCCTTGATCAATAACAACACTAATTTGGAATTCAATATTTCAATAATTGACTACTTGGTCAAAGGTCAATGCTATAGTTTGACTTTCCAATGCAAAATTTTTGGTTGACAGAAATGAATCCGACTATGACCGATTTTGGGGTGTTACAACTTTCCCCTTAAGAAAATTGTCCTCAAATTTTACCTGAACCAAAGAAATGCGGGTATTGATTCCTCATGGTCTCTTTCGGTTCCTATATAGCTTCTTCAATCTTGTGACTCCAAAGTACCTTGACTAGAGGAATATTCTTGTTTCGAAGTCTCCTGACTTCTCTTGCCAATACATGTATTGGTTCTTCCTCGTAGGTCAGGTTAGGTTGAAGTTCCATCGATTCGAGATCAACAACATGTGATGGATCATATATATATTTGAGGAGAATTGACACATAGAATACGTCATGAATATTTCTTAACTCATGGGGCAAAGCTAGTTGACAGGCCACGAGACCAACTTTTTCAATCACATCAAAAGGTCCAATGAATCGGGGATTCAGTTTCCCCCTTTTTACCAAAGGGGAAAATCTTTTTCCATGGAGACACTTTCAGAAAAGCTTTTCTCTCCCATTGAGTATTGTATGTCATGTCTCTTGAGATCAGCATAGGCCTTATGTCGGTGGAAGATGACCTTTAAATTGTCATTAATAATAGTAACCCATTTTTTGGTTTCTAAAAGTAAGTTAGGGCCCAACACCTTACCTTCACCGACATAGCAGTGTTCTACATTTCCTGCCATACAATGCTTTATATGGTGTCATTCTAATAGATGATTGATGGCTATTATTATAAGCACAGTTGATAAGAGGTAGGGATATCTCCCAAGTTCCTTCAAATTCAATGACACATGCACAAAGCATGTCTTCGAATATCTGAATTACCCTTTTTTACTGGCCGTTAGACTGAGGGTGAAAAGTTGTACTGAGATTAACTTGGGTGCCCAAAGCTCCTTGCAGTGCTTTCTAGAATCATGAAGCAAAATGTGGATCTCAATCGGAGATAATTGACTTGGGTACTCCATGGAGCCTAACAATTTCCTTGATGTACAAGTCAGCTAACTTGAGAAGATCGTAGTCCATTCTAACAGGTTAGAAATGAGCTGACTTGGTAAAATAGTTAACGATGACCCAAATACATCATGCTTAGCTAGAGTCAATGGTAGTCTACTAACAAAGTCCATGGTTATTCTCTCCAGTTCCATTAGGGAAGTTCAATGGGTTGCAATAATCCAGTAGGGACACAGTGCTCAGCCTTAACTCGCTGGCACATAAGGCCCTTAGATACAAACTCTGTAATGGCTTTCTTCATACTAGGCCACCAGTATAATTCCCGAAGGTTCTTATACATTTTCATCGACCCCAGGTGAACTAAGAAAGGGCTATAATAAGCTTCCTTGAGAATGTTCTCACGAAGGAATTTGTCATTCAGTATACAGATTCTATCACGAAAACACAAGAGTCCTTCAAAGTTAACTTTAAAGTCAGGACCAGGATTACTCTGAAGCTTGGTGACAATGGCTTGTAATTTAGGATCTTGATCCTGCAATGACTTGATTCTTAATACAATGGTAGAATGAACTTGGAGTTCAGCTACTAACGGTCGATGTTTCTATAACTTGAAATGAGCGTTGATAGCTCGAGAAGAATGTGAATGTTTATGGCTAAGTTCTTTCTGTGTCAATAGGTATTTGAGACTTTTGTGGTCGGTATATAGATAGCATTTCTCTCCATAGTTATTTGAGACTTTCATGGGTAGGGTAGTTCATTTTGTGTGACTTAAGTTGTCTTGAAGTATATGTAACAACTTTTGCCTTCTTGCATCAATACACATCCTAACCCCTGATGCAATGTATCACTATATATAGTGTAGTCTTTACCAGACTCAGGTTGGATTAAGACCGGTGCGTGAGTCAATATTTGATTAAGCTGATCAAAACTACGTTGTTGTTTCTCAGTCCATTCAAAATGGGCATCTTTTCATAGGAGTTTGGTTAATGGAGTTTCTATTATAGAAAATCCTATAACAAATCTTCTATAATATTCAGCAAGACCAAGAAAACTATGAACTTCACCAACATTCTTTGGTGGCCTCCACTCAACTATAGCTTGAATCTTTTTCGGGTTCACTTGTATACCCTCTGCAGAAACCATATGTTCTAGAAATAAAACTTCGGTGAGGCAGAACTCACACTTACTGAATTTGGCATACAATTGCTTCTCCTGAAGGGTTTGAAGCACAACACAAAGATGGTCTCGATGTTCAGCTTGATTCTTGGAGTAAATCAATATGTCATCTATAAACACCACTACAAACTTATCAAGATAGGGCTTAAAAACCTAGTTCATGAGATCCATAAAGGTATTCAGTACATTGGTTAATCCGAAGGGCATAACCAAAAATTCATAGTGGGCATACCTTGTATAAAAAGCTATTTTGAGCACATCACATTCTTTAACTCTCATTTGATTATATAATACCCAGACCTTAAATCAATCTTGGAGAAGACGATTTCATCATTAAGTTGATCAAACAAGTCATCAATTCTCGGTAAAAGATACTTATTCTTGATGGTAAGCTTGTTTAGCTGTCGGTAGTCAATGCAAAGACGCATAGATCTATCTTTCTTCTTGACAAAGAGGACCAAAGCTCCCCAAGGTAAGAAACTTGATTGGATGAAACCTTTATTCTACAAGTCTTGAATATGTACCTTAAGCTCGGTGAGTTTAACCGGTGTTATACGGTAAGGTGTAATAAAAACCGGGGTGGTTCCAAGTTGCACTTCAATCCCAAATTCAACTTTCACGGGTGGGTGGTAAACCCAAAAGTTCATCGAGAAACACATCAGCAATAACAATATCACATCTTGCCAACATCACCAAATAGAGCCTTAGCTCAAGGATTATAGTCCACTCCGTACCAATGAACTAATAAATTTTATGGCATGCCAATTGTATCCAATGTCCATTCGTATCCAAGGAGTCAATAATTAGGCCATAACAATAGCAATAACAATATCAATGGCAATGTCAACTTGTTCAATAACGGTGTATCATGATCACTATGGCCTTTCACAATATTCCAAAGTTATCAATGACAATATCATGGACCAATAATCAATATATCAATAAAATACCAAAGCTTACCAATGCTACCTTCAACAAAGTTTTCATGTATCCATACCTTGATTTCAATGATGAAAATGTAATAGACCAATACAATGAAATGGGAAGGCATCTAGCCAATCCTGAGACTCTTACTACACTCACTAATACTCCAAAAGCTTTTAGGGCTCCCGGATGACAATTCTTTTATTATTAGACCTGTTGGAATTTGATGGATTTGGCGATTCTTCACCTTGATTCTCTTGAGCTACAAAAGAAATAGAAATCACAAGGATTTCAATATCAATAATAGATTCATAGCAACTTATTAGCTATGAAAAACAATAGAGATTGAGCCTTGATATCCCTAGGAAATTCTAGGGTTCTTGATTTCTTGGACTTGAATTTAGACATAGTTTTAGCCATAGAAACAATTAATCAATTAAGGGCTATTGCTTACCCGATAAATAGCTACAATTTGAAAATGATAACTTGAAGAAAAACAAAGCTTGACTAAGACTTCAATGGAGGTGTTTGCTTAGGTTAGGGAAAGGAAGAAGATGATGAAGGTAAGAGGTGGAAGAAAGCTAACCGGTAAGCTTTTTTTTTCTCTTTTTCCTATTTTTATTAATCAAGCTTTCATTCAATTGAGGGAAGCTAACACAAACACCCCACGTGTGTGGTGATGAAGCTTGAGGAGGGGCTAATCACAAGGTTAGTACCTCAACTTTTCATTTTCTGTACTTTAGTTCCCAAACTTTCAATTTTCCTAATTTAGTCACTAGGACAAGTTTCAAGGCTTGCAATAAGGTCCTTGATCAATAATAACACTAATTTGGATTTCAATATTTCAATAATTAATTACTTGGTCAAAAGTTAATGCTATAGTTTAACTTTTTGATGCAAAATTTTTAATTGCCAAAATTGAATCCTACTAGGGCCGATTATGGGATGTTATAATATCTCATTTTTATGATGGTTGTATAGTTATCCTGATGTCCTAGAGTCAGTACTACGATACTTGTATAAGAGGATGTGTACTTAGGGCTATTTGAGCAAGTACATCTGACGTACTCAAGGGTATGTGATCTGGGCACGGTTAGAAACCTACTCATGGTTATGGTGATCCGAGTATGGATAAGGGGATGTGTACTTCGGGCTGTGTGAAAAAGTAACATCTAACGTACTCATGAGCTATTTGATCTAAGTGCGGTTGGTATATTTGTGGCTCTAATGATCCGGATATGGTAATTAACTCGACGACTATGTAAGCTTGAGTAATCCTGATGGCTTGGGGACCTCAAGTAACAACTACTTATGGGTACTGTGATCCAAGTACGTTCTGGACGTATCTGTGGCTATGGTGATCCGTATATGGTTTATTCCACTCGATGACTGTATGAACACGGGTAACCCGACACTATGTGAGCACAAGAAAGGTTTCGTTGGCCAATATGTAGTGATGTATGGATTTAAATTATGTATATTGTTATGGATGCTATAGATGATAGCTAATGAATATATAAATCTCGATAGGCTGAGTGATCTCGAGTATTGTGAAGCATTTGTAGAACGTGTAAGACTTCTTGTAGAATTAAAGAATGCCTTAAGATAGGTGATATAGGAACTCAAGCTTGTGTAGGTTAGATGATGACCCGTAGATAGGGAAACCATATCTATGTTCTCTAGACTACATTTGATCTCGCATGCTTGTTTTATGATGATCAGGAATTATGGTAGAGTAGAAATGTGTCACTGAGCTTTGTAAGCTTAGTTCAAAATCGTTGTTTCCGTTCGCATGTTAGTAGGTTGTTCGTGATCGAGGAGCACATCACCAAGAGATTTTCCAGCATCACGTCGCTTTAAAGTACAATACTTATTGTTTAGTCTTGTGCATATGTATTCATAGGACCTTACAAATGTAGCGTCTGTAACTCTATTTGAAATATTTTTTTGATATACAATGTTTTAAACTCGGAGCTCATATTTTGTAAACTATTTTACAATGCTTATTTAATTGCATGGAATTATGGATGATTGATGTTTTGATAATGGCTAAACTTATGTTTTCAAATGAAAACTTTTTGGATCAAATTTTGAGTGACCCGAATGTAGCGCTTCGGGTCTGGATCGGGCTGTTATATAGGGTTTAGAGTTTAAGATTTAAGGTTTAGAATTAGAGATTTATATTTTAATTTTTAATGTTAAGATAGACATGCTTGTAGAAAAAAAGTTTTCTACTAACAATATATCAAATAATATTTATTTTTAGAGTTTAAATTTTAGGGTTTTAGATTTAATAATTTAATTTTTTATTTTGAAAAAGGATTATGTAATATTTATTTACATAATTTATGTCTTAAAATATAAATTTTTAAATACCAAAACTACGTTGTCCACCGAATTTATTATTTTCGGTGAGACAATGAGAACAGATTTTTTTGTCTAACAACGATGAGAATAGCCAAAATAATTGACTTTATTACGCTATTATAATTTATATAAATATTTTACTTTCTTACTTTTTTTGTTAGTTAATTTAATTCGACAAAAATTTAAAGTCAAAAAACTAAAATAGATGACACAAATAAAGAGTAAAAATATTTTCTTTTCTAAAAAGTATATAATCGTATAATTATTATATTTTTAAAAATGATAACTTGAAGAAAAAAAAGCTTGACTAAGACTCTAATGCATGTGCTTGCTTAGGTTAGGGAAATGAAGAAGATAATGATGGTAAGAGGTGGAAGAAAGCTAACCGGTAAGCTTTTTTTTCTTTTTCTTTTTCCTATTTTTATTAATCAAGCTTTCCTTCAATTGAGGGAAGCTAACACAAACACCCCACGTGTGTGGTGATGAAGCTTGAGGAGGGGCTAATCACAAGGTTAGTACCTCAACTTTTCATTTTCTGTACTTTAGTTCCCAAAGTTTCAATTTTCCCAATTTAGTCACTAGGACAAGTTTCAAGGCTTGCAATAAGGTCCTTGATCAATAATAACACTAATTTGGATTTCAATATTTCAATAATTAACTACTTGGTCAAAGGTCGATGCTATAGTTTAACTTTTCGATGCAAAATTTTCAATTGCCAAAATTGAATCCTACTAGGCCAAATTATAGGATGTTTGTATAAGAGGATGTGTATTCAGGGCTATTTGAGCAAGTATATCTGACGTACTCAAGGGCTATGTGATCTGGGCACGGTTAGAAACCTACTCATGGTTATGGTGATCCGAGTATAGATAAGGGGATGTGTACTTCGGGTTGCGTGAAAAAGTAACATCTGACGTACTCACAGGCTATTTGATCTAAGTGCGGTTGGTATATTTGTGGCTCTAATGATCCGGATATGGTAATTAACTCGACGACTATGTGAGCTTGAGTAATCCTGATGGCTTGGAGACCTCAAGTAACGACTACTTATGGGTAATGTGATCCAAGTACGTTCTGGACGTATTCGTGGCTATGGTGATCCGTATATGGTTTATTCCACCCGATGACTATATGAACACGGGTAATCCGACACTATGTGAGCACAAGTAAAGTAGGGCTTCGTTGGCCAATATGTAGTGATGTATGGATTTAAATTATGTATATTGTTATGGATGCTATAGATGATAGCTAATGAATATATAAATCTCGATAGGCTGAGTGATCTCAAGTATTGTGAAGCATTTGTAGAATGTGTAAGACTTCTTGTAGAATTAAAGAATGCCTTAAGATAGGTGATATAGGAACTCAAGCTTGTGTAAACTAGATGATGACTTATAGATAGGGAAACCATATCTATGTTCTCTAGACTACATTTTATCTCGCATGCTTGTTTTATGATGATCAAGAATTATGATAGAGTAGAAATGTGTCACTGAGCTTTGTAAGCTTAGTTCGAAATCGTTGTTTCCGTTCGCATGTTAGTAGGTTGTTCGTGATCGATGAGCACATCACCAAGAGATTTTCCAACACCACATCGCTTTAAAGTACAATGCTTATTGTTTAGTCTTGTGCATGTGTATTCATAGGACCTTACAAATGTAGTGTTTGTAACTCTATTTGAAATATTTTTTTGATATACAATGTTTTAAACTCGGAGCTCATATTTTGTAAACTATTTTACAATGCTTATTTAATTGCATGGAATTATGGATGATTGATGTTTTGATAATGGCTAAACTTATGTTTTCAAATGAAAACTTTTTGGATCGAATTTTGAGTGACCCGAGTAGCGCTTCAAATCCGGATCTGGATCGGACTGTTATATAGAGTTTAGAGTTTAAGATTTAAGGTTTAGAATTATAGATTTATATTTTAATTTTTAATGTTAAGATAGACATGCTTGTAGAAAAAAAGTTTTCTACTAACAATATATCAAATAATATTTATTTTTAGAGTTTAAATTTTAGGGTTTTAGATTTAATAATTTAAATTTTATTTTGAAAAATAATTGTGTAATATTTATTTACATAATTTATGTCTTAAAATATAAATTTTTAAATACCAAAACGACGTTGTCCACCGAATTTATTATTATCCGGTGAGACAATGTGAACAGATTTTTTTGTCTAACAACAATGAGAATAGCTAAAATAATTGACTTTATTACGATATTATAATTATATAAATATTTTACTTTCTTACTTTTTTTGTCAGTTAATTTAATTCGACAAAATTTAAAGTAAAAAAACTAAAATAGATGACACAAATAAAGAGTAAAAATATTTTCTTTTCTAAAAAGTTCAAACTCTAAAATATCACTAGGCCTTTAGAAAAGCATTTGCAATTACATAAATACTTTTTTATTTGTTATAAATATATTGTGACTATAATTATGATTATAATTAATTATATTTTATAGTCAACTGTGATAAAATAAATATGAAAATTTTTAAATACTAAAAGTATATAATCGTATAATTATTATATTTTTGGATAAAATAATTATTATATTTTATAGTCAACTGTGATAAAATAAATATAGATTTTTTAAATACCAAAACTATATAATCGTATAATCTTTATATTTTATAATAGTAAAATATCTCATGCACCGGCACTAAAAACATTTTGTTTCCAAAAGCACTCTAATTTTAGAGGTTAGTTATAATATGATTTTTTTAAGAAAAAAATATTTGATGCACTAGTGAAGGAAAATATTTTTTCACAAGTATATTGATTTTATGGTTTATGTGTTTAATTTAGAGTTCAGAGATTATATTTAGGGATTAAAGTTTAAGAGTTAGGGTTTAAAATTAAGAATTTAGATTTTAATTTTTAATGTTATAATACATATGCTTGTAGAAAAAAAAATCCACTGCCAATATCTAAAATAATATCTATTTTTAAAGAAAAAAATTAATACACAAGTTTGTGTAAACTTTAGTTTTCATAAATTTATTAGACTTATGATTTAGAGTTTAAGGATTTAGATGATAGAATATATATTTAAAGTTTAAATTTTATATTTAATAATTTTAAATTTTAAATTTAAAGAAGGACAATATTACATTTATTAACACAATTTACGTAATAAAATATAAGATTTTTTAAATACCAAAACTACATTGTCCACCGAATTCATTATTGTATCCGATGAAACGATGTGAACATATATTTTTTGTCTAACAACAATGAGAATAGTTGAAACTTGACTTTATTTACGATATTTTAATTATAAAATATTATCTTGTTGTGAATACTCAAAGAGAATTAATTATCTTATCCACATTTAGATTTGAGAATAATTAATTTCATTTATATATTTTGTCTTGTTGTAAATAATTAAGGAGCATTAGTTGGCGGATTATAGGTAATTAATTAGTCTTTGCCTTTACCAGTAAAAAATTATTATTATGCCTTCTGTCTTTTTCACTTGTCTCTTGGTCGTACTGGTTTAGATGATGGTACAAACTTTACTCTTGTCATTTAAATTTAGTAAAAAAATACTAGATAAATAAACTGTATTTTTTAGTATAGTAGAGTGATATTTAAATGCTTAATATAAATATTAGGATTTGAATTTACATAAAATAAAAAATAAATGATTTTTTTACCATTAGGTAAATAAAATAGATTCAACGATGTAACCCGATTACTATAAAATAAGGTTATAAGTATGGTAGAAACTTTATACTGAGATTAATGAAAAAAATTAAATGAGTAATGAAAATCATAGATGACACTATGTCAACATTAAATTAGTAATTCAAGATAACATTTTTTTTCTTTTTCTCTGATGTGCATGTGAAACAATTAATATCTAATTAATATTATTGTAAAGATATTATTATCTTTTCATGTTTTTATATATCATTAAATAAAAAGCTAAAAATTATAACATAAAGATCAAACACATGACTCATAAATTTATTAGTCATGTTTGATAAATAGCGGTTTGAGCTAATGTTAAAATAATTATATAAATAATAAATTAATATATAGATCCTTCGAATATGCTTAGTAATGTTATATTAAAAAAATATTTTTCATAATCTAATTAATATACAAAATATTGTTAACTAGTAAACTATTCAAACAATTATCGAATATAGTCATGTTCTTATATGTCATTTTGCTTATTTAAATGATCAAACAACTATCAACTACCAGTTAATTTTATCAAACACTTTTATACAACTAGCTAATACAATCTGCTAGTTAAATCAGCTAATGCAATAAGCTATCAGCTATCCGCTAATTGTCAAACATGGTCATTATGTACAAATTTTGTCATTTCACTAATAATAACATGAGTTAGTGATCGAGTGACATTTTTGTGATTAAGCGGTAATATAAATGATTGTTATGTAATTTTTTAAAGTTAAATAATCAAAATAAAAGAAGATTAAAACAAAGTCACCATTACTATAATTTACCCAAGAAGAGGGGTTTTAACTTCTTGCCCTGCATGGCGTTCAAAGTTGGATAAATTTGACTAACGATCTGGAAACAATAAAAGGATTGATCCAATCACATCACGTGGCCTTCTTCTTGGATTTGTCTAAAAATCTTGGAAACAATAAATGCCCCTAACAGCATTATTTAAATGTTTTTGAATTATTTAAATGTTTGATTGAATTATGGGTTAATGGGTTCCCATTCCAGTTAGAAAACCATTGAAAAATCGTTTTTATAATTAATAATTATTATAAATATTTTTTTATCTTTTCATGTTTTTCTATATCACTAAATAAAATAACTAAAAAAATAACACAAGGATCAAACACATGATGACTGAATTTGTTATATGCAATTTTTTTATCATTCCACCGATGATAACGAAAGTTAATGATCGAGTGATCATTTTATGACAAATAGATCATATGAATGATCATAATATAACTTTTAAAAGTTAAATAACCAAAATAAAAAAAAGATTAAAGCAAAAGATACTATTACTATAATTTACCCAAGAAAAGGGACTTTTTAGCTTCTTCGATAAATTTGACAAAATAGTGGGGAAAAAATAAAAGCAAGTTTTGTCAGTCGCGTCACATCACGTGACCTTCTCCTTGGATTTGTTTCTATATATGCAAATGCCCCCTAAAGCATTGATCCATTCATTTCCTCTTTTGAAGCTTCACAGAATTAACAAATAAACTTACATATATATATATATATATCACCAATTTAATTGTTTGAGCTATTTAGAATGGGAAGAACTCCATCGTTCACTTCAGATGGTTTGAAGAAAGGAGTCTGGACTGCTGAAGAAGACCAGAAGCTCATTTCTTACGTTCAAAACATGGCGAAGGTTGCTGGCGGTCCCTGCCCCAGAAAGCTGGTAAGTCATCAGATCTTCTATATTATTTGAATTTGAGTGTATCGGACGTGGGAGTGCTTAAACTTATATACTTTAAAATTTTTATTTGTATTTTTAAGGAAAATGCATATCGAGATCAGGATGAATCGAGAGAGTATTTGGGCAGTTGCACCCCTGAAGTTTTTAAATTTTATATATTTTATATTAAAATAAAATATAATATCGAGAGAGTATTTGGGTAAGTGCAAGTGATGATGTAATTTTAGTTTTGCAGGTCTTCAAAGATGCGGGAAGAGCTGTAGATTGAGATGGACTAATTATCTAAAACCTGGAATTAAGAGAGGAGAATTCACGCCTGAGGAAGATCAAACCATTATTGAACTTCATGCTCAATTAGGCAACAGGTCTGGTCACTATCAAGCTGGAAATTGCTTTTAAATCAATTCATTGATTTAACTTTAGCTTTCTCTAGAATATTTTGAACAAGAATATGGTATATATCTATCCTCTTTCCATTGTTTTCTTCATGTTTACATTATAAATTCATAGGGTTAGGTTTCCATTTAGATGTATGCATTCACAGTAGACTACTGTCTTAAGATAAAATAAAACTTTACCGATATTTTTATTTAGTTTTATTTCTGGTATAACTCATTATGTTTGAGTTTTGTATATATTTGTACAGTTCTAGAAAGTTTATAAAAAAACAAAATTCATTTGTCCATTTTTGTGCCCTTTATATGTTTCACTAATGATTTTATGCCACGTGTAGTAGGGGTGAGCATTCGATCGAGTCGAATTGAGTAAAAAATTAAGTTAGTAGAGTCATATTTTATAACTCAAACTTTATTTGAAAAATTTTCTAGTCGAGTTTATAAAATTACGACTCGAGTTCCTCGAGTCGAGTTTTGCCCGCCCTTAACGTGTATTAATGATTTGTTTAGTATTTTATTCATAATACATGCCCATAAAATCACTAGTGGGGCATATAAAGGTGCAAAAATAAAAAAATTTACCATAAAATTAAGATACATTTATATTTGCAAATTATTATAATGATTCTCACGTATGCATTTATATGTTTTTATTTTCATGAAGATGGGCAAAAATAGCCAAGCACCTTTCAGGGAGAACAGATCAGGAAATTAAAAACTATTGGCACGCTCATCTCAAGAAACGCTTAGCTAAAACAGATATACATCTGACGACAACCAACGGCAGCTTATCCAGTGGATACTCTGATGGTACCACCGTTACGGCCACCGATCCGAAGACTGACACAGAATGTTCTAAACCTCAACAATCTGAACCCACAAGGCAACGCTCAGCTTCGGCATTGCTACTCAATAAGTTAGCTACAAGGGTTACCCACTGTGTCGGCCCTCTACGAGTTGCTCAAACTCTACAACCAATGCCATTCAATTGCAACGGTATATCTGACCACCCCTTTTCAAGCTGTACGGTTCTAAAAACATCAGATAATGATATCACTGGTTTGCTCACAACACCAGAATATGAAAACACCATTGATGAAGATGTTTTAAATGACATTATCGTTTCTGAATTTTCTTTATTTAGTTGCATTGATGAGCTTAATGATGGGAAAACAACAGAGATAACGTTGTAATCAAAAGTGATTCTACAACTGTTGACTACTTGAAGACTTTCGATGATGCCCTACCCGGATATCCTTGAATAGGTTTGCGCATTATATATACGGCACAAATTTTAAAACAATGCGTGTATTTATCCGATATTCATTTAATATATATTTCAATATTTGGGGAGAGTCTAAAGAATGACAAGTTAGTATACGGCTAATAAACGGCGGGATGTTAGAGCCATTAGATGGGAAAACTTTTGATTTTCACCGTTAGATTTAGATTCCAAAAAAAAACACGGAAACGGAAAGAGGTTGTTGCCAGTAAGTTACAGAACTTAGTAAATTGTATTGCAATTTTATGGGGATAACATTTGTGTTGCAACGTCAAAAGTTAAAATAACGCATTAGTATCGGAACTCTGTGATATGTATCGAAACCGGTAGTTAAAAGTATAAACCGAAATTGTTAGTAAAGTTTGCGACAATTAACGTTGGCAGAAGATGTCTCGGAATTTGATAACGAGAACCGAAACTCTCATCTGTGAAAGTAACATTTTAGGGTTATTGCATAACAGTATACGTTTTTCTCCTAATATCGAAACTTTTGTACACATTCTAAAACCAGTAAAAAATGTGTAAACTAGAAATGTTTAAAGTCCCTTTAACAATACTTGATTGTTTAGTGTGTTTCGAAACTTAATTATCCGTACCGAAGCCTGGGGTATAGTATGTTGGATACATAAAATTAGACGTAGAAACCGTAAAAGTGAAGGAAGTAGATAACATATTAGGTCGAATCTCTAAGTATCGGAATTCATAAATGAGTTTCACAAACTAAAGTAGATTATTATAATATTATCGGTCTAACAATTCATATTTCCAATTTTTTTGTAGGTCACACAACGTACTTAGTCGTTTCGGTAGTCGTAGCGATTAAAGCCCTTTATTTCTCCTTAGAATGAGAATCAAACCTTCATTTTCCCACTAAAAATTTGGAGAATCCTCTTAATTTGTGAAAAATGTTTCAGTCAGTGTAAAGGATCGAAACCTCAATTTAGGTTTACAGTTGAACCTGTGCAATCGTCTCCATTGCGAAGGTAACAAGCGAAACCCTAAGGTTTGTTTACTTGAAATCTAGGGTTTGTGTTTTGAATTTTTGGTATGGAATTGCATTTCTTGTTCGATGAAATCTGTTTAAACTGAATATTATGTCCTGTTTGTTTTTTTTTTTAATGTTACCATTTCCATCGCTTTGAACCTAAAAATGTTAGATTTGTTTGTAATAAGGATGAGTTTATTTAAGAGTTGGTTTCTTTCTGCAGTGATTCATGTGAAGATTTAATCTTTAGGATGACAATTTCAAATTTAAATCTCGTTTTTGACGAAGTTGCTGAGAAAGTTGGTGATAAAGTTGATAATGAAGTTGCCATAGTTGGTGAGGAAGCCGGGTCTGAGTTGTTGGCCATATGTAATAAGCCGTACGCAAAAAAAACATGTCATCCCTTCATTAAGTTTTAGTAAGTTGATATTTACGTATTCTTTATTGCATCTCAGAATGAATGCTGGAATGTATACCTTTGTTATTTTCATGTTTTACAGTAAAGGTGAATGTGTAAGGAGGAAGCAAATTGAGGAAAAAGTGACTATTGAGTTAGGTTTTAGTGGATTATGATGTGTAAAACTTAAATTCATTTGAATTTGTCATACGTAGGTTAGGAAAGAGTTGGGCAAGAAATGGGAGAACATGCTGAAGGAAGACAAACAACCTTACATTGATGAAACTAAGAATGAGAAGGCGGCATACAAAGAGTATAAAATCAGGATAGTCGAAGAAGGTAAGAGAGAATAGCAGTATAAAGACATTCTTTGTTTGATACAGTAAGATTAATGTAGGAACTTATCCCCTGTAGATATCTTTTGACACAAGGTGTAGTTAGAAGAAATTGTACGTTTTTATTAAAGAAATAAAGACGATGGGGATTGATCTTATTCTTGATGAAATTGGTTTTAGGGTGTTAGTTTTTATAAAATCGCGCATTCTACGTAGAGACCTATGTGGGGAATTGATGGAAAGTTTTGATGTTGGAAGGAGCGTTATTGTGTTTCAAGGACACAATATTACTTTATCAGTTGAATATGTAAAAGCTATATTGGGCATGAAGAATGAGGATGTTGATGTTCATGAAGTTCTATTGAGGGAGAATGGTAGAGAACTCGGTGCAAAGTATAACCTCAACACATTTTTAACTTATGCAGAAATCAAGCGAGATATAGTGTCTGGTGCTTTTAAAAGGGATGCTTTGAAAGTAAGGGTGTTGCTGTACATTATTAGAGTTTTTCTGTGTCCTACTGTTGAGATACACCCATCTTGAGAGTTTTTGAAGTTGTTGTATGACGATTGCTTACATGGTAAAGTGAATTGGGCCAAGTATGTTTACAATATGCTTATTGAGGCAATAAGCTTCTTACAAAAGCCATGAAGGCACATTTACCTAAAAGGGTGTATTGCAATCTTAGAGGTAAAGTTAAATGAGCATTAGTTATCAAAAATCAGTGGAACTGAGTTTTGTCATATTATTGTTGTGTTGTGAATGATATGGAATTCAGTTTCGACTGTATGATAATTGTTCTGGATTTGATAGCATAGATAGTGCAGCTTCTAATGGTGGTGAGGCTCGCATTCTTTACTAGTGGAGTCAAAGGTTGCGTCTGTTTATGCCCGCTTGAAGAGTGATCGAGCTTTAAATAGACCAAAGGTATTTGCTGGTTTATTATTCATGTAGTGTGTCAAATTGCAATCATGGTTAATTATATTTTTTTGCACTTTAAACATTATTGCCCGGAAGCATCCTTTACCTGGAACTTTTAAAGCACCTAAAGTTAATGAAGTTGCGGATGACTTCATGGAAGCACCCAAAGGCATGAAAGCTTTGAAGAGACGTAATACGTTTTGACTTATGAGTCATTGTATTAATCAATTTATTATGTGGAAGGTGAATCTTTAATATATATTTAATTTGCAAGGTTGCTTTCGTATAGTATGATATTGCGAGATGCAACGATGGTGGTACTATGAGAGAAATGATGTCAGAGATGCTTTAGCAAATAATGTCCGAGGTGAAAGAGGCAAAAGAGGTTGTCAATAGGGGAAATGAGAAGCAAATTAAAGGTGAGGAGAAAATAATGTGGGAGGTGAATGGGCTAAAAGAGGTTGGCAATACAGGAATTGAGATGCAAATAAAAGGTGAGGAGAAATAGGATAGTATGACGAAGGTTGATGAGAAGATGTTGGGAGAGAAATTGAGTACTCTTTCTAAAGACATCGCAGAAGTGTGAGGCAACATGACCTGCTTGAAGTCGAGCTTGGTAGAGAAGATGAACAATAGTGATGTCAAAATGAACGGTTTTAAAGTGAAAATTAACGATTTTGAAGTCAAAATTGACGGTGTTCATGAGGATGTCAATGCAATACGATAAGAAATGAAAGGTACTTTGTGGAAGATGTCAAGGAATATGAACCTTGATAGGGCCTCTATTGTGAATGAATTTAATAAGGTTGTTTTCCTGTAAATTTATGGAGATGTCACCTCAGAGATATTACGGTCATAGCCGTGTTCATACAGAGACAGCAAAAAATGTTACTCCACCTTCCAAATTCAAAACACCCCAAGGTGGAGCTAAGCACTGCTTAGTTTTAGATACAAACTCTGATTGTCCAATACCAATGAAGAAAAAGGTAAAATCTAACTTTATTTAAAGATCATTTTCATCTTGTTCATGTACCTATGGCATGCCAAGTATATCTTGTTCCTCAATTGACTTATTTGGGCATAATTTCCATATTTATTCCATCCATAGCAATGTATATCAATATAATTTATCATTGGCAGTTCATACCCGACATAACATTCATTATATAACATCGTCAATAACTAGTGATCAATGCATTTGTTTTCCACCTTTGACATATCTAAAATATGTCAAATATATGATCCACGATATAAATATCATGCCAATATAGAAAACCGGTAGACTTATCGCAAGTCTTACCGTTGATGTATAAAACATCCATGTACCATGTTATGTATGCATTGCACTCACCTGGGATATTTATTAGCATGTCTCACTAAATTCTACTCGATCATTTCGTTTATAGAACCTTGAACCTTCTTTGATTTGGACTTGACTTCATTAATCACATGAATAAGATAAAAATATTTGTTAGATTCAAATCTAACAATATCATAAACACGCTGTCTAATATAATCATTCAAATATAAATTTCCAAATATTTTTCCTTTCTTCCTTGTATTGTTCAAAAACTCATTATGGTCCCTAGTGACCAATTTGAACTTCTAATAATTCTTCCGAGTTTACTAACTCAGTTTAAATACAAAATGTTTCAAATTCCATTTTCTGACAGCTTGCGCTACCTTCAAAGATTTGCTTATACCGGGCAGAATACATACCAGATATAAATTTCCTTTATACTGGAAA
The DNA here is from genome assembly GCA_019671005.1 of Hibiscus mutabilis. Lineage (NCBI taxonomy): Eukaryota > Viridiplantae > Streptophyta > Magnoliopsida > Malvales > Malvaceae > Hibiscus > Hibiscus mutabilis. Next base: position 39,187,884 of record CM033736.1, read on the forward strand.
AAATAGATTCGATATCGGTTCTAATGGTATAAACCACATAAATTAATAAAATCTACAAAAATTATGAAAATTCTTCAAACTCCCGTCACAGTTCTGTTCTGACCGAAACTGCTTTGTAAATTTTCTGACCGTTATTCGATTAAAAATTCATATCTTTTAGCTCAGAACTCGAAATCAGTTTCTGTTTGTTGGGAATGAAACTAGACGAACACATATTTACAAAGGTATACAATTCATCATCTAAACATTTTTGTAGAATTTATGGTGAATTTTCAAAGTCACTGCCAAAATTCAATCTTCTACATAGCTTTCCATAATAAACTTCTAATTTCTACTAACTTCTTATTTTTCTACTTATCAATTTAGTCACATCACTTGCTTCAAACCACCAATTCATCATCTTCTTCATCAAAGAATTATTCAAAATAATTCCCTCTAATTTTCTTTCTTTGCCCAAAATAGTCACTAAAATGCAAAGGTAAGAATTCAAACTTCTTAACTTTGCAATTTAGTCCTCAAATCAACACTACTACCTTGATTATATTATTTTAACTAAAAATCAGATTTGATCCCCATCCAAGAATTCCTTTCCTATTTGGTCACTTGATTTTTACAATTTGTCAAAATGGTCCCTAGTTCAATTCAACATCGGTTTAGCCTTCTAACATCAATTTCACATCTCCAACATCATTAATTACATAAATACACTCCAAATTCATAAAATTCAGATTTGGTCCCTTAACTTTGAAGATTGCCGAATTGGTCCCTATATATTTAACTTAGGGTTTTGCTTCCAAACAACAAATCAAGCTTACTAGATCATTAATCCAAAATCACAAACCCTAAGTTAGACTTAAATCCATAAACCTTAATCTTCTCCATAGAAACCAAAATATGTAGTAACTCAATAACATGATTTTAACATCATATAAGCTTGATTCCAACTTAAATTCAACCATGGAATCATAAAATCTCAAAAGCCCCAATTTTGTTCATAAACCCTAACTTCCTTCTCATGTAAAATTCTCATCAATCAAGCATGTATTCCATGAATTAAATACATAAAAAGATAGAGATTGAATAGCAGAATAACTGTGCAGTTCAAAAGATTACCTGAAAATCGAGTTTTGGGGCTTGAATCGAGCTTGGAAAATTTCCCCCCTTTTTCCCTCTAAGTTTCGAAATTCTTGAAAGATGAAGAAGACTTCATATTTTTTGCCTTTCATTTTTTTTAATTGTTCCAATTATGCCACTTGTCTTATATAAATGAATTTTCATTTAAATGGGAAATTACAAAAGTACCCTTTTATCCAACGGTTGAGATTGATTTTATCATCAATCAAAGGCCAAGATTTAATCTTCATATTTCTTCTTCCAAAAATATCCCTTTTAACTTCAAATATTTCAAAATTGTCATCCCTGCCAAATGACCAATTTGCCCTCCAACTATTCTTTGTTTACTAGTTTATTTCAAAATTGTCATTCCATTAGAATCTAACTAAATTAGTTCATTCTCAACCAGCCACCATTCCATAAATATAATTTTATGATTTTCCATGGATTATGGAACAGCCTTTGAAATTTCAATTCAATCCGGTTTCCCGATATTCACAAAATACTTCTACTACGATTTTACCTTTACCGAGCTATCGATCTATTACGAAAATTCTACATTTCCTCAATATTCCTCATATCATCGTCCTTCATCCAATAACCTAAATTTAATCTTGAATTAGTAGTTTACCAACTTTTCCCTTGTGATTTTCCAAAGTTACGATCTTGCCATTTTTCATCCAACGGCTCATATTTAGCATGGAAAATCAACTTAAATCCAAGGGTTCATATTCTTCCAACACAAAGAAAATATCTTGGACATGTAAAATGAAAAATTCAACCTTGGCTTATCATCCTTCAAAATATCCTAGATATTTGATTCGATCGGATTATCTGAATATTCTTCCAAACTTTATCGCTTTATAGCTAATAATACAAACTTCGTACGAAAAATCCGGGTAACACGAAACGTCATTATTGGGGGTAAACTATTCATTTACGGGGTTAAAATACACAACTTTTGAAAATTACTCTTTGTTCCTTGAACTTTTCCAAAGTTTACACTTTAATCTCTAAACTTTCAAAATTTACATTTTGGTCACTAACCAAAATTTTGGGATATTACAATTCTCCCCCCTTAAGAAAATTTGTCCTCGAATTTTCAACACATACATGGTTCAAAAATTGAGGAAATTGTTTTCTTATATCTTTTTCTCTTTCCCAAATCGCTTTTTCGACTTCATGATTTCGCCAAAGAACTTTAACAAGCGAACTCATTTTATTTCTTAATCCTTTGACTCCATGTGTTAATATCTTTACCGATTCTTCCTCATAAATCAAATCCGATTGAATCTCTATTCCTTTCGAGGTAATGATTTATAAAGGATCTGATCAATGCTTCTTGAGCATCGATACATGGAATGCATTATGAATCTTGTCCATTTCCGGAGATAAGACTAACTAATAAGCCACCAGACCAACCCTTTTCACAATCTTATATGACCCAAAGAATCTCAGACTTAGCTTCCATTTTTGATCCAAACCATAACATCTTCTTCCAAGGTGAAACTTTTAAGGAATACTTTTATCCTTAACTTCATACCAATATCTTTTCTTTCAAGATCAGCAGATAACATCCACCATTCTAAAGTAATTCTAAATTACTTCAAACCATTCATACTTGATTCTCCACATCCCGAACTGAATCAAATCAGATTCAATCACCTCTTAGTCCTCTTTTCATCATCCTCGGGAATATAAATTACTCTTTGTTAACATGAACATCCTTTAGACTTAACATCGAAATCTTTAATTTTTTCCTTTTTACCTTACTGAATTCTTTCCAGGCATATCTTATCTTTGATCTGTAAATCTTTGATTCGATTTGTCATAGTAGACTCGAGCTGAGGTTGTGTAATCGATACACTATTTTCCTCCAAAGATAATTAGGCATTTAATGCTTATAAGCCAATGAATGACTTTTGGCTAAGTACATCAACTACTATATTAGCCTTATTACATCAATACACATCCCAACCTATTATGGGACGTATTATTGAATAGGGTAGAATCCTTACTAGATTCATACTGCACTAATACTAGTGCTACTATCAAATCTTCCTTCATTGGTAATAATATAATCGTAATTTAACCTTAGAGGAACATTATTGCTTCTTTAACTAACATCACTGAAGCTTCCTCAAGTGATATACCAAATCGTATAAAACCTTCATCTAATGACTCTTGCCACTAGATGTTTAGCTTTCTCAATCTAGTAAGAGCCATTGTAACCCCCTTGACCCGACCTAAACGCCCAACCGAACCAAGAAGGATACATTAGGTTTGTCGTAGCAAACCGAAGAGATTTAACAAACCTGGTCCATTTTTTCCTTTTTATCTTATCTAGATGCCAATTAATAGCCCTACATGTTCATGTTGACATCAGGTGTAACCCCAACTCAATTGGGCATCAATTTGACATCCAATTGATCATATTTATAAATTAGGGGCCAAATTGTAATTTGACAAAGTTACAGGTCAAAACCCACTTTTAAGTTACCAGCCTTAAATTAGTCAGGTTCCATGCATATTTTTCAAATTTTAGCTCAATCCGATCATTCTATCACATACAATTGCATTGGCAAGATTTAGGGACTAAAATGTAAAGATGACAAAACTGCCCCAAAGCGTCGTTAACAAAATTAACGATCATTCGTACCGATACAGGTAAGCCCGTATCGATACGGTTTGAAACACCCCGTTCCGATACACCTCCATGCCGTATCGATACGCCTAACTGAAATACCGAACTTTTGAAAACCTTGATAATCGTACCGATACGGCTCTCCGGCGTTTCGATACACAGGATTGGGACGAAAAGGTTGATTTCTAGTAGCTGAGACCCGTATCGAAACACCCCTTGCCGTATTGGTACGCTAAGACCAAAATGGTCTAGGCGTATCGAAACACCAACCCGCGTACCGATCCCATAAGCCTGAAATTGCCTAGCCGTATCGATACAGTCCCCCGCGTATCGGTACGCCTGGCTTGTAATGTCACATTTTGGCTGGTTTTCCATCCCAAAAGCATACTCAAACCACTCTAACATGCTTAAAACACAATACCAACAAATCAAACATATCTCATGCCAACTAGCATCACAATTTTAACAACACATCAAGGCTTCATGCATCAAAAGGAAATCTATAGGCATGCTTCCTAACTTTGCAACCAATCAACATATCAAAAGATAAACCAGCACCAAAATCAATTCTTAAAGGCCATATACAACCCAAGAGCAACTAAAGAAACATGCTCAAATAGGGAGTTCCACAAATCATCTCCCAAAACACAACTAGTACCCCATTGCCCTTATTCATTATAGTCTAGTCTCTAACATACTTTGGAAACAAGTCTTGCGAAGATCCTCTTGCTTCTTGCTGCCTTCCAAGACTTTAATTCTCTGCATTGATGGACAAAGAGAGCGTAAGCACACAAGGCTTAGTTAGGAATACTCAGAACAAAACACCATCAACGTATTTAAACCATTTTCTTTACAACATCCTTCAAAACATCATGCCCTCTTTTTAAACATGCACTTTACATCATTAAAACCAGCATATTAAACCATATGCTACATGCATCATTAATCAACAGCAAATCACATTGCTAACCCTCCACTTAAGCCTTCCCATGCATTACTACCAAATGCAAAGCTCAAGGAGAAACATGTATAAATCACATTATACAATATAAAACATTTCAATGATACATTAACAATTATATTGGCTTACAAGTGATCAATAAACAAGTCCAATAACAAAATAGTTAATCGGATACACAGATTCAACAAGTGTTAACCCAAAACTTCAAGCCATCTTAACCGGAATAGCGATACAATCACAATCACGGTACAATAGCAACCGGGTACACTCTCAACCCAAGATGACACCCACCCCAAACATCGGTTAGATGCTTAATCCACTAACGGGAGTTTCCGGTACTGTTTAACCCCTCTATCGTTAGGGTACTTGGATGGAGTATTCGGTACGCCGTATAAACCCCTCAACATCCAAGGTGACTTATTTACAGTGCACTCAATCCTATGGCCGACCAACTATATCTGATAACAATTTTAAAACCACATCACTTGCCAATATAATTAACCATTTAACATTTCCCTCACTATTTTAAACAAGCATTAAACCATGCCATTTATCCATAGCAACAACCACGCTTTAAACCTCAAGTATAAACCATACTTACAAGGATCACTTACCATGTGCATCCTTCAGCATTTCATGCTTAAAAACGGTATATCAAATACTTTAAAACATGCTTAAATAGTAGGTAACTTGTAAATCCAAAACTAATGCATAAAACCATTTCAAACTAGCACGACCGAGAGAGAAAACCACTTTATACTTACTTCCAAGTCTAGGTAAGCGTTTCAAGCTCTGCCTTAACTCCCAAAACTCTGTTCCCATAACATCAAAACGCTTTAAACCATATTTTCACTCACCGATACGTGAAACCTCGATTTGTCGATGCAAAATCAAGTATCCGAAACCTCCAATGCTTCTCCAAACACTTCTGGATCAACCTCCCCTGTTTTTACCACAAAACAACACATGATTAATGCATCATAATGCATTCTAAACACAGCAACTACAATCCTTCTCGGATTTCCACAACACCTTCACAATTAACCCTCCACAACAACCAAAATCATAACCAAAACATTTTGATTCACAACCCAGCCAACATCTATCAATCTAGCATCACTTTCAACATCAAAACACATCTAAAAACAGATCCAAATCAACATACCACCTCCAGCAACCTTACAACCAAAGAAACACCACAAAACCTCAAAATTAACAACCTAAACAAATAGAGATTCTTAAGTTTCAAGATTCTATTGATAAAAATCACTTATCAAAATTATTAAACATCCAAAATATAAATCAAAGTATCCTTAATTACTGGAAATTAGATCCAATCCGTGAATTAACTCATTTCCCCAAATAACTCAATTAAACATTGGAAAATCATCAAATCAGATTAGAAACACAAAACAAGGATCAAATGCTTGGGAATTTCAATAAAGAACTATACAATAGAGGAGATAACGGACCTTACCCCTATTTTGAAGTTTCTACCTCAATTGATTTGTGAAAAGCTAAGAAAACATAAGATTTCAATGAGATTTTGCAAAACAAAGTTAAATAATCAAGTTAGAATCAATAATCTGAGTGAAAAGAACCTCTCACCTCTGGATTTTGATGAAATTCTGATTGTTTGGCAGAAAAGAAGTTGAGAGAAAAGGTTTGGGAAACAGTTACGTAGATTTTCTTTAAAAGATAATAACTAACTTAGATATTTTAATCCCTCTTAAACCACCTTTAAAACACATGTTTAAAATGATTTAATTGAAGGGAGAAACCTCCAGCAAAAACTTGGCAATTTAGCTCTTTAAGGATTCTAAGAATTGACCCTTTTCATTTTAGTCATTTTAAAATAGTTTTCAAAAATCACATTTTGGTCACTAGCCAGAATTTCACATTTCCAAATTCCATTTTCCAAAATTTATTCCACCAAAAATCAATATATATTAAAAGATGATTTTAACTATTTTTCCATTTTTTTATCTTACCGAAAAATATACGATCCTGAAACCGACTCGAATCCCTACTCCGATCCATCGGACCGTCTAATAAACCACCAAACCGCTAAGCCCTAAAACCGGGGCTTTACAACTCTACTGTCTTTCCACGTAGCACCTTACTGCTAGTATCAAGAACCTCTACCGGTTCTTCATCAAAAGATAGGTCCGGTCTCAACTCAATCTCATTCACCGGCATGACATGCGATGGATCCGACCTATGCCTCCGCAACACCGAAACGTGAAACACATCATGAATCTTTCCTAACTCCGGAGGTAGCCTCAAGCGATAAGCAACAAGACCCACACGCTCAATAACCTCGTAAGACCCAATGAACCTCGGGCTAAGCTTCCCTTTTCGCCCAAACCGCAACACTTTTTTCCAAGGCAACACTTTCAAAAACACTTTATCACCCATAGCATACTCTATATCCCTACGCTTCAAATCCGCATAGGATTTCTGGCGATTTGCAGCTGCTTTTAAGTGCTCACATATCAACACTACCTTTCGGTTGCGCCTTTCAGAACATTGGGCATCGACACAAACTTTTCCCCCGCTTCTGCCCAACAAATGGGCGTACGACACTTCCTGCCATACAACGCCTCATAGGGTGCCATCTGTATGCTAGCATGATAACTGTTATTGTAAGCAAACTCCACCAGCGGCAACTGCTTCTCCCACGTTCCCTGGTACTCAATAACACAACACCTCAGCATATGCTCAAGTACCTGAATCACACGCTCCGACTGATCATCCGTCTGAGGATGATACGAGGTACTGAAACTCAACCGGGTTCCCAAAGCACGATGTAAACTCACCCAAAACCTTGCGGTGAACTGTGGATCCCTATCCGAAACTATAAATTTGGGCATCCCGTGCAAATGCACTATCTCAGAGATGTACAATTCAGTCAACTTGTCCAAGGTATAAGTAGTATGCACTGGCACAAATACGCACACTTCGTAAACTGATCCACAATCACCCAAATGGAATCTTTTTTGGTCGGCTTCAAAGGCAGCCCAGACACGAAATCCATGGTGATTCTTTCCCACTTCTATTCTATTATCCTCAACGGTTGCAACAACCCGGAAGGAAACTAATGCTCAGCCTTTACCCGCTGACAAACCATACATCGAGCAACGAAATCAGCCATATCCCTTTTTCAGCCCAACCCAATAGTACTCCTCCTTCAACCCTCGATACATTTTAGTACTACCGGGATGCATAGCGAAAGGACTAGCATGTGCTTCAGTTAAAATAGTATGACTCAACTCTTCGTCCTCAAGCACCACTATTCGACCTTTGAAACACAATACCCCATCATCGTTGAAATAAAAATCCGTAGGACTTCCATCCTTGATATCTTCCACATGAGGTACCAAACTCCCATCATACGGTTGCTTCTCCTTAATCATCTACGACAAGGACGGCTTCACTTGCAACTCGGCCAACAAACCCCCATCACTCATCACACTCAACCGAGCAAACATGGCTCTCAGCACCACAGCCGCTTTCCTGCTCAAGGCATCCGCCACAACATTGGCTTTCCCCGGATGATACTCAATGGTCAGATCATAATCCTTAAGAAACTCCAGCCATCTACGTTGCCTAAGATTCAGCTCTTTTTGTGACATCAGATATTTCAAACTCTTATGATCCGTATAAACCACACATTTCTCACCATAAAGATAATGCCTGCAAATCTTCAAGGCAAACACAACCGCTGCAAGCTCAAGATCATGAGTATGGTAGTTATTTTCATGAACCTTCAACTGCCAAGATGCATACGCCACTACCTTACCCTTCGGCATCAACACACAACCAAGCCCAACATACGACGCATCACTATAAATAACGAACTCCTTTCCCGATTCAGGTTGAACCAAGACTGGAGCTCGCGTCAAGGTTTCCTTCAACCTTTCAAAAGCTCGCTATCTATCCTACATCCACTTAAAAGCGAACATTCTTCTGTAGCAACTTTGTCAATGGAGCCGCCAAACTAGAGAACCCTTCCACAAACCTTTGGTAATAACACGCCAAACCAAGGAAACTCCTAACCTTTGTCACAGATTTGGGATCCTTCTAACTCATTACAGCCTCAACCTTATACGGATCGACACGAATTCCCTCGGCCGACACAACATGCCCAAGAAACACAACTTCCCTAAGCCAGAACTCACATTTGCTTAACTTAGCATAAAGCTGATTAGCCAACAGCATTTGAAGCACAATTCTCAAATGTCTATCATGATCCTCCTCGGTACGGGAGTACACAAGGATATCGTCGATAAACACAACCATAAATTGGTTCAAAAACTCATAAAACACTCGGTTCATCATATCCATGAAAGCAGCTGGTGCATTGGTCAAACCAAATGGCATCACAAGAAACTCGTAATGCCCGTACCTTGTACGGAAAGCTGTTTTGGGCACATCTACCTCCTTCACCTTTAACTTGTAGTACCCCGACCTTAAATCTATCTTGGAAAACACCGAGGCTCCCCTGAACTGATCAAACAGATCATCTATCCGCGGTAAGGGATACTTGTTCTTTATTGTCAACTTATTCAGCTGCCGGTAATCTATACACATCCACAACATACCATCTTTCTTCTTAACAAACATCACCGGCGCTCCCTACGGTGAAATACTGGGTCTAATGAACCCATGGTCAAGCAACTCCTCCAATTACGTTTTCAACTCCTTCAATTCTTTCGGAGCCATGCGGTACAGAGCAATAGATACCGGTGTTGTACCCGCAAGGACCTCGATGCCAAACTCTACCTCACAGTCAGGTGGCAACCCTGGTAATTCCTCCAGAAAAACACCCGAAAACTCACATATGGTGCGAACATCCTGCACCCTCAACTCTTTTGATCCGGGATTCATAACATAGGCCAAATAAGCCTAACATCTCGAACCTAACATTCGACTTGCTTCTAAAGCCGAAACATCATTAGACAAAAACTTGGCATTCTCCTCAACAACCACCACCTCATAATCATCCGACAACCTCAAAGATATCCGTTTGGTCTCAAAATCCACCACAGCCCGATGTTCGATTAACTAATCCATACCCAAAATCACATCAAAACCATAGAATGGTAACTCCATCAAGTCCACAGCAAACACATGTCCCTGAACCATCAACGGACACCTACGATACAACCTCCTAACCACGACTGTCTCCCCAAGAGAACTTGTCACTTTAACACCCACATTAAGAATTTCAACAGACATATCAAGCAACTCAGCATGCTCGCTCAAAATGTATGAATGAGTTGAACTAGAATCAACCAACGAATACAATGACAAAGACTATAGGGTAAAAGTACCTGCAATCACGTAAGTGTCATTGCGACCCTCGCGGTGCACACACACCCTAGCCGGTCCACCCCCCTCAAGCTGGATAGCAACAGTATGAGCCACAGTCCTCTGCCCAACATCTTGACGCTAAAACGGTCTGCGGCCACGACCATGACCCCGCTGCAGAGCAACAATAGGTACAGCACCCTGCCCACATTGAGCCAACAACGGACAATCACGCCTCTGATGGTCGCCTAACCCACAACTCCAACAAGCATTAGCCACCACAAGCGCAGGTGCCTGACCCTCCCTGGCCAAACACGGGAAATCTCGCCTCAAATGATCTCAGGATCCACAAACCTAACAAGTGCTAAACGGGGCTCTAATCTGGACTCTCTGCCCCTGGACTCCACGTCCCACAACACCTCTACCATGCCTCAGCTCTGGGGGAAACCTCCTGTCACGATGTCTCTTGGCCTAACCACCGCTATAACCCGAATCAATAGCTCTCTTACCTGAGCTATAACCTCGCAATCCAGATGCCAAACCCAAATTTTGCTCCACATCCTTGGCTCGCGAAACCAACACATCAAAATCGATGTAGTCAGCAGCAAGCATATATGTCTTAATATCCTGCATGAGCCCATAGCGGAATCGATCACATCGCGTATGCTCGTCAGGAACGAACTCATGTGCATACTGACTCAACCTCACGAACTGCAGCTCGTACTCTGCAACAGACAAACTGCCCTGCACAAGAGCCATGAACTCACGTCTCTTCTCGTCCTGATATCGGACTTCTAAAAACTTCTTTCGGGAAGCTTCACAGAAGAACTCCCAAGTTACATTATCCGTCGCCATACTGGATATCGTAGTAGTCCACCACGCATAAGCATCACCTTGTAGTAGAGAAACAACATAGCCCAGCTTACGAGTATCGGTCTAGCCCATCCGGCCTAGTATCCTCTCAGTACTAGCCAACCAGTCCTCAAAAGCCTCATGTGATAACCCTCGAAACTCAACTCCACCCAAACTACGAAGATGCTCAAGCGGCAACCCTTGCTCAAACACCGGTGGTGCTGGCACATGAACACCCGCAACTACTGTCTAAAAAGCGCCAGTCATGGCCTGTATCAACGGTGCCATATCACCCATCCCTGGCCCAGCCGACGCAGGTGGTACTTATTCTACTCTCTCCGGTGGAATAGGTAGGGGTGGTGGCTACCCTCCAAGAGGCACAATATCTCCTTTAGCATCCTGCCCAGTGGCAGCAACAATCGTACCCGATTGCAATTCTCTCATCGGTCCCATTGTGCTAAAATATATCTAAGGCATGATAATCATTTCAAAACAAAAACAGTCAGGCCATTCTCAAGCAAGGATCCAAGACTTTCATTTCAAAAATCAAAACTTTCCAGACTATAATAATAAGACAATGGGTACCCCAAAATTTCCCTAACATAGCATACAACAGCCGACATTCATATATCAATCACCGTGCATATCAACCAGCGTACATACTACATTTACCGTGCAAATAAAACATGGCAACAACACAACAACCTCCTAAATGAACCAAACCTGGCTTTGATACCACCAAATGTAACCCCCTTGACCCGGCCTAGATGCCTAACCGAACCAAGAAGGCTACATTAGGTTTGCCGTAGCAAACTGAAGAGATTCAACAAAACTCGATCCATTTTTTTCCTTTTTATCTTATCTAGATGCCAATTAATAACCCTACATGTTCATGCTGACATCAGGTGTAATCCCAACTCAATCGGGCATCAATTTGACATCCAATTAATTATATTTATAAATTAGGGACCAAATTGTAATTTGAAAAAGTTACAGGTTAAAACCCCACTTTTAATTTACCAGCCTTAAATTAGTCAGGTTCCATGCATATGTCTCAAATTCTAGCTCAATCCGATCATTCTATCACATACAATTCCATTGACAAGATTCAGGGACTAAAATGTAAAGATGATAAAACTGCCCCAAAGTGTCATTAACAGAATTAACGGTCATCCGTACCGATACATGTAAGCCCGTATCAATATGGTTTGAAACAACTCGTTTCGATACACCTCCATGTCGTATCGATACGCCTAACTGAAATACCGAACTTTTGAAAACCTTGATGAGCGTACCAATATGACTCCAATGTTTCGATATACAGGATTGGGACGAAAAGGTTGATTTCAAGTAGTTGAGACTCGTATCGAAACACCCCTTACCGTACCGGTACGCTAAGACCAAAATGGCCTAGGCGTATCGAAACACCAACCCGCGTACCGATCCCATAAGCCTAAAATTGCCTAACCGTATCGATACGGTCCCCCGCGTATCGGTATGCCTGGCCTGTAATGTCACATTTTGGCTAGTTTTCCATCCCAAAAGCATACTCAAACCACTCTAACATGCTTAAAACACAATACCAACACACCAAACATATCTCATGCCAACTAGCATCACAATTCTAACAACACATCAAGGCTCCATGCATCAAAAGGAAATCTACAGGCATGCTTCCTAACTTTGCAACCAATCAACATATCAAAAGATAAACCAGCACCAAAATCAATTCTTAAAGGCCATATACAACCCAAGAGCAACTAAAGAAACATGCTCAAATAGGGAGTTCCACAAATCATCTCACAAAACACAACTAGTACCCCATTGCTCTTATTCATTATAGTCTAGTCTCTAACATACTTTGGAAACAAGTCTTGCCAAGATCTCCTTGCTTCTTGTTGCCTTCCAGGACTTTAATTCTCAGCATTGATGGACAAAGAGAGCGTAAGCACACAAGGCTTAGTGAGGAATGCTTAGAACAAAACACCATCAATGCATTTAAACCATTTTCTTTACATCATCCTTCAAAACATCATGCCCTTTTTTTTAAATATACCTTTATATCATTAAAAGCAGCATATTAAACCATATGCTACATGCATCATTAATCAACAGCAAATCACATTGCTAACCCTCCACTTAAGCCTTCCCATGCATTACTACCAAATGCAAAGTTCAAGGAGAAACATGTATAAATCACATTATACAATATAAAACATTTCAATGATACATTAACAATTATATTGGCTTACAAGTAATCGTAAACAAGCCCAATAACAAAAGAGTTCATCGGATACACGGATTCAACAAGTGTTAACCCAGCACTTCATGCCATTTCAACCGGAATAGCAATACAATCACAATCGTGGTACAATAACAACCGGGTACATTAACAACCAGGTACACTTTCAACCCACGATGACACCCACCCCAAACATCGATTAGACGCTTAATCCACTAATAGGAGTTTTCGGTACTGTTTAACCCCTTTACCGTAAGGGTACTTGGATGGAGTAATCGGTACGCCGTATAAACCCCTCAACATCCAAGGTGACTTATTTACAGTGCACTCAATCCTATGGCCGACCAACTATATCCGATAACAATTTTAAAACCACATCACTTGCCAATATAATTAACCATTTAACATTTACCTTACTGTTTGAATCAAGCATTAAACCATGCCATTTATCCAAAGCAACAACCATGCTTTAAACCACAAGTATAAACCAGCAACAACCATGCTTTAAACCACAAGTATAAACCATACTTACAAGGATCACTTACCATGTGCATCCTTCAGCATTTCATGCTTAAAAACAGTATATCAAATACTTTAAAACATGCTTAAACAGTAGGTAACATGCAAATCCAAAACTAGTGCATAAAACCGTTTCAAACTAGCACGACCGAGAGAGAAAACCACTTTATACTTACTTCTGAGTCTAGGTAAGCATTTCAAACTCTACCTTAACTCCCAAAACTCTGTTCCCATAACATCAAAACGCTTTCAACCACGTTTTCACTCACCGTTACGCGAAGCCTCGATTCGCTGATGCAAAATTAAGTATCTAAAACCTCCAACGCTTCTCCAATCACTTTCGGATCAACCTCCCGTGTTTTTACCACAAAACAACAGAGGATTAATGCATCATAATGCATTCTAAACACAGAAACTACAGTCCTTCTCGAATTTCCACAACACATTCACAATTAACTCTCCACAACAACCGAAAACATAACGAAAACACTTTGATTCACAACCCAACCAACATCTATCAATCTAACATCACTTTCAACATCAAAACACATCTAAAAATAGATCCAAATCAACCTACCACCTCCAGCAACCTTACAACCAAAAGAAACACCACAAACCTCAAAACTAACAACCTAAACAAATAGAGATTCTTAAGTTTCGGGATTCTATTGATAAAAATCACTTATCAACATTATTAAACATCCAAAATATAAATCAAAGCATCCTTAATTACTGGAAATTAGATCCAATCCGTGAATTAACTTATTTCCCAAATAACTCAATTAAACATTGGAAAATCATCAAATTAGATTAGAAACACAAAAACAAGGATCAAATGCTTGGGAATTTCAATAAAGAACCATACAATAGAGGAGATCTCGGACCTTACCCCTATTGTGAAGTTTCTCCCTCAATTGATTTGTGAAAAGCTAAGAAAACATAAGATTTCAATGAGATTTTGCAAAACAAAGTTAAAGAATCAAGTTAGAATCAATAATTTGAGTGAAAAGAACCTCTCACCTCTGGATTTTGATGAAATTCTAATTGTTTGGCAGAAAATAAGTTGAGAGAAAAGGTTTGGGAAAAAGTTACGTAGATTTTTTTTAAAAGCTAATAATTAACATAGATATTTTAATCCCTCTTAAACCACCTTTAAAACACATGTTTAAAATGATTTAATTGAAGGGAGAAACCTCCAGCAAAAACTTGGCAATTTAGCTCCTTAAGGATTCTAAGAATTTGACCCTTTTCATTTTAGTCACTTTAAAACAGTTTTCAAAAATCGCATTTTGTCACTAACTCCAAATTCCATTTTCCAAAATTTATTCCACCAAAAATCAATATATATTAAAAGATGATTTTTAATTATTTTTCCACATTTTTATCTTACCAAAAAATATACGGTCCCAAAACTGACTCGAATCCCTACTCTGGTCCATCGGACCGTCTAATAAACCACCAAACCGCTAAGCCCTAAACCCGGGGCATTACAACTCTCCCCCACTTAGAAATTTCGTCTCTAAAATTTACCTAGAGGAAATAGGTGCGAAAACTGTTTCAACATATCCGACTTGGCTCCCACGTGGCCTCCTCAACACTGAGGTGCTTCCACAACACCTTAACAAGCTCTACTATCTTGCCACGTAGCACATTACTGCTAGTATCAAGAACCTCTATCGGTTCCTCATCGAAAGATAGGTTCAGACTCAACTCAATCTCCTCCACCGGCATGACATGCGATGGATCTGACCTATACCTCTGCAACACCGCAACGTGAAACACATCATGAATCTTTCCCAGCTCTGGAGGTAGCCTCAAACGATACGCAACAAGACCCACACGCTCAATAACCTCGTAAGGCCCAATGAACCACGGGCTAAGCTTCCCTTTTCCGCCCAAACCGCAACATTTTTTCCAAGGTGACACTTTCAAAAACACTTTATCACCCATAGCGTTCTCTATATCCCTACGCTTCAAATCCGTGTAGGATTTCTTGCGATCAACAGTTGCTTTTAAGCGCTCACATATCAACTTTACCTTTTCGGTTGTGCCTTTCAGAACATTGGGCATCGACACAAACTTTTCCCCCGCTTCTGCCCAACACACGGACGTACGACACTACCTGCCATACAATGCCTCATAGGGTGCCATCTGTATGCTAGCATGATAACTGTTATTGTAAGCAAACTCCACCAGTGGCAACTGCTTCTCCCACATTCCCTGGTACTCAATAACACAACACCTCAGCATATCCTCAAGAACCTGAATCACGCGCTCCGACTGACCATCGTTTGAGGATGATACGAGGTACTAAAACTCAACCGGGTTCCCAAAGCACGATGCAAACTCACCCAAAACCTTACAGTGAACTGCGGATCCCTATCCAAAACTATAGATTTGGGCGCTCCGTACAAATGCACTATCTCAGAGATGTACAATTCAGCCAACTTGTCCAAGGTATACGTAGTATGCACTGGCACAAAATGAGCGCACTTCGTAAACCAATCCACAATCACCCAAATGGAATCCTTTTTGGTCGGCGTCAAAGGCAACCCATACACGAAATCCATGGTGATTCTTTCACACTTCCATACTGGTATCCTCAATGGTTACAACAACCCGGAAGGAAACTGATGCTTAACCTTTACCCGCTGACAAACCATACACCGAGCAACGAAATCAGCCATATCCTTTTTCAGCCCAACCGAATAGTACTCCTCCTTCAACCCTCGATACATTTTAGTACTACCGGGATGCATAGCGAAAGGACTAGCATGTGCCTTAGTTAAAATAATATGCCTCAACTCTTCGTCCTCAAGCACCACTATTCGACCTTTGAAACACAATACCCCATCATCATTGAAATGAAAATCTGTAGGACTTCCATCCTTGATATCTTCCACATGAGGTACCAAACTCCCATCATACGATTGCTTCTCCTTAATCATCTGCGACAATGAAGGCTTCACTTGCAACTCGGCCAACAAACCCCCGTCACTTGTCACACTCAACCAAGCAAACATGGCTCTCAGCTCCACAGCCGTTTTCCTGCTCAAGGCATCTGCCACAACATTGGCTTTCCCTGGATGATACTCAATGGTCAGATCATAATCCTTAAGCAACTCCAACCATCTACGTTGCCTAAGATTCAGCTCCTTTTGTGACATTAGATATTTTAAACTCTTATGATCTATATAAACCATACATTTCTCACCATAAAGATAATGCCTCCAAATCTTCAAGGTAAACACAACCGCTGCAAGCTCAAGCTCGTGAGTAGGGTAGTTACGTTCATGTACCTTCAATTGCCTAGATGCATACGCCACCACCTTACCCTCCTGCATCAACAGACAACCAAGCCCAACATACGACGCATCACTATAAACAACAAACTCTTTTCCCGATTCAGGTTGAACCAAGACTGGAGCTCGCGTCAAGGCTTCCTTCAACCTTTTAAAAGCTCGTTGCATATCCTCCATCCACTCAAATCGAACATTCTTCTGTAGCAACTTTGTCAACGGAGCCGCAAAACTAGAGAACCCTTCCACAAACCTTCGGTAGTAACCCGCCAATCCAAGGAAACTCTTAACCTCCATCACAGATTTGGGCTCCTTCCAACTTATTACAGCCTCAACATTATGCGGATCGACACGAAATCCCTCAGCCGACACAACATGCCCAAGAAACACAACTTCCCTAAGCCAGAACTCACATTTGCTTAACTTACCATAAAGCTGATTAGCCAACAGCGTCTGAAGCACAATTCTCAAATGTCTACCATGATCCTCCTCGGTACGGGAGTACACAAGGATATCATCAATAAACACAACCACAA
Organism: Hibiscus mutabilis; assembly: GCA_019671005.1. Classification (NCBI taxonomy): domain Eukaryota; kingdom Viridiplantae; phylum Streptophyta; class Magnoliopsida; order Malvales; family Malvaceae; genus Hibiscus; species Hibiscus mutabilis. The sequence goes on from CM033736.1 coordinate 39,205,363, forward strand.
ACTGGTCCAAAAACTCATGAAACACTCGGTTCATCATATCTATGAAAGCAGCTGGTGCATTGGTCAAACCAAACGGCATCACAAGAAACTCATAATGCTCGTACCTCGTACAAAAAGCTATTTTGGGCATATCTACCTCCTTCACCTTTAACTGGTAGTACCCCGACCTCAAATCTATCTTGGAAAACACTGAGGCTCCCCTGAACTGATCAAACAGATCATCTATCCATGGTAAGGGATACTTGTTCTTTATTGTCAACTTATTCAGCTGTCGAAAATCTATACACATCTACAACGTACCATTTTTCTTAACAATCAGCACCGGCACTCCCCACGGTGAAATACTGGGTCTAATGAACCTGCAGTCAAGAAATTGTGCTTTCAATTCCTTCGGAGCCATGCGGTACAGAGCAATGGATACCAGTATCGTACCCGTAAGGACCTCAATGTCAAACTCTACCTTACGGTCAGGTGGCAAACCTGGTAATTCCATAGGAAAACACCCGGAAACTCACATACGGTACGAACATCCTGCACCCTCAACTCTTTTGATCCAAGATTCATAACATAGGCCAAATAAGCCTGACAAACCGAACCTAACATTCGACTTGCTTCCAAAGTTGAAACAACATTAGACAAAAACTTGGCATTCTCCCCAAAAACCACCACCTTATAATCATCCGACAACCTCAAGAATATCCATTTGGCCTCAAAATCCACCACAGCCCAATGTTCGGTTAACAAATCCATACCCAAAATCAAATCAAAACCATGGAATGATAACTCCATCAAGTCCACAGCAAACACATGTCCCTAAACCATCAACGGACACCTACGATACAACCTCCTAACCACGACTGTCTCCCCAAGAGAACTTGTCACTCTAACACCCACATTAAGAATTTCAACAAACATATCAAGCAACTTAGCATGCTCACTCAAAATGTATGAATAAGTAGAACCAAAATCAACAAACGAATACAACGACAAAGACTGTAGGGTAAAAGTACCTGCAATCACGTCGGTTTCATTGCGACCCTCGCGGTGCGCATACACCCTAGCTGTCTACCTCCCTCGGGCTGGATAGCAACAACAGGTTCAGCACCCTGCCCACCTCGAGCCAACAACAGACAATCACGCCTCTGATGGTCACCTGACCCACAACTCCAACAAGCATTAGCCACCACAGGCGCATGTGTCTGACCCTTCATGGCCAAACGCGAGCAATCTCGCCTCAAATGATCTCGGGATCCACAAATCCAACAAGTGCTAAACGGTGCTCTAACCTGGGCACCCTGCTCCTGGACTCCACGTCCCACAACACCTCCGCCATGCCTCAGCTCTGGGCAAAACCTCATGTTACGGTGTTTCTTGGACTAACCACCGCTATAACCTGAATCAACAGCTCTCGTACCTGAGCTAGAACCTCACAATCCAGATGCCAAACCCAAATTCTGCTCTACATCCTTGGCTCGTGAAACTAACACATCAAAATCGATTTAATCAGTAACAAGCATGTATGTCTTAACATCTTGCACGAGCCCATAGCGGCATCGATCACATTACGTACGCTCGTCAAGAACCAAATCAGGTGGATATTGACTCAACCTCGCGAACTGCACCTTGTACTCTACAATAGACATACTACCCTGCACAAGAGCCATGAACTAACGTTTCTTCTTGTCCTCATATCAGACTCCCAAAAACTTATTCCAAAATGCTTCAGAGAAGAACTCCTAGGTCACATCATTCGTCACCATACTCCATGGTAGTCCACCACGTATAAGCATCACCCTATAGCAGGGAAACAACACAACCTAGCTTACGAGCATCGGTGTACCCCATCTGGCCCAGTATTCTCTCAGTACTGGCCAACCAGCCCTCAAAAGCCTTAGGTGATAACCCTCGAAACTCAACTCTACCTAAACTACGAAGACGCTCAAGCGACAACCCTTGCTCAACCACCGGTGGTGCTGGCACATGAACACCCGTAACTGCTGCCTGAAAAGCACCGGTCAGGGCCTGTATCAACGGTTCCATATCACCCATCCCTGGCCCAGCCGGCGCAGGTGGTAATTGTTCCACTCCCTCTGGTGGAATAGGTAGGGGTGGTGGCAACTCTCCAGGAGGCACAAAATCTCCTTCAGTATCCTGCCCAGTGGCAGCAACAATCGTACCCGATCGCAATTCTCTCCTCGGTCCCATTATGCTAAAATATATCTAAGGCATGATAATCATTTCAAAACAAAAATAGTCAGGCCAGCCTCAAGCAAGGATCCAAGATTTTCATTTCAAAAATCAAAACTTTCCAGACTATAATAATAAGGCAATGGGTACCCCAAAACTTCCCCAACATAGCATACAACAGCCAACATTCTTATATCAATCACCGTGCATATCAACCAGCGTACATACTACATTTACCGTGCAAATCAAACATGGCAACAACACAACAACCTCCCAAGCGAGCCAAACCTGGCTTTGATACCACCAAATGTAATCCCCTTGACCCGGCCTAGACGCCCAACCGAACCAAGAAGGCTACATTAGGTTTGTCGTAGCAAACCAAAGAGATTCAACAAAACCCAGTCCATTTGTTCCTTTTTATCTTATCTAGATGGCAATTAATAACCCTACATGTTCATGCTGACATCAGGTGTAACCCCAACTCAATCGGGCATCAATCTGACATCTGATTGGTCATATTTATAAATTAAGGACCAAATTGTAATTTGAAAAAGTTACAGGTCAAAAACCCACTTTTAAGATACCAGCCTTAAATTAGTCAGGTTCCATGCATATGTCTCAAATTTCAGCTTAATCCGATCATTCTATCACATACAATTGCATTGACAAGATTCAGGGACTAAAATGTAAAGATGACAAAACTGCCCCAAAGTGTCATTAACAGAATTAACGGTCATCCGTACCGATACAGGTAAGCCTGTATCAATACGGTTTAAAACAACTATTTTGATACACCTCTATGCCGTATCGATATGCCTAACTGAAATACCAAACTTTTGAAATCCTTGATGAGCGTACTGATACGACTCTCCGACTTTTCGATACACGAGATTGGGACAAAAAGGTTGATTTCCAGTAGCTGAGACCCGTATCAAAACACCCATTGTCGTATTAGTACGCTAAGACCAAAATGGCCTAGGCGTATCGAAACACCAACCCGCGTACCAATCCCATAAGCCTGAAATTGCCTAGCTGTACCGAAACGATCCCCCACGTATAGGTACGTCTGGCCTATAATGTCACATTTTGGATGGTTTTCCATCCCAAAAGCATACTCAAACCACTCTAACATGCTTAAAACACAATACCAACACACCAAACATATCTCATGCCAACTAGCATCACAATTCTAACAACACATCAAGGCTCTATGCATCAAAAGGAAATCTATAGGCATGCTTCCTAACTTTGCAACCAATCAACATATCAAAAGATAAACCAGCACCAAAATCAATTCTTAAAGGCCATATACAACCCAAGAGCAACTAAAGAAACATGCTCAAACAGGGAGTTCCACAAATCATCTCCCAAAACACAACTAGTACCTCATTGCCCTTATTCATTATAGTCTAGTCTCTAACATACTTTGGAAACAAGTCTTGCCAAGATCCCCTTGCTTCTTGCTGCCTTCCAGGACTTTAATTCTCTGCATTGATGGACAAAGAGAGCGTAAGCACACAAGGCTTAGTGAGGAATACTTAGAACAAAACACCATCAATGCATTTAAACCATTTTGTTTACATCATCCTTCAAAACATCATGCCCTTTTTTTTTAAACATGCACTTTACATCATTAAAACCAGCATATTAAACCATATGCTACATGCATCATTAATCAACAGCAAATCACATTGCTAACCCTCCACTTAAGCCTTCCCATGCATTACTATCAAATGCAAAGCTCAAGGAGAAACATGTATAAATCACATTTTACAATATAAAACATTTCAATGATACATTAACAATTATATTGGCTTGCAAGTGATCATTAAACAAGTCCAATAACAAAAGGGTTCATCGGATACATAGATTCAACAAGTGTTAACCCAACACTTCAAGCCATCTCAACCGGAATAGCAATACAATCACAATTGTGGTACAATAACAACATGGTACATTAACAACCGGGTACAATTTCAACCCATGAGGACACCCACCCCAAACATCGGTTAGACACTTAATCCACTAACGGCAGTTTTCGGTACTGTTTAACCCCTCTACCATTAGGGTACTTGGATGGAGTATTCGGTACGCCGTATAAACCCCTCAACATCCAAGGCGACTTATTTACAGTGTACTCAATCCTATGGCCGGCCAACTATATCCGATAACAATTTTAAAACCACATCACTTGCCAATATAATTAACCATTTAACATTTACCTCATTGTTTTAAACAAGCATTAAACCATGCCATTTATCCAAAGCAACAACCATGCTTTAAACCACAAGTATAAACCATACTTACAAGGATCACTTACCATGTGCATCATTCAGCATTTCATACTTAAAAACAGTATATCAAATACTTTAAAACATGCTTAAACAGTTGGTAACATGTAAATCCAAAACTAGTGCATAAAACCATTTCAAACTAGCACGACCGAGAGAAAAAACCACTTTATACTTACTTCTGAGTCTAGGTAAGCGTTTCAAGCTCTACCTTAACTCCCAAAACTTTGTTCCAATAACATCAAAACGCTTTAAACCACGTTTTCACTCACCGATACGCGAAACCTCGATTCGTCGACACGAAATCAAGTATCTGAAACCTCTAACGCTTCTCCAATCACTTCCAGATTAACCTCCCCTATTTTTACCACAAAACAATAGAGGATTAATGCATCATAATGCATTCTAAACACAGCAACTACAATCCTTCTCGGATTTCCACAACACATTCACAATTAACCATCCACAACAGCCAAAAACATAACCAAAACACTTTGATTCACAACCCAGCCAACATCTATCAATCTAACATCACTTTCAACATCAAAACACATCTAAAAACAGATCCAAATCAACCTACCACCTCCAGCAACCTTACAACCAAAGAAACACTACAAAACCTCAAAACTAACAACCTAAACAAATAGAGATTCTTAAGTTTCTGGATTCCATTGATAAAAATCACTTATCAACATTATTAAACATCCAAAATATAAACCAAAGCATCCTTAATTACTAAAAATTAGATCCAATCCGTGAATTAACTCATTTCCCCAAATAACTCAATTAAACATTGGAAAATCATCAAAATCATATTAGAAACACAAAAACAAGGATCAAATGCTTGGGAATTTCAATAAAGAACCATACAATAGAGGAGATCTCGGACCTTACCCCTATTGTGAAGTTTCTCCCTCAATTGATTTGTGAAAAGCTAAGAAAACATAAGATTTCAATAAGATTTTGCAAAACAAAGTTAATGAATCAAGTTAGAATTAATAATGTGAGTGAAAAGAACCTCTCACCTCTGGATTTTGATGAAATTCTGATTGTTTGGCAGAAAAGAAGTTGAGAGAAAAGGTTTAGGAAAAAGTTACCTAGATTTTCTTTAAAAGCTAATAACTGACTTAGATATTTTAATCCCTCTTAAACCACCTTTAAACACATGTTTAAAATGATTTAATTGAAGGGAGAAACCTCCAGCAAAAACTTGGCAATTTAGCTCCTTAAGGATTCTAAGATTTTGACCCTTTTCATTTTAGTCACTTTAAAACAGTTTTCAAAAATTGCATTTTGGTCACTAACCAAAATGTCACATTTACAAATTCCATTTTCTAAAATTTATTCCACCAAAAATAAATATATATATTAAAAGATTACTTTTAACTATTTTTCCACATTTTTATCTTACCAAAAAATATACGGTCCCAAAACCGACTCGAATCCCTACTCCGGTACACCGGACCGTTTAATAAACCACCAAACCTCTAAGCCCTAAAACCGGGGCATTACAGCCATTCTATAGAGTATAATCAATATAGGTTCAATATTGGATTAAATCCAATATTAAACATAGCCTCTTGATCAAGCATCAAGGCTGACAGCTCTTTTTGAGCAACCCATTTAAAACTCATAAATAATAAGAATACTCTCCCAGCTTATCCTTGATGCTCAGTATTCATAACATGAGTTAAATCATTTTCATATTGGTAACAAATTCCAATAAAAACTTTGCATGCTCATGTATGCCCATTATCCCAACACTCACATGATTGATTTTGTGGTTTTCTTGAATCTCCAACATTAATTATAAATATCAGAGAGTTCCTAATTTTCCTTGTCCTGATCTCTTAGCGGAACTATGTAATAAATTCAACTTGGCATTTTGCCGGAAATCCTCACCACTTTTTAGAAGTGGTTATCTCGATTCATTATTCCTCTTTACGAACTATGACCTCTATTTAGATATTTTCTCGTTCTGAACTCTTTCTATTGCATTCAGCATAGTTTATTGCTTCATAGAATTTTTTTTAAATTCATAGGGCAGTTAGTACTTCTTTGTACCTGACCTCTAACCCTCTATGAGCTGTCATAACATGCTCTCCATCTGTCTGTAGGAAGTAGTTTGGAAACAATTTAACTCAGTTTATTAAACTTGCACTCATACCCGTAAATGATCCAATTGCCTTAATTAAGATGCAAGAAACTTTGTTACATCTATAGGATAAACTTTGTTACGGAACACTCAAAGAAAGAACTTCTAGTTAACAGATTTTTGAGTATGTATCGTAACATTACTTTATCAAATACGGGTCTAATCCTTTCAGATGAGATACTACTTTATTTTTTTAGTATTCTCTGATCATCAATACAAAGTTCCTTCAACTTAACCTTTATATCCTTAAACCTTAGATTAACAATCATAGGATCTCCATTAATGTATCTCTGAAAATCTAGTGTGTCAAAACTCTCATTTTTTTGCAATCAGTGCCTAAGCAGGCTGATTCATAATCAAATCTAATGTCTGGAAGAAAAATCTTAATCCAGAACATACACATCATGTTACGCTGGTACCTCTGCATCATGCTAAACTGAGGGTAGAATATTATCATTAACCTTATCATGATCGTGAATCTCTTATTGATTCACTCGTCTAAACACCTGACATAATTCTTTTACCTTCACACATTGGAATTTAACATTATTATCATAGTAAGCAATTACATCCATTCCAACAAGTAAAATCATCAGTAATTCTGACATCCTAGTGGCATGTATACACTTTTGACCTTTACCATCTTTCGTTTAATCTCTAAAACCAGCTAAACCTATAGTCGTGATACCAATAAATGTAACACCCATTTCCCGAATTCGTACACCGGGTACGAGTCGAAAATATTACGACTTCTTTAATCCAAAAATTAGGGTAAATTTAAAATTTCAGAAAACTTCCTGATGGTCACCCATCCTAAAATTTCTCTAACCCAAGTTCACTTAACTTTATTTAAAACCGACTTAAATTATTTGTTCGAGTTCCAATCATAAATCAATTATCTTAGCATGCAACTCATCACTTAAGGTTATTCTTAACCTTGAATCTTTCCAGAAACGCCAATTATCTTGAAACCATAACGAACTTTAAAGGTCATTCATACTCAAATAGGTTTAGCAAGTATACATGCCACTATAATAATCAAACCTTAATTAGGATGTCATTATTGTGATTACCTGTTGAGCTTTCCAATATTGATGCAATGTTTTTCTCCCTCTCATCTTGATTTACCTACGTGTGTAGAATTAAACTCACGCTAAGTACGAACTTAGTGAGGCAATAAATGAAGTTAATAACAATAATTTAAATTTTATTCTAATTCATAGCTACATTTATATAGCATGATATATGCCAATGCATCAACTTTCACATTGCATTAGTAATTATTTACTATATGCCAATGTCATAAGATCTTCATGCTTGCCCGATTATCATAATATGTCGTATATGCATAATTGCATCATGATCACTAGATAAGTATACCATCATACTAATCATGTGTCAGCATAATATAAACTGAATATAAATTTCTTACCGATATACTTGCCATTTGCCCCGAGTGTTCATATAAACCGAATACCCGATTTCATAGCCCGAATTTATAGCCCAAATTTATAACCCGAATTTATAAACCGAACTTATAGCCCAAATATAGACCTATGAGGACCCTGGATACACGAGTCAAATATGCACCGAAGTTCTTTCCGCACATTTATAAGGTTGTGCTAACCATACACTAAGTGTCAAATACTAACACTATAGTACTATCCCGGATAACCGAATATGCCGCACATTTTATGGCTGTGCTAACCATATACACTAAGTGTACTTTAAACACTATAGTGCGATCCCGAATTCCCGATTATGCAGCGTACTGCTGGACTCTATGGCATGCAAACTATATCTTGTCCCTCAATTGACTTATTTGGGCATAATTTCCATATTTATTCCATCCATGGCAATGTATATCAATATAATTTATCATTGGCAGTTCATACCCGACATAACATTCATAATATAACATCATCAATAACTAGTGATCAATGCATTTGTTTTCCACCTTTAACATATTTAAAATATGTCAAATATATGATCAATGACATAAATATCATGCCAATATAGAAAACCGGTAGACTTATCGCAAGTCTTACCGTTGATGTATAAAACATCCATGTATCATGTTATGTATGCATTGCAGTCACCTGGGCCATTTATTAGCTTACCTCACTAAATTCTACTCGATCCTTTCCTTTATAGAACCTCGAACCTTCTTTGATTCGGACTTGACTTCATTGATCACATGAATAAGATAAAAATATTTGTTAGATTCAAATCTAATAATACCTTAAACACGTTGTCTAATATAATCATTCGAATATAAATTTCCAAATATTTTTCCTTTCTTCCTTGTATTGTTCAAAAACTCATTATGGTCCCTAGTGACCAATTTGAACTTCTAATAATTCTTCCGAGCTTGCTAACTCGCATTAAAATACAAAATGTTTCAAATTCCATTTTCTGACAGCTTGCGCTATCTTCAAAGATTTGCTTATACCGGGCAGAATTTATACCAGATTTAAATTTTCTTTATACTGGAAAAACTAGATTCGATTTTGGTTCTAACAGTCCAAGCCACATAAATTAATAAAATCTACAAAAATTATGAAAATTCTTCAAACTCCCGTCACAGTTATGTTCTGACCGAAACTGCTTTGTAAATTTTCTGACCTTCATTCGATTAAAAATTCATATCTTTTAGCTCGGAACTCGAAATCAGTTTTCGTTTGTTGGGAATGAAACTAGACGAACACATGTTTACAGCGGTATAAAATTCATCATCTAACCATTTGTTTAGAATTTATGGTGAATTTTCAAAGTCACTGCCAAAATTCAATCTTCTACATAGCTTTCCATAATAAATTTCTAGTTTCTACTAACTTCTTATTATTTTCTACTTATCAATTTAGTCCCATCACTTGCTTCAAACCACCAATTCATCATCTTCTTCATAAAATAATTATTCAAAATAATTCCCGCTAATTTTCTTTCTTTGCCCAAAATAGTCACTAAAATGCAAAGGTAAGAATTCAAACTTCTTAACTTTGCAATTTAGTCCTCAAATCAACACTACTACCTTGATTCTATTATTTTAACTAAAAATCAGATTTGATCCCCATCCAATAATTCCTTTCCTATTTGGTCACTTGATTTTTACAATTTGTCAAAATGGTCCCTAATTCAATTCAACATCGGTTTAGCATTCTAACATCAATTTCACATCTCCAACATCATTAATTACATAAATACACTCCAAATTCATAAAATTTAGATTTGGTCCCTTAACTTTGAAGCTTGCCGAATTGGTCCCTATATATTTAACTTAGGGTTTTGCTTCCAAACAACAAATCAAGCTTACTAGATCATTAATCCAACATCACAAACCCTAAGTTAGACTTAAATCCATAAACCTTAATCTTCTCCATAGAAACCAAAACATGTAGGATTTAAATCCTAACTCAATAACATGATTTTAACATCATATAAGCTTGATTCCAACTTAAATTCAACCATGGAATCATAAAATCTCAAAAGCCCCAATTTTGTTCATAAACCTTAACTTCCTTCTCATGTAAAATTCTCATCAATCAAGCATGTATTCCATGAATTAAATACATCAAGAGATAGAGCTTGAATAGTAGAATAACTTTGCAGTTCAAAAGATTATCTGAAAATTGAGTTTCGGGGCTTGAATCGAGCTTGGAAAATTTCCCCCTTTTTCCCTCTAAGTTTCGAAATTCTTGAAAGATGAAGAAGACTTCACCTTTTTGGCCTTTCATTTTTTTAATTGTTCCAATTATGCCACTTGTAGTCTTATATAAATGAATTTTCATTTAAATAGGGAAATTACAAAAGTACCCTTTTATCCAACGGTTGAGATTGATTTTATCATCAACCAAAGGCCAAGATTTATCTTCATATTTCTTCTTCCAAAAATATCCCTTGTAACTTCAAATATTTCAAAATTGCCATCCCTACCAAATGACCAATTTGCCCTCCAACTATTCTTTATTACTAGCTTATTTCAAAATTGTCATTCCATTAGAATCTAACTAAATTAGCTCATTCTCAACCAGCCACCATTCCATAAATATCATTTTATGATTTTCCATGGATTATGGAATAGCCTTTGAAATTTTAATTTGATCCGATTTCCCGATATTCACAAAATACTTCTACTACGATTTTACCTTTACCGAGCTATCGGATCTATTCCGAAAATTCTATATTTCCTTAATATTCCTCATATCACCATCCTTCATCCAATAACCTAAATTTAATCTTGAATTAGTAGTTTACCAACTTTCCCTTGTGATTTTCCAAAATTACAATCTTGCCATTTTTCATCCAACGGCTCATATTTAGCTTGGAAAATCAACTTAAATCCAAGGGTTCATATTATTCCAACACAAAGAAAATATCTTGGACATGTAAAATGACAAATTCAACATTGGCTTATCATCCTTCAAAATATCCTAGATATTTGATTCGATCTGATTATCCGAATATTCTTCCAAACTTTATCGCTTTATAGCCAACAATACAAATTCCGTACAAAAAATCAGGGTAACACAAACGTCATTCTTGGGGATAAACTATTCATCTACGGGGTTAAAATACACAAATTTTGAAAATTACACTTTGGTCCCCGAACTTTTCCAAAGTTTTTTGGATATTACAACATTTTGGTCACTAACCAAAATTTTTGGATATTAAAACATCCTTCATTAAAATAGGCTTAAACCTTTACTCCTCTAATTTCTCTTAATTTGTTAAACTGGTCACCAAATTTCCAATATAAGGATTCAAGCTTCTTAACTTTGCAAATTAGTCCTCAAATCAACATTACTACCTTAATTCCATCATTTTAACTAAAAATCAGATTTACTCCTTCTACATATCCTCTTTGCCGAATAGACCATTCAAGTTTGACGAATCATCAAAATGGTCACTAACGCGATTATTTATCGGTTTAGCATTCTAACTTCATTTTTCGTGTCTCTAACATCATTAATAATATAGGTACACATCAAATTCATAAAAATCAGATATGGTCCCTTAATTTTAAAGCTTGCTGAAATGGTCTCTATGTATTTAACTTAGGGTTTTACTTCTAAACAACAAATCAAGCTTAATAAATCATTAATCCAACATCACAAACCCTAAGTTAGACTTGAATCCATAAACCCTAATCTTCTCTATACAAACCAAAATATGTAGGGTTTAAATCCTAACTCAATAACATGATTCTAACATCATACAAGCATGATTCTAACTTAAAATCAACCATGGATTCATAAAATCATAAAAGCCCCAATTTGTTCATAAACCCTAAATTCTTCCTCATATCAAATATCATCAACCAAGAAAGTATTCTATGAATTATTTACACCAAAAGATAGAGCTCAAAGAGTAGAACAACTTTATAGTTCGAAAGATTACCTAAAAACTGAGATTTGGGGCTTAAATCGAGCTTGTAAAATTTTTTCTCTTCTTTTTCTCTTCACCATGATTTTGGAGGGTATTTAGCTGATAATTCCTTCATATTTCATGTATTTAAGACACTTGTATTATGAAAAAAATGAATTTTTAATTCAATAAATTCCGCTTTCCAAAAATACCCTCTAACTTGATCTATATTTCTAATTTGCCATTTTGTAACATTCCAACTAGACTTAGTTGGATTATAATCAGCCACTATTCATCAATAAAAGAAATCTCAAAATTCCTTCCATGTCCCTTTTGGGCAAAATGACCAAAATGCCCTTTATCGATCAACTTATTCACAAAATTGCCATTCTATGTCATTTCAATCGATTTAAAATTTTCCCAATCTTTTTAACATCCAAATATTCATAAAATGATATTTTATGACTCTTCTAAGGTCCATGGAACTATCTCTGGAATTTTAGCTCGATCTGATTATCAGAATATTTTTTTGAACTTTATCGCTTTATAGCTGTTAATACAAACTCCGTACGAAAAATCTGGGTAACACGGAAACGTCATTCTTGGGGGTAAACTATTCATTTAAGGGATTCAAATACATAACTTTTGAAAATTACACTTTGATCCCTAAACTTTTCCAAAGTTTATACTTTAGCCACAAAACTTTCAAGATTTACATTTTGGTCACTAGCCAAAAATTGGGATATTACAATTCTCTCCCCCTTAAGAAAATTTGTCCTCAAATTTTCAACACGTACCTAGTTCAAAAAGGTGAGGAAACTGCTTTCTCATATCTTCTTTTCTTTCCCAAATCATTTCCTCAACTTTACGATTTTGTCAAAGAAATTTAACAAGCGAAATTGACTTATTTCCTTAGTTCTTTGACTCCATGTTTTATCATCTTTACCTTATCTTTAAATTTTTTAATTTGCTCAGGGCCAACTACATCTTGATCCTTTGAATTCAGTCACACATGCCTTTAACATATCTTCCAAAATCTGAATAGTTCGCTCTAATTGTCCATCTGTTTGAGGATGAAAAGTTGTGCTAACATTGAGTCGAATTTCCAAGGATCTATGTAAAAACTTCCAAAATTTTAAAGTAAACCTAGGATCTCTATTAGATACTATCGAGGCTGGTACTCCATGTAGTCAAACTATTTCCTTAATATACAACTCAGCATACTTATCCCTGGAGTAATCTATTCGTACAGGGATAAAGTGTGCTAACTTAGTCAATCTATTAACAATCACTCAGATTGAATCCTTCTTATTCGATGTCAAATATAGTCCTAATACAAAATCCATTTTCACTCATTCTCATTTCCATTGAGAAATGGAAATCAGATACGGTAATTCAAAAGGCACCTGAAGTTCTGCTTTTACTTGTTGACATGTCAGATATTTAGAAACTCAGTTATAACTCTTTTCATGCCTGGCTACTAATATCGACTCTTTAAATCTTGATACATCTAGTTTCCACCTTGATGTACAATCAAATGACTATAACATACCTCGAAAATAAGTTGTTTCTTCAATTCTTCATCATTTGAAAAATAGATTTTTTTTCTCGATAATACAAGTATCCATCAGATTAATTTCAAAGTCTTCGATTTCACCTTCTTCCACTTATTTGAACCTTAACAAACACATCTCATCTTTTCTCTAAAAATCTTTTATTCAATAAAATAAAGTAAACTTTATTTTAACTCGAAAATCAAAGCGCCATCCTCTTTTAATGCCAGTCTCGCATTCATAGCTCTTAAGGTAACAAATGTCTTTCGACTGAAGGCGTTAGCTACCACATTAGCTTTTCCTGAATGATAGTCAATGATCACATCATCATCCTTAAGAAGCTCGATCCACCTTCTTTGCCTCAAGTTCAACTCCTTTTTAGTTAACAAATATTTTAAACTTCTATAATCTGTGTAAATATAACATCATTTACCATACAAATAATGATGCTATATCTTTAAAGCAAATACAACCATTGCCAGCTCCAAATCATGAGTAGGATAATTCCTCTCATGCGTCTTAAGTTGTCTCGAAGCATAGGCCACTACTTTTCCTTCTTACTTAAGTACACTTCCCAAACATTTATGAGAAGCATCGTTATAAACCACATAATCTTTGCCCAGTTCTGGTTGTACTAATACCGGGGCTTCGATTAATATCTTCTTTAATGTCTTAAAGTTTTATTGGCACTTATCTATCTAACAAAATGACATATCTTTCCTCAATAGCTTGGTCAGTGAGGAGGCAATCATCAAGAAATTCTTTACAAACTTTCGATAATAACCAACAATTCCCAAGAAACTTCGAACCTCGAAAACATTCTTTATAGGCTTCATTCAATTATAGTTGGTACTTTCTTGGGATATACTCTTATCTCTTCTGCCCAAACCACAAGACCAAGAAAAGCAAGTTTCGACAACCAAGATTTACACTTTGACAGCTTAACATATAACTTCTTTTCTCGAAGAGTCTGAAGAACAATGCGAAGACAGGCATCATGTTCTTCCTTTTTCTTCGAATTGAATATATTTTCCATTTAATTCTGCATAAGACTTCTGTCAATCATCAATCTTTTTAATATTATCTTGTATAATCTTTACTTTTTCTTCCATTTCTTGTAATAGATCTGACTTAATTAATTTACGATCTTCAACTCATACCAATTTAATAGTGATTTACACTTTCGACCATAGAGAGCTTTGTAGGGTGCCATATGTATACTTTCTTGATAAGTATTATTATAAGAAATTTCTACTAATGGCATATATCTTTTCCATGATCTCGAACTCAATTATACAAGCTCATAACATATCATCAAGAAATCTTTCACAGACCTTCGATCATAACCAATAAGTCTTAAGAAACTGCAAACCTCTATAATTTTTTGGGAATTTTCCCACTCCACAATAGACTTTATATTTTTAGGATCGATTCAGATCCCTACAGCTGAAATAATATAACCTAAGAAAGCCTCTTTTAATAACCAAAACTCACATCAAGTTTTTCTGGTTCAGGTTAATTGATATTCCTAATAGAAAAAATATAATTTCCTTTTTCTTATTTCCTTTTATAAATAATCACTACATGGTCGTAAAGAACTATCTTCCTTCTTTACGAATAATTTTGGAGCTTCTTACAATAACACACTGGATTGATTATAACTCTAGTCTAACAATTCTTACAGCTGAGCTTTCAGCTCTTTTAATTCCTTCTAGGAAATTTTCCAGGTCACTTCTATTGTAAATACTACTCTGTGGCATTAGTCCACCCAAATACAAACATGTTCCCTTAGTAACAATATTTCTTCTTCTGAATTTTCAATTTTCATATCTTTCAGACCTTCCAATATGATTTTTATCATCCTTTAACTTCAAATACGTAGTCATCAATTCACCTTTACTATAAAATTTAGGGCACTCAGAAACTTAAACTTTTAACCATCAATGTCTTGACAAATACAGATATTGGAGGTTAAAACCTCTCATGTATTTCTTCTAATATCTAAAATAGTATTCCCTGCTCTTGTGCTTGAGCTCCCTACTGCACAAGTAGCTCAGCTAAGTCAAAATTCGAGAACAGTACATACTTTACTTCATTTATACTACTACAGGTCTCTTTCTGACCCCCAAGCATTTATATTTCTCAAGTAAAGATACTTCTTCTTCTTCTTACTTCTTCATATCCGAATATCTTAATTTATCAAAGATATTCTTAACATCATTTAATCATAAACTTATAGTCCTACGACTGTCTTTTACCTTGAAATGTGAGCCCTTACTATCTAAATTTCTTTGTAACTTATGCTGTTATAAACATAAGTGCATATATAGATGTAAAGGACTAACATCTTATAATTACTACATCAGCTCCTTACAATGCAGATAACTCAACCCAAACTAAAGTTGATTACAATACTTATTTCACTTCATTATACTCGCTATGGGTCCTTTATTGACCTCTAAGATTCGTCGATTGGCGAAATCCGGTAGTGTCTTACTTTCCTTACTATAATCTTATTCTATCATATACTAATGAGGAGCAGTTTCAAGTCATACAATCAACACATCAGTAATATGACATTCTAGGGGCATGTATTTATAACAAACTTATAACAAACTCGGTTGAGCATCCAGAACCGACTAAACCTGTAGCTCTGATACTACTAAATGTAACACCCTTAACGTACACTCGTAGTACGAATACACATTAAGGCTAATGTACACTCGTAGTACGAATACACATTAAGGATGCCATAATATTATTTAACAGAGTTCTAGACTTGTAATGTTTTTTAAAACATCTGACATTAAACTAGTTTATAAAATAACCCTTTCTCGACTTTGGAGGTATTCATAGCCTATTTGCATATTGCTAGTTTTGACCTTGAATTGGTTTATAAAACATGTTAGTCAGCTATTAAAATATGTATATAACTCAGAGTGAAAATTAGGTACACTGCCTAGGCCCTTTCTTGAATTTAAAATCGCTACGCTATAAACGATAAATAAAATGTTACCCGATTAAATATCATCACCGGTAATTCTTTAACCATATGAATAATTCATATTTATTTGACTATTAATCAAACTTATACCTTTAAATCAACTAACGAATAAATTGATACATGCTCACTAGATAATATCATAAATTAGAATGTCTTACTAATTTTTGGCAGATTGCAACTTGATCAACATGCTTGACTGCTCTTCCGATAAGTTTCCAATAACCTACGTGTGAAACAACACACGCTAAGTATTCACTTAGTGAGGCAAAGCATATAAGGTTATCAAATAACTGACATGAACATAATTCAAGGCTTATTTTTATATCCAGCTTATCTAAGTCTAACTGATAAATTACTTGTATTAAGTTCATCATGTTTACTTGAAATACTTCAACATGCTTCTCATAGCATAATATAACCAGTTTCTATGGCATTTCATGGAAAACTTTATCATAATTCTAATTCTTTGCCTAACATATCAAACAAAGAAATACAAATATTACTGAGCTTAACATAATCGAGAAAATATTGATCTTACGGAAAATACAAAGAGTACGGAGAACCTGTTATTTCTCGTACTTAGTGCCAAAACTTTGCAAAAAACTTAGTACATGAAGGAATTTGCCAAGCTCACTAGCTCGATTACCTGTACTTTTATTAATCTTTTAAATTTGCCCAAAATATACTTTATGAGATCAAGGTACTCGAGTCACATGAATAAGACACCAGAGTGTCTAACGTAAACATGTAAATGAGTACGTACTAGAGGACGCTCTTTGCTCCTCATAAAAGCACCTCGTTAGTGCCATTAGCACTATGGGCTTGGATCCCCAGGGTGCACACCAAGGGCTTGGGTCCCCAAGGTGTATGTGACACCACCGTAGTAAAACAACATGTAATCATATCATAACTTGAGTGATGCAGATGCTAAGGACTCTATGGATATCCAACTATACCATGGACGCTCACTTTGTAATACTTGGGCATACAAATATATGTATATCATGATCAGAAGTTATCATATCAGATGTCAACAATAAATCATAATGGCAGTTCATAACTCAGATAATATCAGGTATACTATAACAAAATATCTATCAAAGCATTGACAATGTATTATACATATTACTTTCTCTTACCATATTCAAATAATATATCATTTATAGTGACTATCATAACATTTCACAGATAAGTTCTCATACTTAAAACAGTATGTTATTTAAGCCATATTAGCTTATTTATTAAGAATAATTTTCCAGTCAGTGATCATGTATCAAACACATCACTTATTCTTAATTTTTTTTATGAACATAACATATCATAACTAATTCTTTAGTCATATGTTAGGAACATTGTCCCCACATTGCTCGCCATATTACTTACCACATTTAAACAGTATAACATAACTTCAACATATATCATATCATGCATTCATAAATAAGGTTGGCTTATCGCAAACCTCCCTTTATCACATGCATAATTAAGTAATAATTAAGGCACTCACCTTGGCCACTTAACACAATGCCTCACTAAGTCCTAGTTCGATCATTTCTTTTATAGTACCTCGAACCTTCTATGATTAGGACTTGACTTCATTAATCACATGAATACAATAAAATATTTGTTAGATTCAAATCTAACAATACCTTAAACATGATGTTTAATGTAATCATTCGAATATAAAATTTTCAATTATTTTCCTTTCTTCCTTGTATTTTTCAAAAAATCATTGTGGTCCTTAGTGACCAATTTGAACTTCCAATAATTCTTCCGAGCTTGCTAACTAACATTTAAATACAAAATGTTTCAAATTCCATTTTTTGACAACTTGCGCTATCTTCAAAGATTTACTTATATAGAGCAGAATACATATTGGATCTTAATTTCCTTTATACTGGAGAAACTAGATTCGATAACGGTTCTAACGGTATAAACCACATAAATTAATAAAATCTACAAAAAAATTATGAAAATTCCTTACATTCACGTCACAGAGCTGTCCAGGCAGAAACTGCTCTGTGATTTTTTTTTACCTTCATTCGATTAAAAATTTATATCTTTTAACTCGGAACTTGAAATCAGTTTCTGTTTGTTGGAAACGAAACTAGACTAACAATTTTTTACAACGGTATAAAATTCATCATCTAACCATTTTTGTAGAATTTATGGAGAATTTTAAAACTTACTGTCATAATTCAAATTCCAACATAACTTTCCATGAATAACTTCTAATTTACACCAACTTCTCCTTATTTTTCTACTTGTCAATTTAGTCCCATCACTTTACTTCAAATGGCTAGAGTAAAGCCTGTTTTCTTATGTTCTCTTTACATCCTTCATTAAAATAGGCTTAAACCTTTACTCCTCTAATTTCTCTTAATTTGTCAAAATGGTCACCAAATTTCCAATATAAGGATTCAAGCTTCTTAACTTTGCAAATTATTCCTCAAATCAACATTACTACCTTAATTCCATCATTTTAACTAAAAATTAGATTTACTCCTACATATCCTCTTTGCCAAATAGACCATTCAAGTTTGATGAATTGTCAAAATGGTCACTAATGCGATTAATCATCGGTTTAGCATTCTAACTTCATTTTCGTGTCTCTAACATCATTAATAATATAGGTACACATCAAATTCATAAAAGTCAGATCTGGTCCCTTAATTTTAAAGCTTGCCGAAATGGTCCCTATGTATTTAACTTAGGGTTCTGCTTCGAAACAACAAATCAAGCTTACTAGATCATTAATCTAACATCACAAACCCTAATTTAGACTTGAATCCATAAACCCTAATCTTCTCTCTACAAACCAAAATATGTAGGGTTTAAATCCCAACTCAATAACATGATTCTAACATCATACAAGCATGATTCTAACTTAAAATCAACCATGGATTCATAAAATCATAAAAGCCCCAATTTGTTCATAAACCCTAATTTCTTCCTCATATCATATCTCATCAACCAAGCAAGTATTCTATGAATTATTTACATCAAAAATAGAGCTCAAAGACTAGAACAACTTTGTAGTTCGAAAGATTACAAGAAAAATGAGATTCGGGGCTTAAATCGAGCTTGTAAAAAATTTTCTCTTCTTTTTCTCTTCACCACGATTTTGGAGGGTATTTGGCTGATAATTCCTTCATATTTCATGTATTTAAGACACTTGTATTATGACAAAAAATGAATTTTTAATTCAATAAATTCCATTTTCCAAAAATACCCTCTAACTATATCTATATTTCTAATTTGCCATTTTGTAACATTCCAACTAGACTTATTTGGATTCTAATCAGCCACTATTCATCAATAAAAGAAATCTCAAAATTCCTTCCATGTCCCTTTTGGGCAAAATGACCAAAATGCCCTTTATCGATCAACTTATTCACAAAATTGTCATTCTATGTCATTTCAATCGATTTAAATTTTTCCCGATCTTTTTTAACATCCAAATATTCATAAAATGATACTCTTCTAAGGTCCATGGAACTATCTCTGGA
Source organism: Hibiscus mutabilis (assembly GCA_019671005.1). Lineage (NCBI taxonomy): Eukaryota > Viridiplantae > Streptophyta > Magnoliopsida > Malvales > Malvaceae > Hibiscus > Hibiscus mutabilis. The sequence goes on from CM033736.1 coordinate 39,225,423, forward strand.
ATTTTAGCTCGATCTGATTATCAGAATATTTTTCCGAACTTTATCGCTTTATAATCATTAATACAAACTCCGTACCAAAAATCTGGGTAACACAGAAACGTTATTCTTGGGGGTAAACTATTCATTTAAGAGGTTAAAATACATAAGTTTTGAAAATTACACTTTAATTCCTAATCTTTTCCAAAGTTTATACTTTAGCCACAAAACTTTCAAAATTTACATTTTGGTCACTAGCTAAAAATTGGGATCTTACAATCTCATTTAGAGAAAATTTCAATATTCCTAAGTCTTAAGAAGACGTGTCCAGCAAATTAGGAAATATTAATGAGTTTATCGATTTTTCCCTAATAAAAGAAAAATTAATCCAATTAATTTACAAGGAGATTTCAATACACTCTTGGGATAGACAATCTTTTTCTTTTCTTCTACTTAGGAGTAGAACTCAAAGAGATTAACAATTACGAACATCTTTTAGGATTCATGTCTATCATAATCTTTTATTTTAGTTGAATTTATTGACTTAAGGAGACTACTTAGGAAAATCATTCTACTGTGACGAAAAAGAATTGACAAAATTAACTTTAGCTTCTGCATTAAGCTAAAGATTGTCATTTAGTCATATTATTATAAATTGAAGTAATGAATATATTAATTAATAGTGCACCAGGTAAATTTCTAAGAAAGAGAGAGTAGTACACTAGTCACACTTAAATACCAAATATTTTCTTTAATGACAATAAAAAATTGCATATTTTCTTTAATGATTGAAACGGACATTTACCATCCAAGCAAAAACTGTCTTTAAAAGCCATAAACAGATATACTTACTAATTTTCAACAAAATTGTTTCAAACCTATGTTAATAGCTTTAAATTGCTATTAAAAGCTATTCAAATCTGACTTACCATAATGTAAATAGCTATTAAAAAGCTATAAACCCATTTAATAGTTAACAAAAAAGTCGGTAAGATTGAGCATCGACCATAGCAATATTTATTCGTGCTTTCAAAATGTAAAGACAGTTTCCTTCACCAAATAAATAATAATAAGGCATAAGGGTATCATAAGCACTCAATTATGCCCTTATATTCCAAAATTTCATCGATTCACCCCTTTGACTAACGTTGACTATTAAATCTAACAATTTTTTTGGACCAATTGGTGCAACTTGTCGTGTTACAGTGTTATCACTTGACATTTCTAGATTTTTTTTATTTTATTTAAAAAATTCTTTAGCAGTTCTAAAAATTCTAGAATAACTTATAAAAATTCTAAAAAATTATTTTCTAAAAAATCTGTAAATGTCACATGACAGAATTATAGTGAGTCACGTGATAATAATATCTCAAGAAAAAAAACCCGCCAAAAATTGATGGTTAAAATCGGTCAAATGGCTTAATTGATTAAATTTATTGGTTCGGGAGCTTAATTGAGTGTAAAAAAAATTAGAGACTTAGTTAATTTTTTTTTTTAAATTCAAGGGCTTAAAGCACCCTTAAGCCTAATAATAATTACTTTTACTAATAACAATGCTATTATTAAAATCAATGTGTATACAATCACATTAAGCGGAAACACGTTCAAATTTTAAAACAGTCGGCCAAAGGCAACAAGTTATATGTTTTTAATAAAAGCATAACTTCAACGAGCAAAAGTTAACAAATCAATTATCATGCAATCCGATTAGAAATTAAAGTATTGTCATTCTAAAAATAAACGCACCATAAGCAGTTAAAATTAATTAATTTTATATCTTTCATTGGTTTAAGCCGAAAGCTACTTAAAAACGAATTTAAATAAAATCCCATTAAATTGGCATTGTCATCCCAAATAATTGTGACATTTAAATGTAGGGATGTAAAATCAGATACTCGGTCAGGTCAAATTAGGTCGGGTCATCAGATTCGGGTTATGTCAGGTCAAGTAATGGTTTGACTAGATTTAGGTCGGGCCCGGGTTGACTCGAGTTCGGGTCAATATTGGGTTGATCCCAACTCAGACTCGGTTCTGGTTCTGGTCAGGTCAATACCAAATTCGGGTCAAAACGGTTCGAGTCCAAGCAATTATTATTGGGTTAATTCAGATTCAGATGGACTTCGGGTCGGGTCATTCCAGATATCAAGTCAAGCTCAAGTTGGGCCATGTCGGTTTTAGTAAAAATTCGGGTCGAGTTAATTCAATTTTAGATGGATTTCGGGTCGGGTTAATTCACACCAGTTTCGAATAAAATTCAATGAGCATAGATATAAAATTATATTAAAAATTAAATATTATAGGAATAATCTTTAAAAATTTTAAAATTTAAAATCTTAATTCATTGAGTATATATATGAATAATATTTAAAAATTATTAAATAACATTACAAATTTTTAAAAATTTTAAAATCTTAATTTTAAAATCTTAATCCAATGGGTATATATAAGAATAATCATTAAATATTATTAAATAACATTACAAATCTTTAAGAATTATATGAATAGTTATTAAAATTTTTAAAATTTTAAATTTATAATATTAATACAATGAGTATATATATATAATGCTATTAAAATTTTAAAAATCATATGAATAATCTTTAAAATCTATTAAATAACATTAAAATCTTTGAAAAATTATATGAATAATCTTTAAAAAATTAAAATTTAAAATCTTAATTCAATGAGTATATATATATAAATAATCTTTAAAAATTATTAAATAACGTCACAAATCTTAAAAAATTACATGAATGATGTTTAAAAATTTTAAATTTTAAAATCTTAATTCAATAATTATATATAAATAATCTTTAAAAATTATTAAATAACATTACAAATCTTTTAAAAAATATGAATAATCTTTAAAAATATTAAAATTTAAAATTTTAATTCAAAGAGTATATATAAAAAATTATGTTAAAAATTAAAAATTTATATCAATAATCTTTAAATTTTTTAAAATTTTAAAGTTTAAAATCTAAATTTTCTTAGTATATATGGATATTCTTTGAAAATTATTAAACAACGTTACAAATCTTTAATATATATATATATTAATAATTTTAAAAAGTTTTTAAATCACCGAAAATATATGTAATTATATTAAAAAATTTAAAATTTATATGAATTATCTTTAAAAAATATTAAATAACATTATAAATCTTTTTAAAAATTATTTCAATAATGTTTAAAATTTTTAAAACATAAAATCTTAATTCAATTAGTATATATATAATTATATAAAGAAATTTAAAATTTATATGAATAATCTTTTAAACTTTTAAATCTTAACTCAATCATTTACCAATATTTTTTAATCTAAGACAAATCTACAACCATCCTCTCCCATAGTGGAAGAATTGAGTATTTAACCTATTTTCTCATTTTCTTATAAACTAAACCTTCCACAGCGGAAGTTCCACTTAATGTACATAACATCATTGTAATTGGTTGTATAGTTTTGAACGGGAGGAAAGTGATGAAGAGTATCTTTGCGTAGTTAAAGATTCTTTAGTTTCTAATTTAGAAGAAGAACCACTTTTAGTTTAATTGTTAATAATCTTGTATGTGCTCTTTTTATATATTTACTTCAATATTTATTGATTTTGTTTGTTCACTAATGTTTTTGATCGCTCCTTAATGAATTTCTTGTTTGGCTTTTTGAATTTATTGCTTGGTCTACTACTTTTAGTTTTATGTATTCTAGTTATTTTATTTAACTTTGCAGGTCGCTCTTGATTTGGAGAACTGGGATGATGTTAGGGCGGGTCTGTAACAAGCCGAGTCTGTAACAGGTCGGGTCAATAACAAGCCGGGTTAATTACATGTCGGGTCAAGTTGCATCTCGGGTCGTTTCAAGTCAGGTTATATCAGATATTTGCTAGTTTAATTTTGGGTTCAGGTTCATATCAGGTCGGATGCATGTTAGATTCGGTTATAATATTATCGGTTTCAATTCAATTTTGATTCGTTTTCAGGTCGAGTTCAGATCCAAAATCATGGGGTCCAATTCGGGTTTGGGTTAACATTAGGTCAAACTCGGTTAAGTTCGAGTTATCATCATTGATCGGTGAAACGACGTCACACAATTTGTGCAAGCGTACACGGTCGATGCAAGTATAATAGACAGATGCAAGTCTATCGGATATTGATCCCACAAGGATGTTTGTTCGTGATATATGTCAGTGCAATAAGTAAGAAAAATAAGGTAATGTCGAAGCAATGAAAGGTAAATGATATAGGTAATGTCGAAGTAAGGTATTGAAATTAAAATAGAAACAATATAATGATGGCAGTGGGGTTCCCTTGGTGATTCATCAACAGAACAATGAATGCTAGCAAGAAACAAAAGAAAAGATGATTGTCGATGCAATAAAGCACATGAATATCTTACCAATCTCAACTTCTACCCTTAATCAAAGACCTATATGAGCCCACTCATCACACCTTCCAGTGATGGCTATATAAGCAAATACAAGAACAATTGAGTCAACTTTTGTTGTACTCCCATGCAATTTTCGTTGTCATGATTGTTAACTTGAACTGTCACTACAGCTTTCACTGATAGTGGCTACAATAAACACTTTCGTGCATAAAAACATTCAAGCCCAAAATTCAAAAGATAAAGGAAAAGCTTAATAAGATAAACATTCAGTCAACATTCATAAAGTATTTCCATACAAAATGAAATTAAACCATAAGCATCAGCGTTTAAACAAAAGAAACATTAAGAACCGAATGGGGAAAGCTATTCCTAGCTAACTCGATTGCTCATTGATGCTCCCTCTTGCCTCGCACTCATTGTGGCTACTTAATTTTGCACCGAATTCACCTCATTCTCCCCATGGAAGCTTTAATCCACCATAGCCATCAAGAGAAAGCTCCAAAACTAAGGAAAAAGATGATAAGATATTAGCCTCCTCCTTTATGGTAAGAATATATGTATATATATTCTTTCACTTTTCAATTGGGTGTTTACAGGTGTCCTTCATAGATTTTTTGGATAAAATTTCGTATAGGACAGTTGTACTAATGGACAACTCATAATTCTTTGATCTTATCCTAACAGTTGTCAATGCGCCGACAATGACTGTTTCAATGCGCCGACATCATGTCCAGACAAAAGTTGTTGTAACTAACTATCAGGTCATTGTCCTTTGATCTTATCTTCTTGCCAGCGTCATTTAATCTTATCTTTTTGAAAACTATCAATGCGACGATAGTCCTAGACGCAATATAAACAATGCTTATGCAGTGACATCAGTATTGCAGCGACATCTCAATGCGGTGGTAGTCCTGGCTACAATTCTAGAGGAACTCATGCAGTGATATTAACAACAAAAATATGATAAATTCAAAGATAATTCAAGAAAGAGCCACTGAGTTAAGAAAATGCAAATACAAAGATAAAAATGCTAAAATGCATGCAAAAGATAATATGATGGGGGACAAACTAATCGATAAATAAAGTGAAAACACATGTCTTTTAAAGTATCATCAATCACCTCAGGTCACAACCAGTTCAGACTCGGGTCGATTTTAATCGAGTTTCCAGGTCGGGTTAGTTTCTTACACCCATATTTAAGTGTCAATTATAGCATAACAATTTATTATAAAAAAACTATATTTAAGCTATTATAGCATTAAATTATGAAAAATGAAAGCATGTTGCCACATATATATAGATATAAATATATATTTAAAAATGTGATATTTTCATTCACACATGCCTTCCAAGTTGAACATAATAATAATAATAATAATAATAATAATAATAATAATAATAGCTTTTTCTTTTTTCAAACATACATTGGTTGTATGTTTCTAAACACCGAGGCACGGTGTAATTTATAGAATATATATCACCTGAACTTGAATTTACAATACCTCATTGCTAATACTTTCATGTTTGAACAACAATATAAGATTCGCTTCTAAATTATTAGAAAATAAACGGATGCAAAACAAAATTATTAGCATTGACTGTGAAATAAATCAATATGAATGATTCAGGCTTAACTGGACACCCCCGAAATTAACATAATCTCTCTAACAAATCGTACTTCCGAAATTTGAAACAGACTTAGTGGTACTACTCTCCTCTAAAAAAAATTAAAACTTAATGTAATCACTAGATTTTCGCCTGTTCTCTCTTTATTTATATATATATATATATTAATACTTTTATTATTACTATTATTATTTTTATTACTATTAGTAAAGATGAAACCCAATAAAAAACAAAAGTTGTCCATTAATTATAAAAGATCCACATTTACATTAGTGCTCCACCGCGGTTCGTCTCCTCCGTTGCAAGTCAACGCTGGCGACTGTTGCATGCCCGTTTCTTCACCATTTAAAAATCACAATATCCCAAAAATGCAAAAAAAAAAAAAGGAATTAATCACCAAATTAAGTCGAAAATGGAAAGAGAATAGTCAAGCAAATCAAATTAAAACGAAAGAGAAAAGGAATCAAACATCAAGACAAATCGAACCAAACATGGAAATCAATAGAAATTAGAGATTTTTTATTCCTTTGTAATTTTGGTACGTAAATGGCAATAAATAGCCTAACTAATTCATTGTGAAAGACTACAAATTTTCTGAGCAATAACAAGCAAGCAAAGCAACTTTGAGGTATTTTTTTATTTATGTTCATTTCGATTTAAAAAAGAGAAAAGGGATAGTATTTTTACCCGTATTTTCGAGCCGCCACCGTGAACAAAGTTTTGGGGCTACATCCCCGATGACGGGTGTTTTTCCTCCATTCGCTGGAGTTACAAAATTTTTTTAAAGGGGAGGGAATTCGAAAGATTTTTTAACAATTCGAAATTATCTAAAATGTTTTGGGTGATTAGATTTAGATTTAATTGGTATGTTTTTTATATTTATTATTATGATACATCTAAGGTATAATTGTATTATTTATATTTAATTTCAATATATATTTTAGCACAATTCTTGTATTTACTATCTTCGTGTGTGTATATTGTCACGGGGCTAGACTTCTGAACCAACCCAACGTGCGGCCTTAGTCGATGTTCTTAGACAAACGACTAAGTAAGCCTGAAATCCTTCTCCGGAAGATCGAATACTTCCAATGCTCACAAACACAAGATCGTTCCAAGAGAAACCGAACAAAAGAGAAAGGCAACAAGAACAAGAGAAAGAACGCTCAAGAACGCGAAGAACACTACAGAGTGTTTTTAGAGTAAATGCCAAGTGTATTACTCAAATGATGGATGAATCCAAGTGAGGTGGGGAGGCCTCTATTTATAGTTGAATCCCCATACAATGAACGGACGAGATCGAATCACACTAACGACCCAGATCGAAAGCCACCTACCAAATCTACACTAACTAAGGAAACTCTATCACTATGAAATTCTTTCCTTAAGTTTGTGTTTACATTGAGAGATATTCTTATCCTTTGGAATATTCCCTGGTAAGATGCCATCTATTAATTTACCAGGCTCAATGTATTTGGGCTTTCTTTCAGTCTCCAACGATCGGACCAAGTCTGGTGGTCTTCTTGGCAAGCCTAGAACCTTTTGGGTTGCTTGTTGCGCATCTGTCTCGGACCCAAATGTGCGGGCCGTGACATTCTCCCCCACCAAATCCGGCGATGCCCTCATCGCTGTCTCAAACAAGACTTCTCTTGGTTGATCTTGGATCTTCAATTGTACCTTGGCTTGCTCCCAACTCAGAATCGGGCAACGATGTTCCCTCATAAGAACGGCTCCCCCCATAAGGAGCGCTCGACTCGGACTGGGTTGTCTTCCCATACAGACTGCTCGCCTTGGTTCCTTCCGTTGTGTAACTTTTCCTCGCTCCGCATCATTACGCACATCTCGATGAAGTTTGAGATGCGCCTCTTCCGTGGCATTCACTCTAACCGGCATCAACCCTTCCCTCGTGAAGTTTGGTGCCTCGTTGCCCATTGGCAACTTTTCCCGCATCGACCCTTCTTCACACTTTAAGTTCAATGCTTCTTCCACCTTGCCCAAAGGTGTTTTTTCCACGGGCCTTGTGTCGCTAGCTGACTTGGGCAACTCTTGCCCCACTAAAGTAGTTCCTCCAACAGTAGCCCCCAAAGCGATGTCTCCTTGGCTTGGAGCATCCTCGGCAAGCTGAATGGCAGTCAGCGTCTTGGTTCCTTTACCCTTGTCTCGGTACGTGGGCACAACGCAACATTGTTTGCGATCCAAAGCACAGACGACATCGGCACAAGGAACGATAAGAGCATCTATACGGTCAAGGAAGCTTAGTCCCAAAACAAAATCAAAGTCATCTAAATTGATTACCTTGATGTCTTCCTTGCCCTTCCATTCACCAATATGCAGCTCCACCTTCCGTGTCGTTCCAACAATTGGAACTTCCTTAGCATTCACAGTCTTGATCTTTCCAGTTGAACCCACAACTCTAAGACCAAGTTTGTCGGCAGCCTTCTTGGACATGAATAGATCGGTTGCTCCGGTGTCCACTAGAGCACTCCTCGATCGTCCCAAAATGTTGATGTCGACAAACATCAACCCTTTCTGCTTGCGTACTCTCGCCTTAGCAGAACTCAGTATCATCGAACCAAGTCTCGCAACCTCGCTCTGTTCGGGCTCGTCCATCCCCTTGGATGGCTTGACTCGATGTGGGCATGCTCGCAACTTGTGTGGCCCCTTATATTGGTAGCACTTTATTTGCTTCTCTACCCTCGGCTTGATCGCTTTGACACTCGCAATCGCACCAAGTCTCGTCACTTCTTCATCCGACTCCTCGGACTCATCGCCTTTGACAGCATTAAGACGATCATTCTTGGGGCAATCTTTCATCATGTGCTTCCCTCCGCAAATACAGCACACAAGATCTTCCCCATCTTTGACTCCCCCACCATAGCCCTTGCCTCGGGGCTTGAGGGACTCCGCCATCTCGAACTCGGCTATGGATTCAGCAGCGGCCATAGCCTTGAAGAGTTCCTCGACTCCCATCCTCTTCAACTCCATTTTAGCCCATCGCTTAAGCCCGTTCTTGAAGATAAAAAGGCTTTCGGCTTCAGCGATGTCCGTGATTTGGAGTTTGAGTTCAGTGAATCGTCTGACATACTCCATGATGGAACCTTCATGCTTGAGCTCGTGCAGCTTCTCCCGAGCCTCCTGTTGGGCGTTCTTTGGGTAGAACTGTTCCTTGAACTCAGCCTGAAACTCTTCCCAAGTCCCGATGGGAATATCCTTGCTCTTCTCCTCAGAGCATCTGCGTCGCCACCATAACAGTGCAACGTCAGTTAAGTAAACAGAAGTAATGTTTACCTTATCCCCATCATCCTTGATGCCTACAGCACGAAAGTATTGTTCCATGCTCCACACAAAGTTCTCCACGTCCTGGGCCGATCTAGTTCCGTTAAACTCCTTCGGCTTTGGCACGTCCAACTTTGGTCTGATTGTTGCCGTGTTTAACATATCAGTCAGACAGCCTTGTAAACTTGAAGCTCTCCCTTGAGCCCCTTGATTTCCTCCATCATCTCCGCCTTCAAAGCCTTTAGCTCGGCTTCGAGTGCATCACCCCGTCTATCCGCACTGTCGGCACACTGGTCAAGGTCTCGCACGTTGTTCTTTAGATCCTGCACGTTGCTTTCGAGCTCCTCTCCCGAAGAGTCCAGCTCGTCAAGACGTACTCTCACAACGTCGATCTCCTCTCGGACATCCTTCATGGATTCTTCGAGCTTTCCCACCCTTTCTTCCAGCGTAGGCACAGTGTTGTTCGGACTGTCTCGCTTTCCATCGCCAGCCTGGGTCTTTGCACCCTTTTGTGCTGCAACATTCCCTCATTTCTTTGCCATCTCCAATCAGTGTTTGCGCTCGAACACTCTCTCTGATACCAACTGTCACGGGGCTAGACTTCTGAACCAACCCAACGTGCGGCCTTAGTCGATGTTCTTAGACAAACGACTAAGTAAGCCTGAAATCCTTCTCCGGAAGATCGAATACTTCCAATGCTCACAAACACAAGATCGTTCCAAGAGGAACCGAACAAAAGAGAAAGGCAACAAGAACAAGAGAAAGAACGCTCAAGAACGCGAAGAACACTACAGAGTGTTTTTAGAGTAAATGTCAAGTGTATTACTCAAATGATGGATGAATCCAAGTGAGGTGGGGAGGCCTCTATTTATAGTTGAATCCTTAAACAATGAACGGACGAGATCGAATCACACTAACGGCGCAGATCGAAAGCCACCTACCAAATCTACACTAACTAAGGAAACTCTATCACTATGAAATTCTTTCCTTAAGTTTGTGTTTACATTGAGAGATATTCTTATCCCTTGGAATATTCCCCGGTAAGATGTCATCTATTAATTTACCAGGCTCAATGTATTTGGGCTTTCTTTCAGTCTCCAACGATCGGACCAAGTCTGGTGGTCTTCTTGGCAAGCCTAGAACCTCTTGGGTTGCTTGTTGCGCATCTGTCTCGGACCCAAATGTGCGGGCCGTGACAATATATATATGTAAACTTTTTTTATACTTTAATATTTAATTTTTCATATATGATATTTTTTCTATATGTAATATATATTTTTTGAAAGGTAATTAAAAACCTCATCTAATCCTAATTAGGGAGAAAAGAGTGCCCTTATAATATATTAATAATAATACTGGAATACAAAAGTCCTTTAACAGTACAAAACAATCGTAGGAAAGCTAAAGCCTAAAACAACTCCACTAATTCCACAAGCAGAGCTCAGCATAAAATCCCACACAAAAACATCCCCTCCAAATTTAGCAAAATGTTTAGCTTCTGAGTGCAGCTATGTGGATTTATCCGCACGACCATGACTCTCCTAAATATCATCCGATCCTCTTTTTAGCCAGTAGGTCAGCGTCGATATTACACACCCTTGGAATGTGCCTCAAGATAACATTCTTGTAGTTGATAATTCAGAAATCTCCTTCACCAACGAATCAAAGCATGTCGGACAAGCTTCGGAACCACAAACCCAACTCACCGCCGTCTTGCTATCACATTCTACTATCAACCTTGAATTATAAGCTTTACCACTGTGAAAATAAAGGTCCAAGCCAAACTTTAATGCCAGCTGCTCAGCCAAAATAGGACCTGGTCCAATTGATTCGGAGAAAGTAGCAAGACACGTTCCCCTACTGTTTCTAAGAATTCCCCCAATACCACCAGCCGCACCAGTCTATAACATGGCTCCTTCCACATTCAGTTTAGCAAAACCAATGGGAGGAACCATCCACGAGCAGATTGCACTAACATGGATCCGTCGCAACGTCCTCCAAAGTCATAACAGCATGCAGGTGTTTAGATTTATACCATGTGGCTAAACGAGATTTTCCCAAATAAAATAATTGAGAGGCATCCAGTCGACAATTCCCAAAGACCATATTATTTCTAAACAGCCACACTGTCCACATAACCACTTGAGGAATAAAGTGCCAAATTGAATCAAGAGGGGCATTAGGATTTACCCCATGCAGGCAACTAGGAAAGACCGTGGATCCGCAGGGAGTGCAAAGTGTTGACCCCAGAACAATGCAAACTTATTCCAAATAGTCCAAGCGATCTCACATGTGAACAATAAATGAGAAACTATTTCTGAAAACTGACTACAGAGAGGAAATGAAATATCTGAGATCGACGAAACTCCTCGCTTCAACAATTCAGTTCGAACTGGAATCCTATTCTGAATGACCAACCAAATGAACATCTCGACTTTCGGAGGAGCATTCCCACGCCATACCAATTTATTCCAATCAGATTCTTCTTGTGTAGGTCGATAGAAATTGTTGACAAAGGATTTAACACTAAACTGTCCATCACCGGACCCTGCCCAACTCACCCAGTCTTTAAGTAGATTGCTTGGTCTGAAATTATGTAGTGCTTCAAGAAGGTCGTCCCATTGTTCTACTTCCCAGTTCCCAGTCAAATAGTTGTCTTCTTAGATTAAGATTCCAAGTCCACCCAGAAGCATTTTTCGTACCAAATTCTGCGATCAGACCATCCTTATTCATCGAAAGAACAAAATTGTGAGGAAATTTATCTTTTAGGGGAACATCACACAGCCATGCGTCTTTCGAGAAGAGGATGGATTTCCCATCCCCCACTTGGACCATGAAGTTGTTCCTCAAACATGTTCCAACTGCATCCTCCTTAAAGAAAGAGTTCACCACCCCTTTCCACATCCATGAAGCACGTGTCTGGTTATGTAGATTGGGTAGAAAATTGTTTGGATTATACATGTATTTACAACTCACAACACATTTCCATAAGCTCTCTTTTTCATTTGCAAATTTCCAGATCCATTTCCCCAACAGTGCACGATTTTGAACATCGAGATCTATAATTCCCAAGCCACCCAGGTTCCTAAGTATACACACATTCGACCATTTGACCCAATGTATTCTTTTTTTTTTTCTACAGTCTCCCCACAAGAAGTTAAGACATCAATTGGGATAATTTCTGGTAAAACGGCAGCGGTCATCTTAAACATTGACAAGTTATAAATAGAGAGTGAAGATAATACTGACTTTATAAGAACCACACGTCCCCCAAAAGAGAGGTCATTAACCTTCCAACTCGCTAATCTCATATTGAATTTATCCACCACCAACTCCCACATAGCAATCGAATTCCTCCTAGGCCCCAAAGGAAGCCCCAGATACTCTATTGGGAATCTGTCCATCTCGCAACCAACAACATCGGTCCAGTAGGATAGTTCATCATCCGGAACATTAATTCCAAAAATCTTACTTTTCTTTAGATTTAATTGCAGCCCCGACGCAAGTTCAAAAACCTAAAGAATCCTTTTAACATTTTTAACCTGATCGAGGGAAGTATCGCAAAATATCATAAGGTCGTCCGCAAATTAGAGATGAGAGATATTTACTGTATTGTTGCACCTACCCACCATAAAGCCTGAAAAAAGTCCCAAACTGGATGCTTTTGACAGCAACTGGTGTAAGCCTTCCCCAACTATATTAAAAAGCATGGGGGAGAGGGAGCATCCTTGCCTTAATCCCTGAGAAATCGAAAATTTGTCTGAAGGCGTTCCATTCATCAGAATCGGAATGGATGCTATTTATATGCATCTGAAGATCCAATCACACCATAATTCCCCAAAATTCATCTCCCGTATCACCCGAATCAGAAAATGCCAATGTGCCGTATCATATGCTCTCTTAAAATCAATCTTAAATACAACGCCTTTGGAGCCTTTCTTGACCAGATCATCGATGCATTAATTCGCAATGAAGGAGCAATCCAGAATTTGCCTACCTGGAATGAATGCAAACTGTGTTCTGCGGATAATAGAACCCATACATAATCGTAATCTGCCAGCCAAAACCTGGGAGAGTATCTTGTACATACCACCCACCAAACTAATAGGGCGAAAATCTTCTAGGGATTCAGGGTTTAACCTTTTAAGAATCAGAATAATGAAGGAATGATTCACGCCCTCCTCTCATCTCTTCCTATTGAAAAAATCAGCAAAAAACTTCATAATGCTATCCTTAATGTGTGGCCAGAACGTCTTAAAAACACACATGTTAAACCTATCCAGGCCAGGTGCCTTGTTACTGTCAATCGATTTGATAGCCCTTCAAACTTCATCTTGAGAAAAAATATTTTCAAGCATCGCCTTTAGGCCCGATGATAATCTACTGAAGTTAAGATTCATACCTTCCACATCCAAGGCACTGTTATCATTGTATGCAGAGAAGAAGAAACCATGGACATTAGACTTGATGAGCCTTGAGTCAGACGTTATCGATCCATTATGCCGAATGCATTTTAATGAGTTAGCCCTACGTCTATTGGAAGCTAAAAGGTGAAAGAATCGAGTGTTACGGTCCTTTCCCTAAAAAATCTCAGCCTGGATTTTTGAAGTCATGCCCTTTCTTCTTTTCTTAATTCCTTCCACAACTCCGATTTCAATGTTGCAAGAGAGTCTAAGCTCTTCGAATCAAATTGGCCCTGCTGAATTTTATTTTCAATCACTAATATTTTCTCTTCCAGTAGTGGGATGGAAACGTTGAAATCCTGGTTACACCGCCTCGACCATTCTTTTATCGCACCTTTGGTTCTTTTGAGCAGTTTCATCACCCCTAATCTGCCACCACTCTATTTGATTCGACCAAAATTCTCAATCACCATTTCTTCAAAGCCTTTAACATCCAGCCAACAATTAAAAAAGTTGAAGGGTTTTGTCCCCAATCACATGCTTTATTAACTAACATTATGGCATTGTGATCAGAGATAGATTTTGGTAAAATCTTCTAATCTAGGTTATGAAACGCCGAGAGGAATTGAGTACTAACCAAAAAATGATCCAACCTTACTAATGTAGGAAAAATTATTAGATAGGTCTGGCTCACTACGTCATCTATGGTCCATCCAATAATAATTTTTCATCTTATTTTTTTAGGGTGAATCTTCACTTCTTTCCTACATGTCATGGACCATGAATGACATCTCATTGAATGGACCATGAATAACATAATGAACCGAAATCATATAATAATTTTTCCCAATGTAAGGGGATCCCGATGATTACTCCAAGTAAATGAACCCCCTTTAAGAGGCAGATCCACCAGTTGAGCGTCATGTATAAACTTCCCGAGTAAGTAAATAGTAGCCCAGTTTACAGTAAATCCGATCTTTTCCTCAAGGTGCAGAAAAGCATTGAAATCCCCATCCAAACGCCAAGAAATCTTATGGTTATCCAGAAACGCCAGTAATTCAAAAAAAAGTCTTTTTCCGAGTCACAACGTGGCCGATAACTCCAAAAAAATCTCTAACCCACAAGAGACCCCCCTGTCGAACCTACTTAAGGAGAGAAAAGCATCCTTATACCCTACTTATTCCATAGCTTGCAAAGCATAGATGGGCGAAGATCTGGAAGTTTGGTTTCCTGAAGCATAATCACCTTTGGTTTAAGTTGCGAAATAACCTTCCTGACAGCCCTAGCCTTTTCTGACCGACCCAATCCTCTAATATTCTATGAAATAACAGACAAATTCATCATAAAAGAGGAAAACACCCGTAGAATTCCAATACCTTAACTTACCCTTTAGCCATCCATCCTCAATCCCAATCACTCTTTCCATAACAGCCTTCTTGCCCCCTTTGAATTAAACTTCCAGTAATCTAGTTATTTCCCAATATGCTGCCGCTTCTTGAATCAAAGACCTACTCTGGTCAACCAGGAAGCCAGATTTGTGATTTGAGTGGGCGGAAATTAAGGGGTAAATGAATAGATGAATAGATGAATAGAGCGTTCGATAAACCGTTCGTATAACGTTCGTTTATATTCGTTTATTAAGTTAAATAAACGAGTATGAATAAAATTATTATGTTCGTTTAATAAACGAACGAATACGAACAGAAATATATTCGGCTTGTTTATGTTCGTTTATAAGCTCATTTATAGGCTCATTTATATTCATTTTTAGTATTATTTGTGAGCTCATTTATATTCGGCTCATTTATATTCGTTTATAACCCTAATTTCAAGGTATATAAACCCTATTATAACCCCAACCACCCTTTTGCCTTCTATTATTTTTCCATTTTAATTCCGCCGTTCTAACCTAAGTCTCTTTCTCCCTCTCAAGTTCTTCCCCTTTGCCAACTCGAAATTGACTTTCCCTCTGCACCACCGAATCATCCACATCCCCTCGCGCCGACTACCTCACAACAACTTTCTCCCTTCGAATCAAGCAGGAGCCCAGTTGGGTCGACTTACCAGGTTGACTCGGAGGAGCCATAAGAATTCGCTCTTCAAGGCTTGCTTCTGTTCTGAATCAAGCGATGGGTTTGAGTCCAAACTCGCTGTTGAAGTCGAGGAAAAAGGAGCCAAGTCAGAGTGCGAGTCTATTTCGAAAGCATCGTCAGTAAATGTATTTTCTCCCATTTTATGTGATTTTTTTGTGGTTTTCTAACGTTCTCTGTGAAGTTTTTGCGATTTCTCCTAACTTATATCTCATCAGACTATGGACGTGTTCTCTTCCTTCTTTGATTCTCAATCTAGAAGCAACTGGAGTTACGATACTCTACAGAATTTTCGTTAGATATCTCTGTCATTCAAGCTCATCTCAAACATGTAATCTTCGCTAAAATTAGAATTTTTTTTTCTTTTGCGAAGCATAAAGAAGTAAATCATGGTGTGACATTTTAGATTAATTTCTATGAATTTGTCATTGATTTGCTATTTAGCATTTTATATTTAGAATTAGGGTGAGTATTCGATTTAAGTGAGTTCTATGTTTTTAGCATGACTTTATAAATGATTTCTAATACAATTTGTTTACTAACTGTTTTTATTTTTTATCTAATTTGAGCATTTCTAATTTGCAGGTTTATTTGACCATATATTGTGCACTGATTGCCTCCATTGTTGGAGTTATCTCCACATCCTTTGGAACATTGGTGATTAGCTCAACACATTCTGCAGCAAAAGTGAGTTTCTCTTTTGATGACATTGGCAACGTTCCAAGGAGCTTCGATTGGTCCTCTGAATGATTAGGCCATCCAAATTGACCAAAGATATCTCTCCTATATCAATGCTTTGAAAACACATGAATTTTGATCATGTTAAAATTGTAGTAATTCTATGTAACCTTGGATATGCTAATATTATGATTACACAAAGAAAATAATGATTCATATTCAAATCCCTCTGGTCTTTCATAAGCTAAGGGGCCTTTCCATACTGGTGGATGACAATGTTTAATTTTTTTGTTTCATTTTACCATTATATAGGCCCATGAATCTCTTTTTGGTTGTTTCTTTGTTTTTTTCAATTATGAATTATGGTGTATTTTTTTATTATGATAATGTTCTTGTAGCTGCATTTGTGTGAACAACATTGACCTTCACATGCTTTTCAGGAGCTGTTAGCAAGGTGCTGAGAGTTCTTTTACCTCGGTGGATTGCTTTCATCTGGTTTGTCGATGCTTCTATGGCTGCATTTTACTTTTTTCCATCTTTGGTGGATGTTTCTAAATATCTTTTCTTTTTTGAGTTCCTTTACCTCGGTGTTTTGCTTTCATCTAGAGTTCTGTGAATCATTTTTTCCAAGGTAAAGGGGTCCTCATACACTGCCATGAAAGTTTGGAACTCTACAAACTTAAAATCATGTGATGTATTTATTCCCTTTATGAACTTATATTGATTGAAGGTAGATCTATGCTTTATTTTATGCGATTAAGCTTACTCCATTTTACAGTGCATGCAATTTTCTTTCTAAATATTCAGTTTCTTATGTACATCTAGTTTCTTTAATTTGGATCAACTAGTTGGATTTAGAAGTCCAGCTATTTTAACAGATGCACCCATCTAATTTTTAAGTTCTCTTTAAAATGCATATGAATAAATTATTAGGTTGATAAGATTTTTATAGCAATTTATTTTATGAAACATTGATATCATTTATATTTTGTTTTGTTTTCCTTTACATTTTGTTGTTGTGGATGTTATATAAGTTCATGACATAAGTTTTATGTTGGTTTTGTTTTTTTTTTTTGTTCGTTAATATTTCTGAACATATAAATGAACATGTCCGCGAACGATAAACGAATGTGTTTTCGAACAATAAACAGACATAAACGAACGTTAAATGAACATGTAAATGGATGATAAACGAACAATAGACGGACGATAAATGAACATATAAATGGACATGATCGCGAACATGAAACGAACTGAGTTTGAACACACCAAAAAATAAACGAACTGAGTTTGAACATGATGCTGAAAATTTAAATGAACACAAATCGATCTTGAACGCCTTTAAGAATAAATAAACGAACACGAATATAGTTTTGTTCGTTCAAGCTCGGTTCGTTTACACCCTAGTGAAAATGGACACCAAGTTACCTACACCCTCAAAACTATCTGGCACCACCTCTACTGACCAAGTGGTTTGGGGTGGGTCAGGCCCATTGTCTATAGTATCATCAATTATTATATACTCCCAGCTTAAATTGGAACGAAGCCAGGGCTTCCCTAGGCCCAATATCTATTTGTTTCAAAACCGATAGCCCATCTACTCTATCCAGGCGTGGTACATCCCGGTTAGAAATCAATCCATCATTCGATAAATTCTCAGGTACCTGTAGGTCTGTAGCATTAGTCTGGCGCCCCACATCTTGTATATTCTCAGGGATGTCAGCCACGCAATCATTACTGAACCCATTCCCGTGCATGTAATTAATAGAGAGATCCCTTAGGACTGGTGTTTCATTCTTGGAACACTGTCCAGAACCTAAAATCGAAGCGTTATTCAAACGGTTCATGTTGGCTGGAGGATTGTCATCTGACTGTGCCTCTGTGTTTTTCGGCGAAGCCTGCTTTCCTGTCTGCTCAAGATTCTTATAGACACTATCCCCATCATCAATATTCAGAGGCCACACGTCTGCAAACCTCTCTTCATTCTTTTTATTCCTTCCATTGTTGTACCAGGTGTGATCCCGGGAGCTTTCCTTCACCATAATCCTAATAGTGTAAGATCTTCCTATGGATTGAACGATGATAAGATTAGGAACATCGAGAGGGCTCGCCACTCTCAACCATTTTTGCCATCAAAAAATCTTCCCTATTTCTTGTAAAAACCTGAATCCCAACATAAACGCGCCACTTGTTTCCCAATACAGAGAAAAAGCATTCATGCCAGAGGTGTAAAGGGACGCCAATAAGAGAAATCAGATTGTAAAATAAGGGAACTCCACCGTTTGTGAGGAGTGCCATGAAGTCAAACTAAAAGAGTAGACACCCCTTTTTACACGTCCAAGCTTCATTCTTTACAGCTACTGACTCAAAAGTGATGATACAGGACCTCGAGCAATTGCCCCACTTAGCCACCTTGGCCTTAATCCCGTCGCTTGCAAGAGCTCTCTAAACAAACTCTAGTTTAAAATGGTCCTTGACCATTCTAGCCATCGAGCATCCAATCCAATCCAAGTTTAGTCGGAATATGAAATTATAATAGACAATCTGATTTGTTTTGATTATTATGGAGAACCCCATCAACAGCTTCCCCCTCCTTAGCCTCCAACCGTACTGGTTTCCCCAGTAGGACCTCTTTGTATGACCTCCCATCCTTCATGGATGTACTTACTTTAGCATGCTTCCAGGATGTATTAGGATAAGCACATCCATTGTTGTCCTCGCTCTTCTTCTCTCCATCTAACTCCCGCGCCCCATTCCTTCGAATGATGAGGATATTTGGATTTCGACACCACTATATTCCTTCCATCAATCCGTGCATTATTCATACCCCTTATGGCTCGCTCCAATTCTACAAACAACGCAAACTGAATAAACGCGAAGGTTGAAGCTTATACATGGGTTTCCTATTAACAGACATGATAAAGACTCGAGTAACCTTCCCATGGTGACTAAATAAATCATGTAGAGCCGCTCTTGAAACTCGTCCGCTTAGATTGTCAATGAATGTCATCCACCCGCCACCGATCAAAGCTGCCTCATTTGAAGTTTCCATGTGCTTTGTGGTCGATTCTTGGATTCTTCCTTATTTGCTTGCTGCCCCGAAAGCTTACTTTCCTGTTTTGATGAGAAAGGAGAGCGTAAGCATTTAATGCCTAGGGAGGGATGCTATAAAACACTCATCAATGCATTTAAACCATTTGAGTCAAAACACTTTGTAAACATCATGCTTAAACATCTTATGCCCTTTTACCTTTGTAAAACATGTATATTAAATCATATGCAAAACATGTATCATGGATCTCATGCATAATCCCATATGCAAAAACCTCAATTTAAGCCTTCATGTGCTTATTCATCCAATAGCAAAGCTTAAAGAGCAAAACATGTATAAATCTCATTATAACAAAACATATTTATCCATCATGATACACTAATTTATATATTGGCTTTCAAGTGACCCAAAAACAGAACTTTTTCTTTATCAAAACACATTGGATACAAGGATTTCACAAGTGGTTCCTTCGACCACTTCACATACATTCATAACTAGAGCAAACATCACATTTAACCCCTCAAAGATTATGATGTATAATATCTGCAATGGAAGCAAATGACACAATTAACCCCTCAACCATTGTGATACGTAATCCACCAGTGGGAGAATACGGTATAGTTAACCCCTCGACCGTTGCGGTTCCCATGGTAGAGAAAACGCCACAATTAACCCCTCGACACACATGAGGCAACTTATTATAGTGCACTTTAAACCCTATGGCATGCAAACTATATTCAATAACATTTAATCATTGTCCTTGCCAATATATTCAATATTAAACATTATACCTCATTGTTTTTCACATGCATCATTCAAACCAATTTCCAACGCAACAAAACATGCATTTACATATCATTGAAATCTTTTTCACAAATCATTTGCCATACTCAAATGTCATCAATACAAGATCATTTGCATCATATTCCATTTCCTAAAACATGCATAAAATAGTAGGTATTAGAACATAAACATAGGCATGAGAAAATCAACTTTGCCAAACCGAAATTGAGAGCGAAATTGTCAAATACTTACTTCCGAGCATAGACAAGCATTTATCTAAACTCCCAAAATCACTTTCAAACCTTTACAAAGCTGTAAATCACGTTTATACTCACCAACAACACAACGCTTCCCTTGCCAAAGCGAAAACAAGTATCTGAAGCCTTCAAAACCTCTCCACTTGCTATTGTATCCATATCCTCTGTTTTACCCATACAAAACAGAAGATTAATGCATTACTATGCATCTTTAATCCCAGCAATATCAATTCTCAACTTTGCCTTACTAAAAACCATCAATTACCTTCCAAAAACAACCGAAAACATTATCGAACTCAACCTAAACAAAGCTCAACCATAAAACAACGATTTGAACATCTAAACAACACCAATTAACATCTAAAAACACTTTCAACTTCAGCTTATACCTCCAACAACCTTCTAACACCTTAATCACCTCAAAATCTAACTATTCACAACCTAGAAAATTAGCAATTCAATTAGTTTCGGGATTTCTTTTGTAAATATCTTTTCACAACATTAAAACATATCTTAGATGTGATCTTCATCAATTAAAACCACCACAAATCAGATCAATAATAAAGATCTACCAAATTCTTATTAAAACTAACTTTAAACCTTTTAATCTTAATTTATTCATCAACACATATCAAAAATCAATTGTAAAAGATCAAGAACATGGAAATTTTAGTAAAGAACCTTTAATTAGAGGAGAGAAATGAAAACCACCTCTAATGGTTGGCTTCCCCTTTAATTGGCATGATTTGAGTGAAATCTCCAAGAAAACAAATAGAATTTGATGTAGAAATCAAAGGAATCAATTAAGAAATCAAAATGAAATAAAAAAATAATTAATTCCTGATCATTTTAGAGCAAAATAGGTAGTTTGGCTGCTGGAAAAATCAAGAGAAAAGTTGAGAGTAAAAGTAGTTACGTGAGAAAAGTAAAACATCTTTTAAAAATCTTTTCAATTAAATCTATTTAATTTTTATTTAATAAACACTTTAAACCATTTAAAATAGCCTAAATTAAGGGAAAATCTGATTAAAAAATATTGGTAAATTAGCTCCTTAAAGATTCTAAGTTTTGACCCTTTTACAATTTAGTCACCAAAACAGTTTTGAAAACTTTATACTTTAGTCACCAAACCAAAATGTCATTTAATTATAACTTATTTCATTAAATTGAGTCTACCAAAACCCTCAATATATTAAATAAACATTTTCCACTATTTTTTACATATTCTATTTTGTGTTAAAAATATTTATTATGAATTAATTCCCAAAACTAGATTGAACCGACAAATTCGATTTACCCAAACCATCTAATCTACCTAGCTAACTTCTAGGCCCAAATTTAGGGTGTTACATTCTTCTTTTTCCCGAAGCTCTTTCTCTTTAGTTGGGGACAACCGAACTTGATGTGTCCCAGCTTTTTGTAATCATAGCAAATGACTCGGTTCTTCTTTTCCTCCTTAGGCTTGTTCTTGAAACCCTCTCTTCGTTGGAACTTTCTTCCATGGTTGGATTTCATGAACCTTGTGAATCTCTAGGCTAGCATAGCCATTCCTTCACCTTCTTCCTCACTAGAATCGCTATCTTCTTGTGAGGCTTTGAAAGCAATTCCAATCTTTTTTTTTCTCTACTTCTTTTTTTTTCTTCATTCTTATTCCCCTCTTTTCTTCCTTTCTTCATAAGCTCGTGAGTGAGAAGAGACCCCAAAATAACATCAAGCTTCAAGGTCTTGCGATCATTGGGTTCGATGATGGCGATCTTCTTTGGGTCTTACAACTCAGGAAGAGAATAGATAAGCTTTCGAACAAGCTCGTCTTCCAGAATAACTTTCCTATAGCCTTTAAGTCTGTTAACGATGATAGAGAATCGATCAAACATCTTGGAGATGTCTTCATTCAGTTTTATTTTGAAGTTCTCATAGCTAAGATTGGGGAGTCCAATCTTGGTCTCCTTCGCTTCATTAGTACCTTCATAAGTCACTTTTAGCTTGTCCCATATCTCTTTAGCACTTGTACAAGAAGACATCTTAATGTACTCGTCCGGTCCAAGGGTATAACACATGATGTGCATGGCTTTATCGTTGACTTGCATCTTCTTTTGATCTTCATCGGTCTATTCAACCTTTTCCTTGGGAACGATACGGTCTTCTACTCTTTTCATTGGAATGATTGGTCTATCTTACACTACCTCCCAAATGAGGTAGTCATTGGATTTGATGAAGAGTCTCATTTCATTCTTCCATTAGGGGTAGTTTACCCTATTGAAGTAAGGCAGTTTGGAGATAGATTATGGTTCTTCGAAGTGGTGTCTGAAGGTAGAGTCCATGTCTTGACTTATGGATTGATTGTACACCGGTAGGATCTACTCAAGAGGATGTGAAGCCTTTTAATGAGTGTAGCTCTAATACCAATTGCTGGAATGAACAATTAATTCAAATGGATAAGAGGGGGTGAATTGGCAATTAAAATTTTGATGGAAGCAAATGAAAAAGCAATAGAAAAATGACACAAAAAATTTAGAGTGGTTCAACCTTCTCAATAAGGTTTACATCCACTACCTTAGCTATCCACACTAAGGATTTCTCAAATCCACTAGATTTACTTTCCTTTTGAGGCTCAAGGAGATAACCTTACAACTCCCTTAAGGTTTATACCCCAAACCTTAAGAATACATTCAAAGAGATAAATATAAATTTAGCAAACTAAGAAACCTTACAAGGTAATTTGTTTGCACAAATTAAGTTCACTAAAAACCCATCCACTTGAATAAAAAGAATTATAATGAAGAACTCTCAAGTGAGTTTACAAGATTTGACAAATTTAGCTGAAAGATGTTAGATGTGTGCTTCAATGCTTTAGACTTGTTGAATAGTTGTTGAAGATGCTTTGGAGACTTGATTTTATACCCTCTTATTGATTTCTAGCTGTTTGGGTGGCTGGGATATTCAATAGAGTCGTGGGACTGTATTTTTCCCGCAATAAATATTGTCTAACAACTCTAGGTATCGGTACACGTGCAGTCGTATTGGTACATGCCATAAGAAGAAAGAGCCGTTACAACAAAAGGGTACCAGTACGCGAAAGGGTGTATCGATACAGAGTGAAGGTTTTAGAAAGGTATCCTTACTGTCCGTACCGTATCGATACCTATTTTGGTCACTGGAATCCTTGGAAGTTTTGGTTAAAAGACCGTATCGATACACCTATAGGAGTATCGGTATGTGTAACTGATTTTCAAAAGTTATGGTTCCAAGAAACTAACAGGGCAACAGTCAAAATAATTGATGAAAAGATTTAGAAAATCTTTAACCCCCGTATCGACAAATACAATTTGGTTTCCAGATTCAAAATAGCGTACCAATATGCGCATAGCTGTATCGATACCCTATAGCCATTAAGCACAAGTTTGGTTTCTAGTAGCGAAAACCGGTACTGATACGCCATAGACCGTATCGGTACTTAATCACCAAATTGGCTATTTTGAGTACCAAAATACTTAGAAAATATTTTGGGTTTTAAGTTTTGACCTAGAAAATATTTAAGTTCGAATGCCTGTCATTTTAGTGAGTAAATTGAGTATTTTAAAATTGATCTTTTTACAAATTAGAACTTGTTATATCAAAATCAAATATATGATTAACAATTATTTGTTTACTTTCCGAATGGTGGACCGTTAAAATGAGATCACATTCACAAATGGATAATAATTTAAATTTCACATGAAGTTGGAAATTCTGACATTAAGACAACTTGTAATTGGCTAAGTACTAATTTTTGGGCGCTATGGGGGTGCTTATCTTTTCCTACACGTAACTGACTCACAAACTTGTTTTTTGTGTTTTCGTACACCAAAATTATTATTTTAATAAAATAAAATATTTTTATTAAAATAATCCGTTTTAGGTGATCTAATCACACCACAAAAAAAATTGATGGAGACGTTTTTTTACGTCGAGCTTGAAAAGGCTGCGATATTTGAAAAGCATATGAAAGACTCTTTTCACAAACAATAAAGTGATATAAAGCAAAGTTTTTTTAATAAGTTGAGAAAGTCTCAATTTATAGGCTAAATTCAGAGGGTAAAGACATCAATTTACAAAACATAGAATTAAAACATACTTAATTCACTATTTGAAATAGTCAAATTAATTACTCTTCCATAAAAGTTGGATGAATGATGTTGTAACAACTGAATTAAAATGTTATTTTAAATCCAATTCATTTCTGGATTAAAGCCGCATAAAATCCAATCCAATTTAATCAGCAGATATAAATAAATTTGATTCATATAGATAATGAAGTAGAAATAAATATTTCACAATTCAGAAAACATAAGGAAAAATCCTTACGAATTTTCTTCAAAAACATAATTTCTCACACAGAACGTGTTAACACGAGCACGAACACTGAACTAAGTCGAGTCGATTGAACAATGATGACGACGTGCATAGAGGGCCTTATCATTCTACCATTCAACAAGGAGGGGAAGAAAAGTTCATATATTAATTCATTTCAAGACTCATTTCCACCTAATGTTGGATTTACATGCTATACTCCCTTGAGCATTACCAACATTTGTTTCCTTTCTCTGAGTCTTTTTATGTCTACATTATTTAAAGTACATTATATCATCGATGATGTTTATATGAATGTGTTACACAATGCAGTGCTCAAGGGCTACACTTGAGATTTCTTCGCACTAAATTATCTTTAACAAGATCATCATCATCATTGTCTTCATCATCTTGATCAACATTAGGTTCAACAAGGTCGGCATCATTGTGTGTTGATGGGACGTACTAATTCATCTGTATGCCCCCGACATATGATGATCGATCACTAGTGAAGAATAACGATTAGAGAGTTGATTAATTAACAATCACATTACAGAACACAAACGGTGAAAATACCATTAGTGAAAATGGTTAGATTGGTGGGACTGATTGAATGGACTGTGGTGGTATTGGTGGGAGAGCATCACCTCTCAAATACGATATGTATGAAGAGAATGTCAAGTCTATAACATTATTATATAATAATTTTGTGTTGGGTTCGACTCAACAAGAACAAAATATGGTGCATATTCATCGGTGAACTAAAAGTCGATGGCATCATTGCTGGTTTTTATTTTGTTGGTTTGTGTGGTGCTGATGATAACAACTTGGGACCAGAAACTCATCCTCGATTACCATTTTTTAGCAAATAATATATACGACTTCCCATATTAGTTAAATCATGTCATGTATTCCCTGAAAACTGTCATATATCATGACACTAAATGTAATTGCAATCACATATACGACATGTCGTGAGTCCCACACTGTTACTCTCCCATTCAACATTTGTCTTCCTTCGTCTTTTAACATCATGCATCGTGTCCAAGTCAACAGTTAGTCCAGAATTGATTATATGATTTCAAACTATTGCAACACAGAATCAGTCAAATACCACTCAGCGTTTGTATAATTGATAAGAGGCACAATGGTAAGTCATACGTACAACTGACTGCTCATATCATCTGGGATGCAAGCCTACAATTCTTCATTTAAATAGTGCATTCATTCAAATTAAAAATAGAAAAAAATATTAACAATTATAAACTTGTAACTGAATTTCTAGTTATTACGATAGTAAGATTAAATTTCTACTTATTAACACGTACATATACTCTCACTTTATGTTTGATTATCAATATGATTTGTTCAAATTCATCTGAAATACCCTGATGATTTAATTATTCCTTTCATATGTTCAACAATGAAAAATATTTACATTAAAATGTTATAATTATAATTCTAATAATGACTTAAATATGTTCTAAAAAAGAAATGGAATTATCAAATAATGAGAGGGAATGTGAATGGATTCTCAGTACGTGGACGTGGAAAATACATGTGATACCATGCACACGAGTACATAAGCAGTAGGCATCCGTTAATACTTTTTTTACTCTATTGCTCTACACATTTCTTTAAAAGAAATTTCAAAAATGCCAATCCTCAACTAAACGTGTTAGATACACTGAAATCTGAGAGGTGTTACAACCACATGACATGCAATTGATTGCAAGATTTACTGGACATCAAAATCCCTCTAATGATCCTCAAAATATAAGTATGTGTGCACACCTTCACCTCCTCTTCAAAGCATCGTTCGAGTATTCTTTTGAAATTTGTCTTTCAGCTACTTAAGTGAGAATTTATCACCATTGAAACATTTTGGGACCTTTCCAAGATTCAAAAAGCACAAACCAACTTAGTATCCAACATTGTTCCTGATAACCACACGACCATCAACCGAGAGACCCAACTAAAAGATATTAACAAAAATTGTCATTAAATTTAAAATAAAATATCATTTCTCATACGAAAGTGTTGGCTCTGTTTGGCAACTAGTTGATAGATGATAGTTGATAGCGGATTATATTAGTTGATTTGACTAGCTAATTGTATAAAAGTGTATGGTAAAATTAACCGATAAATGATAGTTGTTTGCTTATTTGAACAAGCAAAATGACATATAAGAACATGATTATATTCAATACTTATTTGAATTGTTTGTTGGTTATCAGTATATTTTTTAATAGTCTAAAGGTGATTACAAAGTAGTATCTGTTCATATATATTCTTAATATTAGTTATCAATTTTTAGTATCTACTAATATGTATTAGATATGAACATTAGTTTTTTTAATATAACATTAGTAAGCATATTTGAAAAAGACATTAATTAAAGTTATTTGGAAAACCATATTTATAATTGTAAAGGATAAAAAAGTCTTTATAACTCTTATATACAATCCTCTAAACTAAAAAAATTCTCAGATAAGCCTTTTTCATTTGGGATGATTCACCCCTATCCGATATTACAATCATTTTATCAAATACCTAAATTAACGGATTTGACTTGTCAATCCTCTAAAAATAAACTAAACATCCAATTTCAATTGAAAACTCTATTCACCAAACATCACCATTATAATGAAACCCGAAAGTAGTAATTATTAAAAATTATAACACAGAAAATAAAATGCAATAGTTAGTTTCATAAAAAGTTAGAAACATAAAATATATTAACTACACTACATGAAAATGTTATATAAAAAATAATAACTAAAAAAATGAAATATTAAATAATAACACAAAATAAAATAAATATACTACAAAATAACTAGTGATTAGTTAATTATTTCCCTATTATTATCAAAATAATAACTATACTACAAAATAAAATATGTACTACGAAACATAATAATTATATGAGAAATAAAATTATTATTTAAAATTAATTACTAAAAAATATTATACATAAATCCTAAAAATATAATATCTAAACGCAAAAATAAATTACTCCCCCTGTCCCAAAAATAATGTCCCTTTTGTGTTTTAAAATTGTCCCACTTATATTGTCCTCATAAAAAACTCAAGAACTTTTACTAAACATATTTCCTTTTCTACCATCTTTTTAGTTTTCCAATAAAACAAACTTTAACTTTTAAAGGATAAAATTGTCATTTTAATTACTTTACAACACACCTCTCACACAAATTTTTTCTTTCTAAAACAACGTGAAAAGTCAACAAGAGATATTATTTTTGAGACGGGGTGAGTAATAAATAGATAAAATAATAAAATAAAATTTGAACTTACAAAAATCTCGAGTGGTACCTATTTGTTTTAACGAGTGAGGTGTAGATTTTTTTTTTTTTTTTGCTTTGGTGTGAATTATGGGGTGGGGGTAAGGGATTACATTAGGGGTGTAAACGAGCTGAGTCGAGCTCGAGTAGTGCTGAGCTCGATTCGGCTCGTTAAGATTTCGAGTCGAATTCGAGCTCGAGTAATTTTTAACGAGCCTTAAAATTTTGAGCTCGACTCGGCTCGTTAAGAACTCGAGTCGAGTTCGAGCTTGATTTGAGCTCAATCGAGTCAAATGTTGACCGATCTTTGACAGTGTCGGACTCGAGTAGCTCACCATCTATCACGTTTCATTTAAAGGCCTATCAAGAAAAAACTTTGATACATAAGTTGTGTAAACTCAAGCTTGTTAATTTTAGGGTTTAGGGTATTAGTTTTGGGTTTAAAGGTTTAGGTTGTTGGGTTTAGAATTTAGGACTTAGATTTTAGGGTTTAAGACTTATGTTTAGGGTTTATATTTTAGGATTTTAAGTATAAGAATTTAGATTTTAAATTATAAAAAATTTAGTATATTATATTTTCGAGTAGCTCGCGAGCTTTTCGAGTCGGGTATCAAGTAGCTCGACTCGTTAAGAACTCGAATAGAGCTCGAGTCGAGTCCAAACGAGTCTAGCTTTGACCGAGCTTTGACCGAGTCAAGCTCGAGTAACTCGCTATCTGTCTCGTCTCATTTACAACCCTAGATTACATATAAAAAATGAGAGGAAAAGCGTGTTTTGTAGTTCACTACCTAACCTGTTTTTGCTCTACATGGATAAAATGGATGTCTTTTTCATAAATAATTTTATCTAAATATTATTTTATTAAATAATTTTAAAATAAACATTATTAGAGTAGAAATGTCAAACTTTGACGGTCAAATCAGAGGTCCCTTCGGCACAATTTTTTCAACAATTTTTTGACTATCGAATCAGAGAAACAATACTGATCAATCACAGATAGCGTTTCAAACGAACGGACTTGATTTGGACTTAAAAAGGCGTTTTGAAAAAGTTAAAATTTTTAACTTTTCCTCAAACGAACGTTTTCACCCAAATCGTCGTTTGAAAATCCATGCCAAACAAATTTATAATGTTCTTCGGGATCAACATCACTCATGATATCATCAATATGTCTTCCTCCAATGAGCTTCACTGGAAACATGATCTCAGTTTATTTAGATGAGAAATAAAAAGAATCGCTATTGATTCATATTTATTTTTAATTTTTTAAATTATTTGGTGTGATTAAATTATAGTATCTATTTATTAATTATATTTTTTAAGAAATGAACACACACTGTGTAGATAAGTTATTTGAACCCAAATCACTTAAAAATAATAACATATTTTTTACTGAGATTATTTAATAGATTCATTTCATGTTTATTTTTAATTATTCTCATTGTTGTTAGAACAAAAAAAAGGTTCACATTGTCTCTTGGGTACAATAACAAATTCGGTGGAAAACGTAGTTTTCGTATTTAAAAAAGAATGACGATTATTGTGGTCCATATTTATTCTCATCACAGCTTATTTAAAACATTATAATAATCACAGTCGTACTTATAAAATAATTTTTAAATAGCACTCACTGAAGCATTTTTAGGCAAATATTGCCTTTTGGTTTTATATTAAGGGATATAAGGCACGCTACCCTATAATTGAGGATCTAAGGCAAAAATTACAGTGACTTGAAGACGCCAACTACAGGTGGCGTTTTGAGCCAAATTACGAAAATTGAGCTGTGAATCAGCAGCTGGAGTGAAAGAGTGGTCAGCCGTGTCAGCCGAATAAAGCTGGCTTGACAAGACGCCACGAGCAGATGGCGTGCAGGTCTGGCAGATTCCTCTTAGGACGCCATCTGCAGGTGGCGACATGAACCTTGGACGCCATCTGCAGATGACAACTTGAGGCTAATTTTGTAAATATTCAGATTTCGGCGCCATCTGCAGGTGGCGTTAGGATCTGGATATATATATAGGACCTGCCCGGGAATTTTTGTTCTTTTGTTGTTTATTTCAAAATTTTAAGGAGTTTTGGGTAGAGTTTTTGGTAAATTAAGAGAGCCAGTGGTGTGATCGAATATCACGATGGATTGTGACACCGAAAACGTTTATGGTCGTTGGGGCGAAATAGTTGATGATTTCAACGAAAATGTTATACCAGTGGTAGAAGATGATGATGTCGAGTTGCTTGATGCTGATGATGTTGATGTTGTTAGGATCGTTGCTGCTCAGGGCCATGATCTTGATGTTGAGGAAGATGTTTGGGCAGTAGCGTATGCTAGATATAGATTGGCTGATGAGCCGTCTGTTTGGGGTTATGTTCAACCGAAGCCGTAGCAACCAGAGCCCAATCTTCCAGCTTACGTGCCTCCAGTCCACATGTATGAGGTAGACTACGCTGTAATGCGGGATCAAGAATACGAGGCACGTGTATTTTGTCATTCTTCAGACTCAGCCTCAACCGACGGAGAGTTGAAACTTGGAGGTCAATTCGAAACAAAGAAAGATGCTTAGTTAGCAATTAAGGAGTACTGCGTCAGACATCATATGCAATCTTGCGTTGCTGAATCTGATAGCGGAACATATTATGTATGGTGCGTAAATTATAAGAGCAAATGTAACTGGAGGATAAGAGTTTCGTATATGAAACGAAAGAAGATCTGAGAGGTCAGAAGGTTCATTGATCAACATTCATGTACCATGACTTCAATCTCACAGGACCACATAAACCTTGACTCCGATTTGATATGCGCTTACACAAAGTTGTTGGTTGAGAAGAATCCGAAGATCGACATTGCAGTGTTGGTAGCATCGATCCGTGCACAGCTTGGATACATCACATCTTACTATAAGGCGTGGATGGCGAAGCAAAAGGTGATGGCGTTAGTTTATGACGATTGAGATAAATCATATAATAAGCTACCGGCTCTATTACGAGCAATGCAAGTACTTATCCCCGGAACTGCAGTAGAGTACGAAACGTTGCCGGCGGTAACACTACAAGGTGAAGTAATTCTCGAAAAAAGAATATTCAGTAAGTTTTTTTGGGCATTCCAACCGTGCATTAAAGGATTCGCATTCTGCAAACGTATGATTCAAATTGATGGTATATGGTTGTACGAGAAATACGAGCGCAAGACGGAGACAGTAATATATTTCCAATAGCCTTTGCCATAGTTGAGAAGGAAAATGCCGAGGGATGAGAATTCTTTTTGAATAATTTACGCCGACACGTAATCAAAGAGGACGGGATTTGTGTGATTTCTGATAGAGGGTCTGCTCTATTATCAGTAATCGATAGGGCTGGAAGTTTATGGAGATCGCCACATGCGTATCCAACCTATTGTATACGGCATATTGCTGCCAATGCAAAGGCTCAGTTCTGGAACAATTAGATTCGTCATGAAATTTTAAGCGCATGTAAGTTTTAATTTATTATTGTCTAAATTATTGATTTATTTATGTATGATATTTGTCTTGCGTTTACTAACTAACGTTTTTACGAGCAGGGTATGAAACGGTTCGACCAAGGTTCGATGCAAAGTTTAGGCGTTTTATAAGGCACGGACAACGTGTACATAATTTTGTTGCTGATATTCCTAGGGAACGATGGTCACATGCCTATGATGAAGGTCGACGTTATGGGCATATGACCACTAACCTTGCCGAGGCTATCAACTCTGTGTTGAAAGGGACGCGCCATCTCCCAATTGCCAGTATTGTTTGGGAGACGTACTTTATACTGGGCAAAGTATGGTGCAACAAAGTGAAGGAGGTCAACTCTCAAATAAATAGGGGACAACAGTGGTCTGAAACTCTCCAAAGGAGTATGGAGAAACTTCAAGAAGACACAACCGCCATGAGAGTGAATTCTTTCGACCCCAACGATGCTGAATTTAATGTCCAAGCCTTGGTACTCCCGAACGAGCACAAATTGTTCTAGGTAAACTTGCATGTGAACTGGTGTGACTGTGGCTGTTTTCAGGCATATAGATACCTGTGCGTTCACGCAATTGCCGCATGCATGCATATCCTTATAGACCCATATACATTGGTGGAAGATTGTTTTAGGTTGGAAACAATGGCAAATATCTACAGGCCTATGTTTAGGACGATTCCAAACCAGGAATATTGGCCAACAGATCCAATATACGAAGAATGGTTACCAAATCCTAGTCTTCGAAGAAAGCTAAAGGGTCGACCGACTTCCTCCCGCATTCATACTTGTATGGATGATACAGATGATCGAGAGGGAGTTCAAACTAGGCATTGTGGACTTTACCGAGCGGCCGGTCACACGAGAGATAAATGTCCGAATCATCCCAACTATCGTGCCAGGCCGTCACAGCAATTTTAAATGAGTTTGTAAACTTTTATTAATGAAGTAACAGGACATTTTTTAAATTAAGTGTGTTTGTTCCATAATAATAGAACAAAATAAATTCAAATTAGAAAAAGTTTAAACAATTTTAATATATATAAAAATGACAAATATTAACAACTGCAATCGTTTCAAATAAAAGTTTAAACATTAATATAAAAATTCCAAATAGAAAAAATCCTATATTCTCTTCCTCTTTGGCATCTCTTGTCTATGCAGGGAAGATGTCTGGTCATACCGTCGTGGGGGTTGAGCCATTTTCCATGGCGATTGGGCGTCCTCCAAATCCTGCTCGTCTTTGTCTGGCTGGTCATCCAAAATTCGCATAGAATGTGATGTCGCGTACATATCTTCAGCACATAACGAAGTAGAAAAAAGGCGAAGTAGGCAAGTATGGAGGTGGTTGTTGAAACGCACTCACTCCGGATGATCCAACATCAGTGCACTGCGAATGTAACATCTGGGGATCATTGCAGTGCTCTATCCCATGGATCATCATAATCGTATGTCCCCCCTACATGCCTAAGGTTACACCTGAACTCCATGATGACCACTTCGTATGATTAATTGGTGGTGGCTGCAGGACTTCCATATGCGCAGACGAACCGGCTTCATGCTAATATGAGCACCTACGTTCTATATGCCATCTCTGACTCACTTCCATGGGTGCTAGGAATGGTTTTCCGTTGTTATAAAACCATTCCATGTAAGCTGAATAGTCACGGAAATCATCTTCTTGGAGTGGAGTCACATTAGCTGGCACATATAAGTTCCGGTTGTTCCAACGAGCAATGAAACTTTCTTGCTTGCGCCTCCAGTTATCATCAAACCTAATTTTTTGTTCTCCTGTGTGAATATCTTTCAGATCAATCGGAGGACCAGGAACGAGTTGATGATACCAGAACTGTCGCAGGACTCTATTAGCGTACTGGAACTCAACCACCGAAAAATGGATCAACAGTACAACTGCACCCCAAAATGTAGCATCCTCTCACACATATTGGGGTATGCAAGATTGTACATTCGCATCGTCTAACGACGTCCAAATGAACTGTCAAAAAAATTAATATTAACATCAACAAATATTTGGGTATGCAAGACTGTACTTTAAACCAACTTTAATACCTGACTTTCCCTTCAGATTCGATCTTCAATCTCACGTCAACAACATTGTTGTGCACCACCCCCGCATTTCTCAAATCATGTCGCCACCTGCACGAAAAAGAAAAAAATTTATTTACTAATTCAAAATAATTTTAATTAAAAAATACACATTATACATTTTTATTTTAGTTTTACCTTCCAGCAAGTGGAAACTCAACTGGTTATTGACTATAGGTGTCAAATATGGCAGCCGATACCACGCCCAAGACTGAAGTAAGATAAGGCATCCACCAATATCGGATATCTTGTTCCCATTTCTAACAATAATAGCCTTGCACATTTCATGGTATAAGACCACCAATATCACAGAGCCCCAGCTATACGAACAAGCTTCGCGAAATTTTTCCAGCAGTGGCAAATACTGCGTGTGCACAAGATTACCGGATTTATCCGGCATCAATACCCCGCCTATGAGCTGCAGGATATAAGCACATGTTGCGCATGCAACTTCTTCATCGGTTGAGTCCTCGGTTATCCTGAATGCACTTTCCAACTAGGTTACCTTCACACGTAACCCTTTCATGTCGGTTTGTGAAAGGATTTTCCCGAGGAACTGGTTGCACATCGCATATACGTTGTAGTTATTATACCCTACGACCGCATTTCCATTTATGGGGACACCAAGCCGTAAAGCTACATCTTGCAGGGTTATCGTGCACTCCCCGACTGGAAAATGAAGCGTGTGGGTCTCTGGTTTCCAGCGTTCAATCAACGCAGTTATCAATGTCGTGACCACCTTATAGCCACGCACAAATGTCGTATTATAAAATCTCACCTGCTGTAAGTGACGAACAATGCGAGCAAATGGCTCATCTGTCATCGTCCCTCGACGACGAAAGCAATGTTGATCGTCCTGCATTTAATAAATTAAATTTAATTAATAACATTGTACAACTAACATACATTTCTTACTCGAAGATAAATAAATAAGTTACAAATTACTTACGCCGATATAAGATAAAATGTGCATATGGTCCAACTGCAACAACTGATCAGACGCCATATCTCAAATTTATCTGCACACCAACTACTTTAACTAAAAATATTTATTATTTTATTCGAATATACAAATTATATAACTAAAAATGCCTTCATTTCATTTCATTTCATTTCTTCCCTTAATTTTCCTAGAATTATTCGAATATGGTTCTCTTAATTATACTAATTTTTGTTCTAGAATATACCTAGAATTATTAAATATGGTTCCCTTAATTTTCCTAGAATTATTAGAATATGGTTCCCTTAATTATACTAATTTTTGTTCTCGAATATATCTAGAATTATTTGAATATGGTTCCCTTAATTATACTAATTTTTATTCTCGAACATACCTAGAATTATTCGAATATGTTCCCATACTTATACTAATTTTTTTCTCGAATATACCTAGAATTATTCGAATATGGTTCCCTTAATTATACTAATTTTTTTCTCGAATATACCTTGAATTATTCGAATATGTTCCCTTAATTATACTAATTTTTTTCTCTAATATACCTAGAATTATTCGAATATGATTCCCTTAATTATACTAATTTTTGTTCTCGAATATACCTAGAATTATTCGAATATGGTTCCCTTAATTATACTAATTTTTGTTCTCGCATATACCTAAAATTATTCGAATATGTTCCCTTAATTATACTAATTTTTTCTCTCGAATATACCTAGAATTATTCGAATATGATTCCCTTAATTATACTAATTTTTGTTCTCGAATATACCTAGAATTATTCGAATATGTTCCCTTAATTATACTAATGTTTTTCTCGAATATACCTAGAATTATTCGAATATGGTTCCTTTAATTATACTAATTTTTGTTCTCGAATATACCTAGAATTATTCGAATATGGTTCCCTTAATTATACTAATTTTTGTTCCCGAATATGGTTCCCTTAATTATGCTAATTTTTGTTCTCAAATATACCTATAAATGACTAATTTTTGTTCTCGAATATAATTATCTAAACATTTAACAACATTCTAGCTTATTCATTATTTTTAAACTTTACAAATTAAAATCTCTTCACCTCCTGCAACAAAAAAAAAAATAAGATTAATAAATACATTATTCATTACTAATCAAATAATTTATA
This sequence comes from Hibiscus mutabilis, assembly GCA_019671005.1. Lineage (NCBI taxonomy): Eukaryota > Viridiplantae > Streptophyta > Magnoliopsida > Malvales > Malvaceae > Hibiscus > Hibiscus mutabilis. The sequence goes on from CM033736.1 coordinate 39,261,270, forward strand.
AATTAACTAAAAATTTACATACCCAATTTGATCAAATTTCCCTAAACTCTCTAAAAAAAACATTTCCCTCAATATTTTACCTCTACCTCTCTCACTCAATATTTTCCTCTCCCACAACTCGTTATGTCGTTCCTATTTATAGGCACGGGTGAAGACGCCACCTTGCTGCAGGCGTCCTCAGTTAAATAGGCGTAACTACCGCGCCTTTACCGCTGCCCAAGTCAAAGCTGCAGTAATTGGTTGGATTTACCGGCTCAACAACCACTCTTTAATGAAGACTTCACCTGCAGGTGGCGTCTTCAATGAAATTTAAATTTTAAATATTAAAAAATTTAAAAAAACGTCACCTGCAGGTGACGTCTTCAAATCACTATAATTTTTACCGTAGATCCCTAATTATAGGGCAGCGTGCCTTATATCCCTTAATATAAAATCAAAAGGCAATATTTGCCTAAAAATGCCGCTCACAGAATGTGTCAAACAAATAAAAAAGAGTGATTTAAGTAACTGAAATTGATTTTCTAAAGGTTTAATGACCATATTGTCTTTGAAATTTTTTTAATTAATTTTAGTTTCTAAATATTTTTTGGGTGAATTTGTTCTTTATTTCAAGCAGAAGAAAAGAAGATTAACTTTCAAGACTCTTTAACTGGTTTTAATGAGTGAAATTAAAACTTTTAAATTGAAGATAATTCATTTTTTTGTAAATTATTAATATTAATCTCAATCACCTATTTACACTATCCCAACATTCTAAAAAATTTATAAACTTCTTTTAAGTTTTATATCGTGTCAACGGATCCTAACTCATTGTAAAAAATCTCTCTCTATATATAAAAGTTCAAAAAAAATTGTATTCAAATGTTATTGAAGTTTTCAAAGGCATCTATCATCTATGTTTTTTTATCGGCCTATTTGTAACTCAAACTTATCCTACTTAACTAGGATTTATTTTTAATTAATAACAAAATTTTATTTGATTTTAGCTGTTAATCTTTTACACTAATACATGTTAATTTCAATATGGGACAATGAGAAACAAATAAAAGGATTACGAAAATTTCCAGCACTTGGATTAAAAACCGAACATCCCTTCCTGTAGTTTATTTTTCTTCTTGCCTTTACATTCCTGAATTGTTATTAAATTTAGGCCGGTAAACGAAGGAAACAAACACGAATGAGAGTATGTTCATATTCGTTCGTTTAATTTTAATCGAATAAACGAATGAACATGAACAACTAAACGAACATAATTTCTTATTCGTGTTTGTTTGTTAAAGAATTTAGCTTGTTCGTGTTCGTTTGTTAAAATGATAAACGAACGTAAACGAACATTGAGTATTATTTAATTTTTTTCTTAAGAAACCTGAAGCCTCGTACATTGAGTATTGTTAATTTTTTCTTTTTATTTCGTATTTTTAAAATATGTTTTTAAAATGTTTTAAATATAATACTTATATTATGAAATTAATAAATATAAATGGACATATGTAAATAAATTTAAGCTATCGGATTACCGAACGTTCACAAATGTAAATGAACAAACGAGTCATTTATTCGTACTCGCTCATTTAATTAAACGAACTTAAAATCTGATTCATATTCATTCGTTAAATGAACATAAACAATTTTTTTACTGAACAGATCATAAACAGTTCGCTCAACTATTTGTAAAAACATATTGATTCTTTGATAGCCTCCAAACCCTTATCACAAACAAAGGTTTAAAAAGACAGATTTCCAATCTTTTCAAATATCTTATCGGGTTTCAAACAGTTCGCTCAACGTTGTATTGTGTGGTGGTTTTTATTTTATTTAGTTATTTTTATTTAATTATATTTTATTTTCGGTTTGTGAAAAAAACATTCATTATTTTTTGTCCTATCCTATCTTATCACAAAAGAGGTAGAAATCAGAGTTGTGCACATTTGTTGCGAACGGTTGTGGGACTTATTCACGAATTTCTTCCCTTTGGTTGTTTTATGTCATTAGACTTTTTGAAAACCAAATGCTTAAATCACTTTATATTTGTTATTATTTCCTGAGTTTGGCACATTCTGTGTGCTATAAATATTTTTTAATAATTTTAATATGATTATACGGTAGTATTTGTTCATACATATTTTTAACCTTTTAACAATATGTATACACTTTATAGACAAAACGATTTAAATTCAAATCTTTTAAGATAACATTATCCTCCTTTTCACTAAAATTATTTGTCGGTTTACTGTATTATAAATCTAAATCACAATAATTATGTTTTTTAAATAATAAAACTACGTCGCATTTATTATTGTTATTCATGAAACAATGTGAACACATTTTTTTTGTCTAACAACAAGAGCATAATTAAAAGTTGACATTTCCTACCATATTTTAAGGGTAAAGTACATTAATGGTCACTAAACTATCTCAAAAAATATAAACTGGTCACCAAACTTTTAAAAGTTATATAATGAGCATTAAATTTTAATTTTTGTTACAATGGTCACTGAGCTGTTAATTGTTGTTAACTGGGTGGTATGACAGTTACGAAAATTTGTATAACAATGCACTTAATCCTCAATATTTACACATTCAGTCAGTTTAGACATTAATAATGAGGGTTAAATTATGACTAAATTGATTAAATGTGTAAATATGAATGATTAAATATGTTATTATTCAAATTTTCGTAACTGTCACGTCTTTCACTTAATGGCAGTTAACAGTTCAGTGACTATTTTCTAACTAAAACTAAAATTTAATAACCTTTTACACATTTATATTTGAGAATAATTATATTTTGTCTTGTTGTAAATAATTAAGGAGCATTAATGGGCGGATTAAAGGTTTTCCTAAGAGCAATTAATTAGTCTTTACCTTTACCGTGAAAAAAACCTTGAAATTGGAGACGTAAAAAATTGTCGTTTTGCCTTTTTGTGATTTTCACTTGTCTCTTGGTCGTCGTCGTTTAGAAGATGGTACAGACGTTGCTCTTGTCATTTAAAGTTAGTAAAAAAACTACACAACTAAAATATATTCAACGATGTGATCTATTTGTACATTAAATCATAGATGACAGTATGTCAACATTAAATTATTTGGTGGGATTAAATTATAATATCTATTCATTAATTATAATTCTTTAAAAATGAACATACATGGTGTAGATAAGTTTTTTGAACCCAAATCATTTAAAAATATTAACATATTTTTTACTGAGATTATTTAATAGATTCATTTCATATTTATTTTTAATTATTCTCATTGTTGTTAGAACAAAAAAAAAAGGGGTTCACATTGTCTCTTGGGTACAATAACAAATTCGGTGGAAAACGTAGTTTTGGTATTTAAAAAAGAATGACTATTATTGTGGTCTAGATTTATTCTCATCACAGTTTACTTTAAAACATTATAATAATCACAGTCGTAGTTATAAAATAATTTTTAAATAGCACTCACAGAATGTGTCAAACAAATAAAAAAGAGTAATTTAAGTAACTGAAATTGATTTTCTAAAGGTTTAATGACGATATTGTCTTTGAGATTTTTTTAATTAATTTTAGTTTCTAAATATTTTTTGGGTGAATTTGTTCTTTATTTCAAACTCAACCACAATATCCTGTAAAAAAACAATCAGCCTATAAACTATCTATACAAACCAATCTGTAAACTCAACAGCAGAAGAAAAAAACTATCTATTCGTTAAATTAACTAGTTTTAATGAGTGAAATTAAAACTTTTAAATTGAAGATAATTTATTTTTTTAATTACTAATATTAATCTCAATCATCTATTTACACTATCTCAATAATTTAAAAAATTTATAAAATTCTTTTAAATTTTATATCGTGTCAACGGATCATAACTCATTGTAAAAAATCTCTCTATGTATATAAAAGTTCAAAAAAATTCTATTCAAATGTTATTGAAGTTTTCAAAGGCATCTATCATCTATGTTTTTTTTATCGGCCTATTTGTAACTCAAACTTATCCTACTTAACTAGGATTTATTTTTAATTAATAACAAAATTTTATTTGATTTTAGCTGTTAATCTTTTACACTAATACATGTTAATTTCAATATGGGACAATGAAAAACAAATAAAAGGATTACGAAAATTTTCAGCACTTAGATTAAAAACGGAACATCCCTTCCTGTAGTTTATTTTCTACTTGCCTTTACATTCCTAAATTGTTATTAAATTTAGGCCCGTAAACGAACGAAACAAACACAAATAAGAGTATATTCATATTCGTTCGTTTAATTTTAACTGAACAAATAAACGAACACGAACAACTAAACGAACATAATTTCTTATTCCTATTTTTTTGTTAAAGAATGTAGCTTGTTCGTGTTCGTTCGTTAAAATGATAAATAAACGTAAACGAACACAAACGAACATTGAGTATTATTTAATTTTTTTCTTAAGAAGCCTGAAGCTTCGTACATTGAGTATTGTTAATTTTTTTCTTTTTATTTCGTATTTTTAATATATATATTTAAAATGTTTTAAATATAATACTTATATTATGAAATTAATAAATATAAATGGATATATGTAAATAAATTTAAACGATCGAATTACCGAACGTTCACAAATGCAAATAAACCAACGAGCCATTTATTCGTGCTCGTTCATTTAATTAAACGAACTTAAAATCTTGTTTATATTCATTCGTTAAATGAACATAAACAAACTTTTTTCTGAACAGTTCATGAACAGTTCATGAACAGTTCATTGAACGTTTAAGTGTTTTTAAAAACATATTGGTTCTTTGATAGCCTCCAAACCCTTATCACAAACAAATTTAAAACGACAGATTTCCAATCTTTTCAAATATCTTATCGGGTTTCAAATGGAGATGGTTCTTTGAGTGTTTTTTTTAACTATTGGTTCTTTGAGTGTTTAAACGTTGTATTGTGTGGTGGTTTTTATTTTATTTATTATTTTTATTTAATTATATTTTATTTTCGGTTTGTGAAAAAAAAAACATTCATTATTTGTTGTCCTATCCTATCTTATCACAGAAGAGGTAGAAATCAGAGTTGTGCACATTTGCTGCGAACGGTTGTGGGACTTATTCACGAATTTCTTCCCTTTGGTTGTTTTATGTCATTAGACTTTTTGAAAACCAAATGCTTAAATCACTTTCTATTTGTCATTATTTCCTGGGTTTGACACATTCTGTGTGCTATAGATATTTTTTAATAATTTTAATGTGATTATAAGGTAGTATCTGTTCATACATATTTTTAACCTTTTAACAATATGTACACACTTTATAGACAAAATGATTTAAATTTAAATCTCTTAAGATGAACATTATCCTCCTTTCCACTAAAATTATTTGTTGGTTTATTGTACTATAAATCTAAATCACAATAATTATGTTTTTTAAATAATAAAACTACGTTGCATTTATATTGTTATTCATGAAACAATGTGAACACATTTTTTTTGTCTAACAACAAGAGCATAATTAAAAGTTGACATTTCCTATAATATTTTAAGGGTAAAGTTAACAAATGTTCACTAACTTATTTCAAAAAATATAAACTGGTCACCAAACTTTTAAAAGTTATATAATGAGCATTAAATTTTAATTTTTGTTACAATGGTCACTGAGCTGTTAATTGTTGTTAACTGGGTGGTATGACAGTTGCAAAATTTGTATAACAATGCACTTCCTCAATATTTACACATTCAGTCAGTTTAGACATCAATAATGAAGGTTAAATTATGACTAAATTAATTGAATGTGTAAATATGAATGATTAAATATGTTATTACTCAAAATTTCATAACTGTCACGCCATTCACTTAATGACAGTTAACAGTTCAGTGACGATTTTCTAACAAAAATTAAAATTTAATAACTTTTTCACATTTATATTTGAGAATAATTATATTTTGTCTTGTTGTAAATAATTAAGGAGCATTAATGGGCGGATTAAAGGTTTTCCTAAGAGCAATTAATTAGTCTTTACCTTTACCGTGAAAAAAACCTTGAAATTGGAGACGTAAAAAATTGTCGTTTTGCCTTTTTGTGATTTTCACTTGTCTCTTGGTCGTCGTCGTTTAGAAGATGGTACAGACGTTGCTCTTGTCATTTAAAGTTAGTAAAAAAACTACACAAATAAAATATATTCAACGATGTGATCTATTTGTACATTAAATCATAGATGACAGTATGTCAACATTGAATTAGTAATTTAAGAACGAAATAGTTCAAGATAACTTTTTTTTCTCTTTTTCTCTTATGTCCATGTGAAATAATTAATATTTGTACTGTTATTTAAATGTTTGATTGAATAATGGGTTAATGGGTAATTCAATTAGAAAATTATTGGAAAAATTTTAATTTAAAATTTTAATTAATATTATTGTAAATGTATTTTTATCCTTTCATGTTTTTATATATCATTAAATAAAATAATTAAAAAATAACATGAGGATCAGACACGTGATGAATGAATTTATTATATACAAATTCTTTATCCTATCACCGATGATAATTGATAACGAAAGTTAACAACCGAGTGATCATTTTGTAACAAAAAGATAATAAAAATGATCATAATGTAACTTTTAAAAGTTAAACAATTAAAATAATAAAAATTAAAGCAAAAATACCATTACTATAATTTACCCAAGAAAAGGGACTTTTTAGCTTCTTTGATAAATTAGAATTCTTACTTAAATATAGCTTTATTGTTTTTTTTCTCAAAATAGGGTACTTTCTATTTTAATTCTCAAAATATTACATTTGCTAAGGTATCTTAAAAGTTGAATTCAATATAATCCGACTATGAATAATATTTTCTCTCAAAAAAATTGTCTAAAGTCGAATCATTTTGAACTAGTCTTTAATTTTTTTGAAATTTATTGTTTAAAGTCGGATTCTGTTAAATCCGACTTTTACGATACTGTAACAAATATAATATTTCGAAAATTAAAATGAAAAACCATATTTTAGAAAAAATTCTAAAACAATATTATAAAATTCCTCCGATAAATTTGATAAAATAATGGGAAAAGAAATAAAAGCCAGTTTGTCAGTCGCGTCACATCACGTGACCTTCTCCTTGGATTTGTTTCTATATATACAAATGTCCCCTACAGCATTGATCCACTCATTTCCTCTTTTGAAGCATTCACAAAATTAACAAATAAATTTACATATATATATATATATATATATCGTCAATTTAATTGTTTGAGCTATTTAGAATGGGAAGAACTCCATCGTTCACTTCAGATGGTTTAAAAAAAGGAGTCTGGACTGCTGAAGAAGACCAGAAGCTCATTTCTTACGTTCAGAAACATGGCGAAGGATGCTGGCGTTCCCTGCCCCAGAAAGCTGGTAAATCATCAGATCTTCTATATTATTTGAATTCGAGTGTATCGGACGTGGGAGTGCTTAAACTTATATACTTTAAAATTTTTATTTTTAAGGAAAATGCATATCCGGTACTCATGCGATCTGAATTTGTGTTTGATATGAAGATCAGGGATGAATCGAGAGAGTATTTGGGCAATCGTACCCCTGAAGTTTTTAAAATTTTATATATTTTATATTAAAATAAAATATAATATCGAGAAAGTATTTGGGTAAGTGCAAGTGATGATGTAATTTTAGTTTTGCAGGTCTTCAAAGATGCGGGAAGAGCTGTAGATTGAGATGGACTAATTATCTAAAACCTGGAATTAAGAGAGGAGAATTCACACATGAGGAAGATCAAACCATTATTGAACTTCATGCTCAATTAGGCAACAGGTCTGGTCACTACCAAGCTGGAAATTGCTTTTAAATCAATTCATTGATTTAACTTTAGCTTTCTCTAGAATATTGTATAACTATTATTTATTGGTATGATTTATTGTTTGATTAATTTAAATTGAATACTTGAGTGATTCATTATGATTGGATTATGTATATATTTGTATAGTTTTAAAAAGTTCGTCTGCCATTTTCTGTGCTCCTTTATATGTCCCAACAAATATATCGATGAATAGAAGAATTCGACTCGAACTTAAAAATCGGTCCACTAATTACTAAAAAGTTCGAGTTATTTGAATTTCCATTATATAACTCAAACTTTATTTGACATTTTTTGAGGTGAGTCGAGTTTATGAAATTACGAGTAGAGTCAAGATGAGTCAAATTTTTTTCACGTCGAGTAGAGTCAAATAATTCAATTTTTTCAAGTATAGTTCTACCCACCCCTAAGGTGTGTATTAATGATTTTTTAGCGTTTTATCAATTATTTTTGTTTTATTAATAATATATGTAGTATAAAATTACTGGTCGGACATATAAAGCGAAAGGGGCAGACGAATATGAAAGAGATAATTTATATGTGCAAAATGTTAGCATAATCAATCTGACATATGTATTTATATGTTTTTATTTTCATGAAGATGGGCAACAATAGCCAAGCACCTTCCAAGAAGAACAGACCAGGAAATTAAAAACCATTGGCACGCTCAACTCAAGAAACGCTTAGCTAAAACAGATATACATCCAACGAAAACCAACGGCAACTCATCCAGTAGAAACTCCGATTGTACCACCGTCAATGCCGATGACCCCAAGGCTGACACAGAATGTGCTAAACCACAACAATCTGAACCCAAAAGGCAACGCAAAGCTTCAACATTGCTACTCAATAAGTTAGCCACCAGGGTTACCCAATGTGTCAGCCCTCTACGAGCTCCCCAAACTCTACAACCTATGCCATTCAACGGCAACATCATACTTTCCCACCCCTTTTCAAGTTGTACGGCTTCAGAAATATCAGATAATGATATCATTGGCTCACTCACAACAATGTAATCAGGAAACACCATTGCCGAAGGTGTTTTAAACGACATTATCGCTTCGGAATTTTCTTCATTGAGTTGCGTCGATGAGCTTAATGATCTGCAAAATGACGAAAACATTGTAACAAGAGAAATACAAGTTGAGAATCATAGTGATTCTACAACTGTTGACTACTATGAAGGACTTTGGGACGATGATGTAATTATAGATGATGATGATCATATGATATTTGATACGATGAGATCTCTAGGATTTTATGACTCTAACCTATTTAGTTCAACTGATGATAGTCCTTGAAATGTATATTCATGTATGAAGGGGGAAATAATGTTTCTTTGTCTTGTCTAAGACCCTACCCAGATATCCTTGAATAGGTTTGTGCATTATATATACGGCACAAATTTTAAAACAATGTGTGTATTTATCCGATATTCATTTAATATATATTTCAATATTTGGGGAGAATCTAAAGAACGACAAGTTAGTATACGGCTAATAAACGGCAGGATGTTAGAGTCATTAGATGAGAAAACTTTTGATTTTTACCGTTAGATTTAGATTCTAAAAAAACACGAAAACGAGAAGAGGTTGTTGTCGGTAAGTTTTGGAACTTAGTAAATTGTATCACAACTTTATGGGGATAACATTCGTGTTGCAACGTTAAAATTTAAAACAGCACATTAGTATCGGAACTCTGTGATATGTACCAGAACCGGTAGTTAGAAGTATAAACCGAAATTGTTAGTAAAGTTTGCGACAATTAACGTTCACAGAAGATGTCTTAGAATTTGATAATGAGGACCGAAACTCTCATATGTGAAAGTAACATTTTATGGTTATTGAGTAACAATATACGTTTTTCTCATGATATCGAAACTTTTGTACACGTTCCGAAACCCGTAGAAAATGTGTAAACTATAAATGTTTAAAGTCCTTTTAACAATACTTGTTTGTTTAGTGTGTTTCGGAACTTAATTATTTGTACCGAAACCTAAGATATAGTATGTTTGATACATAAAATTAGTCGTAGAAACCGTAAAAGTGAAGGAAGTAGATAACATATTAGGTCGAATCTCTAAGTATTGGAATTTATAAATGAGTTTCGCAACATAAAGTAGATTATTATAATATTATCGGTCTAACGATTCATATTTCTAGTTTTTTTGTAGGTCACGCAACGTATCGGTTCTCCTTAGAATGAGAATCGAACCTTCATTTTCTCACTAAAAATCTAGAGAATCCTCTCAATTTGTGAAAAACATTTCAGTCAGTATAAAGGATCAAAACCTCAATTTAGGTCTGCAACTGAACTTGTGCAATCGTTTAAACTGAATATTATGTCCTATTTACTTGAAATCTATGGTTTTGTTTCGATTTTGGTATAGAATTGCATTTCTTGTTGGATGAAATCTATTTAAACTGAATATTATGTCCTGTTTTTTTTTTGAAAATGTTACCCTTTCCATCGCTTTGAACCTAAAAAGGTTAGATTTGTTTGTAATGAAGATGAGTTTATTTATGAGCTGGTTTCTTTCTGCAGTAATTCATGTGAAGATTTAATCCTTAGGATGGCAATTCCAAATTTGAATCCCATTTTGACGAAGTTGCTAAGAAAGTTGGTGATAAAGTTGATAATGAAGTTTCCATAGTTGGTGAGGAAGTTGGGTTTGAGATGTTGGCCATATGTGATAAGCCTTACGCAAAAAAAAAAACATGTCTTCCCTTCATTAAGTTTTAGTAAGTTGATATTTATGTATTCTTATTGCATCTCAGAATGAACGATTGAATTATAGCTTTGTTATTTTCATGTTTTACAGTAAAGGTGAATGCATAAGGAGGAAGCAAACTGAGGAAAAAGTGACTACTGAGGTAAGTTTCAGTGGATTATGATGTGTAAAATCTTAAATTCATTTGAATTTGTCATACGTAGGTTAGGAAAGAGTTAGGCAAGAAACGGGAGAACATGCTAAAGGAAGACAAACAACCTTACATTGATGAAACTGAGAAGGAGAAGGCTACATACAAAGAGTATAAATCAGGACAGCCGAAGAAGGTAAGAGGGAATAACAGTATAAAGACATTCTTTGTTTGATACAGTAAGATTGACATAGGAACTTATCCCTTGTAGATATCTTTTGACACAAGGTGTAGTTAGAAGAAATTGTATGATTTTATTAAAGAAATAAAGACGATGGGGATTGATCTTGTTCTTGATGAAATTGGTTTTAGGGCGTTAGTTTTTATAAAATCATAATTCTATGACGGGACCTATATGGGGAATTAATGGAAAGTTTTGATGTTGGAAGGAGTGTTATTGATTTTGAAGGACACAACATCACTTTATCAATTGAAGATGTAAAAGCTATATTGGGCCTAAAGAATGAGGATGTTGATTTTCATGAAGTGCTGTCGAGGGAGAATGGTAAAGAACTCGATGCAAAGTATAACCTCAGCACATTTTTAACTTATGCAGAAATCAAGCGAGATATAGTGTCTAGTGCTTTTAAAGGGGATGCTTTAAAAGCAAGAGTGTTGTTGTACATTATTGGAGTTTTTTTTTGTGTCCTACTGTTGAGATATGCCTATGTGGGGAGTTTTTGAAGTTGTAGTACGACGATTGCTTACATGGTAAAGTGAATTGGGCCAAGTATGTTTATGATACGCTTATTGAGGAAATAACTATTTTCAAAAGCCATGAAGGCACGTTTACCTAAAAGAGTGTATTGCAATCTTAGAGGTAAAGTTAAATTAGCATTAGTTATCAAAAGTCAGTGGAAAATGAGTTTTGTCATATTAATGTTGTGTTGTGAATGATATGAAATTCAGTTTCGACTGTATGATTATTGTAGTGACTATTTTTTCAGAAGTCGAAGGGCCGCTACAAAAAAATAAATAAAAATTGTGTATGGAGGGAGTTCCCGCTTTTATTGAAAATGTTTAAAAAGGGATATTTTAGAAAAACTTGTATTTTTTAAAAATGGAGTCGCCACCGGTCACTTCGGTAGGCCAGACACCATAAAAACAAAACCAGAGATTTTTATAAAAAAATTTGGGTTCGTGAGTTATTTACGGATGGGGAAGGGTTAGCAACCCCCATACCGCCCAAAATTGGCACCAAATAGATTCATATCGTATTTATAAAGAAAAATAAGAAATTCATTTAATTTAATTATTAATTCCTAAAATACATGTTTCGAATATTAAAACTTTGCCTCGATCCAGGTTACCAAAGGAGATGACATCCAAAGACCGAGATGACACTCCCACTAGAATACCAGGATAAAGGCCTAAAACTATGAATGAGAAAATTAAACAAGAATAATTAAAATGCGATAAATAAACTAAAATACACGAATTAATAAAAAGTAAACAAATATAAAAAACATGTGCATATATGAAAAAATAAATATAAATAATTAGAATAAATCATCCACATGTGTATAAACATAACATATATATAGCATATAACATTTAATATGTATTAATATACAAAAATAACCTAATATGTATAACATATATATATATATATGACTTAACACTTAATACATATTAATATTCTACATAATATATATATATTATAACATGTACATCTATTATAAATTACATAAATAATATGATATATAATATATAATATAATACATAATATATAAGATGAATAATACAATATAGAGTAAATAATACGATACATAACTTATATATATAAACAGTAAACAAAAATAAAAAACGTAACATGTATACAATTTAATACATATAATATAACATATAATATGACTTATTACCGTATAATATATACACTTAATTAATATATAGATATATATTATAATACATGGATAAACAACAAAAATAAACAACAACAAAACAACATATATATCGAGCAAAATAAATAAACAGATAGACAATAATATATTAAACAAAAAACACAAGGAACATGTATCGAATATAAAAAAATACAAACATAAATATAACAAAAACATAATAAAACAATAAATATAAACAATTAAACAAACATAAATATAAGGCCAAAAATAAAATAAAAAGAACAAGGACTAGAAAGAAATTAACCCATAAAATAGTTTTAAAATGATAAAAAAGGACCCAATTGAAAAGAAATAAAAGGAATAAGGACTGAACTGTAATTTACCCTTTTAGAGTAATTAAAATAAATTTAGGGGTGACATTAAAAATTGACATAAATTTAGAGGGACCATTTGTGTAATTTTCCCATACGGCAGATATATTTTAAAAATACCAAGTGGGGCGGAGGGACTTAGTGCGTAATTTAGCCTTTAAAAAATTTGATTTAATTAGAATATGGGTTAAATTGAAAGAAATTGAAAAGATTCAGGGACCGAGGGAGGAATTTTGAAATGCGGAAGGGTACCAGGGAACTTTCTGAAACACAGAGGGACTAATGAACAATTGTACCACTCTGATTCACCGATACGGGGGCTTCTCATAGGAGAAGGAAACGGACGTTGAAGGTATATCCTCCCATCCCTTTTTATTTTATGCTATTTATTATTATTATTTAAAATATGCATGTAAGAAACAAAGGAATAGATACCTCTCTGGAATTTCTTTTTTGTTTTTATTCATTTCTCGCGAAAAATTTATTACATCTGACATTACATATATATATTTGAATATGGATTTGCCTTTGATTGCGTTTTTTGCTTACAAAATAAGCAACATTAAAAAAAATCTTGTTGATGATTTGTTGTTATGATATTCCCTTTTTTATGTGTTTATGGCCATATACGGTGGTTGGAGCCGGTGAGGGGAAATGTACGACAACAGTGGAAACTTCGGTGATGCAGCCACGTGGCGGAGCTGGTGGAGGGTTATCGGCCAGACGAAATCTGGGCCATTGGATCAGATCTGATCCAACGGCTAAGATGGCTTGAAGATTGGATGGATGAGATGAAGACACGTAGCGCATTGGGATCTGAATGCTCAGAGCGTGCGCCACACGCGCGCGTGAAAGTAGAACGGCTCGGGGAATGCATCAAACGCACGCTAGCTGGAGGGTCATCGCAAATTGATCTGGACCGTTGGATCAAGATTTGATCTAGCGGCCAGGATGAAGGCGGCTGCAAGATAAAAGATCAAATTAGGGTTTTTTATATCAGATACAAAAGTAGGGTTTTAGTTATTGGGTTTGGATTTGGGCCGTTCAGGCCATGTAATATTATTGGATTCCATTTGTAATTGGACTGGACTTAATATTATGTGGCTTTTATAATTAATAATTTTTAAATTTTTTTATCTGATCTGTTATATATATATTACATATAATAATAACTAACAATACATATAATATATACATATGTATACACTCAATAATACATACATGCAAATTAACATATATATATGCAAACACATATACATACTCATACAGACATTAATATATACCCATACACGAACATACACATAATATATATACACTCATATATAACACATACATTCATACAATCACACATACAATGTACATACATGCATATATTTACGTACATACAATAATATAATTATCTTAATACGTGTACACATATTATCACACATGCACACATACACATATATTAATACACAACTATGCATATATATTAATGGTTTATTAACATAATAATTACTTAACAACACTAATATTATAATAGTAATATTAAACACCCAGACAAAAATGAGTGATTATAGCTGCCCCTCTTTACTTGTTCTTGTGAAACAAGAACAAAGCAAAGATCACAAGCACTCATTTTGTCATACTTTCCTATTCTCAGCTTTGGAACCACGAGTCCTTCTGGAACTTTCCGCTTTTCCTCGACCAACTTTTTAAACTTCAATCTTCAATGCCCCGATTTGTACTCGTTTTGACATTGAAGGAAATCTTAACATCATGCCTGAAGGTCTTACTGATGGCCCAAAGGACTTAGGATATGGATTCACGCCGAAAATGGCTACCAATCCCTTATAGTGATGTCCCGGTTTCTACCAATCTTGACATCAAAATAAGGTAAGCATCTTGCCTAGAGGACTTATAGATGGCCCAGAGGACTTAGGATCTGGATTTACGCCGAAAATGGCTACCAATCCTTTAAAATGATGTCTCGATTTCTATCGGTCTTTACATCAAAATAAAGTTAGCATCATGCCCAGAGGACTTATAGATGGCCCGGAGGACTTATGATCTGGATTCACGCTGAAAATGGCTACCAATTCTTTAAAATGATGTATCGATTTCTACCGGTCTTGACATAAAAAAAAGTTAGCATCATGCCCGGAGGACTTACAGATGGCCTGGAGGACTTAGAATCTGGATTCACGCTGAAAATGGCTACCAATCCTTTAAAATTATGTCCCGATTTTTACCAGTCTTGACATCAAAATAAAGTTAGCATCATGCCCGAAGGACTTATAGATGGCCCGAAGGGCTTAGTATCTGGATTCATGCCGAAAATGGCTACCAATGGAAATCTTTAAAAGGATCTACCCCTTCAACATGAAGCTGTAGGCAGAAATCTCTGGTATTCTTCAAACATCTGTTTAAAACAGGTAAAATGCTTTTAAATTAGCATGCCCATATCTATATGATGCATGCAATGTAATACTTTTCTTTTTTCTTGTTCCCTTTTTTCTTGTCTTCTTTTTTCTTGTCTTCTTTTTTTTCTTTTTCTATTTTAGAATCCTATTCCCTAAAAGGTCATTCTTTCGGATTTCTTTTTTCATTTCTTTTGCAATATTCTCTTTCAATCTTCATCTTTATCGATCGAACACTCCTCTTATATTCTATTCTTCTTGCGCGATCATTCTTTTTTCTTTGGGGTTACCACTCATCTTCTTAAATCCTTTTTCTAGTCCCTGTATGACTCTTATATAGGGACCCTCGTCATTCTTTCTTCATTGCCCCATCTAATCTTGGGCTCAATCATTATCTTCGTTCTTGACGCCCAACACTTAGAGTCTTCAGCTATTCTAATCATTAGGGTGAGCAAAACGCCTCAATTCACCAAACTCATCTCTGATTTCAATCTGCATTTCTGGACTCAAAAAATTTGAAGAAAACCAATTTTGGCCCCTATACTCTTCTATTATGCTCTCGTGTTACCTCAGGGGGTATTGTTATCCCATTCTATCTCAGGCTTACTTTTTATTGTTTACGATCCAATCACTCAAAGCCTTCATTTGTCTTAATATTAGGGCTAGCAAAATGCCCCCGCGCCCTGAGCTCATTCTTAGATCCAATTTTCTTGAAGTATCTCAGCGGTAACCATCTACAACTTCTCATACCTGATCAGTCATCCATTCATGTGGTATTGCCCTGCTCGATCTTGGGCTCATTCTGGTCCATCATGACCCATCATTTGAAGTTTTTTTCTTCTCTTCAACTTAGGGTGTACAACAATCTTAGCCCCTAACTTTTCTTCGTATTTTGAAATTCAATTCTCAACACTTAACACCATGGCTAAAATATGCTTTAAGCCCCTAATCCATTCGACATATGAATTTATGCCCTATCGTAGACATTGATAGGTCACTCCTCTACGATAGGTCGATCAATCACATCCACGACCTTTACATTATGAATCTAATCCCTAAAGCAATACATGGAAATCATTTTGTTTAAAATTTTAATTTGATGATCGTTATTCCAATGAAGGGTGTCCTTTAGATTAACATGCAGGACCTTGAAACCAAAATCTTAATAATAATAAAAAATAGAATAGAATCTTTGGTATCAAGAGCATTATAGCCAAAGTATAAAATCATGCCATCATTGTTCTATGTTCATTAGGTATTCACATGCACAATAATTTCTTTAACATATACATGCTCTCAATATGATTCATATCATCTGTCAACTCTATCATAGAATCATGATATCAATGGTTCATGATCATCAAGTAGTCATGCTTTATCACGTAATAATTTACATACCATATCCACATAGCCATACTTTCGTTATGCAATCATTTGCATATCATTTCTTTTATCATAGTCATACTTTCGTTATGCATCCATTTGCATATCATTTCCTTTATCATAGCCCAAAGCCAAAATTATGTGATGTCATGGTACGCGAGTCATCACGACACCGTAGTGTCTACGACGCCTTAGCGTCTGCATCGCCGAAGCGACTAAGATGAGTACGTACTCGAGGACGCTCTTTGCTCCTCATTCTAGCACATTTTGTGCCTTTTAACACCGTAGTGCTTGAACTGACTCCGTTGAGTCTTTCTTGACTCCGTAGAGTCTTTCCTGCACCGTAGTGCTTTGACGCAGCTACTAAGACCCTATGGATATCCAACTATACCAAAGATTCTCATGTGAACTTATGGTATACGAGTCCAACACCGTAGTGTCTACAACGCTATAGCGTCTAATGGTGAGTACGTACTCGAGGATGCACTTTGCTCCTCATACCTTCAGCACCATAGTGCCTACTTTACCTTCAGCACCGTAGTGCCTATTTTCCCTTCAGCACCGTAGTGCCTACTTTATCTCAGCACCGTAGTGCTGGTTCGCAGCTGCTATGACTCTTTTTGGATGTCCAATTATACCAAGACTTCACACTAATACTTGGGAAATTTATTTCCTTATAGATCAATCATCATTGTTCATATAATAGGGCAATTCACATCTTATATTTCATCTGCAGTATCTAATTCATCAAAACTATCAACCATAATTCGATAATGGGCATTTCATACCCAAAATCTAAAATCCAATTTATCTTAGATAAATCATTATTCCATATCCATGTATCATATATACCATTTAATATTTCTTTGATCAACATACACTTTCATTATTATCAAAGTTACTTATTGCAAGTCTTCTTCACATTATATATATAAACAGATAAAGATGCATTCATTCGTCTCACATATATAGTAAATAAATAAAATACACTCAACTGGGCCATTTATTAGCTTGCCTCACTATGCTCTATTCGATCCTTTCTTTCACGGTACATCGAACCTTCTTTTGATTCAGATCCAAACTTCATTAATCACATGAATATAAACAACATTTGTTAGATTCAAATCTAACAATTTTTCAAACATACTATCAAATCTAATCATTCGAATATACAAATTTCCTTTTTCCTTCCTTATACTGTCCAAAACTCATTTTGGTCCTTAATAACCATTTAGAACGTCCTTTAACTCTTTTCAAGTTTACTAATTAACCTTAGATACAAAATGTATAAATTCTTATTTTCTGGCAGGTTGCACTACCTTTAAATAAATATTTCTATAAAATAATCTACAACTCAGAATTCGATTCTGTTTGCTATGGAAGAAACTAGATTCAATAAGCTTTTCAACCATATAAATTAATATCCCAAATTCAACTCGTACGATTTATGGCAAATTTTCTAAGTCGATTGCAATGCTGAGATTCGGAACAGCCTAGTGCTCTATTTTCTGACCTTTTGTCACTTAAAAAATCATATCTTTTGACTCGAAACTCGGAATCAGTTTCTGTTTGTAGGACACGAAACTAGACGAACAAATCTTTACATCGGTATAAAATTAACCATCTAACCATTTTTGTAGAATTTATGGTGAATTTTCAAACTTATTGCCATAATCCAGTTTTCTACACAGCTTCCATAATTAACTTCAACTTTTATACTAACTTCTCCTTACTTCTCTACTTGTCTATTTAGTCCCATTATTTGCTTTAAACCACCAACTTATCACCTTCTTCATCAAATAATTATTCACAATTGTTCCCTCTAATTTTCCTTCTTTATCGAATGGTCACTAATAATGCAAAGGTAAGGATCCAAATTTCTTAACTTTGCAAATTAGTCCTCAATTCAACATTACCACCTTAATTCTATCATTACAACTAAAAGTTCAAATTTAGTCCTTATTCAAAATCTCATTTCTGAATTGGTCCCTTAACTTTGACAAATTGTCAAAATGGTTACTAATTCAATTTAACATCAGTTTAGCATTCTAATATCAATTTCACATCTCCAACATCCTTAATAACATAAATACACACCAATTCCATACAAATTCGGATTTAGTCCTCTAACTTTTAATATTGCCGAATTGGTCCCTAGTGACCATTTTGCAACTTTTGCAACCCAAATCACAATTTCTCCCTAATTCTAACATTTTCCACTAACTTTTGCTAAAGTGACATTTTAGTCACTAATTCTACACAAAAGTTGGGAAACTTGTACTAATTTTTCAATCCAACATTTTTATCATTTTTCTCAAATTTTTCCTTTTATTTTGACCTTTGGCCGAAATGGTCACTAAACTTTTCCAATGTTGTTTTTCATTCAAACAAAATTCTAATATGCTCAAAATAATTTTCCAACATATAATCTTCATTTCCAATAATTAACAATTAAATCCCCTGATTCTTCCTACTTGGTAAATTAGGTATCTAAACTTTGAAAGGACTTTATTTTAGTCCTAATGTCATAATCAAGCTTCTAAATTCATAATTTCTACAAATCCACCACTAGAATAATTTTCACAATATTTTCCCTAATTTACCAAACATGCCAAAATAGTCACTTAGAAGATAAGTTGATAGTTTTCCATTCTAACATCAAAATCAAGCTTGTAGAAACATAAATCTTCCATATTCATCCTTAATTTCAAAACCCCTAAGGAAACCCCAAATTATAGGGTTAGGGTTTATGTCTTCAAACATGAAATTAAACACAATCCAAGCTTAATTTCATCAAAACAACATTGAATTCATGTAATCCAAGTCCTAATTTTAACTTAGCACATCAATTCCCTAATTCTTTCTCATCAATAATTCGAGTGGTTCTTCACAACACCATGCAATATTGCTACCAAAATGTAGAGAATTGAATGTAGAACAAATTATTCTAAAGGGTCATACCTTGAATTTTGCTTTAAAGCCTTCAAAATTGCCAAGAAAATTTTTTGTATAGTTTCTCTCTCTTCCCCATGTAATTTCAAAAGTGAAGAAAGGAAGATGAACACTTTTGTTCATCTTTTCTTAATTTATGCCACATGTATATATTAAATGGAATTTTTTATTCAATTTAATCCTTATTCCAAAATTAACCTCCAACTAAATCATAATTTACAAGTTGCCATTCTAGTTCAATCCCAACTAAATTCCATTCAACTCTAACCAACCTAGAGTAATGCTTTCACATGGGAAATTACCATATTGCCCATGGTACTTTAAAAATATTTCAAAATTGCCATTGTGACCGAATTACCAAAACTTGTCACTTAAATCACAAATTTTTACCATTTTGTAAAAAATCTAACTATTCTAGTTAGATCACAACGAACCAATTAATATTTATTCATAAAATAATATTTTATAAATTTTCAATGACTTATGGAACAGTCTCTGAAATTTCGATTCGATCCAATTTCTCGATATTCACTTACTACTTCTACTGCGATCTCCCCTTCACCGGGCTTATCAATTAAATTCTAAAAATTCCTTATCCCCATCTTTATAGAGTCAAACTTAAAATTTTGACTTGGTCCAATATACTGATAATTTTACCTGAAATCTTTATCGGATAAAATTCTCTTAATAATCCTTTACCAGATATTCATACACATAATATTAACTCGAACTGATTCCTTTTTATCAATATCAGGTACTGACACAAGACCTTCCCGATAGGTCACCCATCCTATTTTTTGAGCACGCTTAACTTTGCAGTTCAATCAAAATTCGATATCTTATTTGTATTTTTATTTCCGGAATCTATATCATATTTTTCTCAATAATCCGTTTAATCCATGTATAGGATAAAATGATTACTGATAAATTCTTCAACACTTGGAAATGACTTTTAGAACCTTCCTCTATCATATGGTAAAATTTCATAATTTTTCAGCTCGATCTGGGTATCCAAATTCTACTTAAACTTTGACTACGATTTTCCCAATAATCGAAATATCAGATCAAACCAGTAATTGCTCATTCGATCCACACCTATAGGTGCTCTATCTATTTATAAAATAAAACACCTAACCTTTGGGAAATTACAACTTTGGTCCTTCAACTTTTTATATTTTGACTTCTATCACCCAAGTTTTAAAACTTATCATTTTGGTCACTAAACTTTAACCTTGAATTCCCATTCCAATTTCACTTGGATTTTAACCAAATTTTACGAGTATCCTATTTTACTCGTTCTTCTATCACATGACACCTTAAAACCTCAGAAATTTCTTTTCTACAGTCCATAATTGAGAAAATCCTAACTTTTATATTTTTTTCATTTTAGTCACTAAGTAAGCTTTTGAGTCCTTATCTTAGTACTAAATGACCCTTAAACAGTACTGTAAATTTTGGGGTATTACAATTCTCTCCCCCTAAAGAAAATTCGTCCTCGAATTTTCAAAACGTGCCTATTATAAATAGTTTTGAGTATTGTTTTCTCATTTTCTTCTTTGTCTTCCAAGTTACCTAATCCACTTTATGGATCTTCCAAAGGACTTTGACCAATGGAATTTTCTTATTCTTTATTCCTTTTAATTCCATAGGCTAAGATTTTCAACAATTTTTCTTCATACACCATATATTGGGTTGTAATTCAACTTCATTTGGTTTCTTTTATTAAACTTTTATTTTGTCAATAAGTACGACATGTTTGAGTAGGGCCACTTTGAATAACCAAAATTCACATTTAGTAAACTTCACATAAAGCTACTTATGTCTTAATGTCTGTAGTACCACTCGAAGATGTTGATCATGATCAACTTCAGTATTAGAATACACTATTACATCATCTATAAACACCACCATATAATGATCCAAGTAGGGTTAAAAAACCTTTATCATCAAATCCTTATATGCGGCGGGGCGTTTGTAAATCCAAACGACATGACTAATAACTTGTAGTGTTCATAACTAGCCCTAGGTACTGTTTTCAATATATTTTCTTTCTTAACTTTTAAAGATAATAATTTAATTAAAGGTTAATCCTTTGGAAATACAGCTCCACCCCGTAGCTGATTAATCAAATTCCCAAATCCATGATAATGGATTTTTTTCTTCTTTACGAATAATACTGGAGTACCTCATAGTAACTTAATCGATTATAACTCCAGCCTAATAGTTCTTACATCTGAGCTTTCAGTTTCTCTAACTTGATTGGTGCCATTCTATAAGGTGCTATCAATACCTGCTTTATTCTCAAATTAAACGTCAACATCGAATTGTACCTCTTAATCTGGAGGTAATCCTAGTAATTCATCTGAAAACACATTTGAAAATTTCCTTACAATCGGAATATTCTCTATTTTTCTTATAATTACTGTACCAATTCTCTATTATACAGATAACTCATTCTTAATAGAAATTAACTAACATGTTTATTTCACTGTGTTGTATCCACTATGGGTCTTTTCTTATCCCTTAAAAATTCGTCAATTGACGAAATCTAACATCTTATTTTTCTTATAACCATTAAAGTCTCATTCATACTACTGAGGAGCTACACCAAGGTATACAAACAATATATCATTAGTATCACATCCTAGGGGCATGTATACTTTAATAAAATCATATTCGACTCGATTTAACCTCCAGAATCGGCTAAACCTTTGCTCTGATACCAATAAATGTAATACCCTCAACGTATATTCGACATTCGAATACACATTAAAGATGTTACTAACTGATTTACATTGATTTTCTGACTTGTAAATTTTTTTTACTTTTTTTAAAACCTCAACAAAGTAGTTTAGTGGTTGGCCCTTTCTTAGTTTTCATAATCACTACATGATAAACAACCAACTAAGTTAAAAATCGTTTAAAGCATCTTTACTAATTATTTTTAATTCTTCAAACTAAGTCATAATGCTAGATCATTCAGAATGGTTACCTATTTAATATCTATACATGCCCCACTAGACTAGGATGTGGTGGTACTTACTGATAATACCAGCTAGCTTGATCCAATGATGTGTAGCTCCTCCTCTACTATCTAGTCCAAAATACCTATGTGTGACACAAAACACACGTTAAATATAACTTAGTGCGGTATAACCATAACAATACAAACCAATGATTATAATTAACTCACCCTGCAGATTGGCAAGGGATTTCCAATTGCAGTTAATAACATTTTAATCATATATAGCTCTTTTAACCATTATATTATTGTAAACATAGGATTCCATCTGTCCTACCCATCTTATGCACATTAAACTTTTTAGCTTAACTACTGGCTATAATGCTTTAACATATACATGCTCTCAATATGATTCATATCATCTGTCAACTCTATCATGGAATCATGATATCAATGGTTAATGATCGTCAAGTAGTCATGCTTTATCACGTAATAATTTACATACCATATCCATATAGCCATACTTTCGTTATGCAATTATTTGCATATCATTTCTTTTATCATAGTCATACTTTTGTTATGCAGCCATTTGCATATCATTTCCTTTATCATAGCCCAAAGCACAAAATCATGTGATGTCATGGTACGCGAGTCATCACAACACCGTAGTGTCTACGACGCCTTAGCGTCTGCATCGCCGAAGCGACTGAGATGAGTACATACTCGAGGAAGCTCTTTGCTCCTCATTCTAGCACATTTTGTGCTTTTTAACACGGTAGTGCTTGAACTGACTCCGTTGAGTCTTTCTTTACTCTATAGAGTCTTTCCTGCACCGTAGTGCTTTGACACAGCTACTAAGACCCTATGGATATCCAACTATACCAAAGATTCTCATGTGAACTTATGGTATACGAGTCCAACACCGTAGTGTCTACAACGCCGTAGCATCTAATGGTGAGTACGTACTCGAGGACGCACTTTGCTCCTCATACCTTCAGCACTGTAGTGCCTACTTTACCTTCAGCACCGTAGTGCCTATTTTCCCTTCAGCACAGTAGTGCCTACTTTCCCTTCAGCACCGTAGTCCCTACTTTATCTCAGCACCGTAGTGCCTACTTTATCTCAGCACCGTAGTACTGGTTCGCAGCTGCTATGACTCTTTTTGGATATCCAATTATACCAAGACTTTACACTAATACTTGGGCAATTTATTTCCTTATAGATCAATCATCATTGTTCATATAATAGGGCAATTCACATATCATATTTCATATGCAGTATCCAATTCATCAAAACTATCAACCATAATTCGATAACGGGCATTTCATACCCAAAATCTGAAACCGATTTATCTTAGATAAATCATTATTCCATATCTATGTATCATATATACCATTTAATATTTCTTTGATCAACATACACTTTCATTATTAGCAAAGTTACTTATTGCAAGTCTTCTTCATATTATATATATAAACAGATAAAAATGCATTCATTCATCTCACATATATAGTAAATAAATAAAATACACTCAACTGGACCATTTATTAGCTTGTCTCACTATGCTCTATTCGATCCTTTCTTTCACGGTACCTCGAACCTTCTTTTGATTCGGATCCAAACTTCATTAATCACATGAATATAAACAACATTTGTTAGATTCAAATCTAACAATTTTTCAAACATACTATCAAATATAATCATTCGAATATACAAATTTCCTCTTTTATTCCTTATTATGTCCAAACTCATTTTGGTCCTTAATAACCATTTAGAACGTCCTTTAACTCTTTTCAAGTTTACTAATTAACCTTAGATACAAAATGTATAAATTCTTATTTTCGGGCATATTACACTACCTTCAAAGAAATATTTCTATAAACTAATCTACAACTCGGAATTCGATTCCGTTTGCTTTGGAAGAAACTAGATTCACTAAGCTTTTCAACCATATAAATTAATACCCCAAATTCAACTCGAACGATTTATGGAAAATTCTCTAAGTCGATTGCAATGCTGAGATTCGAAACAGCCTAGTGCTCTATTTTCTGACCTTTAGTCACTTAAAAATTCATATCTTTTGACTCGAAACTCGGAATCAGTTTCCGTTTGTAGCACACGAAACTAGACGAACAAATCTTTACATCGGTATAAAATTAACCATCTAACCATTTTTGTAGAATTTATGGTGAATTTTCAAACTTACTGCCATAATCCAGTTTTCTACACAGCTTCCATAATTAACTTCAACTTTTATACTAACTTCTCCTTACTTCTCTACTTGTCAATTTAGTCCCATTATTTGCTTTAAACCACCAACTTATCACCTTCTTCATCAAATAATTATTCACAATTGTTCCCTCTAATTTTCCTTCTTTATCGAATGGTCACTAATAATGCAAGCTAAGGATCCAAATTTCTTAACTTTGCAAACTAGTCCTCAATTCAACATTACCACCTTAATTCTATCATTACAACTAAAAATTCAAATTTAGTCCTTATTCAAAATCTCATTTCCGAATTGGTCCCTTAACTTTGACAAATTGTCAAAATGGTTACTAATTCAATTTAACATCGGTTTAGCATTCTAATATCAATTTCACATCTCCAACATCCTTAATAACATAAATACACACCAATTCCATACAAATTCAGATTTAGTCCTCTAGCTTTTAAGATTGCCAATTGGTCTCTAGTGACCATTTTGCAACTTTTGCAACCCAAATCACAATTTCTCCCTAATTCTAACATTTCCACTAACTTTTTCTCAATGTCCTACAATCCACTAACTTTTGCTAAAGTGACATTTTAGTCACTAATTCTACACAAAAGTTGGGAAACTTGTACTAATTTTTTAATCCAACATTTTTATCATTTTTCTCAAATTTTTCCTTTTATTTTGACCTTTGGACGAAATGGTCACTAAACTTTTCCAATGTTGTTTTTCATTCAAACAAAATTCTAATATGCTCAAAATAATTTTCCAACATATAATCTTCATTTCCAATAATTAACAATTAAATCCCAAAATTCTTCCTACTTGGTAAATTAGGTATCTAAACTTTGAAAGGACTTTATTTTAGTCCTAATGTCATAATCAAGCTTCTAAATTCATAATCTCTACAAATCCACCACTAGAATAATTTTCACAATATTTTCCCTAATTTACCAAACATGCTAAAATAGTCACTTAGAAGGTAAGTTGAGAATTTTCCATTCTAACATCAAAATCAAGCTTGTAGAAACATAAATCTTCCATATTCATCCTTAATTTCAAAACCCCTAATGAAACCCCAAATTCTAGGGTTAGGGTTTATGTCTTCAAACATGAAATTAAACACAATCCAAGCTTAATTTCATCAAAACAACATTGAATTCATGTAATCCAAGTCCTAATTTTAACTTAGCACATCAATTCCCTAATTGTTTCTCATCAATAAATCAAGTGGTTCTTCACAACACCATGCAATATTGCTACCAAAATGTAGAGAATTGAATGTAGAACAAATTATTCTAAAGGATCATACCTTGAATTTTGCTTTAAAGCCTTCAAAATTGCCTAGAAATTTTTTTGTATAGTTTCTCTCTCTTCCCCATGTAATTTCGAAAGTGAAGAAAGGAAGATGAACATTTTTGTTCATATTTTCTTAATTTATGCCACATGTATATATTAAATGGAATCTTTTATTCAATTTAATCCTTATTCCAAAATTAACCTCCAACTAAATCATAATTTACAAGTTGCCATTCTAGTTCAATCCCAACTAAATTCCATTCAACTCTAACCAACCTAGAGTAATGCTTTCACATGGGAAATTACCATATTGCCTATGGTACTTTAAAAATATTTCAAAATTGCCATGGTGACCGAAATTACCAAACTTGTCACTTAAATCACAAATTTTACCATTTTTAAAAAATCTAACTATTCTAGTTAGATCACCACAAACCAATTAATAATTTATTCATAAAATAATATTTTATATATTTTCAATGACTTATGGAACAATCTCTGAAATTTCGATTCTATCCAATTTCTCGATATTCACTTACTACTTCTACTGTGATCTCCCCTTCATCGGGCTTATCAATTAAATTCTAAAAATTCCTTATCTCCATATTTATAGAGTCAAACTTAAAATTTTGACTTGGTCCAATATACTAATAACTGTACCTGAAATCTTTATCGGATAAAATTCTTTAAATAATCCTTTACCAGATATTCATACACATAATATTAACTTGAACTGATTCCTTTTATCAATATCAGGTACTGACAAAAGACCTTCCCGATAGATCACCCATCCTATGTTTTGAGCATGCATAACTTTGCAGTTCGTTTGAATTTCGATACCTTATTATGTATTTTTATTTCCGGAATCTATATCATATTTTTCTCCATAATCTGTTTAATCCATGTATAGGATAAAATGATAACTGATAAATTCTTCAACACTTGGAAATGACTTTTATAACCTTCTTCTATCATATGGTAAAATTTCATAATTTTTCAGCTCGATATGGGTATCCAAATTCTACTTAAACTTTGACTACGATTTTCCCAATAATCGAAATATCATATCAAACCAGTAATTCCTCATTCGATCCACACCTATAGGTGCTCTGTCTATTTATAAAATAAAACACCTAAATTTTAGGAAATTACAACTTTGGTCCTTCAACTTTTTATATTTCAACTTCTATCACCCAAGTTTTAAAACTTATCATTTTGGTCACTAAACTTTAACCTTGAATTCCCATTCCAATTTCCCTTGGATTTTAACCAAATTTTACGAGTATCCTATTTTACTCGTTCTTCTATCACATAACACCTTAAAACTTCAGAAATTTCTTTTCTACAGTCCATAATTGAGAAAATCCTAACTTTTATATTTTTTTCATTTTTTACTAAGTAGGCTTTTGAGCCCTTATCTTAGTACTAATTGACCTTTACAAGATCTTGTAAATTTTGGGGAATTACAATTCTCTCCCCCTAAATGTACCTATTTTAAATAGTTTCGAGTACTGTTTTCTCATTTTCTTCTTTGTCTTCCAAGTTACCATATCCACTTTATGGTTCTTCCAAAGGACTTTGACCAATGGAATTTTCTTATTCTTTATTCTTTTTTAATTCCATAGGCTAAGATTTTCAACAATTTTTCTTCATACATCGTTTATTGGGCTGTAATTCAACTTCCTTTGGTTTCTTTTATTAAACTTTTATTTTATCAATAAGTACGACATGCTCGAGTAGGGCCACTTTGAACAACCAAAATTCACATTTAGTAAACTTCACATAAAACTACTTATCTCTTAATGTTTTTAGTACCACTCAAGATGTTGATCATGATCAACTTCAGTATTAGAATACACTATTATATCATCTATAAACACCACCATATACTACTCCAAGTAGGGTTAAAACACCTTATTCATCAAATCCTTATATGTGGCGGGCGTTTGTAAATCAAACGGCATCACTAATAACTTGTAGTGTTCATAACTAGTCCTAGGTACTGTTTTCAATATATTTTCTTTATTAACTTTTAATTGATAATAATTTAATTAAAGGTTAATCCTTTGGAAATCTGACTCCACCCCGTAGCTGATTAATCAAATCCCCAAATCCTTGATATTGGATTTTTTTCTTCTTTACGAATAATACTCGAGTACCTCATAGTAACTCACATAATTGATTATAACTCCAGTCTAATAGTTCTTACATCTGAGCTTTCAGTTTCTCTAACTTGATTGGTGTCATTCTATAACGTGCTATCAATACTTGCTTTATTCTCAAATTAAACGTAAACATCGAATTGTACCTCTTAACTGGAGGTAATCCTAGTAATTCATCAAAAAACACATTTGAAAATTTCCTTACAATCGAAATATTCTCTATTTTCTTATAATTACTGTACCAATTCTCTATTATACAGATAACTCATTCTGAATAGAAATTAACTAACATGTTTATTTCACCGTGTTGTATCCACTATGGGTATTTTCTTATCCCTTAAAAATTCGTCAGTTGAAGAAATCTAACATCTTATTTTTCCTATAACCATTAAAGTCTCATTCATACTATTGAGGAGCTACACCAAGGTATACAAACAATATATCAGTAGTATCACATCCTAGGGGCATGTATACTTTAATAAAATCATATTGGACTCGATTTAACCTCCAGAATCGGCTAAACCTTTTTCTCGATACCAATAAATGTAACACCCTCAACGTATATTCGACATCTGAATACACATTAAAATGTTACTAACTATTTACATTGATTTTCTGACTTGTAAATTTTTTTCTTTTTTTAAACCTCAACAAAGTAGTTCAGTGGTTGGCCTTTTCTCAGTTTTCATAATCACTACACGGTAAACAACCAACTAAGTTAAAAACCTTTTAAAGCATCTTTTCTAATTATTTTTAATTCTTCAAACTAAGTCATAATGCTAGATCATTCAGAATGGCTACCTATTTAATATCTATACATGCCCCACTAGACTAGGATGTGGTGATACTTACTGATAATACCAGCTAGCTTGATCCATTGATGTGTAGCTTCTCCTTTGCTATCTAGTCCAAAGTACCTACGTGTGACATAAAATACACGTTAAATATAACTTAGTGCGGTATAATTATAACAATTCAAACCAATGATTATAATTAACTCAACCTTACAGATTGGGAAGCAATTTCCAATTGCAGTTAATAACATTTTAATCATGTATAGCTCTTTTAACCATTATATTATTGTAAACATAGGATTCCATCTGTCCTACCCATCTTATGCACATTAAACTTTTTAGTTTAACTAACTTTCGCCATAATGCTTTTCAAGTATTATAGCCAAAGTATAAAGTCATGCCATCATTGTTCTATGTTCATTAGGTATTCACATGGACAATAATTTCTTTAACATATAAATGCTCTCAATATGATTCATATCATCAGTCAACTCTATCATAGAATCATGATATCAATGGTTCATGATCGTCAAGTAGTCATGCTTTATCACGTAATCATTTACATACCATATCCACATAGCCATACTTTCGTTATGCAATCATTTGCATATCATTTCTTTTATCATAGTCATACTTTCGTTATGCAACCATTTGCATATCATTTCCTTTATCATAACCCAAAGTACAAAATCATGTGATGTCATGGTACGCGAGTCATCACCACATCCGTAGTGTCTACGACGCCTTAGCGCCTACATCGCCGAAGTGACTGAGATGAGTACGCATCGAGGACGCTCTTTGCTCCTCATCCTAGCACATTTTGTGCCTTTTAACACCGTAGTGTTAGAACCGACTCTTTTTGAGTCTTTCCCGACTTTCTGTAGATTCTTTCATGTCAATCATTGTAGTGCTTTGACATAGCTACTAAGACCCTATGGATATCCAACTATACGAAAGATTCTCATGTGAACTTATGGTATCTTAGAGTCCAACACCGTAGTGTCTTTAACCATTTAATATTTCTAATGGTGAGTACGCATTCGAGGACGCTCTTTTGCTCCTCATACCTTCAGCACCGTAGTGTCTACTTTACCTTCAGCACCGTAAGTGCCTATTTTCCCTTCAGCACCGTAGTGCCTACTTTCCCTTCAGCACCGTAGTGCCTACTTTCCCTATAAGCACCGTAGTGCCTACAATTTTATCTCAAAGACCGTAGTCTTTGGTTCACTTTTATTCCTTATTATGACTCTTTTTGGATATCCAATTATACCAAGACTTCACACTAACACTTGGACAATTTATTTCCTTATAGATCAATAATCATTGTTCATATAATAGGCAATTCACATCTCCTTACTAGATTCAATAAGCTTTTCAACCATATAAATTAATATCCCAAATTAAACTCAGACGATTTATGGCAAATTTTCTAAGTCGATTGCAATCTTTGAGATTGAAACAACCCTGGTGCTCTATTTTCTAACCTTTTGTCACTTAAAAATTCATATCTTTTGACGAAACTCGGAATCAGTTTCCGTTTGTAGGACACGAAACTAGACGAACAAATATTTACATCGGTATAAAATTAACCATCTAACCATTTTTGTAGAATTTATGGTGAATTTTCAAACTTACTGCCATAATCCAGTTTTCTACACAGCTTCCATAATTAACTTCAACTTTTATACTAACTTCTCCTTACTTCTCTACTTGTCAATTTAGTCCCATTATTTGCTTTAAACCACCAACTTATCACCTTCTTCATCAAATAATTATTCACAATTGTTCCTCTAATTTACCTTCTTTATCGAATGGTCACTAATAATGCAAGGTAAGGATCCAAATTTCTTAACTTTGCAAATTAGTCCTCAATTCAACATTACCACCTTAGTTCTATCATTACAACTAAAAATTCAGATTTAGTCCTTATTCAAAATCTCATTTCCGAATTGGTCCCTTAACTTTGACAAATTGTCAAAATGGTTACAAATTCAATTTAACATTGGTTTAGCATTCTAATATCAATTTCACATCTCCAACATCCTTAATAGCATAAATACACACCAATTCCATACAAATTCAGATTTAGTCCTCTAACTTTTAAGATTGCCAATTGGTCCTCTAGTGACCATTTTGCAACTTTTGCAAATTATTCAAGCCCAAATCACAATTTCTCCCTAATTCTAACATTTTCCACTAACTTTTACTCAATGTCCTTCAATCCACTAACTTTTCTAAAATGACATTTTAGTCACTATTTCTACACAAAAGTTGGGAAACTTGTACTAATTTTTCAATCCAACATTTTTATCATTTTTCTCAAATTTTTCCTTTTATTTTGACCTTTGGCTAAAATGGTCACTAAACTTTTCCAATGTTGTTTTTCATTCAAACAAAATTCTAATATGCTCAAAATAATTTTTCCAACATATAATCTTCATTTCCAATAATTAACAATTAAATCCCAAAA
The DNA here is from genome assembly GCA_019671005.1 of Hibiscus mutabilis. NCBI lineage: Eukaryota > Viridiplantae > Streptophyta > Magnoliopsida > Malvales > Malvaceae > Hibiscus > Hibiscus mutabilis. The sequence goes on from CM033736.1 coordinate 39,292,849, forward strand.
TTCTTCCTACTTGGTAAATTAGGTATCTAAACTTTGAAAGGACTTTATTTTAGTCCTAATGTCATAATCATGCTTCTAAATTCATAATCTCTACAAATCCACCACTAGAATAATTTTCACAATATTTTCCTAATTTACCAAACATGCTAAAATAGTCACTTAGAAGATAAGTTGAGAATTTTTCATTCTAACATCAAAATCAAGCTTGTATAAACATAAATCTTCCATATTCATCCTTAATTTCAAAACCCTAATGAAACCCCAAATTCTAGGGTTAGGGTTTATGTCTTCAAACATGAAATTAAACACAATCCAAGCTTAATTTCATCAAAACAACATTGAATTCATGTAATCCAAGTCCTAATTTTAACTTAGCACATCAATTCCTAATTGTTTCTCATCAATAAATCAAGTGGTTCTTCACAACACCATGCAATATTGCTACCAAAATGTAGAGAATTGAATGTAGAACAAATTATTCTAAAGGATCATACCTTGAATTTTGCTTTAAAGCCTTCAAAATTGCCTAGAAATTTTTTTGTATAGTTTCTCTCTCTTCCCCATGTAATTTCGAAAGTGAAGAAAGGAAGATGAACATTTTTGTTCATATTTTCTTAATTTATGCCACATGTATATATTAAATGGAATCTTTTATTCAATTTAATCCTTATTCCAAAATTAACCTCCAACTAAATCATAATTTACAAGTTGCCATTCTAGTTCAATCCCAACTAAATTCCATTCAACTCTAACCAACCTAGAGTAATGCTTTCACATGGGAAATTACCATATTGCCTATGGTACTTTAAAAATATTTCAAAATTGCCATGGTGACCGAATTACCGAAACTTGTCACTTAAATCACAAATTTTTACCATTTTGTAAAAAATCTAACTATTCTAGTTAGATCACCACAAACCAATTAATAATTTATTCATAAAATAATATTTTATATATTTTCAATGACTTATGGAACAATCTCTGAAATTTCGATTCTATCCAATTTCTCGATATTCACTTACTACTTCTACTGTGATCTCCCCTTCATCGGGCTTATCAATTAAATTCTAAAAATTCCTTATCTCCATATTTATAGAGTCAAACTTAAAATTTTGACTTGGTCCAATATACTAATAACTGTACCTGAAATCTTTATCGGATAAAATTCTTTAAATAATCCTTTACCAGATATTCATACACATAATATTAACTTGAACTGATTCCTTTTATCAATATCAGGTACTGACAAAAGACCTTCCCGATAGATCACCCATCCTATGTTTTGAGCATGCATAACTTTGCAGTTCGTTTGAATTTCGATACCTTATTATGTATTTTTATTTCCGGAATCTATATCATATTTTTCTCCATAATCTGTTTAATCCATGTATAGGATAAAATGATAACTGATAAATTCTTCAACACTTGGAAATGACTTTTATAACCTTCTTCTATCATATGGTAAAATTTCATAATTTTTCAGCTCGATATGGGTATCCAAATTCTACTTAAACTTTGACTACGATTTTCCCAATAATCGAAATATCATATCAAACCAGTAATTCCTCATTCGATCCACACCTATAGGTGCTCTGTCTATTTATAAAATAAAACACCTAAATTTTAGGAAATTACAACTTTGGTCCTTCAACTTTTTATATTTCAACTTCTATCACCCAAGTTTTAAAACTTATCATTTTGGTCACTAAACTTTAACCTTGAATTCCCATTCCAATTTCCCTTGGATTTTAACCAAATTTTACGAGTATCCTATTTTACTCGTTCTTCTATCACATAACACCTTAAAACTTCAGAAATTTCTTTTCTACAGTCCATAATTGAGAAAATCCTAACTTTTATATTTTTTCATTTTAGCTACTAAGTAGGCTTTTGAGCCCTTATCTTAGTACTAATTGACCCTTAAGCAGTACTGTAAATTTTGGGGAATTACAATTCTCTCCCCCTAAATGTACCTATTTTAAATAGTTTCGAGTACTGTTTTCTCATTTTCTTCTTTGTCTTCCAAGTTACCATATCCACTTTATGGTTCTTCCAAAGGACTTTGACCAATGGAATTTTCTTATTCTTTATTCCTTTTAATTCCATAGGCTAAGATTTTCAACAATTTTTCTTCATACATCGTTTATTGGGCTGTAATTCAACTTCCTTTGGTTTCTTTTATTAAACTTTTATTTTATCAATAAGTACGACATGCTCGAGTAGGGCCACTTTGAACAACCAAAATTCACATTTAGTAAACTTCACATAAAACTACTTATCTCTTAATGTTTTTAGTACCACTCGAAGATGTTGATCATGATCAACTTCAGTATTAGAATACACTATTATATCATCTATAAACACCACCATATACTACTCCAAGTAGGGTTAAAACACCTTATTCATCAAATCCTTATATGTGGCGGGGCGTTTGTAAATCGAAACGGCATCACTAATAACTTGTAGTGTTCATAACTAGTCCTAGGTACTGTTTTCAATATATTTTCTTTATTAACTTTTAATTGATAATAATTTAATTAAAGGTTAATCCTTTGGAAATACAGCTCCACCCCGTAGCTGATTAATCAAATCCCCAAATCCTTGATATTGGATTTTTTTCTTCTTTACGAATAATACTGGAGTACCTCATAGTAACTCACATAATTGATTATAACTCCAGTCTAATAGTTCTTACATCTGAGCTTTCAGTTTCTCTAACTTGATTGGTGTCATTCTATAACGTGCTATCAATACTTGCTTTATTCTCAAATTAAACGTAAACATCGAATTGTACCTCTTAATCTGGAGGTAATCCTAGTAATTCATCCGAAAACACATTTGAAAATTTCCTTACAATCGAAATATTCTCTATTTTCTTATAATTACTGTACCAATTCTCTATTATACAGATAACTCATTCTGAATAGAAATTAACTAACATGTTTATTTCACCGTGTTGTATCCACTATGGGTATTTTCTTATCCCTTAAAAATTCGTCAGTTGAAGAAATCTAACATCTTATTTTTCCTATAACCATTAAAGTCTCATTCATACTATTGAGGAGCTACACCAAGGTATACAAACAATATATCAGTAGTATCACATCCTAGGGGCATGTATACTTTAATAAAATCATATTGGACTCGATTTAACCTCCAGAATCGGCTAAACCTTTTCTCTGATACCAATAAATGTAACACCATCAACGTATATTCGACATCCGAATACACATTAAAGATGTTACTAACTGATTTACACTGATTTTCTGACTTGTAAATTTTTTTACTTTTTTTAAAACCTAACAAAGTAGTTCAGTGGTTGGCCCTTTCTCAGTTTTCATAATCACTACACGATAAACAACCAACTAAGTTAAAAACCATTTAAAGCATCTTTTCTAATTATTTTTAATTCTTCAAACTAAGTCAGAATGCTAGATCATTCAGAATGGTTACCTATTTAATATCTATACATGCCCCACTAGACTAGGATGTGGTGATACTTACTGATAATACCAGCTTGCTTGATCCATTGATGTGTAGCTCCTCCTCTGCCATCTAGTCCAAAATACCTACGTGTGACACAAAACACACGTTAAATATAACTTAGTGCGGTATAATTATAACAATTCAAACCAATGATTATAATTAACTCAACCTTACAGATTGGGAAGCAATTTCCAATTGCAGTTAATAACATTTTAATCATGTATAGCTCTTTTAACCATTATATTATTGTAAACATAGGATTCCATCTGTCCTACCCATCTTATGCACATTAAACTTTTTAGCTTAACTACTGGCCATAATGCTTTTCAAGTATTATAGCCAAAGTATAAAGTCATGCCATCATTGTTCTATGTTCATTAGGTATTCACATGGACAATAATTTCTTTAACATATAAATGCTCTCAATATGATTCATATCATCAGTCAACTCTATCATAGAATCATGATATCAATGGTTCATGATCGTCAAGTAGTCATGCTTTATCACGTAATCATTTACATACCATATCCACATAGCCATACTTTCGTTATGCAATCATTTGCATATCATTTCTTTTATCATAGTCATACTTTCGTTATGCAACCATTTGCATATCATTTCCTTTATCATAACCCAAAGTACAAAATCATGTGATGTCATGGTACGCGAGTCATCACCACACCGTAGTGTCTACGACGCCTTAGCGCCTACATCGCCGAAGTGACTGAGATGAGTACGTACTCGAGGACGCTCTTTGCTCCTCATCCTAGCACATTTTGTGCCTTTTAACACCGTAGTGTTAGAACTGACTCCGTTGAGTCTTTCCTGACTCTGTAGATTCTTTCATGTACTGTAGTGCTTTGACATAGCTACTAAGACCCTATGGATATCCAACTATACGAAAGATTCTCATGTGAACTTATGGTATACGAGTCCAACACCGTAGTGTCTTTAACGCCGTAGCGTCTAATGGTGAGTACGTACTCGAGGACGCTCTTTGCTCCTCATACCTTCAGCACCGTAGTGTCTACTTTACCTTCAGCACCGTAGTGCCTATTTTCCCTTCAGCACCGTAGTGCCTACTTTCCCTTCAGCACCGTAGTGCCTACTTTCCCTCCAGCACCGTAGTGCCTACTTTATCTCAGCACCGTAGTGCTGGTTCACAGCTGCTATGACTCTTTTTGGATATCCAATTATACCAAGACTTCACACTAACACTTGGACAATTTATTTCCTTATAGATCAATAATCATTGTTCATATAATAGGGCAATTCACATCTCCTTACTAGATTCAATAAGCTTTTCAACCATATAAATTAATATCCCAAATTAAACTCGTACGATTTATGGCAAATTTTCTAAGTCGATTGCAATGCTGAGATTCAGAACAACCTGGTGCTCTATTTTCTAACCTTTTGTCACTTAAAAATTCATATCTTTTGACTCGAAACTCGGAATCAGTTTCCGTTTGTAGGACACGAAACTAGACGAACAAATATTTACATCGGTATAAAATTAACCATCTAACCATTTTTGTAGAATTTATGGTGAATTTTCAAACTTACTGCCATAATCCAGTTTTCTACACAGCTTCCATAATTAACTTCAACTTTTATACTAACTTCTCCTTACTTCTCTACTTGTCAATTTAGTCCCATTATTTGCTTTAAACCACCAACTTATCACCTTCTTCATCAAATAATTATTCGCAATTGTTCCCTCTAATTTACCTTCTTTATCGAATGGTCACTAATAATGCGAAGGTAAGGATCCAAATTTCTTAACTTTGCAAATTAGTCCTCAATTCAACATTACCACCTTAGTTCTATCATTACAACTAAAAATTCAGATTTAGTCCTTATTCAAAATCTCATTTCCGAATTGGTCCCTTAACTTTGACAAATTGTCAAAATGGTTACAAATTCAATTTAACATTGGTTTAGCATTCTAATATCAATTTCACATCTCCAACATCCTTAATAGCATAAATACACACCAATTCCATACAAATTCAGATTTAGTCCTCTAACTTTTAAGATTGCCGAATTGGTCCCTAGTGACCATTTTGCAACTTTTGCAAATTATTCAAGCCCAAATCACAATTTCTCCCTAATTCTAACATTTTCCACTAACTTTTACTCAATGTCCTTCAATCCACTAACTTTTTCTAAAATGACATTTTAGTCACTATTTCTACACAAAAGTTGGGAAACTTGTACTAATTTTTCAATCCAACATTTTTATCATTTTTCTCAAATTTTTCCTTTTATTTTGACCTTTGGCTAAAATGGTCACTAAACTTTTCCAATGTTGTTTTTCATTCAAACAAAATTCTAATATGCTCAAAATAATTTTTCCAACATATAATCTTCATTTCCAATAATTAACAATTAAATCCCCAAATTCTTCCTACTTGGTAAATTAGGTATCTAAACTTTGCAAGGACTTTATTTTAGTCCTACTGTCATAATCATGCTTCTAAATTCATAATCTCTACAAATCCACCACTAGAATAATTTTCACAATATTTTCCCTAATTTACCAAACATGCCAAAATAGTCACTTAGAAGATAAGTTGAGAATTTTTCATTCTAACATCAAAATCAAGCTTGTATAAACATAAATCTTCCATATTCGTCCTTAATTTCAAAACCCTTAATGAAACCCCAAATTCTAGGGTTAGGGTTTATGTCTTCAAACACGAAATTAAACACAATTCAAGCTTAATTTCATCAAAACAACATTGAATTCATGTAATCCAAGTCCTAATTTTAACTTAGCACATCAATTCCGTAATTCTTTCTCATCAATAATTCAAGTGGTTCTTCACAACACCATGCAATATTGCTACCAAAATGTAGAGAATTGAATGTAGAACAAATTATTCTAAAGGATCATACCTTGAAATTTGCTTTAAAGCCTTCAAAATTGCCAAGAAATTTTTTTGTATAGTTTCTCTCTTCCCCATGTAATTTCGAAAGTGAAGAAAGGAAGATGAACACTTTTGTTCATCTTTTCTTAATTTATGCCACATGTATATATTAAATGGAATTTTTTATTCAATTTAATCCTTATTCCAAAATTAACCTCCAACTAAATCATAATTTACAAGTTGCCATTCTAGTTCAATCCCAACTAAATTCCATTCAACTCTAGCCAACCTAGAGTAATGCTTTCACATGGGAAATTACCATAATGCCCATGGTACTTTAAAAATATTTCAAAATTGCCATTGTGACCAAATTACCAAAACTTGTCACTTAGATCACAAATTTTTACCATTTTGTAAAAAATCTAACTATTCTAGTTAGATCACAACAAACCAATTAATAATTTATTCATAAAATAACATTTTATAAATTTTCAATGACTTATGGAACAGTCTTTGAAATTTCGATTCGATCCAATTTCTCGATATTCACTTACTACTTCTACTGCGATCTCCCCTTCACCGGGCTTATCAATTAAATTCTAAAAACTCCTTATCTCCATATTTATAGAGTCAAACTTCAAATTTTGACTTGGTCCAATATACTGATAATTTTACCCGAAATCTTTATCGGATAAAATTCTCTTAATAATCCTTTACCAGATATTCATACACATAATATTAACTCGAACTGATTCCTTTTTATCAATATCAGGTACTGACACAAGACCTTCCCGATAGGTCACGCATCCTATGTTTTGAGCACGATTAACTTTGCAGTTCGATCGAAATTCGATATCTTATTTTGTATTTTTATTTCCGGAATCTATATCATATTTTTCTCCATAATCTGTTTAATCCATGTATATGATAAAATGATTACTGATAAATTCTTCAACACTTGGAAATAACTTCTATAACCTTCATCTATCATATGGTAAAATTTCATAAGTTTTCAGCTCGATCTGGGTATCCAAATTCTACTTAAACTTTGACTACGATTTTCTCAATAATCGAAATATCGGATCAAACCAGTAATTCCCCATTCGATCCACACCTATAGGTGCTCTATCTATTTATAAAATAAAACACCTAACTTTTGGGAAATTAGAACTTTGGTCCTTCAACTTTTTATATTTCGACTTTTATCACCCAAGTTTTAAAACTTATCATTTTGGTCACTAAACTTTAACCTTGAATTCCCATTCCAATTTCACTTGGATTTTAACCAAATTTTACGAGTATCCTATTTTACTCGTTCTTCTATCACATGACACCTTAAAACCTCAGAAATTTCTTTTCTACAGTCCATAATTGAGAAAATCCTAACTTTTATATTTTTTTTCATTTTAGTCACTAAGTAAGCTTTTGAGCCCTTATCTTAGTACTAAATGACCCTTAAATAGTACTGTAAATTTTGGGGTATTACAATTCTCTCCCCCTAAAGAAAATTCATCCTCGAATTTTCAAAACGTTTCTATTTTAAATAGTTTCGGGTACTGTTTTCTCATTTTCTTCTTTGTCTTCCAAGTTACCTTATCCACTTTATGGTTCTTCCAAAGGACTTTGACCAATGGAGTTTTCTGATTCTTTATTCCTTTTAATTCCATAGGCTAAGATTTTCAACAATTTTTCTTCATACACCATATATTGGGTTGTATTTCAACTTCCTTTGGTTTCTTTTATTAAACTTTTATTTTATCAATAAGTACGACATGTTCGAGTAGGGCCACTTTGAATAACCAAAATTCACATTTAGTAAACTTCACATAAAACTGTTTATCTGTTAATGTCGGTAATACCACTCGAAGATGTTGATCATGATCAACTTCAGTAGTAGAATACACTATTATATCATCTATAAACACCACCATATACTGATCCAAGTAGGGTTAAAACACCTTATTCATCAAATCCTTATATGCGGCGGGGCGTTTGTAAATCCAAACGGAATCACTAATAACTTGTAGTGTTCATAACTAGTCCTAGGTATGGGAAAGCTTAAATTGAGGTTAGCAAGTCGGACTTTGTAGTTGAATCCATGTTGTTGCATACGGTTTATTATGTTGTTTTAGAAATGTTAAGTCATGGTTTGGGCAAGTCATGATGTGCGATGTTGATTTAAAAGTGTTTTGGAAGTGGTTTTAAAAAGGATTGTTAAATGGTTTAAAATGTGTGGATGGTGGTTGGTTTCTGAGCATTCCTCACTAAGCCTAGTGTGCTTACGCTCTTCTTTTCCATCAATGCAGAGAATTAAAGGTTGCGTGCGGCAAGAAAGCAAGGAAGGATTTCCAGGGACTTGATTTGGATGTATGGTTTGAACACTATATAGTAGTAATAAGGGCAATGTGTCAAATGTTGATTTGGGAGGGTTATTTTGGTGAACTCCCTATATGTGCAAGTTTCAATTGTTGGTTTGGTTTTGTAAATTGTTTAAAGTGCTTGAGATGTGGATGGATTTATGTTTTGGATGTTGTCTAGGGAGCATGCCTATAGACTTTGTGGTTGATTGTGCTAAGTTTGCTAGGATTGCTTAAAATGCTAGATTGATGTTGTCAAGCTTGCCTATGATGTTATATGATGATTAGATGTGTATTAAGGTTGTTTTGAATGAGCCAAAGTGTCATATGTTAGACCTAGAGGTCATTACAGGCCCCTGCGTACCGGTACGGGTACCCAAGGATCAGTACGCAAGGTTTGGATAGGCTCAATCTTTCAAAAATTAGCAAAGGTTATCGGTACGCTTAGCCACCGTATCGATACTCCTTAAGGAAAATTTGTACTGGTGTCGATATATAGGTTCGAGTACTAGTACGATCCCTTCGATTTTAAAGAACTATATTGATACGTGAGGTACCGTATCGGTACGCGTTCTAGCTACTGGAATTCTGAGTTTTGAGAAAACACAAGGGGGATGGGCACGTGGTCAAAGCTATATCGGTACGGATTAGTCAACATACCACATCGATACGGTTAAACGTGTTTTGATATGAGTAGCGGTTATGTTTGTTAATCTATATCGGTACGAGCTTGCTTGTATCGGTACGCCTTGTTGTTTCTATGTAAACTAGTTTGCCAAAGTTTGGAAATCTTGCATTTTAGTCCCTAAATGTTATGTTTGCATTTGAATGAGCTCGAATGATTGTTTTGAGCTAGAATTTAACATGTGAGCATGAAATTGGACTAATTACGGATTGGTAATATAAATTGTATCAAAGACGTTGCATTTTGTGGAAAATTATGTTTTATTCCCTAATGCACATTTTGAGCAATTGAATCCCCGATTTGAAATCTTTTTTTCAATGTAACATTATCGCTGAAGCTTGTACACCATAGGAATTAATTTGATGCATCTAGACAAGATAAAACGGAAAAAATGGACCGGTTTAGGTTATTAGCTTAGGTTTGCTTTGGCAAACCTAATGTGATCCTTTTAGTTTGGTTTCGGCTAGGTCGGGCTAAGGGGGTTACATCATCGGTGTGTCATATAGAAAAAAAGGGTGAACACCACACCAGAGATGATGATAGTCCCACAAATCGAACCATCCATTCTCACCATGACTCCACAAGATATTCTGTGCGAGGACGAAGAAGAACAAGTTGATGAACAATAAAAAAAATAAAGTACTTACGTGTTACGAAAGTAAGTGTGATTCTAACCCTTCATTTAATTATTTTCCTATCATTAAGTTAGAAACGCTTCCTCCTCTACAGAAATTGTATTTTGATGATATTTTTTGTAAGAGGAATTGGGTACGCGAGTTATTTTATTTGTAAAAGACCGAGAGTCAATAGGCCGGGAAAAATAAAAGTCCAATTAATGGCCCAATTAAGGTGTGTGAAAAGAAACAAGAGGTAAAAGTAGATCCATGTCCTAAAGAAAAAGACGAGAAAATATAAAGAGAGAATTTTTTCAACCTAACCATAACATCCTTGTTTCGAGTGGTTTTGAGTTATTTTTCCAGGACATTGTTGAACCATTGTGAGGTGCTCAATTAGATCACTCCACTTATGACAAAGATTCCTTTGTGCTTCTCATTATTTCATGTCCTTTTTCCGGTTTGGATTCAAGGACAAATCCTTTTGAGGAGGGAGGGGATGATACGTGTCTGGCAAGGAGTATGCGAACACTCAAACCCCCTGCGAACGCTTGACAACTTGTAGACTTGCGAAGAATCTTTGAATGGAATCCATGTTTGAGGACAAATCCTTTTGAAGAGTGGGGGAATGATACGAGCATGAGAGGGATCAAAACAATCATCTTGGAAAAGAAGTTGAAACTGTTTTGCAAGTCAGAAACGTCAGTCAACTTGTGATGCATTTTTGGATGGGATCCAGGCATTTCTGGATCGACATGTATTCTTGAAACTTGTCTGGCTGTCAATTATCTTTCTAACGCATCTTGAAACGCCTCAATCGGACATTTGGAACTCAAGATACGTCTATTTTAGCGAAGGCTACACATGCAGAAATTCCTATATGGGATTAATACTTGATTTTTGGATAATTATGAATTTACAAGATTTTATTTGATTATTTTTAATTTAAATCAATCAATATCTATTAGGATCAGATTTATTTAATTCAGAATTTATTTTAAGCATTTATTTATTATTAGAAGATACTTATCTAATTAGGAGATTAGATTTCAGCATTTATTTATTGTATTTAATTCCTTAAGTTTAGTAGGATTAGAACTTCTCCAAGGCCTACATAAAGAAGGCTTCACCCACATTGTAATTAAGAATTCCTTGGATGTAACATCCCCTTCCCGTATCCGTACACTGGGTACGAGTCAGAAATATTACAACTCCTTTAATCAAAAATTGGGGTAATTTAGAATTTTTAGGAAAACTTCTCAATGGTCATCCATCCTAAAATTTCTCTAGCCCAAGCACGCTAAACTTTATTTAAAGCCGAAATAAATTATTTATTGGAGTTCCAATCATAAATCAATTATCTTAGCACACAACTCATCACCTGAGTTTACTCTTAACTTTATATCTTTCCAGAAACGCCAATTATAATGAAACCCTACCGAACTTTAAAGGCCAATCACAACTCAAATAGGTTTAGCAAGTATACATGCTCCTATAATAATCAAACCTCAATGAGGATGTCATTACTGTGATTACCTGTTCAGCTTTCCAATATTGATGCAATTCTCTTCTCACTCTTATCTTGATTTACCTACGTGTGCACAATCAAACACACGCTAAGTACGAACTTAGTGAGGCAATAAAGGAATTTAATAACAATAATTTAAACTTTATTCAACTTCATGGCTATGTTTATATAGCATGATATATATATGCCAAAGCATCAACTTTCACATTGCATTAGTAATGATTTACTACATGCTAATGTCATAAGACTTTCATGCTTGTCCATTTGTCATAATATGTCATATATGCATAAATGCATCATGATCACTAGACATGTATTACCATCATGTTAATCATATATTAACATAATATAAACATGATATAAATTTCTTACCAATATACTTACCATTTATTCCAAAAGTTCATAAGCTTGTTCACATGTTTATCTTTTATTAACCAATAAACCATAGTCCAAATATAAGCCTATGAGGACCCTAGGTACACGAGTCAAATATGCACTGAAGTGCTAATACAAATAAGGTCGTGCCCACCATCCGCACATTTATAAGGTAGTGCTAACCATCCGCACATTTATAAGGCAGTGCTAACCATCTGCACATTTATCAGATCAACCTCAGACACATGCCCTTGAACCAACAAGGGACAACTCCTATACAACTTCCTAGCCACAACCGTCTTACCAAAAGAACTGGTTACCCGCATACCAACATCTAACAACTCAACAGGTAAATCCAACAAACACATGCCCTGCGATCACGTCGGTATGATTCCTCCCAACACGGTGAGCAAAGACCCTCGCCGGTCTACCATCTTCTGGCTGAACTACCACGGTATGCGTTACCACTCTCTGCCCATCATCCCTACACTGGAAATGTCCACGACTGCGCCCACGACCTCTGTGCGCTCTAGCAACAGGTATATTAGCCTGACCCTCTCTGGCTAGCTACGACCAATCCCTACGAAGATGATCCCTCGATCTATAACTCCAACAACTGCCGATAGCACCCCAGCATTCACCTGAATGCCTCCGGCCATATCTCCTACACTCAATAACTCTAGCATGAGCATTCTGACTCTGAAATCCACGTACAACACCAAATCCTCTACGCCTCTGATCTGGGCAGTACCTTCTGTCTCTGTGCCTCTTATAACGATCTCGGCCAGCATCAGACTCCACACTCCTCTTACCAGACGAAGAACCTTCAGAACGAACAAAAAAAACCCAGATTCTATTCTATGTCCTTAGCCCGCGACACCAACACATCAAACTCTGTATAATCAATGGCCAACATGTACGTCTTCACTTCCTTGATCAACCCAAAACGGAATCGATTACACCTTTATTGCTCGTCCGAAACCAACTTAAGAGCATATTTACTCAATCGAACAAACTGGATCTCATACTCGAAAACAGACATGTTTTCTTGCTCCAAAGGCATGAACTCTCTCTTCTTCGCATTCTTGTACAGCGTCTCCAAAAAATTCTTTTTAAAGCCTCACAGAAGAATTCCCATGTAACATTAGTAGGTTCCATACCCGCGATCACAGTTGTCCACCAACAATATGCACCACCCTGGAGCAACGATACATCCCAGCTTACGTACATCTGTACACTCCATTTGGCCAATGATCCTTTCGATACTCGCAAACCATTCCTCGGCTACTTCAGGAACCAAACCTCTAAACTCAATACCACCCAGACTATGCAAACGCTCCAAAAGTAACCCGGTGTTAACAGCTGCAGGTGCCGATACAGGTACATGTACTCCAGCCATGACCGCCTAGAAAGCTCCTATCATCGCTTGCACCAATGGTGCCATATCACCAAAAATATGTATTTGTGGTGCCTGAGGCGCACCTCCCCCTGCTCCAACACCAGTAGGAGGAATCGGTGGAGGAGGAGGTAACTCTTCATCACGCGTGTCTACAACACTACCCATGTGAGCTCTAGTCTCTCGTCTTGGTCTTATACTCGATAATACAAGTCTAAACATGATAATGCAACAAAATAAAACAATTAGGCCAGCTCGCAGCGAGAATCCAAGTCACTCTTGTTTAAAAAGAAAATCATTTAACTCAAGTAGTAATAAGGCAATGTGTACCAAGGTTTAACTCCCAAACTTACACATATCAGGTACAATTCCTCAAATTCAATCACCATGCATTTCAAAAAACACATTCAATCATACAAACAACCATAACCCACTTCCCAACAATCATAACCTGGCTCTGATATCACCAAATGTAACCGCTTTGACCCGGTCTATCCTTAAGACCGAATCGAGTGCGCTATATTAGGGTTTACTAAAACAAACCCTGATGAAAATACATGCAATCCAGTCTATTTTTTATTTAATATTTTCTAGATGCATTTTTAGGTCCTACAATGCGCATGCAAGTTATGATTAAAATCTCAACTCAACCGGGCGTCATTTCAACATCCAATTGCTCAAATCCGCTCCCTAGGGACTAAAACATAATTTCTGATATTTATACGAGCTTTCACAAAATTAAGGTTAATGATCCTCAATTAGTCATATTTCATGCCCTCATATTAAATCACAACTCAAAATGATCATCCATTCTCATTTAATTGCATAACTAAGAAACAGGGACCAAAATGCAAATTTTCAAACATCAAGCAGCATTTCCAACTAAAATAACGTCCAGTGTTTCGGTACAAGTGTCCACCGTATCAATATGGTTCTAAAGAGCCTTGGCGTACCGATATGGTCCTTAAGCGTATCGGTATGGCTTTTATAATTTCATTTTAAAATACCGAAAACTAGAGAAAGCTCAATCGATACTTACATTCGAGCTTAGATAGGTGTATCAAACCTTATCTAAACTCCCAAAACTCCTTTTCAAACCTTTTAACATCAGTAAAATACTTTTCAACTCACCAACAAGCCAACGCTCGATTGCCGATACGGGAATCAAGCCTCCGTAACTCCCGCACCTTCTTCGATAGTTAAAAGATTCAACTCCCCTGCTTTACCCAACCAAAACAGGGGATTAAGAACACATCTCTGTATCAAAACATTCCAGCAACCAATAAACTCAACAACACCTCACAAGAATCAATCGAACACCTCCTAAACCAACAAGAACACCACCAAACCTTACTCAAACAAAGCCCAGCCAAGATCTAACGATTCTAACACATTACTAACATCAATTAACATCTAACAACAACCTAATCACGTTCTTATATCCCCAGCAACATCACAATGACCAGATCGCACCAAAAACTATAAACAACCTAAAAACTTGCAATCCTTATAGTTTCGGGATTCCATTGATTAATCAATCCTTTCAACATTAAAATACATCTAATTTAAGATGTAAATCAATTAAATCCATCACCAAAACAAAAATAATTCAACTTCCATTAATTTTCCAAGAAAATTCAATTTAATTAACAAATAAATGTTTAAATCACAATTCCACAATATAAATCAACAACAAAGGGTTAAGAACTTGTAAATTTCATTAAAGAACCTTTAATTAGAGGACAGAAATGAAAATCACCTCTAATTGCTGATTTCTCCTTAATTGGCCAAGCTTTGATGAAATCTAAAGAGAATTTGCAAAGGTATTTGAAGAATCAAATAGGAATCTAAAAGGAAATCAATAAAGGTTGGTTCCTGGAGATTTAGAAGTAGAAATCTCAGTTTGGTTGCTGAGAAAGTTGAGAGAAAAGATTTTGAGAAAAGTAGTTACGTGAAAAAATAAATTTAGAAAATAAAGATCTTTTTAATTAAAACCTCGTTTATCCAATTATTAAACCTTTTTTTAAAATACTTTAAAATAGCCTTAATTAAGAGAGAAATCTGTAGAAAAAGAATGGTCAAATAGCTCCTTAAAGATTCTATTTTTTGTTAATTTTTCGATTTAGTCACCAAAAATAGTTTTGAAATCTTTCAATTTAATCACTAGTCTTAAATGTCTAAAAATCAGATTTAATTTCCTCAAATTGACTTCACCAATTTACTTAAAATATTAATTAAGTAATTTAGAGTATTTTCCATATTTTATTTCACCTCAAAAATCAATTTTTAATTTATTTTCCTGAAACTATTCAAATTGCCTAAACCGGTTCCCTCGAACCTTCGGGCCAACCCGGTTCACATCTAGGCCCATTTTTAGGGCGTTACAAAGAAAGTTCTCTTTGAAGTTATACTTGCAATAAGTTTATCTTGTTTTTTTAGAAGCAAATCAATCTTCAAGTTATTGGGATTTGCTGTTGAGGATCTTTACACTCCTGTTTGTCCATACATTTGCGTTTGGAAGGGTGGGTTAGAGTCGCTTGAGGATGCTTGCTTAGATAATTGCTTCTAAGAGGGTGCCGAGGACAACTATTAATTCATCACGCCATCTCCACAAATTCAAGCTTCCTCCATTGACGCCACCACCATAAGCAAATCTAAATTTTTAGATTTGTTCTTTATTTTGGTTTGTTTTTCTCTTTATTTAGATTTAAACCACTCTATCACGCATGGAAGCTAAGGTGCATTCGCGGGCGATAATCTGGTGTGGTAGTGACCATGTGCACCTGGGTAGCCTAATCCAGTGTGGCGCGGTGCACCGCAACATGGTGCACCCGCCTGGGCAGATGCATGCCCACCCTCGGCGGTGGCACGTGGAGGGTCCTTCGACGTTCAGACAGTGGCGGCGAGCTCCAGCCCGGCTGTCTCAATGTCGGGGAGCACTTTGGTGGCCTGAAAATCCAATTTTAACCACCGAAACTACCTCCACTCAATAACTCCCAAACTTGCATTCCCTCACTCCGGTGAACGACGGTGGCGGCGACGACACGACAACCACCTGTCGACTTCTCTCGGCAAGCTCCCTCCAATGGTCCTGATGGTGTCCCCTACGGTGGCTTAGTTGGTGATAGATCGGAGTTCAAAGTCTCCCCCTTTACTTTTTCCCTCCTTTTCTCTCTCTAAAATATCATTTTTTTCCTATTCCATCGCCCACTTTTCAACCACATTTAATTTAAATACACCAACCCCCAACCAAATGGGTAAACCATTTAATTGGACCTTTATAATCCTCATTGTTTTCACTTTAAGCTCCGCATTTTTATCCATTTCAAATTTTAGTCTTTAGCTCCCTTAAATCGAGCTTCAACCTTAGCTCTCCCTAAATAATTTACCAACTTAAATTATCCAAACCCGAATCCGAGGCCCAATTTATTAACTCATAAATTGGGTCGTTACAGTAACGGTTATACTGGTTAATGGTTATAGTTTATTTTGCACACCCTACCCGTACCCGCATGACAAGCATCTACTAATATCGAATTATGTAAAAACAAATCATAGACTTTTATAAAAAGAGTAAAACTCTGCATACTTTATTGATTGATCAAGTGCATGTATATCATACATTTACACCAGCATAAATTTAACTACAACTAACTATAACTAACTTAACTAAAGTATATTTTCACCGGTATAAATTCTACTTAACTACAACTAACTAACTAACTAACTATAGCTAACTTAACTAAAGCATATTTATACTGATATAAGTTCTACTTAACAAAGATTCATATAGTGGGTAGTTAGTGGGCGGGCGGATACGGTGCAGGTAAGGTCTCAAATCCGTCACTTCCCCACTACCCACGACGGGTATGACTTTTGACATCTACACCCGTCCGCTAAACTTATACTCATCCCCGCCCCAACTGGGACGGGTGCGGTGCAAAATTCGCAAAAGTCTACCCGTCTACCATTCCTAAATGATAACTTCAACTATAACAACACTTTGTTACAGAAAAAAAAACACGGGTAGACTATCAAATTTAAATTAATAAGTTTAAAATGTAAAAACTAATTCAGCTAAAAAGGGTAAATTATAAATTTCATCACTTTACTTTATTCTCACTCCTATTTTGGTCACTAAACTTTAAAACTTTTCAATTTAATCACTGAACTTTTAAATTATTCTTGTTTTGATCACTCTACCGTTAAATAAAAAACGATGTGATGACATGGCAACTTTTAACTAAAACGATGTCCTTTTATATCTTACAAAAAGTCATCAAAACGACACTATTTTAAATCCATATAAAAATAACTTTTTCTTTGTTCTTTTCCCCCTTTTCTTCATTTTCTTTCTAACCTCTTCTCTCTTTCTACTCAAACAAATCCATATTCTAACCAGAACACCAGCCATTGTCATAGACAATTGTTAGAGGCAAAATTTATATATCACCCTATTCCAATCCCCCTAAATTCAAATCTACTTTCATTTCACTCAAAACCGTTCCAACCTCAAAAATCTAACTCTAAAGTCCCCATCGGAAAACTGAGATGAAAGCCATGTTTATAACCCTCGTTACTTTTGAAAACTTGTAAGTTTACTCTTTAGTTTCTTCCACAACACATGCATCTTTCTTTTTTTATTTCTCTGATGCTTTAGCGGTGAAGAAATTGATAGAAATTTCAAATTCAAAGCTTTGTTTTTTTAAAGAAATCTTAAAACCCAAATTGATTTTCAGAGAAAAATTAGAAAATTAGAAATAATAAGTTTGAAAGCTAAAAAAAGTTAACTAAAAAATAACATATATTTGATAACTTCAATATACTAACCCTTTGTTGTACGAAGAAAATAATGATAAGCTATCTGATCCGTATAAGTTTAAACGATAATAAAGTAACACGACTAAACATAATCTGGGAATTTGATAACTTCAACTATACCAACAATTTGTTGCAGAAAAAAGCGTAAGTTATCAATTTTGAATTAAAAAGTAAAAAAAGGTAAAAGAGTAATCCGACTGAAAAATAATTTAAGTATCTTTAATTTTAACTATATCAGCGTTGAAAAATTATTTCACGGATCCTTTCAACCACGTCATCTGTGATCTTCTCTACTTAAAAAAAATCCACGTCAATATTTTTTAACACATCATTTACACGCTTGAATTTTATTTTCCAAATAAAACAGGTCAAAATTGAAAACAAGAAATAACGATTTAATTCTAGGGTTTTCTAAATCCCCTTTTCTTTTCCATTGCGTTGAATTTTAGGTTTCTATAAATCCTCTTTTCTTCTCCATTGTCGACCTTGCTTATCATAAGAATCTGAGATGGTTGTCGATGATACACAACAACGCCAAGACGATCAGGCCAAAATCGACGCTTCTTGACTATAACGGTCAGTTCTTTATTAGTTCAATATTAAAATTAAAACCAGTTTTTAATTATTGTTTGTAATTGATCTTTCGATGATTGATACTTTATTTTCATATATGAGAAACTAGACATAATGGGTCAAACTCGAAAGGGGAATCACTTTTTTATATATATAATCTGATTATGCGAAGCTGTGAACGAGAAAAACAAGTGATAATATACTTCCACTTTGCCTTGTCTTTTTATTTTTTATTCTCATGGAATATAAATAATATATAAAACACAAACTAAAAGTAAATTAATACCCCCTATGTCCCATAAAAATTGTTTTTTTTGTGTTTTAAAATTGTCTCATTTAAATTGTCTCATTTAAATTGTCTCATTGAAAAATTCAATAACTTTTACTGAGCACATTTCCTTTTCTACCCTCTTTTTAGTTTTCTAACAAAACAAATTTTAACTTTTTAAGGATAAAATTGTTATTTTAATTATTTTACAACACATCTCGTACACAAACTTTTTTTCTTCTAAAACTACATAAAAAGTTGAGACATTTTTTTAGGGACGGAGGGAGTAGTTAGTAAGCAAAACTAGTGCTTATCATTTTTTTATTCATTATGTTTTGTCTCCCGTTACTGTCAATAATGGTGTTTTATTTATTATGTCTTGTCTCATGTTACTTTCGACTTCAACTAGTGCTTTCAAAGTTGTTTTTAAGAAAATTTGAGTTTAGATGGACAAAGAAAATAGTTTAGTGAAGTTATAGCTAGTGCCCAACAAAAGTGAAACAATATTTTATTTTAGAACAAAGAATATATTAGTAAATTTAAAAAGTAAGGCATATATAATTATAACTTCACAACTTGGTTCATGTCATATATTCTTGCCATTGACATTGAAATGGTCTTTCATCTTTGATTTATTTAGGGATAGCCTATTATACAAGTGCTAGTTTACGGTTTGAGAATAGTAGACATGATGGGGCTATAGTACTGACTATGCATAGGACTATCCATTTAGTGAATTATTATTATTATTATTATTAATTAGTTGTTATTTTACGACTTGAGACTATTTGATTGATATATATATTCAATTTGTTTTTTTTTGGTTTGTTTGCTTATGTTATTATATTATTTATTGATAATTAGAATTGTATAACAATTATGGTCGCGGCATGAGTTTTAGTGTTCAAAAAGGAAAAAAACAGATATCTTTTTGGCACTAAAGTCATTCGTACTAAAGATTTATATTGTTCTAAACAAGGTTTCAAAGAACTTGAAGGTGCCGAGGACACAAAAAAGCATAACAAATTGAAAACTAGAATCGGGTTTCTGGCGATGATTTGTTTTACAGTGCAAGATGACCGGTGGACAGTCACTCGTTTTATTTCTGAGCACAACCATGAGTTGGCAACCCCTTTAAAAAGACATTTACTTAGGTCAGCTCGATCAATTCCATCAGCCAAAGCTAATGTCATTATTTCAATGGTTAATGCTGGTATTCGTCCCAAAGATGTTTACTCTTACATGTCCGATGAAATACGGGGCTGAAAATATTAGGTTTACAAGACGAGATTGTTATAGTTATGTTAATAAACAAAAGATGGTGATGATTGAAGCGGGAGATGGTCAAAGTTTACTTAACCATTTCAAGGTCAAAGCAAGTAAAGATCCATTGTTTTTCTACACTGTTCAAGTGGATCAAAAAATCAAATGACAAAACTTTTTTTGGAGAGATAGTAGATCAAGAATCGATTATGATTGTTTTGGAGATGTTGTGGTTTTTGATACAATTTATCATACCAATAGATATAATTTAATATGTGCACCATTTGTAGGGATTAATCATCATCGACAGACTATTATGTTTGGGTGTGTATTTTTATTAGATGAGACTGCTGCTTCTTTTGTATGATTGTTCAAGTCTTTCTTGCAATCAATGGGAAATCAGACACCGAAGACTATCATGACAGATCAAGATCATGCTATTAGCAAAGCAATCGAAGAAGTCTTTCCTAATTCATGCCACGGATTGTGCTTATGGCATATTTCTAACAACTCTCTTTCACATCCCGGTAGTCTCAATGCAAATGTTGAATTTCATTCCTTATTGCATAAGTGCATGCAAAGTTGTGAATCAAAATTAGAATTTGAGGAAACTTGGGCAAAAATGATCGATGGCCATAACCTTTAAGATCATTCATGGCTGAAAGGTTTATACAAGTGCCGTGAAAAATAGAGTACTGCTTTTAATATTGATATATTTTCTTCTCAAATTAAATTTTTTCAAAGGGCTGAGGTTACAAATAATGTTTTGCATGATATTTCTAAAGCATCTACTTATCTCACTGAATTCATCTTTAAATTTGAGAATCTATTGAAAAGATGGCGTTCTTTCGAAGTTGAGAAAGATTTTCAATGCAAAAATGGTTCAATTACTTGCACAATTAAGAGTTCTGGTATTTTGAATCATGTATCGAAAGTTTATACTCATAAAATATATAAACGGTTTCAGAAAAAATTTCTTGATGGTATTCTATTGACTTGGAGGGAAGTTGTACATGATGATAAGATTCACACTTTTGAAGTGATGACAGATGAAAATAGTTCAAAACTTCGAACAGTCCAGTTTAACACAACTACCATGGATATTCACTATACTTGCAAGAAGTTTGAATTTTGTGGCTATCTTTGCTCACATGCCTTACGTATTCTTAGTATGAAAAATATCAAGGAAATTCCTGAATGATATATCTCACGGAAACTAAAGATACCAAGAAAAACATGCATGGAAATAATATTTCTGAGCTCTTTCAAGAGCATAATGCAGAGGCTCAAATTGTCAAAAGATTACAAATAGTCAAGAAAACGAAACGACAAGACAACTTTGTCAAAAGATTTTGTATGAAGGAGATACAGAACTTGAAAAAAATTGACAAAGTTAGGCATCTCTAAGAATCATGAGCTCAAAGAGAATGAAACAAATTTAAGAAGAGCAGTTCGATCTAGTAAGTTATCCACACAATTATGATTTATGTCATGTTTTATGCTTTGTTACATATGTGATAATTAATTTTTTATTTTTGAATGTAGAAAATATAAGAAGGTCGATAATTCAAGAAATATCTGGTGATGGTGATGTTAGTGCAGAAGTTTGTGAAACTAAAAGTTCTTCCATCTTAAATTTACCATGTGATAGGCCAAAAGGTATCTTTAATGCTAGACTTAAAAGATCATTGTAAAAAAAAAAGTCAAAAGCATTCAAGATACCTAAGCCCAGTAAGTAATTATATTTTAAAATTGTACTTTTTGGTACAATTATTTTTAAATTATATTTATTTTAAAAAATATTACATTTTGTATAGAAAAAAGAAAAGCAACAATTGAAGAGCACTCAAATGTACATGTTGATTCTACTCAAAGTTATGAAAATTTCGTAAGTATAAGATTAATTAGTCTTATATTGTAGAAAAGTAAATTTTATTGTTATATATTATAGTATGATACTTTTTTTTTGCATTGTAGGTCATCCCTTCAATGATGATGCCTTCAAACAATATCTATGCACTTCGTTATCAAAATGGAATACAATTTTTCAATACGGTAACCACTAGTAATATTTATTTTATATTTATATATTCTTTAATGTCATGCAAATGAAATAATTTAATTTATATTTTATTCTAGACTCCAAATAACAATTGGTTTTTAAGTGCCCGAATTTTGGTCAGTTGTCTATTTTAAATTATTTTGTATATTTTTCTTTAATGGATAAATGAATTTCCTTTGTTATATATACTTAGTTTTACATAAACAATTTGGCGTTAAAATCGTTTGAATATTGATGCAATAAAAAAATCAAAAATAAAGGAACATAAATAAGATTTAGTTAAATCAGACTTACATTTTTCACATATGAAAAACAATACAACTCAACCCAAAGAATCCATTACTAAGTATAGTGGAAATACATATGGTCAAAGTTAGAGACTCACTCTTATTTTATCCAATCAAATTTAGTTTT
The DNA here is from genome assembly GCA_019671005.1 of Hibiscus mutabilis. Lineage (NCBI taxonomy): Eukaryota > Viridiplantae > Streptophyta > Magnoliopsida > Malvales > Malvaceae > Hibiscus > Hibiscus mutabilis. The sequence goes on from CM033736.1 coordinate 39,315,565, forward strand.
AAGCTCAGATACATCATATGGAAAATCGAAACCGCTCCATTAAACGTTGAAATCCATGAAAGCACAACATAAAGCAATCTATATATTCACACAACAAATTTATTCTCGTAAGTGAATTTTTTTAGTATGTTTTGATTCAAAACATCACCTTTAAACATGGTAAAAGCGTACGTCATTTTTTTTAGTATGATTTAGAGTCTAACTTAACAAGCTTCGACTCAAACAACTCTGAATTTGACCTTTTTGTAATTCAAATAAATGAGCTTCAAAAATGGCATCTAATATAGTACATTTTTGTGGTTTGATATCACTATGAACCATTGATAATGAGTGCAAAATACTAGGCCACTGAGCAATAGCAAGTGCACTGTCATGGACATTATTTAAAAAATTACCAAATGCCAACAACAAAAATATAAGCACCCTGATGAAATAAATTGCTGAAATACATATGCATATTGATATTACAAGCCATGATGCTATAATCCAAAAATAATAGAAACCACCATTTATTTTTCTTCTGTTAACTATAAAAACAAATCGAATGTTGATATATATATATTTATATATGCATGTGGATATTAAAAAGAAAAAAATTACAATACTATATCCAAAGTTGTCCTAATATTTATGTGGCATCCTGTAAAGAAACAAATCTCAGACTATGGAAGTGAATTCATGATTCTAGGTAAAAAAAATACTAGCAAATTGAATGGTACAAACAAACACACGAGAGAACCAATGGATATAATGACAACCGAGAAGAATACACAATTGAGGCTTTACTTATTTCATTCATACATCCAAGTTTGAATCCGTATTTATCTCCAGTTAGACTATGTTCAAGAACCTGCAAATACCACTGGTATCAATTACAACCAAGAGAGGTGCTCAAAAATTGAAGTTAGGCCTGCAAGGCATATACCTCCACTCCCTATTTGATATAATTTGGTAACTCGCAAGCCTTCGACCAAACTTTCAATTATATCCTCGATTCATCAAACTCAGAAAACTATTGTATTGATTGTGTTGAGCAAGATTAGAATATAAATATCAATATAATGTAATTGCTTTTGTATCCAACTAAGAAATATGATATGACTTTGGTAGCAAATAGCAGCTAGCAGAATTAACACAAAAATGTACTAATTATTTCATTCATTTCATGGAAAGATCTTTTAATCATCTTAAAATAGGAAAATTCGAAGAACAACTCTCACAACAATTTCTTAAATACGAAACACTCTACCTGAAACGACAAAATAGAGATGTTTGGATAACGAAACAAAACTTTGCAATTAGTCGAAACTCATAAATATTGAACATACTTCCGATTTAACAAGCAATTTCCTTAATAATTTCTCTTATTCCTCATCAATTAAACATAAAACTAGCTAAAATATTGAAACTAACAAGTACGGTTATAACTCAATTATCAACTAAAGAGAAAACACAAAATGTATGGTGACACAAAATGTATGGTGACATGAAACAAAACTTTGCAATTAATCGAAACTCATAAATATTGAACATACTTCCGATTTAACAAGCAATTTCCTCAATAATTTCTCTTATTCCTCAAGATTTATCACCACCTACGTGGTCATTTGGGGTGAAGTTCCTTCGCCTAAAGAAAAGCTAAGCAATTAAAATAGGAAAGAAAAAGAAAGGAAAAGCTTACCCGGTTAAGTTTCAAGCTAGCACCTCCATCTTCTTCCTCCAACCATACACCTCAAGCAAGCACCTCCATTGTTGATTAGGAAAGCTTGTATTTTCTTTGATTTCTTGATTTCAATTCAATCCTAGTGATCGGGTAACCAATATCCCTTAAATGATTCATTGATTCCATGACCAAAACTATGTCAAAATATAAGTTCAAGAAGCTATGAACCCTAGAATTTCCTAGGGATATCAAGATTGATCTTTATTGTTCTTCATAGCTAATAGATTGCTATGAATCCAATTATTGAATTTAAATCCTTGTAATTCCTATTTCCCTTATAGCTCAAGAGAATCAAGGTGAGGAATCACCAAATCCATCAAGTTCCAACAAGCTCAAGAACAAAGGAATTGTCACCCGGGAGCCTTGAAAGCCTCGGAAGTATCAGTGAGTGTAGCAGGAGTCTCGGGATTGGCTAGGTGCCCCTCCCAATTTCATTAATATTGATTATTGCATTTCCATCAATGATTTCAAGGTATAGTTACATCAAAACCTTGTATGAGGTACCATTGGTAAGCTTGGGCAAGCTTATTGCATTGATATAAGGATTATTGAATCATTACATTGTCATTGATATCATTGAAATATTGAAAAAGGTCATATTGATCATTGTATATTGTTATTGATATATTGCTATTTTCATCGCTATCGTTATTGCTATTGTTACTGCTATTGGCCTAAGTATTGAATCCTTGGATACAAACGGACATGGGATACAATTGGCAGGCCATAGAATTCATGAGCTCATTGGTACGGAGTGGACTACGGTCCTTGAGCTAAGGCTCTATTTGGCGATGTTTGGTGGGATGTATTGGTTTTGGTCTTATTGGCAATGTTCGAGGATATTGACCATTTATTGATTTGCTATGTTGGTTGGGAATTCACGTATCCACATTTACATGTTGATCCAAGGAATTAAGTTATTGAAATTATTGTTAAAACATGATTTGAGTTGCATTTACATTGATATACTTGTTGATGATATTAGTGGTATTCATGTTCTTGTTGTTGACTACCTCACTAGGCTATATAAGCCTAATGCATCTCATTTCCATGCATTTTCAGGTTAAAGGTTGGTTGGATCAAAGTTCGGAGCAAGAAGTATTTTGAAGCAAGTCACACAAGCTATATATAATGTAAACTTAACCTTTGAACTCCTAACATGGTGGCATAGGGTCTAGACATGTTATCTTAGTCCCATTTTGTATGTATAAATGGCTCACTATGCTGGAAGGACTAAAATATGAAATATGGCTTGTTAGTATTTTGGTAAAAGTGGTAAAATGGCCTAAAATGCTCTAACAAGAGAAAACATAGTAAATGGATTTGAATTGACATAAAATTTGGCGTGCATATAGATTTGATGTTTATAAACTTGCATGTAAAATTTGGTAACACATGGACAAGGTTAAGGCCCCTAATTTGAGTAAAAACCAAACAAAATCTGCATTACAGGTCATGTCGTATCGATACGGGTGGTGGTGTATCCGTACGGCCTTACATATTTGGTCAGATTAACGTTGGGGTATTGATACGCTTTAGGGCGTATTGGTATGAGGCTTAGTCACTGGAATTTCTTTCGTAGTTGTGTATCGATACGCACCTATGCGTATCGGTACGGGTCTTACTCACTAGAAAAATATTGTAGCACCGTATCGACACTATATCAATCTTAAAGTTGACCTTCTTGGCGTTGACCATGCATACTGATACCCAGTATCATTACGGGCTTAATGAAATTAACCGTTTTAATGGTCATGGTAGGTGTACCGATATGGCTTAAAGCGTATTGGTACGGCCCGTCAACATTGGAAACCAAGTTTAAACAAGACCAGTACAGCGTATCGGTACGGGTGTACCCGAGGATGAGCAGCATAACATATTACATCTATGCCATGCCGCACCATATGGAGGTCACTTTGCTAGGGTAAAGACTGCAGTCAGGATTCTTTTGGCCCACACTATATAAGGATGCCCACGAGTATGCCAAGGCATGTGATCGATGCCAACGGACAGGAAACATCTCTGGTAGAAACCAACTACCGCTTCAAAACATTATGCCTGTGGATTTATTTGATGTATGAGGGATAGACTTTATGGGTCCTTTTCCATCCTCATTCGATAATGTATACATTCTTGTGGCTATTGATTATGTATCTAAGTGGCTAAAAGTTGTTACTCTGCCAACGAACGATGCCAAGTTCTTAAATAAGCATATCTTTACTAGATTTGGCACCCCTAGAGTGATTATTCATGATAAGGGCACTCATTTTAAATGTAATCTAATTTCTAAGGCCTTGTGCAGGTATGGTATACAACAGAGAATTACCACAGCATATCATCCACAAACAAACAGGCAAGCTGAGTTTCAAATAAGGATATCAAAAACATCTTAGAGAAGACTGTTAATCCATCAAGGAAGAATTGGTCCTTGAGACTAGATGAATCCTTGTGGGCTTACAGGACAATGTTTAAAACTCCTTTGGGTACTTCACCGTTTAGACTTATTTTCGAAAAACCATGCCATCTGCCAGTGGAGCTTGAGCAAAATGCCTATTGGGCCATTAGAACACTTGGCATGGCATGGAGAGCTACTGGAGAAAAAAGGTTACTAGACCTAAATGAGTTGAAGGAATTCAAAACACAAGCCTATGAGAACGCCAGGATTTACAAGGAAAAAGCAAAATGTTGGAATGACAGTAGGATAATGCCAAGACAGTTTAAGGTAGGCCAACGTGTTTTGTTATTTAACTCACGGCTTAAGTTGTTTACAAGGAAACTCAGATCAAGATGGACGGGCCCTTATGAAGTTGTGAAGCCCTATGCTCATGGAGCTGTAGACATCAAGAATTTGAAGACGGGTGAAATCTTTAAGGTGAATGGCCAGCGTTTGAAGCGCTACATGGAAGGTGATCAGAACAATGCCAAAGAGGTGATCCTCTTGGCAGAGTTAACATGAAAACGCCATCAGGTTTGAACTTTTGTAAATATTAGGTTAGTGTTTTTCTTTGTTTTTAGGCTTTTAATTGTATTTATTTTTTTAAGTTCATGTTTTTATTCCTTTACTGTGTTGAAAGGTTTCCTTTGAGTTGTGCAGATTCATTATGCTAGGAATTGTGCCAGGAACACTGCCAGGGCTGCTGGCAGGAGCTAAGCTTCAATAGAAAAATCTACAAGACGCAGTGCCAGAGTAGCTTGGCATACAACGATACAAAAGATAGAAGAAAGAGAAAAACCCTAGTTTTATCGGCCCAGTAAAATGAGAGAGTGGTTTTTATTAACTTTAAAGCCTAGCCGCCCAAATCTTGGTTGAAATTTAAAATTTCAAATCAATTACCTTATCACTCCAATCCTTACTCTATCTTATCACCTATCACCTTATCACTTCAACCCTATCACTCCATACGTTTTTAATTAATTCTTTTATTCCCCATCATTATCCCTAATTACTACTCTCATTAAAACACCCAACCAACCCAAAACCTTTCACTTTCTCACCTAGCCAATTAAAAGAAACCCAAACAACTATCTCACTTTATGCTACATTTTCGATAAACAAGAACAAACCCAAATCGTTCTTTGTCTTCATCTTTCAGCATCGTTTCAAGTTCCTTCAAAAAATTTCAACGGCTTCATCTTCTACTCCCTTCAAGCGATTCTTCAACGAGGAGATCGAGAAAAAGTTCGAATCCAACTTTGCCTCGATGAGCTTTTGCTATGAGAAGCACTTCGACCTCCAAACAGAGACGAACAATGGCTTTCCTCCGGAAGTCATGTCAACGATTAACTTGCACAAATGGACTCAGTTCTGCCAGCAAAAGGAGAGGTCTATGCCACAATCGTCCAAGAATTCTATGCGCACCTTGTGACCAAGGATTCACCATTCTTGATGATTAGAGGTAAATGTGTTCGTATCGATGAAGGGTATATCAATAATATGTTTGAGTTGGATGGTGCATGAGATAAGTATTTTGAGTATGTTGATTCAATGAACGCTGCCAAGAGAAAGAGGTTGTTGGCAAATCTGTGTGAACCTGGCACAAAATGGATAGTGTCATAGAAGGGGCACCATACGGTGAAGAGGCTGGCATTGAAACCCCAATAGAAGGGATAGAATCACTTTCTCAAGGCTAATCTGATGCCCACATCCCATAACAAGACCGTGTCAAAAAAGAGGATGATTTTGTTGCACTCCATTGCTATGGGGTGCAAGATCAATGTTGGCAAGCTTATTATTGAGGAAACCTACAAGTGCGTAGCGAAAGGTATTGGCAGCTTGTTTTTTCCCTTTGTTAATTCTAACATTTTTATGATCCATGATATGCCAAGGTTGGATACGGATAAGGGGCAAACGATCAAAGAAACAATGATTACTGCGGATATATTGAGGAATTTAGTTGCTGCCGAGCCCAAAGACAAGGGCAAGGGAAAGGCAAGGGCACCAACGCCAAAGCCCAAGGAGTCAAGGGCAGTGCCAGCAACCATGCCAGATAGTTCACTGGCAATGGTGTCCCAAATTCACCAAAGCCAAGGGATTATTCTACAAAAGCTGGAAAGGCTGAGACGCTCAATGTCAAGTTGAGACACTGCATCCAGGCCAGGGATGCGATGATCAAGGAAGCTCTTACAAAATTATCAACTGATTTTTTGCCAGAATTTCTAGACTTCTCTGCCGAGCTTTCTGCCAGCGACAATGCCATGCTAGCTAGTCCAGTTCATACCCTGTCTGATGCCACAGTTCCATTGTCCCCAGTTGAAGTCGAGTCTGCTAGTTCTGATTCTTTATCTGAATCGAAGGAAACCAAAGCCAAGTCTTCCAAAGACAAATCGCAGTAACACATGCTATCCATACGCCATCTGATGCCACCGATGCACATGCTACTTCGGAGCTTGCCAAGGAAAAAGAGGAAATTGGAGTCTCTGCTGCCGCTTCAAAACTGAGCCTAAAAAGAAAGAAACACATGGCCCTTGATCGTGGGCTGTATGTGAGAAGGAAGACCCGTGCCGCACAACAAATAGTCTCTGAAGGGGAGTCCTCTTCTTCCTAAACTCTTTTACATTTCATTGCATTTACATGATCATGCATTTTATTTTATTCTGCTTTTCTTGTATATATATGTTGTTTCATGTATTGGGGACAATGCACATCTTGGGTTTGGGGGTGTGCATTTCTTCACATTTATGACATGCATTTCATGTTTAATTTTCTGTTGCCATGCCATTAAGGTCATTTAGGATAGATGCATACCGAACCACTAAAAAAAGAAAAAGAAAATTTTGCCTCGGTTCAATTCTGAAAAAATGTTAACATTTGTTAGGCAAGTTTAATTTGATCTAGGTATCTGTCCAATGAGGAAACTCTAATCTTTTGTTGTCTTGCCATGCCAGCAAAGTAGTATGCCAAGTTAGCTTGGCAATTGATCTCTAGTTTAAGGAATTGAACTTTTACTTAACACGTAGTATGCATCTAGTCCCATAGCAAACTTAGACCTTTTGAAACTAAGCTTAGATATGAAAAAATGATGATGTCAGGGTAAAAAGAAGTAAATAAGGCAGCAATGTTCTGCCAAGGCAAGAAAAAAATAGAACTCTCCTCTACCTTAGGGATAATAAGCTACTTGGGGCTTCGTGGTTTGCTCCATCTTAGTTCTCAAGTCCAAAACTTTAGGGTATGAGTTGAAGAGAAAGCCTAGTGATGTCTAGATTAAGGTGGGGATTCGTGGTATGCTCTCTCTTATCTCTCACGCTAAATAGTGTCACGAAGCAAGCTTAAATGAATGCCAGCAAGAAACCCTTGGAAAAGAAAGAAAAAATGATGAAAAAATATATATCTGAGTTTAGATAGTAAAATTTGTCTAAGAGAGTGAAAGGAAACTGGATGCATATTGCCTACACTCATGTACACTTCATGAACTTTGACTAGAGTTATATTGCTGCACTTGAATTACTACCTGCTTGGCATTGTTGCAATAAGATACTAAGGATAGAAATAGAGCCAAATTCTGCTTGACAGCACGTGTTGGCATTCAACCAAAATTTTGTCGAGGTAACTTTTTCACAGTTTTTGTTTTTATTTTGATTGCATTACTTGAGGACAAGCAATAGTTAGGTTTGGGGATGTGTTACCTCTCCAAAAGTGTCGTTTTTAATGCCAATCTTACAACGCTTTGGTTGTTTTTAGGTACATTTAGTTGCATTGGATGTTAGAATCATGCATTTGCATAAGGAGTTTAGATTTTTATCTATGCCAGTGTGAAGGGTTGTTTTGTTGGCAATTTTGCAGGTTTGGCATAGGATTTGGCCCAGAAAAGTAACACATGAAGGAGTGCCAGAGAGAATGTTAAGTGCTGTTGGCACATATGGACCAGACAATGCCAAGCACCGGTTGGCAGAGAAGTGAACTTGATGCCACGCAAAGAAGCTGTTGGACACCAGAAAAATAGGAAATGATCAGGCTCCGAAAAGATAGCAATTGAATCAATCTCTAAAAAAATAGCGAATAAGATGGTGCCAAGACTTGTTTGCAGATTCATGACAAGCTTGGATGCTAGGGCAGCGTTGGCAGGATGACGTCAGCCTTAGCCTGATCAGCTCTCATTCAAATTTGGATAAGAAGATAATCCCTTATCCCTTGGGCAGTTGAAATTCAAAATTTGAAGAGCTAGTCCTACCCCTTCCTCGCATGCCTATTTAAACACCAACCAAGCTAGCATTTGAGAGAAAAGATTGGATCATGTGGAGTTGGTGTGTGACGAATGACAACCGGCTGCACCGTGGAAGGGTGGTCTGACCAGCTTGGCCGAGAAGCCTGGATCTTGAAGGGTTGCACCGAGAGACCCCTTCTAGCCCATTTTCTCTTACAAGTTATTTCATTTTGTTTTTAAGGATAATGCATCTCGAAAACGTTTATGGATTGTTGGTTAAATCCCTCACCATGAACTACTTTAATAGTTGGTGGGGGATGTTTGGGTTTTATGTTATTTTCATGCTTTAGTTTTTAATAATAAATCTGTCTTGGCACAGTTTTATCTATTCGGCATACTTTAATGTTTCCTAAATACTCTGCCAAGCGAGAGCTGGCACTGTTGGCCTATTGTGCCTCGATATCTTAATAGACTTGGGGTGGCAACGAATAAGTTGTTGAATACCGAGGAGAGAAGCTTCGAGAGAAGTCGTTCAAGTAGATGAACTTACTCGGGAGTGAAATCTACCCCTTAGAGTATAGATTGGAGCTTAATCAAATTGGTTTATTTAAAAACAAACACTATAGAGATATAGGGGTTTTTACATGATCAATTTAGGGCAATGACCATCGAGAGAGGCTTTGCCAATTGTGAATCTGCTCGACAAACAATGCCAAGACAAGTTGTTGTTAAAGGCTGGCATGGCATGAACAGCGTGAAAACCAGGCATTCCCTGCCAACGTTCATCATTCATTAAAACACCTTCCTTGCTAACGTCTTTACTTTAGTTTCATTTCTTTACTTTTTAATTATTTTCCAAAACCAATTTCAAATCAAATCAACTTTTTCTTAAGGCAAGTAACAATCAAGGCAATTGAATTCCAAGTCAATCTATATGGGATCGATACTCAGCTTACCAGTTGTATTACTTGCAGACTTGTATACTTGCACGCAAAAGACTCATTTTGGCATATTCTTATATTTTCCAAGACATATTTTCTGCCACTTTTGCCAACATTTCATCTAGAGAGTCTACAAGGGTTCAATTGCTCAAAACGCACATTACGGACCGAAACTTACTTTCTATAAATTATAGGGACTTGATTAAAATTAAATTTACCAATCATTCCTTAGTCCAATTTCATGCTCGCATGCTAAATTCCAGTTTCAAACAATTATTCGAACTCATTCAATTGCATACATAACATTTAGGGACCAAATTGCACCATTTCCAAACTTCAGCACAGTGACAACCACAAAGTTGCAAGGCGTACTGATACAGGCAAGCCCATACCTATACGGCTAACGACCATAATAGCTACACATACTGATACACGAACTACTGTATCGATACGGTGTATTGACCCACCCGTATCGATATGGTCTTACCCTGTACTGATCCCCCTTGTGATTTCTCAAAACTCAGAATTCCAGTGACCAAATCGCGTACTGATATTGTACCCTGTGTATCGGTACAGCTATTTAAAAATAAAGGGTCATACCAGTACTCAAACTCGTGTATAGATTTGGATGCACAAAACTCAAGGGGTGTACCGATACGTAGTTAACTGTACCGGTACCCCTTTGTATTTTTCACATAAAACGAAGTTATTTTAAACCCTACATACCGATCCCTGGGTATTTGTATCGGTACGCGAAGGCTTGTAATGACCTCTAGGTCCAACATATGACTATTTGGCTCACTTCAATCAACTTTAAACATCTCCTAAACATCATATAACATCAAAAGCTTGCTTGACATCAACATACCAACATTTTAAGCTGTTGTACCACAGAGAGGCCATGGACGCGGTCGAGGTTATTTTCAGTGCAATGAGGAAGGTCAGAGAATAGTTGCTCATACCGCAGTGGTTCAACCTGAGAGTGGTGGACCGGTGAGTGTTTTTGCGCATCATATGGGAAGGAATGACACAAATATCATTGTAGGTACTTTTACTTTGTTGTCTATACCGTTGTTTTCTTTGATAGATTCTAGTTTTACATATTTATACATCTTGAGCAAACATGCATGTTTGCTTGATATAACTATAGAGGTGTTAGATGTTAGTATGCGAGTAACTAGTTCTTTTGATGAGACAATAGTTGCTAGGAGGTTGTATAGGAGATGTCCTTTGATGGTTCAGGGTCATATGTTTGAGGCTAATTTGATGGAGCTATTGTTTTATGGTTTTGATGTAATCTTGGGGATAGATTGGTTGTCTAAACATAGGGCTGTGGTTGATTTTGAGACCAAGCGAGTTTTGTTGAAACTCGCTGAGGATTACGAAGTGGTGGTTGTGGGCAAGAATGTTAAATTCTTGTCCAATGTTGTTTCGACTTTGGAAACGCTAAAGTTGTTGGAGCTTGAGGGTCAAGCATACCTAGCTTATGTTATGAACCCAAATAAGAAGGAGGCGCGAGTCGAGGATATCCACACCATTTGTGATTTTCTAGAAGTGTTTTTGGAAGACTTGTCAGGGTTACCACCGAATAGGGAAGTACAGTTCTGTATTGAGACCTATGCGGATACGACTCTGGTGTAGATTGCACCGTATTACATGGCACCAAAAGAATTGAAGGAGTTGAAGATGCAACCTCATTAGTTGTTGGATCATGATTTTATCCGACCTAGTGTGTCACCATAGGGAGTACCTTGTGTTGTTTGTGAAAAAGAAAGATGACACAATGAGAATGTGCATTGATTATCGACAACTGAATAAGTTGACGATTAAGAATAAGTATCCTTTGCTGAGGATTGTGTTAGAGTATGCCCAAAGACCAATCATGAGATGGTTGTAAAAGACATACTTATTTTATCATGTTTATTAATATAAAGCCATTATTATTTTTCAGTCTTATTCTGTGCATTTATAAATAAACTGAATTATAATAAAGTCCTTAGAATAATATAGTTATTCTTGAATGTCCTTAGTCAAGTATTATTGTGGGCATGGACAACAATAATATATTAAGACTAATATGTAGTTGATTGATGACAAAGTGTTGTCATATACATGAAGATGTCAAAATCAATACATAAGTATATGTTAAAGAACTACATATTGGACTGACCCGCTATGAGCATGTTTCTTGGATTATTATGTGACAATCACAATATTGCTCATAGTGATAACTATATGTATGATCCTCAGACTTGAGATCATCATTATTTCAGCATCGTGAGTGACATATTTTGATGTGGTCAAACGTGTGTCGTAACTGACTACACTATAAAGACTAATATTGGATATGTCGCAATCTATGTAGCAGAATATGGTTGATCAAGATAGGATTTGTCCCTCCTACACAATAGGAGTAATATCATAGGCCACTTGATTGAGTGAGACTAGAAAATGCATGGCCATGCTCGAATAAATTGATATGAGATATCATAGTTATTCGTTTATAATATTCTACTCAAGATATCAAGAAATATTAGATGGACTATACAAGTGTGACTATTCCATGATGTGTCCGGTCTAGATATGAGGGCAAAAGGATGCAATACATGAAAAGAGTTAATCATGAAGGTTATGTCAAACCACGACTTCCTATAACGTAGGTAGCAATGATGCATTGCAAGATGCCACTCATTGCTTGTAATATTAGAATTGTTCTAGATATTACTGCTAACATTACATGAACCTACAAGGGTCACACCCTATATTTGAAATGAACAAATATCGACTAGATAGCATGTGTTCAAACTTGTTGTACACGTAATAAGTAAAAACTGAAATTATTATAATTATAGATAATCTTCTTTATATATTTTTTAATCTAGATAATTATTGTAATTATCAAATACTATTAAGATATATATATATCTAAATAAACCTAATTAAATTAGAATCAAATTCTACATATTTAACTATATTCGGTTAAACATATTGTATATTTAATGAATCCGAATTTAATTATAATTAGGTTTTTGAATGCTATAGAAAGGCATATGGTCTTGCAGCCGAGATATGCCTTTTGCGAAAAACCTCTCTGACAATTAGAGAAATAAAATATTGTTCGTTTCATTCGGGTGGACTGCATAGAGGTCGGAACGCTGTGGTGACGACTTGGATTCGATATCGTACTAGAAGAATTGGATTCTCCTAAATCCTTGCGATTTTTTAGATTTATTTAAGGTAACATTTCATTCTTTTTCACCCCGAATTTGTTCCTCGTACATGGATCACTGGCAGAATACGTCGGATAATTTTTTCGCTGCGCCATGGGGTGTACCGACGTTTCCCAACAATGATATTAGAGCCTCTTATACGATACAAATTTAGACTTAAATATTTGGATGATGCTTTTGTATGAGATGCATGTTTTGTTTTTCTGTTTGGACGAGTATACGATATTTGTGCGAAACAAAGAAATTGAATCCAATCATGGTTAATAAGTTAATATGTTTTAAATAAGTTTTTACGATCGATGGTTAAACGTTAATCACATGTTTGTTGGTGTGAGGTTTTAATGTTCGTATGTTAATTGTTAACATGATAAACATGTGGTTCTGATAGCAGATCATATTCGGCAGACCGGATTGAAAAATCCCAAAAACATGAATATGTTGATAAAATTTATCAAATCGTGAGGTTTTTCCATAGTAATCGAAGTGCTAAAATTAAATTTTTCCCGGCAAATCAGATCTGCCGGATCGCGTAGGCAACAAAGGTCGTAGGAACTATTTTGGTAATTATAATTAACAAGATAAAACATGTTTATGTTTTGGATAATATGCACGGTGTTTGAAATGCATGGTTATAGCCAAATAGCCTATTTACTTTGGTTTTATATTTATAAATACGGCATGCGTATTGTGCCTTTCTTTCATCTATTGTAATTCTCTTCTCATCTTACTCCCTCGTATGTAAAACGAGTTTCTGAAAATTGTAATATTTGTGGAGAAAGCCTGGATCACAAGAGCAGAATGGCGAGCCAATCAAAGGTGGATTAGATGCTTGAGAAGAAATTTCTATCTTTAGTTTGTTTTGGATCTCCCATTGGCTTGGGATGGGCCACCTTAGTTTTACGGGCTATAACCATTGCATTTATATTTACTGCTTTACATATATGTGTTACAATGTGTGTTTTAGCATGATGGTAATTGATTAGATCATACTTGAATGGTGAGATTAATATAACAAAAAGAACCCTCCATATTTAATCAAAATAGCCATCCAATATTTTCCCTCTTTAAAACCTCGATCGGTACTATGTAGGTTTTGCCAAAGTGATGTACTTATATCTATCTTGGTTAAACGCAAAGAATAAGCAAGTGATATTCACTGGTTGTAATATTGGTTAAACTAGGTTATCCTAATGCGATTAGAAACCTAAAGGCTAATGATTTAGATAATAATGAGATGATTAGGAACAATAGTTTTAATATCCCAATTCTTGCTTAGTGACTAAAATGTAATTTTTAAAAGTTTAGGGGTTAAAGTGTAAACTTTGGACAAGTTTAGGGACCAAAGTGTAATTTTAAAAAGTTATGTAATTCAACCTCGTAAATGGATAGTTCACCCCCAAGAGTGGTCTTTTTGTGTTACCGAATTGTTTCATACGAGGCTTATATTATTCGAATTTGGATCGAATAAAATTGTTAAGCGTGCTCAGGCCAGGGAAATATTAGGATGGGTGACCTCCAGGAATGTCCCATAAAAGTATTTCCAATCGATATTTTGGACTCAGTAAGAGTAGAGAAAATTTGTATGGATTATCGATAAAGGAAGATTTTCGATAATTATCAAAATAATAGACTGAGTTAGGAAAATTCAGTCTAAGTCCTTGGAAAAGGAAGTTTTTATGGGATAATAGAGTTTATTTCCCGAATATGGAAATATAAAATTTTCGGAATAAATCCAATAGCTCGGAAAGGGTAAAATCTCAATAGAAGTATTTTATGGGTATCGGTATATCGGATCGAATTGAAATTTTAAAGACAGTTCCAAGGATGATGGAAAAATTCATAAAATAATATTTTATTATATTTGGTTGGATTCTAACTAGATTTAGTTAGATGGTGATGGAATAAAAATTTTCAAGTCTTGTTAGTAAATAAAGTATAGTTGGAAGGCAAATTGGACATTTTCCATGGATGGCATTTTTGAAATATTTTGAAACTTTGAGGGAATTTTAGAAGAAGATTTACACATGGAATAAATCATGGCCATTGATTTTAATGAGATTGAATCTTGGCCATTATAATAAAAGGGAAAATGGTAATTTCACTAATTAAATGAATTTTAAATTCATTTAACTTTACATGTGGATAAAATAAATCAAAAGATGATAAAAAAATCATCTTATATCTCCATGGGCTATTCTAAAGTTCAAAGATAGAAGGGGAAAGAAATTTTCAAACTTTCAAGCCAAATTTTAAAGAATCAAGGCAAGTTTCAAGCAAAATTAATTTAGGTAAATTATTCTACAGTTGAGTCTCTTCATTTTGATAGTAATATTGCATGATAAATGGCAAGTTTGGTTCATTTTATGGATGAAGATTGATTGTGGGAATTAAAGTAAATGATGAAATTAAGGTTATTTTGTGTAGAATTAATGTTATAAACATGGAATCACGCTTGAAATTGGATTAATTCCATGTTTGAAGTTATAAACCCTAACCCTAATATTTTGAGGTTTTGGTTAGGAATTTAAATTAAGGAATGATTTGATTGAATTATGATGTTATGAGACCTAATTTAATGATATGTTGAATAAATTCCCCAAGTTGTAAATTAGGGGCTATTTCAAAATTTTGGAAAATTTAGGGGAAATTATTGTGAATTTTATTTTAGCATGGGAATCATTGAATTATGGTGAAAATAGCTTGAATTGGTGATTAGAGACCAAAATGAAAATTTTTGGAAATTTAAGGACCAATTCGGCAATTTAGTAAAAGTTAGGGATTGGTCTTGAATTTATGGAAAATTGATAGAATTGCAGATTTGAGCATGTTATAAAAGTTTAAGGATTGAAAGGTCAAGAAAGGAAACATGAGGGACCAAATTTGAAAAGAAAGTTTAAATTAAGGACTAAATTGAATAAAGTTTGGAAGTTAAGGGAAAATGTATAAGGATGTTAGAATTAAGTGAAAGGTTTAAATTGTACATTAATCTAATGTACAAAAGCAATGTAGTGACCAAAATGTTACTTTTATAAAGTTTGAGGACTAAAAGAGGAAATAGTCCAAAATAAATAATTAATTATGGAAATTGTTCAAAAGTGGATTTGAATAATTGTTTAATGTTAAAAATGGTCACTAAAGGCCTAGGGACCATTTCGGCAATAATGTAAAATATTGGGGAAATTTTCAGAAAAATTTATATTCGAATAGTTATGTTTAAGAATCAAGTTAATAATGTTAGATTTAAGTCGAATACGAGAATGATAATGTATATGTTCGATTGGTCTTATATAGTTCTAAAAGAGATCGAAGGAGAACCAGTGATAAAAAGAAAGATAAGAACCTCGAGTAAGCTTAGTGAGGCATACTATTCATGGCCCATGTGAGTACATTTATATGTTTTAAAATGCAATTAGGAAGACTTGAGAGAAGTCGACCTTAAATTAAAATGATCTTGCATTTCTATAAGATTGCATTATGTTGAAATGGCATTGTATTACTCTATAATACGTGATATAATACATTGCTCGACATGGCAAGATTGATGGAATACCAGGTACGAATGATTGTTTGCATAAATGATGATGCATTATGCATACAGGAGATATTGAAAATGACAAGATTAAAATTAAACAAGTTAATGTGGAGCAAGATACACCTAAAAATAGTATTGCCTTATATATATATATATGTTGAGCTACTGCATGTTGTAATAAAGGTAGATTACATGGAATATGAAGTATGAATTATTTTTTTGGGAAATGATGATGATCTATGTTTGCCATGACTATTTATGATGAAACATGAAATATGAAATGTCTATTTATATGGTTAATTATGATATTGAGTTGATGAAGAAAGAGATGCCCAAGTATTGAGTATGAGAGTCCATGGTATAGTTGGCATGCCATAGAGTCCTTAGCAGCTGCACCCTCATGTTCATGTTATCAAAAAGATATTGTGACAAAATGATTGTGTCACATGCACGCTGGGGATTCAAGCCCACTGTGCCCGAGTGCACTATCGAGGTGTTTCATGTTTATAGGGAGCAAAGAGCGTCCCGGAGAACGTACTCATCTTCACGTTCACGTTTGACGCTACGGTGTCATTTCAAGATGACTCGCGTACCTCGATCTCATATAGCGTACTTTGGGCAATGATAAATGAATCATGTCATGTAAATGAATCATGTTATGTATATGAAACATGTCAAGAATATGAACCATACTATGTATATGGAATAAGTCAAGTATACGAATCATGCTACGTATATGAATCATGACATGTATATGAATTATGCCAAGTATATGAATCAAGCCAAGTACATGAATTATGCCAAGTATACGAAGTATGTCACACCTATAAGAAATATGCTATGCATATGAATCATGCCATGTATACAAATTATGTTACGTATATGAATTATGCCATGCATATGAATTATGCCATGCATATGAATTATGCCATGCATATGAATTATGCCATGTACACGTATCATGTTATGTATATGAATTAAATCATGTTATGCAAATGAAATATGTCACGTATAAGAATCATGTTATATAAATGGATCATGCCATGAATATGAATCATGTTATGTATATGAACCATGTCATGTATATGAACCATGTCATGTATGTTTATCATGTTACTTAGGTGAATTATACCATGTATGTGAATTATGTTATGTATACGAACATATCATGTATATGACTTAATTATAATGATAGAGTATTGGAACCATGAGTAAGTTAGGAACTTATGACATTCACATGAAAATATAGTGACTATGTAAACCTTGATAGTACTATCCTATCTTAGGTAGAGAACTTGACATGATATTATATGATATGTATAACTCTGCTTTATGTTTGTTAAATAAGATTATTGCCTCACTAAGTTCGTACTTGGCGTGTGTTGTTTCACACGTAGGTTCTCCCACGAAGAATGGCAAGAAGGGGCTACTAAGTTTGAAAATCAAGTTACATTAGTAAGCATGGTATGTACATCTTAAATTATGGTTGATGTCTAGTGGGCATGTACATGTATGTATGTGAGTTTTAAGAGATTAACTGTTTTGTACGCTTAAGTTTACAATATTTTTTATGCATTATTACGGATGTATGGATTTAGAAAGTGGTTTACTATAAGTAGTTAAATATAGTTTAACCCTAATCGCGTAATAATTTTAAAAACAAGAAAGGGTCTAGGCAAGGTACATAGTTTTCTCCCTGAATTATATTTTTAATTCAATATCACATTCATAAATTTTATAATATAATTCAGGGTCGAAACTAGTGTATATTCGGTCTACGAATATACGTTAAGGGTGTTAGTTTTAATTGGTATCAGAGCTACAGGTTTAGCCGATTCTGGAGGCAAAATTGAGTTTAATGTGATTTAAAGTTAAGTGCATGCCCCTAAGATGTCATGTTACTGATGTACTACATGTGTAACTTGATTATGCTCCTTAATAACATGAATAAAATTCAGTAGAAATAGATACGGATGGACTGCAATAAATGTTTAATTATGGGAATCAAGAGAAGAAAGAAGGATGTTTAAAGTCAAGTATGCTGGCAACTAGTTAAAAGAAAAATGTTGCAGCAGTCCTAAGTTTGAATAAGGTACTCGTACTGTTTTTGAGTACGAGTTAGATTTTAATAGACTGAGTCAGCACGCAGTTAAATGGATGCCGATCGAAAGGTATCGATGTGAGTAGTTTATAGAGAAGCTTTGTCCAAGACCTAAGAAGATTCTATTGGGCATGAACTTATCAAAATTTCAAGAGGCTACGAACAAAGCAAAGACTATGAGAAGAACTTGTGCTTATTTTATTTGATTCAGGATTATTATAAATTCAAGGAAATAATTTCCTGGCAGATTTAGGGAACTTCCTTTCCATGAATTTGAAGTCATTCTTGGAATGGATTGGTTATCTTCATAGGATGCGAATGTAAAAAGTAAGAAGAAAAGGTTGATACTTCAAGGACCTGATGGTTTTGAAGTAATCTTTGAAGGAGAAAGAACTGACTGTTTAGAGTCAGTAATAACGACAGCTTAAAGGCTTTATGCAATGGATGTGAAACATGTTTGGTTTGTATGGAAGACATGCAAAAGTTACCTAAAAAGATTGAAGATATCCTGACTGTAAAGGAATTTCCTGATATATTTCTGGATGAATTATCAGGACTACCTCAGGATAGGGAAATACAATTTGAGATTGATGTCTAACCTGGAACTGAACTGGTATCAATGATACTATATAGGATGGCACCAACTGAGTTAAGAGAATTAAAAGTTTAATTACAAGAATTGCTAGACTGTGGTTACATTCGACAGAATGTATCACCATGGGATACTCCAGTATTAATTGTAAAGAAGAAAGATGGTTCCCTACGATTATGTATAGATTACCGGCAGATGAATAAAGTAACCATTAAGAACAAGTATCCCCTATCAAGGATTGAAGATCTATTTGATCAGCTCAAAGGTGTAGAGTGTTCTCAAAGATAGATCTTCGATCGGGTATTATCAACTTAAAGTCAAAGAAGAAGATGTATCGAAAACAACATTCAGAACTCGTTATGGACACTACGAGTTTCTAGTATGCCTTTTGGACTAACGAAGGCCCTTGCTGCATTTATGGACCTAATGAATAAGGTATTCCAACCCTATTTGGATCAGTCTGTTGTGGTCTTCATAGTTGATATTTTGGTTTATTCGAAAATCAAAGCTGAGCATGACTACCATATTCGAGTAGTACTAAAAACTTTAAGAGATAAGCAACTTTATGCCAAGTTTTCTAAATGTAAGTTCTGGTTGTCAGAAAAGTTTCGAAAGATTAAAGAAAGTTCGGATTGAAGCACCAGTTCTAATTCAACCAAAACCAGGAAAAGAATATACTTTGTACAATGATGTATTTCTTTATGGTTTAAGTTGCGTGTTGATGCAAGAAGGTCGTATCATAGCTTATGCATCAAGGCAGCTCAAAATTTATGAAAGGAACTAATCAATACATGATTTAGAAATAGCAGCTATGATTTTTGTTTTAAAAATCTGATGACGTTATCTATATGGTGAAAAGTGTAACTTTACACGGATCATAAGAGTTTAAAGTATCTGATGACGCAAAAGGATCTGAAGGTGGATTAAATTTTTAAAAGATTATGATGTGGTTATCGACTACCACCCTGGAAAGGCTAATGTAGTAGCAGATGCTCTTAGCCGGAAGACATTATCTGCTCTGCGCATAATGAAAGTACAATTGTCTGTGAAACGTGATGGTTCCTTAACAATAAAATGTTAGTTAAAGTCAATTTTATTGGGTCAATTCAAAGATTTGCAGTCTATCTCAATTCCCTAATGAGAATGGGAGCGAGTAGCAATGGATTTTAAAACGGGATTGTCAACTAAATCAAGTAAAAAGAATTCAACGTGAGTCATGATGGATTGTTTGACAAGTTTACTCATTTATTCCAGTTTGAATGGATTATTCGCTAGATAAATATGCAGAACTTTATGTTCAAGATATAGTAAGACTACATGGTATCTCAATATCGATGGTGTCAGACTAAGACCCGAGGTTTACTTCAAGGTATTGGGGTACATTACATGAAGTTTTAGGTACTAAACCAAATTTTAGTACAATTTCTCATTTGCAAACAGATGGGCAATCTGAGCGAATTATACAGATTCTGAAGGATATGTTACGAGTTTGTGTAATTGAATTTGCGGGATCATGGGAAAGGTACTTACCTTTGGCTGAATTTGCTTACAAAAATAGTTATCAAACAAGTATCAAGATGGTATATGGAAGAAAATACCGAATTTCTCTAAATCGGTTCGGGTTGCAAGATAGAAATGTTTAAAATAACTCAAACATTAGAAGAGTTGATTTAACACAAGACATGGAGAATAAAGTAAAGATTATTCAGTAAAATTTTAAGGCCGCCGTGGATTGACAAAAGGCCTATGCAAATAAAAAGAAAAAGGATATTGAATATAAAATTAGAGAAAAAATGTTTTTAAAGATTTTACCTTGGAAGAAGGTGTTACGTTTTGGTTGAAGAGAGAATGAATAAGCAAATACGAAATTGTTTGAATAGAGTATACGTTGAAAATTCGAGGACGAATTTTCTTAAGGAGGGAGGAATTGTAATATCCCAATTCTTGCTTAGTGACTAAAATGTAATTTTTGAAAGTTTAGGGGTTAAAGTGTAACTTTAGAAAAGTTTTAGGACCAAAGTGTAATTTTAAAAAGTTATGTAATTTAACCCCATAAATGGATAGTTCACCCCAAGAGTGGTATTTCTGTGCTGGCGGATTTTTTCATACGAGGCTTATATTATTCGAATTTGGATCGAATAAAATTGTTAAGCGTGCTCAGGCCAGGGAAATATTAGGATGAGTGACCTCTGGGAAAGTCCCATAAAAGTATTTCTGATCAATATTTTGGACTCGGTAAGAGTAGAGAAAATTCGTATAGATTATCGATAAAGGAATTCTAAGAGAAATTTTACTCTATGAAGATTTTCGATAATTATCGGAATAATAGACTGAGTTAGGAAAATTCAGTCCAAGTCCTTGGAAATGAATTTTTTATGGGATAATAGAGTTTATTTCCCAAATATGGAAATATAGAGTTTTCGAAATAAATCCAATAGCTCGGAAAGGGTAAAATCGCAGTAAAAGTATTTTATGGGTATCGATATATCATATCGAATTGAAATTTTAAAGACAGTTCCAATGAGGATGGACAAATTCATAAAATATTATTTTGTGAATATTTTATTACATTTGGATGGATTCTAACTAGATTTAGTTAGATGGTGGTGGAATGGCAATTTCAAGCCTTGTTAGTAAATAAAGTCTAGTTGGAGGGCAAATTGGACATTTGCCATAGATGGCATTTTTGAAATATTTTGAAACTTTGAGGGCAATTTTGGAAGAATATTTACACATGGAATAAATCATGGCCATTGATTTTAATGAGATTGAATCTTGGCCATTATAATAAAAGGGCAAAATGGTAATTTCACTAATTAAATGAATTTTAAATTTATTTAACTTTACATGTGGATAAAATAAATCAAAAGATGGTAAAACAATCATCTTATTTCTCCATGGGCTGTTAGAAAGTTCAAAGATAGAAGGGGGAAAGAAATTTTCAAACTTTCAAGCCAAATTTTGAAGAATCAAGGCAAGTTTCAAGCAAAATTAATTTAGGTAAATTATTCTACACTTGATTCTCTTCATTTTGATAGTAATATTGCATGATAAATGACAAGTTTGGTTCATTTTATGGATGAAGATTGATTGTGGGAATTAAAATAGATGATGAAATTAAGGCTATTTTGTGTATAATTAATGTTATAAACATGGAATCAAGCTTGAAATTGGATGAATTCCATGTTTGAAGTTATAAACCTTAACACTAATATTTGGGGGTTTTGGTTAGGAAGTTAAATTAAGGATGGATTTGATTGAATTATGATGTTATGAGACCTAATTTAATGATATGTTGAATAAATTCCCCAAGTTGTAAATTAGGGGCTATTTCAAAATTTTGGAAAATTTAGGGGAAATTATTGTGAATTTTATTTTAGCATGGGAATCATTGAATTATGGTGAAAATAGCTTGAATTGGTGATTAGAGACCAAAATGAAATTTTTTGGAAATTTAAGGACCAATTCGGCAATTTAGTAAAAGTTAGGGATTGGTCTTGAATTTATGGAAAATTGATAGAATTGCAGATTTGAGCATGTTATAAAAGTTTAAGGATTGAAAGGTCAAGAAAGGAAACATGAGGGACCAAATTTGAAAAGAAAGTTTAAATTAAGGACTAAATTGAATAAAGTTTGGAAGTTAAGGGAAAATGTATAAGGATGTTAGAATTAAGTGAAAGGTTTAAATTGTACATTAATCTAATGTACAAAAGCAATGTAGTGACCAAAATGTTACTTTTATAAAGTTTGAGGACTAAAAGAGGAAATAGTCCAAAATAAATAATTAATTATGGAAATTGTTCAAAAGTGGATTTGAATAATTGTTTAATGTTAAAAATGGTCACTAAAGGCCTAGGGACCATTTCGGCAATAATGTAAAATATTGGGAAAATTTTCAGAAAAATTTATATTCGAATAGTTATGTTTAAGAATCAAGTTAATAATGTTAGATTTAAGTCGAATACGAGAATGATAATGTATATGTTCGATTGGTCTTATATAGTTCTAGAAGAGATCGAATGAGAACCAGTGATAAAAAGAAAGATAAGAACCTCGAGTAAGCTTAGTGAGGCATACTATTCATGGCCTAGGTGAGTTCATTTATATGTTTTAAAATGAAATTAGGAAGACTTGCGAGTAGTCGACATTAATTTAAAATGATCTTGCATTTCTATAAGATTGCATTATGTTGAAAATGGCATTGTATTACTCTATAATACGTGATATAATACATTGCTCGACATGGCAAGATTGATGGAATACCAGGTACGAATGATTGTTTGCATAAATGATGATGCATTATGCATACAGGAGATATGGAAAATGACAAGATTAAAATTAAACAAGTTAATGTGGAACAATATATACCTAAAAATAGTATTGCCTTATATATATATATATATGTTGAGCTACTGCATGTTGTAATAAAGGTAGATTACATGGAATATGAAGTATGAATTATTTTCTGGGAAATGATGATGATCTATGTTTGCCATGACTATTTATGATGAAATATGAAATGTCTATTTATATGATTAATTATGATATTGAGTTGATGAAGAAAGAGATGCCCAAGTATTGAGTATGAGAGTCCATGGTATAGTTGGCATGCCATAGAGTCCTTAGCAACTGCACCCTCATGTTCATGTTATCAAAAAGATATTGTGACAAAATGATTGTGTCACATGCACGCTAGGGATCCACGCCCACTGTGCCCGAGTGCACTATCGAGGTGTTTCATGTTTATGGGGAGCAAAGAGCATCCCCGAGTATGTACTCATCTTTACGTTCACGTTTAACACCTCGATCTCATATAGCGTACTTTGGGCAATGATAAAGGAATCATGTCACGTAAATGAATCATGTCATGTAAATGAATCATGTTATGTATATGAAACATGTCAAGAATATGAACCATACTATGTATATGGAATAAGTCAAGTATACGAATCATGCCAGTATATGAATCATGACATGTATATGAATCATGCCAAGTATACGAATCAAGCCAAGTACATGAATTATGCCAAGTATAGGAAGTATGTCACACCTATAAGAAATATGTTATGCATATGAATCATGCCATGTATACAAATTATGTTACGTATATGAATTATGCCATGCATATGAATTATGCCATGTACACGTATCATGTTATGTATATGAATTAAGTCATGTATATGAATGAAAACATGTATATGAATCATGCAACGTATGAGAATCATGTTATGCAAATAAAATGTGTCACGTATAAGAATCATGTTATATAAATGGATCATGCCATGAATATGAATCATGTTATGTACATGTACCATGTCAAGTATATGAATCATGTCATATATGTGTATCATGTTACTTAGGTGAATTATACCATGTATGTGAATTATGTTATGTATACGAAACATATCATGTATATGAATTAATTATAATGATAGAGTATTCGAACCATGAGTAAGTTAGGAACTTATGACATGCACATGAAAATCTAGTGACTATGGAAACCTTGATAGTACTATCCTGTCTTAGGTAGAGAACTTGACATGATATCATATGATATGTATAACTCTACTTTATGTTTGTTAAATAAGATTATTGCCTCACTAAGTTCGTACTTAGCGTGTGTTATTTCACACGTAGGTTCTCCCATGTATAATGGAAATAAGGGGCTATTAAGTTGGAAAATCAAGTTACATTTGTAAGCACGGTATGTACATCTTAAATTATGGTTAATGTCTAGTGTGCAAGTACATGTATGTATGTGAGTTTTAAAGAGATTAACTATTTTGTACGCTTAAGTTTACAATGTTTTTATGCACTATTACGTATGTATGAATTTATAAAGTGGTTTACTATAAGTAGTTAAATATAGTTTAACCCTAATAGCGTAGTAATTTAAAAAAAAAGAAAGGGTCTAGGCAAGGTACATAGTTTTCTCCCTGAATTATATTTTTAATTCAACATCATATTCATAAATTTTATAAAACAATTCAGGGTCGAAACTAGCTGCTATAGACTGACGTAGTTTTTAGTTCAAAACCGAGAAGGGGTTAAACCATAAGATATAGTTTGGTAAAAAAAAGTCAAGTCAAGTTTTCCTTAACAACTCTGTAACATCTTTAGTGTATATTCGGTCTACGAGTATACGTTAAGGGTGTTACAATAGTTGTTCACCAAATATAGGAATTACATGAGATGTAATTAGCAAGTGTTGCTTACCTAAATAATTGAATTCTAGGAGTAAAGCCAAAGCTGACTTAGGATGAAATAAAATATGGATCCTTACCCACTAGAAATACTTTTAGTAAGTTTTTTCAGTTTTGAGGGTTTTTAATAGTGGGAATGTTATTACCATATAAACATGATAAAAGGTACTTATAAATCATATTTTATCGTTGTAAATTTGTTATGGCAAACTCAAACTCATTATCATTGCGATCTGTCATTGAGAAGGACAAATTGAATGGATTGAACTTCCTTGACTGGTTCGTAACTTGAAGATTGTCCTAAAGCAAGAATGGAAATTACAAGTCAGCGAAGAACCTATCCCTAAAAAGCCAGCAAATGATGCCTCCAAAGATGAATTGGAAGCCTTTGAAAAATACTCAAGTGACATGGTAGATGTCGGTGTTTGATGCTTGTGACCATGACTCCTGAGCTTCAGAAGCAACATGAGGACATGGCTCCCTATGAGATGGTTAAAAATCTCAAGGAATTATATGAGGGACAAGCTCATCAAGAGAGGCATGAGACCTCTAAGGCTTTGTTTCGATGCAAGATGATGGAGGGAACTCCGGTAGGAACTCATGTTCTCAAAATAATAGGGGATATTCAGACCATGGAAAAAATTGGGCTTCCCTCTAAGTGTTGAATTGGCTACTGAT
This sequence comes from Hibiscus mutabilis, assembly GCA_019671005.1. Taxonomy (NCBI): domain Eukaryota; kingdom Viridiplantae; phylum Streptophyta; class Magnoliopsida; order Malvales; family Malvaceae; genus Hibiscus; species Hibiscus mutabilis. The sequence continues at coordinate 39,341,206 of CM033736.1, forward strand.
GTTATCCTGCAATCATTTTTGGATAGTTTTAATCAGTTTGTTCTTAATTTCAATATGAATGAAATTAACAAATCGTTGCCCCAGTTGCTTGGTCTGTTAAGAACAGTAGAGAACAACATGAAAAAGGTTGGCTGTAAGCCCATTCTGATGGTCCGAAAGGATATCAGAAAAGGACAGCCCAACACCAAGGCAAAGCCAAAGCCCAACAAAGGAAAGGCTGCATTGCAACCCAAATGAGGAGTTGCAAAAGAAGGAAAGTGTTTCCATTGCAACAATGCTGGACATTGTAGCGACCTTTTTGAAATTCAAAAATTTTAAAGTTTCGAATATATGAGGTCGCTAAAAATGAGTAATTGGATTCCTTTTATTTGTTTTTTTGAAAAATATTTGGAAAATGGAAAATTCTTTAAAAAATTGTATTTTTGAAAAAACGGTAAAACTTGGAGTCGCCACCAGCCACTAGGGTAGGTCGGATACCATAAAACCAGAGATTCGATAAAAATGGGGTTCGAGAGTCGGTTACAGATGGGGAAGGTTTTGACACCTCACACCGCCCAAAAATTGGTACTGTAAAAAGAAAATAAATAATTACCGCTTTGTTAATATTAAACTTTCTGAATTAAAGTGATGATTAAATTAAAATTTGATTATACATTTGAGTCTATTTTAAGGGCCCCTTTATTCGAAAGTAAACAACAAGACCACCTTCACTACATTTGAAACTGGCCGCATTTACTCCCGAATAAAGAGACACCGCATTAACATAATTCAAATATCCGAATGCGAGCTTATACAACATGGCACACAAATAAGCATAAACATGGCAAATATAACTGCATGAAAAAAAGCATAATGGAAATGAATAAAATAATAAATAAACATCCTACATTAACAAAGTCATGATCAACATTATATAGGTTATGCATATTTTAAAATATTTAAAACACACAACATATGAAAAACATATATACACATAGGCAGACCAAATATTATATTATCATATACTACACAATATCTATAATATGTATATATCATATATTATATACTATTCATAAAATGCACTATATACCAAACAAAAGCTTCATAACATATACCAATCACATATACACACATTAATGTAACAAAACAAGAGAAATTAAACATATACAAAATATAAAACTAAAAATTTAGACATGCATGCATGATTAAATTTAGACAAAAAAATAATCTGGGGGTCCAAAGAGTAATTTAAAACACTGAGAAGGGTTAAACTAAAAGCTTTCAAAAAATAAGGACTAAATGGGTCATTAACCCTTTAAAAACAAATTAAATTAAAATCCATGACTTAATTAACTGCGGGTGAAAATTAGAGGGGCCTAGGGTGTAATTTCTACAGATGAAAACCCTAAAAAACCTTAAAAGGATGGAAGGACCAAAGGGGGAATAAACTATTTTTTAAAATTGATCCGGTTTTAATTTGGGATGGAATTGAAAGTTTTAAAAAGGTTTCGAGGACTTGGGTTGAGATTTAAAAAAACAGAAACCCCTCCACGTGTAAATAAGACAACACGGAGGGTTTTATTTTGTAATAAAACCGTTTTAAGAAATGAGGCCGGTATAAAACGAACTTTTTTAAAAAAAAAAACCTTTAACCATTTAAAAATGTTTAACCATTTCCGAAAATCCCCCAAAGCCTCTCAGCCTAAGGATGAACATTGTCGTGGTGTTCATCCAGACCGCCACGAAACCCAGAAAATGGTCGTTCCACCACCAAGCCGGCCATCGTGAAACCCTTCTGGCCGTCGTACGTCGACACCGAAAGTCTAAACTTAGCCTCCCATAAACCTCTCTTGACCTTCCTAAACACGAATTCGAAACCAGATTTCAAAGATCTAGCCCCTACACTCCTAGATCTAGGTTTTAAACTTCTGGAAACGAAAAGCCTCACCCCCCAAACGTTGTTCACGCTTACCGCCGAAGGCCTAGGGATTATCACCGACAAGAAAATGAAAGGATTTCGAAGCACTACCGTCTCACCTTTTTGGCCGAAGGCAGGGGGTTTGTTGCCGGCGTAGAGACACGACTAAGAACCGACGACTCAAACACAAAGGTAAAAAAATTCTCTTAGATCTATGGGTTTTTTATGCCATGCAAGTGTAGAAAAGGAAAATACCTCTGAAAGGTTCTCGTTTTTTTTGTATTTCCGTTTCGAACTGAAGTTACAATATGTTGGGGGTTTCAGTCTTTATAATCGAAAGATTACATTTGAAATAAAAACAAATAATCCTTGCTAACTTGTTCTGAAGTTCACTGATATCTTCTGTAAACTTGTTATTTTTAGTTCATTTTTTTTATTTTTGTTGCTATTGTTCGTTCTTTTTGTTGCATGGTGCACGTGGTCGCTTGGTGAGGAGGAGAGGACCAATGCAAAAGTTGTCCGTGGCAGACGAAGCGTCAAAGGGCTGAAGAGTAGCGCGTGAAGATCTGAAGGGTTACGCGTACAACGCAAGCGCGCGTGAGGGAGCAGGAAAGCCGCGCATGAGCACGTGATGACTCTAGAAGCTTCTCAGCTCTAATCTGGACCATTCGTATGAGATCATGATCCAACGTTTGATATGAAGCGGCGCGGGGTAGATGACATAACCTTGATTAGGGTTTCTTTTCGTTGCATCTAGACCGTCAGATCTGCTTTGGCTGCGCAAAGAAGAAAACAACATTATATTAGGGTTTTTTATGATATTTGGGCCCCGAGTGGGCTGCATGTAATCGGTTATATTATTTTTTGTGTTTTGTATGTAAATGGACTATGAACTAATAACTTGGGCTTTTATTTTAAATTTGTTTTTTTTTGTTTTTGGTTTAATTATATAATAACATAATATAATATATTATAATAATAATATAATATTATAATAAGAAATAAAATAAGAACCTAATAATAGTTTTTTGTGTTTTTTTTCTAAATTAAAATAAAATAGGACATAAAACAAAACCTAAACAAATAAGTATTATATATATAATAACTTGGAACAAAAAAATATAAAAGCGGGTTGACCTCCAGATAAAAATAGTGATTACAGTTGCCCCTCTTTTGCTTATCCTTGTAAAACAAGAATAAAGCAAAGACCATAAGCATTAATTTTATCCGACTTTCCTGTTTGAAGATTCCGAGCCACAAGTCCTTCCTATATAAAATCGTTCACCCTTCCTCTTCCCGAAATTTTAGAACTTCAAATTCTTCCCAAATTTGTTTGAAGAAACGAAACCCCTAAAGTGATGCCCTAATCCCCGCTCGCCTTGGCACCAAATGATATCTCGCTTTGAGTCTTCTAAAATGCCCTCGATCTTCATCGTCTTGGCATGGGGTAATATCTTGCCTTGAGAACCTCGGAAAATGATATCTTGCTTTCTGGTCGCCTTGACACCAAATGATATCTCTCTTTGAGTCTTCTGGAATGCCCTCGATCTTCATCGTCTTGGCATGGGGTAATACCTTGCCTTGAGGACCCTGAAAAATGATGTCTTACTTTCTGGTCTCCTTGACACCAAATGATGTCTCGCTTTGAGTCTCCTGGATTGCCCTCGATCTTCATCGCCTTGGCATGGGGTGATACCTCGTCTTGAGGACCCCCAAAAACTGATGTCTTGCTTTCTTGTCACCTTGACACCAAATATCTCGCTTTGAGTCTTCTAGGATGCCCTCGATCTTTATCACCTTGGCATGGGGTAATACCTCACCTTGAAGACCCTGAAAAATGATGTCTTACTTTCTAGTCTCCTTGACACCAAATGATTTTTGGGGGTACGAGGTCAAAAATACTGTAACAATATACTATAGTTGTAACATAGAAAGCAATCAGACAATAAGATCAAAGAAAAAAAGTACCCCCTCCGTCCTAATAAAGTTGTCACTTTTGTGTTTTAAAATTGTACCACTCAAATGGTCACTTTGAAAAACTCAACAACTTTTATAACACATATTTACTTTTCTAGCCCTTTTTAGTTTTCTAATAAAAATAAAACTTAACTTTCTAAGGACAAACTTGTGATTTAAATTATTTTACATCACACAACTCATATAAACTCTTTCTTCCTAAAACTCCGTGAAAAGTCAACATATGACAAGAATAATGGGACGGAGGGAGTAAAAAAATATCAGATAAGTTAAGGTAACCTAAGAGTCTTGAAACCATATTAAGATAATGGGTAGAGCCGTCTCGGACATTTCAGGGCCCTGAGCAAAAACTTAACAATGAGCCCCTATTAAACGAAATCATATTCCATTGCATTGAACAATTAATTTAATATTTCATTAATAAATCATTATTTTCATTGTTTTGTTTAGAAATCACCTTAAATACAACTGAAAATCTAGAACAATAAGAGGCATCCACTAACTTATAAAATTATCACTTGAGAAATTCTTAAAGTTGTAAAAGTAGGTGTGGACCCTGAACGGTTACTCATGGTTCTCCCATCTGAGACGGCCCTAATAACGGGCAGCATTATCTTTTGAGTAAACATCTAAAGAGCAAACTTTTGAGTTTCGATCTAAAAATTAAACTTTTGAGTTTCCATCTAAAATCATCCACGAAATTAATGCTCCATAGAAGAAACCATCGCCATGTAAGAAACCCTCACCATAGAAGAATTTAATAATACTCCACCAACACTTGTTACTGTAGACTGCTTATAAGAATGAATTTGAGGACCCAATTTAAAGTAAGTCCCTTTTATTCTCTAAATTTCTTCTAAGATATTTTAGTTGACATCTTAAAATTTTAATAAATAATTTATTATGTATTTTGTTTGTAATCAAAATTGTACTTGAGTTTGACATTTTGAGTTATATGCTAATTGTTATAGTTTAACTGATATTTTTATTTTATAATTGTAGAATGAAAAGAAATTGTGGGAATACCTTGTTTAAGTACTTTTCACCAAAACAAACTTCACAAGAAGAATTAACTCCTTTACAAGAAAAATGAACTGGTGATTTAGATACTAAAGGAGAATTAAATACAATTCCTACATCACAACTTGAACCTGTACATAAACCATCTAAATATGAAAGAGTTGATTTACTCTCTCTCTGCTAACCCTGGACTTAGAAAAAATCTCTCTCTCTGCTAACCTTGGACTAAGAAAAAGAATTTCAGAATATCATCCAAGTGACCAAGAAGAAATTAGGAGATATTATTTTGTTAAAAAGCTCTTTCATCCTCGCAAACATGAATTTCCTCAAAAATAGTTTGAAAAGACAAAGAGTCGTTTCAATCCTAAATAGAGTGACTCTTATGGAAATTGGCTAGAATATAGCATAAATAAGGATGCTACATATTGTGTAGGTTGTTACATATTCAAAACTGAAGTAACCAACAAGGAAGTGGTGATATTTTTACGACAGTTGGATGGTCATCTTGGAACAAAAGAGAATGATTAGATATACATGTTAGTGATTGTAATAGTATTCATAATCAAGCAATGTCTATGTTTGAGTTTTTTGTTTAAAAAAAAAAAGAGCAATTCATTAATGGACTTTTGAATAAAAAAAATTGATCAGGAGAAATCAGATTATATGACTCGCTTATATGCAACAGTTGATTGGATAAGATGGATTTTATGAACATGTTTGGCATTTTGAGGGCACGATACTCTAGGCTTTAGAAATACAGGAAATTGTATTAAACTTATAAAATTTCTCTCTGACAATAATGAAGACATTGATCAAGTTATCCTTGAAAATGCTTCTAAGAGATTGCAATTGGTGTCTCTTGAGATACAAAAAAATATGATGTATGCTTGTGTTGTACTAACAACTAAGTAGATCATAAAAGATATCATATATGATATATTTGGAATTTTAGTTGACGATTCTCGTGACGTCTCATATAAAGAGCAAATGGTTGCAGTTTTGTTATATTTTAATTCAAAATACTTGTTTTTGTGAGAGGTTTCTTGGTATTGCTCATGTTACTGATACCACAACTTTGACTTTAAAGGGCACAGTTGAATTTTTGCTCTCTGAACATAGCTTGGCAATGTCAAGGATTCGTGGGAAATGGTATGATGGAGCTAGCAATATGCAGGGTGAATCCAATGGCCTTAAAACCTTGATTTTGAAGGAGAACCAATGTGTATTTTTAATTCACTGCTTCGCACACTAGCTTGAACTCTTCTTCTTGTTGTTGCATCAAAATAAGTTGAGACTGCTACATTTTTCACTATGATGTCTTGTGTGGTAAACATTTTGGAAGCTTCTTGTAAGCATCACGACATACTTCGTGTAATAAGAGCTGATGAAGTCGGACAAAGCATAAAAAGTGGTGCATTTAAAAAAATTTAAGGGTTAAACTAAAAAACAAGTCTCTAATGACCTGCTGACACATGTTGGAGTTCTTATTTAATGGTCATGTTTTCATTTGTCATTGATACTCTTGAATTCATTGATGACGAAAGGTTGGAAGTTGAGAATAGAGGGGACACACACATTATGTAGACAATGTTGCTATCGTTTGAGTTTGTTTTCCTGTTGTACTTGATTTCACTTTGTTAGTGAGGAAAGGCTTGTTTGATTCCAAAAAAACCCATTCTCTGCTTTTTGATAAGGAGAAATTTCTCAAATTGATTCGATTATATCCAGTGAGTTTTCCAAAAGTGATACTGAAACACTTGAGCTTTAACTTAGGAATTAAATTGTTGATGTGCGTGCAAAGAAGGAATTTTGTGAACTAAAGAGTTTATCCGAGTTATCTTGCATGCTGGTTGAAAAGGAGAAGAATGTTGTTTATCCTTTAGTTTATTTACTTTTAAAGTTGGCCTTAATCTTACCCGTTGCAAGTGTTGAGCGAGTCTTTTCTTCTATGAATTACATCAAAAATAAATTGAGCAATAGAATAGGTGATTAATGGATTAATGATTGTTTGGTTACATTTATAGAAGATGATATGTTTGAAAATGTCACTGATGAAGATGTAAGCATTTTTTTCAAGAGATGAAACCTCATTGAGGCCAACTATAATATTTTTTATCCAGTTTTGATAAATTACAATTAATATAAAATTGCTCTTGAGGTTTTATTTCAAACTATTTGATTTTTTGTGTGTCAATAACATAATCTTAAGTTGACCCCATTATATGAAAGTCCTAACTCCATCATAGCGGGTATTGCAGAACCCCCTACCAATTTCCTCGATATTCTAGGTCTCCTATGCTTGCATTGACGAAGACTTCTCTCAAATTGGTGGGGATTACTAAGTATGGGTTCCTTTTTCCTCGTATTCTTTTAGGGTAAACTACCTATTTGGTACCTCATTTATTCTCATGTTTTTGTTTGTCACCCATTTGTTATTTTGGCAAAATAATACCTAATGTCGCATTTTGTTTCTATTTTGATACCACATCGTTAAAAATTAATGGTAAAGTTGATGTGACAGCTTTTATAAGGAGAAAGAAAATAAAAAAGTAAGAGTAATAAATGTCAAGTAAGCTTTGTCGTTAATTTTTAATGGTGGAGCTACAAAAATAGAAACAAAACATAACGTTAGGTACCATTTTTCTAAAAAAATAGTTGGGTGACCAAAACAGAAAAATGGGAATAGGATGGGTACCAAATAGATAGTTACCCTATTTTTTATTGTGTGATAGTATCTCTCGTGCCTTTTTTTGCGCATGGGGCATAGGGCTTCTGGCAAAGAATGAGGATTTGAGGAGATATTCTTTTTGTAAGAGTATTTGAGGAGTAGGTTCGCTCGGCAAGGGTCCTTGATACATTGCCTGCGCGAGGGTTTCATTAACCATTGAAGCCTCGAATTTGAGAGATGGGTCGTGCCATTTACGCCTTCCCTTCTTTTGTCGACCAATATGTTCTCCATTGGTAACCCTCATTGCAATGTGTATCATGAACAAGGCCATGGTATTCACTTCATATTCTTTCTTTCTAAATCACTTTTATAGGCATGTCGTGGATCCTCACCCATTTATTGGATTAATAAAAATGAGTGCAAAATAAAGAAAGAAAAATGAAAAGATATTCGGCGAGCATTAACCTGAATTCTACCAAAGTCTTGTGATAAGTACTGTAGGAGGAAGGGAGGGTTTTCGAGCACTCTTGAAAATGGGAAAGAATGCAACAGTGGGAAACTGGCTACAAACTTCTAGGTTAATTTAATTTTCGAAATTCTCTAGATTATTTCGAAAATTAACTCTCTTCGGGGATTCTTTTTTCTGAATAGGTAGAATACTCTCTAAATTGAGAGGGGCACCTTCCAACGTTATTCCGAGCTGGCTAATAAAGTCGAATTTTTGCGCAAAAGACAAAAAAGATTGTATGAGTGAAAGTGGGATGTTTAAAACTCAAAAAAATGGTCATAGTTTGGGCCTTTTTAAGACCAGATAAGCAGTCTTTCTTTCGCTTTCACTCATAGACCACCCACTTATTTCCCCTGCGATTGTAGGATGGAATAAAAGTGCAGAGCATACCGAATTCGAAATAAATCACTTACTGGCGGCAACTCCAATCCCTAATTCACTTTCATTGCAAATCCCTAACTTCTCTAAATTTGCCATTTCTTATCCTGAAGCCATGACCCAATGGTAATTTTTAGAGGATAAAGAGAGCTTTTTCTTGTTTCTGACGGAAGAGGTTCATTTTTATATCATAAAAGTTGTACGAAATAGGGGTATTTTGCGGTCGTTTAATCGTACCGTTTAGACTAAATGATCAGAAAATCGTTATAAGATTATTAAGTTTTGCTAACTGTTAAAAAATAATTAACCACTAGATTTTTTAACGGTTAACCATTATAGAGGTTGATCGTTTCTTAATTGTTCGGTTAAATGTTAACCTATAACTTATTACAATTTGTTTTCAAATGTTCACTACTTTTTTTAGAATAATGAAACTGTATCTTGGATAAATATTATATTAAAATTATAAAAAAATATTCAAACAGAGATATTTTATTTTTCTTTAAAAAATATATGTATAAATAATATAATAACGGTTAATCTATAGGTTAATCATCAATCATTATTTTTAGCAGTTCCGTTAACTAAAAATATTTAGCTTTAACAGTTAAATTAATTGACCTGTGAAATTAACGGTTATATCAATTAACTGTTTATTCTGCACACCCCTTATGCCAAGTGTTCGAGGTGATTGTTGGAGTGGTTCAGTCACACTCCGAGTAGTATGAGTTGTTGAGTTGGTGATTCACATCCTCGAAGGGGCATAGAACTACTTGAATAAGAAACAAGCACAAGTGGTCTTTTGTACTTTAGAGTGTTGTCTAAAGATGCTTCATTTCTTCTTTCTTCCCTTGGAGTATTTGTAGGTATGGTCTGGTGTATATCTTTATTTTTTATTTATTGTAAATACTAAAAGTAATTAAATTACTTGGTGCATTCGAAAATGCTAAAATCCATATATTTTTTTTGAAAGGCTAAAAATCCATATGTTTTCACCATTTGAGTACCCTACTTTTCTGCTCAATCAAACATTAATTTCCTCTTTCTCACTGAAATTCATGAGTCAAGAGTTTCCCTAAAAATTTCGAACTAAAACCATGCCTGTCCATACAAACAATAAATGTCAACAAATTTCTTCTTATAAATATCGATAAAAATTCTTCATCACAACCGTTTAATTTTTTAAAATTCTGGTTAAAAGAGCTCAAAAACTCTGTTCTTCAATTGTTTTTTCTTAAAAAAAACTTCTATTTATGGGGACGTTGCTGCTAAACAAGATAAAGCAACAAGCTTCTTGTTTTCTTCAAGAAAAATACAGAAATGCAAGGATTGCCTTCACTGATGTTACTGCTGCGGAATTGTAAGTCCTTTTCGTATACGTACGTGTGTGTAAGTGTATCAATAATCTGGTGAAAGAAATAATACAAAACTGAGTGTTGATTTTATGAACATGTTAATGAAGATTGACTGAAGATGCAACAAACAATGATCCATGGGGGCCTGATGCTATAACAATGTCTAAGATATCCGAGGCCTCATTTAACATGAATGATTATTGGAGGATTGTTCAGATTATACACAAAAGGTGATGAATCCAAATCTTTTTCTTTTTTGAAAATGTAAAACAAACCCATTGTTTCTCTCCTTATAAATACCTAAACCTAGCGCAATAATGGTTTGGTTTGGTTTGGTTTAGATAAGTTGGAATTTATATGATAACATGTGAAATAGTTGCAACCGCACATGACCCTCGAAAAAAAAACAAGGCACCAAAATGAGTTTTCTAATAATATATATATGGGTAAGGATCCACTTACACACAATGTAAAACTCATATTTTTACACGTTTTTGGATCGTTGGATGGATAAAACAGATGGTTGTGATTAACAGTAAGATATGTGAAGATTATTACTTGGGAAAAAAGTAAGGAGTACTCAGCCACCCGTTTCACACATCTAATAATTCAAAAAAAGTATAAAACTATGAGTTTTACATTCTGTGTAAGTGGATCCTTCCCCCCCCGCCACATATATATATAACATATTCTCAGAAAATGAGAGTTATTTTTTTGAAGGAGTTGATATTGAAAGTGTTGTAGATGATTTTTCTTCAAAACATGCAAGAAGAAAAAAATTTAAGTGAAAATGTTAGATTTTTAGATATTTGTAAGTCATTTTTATGTTGCTCAAGAGAGTAATCAACATCTAATCCTAACTAGAGGGGAGAAAGGGAACTTTAGGGAAGAAAATGGGTGCTCCTAGTAGATCTAGAACCTATGACCTAAGAGAATACAAGTGAATAAAAATGAGCAGCTTGGCCAACCGGCACAATGTGTTTGTTCATTTTTTTTGTATTAAGGGAATTTTATTTAAAAAAATACCTCTTTCATATTATAAATTAAGTGTTCTATTTTAATAAATTGCACAATGTCCTTTAAATCTTTGAACTGGCCCTGATAATTAATATGTTGTAGGTTGGGTCGCATAGATTGGAAGCATTGGAGACAATCTTACAAAACATTGGTACTCCTTGAATTCTTACTAACTCATGGTCCGACAACTTTTGCTGAAGAATTTATATCTGATTCTGAGGTTATCGAAGAGCTTGGAACATTTACACACGTTGATGCAAATGGGTACGTAATCTTTGTTTTTTTTTTCTTTTTGAATTTATATTTAGTACAAGCCTATCATAAAATCTGATTGTTTCACATCACTGTTAGGTTTGATTGGGGTCTAAACATGCAGAAAAGATCAGATAAAGTCCTAGAACTACTCCAAGGAGGCGACACATTACGACAGGCAAGATTAAGAGCCCTGAAAACATCAAAAGAAATCAAAGGGTTTGGGAATTCAGCAACAACTTCTCCATCATCGTCGTCACGTTCTTCATCGGATTCATCAAGAGCTTCGAATTCGTCGTTTGGCTCATTCTTCACATGGGCTTCGACACCCCATGATAGCATACACGATCACCATCATCTTATGGACAACTTAGAAACCCCAATATTGGTTAAGAGTGAAGAGGAGTCTTTTTTTGAGGACAAAGCCCTTCAATTTCCCTCATCAGAAGATGAGCATTTCAAATGTTTGCACCTCTGGGATTGTCCACCGATCCCTGAAAAAGGGTCTTTGTTGGAATCTGATTATCAAAGCCCAAAAGCATCAGATGGTGTCGTCACTGATATCTGCTCCAAACTTAGAATCAGTCCTTCAAAAGGTGATGCTGCAAATGGTATCAAAAACAAATTTGGTCGCCAGTTTTCACTGAGATTTTGATTCATATATGTTAAACGAAGCATATATGCTTATTTAAATTATAGTACAATTTTGTTGTATAAGTTTTTTAATTTGTATGTAACAAATATGGTTATCACAGTGCCTTGAATCAGTTTGCAAGGGAGAATTAGTGGATTAGATTTGTATGCCTAAAGAAATAGCAAAGTTAACAATTAAAAAAAGCACTGCCATTATATTTTTTGTTCTCGTAATGGCACCAACAATTTGGAAATTTATAATATATATAATTATTTAGGGTAAATTACTTGTATATTCGCTAAATTGTTTAACTATAAAAATTGATATCATTTCAACTATACTGACGTGGCAGTACACGTGTGATGATGACATTGCAGACGGGCTAAAATTTTTTTTAACTAGCTTCGAGGGCATAATTAATTTTTTTTGCTGAGTTCAAGGGCATAATTGATTTTAATTGAAAGTTCGAAAACTTATTTTGTAAACACCTATTTTGCCGGGCCAAACCCTAAACCCTAAACAAGTTAGATCCATTCAAATAAAATCCATTTTAAATCCAATCCAAATTACGCCAGTCCAATTACACCCAAAATAGCCCAAACCCGTTTTTAAACCCAATAACCATAAACCAAACCCAATACCTAATATTACAAATTACTAAATTAACCCTAATATCCTAAACTAACCTAAACTAAACCCTAGCTGCCTAAACCCTAGCCGCCCTCGCCACCGAGCCGCAAGCTGTTGCAGTCGAGTCGCACCATCACCGCCCATTATCTCTGCTGCCACCGCCCAAACATGCCTCATCACCCCTAACATGGCAACTCCAAACCGATTCCTCTCCCCTATATTTTGACCACCTGCAAAAACGAGAAGGGAGGAGAAAAATTTTAGAGATTCAGAAATAAAAAAAAAGGGGGAGATTCCGAAAAAAAGAGAGAACATATTCAAATATGTAAAAGGAGATTTTGGTTCGAATTTATAATAATAAAAAAGAGAGGATTCAAAATAAATACCCCACGCTTCATCATTATTTGAATGAAAAAAGGCACCCAAAATACATAAAAAGATAAAATAATATATACCTTGATATTTTTCATCTCAGATCTGCGCTTTTAAGGGCTTCTGTGTGAAAATCCGAGGTTAGATTCGAATCTGGGACATCGAAAAGTGTCGGAAAGAAGGGAACCTTCGCCTTTCCGACCGCAGACGATAGCAGCGACCACCGCCGGCGACCAGCGATCCACGGCGACGCGGTAGACAGCAACCACTCCCACGGGCCGGAGAGGGGAGAGCATCTTAGAGGGAATTTTATTTTTTTTAAATCTGCAGGAAATGATTTTTTGGTAAAATTGGCTATTTAAAGGCCAATCAAAACGGTGTCGTTTTAGTGCTCTTGACGCACGTTCAAACCCAACTCGACCTTGGGGGATCCGCGCGTTTTCGGCTGATGGGGAAATTGCGCTTTCGGCCATTCCGCCTTTATGCTCTTTACATTTTCGCCTTTTAATTTATGATTCCTTGCAATTTCGTCCTCTTTTCAGTTCTTCTCAGGTTTCATTTCTTTTAATTTAGTCACTTTTATTATCGTATTCATATTTATATTGCTATTTTGTATATATATTTTAATACGTATATAATAGTATCTATATAATATATTTATACGTATAATATATATGTAGTATATCATATGTATAGATTATTACAATATATACTTATGCGCATATGTATATGTATGTAGTATATTTATGTATATAATATATATAATATACATAGCATATTATTATGTGTATTTAATATGCGTATAGTACTATATGATATAAAGTGTATTTACATGCATACATATATCTAATATGTATATCTATAATATTTATATGATATGTATATTATATGTTTATTATCACTTATTATGACGTATATATATATTGTTTTCTTATTATATATTATATATTTATAATCTAACATATATATATATCTGTATGTATACATCTTGTACATTTGTTTTAATCAACTTTTAAATTTAAACCTTTTATTAGGAATTCTCTTGAAAATCGTGCCTCGAATGTAAGTGGTGCCGCTTTCCGTTAATCTCTATTATAAAATACAATTCTAAATTAATTCTCAAAATAGATTCCCTTCATTCGAGAATCTAACGGAAATTATGCCCCGGGTGTAGGGGTGTAAATTCCTTTCATGCACAGAAATATTCTTTTAAAATATATTAAGAGATCACAAATTTTAAATTAAATCTGAATTCTTAATTTCCTTCGTTTAGACAATACGTAATCGACCAGGTACCACTTTTGGGCGTTGTGGGGGTGCTCACCCTTCCTCACACGTAACTAACCCCGAACCTATTTTTATGGTTTCGCAAACCAAAACTCGTTGTTTTAATAAAAATGACAAAAATAGGTTTTATTAAAATAATCGAGTTTTCAGGTGATCCAATCTCACCTAAATCAAAAATGATTGGTGGCGACTCCATTCAAAACCAAATTTTTGTAAGAACGCGTCAAGCGCCATCGCAGGGCGAGACCGTTGTTACATCTTGGTGACTCCGCTGGGAACCTTTTTTTTAGAGTTGAGCCACCGGTTGATTATTTTTTGTCTTAACGAGTGGAAACTATAAATTTAGTTTAATTTATTGTGTGACCCCGTTTCCTGTTAATTTTTTTACAAAAAAGGTTTTTTAAAATTTTTCCCTGATTTTTTGCATATCATGAGCACTGCACCCGAGTTCCGTCCCTTTTAAGTGGGAGTGGGAGTGTGAAGCTACGCCTTGTGAGGTATCTCCTTCGTGCATGATAGTGGATCACTTTCGGGATACATTTGTACCTTTGTCTTCGTGAGATATTCATCATTGTGCAGACCTAGGGAAATGTATCCTCCCGAATCGATGTCCTAGCGACAGTTCGGGCACCGTTACTTTAGAACCTAAACCACATGTAGTGAACCATAACAACCTACCTTGTTTAGAACTATACGAACCTCTGCCCGTTTAAAGAGTCACCCGATAGGTGCATGGTACAGAGAGTTAGGGGGTTTCTTTAATTTCTTTCGATTATGCTCTTTAATTTCAGCATCATTTATTTTCTCGCAATAAAGCATATACTAGGTATCATGCCGATATATTTTATGCGGGTAGAAAAGCATGTTCGTGTAGGATCCATTTTTTGTTTAAATTGTGAGGGTAGAAAGCATGTTGGGGTAGGATTGCTTTTATTCGAATGAGGCATGTTAACCAGAAGGTTCTATACCTTTTAATTTTCGCGATACATTATCATTATTGATTATTCTATTCGTTCTAACCTATTTTTATTTCTTGCATCGCATTAGCATCTCATTTTGCATGCATTTGCATAACGTCATATTGCATAATCATTTATTGTTCGAGCTTCTGATTCTGAGAGAACTACGAAAAGTGATTTTAGGGCTTCCGAGTCAGCTTGGTTTTTCACTCGAAACAAGGCTAAAGAAATGGATGGCCGTTTGGAAAAGGTTGAAAAAACGTGCGAAGATATAAAGAATGACATTGAGCAAAACCTGGAAAAAGCTCAACAAGCAACTCGCGACCTTATCTCACAATCACGGGAGGATTTACTGGCCGAGATAGTTGCGATGTTTTCATATAAGGATCCTGAAAAGGGAAAATGATTGGTCATAGACCCTGATGCTCTACGAAAATCTGAGAATCCTTGCGACAAGACACCTCTACAAGCGTTGACTTCAGTTGGAAAACAACAAGATATTCAGGCTGGATCTTCATCAGACAGAGGAACTAAAGAGCGCTCTGTCCCAAATCCAAACGAAGTAGGTAAGCCAAAGATCGAACTACCCAAGTAGCTTGAAGTTTGGTTTCAGCAGCTCGAGGAAAAATTTAAAGTTGTAGAAGGGGCAAATGCAATCCGTAAAATGAACGCAAGTGAATTAAGCTTGGTCTCTAATCTGGTGTTACCTTCAAAGTTCAAAATGCCAGTTTGAAAATTTCGATGGAACAAGCTCTCCACGTGCTCACCTCACCATGTTCTGCCGAAAGATGATGGGGCATGTTGGTAGTAACAAGCTTTTAATTTATTGCTTTCAAGACAATTTTAAAGGGTCTGCTGCCAGGTGGTACAACCAGCTTAGTCGGGACAAGATACAATCATGGAAGGATCTGGCTAAAGCCTTCATAGAGAAGTACAAACATATAATAGAGGTTGACCCAGACCGTTTAACATTGCAAAACATGAAGAAGAGGCCCAACGAGAGCTTTAGGCAGTATGTGCAAAGGTGGAGGGATGTTGCGATGCAAGTACAACTGCCTCTACTTGAAAGGGAGATAATGCCTACTTTTGTTAGAACCCTAGAAGATCCATTCCTGAAGTATATGATGGGAAATGCAACCAAGAATTTTGAAGACTTTGTGATATCAGGTGAGGTCATTGAAGAAGCCATCAGACAAAGGAAAATCATAGATCCTAACAGTGCAATTATCAGAGAAGAAAGTGGATCGAAGTTCATATGGCGGGATCTTATCCATCTAGCCAGTTTTGGTCCCCATGCCAATCAAACTATTCATACTCACATCGACCCACTTCTCAGAAAGTTGTCCATCCAATCCCGATAACTTATACAAAGTTGCTTCCGATGCTTGTTGAAAAAAACTTGTTAGCCCCGATTCTGTCTAAACCAAAAGAGTCCCCTTACCCAGATGGATATGATGTTAATGATGTGTGTGATTATCATCTAGGAAGCACGGGCCACACTATCAAAAATTTTGGAGCTCTAAAAAGCGAGGTACAAAATCTGATTGAAAATGGCACTTTGAAATTCAACAATGGAGTTCATGAGATGAACTGACGAGGGGATAGTGTTGGATCTGCCCAGAATTTAGACAACCTTTTAGGACACCTTTGTATCTTAAATCTCCTTTTGAGTAATGCATGAAACAAACCTGTTGCCTAAGCCCGAAGGCAGAAAGAGAATCTTTTGTAAGGGTGTACATATGTTTTCAATAAATGATGCATTTTACAAATATTTCCACAAAATTTTTCATACATTTATCATGAATCTTTTGCACATGCATACATGTATATATTTTTTCAGGAGCGGCATTGATTCTAATCATACGGTTGATTCCGAGCAACTATGTGTCTAGAGGAAATTGAAAAGTGTGAAGATGAAGGGGCATGTAACCTATCTTCTGATCTACTTAGGCCAACAGAAGGATAACTGAGTGTGCTAGGGAGCGATGGAAAGGTCCTAAACACAAATTTTGAGTGAACATTTCCTCTCAAGCATTGTTGTCTAAGATTTTTGAATATCATGATGACTCCAAACATCTATCCAACTGAAGACAACCCTTCTCCGAAGATATCTGTGCATGAGATGTTATCTGGAAGAGGAAACCTAGTCAAACAAATCATATTTAGCGATGATATCAGCGTTTCGCGGCTCAATCAAGTGTTGAACAAAAAGTTAGATCAAATCATCAAGGCTAGCAAATTTCCTTGATGAGACCCAGAACCCGAAAAATCTCTAGACAAGGGATAATCAGAAAAAAAAGGCCAACGCAATATCACATTCTCTTAGACCATGTTGGTTTTCAACTGATGATCTACAGGAACTTGTTCACATGAGCATCATTGCCATATCTGTAGTCGTTCCAATTTACCATGCTCATCTCAGTTGGGGCAACTCATGAAGGTTGGTGATGCTTCAGACATCTTCGAGTTATGATTGATTCTAAAACCACTATCGTCTATCCACTTCCTAGATTGAAGAAGTGCCAGCAACTTCTTAATCTTCTGTTGAAAAAATAAAAAGAGAAAAGTAGAGCCTTCATGAGAAAAGCGACTGCAAATTTTATCCTTACTCAAAAGAGATTTGGAGGATTCCTCATCTGCAAAACCGAAACAGACGCAAATGTTCGGTTAGAGTACAAGTTTGCTTAAGCTGCAAAGGTCCAAACTAGAAGGAAAAGGAAATGAACTCTAGGGTGAAAACCCAAAAACGGGCAGTCTAGAGTGATCCAGAAAGAAAGTGAAGATAATAAAGCAATGTATATAAGCAAGTTCAAATCAAGCATTGCAGAAATAGCATTTCGTTCATAATTGCAAGCTCTGGCCTACATTGTACATCTCCAAGGACCATTTTAATCAAACTTGGATATCTGAATTGAAGACGTTTGTCTTCAGATTACATCCTGCCTTATGGAGTTATCCTTTCTTCAAAGATTTGAAACTTCTAATGCTTGATCGAGATCAGAAAAGATGGCAAAATAGAATAGGGGAGTTCGTGAGTCAAAGAGAGCCACCCAAATTGGTTAGAAATTAGGCACGCGGGAAACGTCCTTCTCGAAAGCCTGATAGCCTAGAAGGCAGCTTACATGTTTAAGCACTGACACAACGTTCGAGGTCTTCTAGACACAGACTACGCTAGGGATGACCCTCGGCAAGTGGATTCAAAGACGCCCCTGCACAAAATATATGGGGCCCCTATTTTTCGAAAATCATATTTTTGAAAGAATAAATACTATTTGCTCATTCATATAATCATCTTGCATGATTGAGAAACAAAAGATTTATTGTATTACTCTTCATAGAGATTTAAAGTACAGGGACCTGAGGCAAGTGTCTGCTCAGAATAAAAGCTTGAAGCCTTCGGAGGCATTCAAAAAATATATGAGCACAAGAATAGATGAGGTATCTGAGCTCCAATCAATGATCTCCCTCGAGAAGAAGAAGATGACATCAAGGTCATTCAGCTTAAAAGCTCAAGTTTCGAGGACAATGAAATTTGGGGGGCAAACTTTGTTGGGGCAAATTTTGAAGAAAAATGAAATCAAAAAATTAAGCTGAGCCAGAAGAAGAGGACTTTTGCAAGTATTCCATGCATCTTCATTCGTCATGAGGGCATACATGGAAGCATATGCATCATTGCATCATCAAACACGTTCATACATCATGGTATCTAGTTTGTGATAAAACATTCATAACTTGATGATTTCGACAAGAATTTCATGCATCTTTGTATCATCACAAAAGCATCCACATGCATGTCATCTTCATAAATACATTATCGGAAAATAACCTCTCAAAGGGGTTTCTTAACTCCGTCCTTCCATAAGGACATTTTCCTCAAAACAGGTGTTTCTTAACTCTGTCCTTCTATAAGGACATTTTCCTCAAAAACAGAAGTTTCTTAATTTCGTCCTTTCATAGGGATACTTTTGTTCAAATCAGAATTTCTTAATTCTGTCCTTCCTCAAGGACACTTTTTCAAAACATGAGTTTCTTAACTCCATCGTTTCATAAGGATACTTTTTTTCTCAAAAATAAGAGTTTTTTAATTCCATACTTTCTTAAGGACGTTTTTCTCAAAACGAGAATTTCTTAATTCCATCCTTTCTTAAGGACGTTTTTCTCAAAACAAAAAATTCTTAATTTTTTCCTTCTTCAAGGACACTTTTTCTCAAATAGGAATTTCTTAACTCTATCCTTTCATAAGGATACTTCTGTTCAAAACCAGAATTTCTTAATTCTATCCTTTTTTAAGGATACTTTTTCAAAATAGGAATTTTCTTAATTCCATCCTTCATAAGGACGTTTTCCTTAAAAATAGGAATTTTCTTAATTCTATCCTTTATAAGGACGTTTTCCTTAAAAACAAGCTTGGCATCCTCAAACAAGAAGGAACAAATCATCATCGTCAACAAATTCCAACATCCTTGAAACAAGAAGTGGGGAAAGTATTGTCTGGCGTCTTCAGCCAAGAGGGAACAAATAGAAGATTGAACATCCTCAACAAGAAGGTGTGGACCAACCAGCCAAACATTCAAATCAAACCTTACAGTCTCATTATGAAGTAGTTAATTTATAACTCATTTTGACCAGACACTCTTTTTAACTTTTGCAGGTCCTATCTCACCCGTAACATGGTGTAGCAGATCAACTAATCTTTTATAGATCCTGTCTCTCCAACAAATGGTGGAACAGATCAAACACAACAACAAATTCATCTCCCCAAAGTTACAACAAAATGGATACAACAAAAAATTTCATCTCCCTGAAGTTGCAGTGGAATGGACATCTCAACTGTCTCATCTCTCTAAAGTTGCAGTGGAACGAGCACCTCAACAATTTCTTCTACCTAAAGTTGCAGTGGAATGGACATCTCAACCGTCTCGTCTCTCTAAAGTTGTAGTGGAATGAGCACGACAACAAGTTCGTCTCCTTAAAGTTGCAGTGGAATGAATGCCTCAACCGTCTCATCCCTCTGAAGTTGCAGTGGAATGAGCACGACAACAAGTTCATCTCCCTGGAGTTGTAGTGGAATGAACACCTCAACCATCTCATCTCTCCGAAGTTGTAGCGAAATAAGCACATACATTAATTTCATCTCCCCGAATTTGCAGTGGAATGGACACCTCAACCGTCTCATCTCTCTAAAATTGAAGTGGAATGAGCATGACAACAAGTTCATCTCCTTGAAGTTGCAAGGGAATGGACACCTCAACCATCTCATCTCTCTAAAGTTGCAGTGGAATGACCACGACAACAAGTTTGTCTCCCTAAAGTTGCAGTGGAATGGACACCTCAACCATCTAATCTCTCTGAAGTTGCAGTGGATGAGCACGACAACAAGTTCGTCTCCCTGGAGTTGAAGTGGAATGAACACCTCAACCATCTCATCTCTCCGAAGTTGTAGCGAAATAAGAACATACATCAATTTCATCTCCCCGAATTTGCAGTGGAATGAGCACGACCACAAGCTTGTCTCCCTGAAATTATAGCGGAACGAACACAACAAATAGATTATATCTCCTTGAGGATGCAATGGAACGAATCATCTAGTTTATTTACCCCAAAGAAGCAGAATAGTAGAACGATTAGAGAGTTCTATGCTCTTTTAGAAGAGAAACAAGATAGGCAAAACCAAAGAAAGTCATGATTTCTTGCCATGATATAGCAGACCCTACATTTTTCAAATCTTGTTTTTCCATTGATAGTGCAGCGGGTCAGATTTTTGTCCATTAATGGTGCGACTAGACTATATATTTTCCTCGAATTTTCTCTCTGAACATATGGTTATTAAAAAAACAAAAACAAAATCAAAGACAGACAAAAACACAAAAAAACAAAATCCAAAAAGGAAAGAAAAAGAATGAAAAAATTAAAAATGAAAAAAATGAAAAAGCCAAAAATAAGAAAACCAAAACTCTCTTTCGAACACGCCTCTTCGTTAGAGTGGAAGCTTGACCAAAACTCTATTCAGATCACGCCTCTTCATTAGAGTGGAAGCCTGGCCAAAACTCTTTTCAGATCACGTCTCTTCGTTTGAGTGGAAGCCTGATCAAAAACTACATCGCTGGATTGGTCCCTAAACTTTCATACTTAGCTGAATTAGTCCTTCAAGTAAGTAAGCTACTATTCCCTTCCTTTATTCAATTCAAGTACTTAAACCAATAATCTAACTTAAGTACTCTTAAATTTTAAATATCACACTTCAATCCCTAAAATTATTCAATTCCAATCACTTAAATTAATTTTCCAACATAGCATTCATCAAATACAAACTCAACAATCAAATCCTTAAGCTTTACAAAGTTGACGTTTTGGTCCCTATTACAATTCTAATTAGGGATTTTCATTCCAAACACATTCAAACAACACATAGAACCATTTATCCTTCAATCATGTTCTAAAATTCCATACCCTAACATAAACCCTATTTTTCAAATTTTAGGGGTTTTGTATATAGACATGGAATTAATTCAAATCAAAGCTTGTAAATATCATTTCTATACTTGATTCAACTAAATCAAGCGTTAATTCAAACAAATCCATAAATCCTAAATTTTCTCTCTCATCAAACCATGAACACTTCTTCATAGTACCATGTAAAATTACTACCAAATGAAAGAAAATTGAACAAGAATTAATTTTTTTCTTCATGAACTAACCTTGATTTTACTTGTAATCCTTCCAAATCAAGCTTGAAATTTGATGTATTTTTTCTCCCTTCTTCTTCTCCCCCACGACA
Source organism: Hibiscus mutabilis (assembly GCA_019671005.1). Taxonomy (NCBI): domain Eukaryota; kingdom Viridiplantae; phylum Streptophyta; class Magnoliopsida; order Malvales; family Malvaceae; genus Hibiscus; species Hibiscus mutabilis. The sequence continues at coordinate 39,362,938 of CM033736.1, forward strand.
TATGTAGGAATAGATGAACAAATTTTTGTTCATTTTGTAAACTAATATACTTGTTTTAATCTAATGTTGCCACTTGTATAATTAAAATGAATTTTGAATTCATTTTAATCCATTTTACTAATTTGTCCCTCAATCAAACTCATATTTAAAAATCTTCTTTAAAATTTCCATTCCATTATATTTGAACCAATTTGGTTTCTTCATAACCGGCCATTCCCAAAGAAATCATAAAATTTTATTTTATGATTTTTATTCGATACAATTACCCGATAATCACCTAATACGATTTTCCATTGATCGAACTATCGAATCTAATCCAAAAATATCATATCTCTAAATTCCATAAATATTATTTGATGATTTTCCATAGTTTATGGAACAACCTCTAAAATTTCAATTCGATCCGATTTCTCGATATTCACAAAACATTTCTACTGTGATTTTACCTTTACTGAGCTATCGGATTTATTCCAAAAATTTTATATTTCCATATTCAGAAAATTGATACTATTATCTCATTAAAAAACTTCATTTCCTAAGGACTTCGACTGAATTTTCCTAACTCGGTCTATTATTCTAATAATAATAAAAAAATCCTCATCTAGTAAAATTTCTCTTAGAAATCCTTTATCGGAAATCCATATGAATATTCTCTACTCTTAATGAGTACAAAATATTGATCAGAAACACTTTTATGGGACATTCCCGAAGGTCACTCATCCTAGTGTTTCCCTGGTCCGAGCACACTTAATAATTTTATTTTATCCAAATTCGATACCTTATATTGCATTTTCATTCCAATTTAGTTATTGGGCAAATTCTTTATTAAAGATTTAAACTTCTCCTTTCTTTATGATTTAACAACCAACTTTTGAAAATTGTCATTTTGGTCACTAAACTTTAACCTTCATTTCCCATTCCAATTTTATTGGATTTCAACCAAATTTTGCATGTACCCTAATATGCTTATTCTCTATCTTATGATACCTTTAAACCTCAGAAATTCCTTTTCTAAAGCTCCTAATTAAAGAAATCCTAACTTTTCCATTTTTGTCATTTTAGTCACTAAGTTTTTAAGCTACTAACTTAGTACCAAATGACCGTAATACTATTTAACGAAATTCTAGGGTGTTACAGATCAAGCATTTGAGAGGGGGATTTGAGAGATCGGATTGAAGAGGTTGAACGATGGCAAACCAAGACATGGTCCGACTAGCTGAAGACCGAGAGCTTGGAGCCATTGAAGGGCTACATTGATGGACCCTCTTCTTGCCCATTCTCTTCATTTTTATTTATTCTGTTTAAATGAAGATGTGGGTATACGATAATTTTTTTGGATGGAAACCCCAACCATGAACTAAACTTTTATAGTTGGTTGGGGGATGTTTGGGATGGATGTTGATTTCATGTTTAGTTGTTAATAATGAAAATGCCTTGGCATTGTTTTCTATCTGGCATATACTTAATCTTTTTACAAATCCATTGCCATACGACAGTTGGCATTGCGTGCTTATTGCACCTTAATATCTTAACAGACTTAAGGGGCAACGATCTGTTGCCAGGTACTAAGGCGAGAAGCTTCGACAGAAGATGTTCAAGTAGATGAACTTACTTCAGAAGTGAGTCTACCCCTTAGGAGTAAAGATTGTCGCTTAATCAAGTTAATTCATGAAAAACATTAACTATAGACATATAGGGGTTTTATCATAGTTAACTTAGGGTATTGCCATCGACAGAGGCAATACTACCTTTAATCTACTTGGCAATAAACCAAGGCATATCATTATTGAAGGTTGGCATAAATAACGTAAAATCTGGCATCCCTTGCTAACGCTCATCAATCATTTTGAATAGCTCATTGCTAGACTGCTTATTTTCACTACTTTGTTTTGTTAACTTTTCAATCAAAACCCCAAAACATTTTGAACACTTTTAAAACTTCCGAACAAGTAAACGTTGAGCAAATAAGTTCTTGGTCAATCCCTGTGGATTCGACACTCAGCTTACTGATGTATTACTTGCTGATCGTGTATACTTACACGCATAAGACTCACCTTGGCACTACTCTTTTGCATACTTTTACACAAAAAAATATACTCTTTTGCCAAGCGTTAGCAATAGTTAACAAGTTTTTGGCACCGTTGCTGGGGATTGCGACGGAATTTTTTTTCTTTACTTGTTTCATTCCTTTTATTATTTATTTAGTTTAACTGGTGTATCACCACAAACCACACTGTGGTGGAAGATTGGCCATACAACCCAGAAATTGAAAGAACCTTACGGAGGTTAAAAAGAAAAGCTCGAAAGATGGCACATCGTGGTAATGGAGGAGCTAATGGTAACCCAAACAACCAGGGAAGCCTTCCACACCATAATGGGATACTGACCGCACCTGCTACCCCAGCCGTTAATGTGGAGAAGGAGAAACCTATCTAAGAACACTCGGCACCGAACATAGATAATTTGATGCCAGGACTAATTGGTCCGGAGGTAAATACACCAAATTTTGAACTTAAACCGGTAATGATACAAACGCTCTTGAATGTAGGACAATTTGATGGAGCTCCTACAAGAGACCCCAAGGCAACACCTAAAGCATTTCATGGAAGTTTGCCATTTATTTCAGTAGCTTGGAGTTTCGGAAGATACAGTGCAGCTGAAATTATTTACATTCTCCTTGAGAGATAGAGCAAAAATGTGGCTTAGTTCTTTGCCACCTGGATTTGTTACCTCATGGGGATATCTATTTCAGAAATTCTTACCGCGATTCCAACCACCAAAACTCACTGCCAAGCTGAGAAGTGAGATCATTACATTTAGGTAAGATGATATGAGGTCCTATATGATGCCTGTGAGAGATTCAAGGACCTGTTGAGAAGATGTCCCACTCATGGATTCCCAAATTGGAACCAGATGGAGACCTTCTACAACGGACTCAATACTCATGCCAGAACGATTGTTGATGCGTCAGCAAATGGTTCACTATTGGACAAGAATTATACAAAGGAAGTTGGTATCCTTGAAAGGATCTCAACTAATTACTTTGAGTATCCTACTGCCAGAGTGGTGACCGGAACTAAAACTGGAGGAAAGCTAGCACTAGACGAATTAACACCAATCCACGCCGAAATTTCCCATTTACCAGCATGGTGAGAACCTTGCAAAAGAGTAAAGATTCTCAAGAAATTAAGGCATTAGACTCATTCTGCACCATATGTGGGGAGGACCATTTCATGGAAGATTACCCTACCAACCTAGAGTCAGTAAATTTTGTTGGAAATTTTAATAATAATTATAATGCATATTCCAATACTTACAATGCAGGATAGAGGCAACACTCGAATTTAGCATAGGGAAATCAAAGGGAAAATCAAAACAATGCCCAACGTCAGAACATTGCCCAACGTTAGAATAGCACTGTTCAGCAAGGATTCCATCAGAATGCTATACCGAAGAGGGCACTAAACAATTTTTATGCACGTCAAAGGAACAACATGGGACTTTGGTAGATTACATGGAGAGGAATGATGCGGCTGTCTAGAGTTTGGCAGCATCTATGCAGAACTTGGAGATACAGATTGGACAGATTGCAGTGCACTCAGCAATAGACCCTAGGGAGCTTTGCCAAACGATACAGAAGATGCTTGGCATAGAGGCAATGAACAATGCAAATTTGTAACTCTTTGGAGTGGCAAACAATATGATGTTGAGACATCTGAAAAGCAGACAGTTAATTGCCAGGAGAAAGAGAAGGGACAAGTAGATGAACCAAAAGAAGCAGAAGAGAAAGAAACAGACATAAGCGATGCCAGACCTCAGTCTGGTGCCAAATCTCAGTCGAATGCCAGCAAACTGATAAGTGTTCAAAAGTACTATTTTTATTACCCTTTTTACTCATATTATTGTCAGACTTAAGCTCATATTAGTTGCATAATTAGTTATTCATGCATTAATTCATGTTTCTTTCCATTGTTGAGCTTGATTACATAACTTGGTGATTTTTGTGGAAAAAGATGCTGCTTTGGTGTGTTTTTGTGTGTGTATGTACAGGATCACTTGCCAAAGCAATGCCGAGCTAGTTGCCAGGGCACAAACCTATGGCAAAACCGGTAGAGCCAGCTTATACTTATCTACCTCCATCATTTCCACAAAGATTACAGAAGCACAAGCAGGAACAACAATTTAAGCACTTCTCGAAAGTCCTTAAGCAATTGCAGATCAGCATACCATTGGTGGAAGCTCTCGAGCAAATGCCCAATTATATGAAATTCATGAATGACATCTTGTCCAAGAAAAATATTTGGGTGATTTCGAGACTATAGCTCTCACTGAGGGATGCAGTGCAATGATACTCATCGTGTGCCACCGAAGTTGAAAGATTCAGGGATTTTTACAATTCTCTGTACCATTAGCAATAGATTCATGGGTAAGGCACTGTGTGACCTAGGAGCCAGCATCAATTTGATGCCAATGTCGATTTTTAGAAAGCTAGACATTGAAGAAAGGCCTACCATGGTAACACTTTAGTTGGTAGACCGATCCTCTGCACATCCTAAGGGTAAGATTGAGGATGTGTTGGCAAAGTTAGACAAATTAATATTTCAGATGACTTTATTATTTAAGATTGTGAGGTAGATATGAATGTCCCAATTATATTGGGCAGACCATTCATGTTACATTTAATGTGTTTCAAGCCCTTAAATGTGTAGATGAACCTAAGGGATGCCAAGCTGGCGAGATGATGGAGTTTATTTTCACTATGGACGTGGCACAACTGTGCCAAGATACTGATGATGATGCCAACGAGTTAGATAGTGAAGAAGAGATGAATGAAGACGCTGAAAGAACATTCTTGGAGAGAGAAAAAGTGAATTACTTCGGAGAACCAGAGCCATTGGAGTTGGTTGGCAGAGAGATCGTGGCACCGAAATCATCTACTAAGGAGCCACCTGAATTAGAACTAAAACCATTGCCAGACCATCTTAAGTACGCTTATTTAGGTAAAAATCAACCTTTCTAGTGATCATATCTGCTAATCTAACTAATGATCAGTAGGAAAGATTGCTGGAAATTCTAAGTAATCACAAGCAAGCGTTGGAATGGACCTTGGCTGATATCCGAGGAATAAGCCCAACTATTTGTATGCAAAAAATAATTTTGGAGGAATATCATGGCAAAACAATTGAAGGCCAGGGAAGATTGAATCTGAGCATGAAAGAGGTAGTAAAAAAATTATCAAGTGGCTAGATGTTGGGATAATCTATCACATTTCTGATAGCTCGTGGGTCAGCCCGGTGAAATATGTGCCAAATAAAGGTGGCATGATTGTGGTTCGAAATAGCAAGGATGAATTGATTCCCTCCAGAACTATCATCGGATGGAGAGTGTGCATGGACTATAGGAAGCTGAACAATGCCACTAAGAAATATCATTTCCCCTGCCCTTTATCAACCAGATGTTGGATAGGCTGGCAGGCAAAGCATACTATTGCTTCTTAGATGGTTATTCAGGATATAATCAGATTGTCATTGCTCTCGAAGATTAGGAGAAAACCATATTCACTTGTCCATATGAGATATTTACCTTTCGAAGAATGCCCTTTGGACTGTGTAATGCGCGGCAACATTTCAACGATGCATGATGTCTATCTTTTTCAGATATGATTGAAAATAACCTAGAAGTTTTCATGGATAACTTCTCGGTGCTTGGCAAAATATTCGAGGAATGCCTACAAAGTCTAGAGCTTGTATTGAGAAAATGTATTGAGACCAACCTAGTCTTAAACTGGGAAAATGCCACTTCATGGTAAAGGAAGGCATCGTTCTCGGTCACAGAGTAGCCAAGGCTTGGAAGTAGATAAAGCGAAAGTGGAGGCAATCAAACAGTTGCCACCTCCTACAAATGTAAAAGGTATCATGAGTTTTTTTGGACATGCAAGCTTTTACCGTCGGTTCATTAAAGATTTCTCAAAAATTCCTAAACCTTTATGCTTGCTTTTAGAACAAAATACCAGTTTTGCGTTTGATGATTCTTGTTTAAAAGCATTTCACGAACTCAAGGACAGATTGATTAATGACCCAATAGTCGTGGCACTAAATTGGAACGAGCCCTTCGAGCTCATGTGCAATGCCAACAACTATATTGTTGGAGCTGTATTGGGCCAAAGACGTGGCAAGATTTTTCATGCCATATACTACGCCAACCGAACATTGAGCGAAGCCCAACTTAACTGCACAACAACCAAGAAAGAATTTCTCATCATTGTATTTGTATTTGACAAATTCAGATCTTATATAGTTGGTAACAAAGCTGTTATGTATACAAATCACTCGGCATTGAAATTCCTATTGACAAAAAAAAGATACCAAGCCCAGATTGATCTGATGGACGCTATTATTGCAAGAGTTTGATCTCGAGATTCGAGACAAGAAGGGGAGTGAGAACTTTGTGGCTGACCATTTATCTCGGTTAGAATATCACCTTGAGAAAGTTAGAGCTGCTGCCATTAGAGATAAATTCCTCGATGAACACCTGCTTGCCGTCAGTCCTATGCCATGGTATGCTGACATAGTCAACTATCTGGTAAGTAATATCATGCCACCATATCTGGCAAGCAATGCCAAGAAACATTTTTTGCAAGATGTGTGGCAGTACTATTGGGATAAGCCCATTTTGTTTAGACACTGTGCTGACCAAGTAATTCATTGATGTGTGCCAGAGGAGGAGCAGCACAACATTTTACAGTTATGCCATGCAGCACCGTATGGAGGACACTTTGCTGGAATAAAAACCGCTGCCAAGGTATAACAATCTAGATTTTTTTGGCCTACACTGTTTAAAGATGCTCATTACTTTGCCAAGGCCTGTGATCGATGCCATCAGACGGGTAACATCTCTAGCAGACATCAATTCCCACTCTAGAATATCATGCCAGTAGAGTTGTTTGACGTATGGGGAATAGACTTCATGGGTCTATTTTCCCCATTATTCGATAACCTATATATCCTTGTAGCGGTAGACTACGTTTCAAAATGGGTAGAGGCAATAGCTTTGCCAACAAACGATGCCAAGTTCTTGCACAAGCATATCTTCACTAGATTTGGTGCTCCCAGAGCTATCATTTATGATGAAGGTATGCACTTTAAGTGCAATTTAATCTCTAGAGCTCTGTGCAAGTACGAAATCTACCAACGCATTACCACAGCCTACCATCTTAGAAGAATGGCCAAACGGAGATATCAAATAAGGAGATCAAGAATATTCTAGAGAAGACTGTGAATCCATCGAAGAAGGACTGGTCCTTGAGACTAGATGATTCCTTGTGGGCTTATAGAACAACCTTTAAGATTCCTTTGGGAACATCCCCATTCAGGCTTGCTTTTAGAAAACATGCCATCTGCCAGTAGAATTAGAGCATCGAGCATACTAGGCAATCAAAACGCTTGACATGAAATGGAGAGCTACTGGTGAGAAAACGCTATTAGATTTGAACGTGTTAGAAGAATTCATAACACAAGCCTACAAGAATGCCAGACTCTACAAGGAAAGAACAAAACGATGGCATGATAATAGAATATTGCCAAGGCACTTTAAGGTAGGTCAACATGTATTGTTATTTAACTCAAGGCTACAGTTGTTTTCAGGAAAGCTTAAGTCTAGATGGTCGGGTCCCTTTGAAGTTGAGAAGCCATATGCTCATAGAGCAATAAATATCAAGGATGTGAAAACGGGAACAATTTTAAAGGTGAACGGCCAATACTTGAAACACTATTGGGAAGGTACTCAAAAGGATGCTAAGGAGGTTGTGCTCCCGGTAGAGATTCTGTGAACACCATCATCATGATTTGATTTTTGTATATAGTAAGATAGATGTTTTTCTTTTTCAGCATTATATTTATTTATTTTCTTTCTTTTTTTTAGTTTTTATTTTTCCTTGCTGCATTGAAAGGTTTTTCTTTGAGTGAATGCAGGTTTGTATGCCAGGTAGAATGCCAGGGCATCTTGGCATGGGGAAATAAAAAGATTGGAGAAAAAGTTTTTACCCTAACCACCCAAGGCTTGATGAAGTTCGGCCTAAAAAAAGGAGAGAGATTTTTTTGTGTGAAATTACCCTAGCCGTCCAAAGAGTAATAAGTTGAAATTCAAATTTCAACTCAATTCACTTATCCCTCCACCCTTTGCGCGCCCTATCCTGTTAATTCGCCCATATCACATCAACCTTTTCTTTTCTCTTAAACACGCAAAAGCCATCATTACCCTCCTTAACTGTCCACATTAAATAACTCCAATTAAACACTCAACCATTTTTATCTCCTTAAAACCCTAACTGATCCAAGCCTTAAAACCTTTCACCTTTTACCCTAGTTGCTTTATCAATAAGAACATCAAGAATCTTTTCTCCTCCTCTCAATAAAAATCTTTCAAGTTCTCCAACTTCTTTCCATGGAATCTTCTTTGACACCCTTCAAGATATTCTTTAATGAAGAAATTCACAAGAAATACGAGGAGAACTTTGCCGCACAAACATTTTGCTACGAGAAGAATTTCGAGTTCAAGAATGAACCTAACTTGGGTTATTCATTGGAGTTCATGAAGGTGGTCAAAAAGCACAAGTGGGAGTTGTTTTTCCAACAAACGGGGGAAGTCTACTCCAATATTGTCTGAGAGTTTTATGCTCACCTCACGACTAAAGATTCTCCTTTTTTGCTCATACGAGGTACTTGTGTCAGATTTGACGAAGGTTATGTTAATACTATATTTAAACTGGATAGTGTAGGGGAAGAGCACTTTGAGTTTACTTACTCGTTAGATGCTGCCAAGAGGCAACAACTACTAAAGGATTTATGTGAGCCTGGCACCAAGTGGAGCGTGCCATCCAAGGGCCACCGCATGGTAAAGCGATTGGCATTGAAGCCACAGCCAAAAGGGTGGAACCACTTCCTAAAGGAAAGCCTAATGCCAACGACTCATAACGAGACTGTCTCGAAGGAGTGGATGGCCTTATTGCATTTGATCATTGTGGGCCACAATATCAACATCGGTCGTATCATTATCAATAAAACTTATAAATGCACCGGTAAGAGTAGTGGGAGTTTGTTTTTCCCTCTGTTGATTTCTAATATTTGTATGAAGCATGGTGTGCCAAAGATTGATTCGGACAAGGTCCACGAGACTAAGGGAACAACAATTACGCCTGTCTTGTAGAGGCAACTCACTGCCATTGAGTCCAAGGACAAGGGCAAGGGAAAGACGACAGAGCCAATGACCAAGGCAAAGCTGCCCAAGGCAGAGCCTGACACTCCTATGCCAGCAAGCTCAGTGGAAATGCTTTCTCAAATTTTCCAACGCCAGGAGACCATTCTCTGAAAGTTAGAGAAAGCAGAGGAGCAAAATATCAAGCTTTGATATTACATTAATGCCAGGGACTGTGCAATTAAAGAAATTGTTGAGAGAATGTCCCCTAGTGTTTTTCCAGACTTCCCAGAGTTCTCTGCTGACCTATTTGCTAGTACTGCTATGCCAGCCAGTCCTCCTTCAATCCATACTCCATCAGATGCCACTGTTCTAGTATCCCCTGTTCAAGTTGAATCTGCCAGCACAGCCACGCCATCTGACTCTAAAGAAGAAACAAAACTTGCCGCAATGACTATTGCACCTGCATCATCCGCTGCCACTGATGTCTCGACTGCCTCTAAGCTGGTGAAGATTGCTGGGGAAGTTCTCCACGACCTTGGGACGTCCACAACCGCATCAATACCCAACCTGAAGCACAAAAAGCATATGGGCCCCAGTAGATATAGTTTCATCAAGAGGAAAACAAACATTTCACGACCAGAACCCTCCGAAGGGGAGTCTTCCTCCTCTTAAACTCCTTGTATTTCATTTCATTTTCATTCACATGTTCATGCATTTTAAATCTTATTTGGATATATGTGTTGTTTTCATGTATTGAGGATAATGCACACCTTAGTTTTGGGGGTGCGGGTTGCCTTAGATCTTATTGCCATGACATTCATGTTTAATTTTTAGTTTTCCATATAGAATAGTTCGCCATGTAGGATTTAAATTTGCATACCAAGCTACTAAAAATTGCTTCGGTCAATAAGTTGTTTTAATTGCCAACACTGCTAGTTTAGTTGAATTTGTTCTAGATTATCTGTCCGGTGAAGAAACTGTAATTTAGAACCTCCATGTAGCATTGGCAAGTAGCTTGGCAATTGGACTCTAGTTTAAGAAACTTTAGTATCACTATACACGCGGTATGTATCCAGTCAGCATAACAAACTTAGGTTCGCTTGAAATTGAACTAAAAAAACAATGCCAGGGTAGAAAGAATAAGGCAACAATATTTTGCCAAAGGCTGAAATATTTTAGAACACTCCTCTGCCTTAGGGAAAATAATTAACTTGGGTCTTCGTGGTTTGCTTCCTCTTAGTTCTCAAGCCAACATAACTTTAGGGTATGAGTTAATGGGTTAGATTAGTGATGTAATCTGGATTAACGTGGGTATTCGTGGTTTGCTCCTTCTTATGTATCACGCCAAACAATGCATGACACAACCCTAATTTAATGCCAGCATAAAAAGACCCTTGGCAAATAAAGAAAATAAAGAAAAAATGAATCTGATTTTGGGTAGTAAAGTGGCTAAGGGAGTTAGGTAAATTTGATGCATATTGTCCATACTTCACGCACACTTGATGACCTCAGACTAGAGTTATATTGTTGCACTTGAATTTGTTTATCTGCTTGGCATTGATATACTGAATATTCGAGGACAAACCTAGAGTCATATTTTGCTAGTTGGCAGGTGTTGATGACTATGTCAATTTTTACCGATGTATCTTTTTGTTTTTCTATTTTATTTTTAGTAGCATTACTTGAGGACAATCAATGAGCTAAGTTTGGGGTGTGTTAACTCCTCAAAAACATTGTTTTTATGCTTATTTTACAATTCCTTTGCTTGCCCTTTTAGTACATTTAGTTGCATTTAGGTATTAAAATCATGCATTTGCATAAGGATTTTATGATCTATTCTGTTTGCTAGTGTGAAGGGTTATTTTGCTATTTTTGACGCAGGAAAAAGGCAAGCAAGCTTGGCAAAGAATGCAAGAAAGGAAGCTAGAGAATTATCGAGGCGCAGTTGGCACAGAAGGACCAATCAATGCCAAGCCCGGCTGGTAAATGAGTGACGTCAGTAAACCGGTTAAAGTCTCCATTGGACCTTGTACAAGTCAGCCCTAGGATTCAAATCTAGATAAGATGCGCTATCACCTTATCCTTTGCGCATTCAAAATTTAAATTTAAAGGCCTAAGCGTAGGGTTTCCCATGCATGCCTATTTAAAGAGATCGATCAAGCATTTGAGAGGGGGATTGGAGAGATCAGATTGAAGAGGCTGAATGGTGGTAAACCAAGACGTGTTCCAACCAGCTAAAGACCGAGAGCTTGGAGCCATTGAAGGGCTGCATCGACAGACCCTCTTCTTGCCCATTCTTTTCATTTTATTTATTCTGTTTAAATGATGATGTGGGGATACGAGAATGTTTTTTGGATGGAAACCCTAACCATGAACTAAAATTTTACAGTTGATTAGGGATGTTTGGGATAGATGATGATTTCATGTTTAGTTTTTAATAATGAAAATGCCTTGGCATTGTTTTCTATCTGGCATATACTTAATCTTTTTACAAATCTATTGCCATACGACAGTTGGCATTGCGTTCTTATTACACCTTAATATCTTAACAGACTTAAGGGGTAACGATATGTTGCCAGGTACTAAGGCGAGAAGCTTCGACAGAAGATGTTCAAGTAGATGAACTTACTTCAGAAGTGAGTCTACCCCTTAGGAGTAAAGATTTTCGCTTAATCAAGTTAATTCATGAAAAACATTCACTATAGACATATAGGGGTTTTATCATAGTTAACTTAGGGTATTGCCATCGACAGACGCAATACTACCTTTAATCTGCTCAGCAATAAACCAAGCCAGATCATTATTGAAGGCTGGCATAAGTAGCGTAAAATCTGACATCCCCTTGCCAATGCTCATCATTCATTTTGAATAGCTCATTGCCAGACTGCTTATTTTCACTACTTTGTTTTGTTAAATTTTCAATCAAAACCCTAAAATATTTCGAACACTTTTAAAACTTTCGAACAAGTAAACATTGAGCAAATAAGTTCTTGGTCAATCCCTGTGGATTTGATACTCAGCTTACTGTTGTATTACTTGCTGACCGTGTATACTTGCACGCATAAGACTCACTTTGGTACTACTCTTTGGCATACTTTTACACAAAAAAATATACTCTTTTGCCAAGCGTTAGCAACAGTCGACACTGAGCTATGGGGGTCATTTATTAATGTTGACAAAGAGACGGCTTCTCTGCTTTTTTTCGAAAGGGCTAATATTCTATTATGCATTAATCGTCTATCAAAGATTGATAGGTTTGTTAATGTTACATTGTAGAGTCATATTTTTGTGTCCGAGTGACAAAGGTTGAGCCAATCTTCCAGCCAAGTTTCAAATTGGATAATGATATGGATTCTTTGGATTCATATTAAGATTGTGAGCCACAGTCTATTGGTGATACGGATGACAACAAAACGACCATTACAGATAATGGTTGTAGGATATCTGACAAGGAAGGTAGGATAGGGGATACTATTGGAGATGAATTGGCATTGGTTGTTTGAAATCCATGGGATGTTAGGACGATTTGGGATATCACACCGGGTAGAGTGAATCAATTAGACCTTGTAATCGTTTCCTCTCTGTTGGCTATTGCAGATATGCAACATGTTGTGAACACACATCCCGTGGAATATGGTTGTTTGAGTTTGGATGAAAATGCTTCTGGATCGTCAATGGATGTTGATGCAAATGCTCTTGGGTCGTCAAAAGGTGTTGTAGAGTCCCACTTGGAGTCCAATTCTAGTTTGATTGAGGTAGTGGTGTAACAGATTAACAATATCTCTATTTCTGAGGCTGCTATTTCCACGGGATTTCAAAACCAAACACACCAAGTGGTAAACGTTACAACCAATAGTCAAGACTCACAGCCTTGTCCTTTACTGGTCAGAAAAAGTGAGGTCGGCCAAGGAAGACACTTCAAGCGTCATCGAACATTGTTTCAAAAAAGAGTTCAATATTACGTTATGAGGTTAATGCTACTATCCGATTGAGTAAATTGATTGGTGTTTAGACGATAAGGAATGAAGATGACATAACTAGGGATTTAAGTCGGGTGATTTTCGAGAGTAGGGTGAGGTTATAAGCATGGGTATCTTATCGTGGAATGTACCTGGTTTGGGCAGTGTAATGAAACATGGACAAATTTGTGATGTAGTGAGGAGAAATAAGATGGACATGCTCATGTTACAAGTATCCAAGCTCAAGGAAATTCCTTCCTTGGTTTTGGCTAGTCTATGGCCCTCGGATTCATTTAAATTTATTTTCTCTCCTTCAATTGGAGCATCTGGTGGAATTTTGACAATTTGGGAAGCGTCGAGGTTTATGGTGGAATCATCGGAGGTGTCTCATCATTTTAATTTTTTGCAAGGATAATGGACACAAATAGGGTTGCATTGTTAAATTATTTCTATTTATGTGCCTTGTGAAGCTCGTGAACGTGTTAGTTTATGGGAGGCTTTATCATATAGAATTTGAGAGGTTGACGGTGCTTGGTGTGTAGTGGGAGATTTTAATTCAGTTTGCTGGCTATTTGAATGAGGAGGTTGTAGCTCAGAGGAATTCTCAACTTTCATTGAGGATATGGGGTTGGTGGATTTACCTCTTTGTGGAAGTCATTTTACTTGGTTTGGACTTGATAGATGTTGTAGTCGGATTGATCATTTTTGGTGTATAATGTGTGGATTGAGGCTTTCAGTAACATTCAACAAATTTGTTTGCCGCAAGATGTTTCGGACCATGCTCCTCTTTTTGCTCTTATGTGATAATCGCGATCGGGGTCTGAGGCCTTTTAAATTTATGAACTGTTGTTAGATAGTGAGCAAAATGTGCATCGACTGTCTTAGGAATGGTTACAGTTATCTACTGTTGGTATTGTGAAAGATAATTTGGCTGTCAAATTGAAGCATATGAAGATTTTTCTTAGAGCTTGGAATCGCATTGAATTTGGAGATATGGATGCGGCCATTGAGACTATTCGGTGGGATATTGAGGGAGTTGATCACGAGGTGGCTTCGGGTGTGTTGTCAGATGAGGTTTTGGAGAGGCGTCAGATGTGGTTTAAAGAGTTATGGAAGGCAATTGCTGAGAAAGAATCAATTTGGCGACAAAAGTCGCGTGCGACTTGGATTCGCTTGGGAGATAGAAATACAGCTACTAAAATAAGGGATGCTCAAAACACTATCGTGGGTTTAGAGGTGAATGGGGTATGGGAAACTGATCTGACTCAACTCCGTAAATTGATTTACATTGAATTCAACGCATTTTGCTAAAGAACCAAGGCTAGGCACTTGGACGGTTTGTGGTGATTTCATGAAGTTGGGGGAGGTTGAGATGACAACTTTGACCGTGCCTTTTACTTTGGATGAAATTCGAGCAGCAATTTGGAGCTGTGATGGCTGGATGGCCCCCGGCCCGGATGGGTTCAATTTTGAATTTTATAGACGTAGTTGGGATTTCTTTAAAGATGATGTCTTATACCTCATGAATCAGTTTCATCTTACGGGCAAATTACCGCGAGGCGCAAATTCTATTTTTTTAATTCTTTTACCAAAGACAGACTAATTTCTCACTATTAGTAATTTCAGGCCTATTAGTCTTGTGAGTTCAACGCACAAAATTAAGCCTAAGACTTTGGCGCGACGGCTACGGCGCGCTATGGATATTATCATTGGCGACATGCAAATAGCCTTTATGAAAGGTTGTCAGATTGTTGATGTGATTTTTCTGGCAAACGAGGTAATTCATTCTTTGCATAGTAATGGGGTGTCCAGGGGTGGTTTTGTGTTAAAATTAGACTTCGCGAAACCTTATGACTGTCCGATGGGAGTTTTTGGATGACATTTTGAGTCATGTGGGTTTTGATGTCACTTGGCGTAGTTGGATATGGGAATGTGTGAGTACAGTTCGATTATCGGTGTTATTCAATGGCTCTGGGTCGAAAGAATTTACTATAGGTCCAAGCATTCGCCAAGGATGTCCGCTTTTGCCTTTGTTATTTGTCATTGTGGCTGAAGCGTTACATTAGATGATGAGTTCTGCATGTAGTTCTGGTGTTGTTCGGGGTGTTGGTATTTCGGATGCTTTTTCGATTTCACACCTTTAGTTTACAGATGATACAATTTTTTTAGGGTTCTCTCAACAAGGTTGTCAATATTCAGCGCCTTTTACATTATTTTCAGGTATGCTCGGGCATGCTCATCAACTTTCATAAATCATCATTTTTTTCTTTTGGGGTGGATGCGATAATTATTGATCAAGCTGCAGCAATATTGGGTTGTCAACAAGTAAGGACATGTGGGAGCTGGTTATTGCATGATTTTTTGTGAAGCTAGCTGGATGGAAGAAATTATCACCTCCGTTTGCTGCTCGTGTCATTTTAGTGAACTCAGTCTTGTATGCTCTTCCGTTATACTACATAGGAATTTTTCTTGTGCCAAAAAAGGTGATAGCAACCATTGATAAAATTCACCATGCCTTCATGTGGGTGGTGTTGGTTTGCATCAAAAAATAAGTTGTGTAAATTGGGAGGTGGTGTGTAAGCCTCGACACCTTGGTGGTTTAGGGGTGGTGGACCTTCAGGTTCGAAATCAAAGGTTGCTTTCTAAATGGAGTTGGCTATATGCTCAGGAACCGTCTTCTCTTTGGCGATCATTGATCGTTGCGAAATATGGTGAGAATATACAATGGTGGAGATTTAATACGTCTCATAGGTCTTTCATGTCGGTTATTTGGAAACAAATAGTCGCTACATCTATGAGTGGTAGTGTGAGTGCTCATATGGGTTTAGCATGTTTTATGTGGAAGGTGGGTTGTGGTACGAAGGTGTTATTTTGACTAGATCCGTGGTGTTTTTTATTGAAACTAACAGGCTTGTGTTAGTCATTGATTATGCAATTAATGGTTGTTTTTTACATGAGCAATGGCACACTTTCTTTAGGCGAGATTTATGGGTGCTTGAGACTCGACAACTTGCTAATTTGGTAGATATAGTGGCTGAGTTGAGGCTATGAGCTTGGGTGGAGGATACTCTAATTTAAAAATCGGATCAACATGGTCAATTTTTGGTACAGGCTTTGTCGCAATTGCTTTTGCTTGATAAGGTGGGGGTTGCTGATGTAGGAGCTTGCTTTGCTTGGAAAATACCAGTTCCACCGAAAATACAGGCTTTTCTTTGGTTCGTTTGGTTGCAGCGTCTACCAACCTTCCATTTTTGCGATATAGTGGCATAAATTTGGCATCGAATCAGTGTCCATGTGGTGTGGCCAAGGATGAGATTGATCACATCCTTTATTCACGTGCCTCTGTTCGGATGGTGTGGAATTGGTTTTTGGGATGGTGGGGAGTTTGTCTAGTTTTGCTGCAGCACTTGTCGGAGTTTATAGAGTTTGATTATTTATGTTCTTTCTCGGGTATACAACGTAAATGGTGGTTGTCCTGTGTGGCTTCGACTCTATGGTCTTTACGACTTGCGCAAAATGAGATGGTTTTTAACAATAAACATTTATCGTGTGAGGAGATATGTTTTTTAATTAGATTGAGATCTTTTTTTGGGGAAAGGCAGTTACTGACGATTTTCTTATTATGGAAGCAGTATGGTGGAGTTGTCTGGGTGATTGCGTTGTTTCGGCCTCTCTTCGATCTTCCCGGATTGGTGCATGTTGGGAATCACCATCTAGTGTATGTTAAAATTCAATGTGGATGGTTCGACAAAGGGTAAGTCAGGCCCTGCAGGCTTTGGAGTAGTGCTTCGGGATGAGACGGGGAAGATTTTATCTGTATTTTTGAGTCCTCTTGGCATTTTTGATTCTAATGTGGTCTGAATTACGGGAAATTAAATTTGCTTTAACTATGATGTTGAATTCAGCTTGGGCTGATCGTCCTGTGATCATTTAATCAGATTCTAGCATTGCAATAGGTTGGATTTTGCAAACGCAATGTCGGCCGTGGAAATTGTGGAATATTTTGTGTCAATCGACTCGCTCTGTTCCTCTGCCATGCCATCATCACACGTGTACTATCACATCAGCATCGTTGACTGTCATATCAGCACAATAGACCGCCACATCAACATTGTTAATTACCACGTCGGCATGTTAACTGTCACCTTCGGTCAAAGGGTAAAATTGATGCAATTGATTGACTTCAAGGACAAAATTGATGAAAAAAGAGTAGGAGCAACATTGCTTATTTGGGTTTACTACATGGGAAAATTTACCCATTTACCCTATTTTTAAAATAATAATATAATATAATATTTTATTATATTATATTAATAATTTATTAACTGCAATTTAAGGTACAATTTAAACCAAATATTGGGTTTGATTTAATGGTAAAACATTATTGTACCCTAGCAAACCCATTTTCAAATCTCCTCAATATGATTTTTATTTTGTTTAATTTTCACCTTTAAAATAACATTTAATAACAAATGTTATGAACTGTTAGTGAAGATTTGACTAAATAATTGGGATTCCTTAAGTCATCATTTGACTCAGTTTTCTCTCTTGCCCATTTCTCCCTTCATTTATTTTAGGATAAACTACACTGATAATCTCTAAAATTTTAAGGAGCTTTCAATATTGTCATCGAACTTTTTAAAATTTTTAAAACACTCACTAAACTTTTCATCCGCTTTCATTACGTCATTGTCGTTGTTAGACTTATTTTGATTTTGATATAACTAAAAGCACTAACTTGCAAAAATTTGTAAACTTCAAATATTCGAATCAAATTTGTCAAAAATACAATTTTAACTTGAACAAACATTTTCTAAATTATCTGACTTAATACCTATATTGTATAATCCTTAAAAAGTCAATAAAAAGTCAAAATCAAAAGTTTTCAAGCATAGGTTTCGAAACTAGTATGTCAGTAAGGCCAAAAATTTAGATTTTGGCTACAGGTTTCGAAACCTCATTGCTGGTTTCGAAACCATGACCTGTAACGGATAATTTTGGTTTGAAATAACATGTAGGTTTCTAAACCCCCCATACAGGTTTCGAAACCTCTGTGCAGGTGAGCATTTAATGCTCGGTTTTAATGGCTTCCAACGGCTCCAAATTCCCCCCAACGGTTACAAATGGTTAGAAAAGATCAATAGCATATAGAAGGGGTCTCCAAACAGTAATGAATTAACAAGAAAGCCTATCCAAATATTCAAGCAATCAAAAATCCAATTTGTGCTTATTTTTCCATCTTTCTTGTAAACACTAGTGTGTTCTTCATTGTAATTCTTTATCTAGTGTTTATTGGGTGTGTGAGAGAGCTTAAACTTTGCAAACACCTACCTTGCGAGGATTTCCTATTGATACGAGCATGAGAGGGGTCAAAATAATCATCTTGGAAAAGAAGTTGAAACTGCTTTGCAAGTCAGAAACATCAGTCAACTTGCGAAGCATTTTTGGATGGGATCCAGGCATTTATGGGTCAACACGTATTCTTAAAACTTGTCCGGCTGCAAATTATCTTTCCAACGCATCTTGAAACTCCTCAATCGGACATATGGATCTCAAGATACGTCTATTTTAGCGAAGACAGCGCATGCATAAATTCTTATACGGGATTAATACGGGATTTTTGGATAATTACGAATTTTCAAGATTTTATTTGATTATTTGTAATTTAAATAAACATAGGATTCTGCAATATCTATTAGGATCAGATTTATTTAATTAAGATTTTATTTTTAGCATTTATTTATTATTAGAAGTTACTTATCTAATTAGGAGATCATATTTTAGCATTTATTTATTGTATTTAATTCCTAAGTTTAGTAGGATTAAAACTTCTCCATGACCTATATAAAGGAGGCTTCACCCACATTTTAATTCAGATTTCATTGATTAATAAAAAGTTCTCTTTGGAGATTTTAGTATTCTTTGAGTTTGCAAGTGTTCGGTAAACTTGTCTAGAAGCCATCTTCAACATAAGATCATCGAGTTCTTGTGAGGGAGATCATCTTCACACTCTTGCTTGCCTAGGTAATTGCATCTAGGAGGGTGGGTTAGAGCCGCTTGAGGTTGCTTGCTTAGATAATTGCGTCTAAGAGGGTGCCGAGGACAAACAACAACAACAAATCGCAAGCCATCTTCATCTTCAACCTTCACGCCATCTCCACAAGCCATAAACAAAGCTGGAAATTTCATATTTGTTTTATCTATCCTCATCTTAATCTTTTTCAATCCTTTAACTTTTGTTCTTATTAATCATCTTCTAATTCTCCTTATTTCTCTTGAATTTTCAGATCTGCCCATAACTTTCTTGATTGAGTCTAGAGCTCTTAGTTCTTGCAACAACTTGATTGAAGGCTTCCAAATCCAAAATTGCGCTACTCTATCACCTATTTTGCTTGTTTGTATTTGTTTTTGGGAAAGGATTCAATAGACTTTGGGGTATAAGTCTATTGAATTGTGTAAGGTTACTCCTTATCCTAAAGGAATGACAAATTAATGGATTTGTGGAAAATCCTTAGTGTGGTCACTAAGGTAGTGGATGTAGACTCCATTGAGGGAGTTGAACCACTATAAATCCCCTTGCAATTTCTTATCTTTGCAATTAGTTTCCACCACTTTTTCAAATTCCAATTCACCCCCTCTTGGTTTTACTCGATCGATTGCTACACTCATCAATTGGTATCAGAGTGAGGCTCATTGGAAGGTCTTACAACCTCTTGAGAAGATCCAAGAAGTGTGCAATCATCTACAAGGTCATCCATGGCTTCCTCTTCCACTATCGAAGCTTGGGGAGATTCACAACCCACCAACAAGCCTCACTTCTTCAATGGAGTTAACTATGCTTATTAGAAGAACTGGATGAAGTTATTCCTTCAAGCTTTTGATCTTGAAGCTTGGAAGATCATCGTGAGTGGTTACACCGCACCTACTAGTGGCATGGAGACATGGAGCAATGACGAAAACAAGAAATTCTCTACAAATGCAAAGGTGATGCATCTTCTATTTTGTGCTCTTGGCCCGAATGAATATAGAAGGGCGTCATCATGTTTCAATGCTAAAGAAATTTGGGACAAACTTGAAGTCACACATGAAGGAACCAATGAAGTGAAGGAAACCAAAATTGGGCTCCTCAACCTCAATTATGAAAACTTCAAGATGGACCCCGAAGAAGACATCAAGTCCGTGTCTGATCGATTTTCTGTAATCTTGAATGGATTGAAGGGCTATTGAGAAGTGATCCCGGAAGATAAACCTGTGAGGAAGATGATCTACTCTCTATCCGATTTATGGGATTCGAAGAAGACGACGATAATAGAAGCAAAGAACCTTAAGACTCTCAAATTAGATGAGCTCATTGGTTCATTGCTTACACATGAGATGATGTCAAAAGGGAAAGAAGAAGGAAATGGAAAAGAAAAAATTGGAATTGCTCTAAAATCAACAAAAGAAGAGAGCGATTCTAGTGGAGAAGATGAAGATAAATATATGGCTATGTTTGCCAAAAGATTCAAAAGATTCATGAGGTCCAACAAAGGAATAAGATTCCAAAGAGAAGATGGCTTCAAGAATGAAGTAAAGGAGAAAGATCCCCTCATTTGCTACGAGTGCAAAAAATTTGGATATATCAAGTTTGATTGTCCCCAATTAAAGAAGAAGAGCTTTGCGAAAAAGAAGCACAAGGCTCATGTAGCTACTTGGAGTGATGATGAATCATCCGATGAGGACGTGAATGAAGTAGCCAACTTGTGTCTTATGGCAATAGAGGATGACTCTATGGTAATCTCTAATTCATTTATTTCAATTGATTATAATTTTGATGAATTGCAATAGGCATATGATGAATTAGCTTTGGAATTTAAAGAGTCAATTTTGAAAAATAGAAAAATCATTTCAAAATTGAAAAATGAAAATGACTCTCTTTCCAAATCTAATAAGAAGCTTGAAAGTAAAGTTGAGGAAATGCAAGTGAAAATGAAAGAATTTGAAAAGAAAAATCAAGACTTGCACAATTTACTTTCAAGGGTCCATGATGATCATCAAAAGAAACTTGATGATCTTAATGCTTATTTTGACAAAGTTGGGACAAATTTTTTTGATAAAGGTGAAAATTCAAAACCCAGCTATGTTAGAAAGAACTTTAATGGGTATAGACATGGTGGTCCCCAAAGATCATATAATATAAAAATAGTTAAAAGTATTTGGGTCCCTAAAGGACTCATTGCTAACAAAGATTATGTTATTTTGTCAAAATGGATTCCAAAAGAGACTAGAATTTTAGGAACTAATCCTTATGGACCCAAAAGAATTTGGGTAACAAAATATGTATAGTTCCATATTGTAGGTGTGTTGGAGCCATGGTGAGCAAAATTGTAACGCCCCGATTTTGGGCCTAGTGGTTTTGAGGCTTGTTAGACGGTCCAGTGGATCAGGTTAGGGTTTCAAGTCAGATTTGGGAGTAAATATTTTTGTGAAGGATAAAAATATGGGAAAATGGTTAAAACTCATATTTTAATATCTAAAAAATATTGGTGAAATCAATTTTGGAAAATGGGATTTGGAAGGGTGACATTTTAGTTAGTGACTAAAATGTAATTTTTGAAAATTGTTTTTAAAGGTGACTAAATTGTAAATGATCAAATTCTTAGAATCCTTAAGGAGCTATTTTACCAAGTTGTTGCTGGTGGTTTCTCCCTTCAATTAAGAATTTTTAACATGTGTTTTAAAAGGTAATTAAAAGGGATTTTGATATTAAAAGTTAGTTATTGGTTTTAAAGAAATTTGACGTAAACTTTTCTCTCCACTTCTTTTCTGTCAAACACTCTTTTTTTTCATCAAAGTCCAGAGGTGAGAGATCTTTTTACTTGGATTCTTGATTTGATATTTGCTTCTTTACCTTTGATTTACAAAGCCTCATTGAAATCTTGTGTTTTTCTAGCTTTAATCAACCAATTGAGGGAGAAATCACACAATAGAGGCAAGGTTTGTTCTTCTCCTCTATTGATGGTTATTTATTGATATTCCCAAGTATTTGATCCTTGATTTATGATTTATAATCTGATTTTATGTTTTTATAATGAATAATTGATTTAATTGGTGAAATAATGGAAGATTCGTATTAGATCTATTTTCCAGTGTTGAGGATTGATTTTAAACATATTTTGGATGATTTCTAATGTTGATAAGTTGTTTTTAACATTGGAATCCCGAAACTCCTTGAATCCTTGATTATTAGGTTGTTAGATTTGTGTTTTTGTGGAGTTGTGGCGGCTGTGTAGTTGCTGGAAGCTTATGGATGAATTAATCCTGTTTTTAGATGTTATTAGATGTTGATTGAAGTGTTAGATTGATAGATTGTGGTCGGGTTGTGTTTGGAAAGAGTTAGATGCTGATTTCGGTTATTGTTGTTGGGTAATTGTGAGGCTTTGCAAGGATTTGTTGTTGCAGTGTTTTGAATGCATTGAGATGTATTAATCCTCTGTTGTAATGTGGTTAAAATAGGGGAGGTCGATCCAGAAGCGACCGGTGAAGCTTTTTGGAGGCTTCGAGTGCTTGATTTTACGTCAGCGAATTGAGGTTTCGCGTATCAGTGAGTGAAAACGTGGATTTCAGCTTTGAAATGATTTAAAGGTGGTTTATAGGAGTTTAAACTGTGCTTGAAATTCTGGTTTAAACTCGGAAGTAAGTATGATGTGGTTTTCTCTCTCGGTCGTGCTATTATGAAATGGTTTTATGCACTTGTTTTGATTTACATTATACCTACTGTTTAAGCATGTTATAAAGTATTGAGATACTATTTTTGATCATGAAATGATGATGGATGCACGTGGTAGTGATCCATGTAAGTATATGGTTTATACTTGAGTTTTAAGCATGTGTTGTTGCTTGGAAAATTGTAATATCCCGAAATATAGCTTAGAAGTATGCCCTAAATTTATTACAACTTAATTTGAATTAAAGACGTTTAATATTGAAACATTGGGAGCTTTAGGACCAAATTGGAAGTAATAGAAGAATTGAATAGCTACTATAGAAAGGATCAAGTCGAAAGGTTACCAAGTTTGGTGTATGCATGCTAAACATTATAGAGATTAGGGGCTAGCACATGTGTCACCTTATGAAAATGATAGAGAACAAATGGAAGGGGAAAAGGGGGTACCGACTTAAAGGAAAAGATAACCAATTTGGCTATCATCTTCTTCCTTCTATTCCCCAAAGCATCGAAACCCTTAACCAAAGTGGGAGAGTGAGAGAAATGTTGCAACTGGGATAAATTCTAGACAAATTTTTGGTCTTTATTTGGGTAGCCTTAAAAAGAAAGACTGAAAGGACATTGGTGAATTAAGGAATATCGAAGGACAAACAGTGGATAAACAAAAAGGGGTCGTGATTTGAGAACCTGAATTAAGCTTGAATTATGTTATGCGTAAACAAGCTTGGGCTTGAGGTAAGTACCTAAATGTTAGGTATGTTGTGTATGTAATACTTCAATCAATGATAAGTTCTTAGTAAGATCTATATATGTTGGATAAGTGACCTTTGCCCTATTATCTTTCAACTAAGTAAAAAGAAAAGAGATTATGAATTAAGGACTAAGGAAATAAATTATATATGCACTTGAAATGATTAACAAATCACTATGTACGTTTGAGGTATTGATCATGAAGCTATGCTAAATTTCCGATTCTGATGTGATAAGGTAAATTGTAGCTTTGTATAATTTACTATATGGGTAAATGTGGTTCATATGATAAGTCATAAGCTTTGCTTATGTAATTATTAGAATAAGGAGCTATGCTCAAATTCTAACTTTGATTTGATAAGATGTATTAGTAAAGCCTTGTTTCGAGTCAGTCATAGGTATAGTTGGCATGCCATAGAGCTCGTGATTTGGGTGGACTACGATCCTTATGAGGCGACAGTAGGAGGGATGTATGTTGGTCACTTGGCGACAGTAGGAGGGATTGACCGGTACTATGAGTACCTTTCTCTTGGCGACAATTGGTTGGGGATTCGAGTACCTAGGCTGATGCTTGATTTCAAGGCTATGTTAAAGCTTCTCAATGAAACCAATTAATGAATTAAAGTGATAACTTATGAAAAAAATAACACATTTTTACAATATGTTATGTAAGAAAGCTTATTTGATAAGTAAATCATATTAATAATATGTTATGCTTGATAAGTTATAGGGAGAGTAACAAGTATATGTGATATTATCATGGATAAAAATGTGTATACATAAGTCATGGACTGGTTTGTTTAGTTAAGAACATTAATATGCTATGTTTAAAGATGTATATGAAATGTTATATGATTAAGGACTGTTTTATATATATGAGAGCAATTATGGACTATTTTGCTTTTTCATATATAAGTTAGTGAGCTATTTTGCAAAGTATAAATGTGTATACATGTTGGACTGTTTTGAGTATAATTGAATATGTTGGACTGTTTCGAATATAATTGAACATGTTGGACTGTTTTGAGTATAATTGAATATGTTTGGACTGTTTGAGTATAATTGAATATGTTTGGACTGTTTCGAATATAATTGAACAGGTTGGACTATTTTGAGTATAATTGAATATGTTTGGATTGTTTCGAATATAATTGAACATGTTGGACTATTTTGAGTATAATTGAATATGTTTGGACTGATTTGAGTATAATTGAATATGTTTGGACTGTTTCAAATATAATTGAAGTTGTGCATACTCGGATTAAGAATTAATGTCACGGTTCGAACCCTTATGGTTATTATTAAAGAATTCATGAAAACTTATGAGCAAAATAAATGGCTTGGTGTAATAATATATATAAGGTTTATAAACAAATTTGGGTAAAATACAACCATGTCTTGTAATGTTTTGCAATGTGTATTTGTATATACATGTTTAATGGATTGCTTTGGTAAAAATAATCATGCCTTAGACTATTTTGAATGTTTAAATGTATATACATGATTGGCAAGTTGTTTTACATAAATTCAAATATGTTATGGATTATTTGAAATGCTTAAATTGTAAACATGTGACTCGTGGACTGTTTCGGATAAACTCAAGCATGCAGAGGGATGTTTAATATATATATATATATATGTGTGTGTGTGTGTACATAAATCGGGACATTTTTGCATGTAAACAAGTATGTATTGGAGTGTATTGAGAGTGAATAAGTATTTCATAAATATGACTTGATATGTTTGATATCTGGTATGCTAATTAACTTACATGTTCAAGAAATGCTATGTTTAATAACTTATATGAAAAAAATAACCGTATTCATTATATGCTATGCTAGATAGCTTGTATGATAAGTATCATCTATTTCTGAATTGCTATGTGGAATAGCTTATGTGATAAGTACCACCTATCTCTAAAATACTTAGTTAGATAATTGTGTGATAAGAAACCATGAATTTGATATGCTATGTGTGGTGCTTTGAGTATTAAGTATTTTATGAATATTATATGTTATGCTTAAATGTCATATATGCCAAGAAGTTCATGAGTTAGTAAATTATGATCGATGACTCGAACAACAAGAAATTATGGGTTAATATTCTAAGTTAAAAAGAAACCAAGAGAAGCATAACAAGTAATATGTATCTATTGATTAATGAATATCATTTTGACTGAATAGATAAGTATTTTGTTTGAATACCTCATGTATATATATATATATGTTTATGATCGGGTTGAATGTTCTTATATATTTATGCATATGACTTGTTTAATTAATCATGTGAATACATGAATGTGTCATACTCGAATCCCGTGTACATATATATGAAAATATTTGACTTGAAACACACACACATTTTGTCTGCGTATCAGGTATACATGTAAATACGATGTATGAATATCCTTGTATATAAATGAATATTGGTTCGAATAACATGTTCTGGAATGGTTAATTTCAAATGACATATAAGAAAATATATGTGCTTAACAGACTTGATGGAAGGGATAGATTATAGTTTCATACTTTTAGTTGCTTTATGCAACCTCATTAAGCAATTGCTTACTTCTCTGCCTTCTTTCATTTCAGGGTATTTGTACCTTCGAATTTTCTCCAAGCTTGGACGTGATCAGAAGATTTCATTAAGTATGATTTAAAAATATTACCTTTATAACTCCTAGATTGTGGCACATAGATAACAAATAAGCATAGTGCATTTCGACTCCGTTTTGGCTATATATGTATATAAGTTTTATAAGTATTCAAGTTTTGTAATGGGCCTATAATTATTTTCATATTTGCTTGCTATATGAGATATAATAGTTAGTATGTTCGTTTGGTTATTAGATAACTTTATGTGCTTAAATTGTTAGACCATTTTGTTGTCATTCATGTGTGTGGGCTGATGTGTAAATCCATTAATATGGGTTAACCCTAAAGTGGTAGTGTAATTTGTATTATTAAATTGATGGTTAAGGTAATCAATTAGTAAGTAAGGCAATGAATACTTGTAAGATGTCACTATTAGTATATCATTTGTAACTAGTTATGATTGGTTCAAGTTTTGAAATAACTTTGATCTTATTATTTGAGTGTAACAATCATCTTCTTGAATGATCTAAATCAATGATTGATAAGCCGTAGAAGTGGTTAGAGGTATGCAAGTTCGTAATCAACCTAAGTTTAATATTAAATATGAATGAAAGGATTTTTCCTATAATGGTAGAATTATGTAATAAACTTTGTGATCTGAAGTACATAAAAATAAGGGCATGCTATGATCTAGTGGTTGAAGTGTTTTGATTAATATATGTATTTTTAGCTCGATCATGATTTAAAATTGAAAGTAGACCTTTCCAATATTTAAAAGTTTTATATCTCCCCGATTTTGGTTGCAGGCTTAGTTGAGTTTTGTTAAGACTCTTTGGTTTTGTTTGGTAACACTTCTTAATTTGGTTTACTCCTAGACTGGGTAAGGGGTGTTACAAAAATAGTTTGGTTTAATGCTTGTAAAAATAGTGAGGTAAATGGTGAATTATATTGGCAAGTGATGTGGTTTTAAAAATTGTTATCGGATATAATTGACCGGCCATAGGATTGATAGTGCACTATAATAAGTTGCCTTGGATGTTGAGGGGTTTTGATTTGGTGTACTGAAAACTCCATCCAAGTACCCTAACGGTCGAGGAGTTATATGGTACCATAACCTCCCTTAGTGGATTAAGCATCTAACCGATGATTGGGGCTGGTGTCCCCGTGAGATGTAAATTGTACTCAGTTGGTAATGTACCGCGATTGTGATTGTATCGCTATTCTGGTTGAGATGGCTTGAATTTGTGAGGACACTTGTTGAATCCGTGTATCCGATGAACTATTTTGGTAAAGGAACTTGGTTATGATCACTTGTAAGCCAATATAATTGTTAATGTATCATTGAAAGGTTTATGTTGTATAATGTGATTTATACATGTTTACTCTTTAAGCTTTGCATATGGTAGTTATGCATGGGAAGGCTTAAATTGAGGTTTACCAATGGGATTTTCTATTGGTTAATGATACATGTTGCATATGGTCTAATGTGCTGGTTTTCAAAGATGTTAAGTGCATGGTTTCAAGGCATGATAATGTTTTAAATGATGTTTAAAAGATGATTGAAATGGGATTTCAATGTGTTGTTGAGAAATGGTTTTA
This sequence comes from Hibiscus mutabilis, assembly GCA_019671005.1. Taxonomy (NCBI): domain Eukaryota; kingdom Viridiplantae; phylum Streptophyta; class Magnoliopsida; order Malvales; family Malvaceae; genus Hibiscus; species Hibiscus mutabilis. The sequence continues at coordinate 39,390,741 of CM033736.1, forward strand.
ATGCATTGATAGTATGTTGTTTTTTAGCACTACTCACTAAGCCTAGTGTGCTTACGCTCTCTTTGTCCATCAATGCAGAGAATTAAAGGCTTGGAAAGCAGCAGGAAGCAAGGGATCACAAAAAGACTTGGTATCAAAAGTACATTTTTCGATTAGACTATAAGTAATAAGGGCAATGGGGGTTCTGTTGTTGTTTTGGTAGGTGTTTTGCTAAACTCCCTATTTGAGCAAGTTTGTTTTGCTGCTCTTGGGTTGTAAAAGGCCATTTTGGATTGGTTATGGTGTTAGTTTGAGATTTCATGTTTTGCTTGCTTTGATTTTTAGGAAGCATGCCTCTAGATTTACATTTGAAGCATGTTGCCATGATTTGATGTTGGAAATAGGTTGTTCTGATGTGGTTTGATCCTTGAATATGTTGGATGTATGTTAGAAGCACGTTAGGGAGTTTTGGTATGTTCGAAAGCATGTTAAACCAGCAAAAGTGGACATTACAAGTCCAGGCGTATCGGTACGGGTGTCCATATTTCGAACCGAGTAAGCCATTTCAGGCTTAGCGTACCGGTACGCGGGAAAACATTTCGGTATGGGCTTAGGCAAATTTGGCCAGCATTTCGGTACTCGATGAGCTATTTCGATACGACATAATGTTTTTATGAAGGGCGTTTTGATACGTGGGGGCGTATCGGAACGAGTTTTGGCTACTGGAATTTTGGAGTTTGAATTAATGAAGGCGTATCGATACACCCCCTTGCCTGTACCGATACGGTGGTAGTTAAATTAGTTATTTGGTATATTTTGAAATTCTAGTTTCTTACGTTTTAGTCCCTGAATGTTGTGGATGCAATTGAATGAGTATGAATGACCTTCTTGAGTTGATTTTTGACATCTAAGCATGAAACCTATTTAATTAAAGGTTGGTAACATAAAAATGAGCTAAGTCCCTATAGTTTTCTAAAGTTGCAATTTGGTCCCTAAATTGCAATTGTGTTCAATTGGATATCAATTTGATGCCCGATTGATTTGGGTTTTCACCTGTGATCAGTATGTACATGTAGGATAATAATTGTGCATCTAGACAAGATAAAAGAAAAAATAGACGTGTTTCGGGTTTCATCTTCACGGTTTACTTCGGTAAACCTAATGTAGCTCACTCGGTTCGGTCTTGCGGCTAGGCCGGGTCGAGGGGGTTACAAAAGTGAAGAAATTTGAAAGCTCTAGACACACTAGAAGGAAGGATACTTGAAGAGGATGAGGCCTAATCAACCTATCTTGATTCAAGTGATAACATTTTCCTTTACATGCAATCTTTACTCATTCATGTTTCTTTATATGTGTTTATAAGTTTTAAAGCATGTTTGAGGGTCCCCATATATTGTTGTAGTGTTTTTAGTGAGGGGAGCTTTTATTGCATGAATTGCTTATTTTTGGCCTTATATGCTTAATTGGATGACTTTTGGCCTTAAAATTAGCAATATTTAATTTTTAGTCAATGATTTCATGATTTGTATGCTTACATGTTTTTCTTGACTTAAATTGATTATTGTTTATTGTAACACCCTCAACGTATATTCGATTTACTAATACACATTAAAGATGTTACTAACTGATTTACACTGATTTTCAAACTTGTAAAAAAAATTATAGCCAAACTAATTTGATTAAATAACCCTTTCTCAGTTTTCACTAAATTACGAATCTGTCTAGAGCCACCTAGTTTTGACCCTGAATTGGTTTATAAAATAATTTAAGCAGTTATTAAAATGAAAATATAATTTAGGGTGAAAACTATGTGTGCTGCCTAGACCCTTTCTTGATTTTAGAATCGCTACGCAATAAACGACCAACTAAGTTTAAAATCGATTGAAGCATCTTTTCTAATATTCTTAATTCCTCAAATTAATTCATGTTTCTAGATCATACATCCACATTAACTTATAATTAGCATACAAAAATTTAGACATACAAAATAGCTACTTATTTAAATTATATACATGCCTCACTAGACTAGGATGTGGTGATACTTACTGATAATGTAGATTAACTTGATCCAACGATGTGCAACTCCTCCTCTGCTATCTTGTCCGAAATACCTACGTATGATACAAAGCACACGCTAAGTATAACTTAGTGAGGTATAATCATAAAAATGTAAAACAATGATTATAAATATCACAGCCCTGCAAAATGGCAAGCGATTTCCAACTGCAGTTGATAACATTTTATCATGTATAGAACTTCCTTACGTGTATAGTTCATTTAGCGAATATAATATTCAAATCATAGGATTCGATTTGTCTTACCAGTCTTGTGTACATTAAGTTTTTTAGCTTAACTACTTGCATAAATGCATTTCAAGTATTATAGCCCAAAGTATAAAATCATGAAATCTGTAATGCAGGAATAATCATGTAAGAAATTTGTACGGTAATAAATTTTGTACTGTAAAGTTATGTAACTGTATTGTAAAATCTTATGGTCCAAGGTAAATATCAAGTCAATCCTCTGTCATATAACAGTACAATACAATTCCTGCAAAATGGCAAGCGTGTCCCAATTGTAGTTTATATCATATCATCAAACCTTTATTTTATCAATCAAATATACGTTAAGCTTTTTAACTTAACTGCCTGCATAAATATATTTCACGTATTATAGCCCAAAGTACAAAATCATGTGATGCCATGGTACGCAAGTCATCACGACACCATAATGTCTACGACGCCGTAGCGTCTACATCGCCGAAGCAACTAGATGAGTATGTACTCGAGGATGCTCTTTGCTCCTTATAATCGCACATTTTGTGCTAACAAAACCGAAGTGTCTGAACAACGTCGTAGCGTCTAAGTCGACACCGAAGTGTCTAAACATCACCGAAGTGACTAAAACGCACTGTAGTGCTAGGACGCAGCTGCTAAGACCCTATGGATATCCAACTATACCAAAGATTCTCATACAATTTCATGTGAACCTATGGTATACGAGTCATCATACGACACCGTAGTGTCTACAACGCTGTAGCGTCTGATGGTGAGTACATACTCGAGGACGCCCTTTGCTCTTCATTATAGCATCTTTTTGTGCTAGTCGACACCGTAGTGTCTAATCATCACCGAAGTGACTGCAACGCCGTAGCATCTGTTATCAACACCTAAGTGTTTGGATCGTACCGTAGTGCTGGATTGCAGCTGCTATAACTCTATGGATATCCAATTATACCAAAGACTCTCACACTAGTACTTGGGCATAACAATACAATATTTTAATATTTAATATCAAATCCTTCAATACTGTTATCCATAATTCGTTAATGGATAGTTCATATCCAAATATCTAAAAATTTGATTTACCTTGAGTAAATCATTATACTACAATCATTGTATCAATATGCTATTCAATATTTCATGCTATTTGCATAAATAAGCCATCATACATTTTATTTATACCAATGCCGATTCATCGCAAGTTGTCCTATTTATCAACATGTCATAAATACATATAATGCAATCACTCATATCACATATATAATAAATAAGTAAAAATACACTCACCTGGGCCATGCATGAGATTAGCCTCACTAAGCTATTTCGATACTTTTTCCTTGCTTTTCATTGATCTGGTACCTTTAGCCTCGTCAATAGCTGTACAGTACCATTTGAACATACATAACAATATTCATGTTAGATTTTTAATCTAACATTGCTTAACTATACTGTACTAGTATAATTATCCGAATATAAAAATATTTCCAAATTTTTTCATTTTTTCCTTTAATAATGCTGAATTGTTCGTTATGGTCCCTAGTGACCATTTTGCACATTTTGCAATTTATTTAAGCTCGAATCACAATTATTCAATAATTCCATCATTTTCCACTAACTTTTATTCAATGCCCTTCCTCCACTAACTTTTACCAAAGTGACATTTTAGTCACTAATTTTACACATAAACTAGCAAACTTGTATCAAATAATTAATCCAACGTTTCTATATTTTTTCTCACATTTTCCCCTACTTTTAGACCAAAGATAAATTGGTCCTTGAACTAACCAGGGCTGTCAAAATGGTCCCTTGCCATTTCTTTTCTTGTCAATTTAATCCCTTGGATTCTAATCTCAATTCTAACCTCATACAACATATTTGAATCATAAAATCTCATAATCATAATTTTCATAAAATTTTCCCATTATTCTTCCACGTGGCCGAATTGGTCACTTAGCTTCTCTAGGCTCATTTTTCATCCAAACAACATTCTAACATGCTCAAATTAATTTTTCCAACATATATTCTTCATTTCCAAGAATTAACACTTAAAACTCCAATTTCTTCCTTCAAGCCGAATTGGGTGTCTAACCTTTTCACGGACTTTATTTTAGTCCAAAAACCATAATCAAGCTTCTAAGTTCATAATCTCTTCAAATCCATCACTAGGATAATTTTCACAATATTTCTCCAAAATTTCCCATGTATGCCGAAATGGTCACTTAAAGGACTAGTTGAGGATTTTTTATTCTAACATCAAAATCAAGCTTCTAATATCATCAATATTTCATTTTCATCATCAATTTCAAAACCCTAAATAAAATCCCAAATTCTAGGGTTAGGGTTTTTAACCTTAAACATGAAATTAATCACAATCTAAGCTTGATTTCATCTCTACAACACTAGATTTGCATAGATCAAGCTTCAATCTAAACATGGAACATGAAACCCTATTTTCTTTCTCTTCAAGAACATAATCAAATCTTCATAACTCTTGATAAAATTACTATCAAAAGAAAGAGCATTAAGCATAGATCATTTTTCTAAAGCAACATACCTTGATTCGTACTCTTGATAAAATTGTGTATTTCCCCTTTTTTTTTCTTGTTTTCGAAATGGTAGAGAGAAGATGAACATTTTGTTCATCTTTTTTTTTTAATTTATGCCACATGTATTTGCTAAATTGAATTTTTATTTAATTTAATCCTTATTCCAAAATTAACCTCCAACCGAATCAAAATTTACAAGTTGCCATTCTAGTTCAATTCCAACCAAATTCCATTCAACTCTAACCAAACTAGAGTAATGATTTCACATGGGAAATTACCATATTACCCATGGTACTTTCAAAATATTTCAAAATTGCCATTGTGACCAAATTACTAAATTACCAAAACTAGTCACTTAAATCACTAATTTTGCCATTTTGTAAAAATCCAACTATTCTAGTCAGATCACAATCAACCAAATAATACTTTATCCATAAAATAATATTTTATGAATTTTCTGTGACTTATGGGACAACCTCTAAAATTTTGATTCGATTTCCCGATATTCACTTACTACTTCTACTGCGATTTTCCCTTCACCAGGCTATCAAATAAATTCTAAAAACTCCTTATTTCCATATCTGAAAAATAAATAATATTATCAAATAAAATATTTCATATTTATGAAGTCAAACTTAAAATTTTGACTTGATCCAATATATTGATAATTTACCCGAAATCTTTATCGGATAAATATCTCTTAATAATCCTTTATCAGATATCCATACGAATAATATTAACTCGAACTGCTTCCTTTTTATCTGTCTCAAGTACTGACATAAGATCTTCCCAAGAGGTCACCTATCTTATGCCCTGAGCACACTTAACTTTGCAGTTCGATCGAAATTCGATATCTTATACTGCATTTTTATTTCCGGAATCTATATCAGATTTTTCTCCATAATCTGTTTAATCCATGTACAGGATAAAATAATTACTGATAAATTTTGCATGTAATTTTATTTGAATCAAATATCTGCTCATTCCCCTGATTGTTCGATCGAGAATAAATTTCTATCACCTATCTTATGCCCTGAGCACACTTAACTTTGCAGTTCGATCGAAATTCGATATCTTATACTGCATTTTTATTTCCGGAATCTATATCAGATTTTTCTCCATAATTTGTTTAATCCATGTACAGGATAAAATAATTACTGATAAATTCTGCATGTAATTTTATTTGAATCAAATATCTGCTCATTCCCCTGATTGTTCGATCGAGAATAAATTTGTACATAAATCTTATACCAGAAATCTGACTATACAGATCATCTTCCTGCAACCTGTATTACTTATCTGTGGAATAAAAATTATTAATGGTAAAACTATCCATCAGGTGCCTATACTTTTCACATCTTTAGACTCTAGACACCAACTTTTGACTTGTTGTCATTTTAGTCACTAAGTTGGCTTTTAAGCCCTTATCTTAGTACTAAATGATCCTTAAACAACATAGCAAATTTTGGGGTATTACATTTATGCTTGAGTGACACAAAATGATTCTGACATGCAAATTAGATAGATGTGTTAAGCTAGTGACTCTTAGCTCAATATGAACTGTTTAGGATCCATCTCTTAGTATAGTTGTTCTAGATTTTTTGGCTAATGCTTGCTTAAATTCCATACATCTTTGAACTTATTTTAAAGTGTCTTAAATGCCTATAATAGTCATAAACTCTTTAGAATGCATATTCGGGCCAAAACATGGCTTGAAAATGCATTTTCTATCACTTTTGGGTTAGAGGTATCGAAAAATTCCATACATCTTTGAACTTATTTTAAAGTGCCTTAAATGCCTATAATAGTCATAAACTCTTTAGAATGCATATTCGGGTCAAAACATGGCTTGAAAATGCCTTTTCTATCGTTTTTGGGTTAGAGGTATCGAAACCACTAACACTGGTTTCGAAACCTGCTTGGCAGTGTTGAATTTGGAAAAATATGGGCAAAAGGTTTCAAAACCTCCCATTAGGTTTCGAAACCCCCTGCTGGTTTCGAAATCATGCGGGCAGATTTCACGGGCTGGGTTATTTTTAACCCTAAAAATTATTTTTAAAACACCATAAACCTATTTTTCTTCCATCTAAACGACACCCTCTCAAATCCTCTCAAATTTTTTGGCTTTCTTTCATCATTCTACTTCAAGTTTTTGGGTGTTTTCATCATCTTCATCAACTATTCAAGGTAAAAATCATCAAAACTCATCATTTTCAATTCTTTTAGTTTTGAATTTTTTATGATAATTTACTTTCAAAAGATGTTTTTCATACTTTAAATCATCTATAATCATGTTAGTTCTTCATACTTTGTATTTTTATCCATGATTACTCAAAATTTCATGAATTTTTCTTCAAAATTTTCAAACCTAGTGTTTCCAAAAATTGCTAGTTTTACAATGATTTAGGCATTAAATTTGATGAATTGAGATTGATATATATGATATATATTGCTTTTTTTTGCAGGAGGTTGCAAATTTATTTTAAACTTATCCAAAAAAATTTCAAACCCTTCCCCCCAAGTGTTTGTCAAAATTCCCCAACCATCTTTTTAAAGCTAAAACTTCTCATCTTTTTTAATCATGCCTCCTAGAACCATGCCTTCTAAAGGAAAACGTGCTCGCCTTGAAAGAGGTCAAACTTCCCATTCTAATCGACCACAACCTCCACCTCAAATTCAAAACCCAAATTTCTTGAATCTTTGTTTTCAAGATGATGAATGTCTTACTCGCTTTCATCAAATTTATGAGTCAAAGGTTATTACAGCTGAGCAAACTATCAATTTGAATTTCTTAACCTTTGAGCTCGATAATTTTGAATTCTTTCCTATGTTTGTCGAATGGGGTTGGATGGATTTTCTTGACATTAAATCTCGTGTTTTTCATAACCTTGTTAAAGCCTTTTATGCAAATGATATTCTTGTTCATAACAATAATTCTGAGGTTATAGCTATTGAGTCCTATCTTATGGGAACCGAATTTACTCTTACTCTAGCAAGTATTGTCGATCACCTAGGTGTCCCTAATAGTGGTGCTACAAATGAATCTGAAAGTGTGCCTATTAATTTTGATGATGATAGTCCTACTCACCTTTATATCTATGATAGGCTCCTTCAGCTTTTCACCCCTTGGTTCTTTTGCCCTTCCGGTGGACGATGCACTCGCATGCGGCATACCAATTATTGGGGGTTACACAGCTTCGTACCAGCAACCGTCCAAATATCGCCCAAAGCATCTTCACTTCACTTGTTAAAATCAACCACAACTTTATAGCTTCTCTCTCGATTATGGATGTGTTCTAAGTTGCATCTTTGAGAAGTTAAACTTGACACTTCCATTGACCCCGCCACTCGTCTTAAGAGCAAGATTGATAAGACTACAACTAAGAAGATCGATTGGAAGTTTGTTAATGATGAATAGGTTCACAAAAATGATGAAGATGAAGCTCACGTTGATCACATGACCATTGAATCCATGTATGCGGCTATGGTTATTTCTTCGTAGCTCTCATGAGGAGACTACCAGCATGCTTTAGAGCTTGGATGGTCGTGTGACATCTTTGGAGCATGATATGCATGACATTCGTGGTTATCTCTTCCTTCCATCATCGTCTCATGCACCGGATGCTCAGGATTTTATGCATTTTACTATGACTATTTGCTATGGTATTTTTGGACTTATTTTGATTAAGTTCTTTGGTTTATGCTTTTAGGCTTATTATGCACTTTGTTGAAAATTTGTTTTATGATTTTGGTTTTATGATGGATTTTATGTTATCTTTTATGTTTGGATGTTGAATTTTATATTTGGATCTTTATGTTAAATTTTATGATGGATTCTATGTTAAATTGAATATTATGGTTTATCTTTTTATTGCTTTTTGGATAATGCCCTATTGTTCTAATGACGTTTGTTATTTTGTAGCATTTTATTCTTTTTGCTATAACAAAAAGGGGGAGAAATTAAGATCAATTTGTTAAATAAATTATTTTAGAATTAAATAATTACTTTTTTAAACAAATGTCTTTAATACTTAATTTTCCAAGATTTCATAAAGACATTTTCTAAGGGGGAGCCTAAGTGGGAAAATTTAAAAGTTTGACAAATTTTCAAAAACAGATTTTTTTTATCAAGTGTTTTGTTATATCAAAAAGGGGGAGATTGTTAGAATTATTTTGATTTTGATATAACTAAAAGGACTAACTTGCAAAAATTTGTAAACTTCATATATTCGAATCAAATTTTTCAAAAATACAATTTTAACTTGAACAAACATTTTCTAAATTATTTGACTTAATACCTATATTGTATAATCCTTAAAAAGTCAATAAAAAGTCCAAATCAAAAGTTTTCAAGCATAGGTTTCGAAACCCCCTTAGTGGTTTCGAAACTAGTATGGTAGTAAGGGAAAAATTTAGATTTTGGCTATAGGTTTCGAAACCTCATTGTTGGTTTCGAAACCAGGTCCTGTAACGGCTATTTTTGGTTTGAAATAACATGTAGGTTTCAGAACCCCCCATATAGGTTTCGAAACCTCTTTGCAGGTGAGCATTTAATGCTCGATTTTAATGGCTTCCAACGGCTCTAAAGTTCCTCCAACAACTACAAACGGTTAGAAAAGATCAAAAGCATATAAAAGAGGTCTCCAAATAGTAATGAAGTAACAAGAAAGCCTATCCAAATATTAAAGCAATCAAAAATCCAATTTGTGCTTATTTTTCCATCTTTCTTGTAAACATTAGTGTGTTCTTCATTGTAATTCTTTATCTAGTGTTTATTGGGTGTGTGAGAGAGCTTAAACTTTGCAAACACCTACCTTGTGAAGATTTCCTAGTTTGCTTGTTTGTATTTGTTTTTGGGAAATGATTCAATAGACTTTGGGGTATAAGTCTATTGAATTGTGTAAGGTTACTCCTTATCCTAAAGGAAAGACAAATTAGTGGATTTGTGGAAAATCCTTAGTGTGGTCACTAAGGTAGTGGATGTAGACTCCATTGAGGGAGTTGAACCACTATAAATCCCCTTGCAACTTCTTATCTTTGCAATTAGTTTCCACCACTTTTTAAAATTCCAATTCACCCCCTCTTGGCTTTATTCGATCGATTGCTACACTCATGAGTCGTCAATTACCGTTAAAAATAATTGGTGTGACACATCAATTTTAAAAAATAAACATTTCTCTGCCCTATTTTCTCTCTCCCTCCCATTTTCTTTCGTTTTCTTTCAATCCAAAATATTTTTCTTCATTTTTATTCCTCCTATCTCATTTTAGTCTCTATATTCTTTTGCTTATTTACTATATTCCCTCTTATCTTCTTTTCACAAATGCCCACTTATAGTCTCATCCACCTCTGCAACAAATTCAAGCAAGTTAATTGTTGAGGAATATTGGGCCACTGAAAATTTCACTCAAGTTTTAAAATAACTAACATGTCTATGGGGGATTATTAATTATTTCTATGTAGTAACATAGTTTTTTGGTAAAGTTTGCTTCAGAGAATAGATTACTATAATAGAATGGGAAGGTGAAAGAAAATGATGAAAATGAAAAAAAAGAGACATGTTTGGGTGGAAAGATGTTGGGATGAACAATCAACTGCAAATGGCCAAGAGGGGGTGAATTGGTAATTAAAAATTTTGGTGGAAGCAATAGAAAATTGACATAAGAGATTTAGAGTGGTTCAACCTTCTCAATAAGGTTTACATCCACTACCTTAGCTATCCACACTAAGAATTTCTCAAATCCACTAGATTTGCTTTTTCTTTTGAGGCTCAAGGAGATAACCTTACAACTCCCTTAAGGTTTACACCCAAAACCTTAAGAACACTCTCAAAGATAATTACAAATTTAGCAAACTAAGAAAACCTCACAAAGGAAGCATGTTTACACAATTTTAAGGCTCCCTCAACCTCAAAAACTTGAGTAAAAATATTACAATAAAGAACTCTCAAGTAGGTTTACAAGAATATGACAAAATAAAGCTCAAAGATGTTGGATGTGTACCTGAATGCTTTTGACTTGTTGAATAGTTATTGAAGAAACTTTGGAGACTTGATTTTATACCCCTTATTGATTTCTAGTCGTTTGGGTAGTTGGGATATTGGTTGTAGCCGTTGGGATGCATTTTCCCGCAATAAATATTGTTTGGCAACCAGTGGTATTGGTACTTGAGATCTCGTATCGATACCTGCCACAAGAAGAAAGAGTCGTTGCAACAAAGGGGTACCAGTATGGGAAATAGCATATCGGTACAGAGTGAAAGATTTACAAGGGGTATCAGTACGATCCGTACAATATCTATACCGATTTTGCTCACTAGAATCCTTGGAAGTTTTGGTTGAAAAACCATATGAATATGCTTAGGGGTATATCAGTACGAGTATTCGTTTTTCAAAAATTATGGTTCCAATAAAACTGACAAGGCAATGGACGAATGATAAATGGAAAGAATTTACAAAATCTTTAAATCCCGTAGCCGTACCGATACTCAAATGCAATTTTGGATTCTAGATTCAAAATATGTACTAATATGCCTAAGGTCGTATCGGTACCCTATAGCCATTAAGCTTAAAACTATTTTTCGATAGCGAAAAACCGTACTGATACGCCATAGGTGGTATCGATACTCAATTACCAAATTGGCTATTTTGAGTAACAAAACACTTAGAAAAGTTTTAGGGATTTTTGTTTTGACTTAGAAAATGTTTAAGTTTGAATGCCTGTCAATTTAGTGAGTAAATTGAGTACTTTAAAAATTTATTTCTTTTTACAAATTAGCCCTTGTTATATCAAAATCAAATATATGATTAACAATTTCCCCCTTTTTGATATAACAAAACCAAAATAAATTTTTAGTTCACTCCCCCTTTCTTTAAGTCTAAAAGACAATTTGTTTTTGAAAAGCCTTTGAAAAAATTTATCTCACTTATCCCTTTTTGTTAAATCAAAATCAATATGGCAAATAAACACAAGTGTAAATAAATATAACTCCAAATATAATTAAACAACATAAATATTATAAATTCAAAGCATTAAAATCCAAGACAAAATATCCAACAAAATTAAAAACAAACATAAACCAAAGCAAAAGACATAGAGTCATAGGAAAAATCAAATGAAGCAAAGATGCATAAAAACTCAAATCCTACTAGATAATATGATATAAGATGATATGGGATGCAAAGCCTAAGAGTCATCCTCGTCCTCATCTTCGTCTTCCTCATCGTTGTCTCCAAGAGCATGGCCACGCGATTCAGTATGAAAAACGGTGAGAGTCATATCCTTAGAGGTCACATGATGCTCAACGAAGGTCACTCTAGCATCCATGGAAGCCAAGCGAGTATAAATGGCGTTGAATCGAGTATCCATGGTGGCAAACTTCCCATCAGGGTAAGCCATAAGAGCATCAAGCGAAGGTTAAGCAATCAGAGTAACTAGAGCAATGGGAACATTCTCAACTAGATCAACTTGAGCACTACCAAGAAGATCTGCATTATGAACCCATTCTCTATTGTAAAAAGTGAACTTAGCTTTCCGGAGAGATTTATCATCAATAGGGTCGGTGAGAGGCACTCCAAGATCAAGAGAACAATCAATCTCAAGCTTGGGGAAGATGAAGCTAAGAACCGTACCATAGGTGAAAGAGGTGATGAGGGTGGTTTGGAGGTTGTTAAGTATATGGACCAACTCGGCAAATATAATTTGGGCAAGGATTGGGTGTTTTCTCTCACGAAAACAATGAATCCAAAAGTCATCTACCATACGAAAAGAGGACCACTTGCCACCGGATGACCGAAACCACCAAGTGAAAAGAAAATGGAGGAAACACTTATGGGCATCGAGAACAGATACTGAGCCACCATAAGTTTGACCAAAAGAGTGTTCATCATCTATACCTATGTCTTCCATCCCCAAAAGATCAGTTATCTTTGTATAATCAAGAGTAAATTTCTTTCCCATAAGATAGGATTCAAGAGCTATGGTTTCAATTTTCTTTCGATTTAAAATACATCGGGCATTTGAGTAGAAAATACGTAACCAACTTTCTCAAAATATTTTCTCTCAAAATCTCTCCAGCCAAACATCAATTTCTTCTTCTAAATCTTCAGGTAAACCTTTCTTTTCTTAAATCTTCTATTTGCAAATGATCTCTTGTTGTTAATCTACCAAAACCTTATTGTTTTAACTTTAATTCTCATGTAAATCATCCAATTAAAGGAGAAAGCATCCATTAGAGGTAAGGTTCGTTCATCTCCTCTAATGAAAGGTTCTTTACTGAAATTCCCAAGTTGTTGACTCTTTACAATTGTTTTCTAATGTGTTTTGATAAATTAATTAAGGAAAAATTGGTTTAACTGTGTTTTGATTGATAAAATTTGTGGATCTCCGTACTTGTTCTATTTTGTTGGGATTTTAATCAGATTAGATCATGATTTTGATGTTTAATTGAGTTGATAACTTGGTTTTAATATTGTAATCCCGAAACAAGTTGAATCTCTAATTGTAAGGTTGTTAATCAAGAGTTTTTGGGGTGATAGTTGAGTTTAATCATTGCTGGAAGTAAAAGAATATTAGGAAAGGGTTTTTAGATATTAATTGATAATGTTTGATATATTGAATCGTTATATTGTGGTTGGGTTGAGTTTTGGAAGTGTTTGAGGATGTTTTTGATATGTTTCAGAAGGTTTTTGAGTGGGCAACTTGAGAGTTGCGGGTAATTGCTTGTAGGCAATGGTTTGAATGCATAATGATGCATTTATCCTCTGGTTTTATGTGACTAAACAGGGGATAGTCAAGGCGGCGAAGCGTGACGTTGTTTGTTGCTTGTCGAGAGCTCGATTTACGTTGGTGAGCAAGGCGAGGTGTATCTGTGAGTGGAAACTAGATTTTAATTGTCTTTAAAAGGTTTGTGAATGATGTTAGGAGTTTAGGATAAGCTTGAAATGCTTACCTAAGCTCAGAAGTAAGTTTCCCTTATTTTGCTCTTGAATATCGGATATGAAGTTTCCCTTATTTTGCTCTTGAATATCGGATAGGATATGAGCATGTTTCGATTTCATGTTTTGGTTTAAACATGGTTTGACTTACTTACTGTAAATGCATTGTTTTGAACACATATGCAATGGATTTAAAATATATAAATGCTAGAGAGCATTGTTTTCATTCTAGTTAGGAATGGTGTTATTGCGTTTGCATTGTGGTTTGCAAATGTGGTGGTTTTGTATAATGCATTGTAAAATAATGAGTAAATGGTTTTGTAAATGTTATATTGGCTATGTGACATGTTGAGAAAACAATCAAATATAGTTGGCATGCTATAGGATTAAAGTGCACTAGAAAATATGAATAGAATCGATCGTGGCCATGGGTCCTTGAGGTATGGCAGTTTAACAAGGCCACTCGGACTGTTGGGACATCATTTGGGGTGTGCGTTTTAACAAGGCAACCCAAATTGATGATAATCTTGCAGTTTAACTAGGAAAGGAAGTAAAACTCGCGGTTTAACTAGGTGAGGTTGTCAAATCTTGCGGTTTAACAAGGTAAGAATGGTAAACTTGTAGTTTAACTAGGCAAGGTTGGTAAACTTGCGGTGTAACTAGGCCAGGGTGTTAAGCTCACGGTTTAACTAGGCGAGGGTGTCAAATCTTGCGGTTTAACTAGGCAAGGTTTGGGATATCATGCGGTTTAACTAGGCATGGTATGAAAGATCCATGTATCTGATATGTGTGGATAGAGGGTAGTCTATCTGTGGTCACTATAAATGCCAAAATATGTGAAGGTTCATGTGTTGAACCTATTTTAATGCTTTGGGATTTAAGCATGGGTTATGATTTAATGCTTTGAGATTTAAGCATGGTAAAACAGTTTAATGCTTTAGGATCTAAGCATGGAATATGTATATGATGTTGCTTAAAGGTTGTTGTGCATTGTTTCGGTTGGAAACAAGGAAATGTTTTGGTTGTAAGCATGTTTTTTGGAAACAAGTGTTTGGTTTTCAAATGGTTTTAATTGCATCATTGTTTTATGAGCATCCTCATTAAGCATGTGTGCTTACGCTCTCTTTTTCCTAATGATGCAGAGCATTAAGGTTTGGGGGCAGGAAAGTCAAGGTTTAAAGTGATCCAAAGACAATGACTACCTTGAGTATGAACTCAGTCAATGTTTTCGGTTAATAAGGCAATATGTTCGCCAAGTTTTTCTTTGGGATTGTATTTTATTTTCCCATGGTTTTAAGTATGTGAAGTGCTGGATTGTAAAGTTGTTTTGATGTTGATAAGTTTGATGATGATCTTTGCTTATAGTTGAGGCTTGATGGTTGCCTAGGTATGCGTCTAGTTAACCTTTAGTGATTGCCATGTTTTGATGATTCAAGCATGTTTGATGTGATGCTTTAGATATAAAAGCATGTTGTGCATGCCTTAAGTGTGTCAAATATGAGTTATGGATGTTTGGTAAAGTGTTATTAGGAAACATGCCTGTAGAATATTTTGGGGTGTATGAATTCTATATAATAATGTTGATTCTGTGATGTTTTGGTTGGCATTGAACCTTAGTAATGTTGCATAAGTGTTTAAAGCATGCTCAAGTGGTTTGGTTATCATCAGAGTATGTTTAGACAACAATTTGGGACATTACAGGTCTAGACGTACCGAAATAGGTGTCTCCGTACCAATATGGCTAGGCCATTTCAGGCATAGCATTTTGATACGCGGGAGGGTGTTTCGATACGGACAAGCCTTTTTAGGCATATAGTTTCAATACTCGAGCAAGTGTTCTGGTACGGTCTTAGGCATTTTGGCTAGGCGTTTCGATACGCGGGCAAGTGTTTCGATGCAAGTTTTGGCTACTGGAATATGAGTTTTAAAAATCACTGAGGCGTACCGGAACACCTGTAGGTGTACCGGTACGGCTGCAGTTATTTCAGTTAAATGGAATATTTGAAGTTCTGTTTTCTTTCATTTTGGTCCATGAGTTTTGTGAATGCAATTGTATGGGTTTGAATGATCATTTTGACCTAGAATTTGACAAGTAAGCATGTAATTGGACTAATTGAAGATTGGTAAACTTAATTCCAATGTTGGTCCTTAAATTTATCAAATTTACATTTTAGTCCCTAAAATGTATGTTATGCAATTGGATGCCTTTTTTTGGTCCGTTTCTTTTGAAAATTCACCCGCTGCAAGTATGTAGATGTAAGATTAATAATATGCATCTAGACAAGATAAAAAGGAAAAAATGGATCGATTTTTGTAATCTTTCTCCAGTTTGTTTCGGCAAACCTAATGCAATTCTCTTGGTTTGGTCGAGCGTCTAGGCCGGGTCAAGGGGGTTACATTTGTTGGTATCGGAGCTAGGTTACGAAAAGTTGGGATGCTATTTTTGATTAATCAATGTTGTTTGAATTGTACGGTGAATGTGTTTGTTAAGCACGGTGATTGAGTATATGTACGGTGATTGTTTATTATCATGTCGGGGTATGAATTGAGAACACATTGCCTAATGCTAGCCTAAATTTAATGTGTTTTGATGCTTTTGTTAGCATGGTTCGACGTGAGTTTCGTGTAATGGCTGGTAATACCAGAGTTGGGCAGAATAATGATGAGGAAGAAAATCCCTCAGATGTTTTACCTCCTCCTCCTTAGTTGGTTTCTCCGGTTGATTTTGGGGCGGGTGGTATACCCAGACTCCTCTAGTGTTAGTTTTTCATGATCTAACCCCATTAATCCAAGCGACGATGATAGCCTTTCGGGCAGCTGTGGCTGGAGTGCAAGTGCAAGCACTGGCACCTACTGTGGTAGTCGAACAAGGTTTATCCTTGGTTGCTTCTTTGTAGGCAGCGAATGTGGGCTCGGGTAAGAGAGCGGCTGATTTTGGCTATTCTGGGAAGTAGAATTGGAGGTCTCGTGACAAGAGGCATAAGTCGAGTCACAAATGTGGTGACGGTGTTGGCCAAGGTAACTAGGGAGTTCGTATTAGGGCTGAGTGTGAGCGTTATGGTAAACGTCACACGGGTGCATGTTGGGGAAATACCTTGAGTTGCTGGAAATGTGGATCTTCTGATTACTTAAGCGTGATTGTCTTCATGCTGTGAGAGTTACATCGGTTCAGGTTGTTGCTATGCGACCGGAGAATGGTGGACCGGCACAGGTTGTTTCTCATCATGAAGGTTGCAATGACACTGATGTGATCACAGGTACCTTCACTTTGCAATCCTTGTCATTGTTATCCTTGGTTGATTCAGGGTTAACGCTTTTATATATATCTATGTCAAGTGAGCAAACGCATTTGATGAATTCTCCTGTAGTGATTGTAAAAGTTGGTATGTTAGTTGCCGAGAATAAGGTTAGGTTTGTTCGCCGGAGAGTTCTTCCCCGAGAATCTAACGTGGTTAGTGCTAGTTGGGTTTTAGATCGTTGGAAGATATGGCTATTTGTGAAAGTGTCGAGTGTGTAGTGACATTCGAGATATTGTCGTGTTAGAGTGAATATTGGTACTAGGAATGTTATAAGTAAGTGTGGATGATGATCATGCACAGTGCAAAAACACTTATATTTACGTATTTAAATATGTCAGTACATGCATACATCCTTGAGCATGACATTAGAGGTTTTGCATTCATATTCATAGACATCTAGGATGACATGTAAGAAATCATGCATACATATGTCCACACTTACATATAACTTCTTGGAGGCCGATGTAGTGATAGTAGCTAGTTCTTCTGGTGAGTTGGTTACATCTAGAATGTTGTATAGGCGATGTCCTTTGGTGGTGCAAGGCTATAAGTTTGCCGTAGATCTAATGGAGTTGTCATTCCATGGTTTTAATGTGATTTTGGGTATGAGTTGGTTGAGTGAGCTCAAGGCGGTTGTGGATTGTGAATTCGAAAAGGGTTTCTTTGAGGTTAGTCGATAATTATGAAGCTGTGGTAGTTGGCAAGAACATGAAATTCTCATCCAATGTAGTTTCAGCTGCTCTTGCGGAAAGGATGACACAAAGAGGTTGCTAAGCTTATTTGGCTATTATGGTGAGTCCTGAGGTTAAGGGTGTTCCATGAGTACGTTGATCAGTTCGTGGCGGTGTTTTTAGATGATGTTCTCACGTACTCTCGTGCCGAGGAAGAACATGATTGACATTTGTAGATTGAGTTGCAAGTGTTGAAGGATAATCAATTGTACGTCAAGCTAGGCAAAAGTGAGTTTTGGCTTAAGAAAGTGATATTCCTTGGTCGTGTGGTTTCTGTGGAAGATATCTGTGTTGATCCACAGAAAATTGAGGTTATTCTCATTTAGAAACAACCTAAATAGGTTCTTGAGGTTCGCAGATTTCTTGGGCTAGCTTGTAATATCTCAATTTTTGGACTAGTGACTAAAATAAAATTTTTGAAAGTTTAGGGGTTAAAGTATAAACTTTGGAAAAGTTCAGGGACCAAAGTGTAATTTTGAAAAGTTATGTAATTTAACCCCGTTAGTTCACCCCCAAGAGTGGTATTTCTGCGTTACCGGATTTTTCATACGATGCTTATATTATTCGAATTTGGATCGAATAAAATTATTAAGCGGGCTCAGGCCAGGAAAATATTAGGATGGGTGACCTCTGGGAAGGTCCCATAAAAGTGTTTCTGATCGATATTTTGGGCTCAGTAAGAGTAGAGAAAATTCGTATGGATTATCGCTAAAGGAATTCTAAGAGAAATTTGATTCTATGAAGATTTTTGATAATTATCGGAATAATAGATTGAGTTAGGAAAATTCAGTCTAAGTCCTTGGAAAATGATGATTTTATGGGATAATAGAGTTTATTTTCTCGAATATGGAAATATAGAATTTTCGGAATAAATTTAATAGCTCAAAAAAGGTAAACTCGCAGTAGAAGTATTTTATGGATATCAGTATATCAGATTAAATTGAAATTTTAAAGACAGTTCTAAAGACTATGGAAAATCCATAAAATATTATTTTATGAATATTTTGTTAATATTGATGAGATTCTAACTAGATTTAAATAGAATATGATGGAGTAGTTATATAGCTCAAAGAAAGAAATTTTGGAAATCGTATTGAGTAAAATTCGAATAATTGGATCGAATAAATATCATAAATTAAAATTTATGATATTTTAGGAAGGAGGCTGGTTAGAATGGAACCAATTTGGTTCAACTTTTATGGAACGACAATTTTTAAGTTTTGTTGTAAATCTAGTTGGAGGGAAAATTGGTCATTTGCCATGGATGGCATTTGAAATATTTTGAAACTTTGAGGGCAATTTTGGAAGAATATTTACAAATGGATTAAATCATAGCCATTGATTTTTATGACATTGAATCATGGCCATTAGATTAAAAGGGCAAATTAGTAATTTCACTAGTTAAATGAATCTAAAATTCATTTAATTTTATACATGTGGATTAAATAAGCAAAAGATGAACAAAAGTTCATCTTCTTTCTCTACAATTTCGAAAAGAAGAGAAAACTTGGGAAAAATATTCAAAAAAATTTCTAGCTCAAATTCAAGGCATTTGATCAAGAATTCAAGCAAGGTTGTTTGAGGTAAAGTGATCTACTCTTCATTCTCTACATTTTGTTGGTAAAATTTCATGGAATTATGAAGTATTGGATTAGGGTTTAAAGATAGAGAAATTAGGGTTTCATGGTTTATGATTGAATTTAAGTAGTAGATGATGAATTAAGTTTAGTTTTGATGAAAACAAGCTTGAAATCAAGTTAATTTCATGTTGGAAGTAATAAACCCTAATCTTGAAATTTAGGGTTTCAATTAGGGTTATGGAATTGATGATGAAATTGAAGTATTTGTGATGTTGGAAGCTTAATTTGGAGGTTAGAATAAAGAATTTCCCCAATTGAATTTTTAGGGACCATTTTGAAAAGATTGAGAAATTAGGGGAAATTATTGAAAATTTTATTTAAGCCTTAGAATTGATGAATTATGATTGAAATGGTTTGAAATTGTGATCAGGGACCAAAATGAAAAAATTTGGAAGTTGAAGGACAAATTCGGCAATTTAGGAAAAATTAGGGATTGATCTTGAATTTATGGAAAATTTATAGAATTGAATATTCAAGCATGTTATGAAAGTTAAGGGATTGAAATGTCAAGAAAGGAAATATGGGGGACCTATTTTGAAATGAAAGTTAGTGAATGACTAAATTGAATAAAGTTGAAAGTTGAAGGAAATTTTTTTAAGGATGTTAGAAATAAATAAATAATTTAATTGTACATGAATTTATGTACAAAAGTGAAGTAGTGACTAAACTGTCACTTTTATAAAGTTTGAGGACTAAAAAGGTAATAGTCCAAAATGAGTAATTAATTATAGAAATTGTTCAAATTAAGATTGAACAATTGTTTAATGTTCAAAATGGTCACTAAAGACCTAGGGACCATTTCGACAATAATGTAAAATATTGGGGAAATTTTCGAATAATTATGTTTAAGAATCAAATTAGTAATATTAGATTTAAGTCGAATACGAGAACGGTAATGTATATGTTCGATTGGTCTTATACAATTCTAAAAGAGATCGAAAGAGAACCAGTGATAAAAAGAAAGATAAGAACCTCGAGTAAGCTTAGTGAGGCATACTATTCATGACCCGGGTGAGTGCATTTATATGTTTTAAATTGCAATTAAGAAGACTAGCGAATAGTCGACCTTAATTTAAAAATAGTATTGTCTTATATATATATATATATATATATATATATATGTTGAGCTTCTGCTTGTTGCAATAAAGGTAGATTAAATAGAATGTGAAGTACGAATTATTATTCTAAGAAATGATGATGATTTATGTTTGACATGACCAATTATGTTGAAGTATGAGATATGAAATGTTTATTTATATGATGATCTATGATTACGATGAACATTTATGATGAAACATGAAATGTCTATTTATATGATTAATTATGATTATTTATGATTATCATGAACAATTACGATTAAATATGTATATGGATTTCCTATCTATATGAATGATGATAATTGATTGGTAATGAAAGAAATGCCCAAGTATTGAGTATGAGAGTTCATGGTATAGTTGGCATGCAATAGAGTCTTTAGCAGCTGCACCATTATGTTCAAGTTATTAAACAGAAATTGTGACAAAATGATTGTGTCACACGCACCCTGGGGATCTACGCCCACTGTGCCCGAGTGCACTGTTGAGGTGCATTATGTTTATGGGAAGCAAAGAGCGTCCCTGAGTACGTACTCATCTTTACATTTACGTTTGACACTACGGTGTCATTTCAAGATGACTCGTGTACCTCGACCTCATATAGCGTACTTTGGGCAATGATAAAAAATCATGTTACGTATATGAAACATGTCATGAATATCAACCATGCTATGTATATGAAATATGTCAAGTATACAAATCATGCCAAGTACATGAATTATGTCACGTATATGAATCATGACATGTATATGAATTATGCCAAGTATATGAATCATGCCAAGTACATGAATTATGCCAAGTATACAAGGTATGTCACATATATATAAGAAATATGCTATGCATATGAATCATGTCATGTATACAAATTATGTTACGCACATGAATTATGCCATGCATATGAATTATGCCATGTACACGTACCATGTTATGTAAATGAATTAAGTCATGTATATGAATGAAAACACGTATATGAATCATACCATGTATGAAAATCATGTCATGCAAATGAAATATAAGAATCATGTTATATAAATGGATCATGCCATGAATATGAATCATGCTACGTATATGAACCATGTTATGTATGTGAATCATGACATGTATGTGTATCATGTTGCTTATGTGAATTATACCATGTATGTGAATTATGTTATGTATACGAAACACACCATTATATGACTTGCTTTATGATGATAGAGTATTGGAACCATGATTTAATTAGGAATTTATGACATGCACATTAATAGCTAGTGACTATGGAAACCTATATAGTACTGTCCTATTTCAGGTAGAGAACTTGTTATGATATCATATGATAAGTAATATTTTACTTTATGTTTATTAAATAAGACTATTGCTTCACTAAGTTCGTACTTAGCGTGTGTTATTTCACACGTAGGTTCTCTCAAGTAGAGTGACAAGAAGGAGCTATTAAATTGGAAAATCAAGTTACATTAGTAATCATGGTACGTACATCTTAAATTATAGGTTTGATGTCTAGTGGGCATGTACATACATGTAGTGGATTTAAATAGACAAACTGATTTGTAATCTCTAGATTATATTATGTTTATGCACTATTATAGATGCATGGGTATAGAAAATGGTTACTATAAGTACTTATATTTTCGATATAGTTAAGAATAGTTTAACCCTAATTGTGTAGAAATTTTAAAATCAAGAAAGGGCTAGGCAGGGTACATAGTTTTCTCTCTGAATTATATTTTTATGTCAATAACACATTTATAAATTTTATAAAACAATTCAGGGTTGAAACTAGCTGCTATAGACTAACGTAGTTTTTAATTCAAAACCGAGAAAGGGGTAAACTATAAAAGAAAGTTGGTATAGAAAAAAATTTCAAGTCAAGTTTTTCTTAACAACTCTGTAACATCTTTAGTGTATATTCGGTCTATGAGTATACGTTAAGGGTGTTACATTTATTGGTATTAGAGCTACAGGTTTAGCCGATTCTGGAGGCTAAATCGAGTTTAATGTGATTTAATGTTAATGCCTATAGGATGTCATGTTACTAATGTACTACTGTGTAACTTGATTATGCTCGTCAATAACATGAATAAGTTTCAGTAGAAATAGATGATGTTAAGTATTGATGGGCTGCAATAAATGTTTAGTTATATGAATCAAGAGAAGAAAGAAGAATGTTTAAAGTCAAGTATGCTGGCAACTAGTTAAAAGAAAAATGTTACAGCAATCCTAAGTTTGAATAAGGTACTCGTACTGTTTATGAGTACGAGTTAGATTTTAATAGACTAAGTCGGTACGCAGTTAAATGGATGTCGATCGAAAGGTTTCGATGTGAATGGTTTATAGAGAAGCTTTGTCCAAGGCACAAGGAGATTCTATTAGGCATGTATTTATCAAATTTCTAAGAGGTTATGAACACAACAAAGGCTATGGAAAGAACTTGTAATTGTTTTAATTGTTTTGGGTTCGATTAATATATTGGTACTAAGATAGTAACTCAAGAAAGGTTCATTAGAAGTTCACGAAATCAAGTTCCCGGTAGATTTAATGGAACTTCTATTCCATGAATTTGAAGTCATTCTTGGAATGGAATGATTATCTGCATATGATGCAGATATGAAATGTAACAAGAAAAGGTTAGTATTTCAAGGACCCGATGGTTTTGAAGAAATTTTTGAGGGAGAAAGAACTGACTGTTTAGAGTCAATAATTTATGTAATGATAGCTTAAAGGCTATTATACAATGGATGTGAAACATATTTGGTTTATAAGGAAGATACACAAAAGTTATCTAAAAAGATTAAAAACATCCCACTGTAAAGGAACTTCTAGATATATTTCCGGATGAGTTACCAGGGTTGCCTCCGGATAGGGAAAAACAATTTGGGACCGATATTTATCCTGGAACCAAGCCGGTATCAATGGAACCATATAGGATGGCACTAATGGAGTTAAGGGAACTAAAGGCTTAATTACAAGAATTGCTAGACCGAGGTTACATTTGACCGAGTATATCACCAGGGGGTGCTCTGGTGTTATTTGTAAAGAAGAAAGATGGTTCCCTACGATTAAGTATAGATCACTAGCAATTGAATAAAATAACCATTAAGAACAAGTATCCTCTATCAAGGATTGAAGATCTATTTGATCAGCTCAAAGATGCACCAGTGTTCTCAAAGATAGATCTTCGATATGGTATTATTAACTTAAAGTCAAAGAAGAAGATGTACCGAAAATAGCATTCAGAACTCGTTATGGACACTACAAGTTTCTAGTAATGCCTTTTGGACTGATGAATGCCACTGCTGCATTCACAGACCTGATGAACAGGGTATTCCAACCCTATTTGGATCAGTTCGTTGTGGTCTTAATAGATGATATTTTGGTTTATTTGAACATCGAAGGTGAATATGACTACCATCTTCAAGTGGTACTACAAACTTTATAAGATTAGCATCTTTATGCCAAGTTTTCTAAATGTGAGTTCTGGTTGTTAGGAAAGTTTCGAAAGATTAAAGAAAGTTCAAATTGAAGCACCAGTATTAATTCAACTAGAACCAGAAAAAGAATATACTCTATACAATGATGTATTTCTTTATGGTTTAAGTTGCGTGGTGATGCAAGAAGGTTGTTTCCTATAGTTTATGCATCAAGGCAGTTCAAAATTTATGAAAGGAACTATTCAACATATGATTTGTAAATGGCGGCTATGATTTTTGTTTTAAAAAACTGATGAAACAAAATGGTCTGAATCTGTGACAACGAAGGCGGGTTGAATTTTTAAAGGATTATGATGTGGTTATCAATTATCCCCCTAGGAAAGGCTAATGTAGTCGCAGATGCTCTTAGCTGAAAGACATTATCTGCTCTACACATGATGAATGTGCAATTGTCCGTGGGACGAGATGGTTCCTTAACAGTAGAATGTTAGTTAAAGTCAACTTTATTGGATCAATTAAAAGATTTGTAGTCTATGGATGAAGGATGTCTTAAAAAGAAAAGAGACAAGTTGAAACTAGGAAAGTATAGGACTATGAAATTAAGCCAAATGGTTGATTATATTACTGAGGTAAAGTATATGTTTCTGACAAGTTTGCTCACTTTATTACAGTTTGAATGGATTATTTGCTGGATAAATATGCAGAACTTTATGTTCGAGAAATAGTAAGACTATATGGTGTCTCAGTATTGATAGTGTTAGATAGAAACCAAGATTTATTTCAAGGTATTGGGGTACGTTATTTGAAACTTTAGGTACTAAATTAAATTTTAGTACATCTTTCCATCTACAAACAGATGGGCAGATTGAAAGGATTATACAGATTCTATAAGACATGTTAAGAGTTTGTATAATTGAGTTTGCAAAATCATGAGAAAAGTAATTGCCCTTAACCGAATTTGCTTATAATAATAGATATCAAGCAAGTATCAAGATGAAAAATGGAAGAAATTACCGAATTTCTTTAAATTGGTTTGGGTTACAAGATCGAAATGTTTAGAATAACTCAAACGTTGGAGGAGTTGATTTAAAACAAGACATGGAGAATAAAGTAGAGATTATTCAGCAAAATTCAAGGCCACCGTGATTTAACAAAAGGCCTATGCAAATAAGAAGAACAAGGATATTGAATATGAAGTTAGATAAAAAGTGTTTTTAAAGGTTTCACTTTGGAAGATGGTGATTACGTTTTGGTTGAAAAGGAAAGCTTAGACTCAAATTTATTGAGCCATATGAGATTCTAAAAAGAAAGGAACCAATGGCTTATCAATTGGCTTTACCTCCAGATAGGAACAAGACTCATTATGTATTTCATGTATTCATGTTTCGGAGGTATTGATCGAATTCTTTACATATAATTACATCTGAGGAGGTTGAACTGCAACCAGGCTTGGTGTATAAAGAAGAACTAGTGAAAATCCCAGCATATGGAATCAAAGAATTAAAGAATGAGAAAATTCTACTGGTTAAAGTCCTCCGGAGAAATCATAAAGTAGAGAAAATCATTTGGGAAACTGAAGAGAGAATGAATAAGAAAAATACGATATTGTTTGGAAAGAGTATACGTTGAAAATTCAAGGATGAATTTTCTTAAGGGGGAAGGAATTGTAATATCCAAAATTTTGGACTAGTGACTAAAATGAAATTTTTGAAAGTTTAGGGGTAAAAGTGTAAACTTTGGAAAAGTTCAGAGACCAAAGTGTAATTTTGAAAAATTATGTAATTTAACCCCGTCAGTTCACCCCCAAGAGTGATATTTCTGTGTTACCGGATTTTTCATACAAGGCTTATATTATTCGAATTTGGATCGAATAAAATTATTAAGCGTGCTCAGGCCAGGGAAATATTAGGATGGGTGACCTCCGGGAAGGTCCCATAAAAGTGTTTCTGATCGATATTTTGGAATCAGTAAGAGTAGATAAAATTCGTATAGATTGTCGATAAAGGAATTCTAAGAGAAATTTTATTCTAGAAGATTTTCGATAATTATCGGAATAATAGACCGAGTTAGGAAAATTCAGTCTAAGTCCTTGGAAAATGAAGTTTTGTGGGATAATAGAACTTATTTTCCTGAATATGGAAATATAGAATTTTCAGAATAAATCTAATAGCTCGGAAAAGGTAAACTCGCAGTAGAAGTATTTTATGGATATCGATATATCGAATTGAATTGAAATTTTAAAGACAGTTCCAAAGACTATGGAAAATTCATAAAATATTATTTTATGAATATTTTGTTAATATTGGTGAGATTATAACTAGATTTAGTTAGAATATGATGGAGTAGTTATAAAGCTCGAAGAAAGAAATTTTGGAAATCGTGAGTAAAATTTGAATAATTGGATCGAATAAATATCATAAATTAAAATTTATGATATTTTAGGAAGGAGGCTAGTTAGAATGGAACCAATTTTGTTCGACTTTTATGGAGTGGAAATTTTTAAGTTTTGTTGTAAATAAAGTCTATTTGGAGGGCAAATTGGTCATTTTCCATGGATGGCATTTTTGAAATATTTTGAAACTTTGAGGGCAATTTTGGAAGAAGATTTACAAATGGATTAAATCATAGCCATTGTTTTTATGAGATTGAATCATGGCCATTAGATTAAAAGGGTAAATTAGTAATTTCACTAGTTAAGTGAATTTAAAATTCATTTAATTTTATACATGTGGATTAAATAAGAAAAAGATGAACAAAAGTTCATCTTCTTTCTCTACCATTTCGAAAAGAAGAGAAGACTTGGGAAAAATATTCAAAAAAATTTCTAGCTTAAATCCAAGGATTTGATCAAGAATTCAAGCAAGGTTGTTTGAGGTAAAGTGATCTACTCTTCATTCTATATATTTTGATAGTAAAATTTCATGGAATTATGAAGTACTGGTTTAGGGTTTAAAGAGAGAGGAATTAGGGTTTCATGGTTTATGATTGAATTTAAGTAGTAGATGATGAATTAAGTTTAGTTTTGATGAAAACAAGCTTGAAATCAAGTTAATTTCATGTTGGAAGTAATAAACCCTAATCTTGAAATTTAGGGTTTTAATTAGGGTTATGGAATTGATGATGAAATTGAAGTATTTGTGATGTTGAAAGCTTAATTTTGAGGTTAGAATAAAGAATTTCCCCAATTGAATTTTTAGGGACCATTTCGAAAAGATTGAGAAATTAGAGGAAATTATTGAAAATTTTATTTAAGCCTTAGAATTGATGAATTATGATTGAAATGGTTTGAAATTTTGATTAGGGACCAAAATGAAACATTTTGGAAGTTGAAGGACCAATTCGGCAATTTAGGAAAAATTAGGGATTGGTCTTGAATTTATGGAAAATTGATAGAATTGAAGATTCAAGCATGTTATGAAAGTTAAGGGATTTAAATGTCAAGAAAGGAAATATGGGGGACCTATTTCGAAATGAAAGTTAGTGAATGACTAAATTGAATAAAGTTGAAAGTTGAAGGAAAAAATTTTAAGGATGTTAGAAATAAATAAATAATTTAATTGTACATGAATTTATGTACAAAAGTGAAGTAGTGACTAAACTGTCACTTTTATAAAGTTTGAGGTCTAAAAAGGTAATAGTCCAAAATGAGTAATTAATTATAGAAATTGTTCAAATTAAGCTTGATCAATTGTTTAATGTTCAAAATGGTCACTAAAGACCTAGGGACCATTTCGGCAATAATGTAAAATATTGGGGAAATTTTCAGAAAAATTTTATATTCGAATAATTATGTTTAAGAATCAAATTAGTAATATTAGATTTAAGTTGAATACGAGAACAATAATGTATATGTTCGATTGGTCTTATACAGTTCTAAAAGAGATCGAAAGAGAACCAGTGATAAAAAGAAAGATAAGAACCTCGAGTAAGCTTAGCGAGGCATACTATTCATGGCTCAGGTGAGTGCATTTATATGTTTTAAATAGCAATTAAGAAGACTAGCGAATAGTCGACCTTAATTTAAAAATAGTATTGTCTTATATATATATATATGTTGAGCTTTTGCATGTTGCAATAAAGGTAGATTAAATATAATATAGAGTATGAATTATCATTCTGAGAAATGATGATGATTTATGTTTGCCATGACCAATTATGTTGAGGTATGAGATATGAAATGTTTATTTATATGATGATCTATGATTGCCATGAACATTTATGATGAAGCATGAAACATGAAATGTCAATTTATATGATTAATTATGATGATTTATGATTATCATGAACAATTACGATTAAATATGAATATGAATTTCCTAACTATATGATTGATGATAATTGATTGGTAATGAAAGAAATGCCCAAGTATTGAGTATGAGAGTTCATGGTATAGTTGGCATGCCATAGAGTCTTTAGCAGCTGCACCCTTATGTTCAAGTTATTAAACAGAAATTGTGACAAAATGATTGTGTCACACGCACCCTGGGGATCTACGCCCATTGTGCCCGAGTGCACTGTCGAGGTGCTTTATGTTTATGGGGAGCAAAGAGCGTACCCAAGTACGTACTCATCCTTATGTTTACGTTTGACACTACGGTGTCATTTCAAGATGACTCACGTACCTCGATCTCATATAGCGTACTTTGGGCAATGATAAAGAATCATGTTGCGTATATGAAACGTGTTATTAATATGAACCCTGCTATGTATATGAAATATGAATCATGACAAGTATATGAATTATGCCAAGTATATGAATCATGCCAAGTACATGAATAATGCCAAGTATACAAGGTATGTCACATATATATAAGAAATATGCTAAGCATATGAATCATGTCATGTATACAAATTATGTTACGTAAATGAATTATGCCATGTACACGTATCATGTTATGTAAATGAATTAAGTCATGTATATGAATGAAAACACGTATATGAATCATACCATGTTTGAAAATCATGTCATGCAAATGAAATATACCACGTATAAGAATCATGTTATATAAATGGATCATGCCATGAATACGAATCATGCTACGTATATGAACCATTTTATGTATGTGAATCATGTCATGTATGTGTATCATGTTGCTTATGTGAATTATACCATGTATGTGAATTATGTGATGTATACGAAACATATCATGTATGTGACTTGCTTTATGATGATAGAGTATTGGAACCATGATTAAGTTAGGAATTTATGACATGCACATTAATAGCTAGTGACTATGGAAACCTAGATAGTACTGTCCTATTTTAGGTAGAGAACTTGTTATGATATTATATGATAAGTAATATTTTACTTTATGTTTATTAAATAAGATTATTGCCTCACAAAGTTCGTACTTAGCGTGTGTTATTTCACACGTAGGTTCTCTCAAGTAGAGTGATAAGAAGGAGCTATTAAATTGGAAAATCAAATTACATTAGTAATCACAGTACGCACATCTTAAATTATAAGTTTGATGTCTAGTGGGCATGTACATATATGTAGTGGATTTAAACAGACAAACTGATTTGTAATCTCTAGATTATATTATGTTTATGCACTATTATAGATGTACGAGTATAGAAAATTGTTTACTATAAGTAGTTATATTTTCGCTATAGTTAAGAATAGTTTAACCCTAATTGTGTAGAAACTTTAAAATCAAGAAAGGGTCTAGGCAGGGTATATAGTTTTCTCCCTGAATTATATTTTTATGTCAATAACACATTTATAAATTTTATAAAACAATTCATGGTTGAAACTAGCTTCTATAGACTAACGTAGTTTTTAATTCAAAACCGAGAAAGGGTTAAACTATAAAATAAAGTTGGTATAGAAAAAAAATTCAAGTCAAGTTTTTCTTAACAACTCTGCAACATCTT
Organism: Hibiscus mutabilis; assembly: GCA_019671005.1. Classification (NCBI taxonomy): domain Eukaryota; kingdom Viridiplantae; phylum Streptophyta; class Magnoliopsida; order Malvales; family Malvaceae; genus Hibiscus; species Hibiscus mutabilis. The sequence goes on from CM033736.1 coordinate 39,420,552, forward strand.
TAGTGTATATTCGGTCTACGAGTATACGTTAAGGGTGTTACATGGCTGGTTATTGTAATCACTCATTTTTATCTGGGGTAAATTTTGTGTTAATTTGAAAATATTATGTAATTATTAGTGTTTATTATTAGTGCATGTATACATATATTATATTATTGTATTACAAGCATATGTGTTATTAATATGCATGTAATATATGTGCGATGTGAGTAAATGCATGTATAGTATGTTATGTGGTGTACGTGTGCTATGTGTGTATTGTTTGTATATATGTCAATGTGTGCATAGTCATATTAAATATGTGTGATTAAACCAATATATATATATATATATAAGTTAGTATGTTATATTAGTTATGTATGTTATAGATGGTATGTTGCATGTGTACTCGTATGTATGTGTGTGCTTCCATGTACGTATATATGCATATTACTATTATTATTATTATTGTTATTATTATTATTATATATAAACAGATAAGGTATTAAAAAACCAAAAGCTATTATTGATAGTCCAAGTCCAATATTATTACAGATCCAAAAAAAAGAATTAATCACTGTGGAGGTCTAGTTTTCTGGTTTCAAAACTGAAAGGGGATGAGTTTTTTTGGAGTTTTGTTGTTGTTGAACGGTCGTGGTCGAGGAAGGCTTGAGGCGGCCGTTACGGCAGAGCCTCGCCTGAGACCGCTGCTCTACGATTGCCGATGGGAATTTTGGGGGGGGGTTTGGTTCTGGAAAAATGAGAGAAAATGAGGGTTTTTTTTATCAAAGGTAAAAAATGAATAAAGGTGGATTTGGGGACTTGTTGGTTTGTTAAATAGGTAAAAAAATAATTTCTTTTTCGTATATTTGCTTCATAAATCCTCCATTGCTTTTGGCATTTTCGTTTCGGGTCTGCCCCTTGGGTAAATAGCATGTTTAGTCCTCTGTTGTTCTAAGATATTTGCAATCCCATCCCCTAATTAAATTAATTTAAATTTTTAAATGGTGAAATCTCCACCCTAGTCCTTCTGTGTTTTGTCTTTTTACACTTTGAGCTTGCCCCTTGGTTTTTTTTACAAGATCAGTCCCTATGAGTTTTTTCCAGCCTTTAATTCGATCTTCAAATGTGTATTTTCTTTTTTTATTTCTGACCTTCTATTTTATTTTTCGTTCATTTCAGTCCCTTGGTAAATTTTGAATATTTATGTTATTTTTGTTTATATTATGTGTTTTTAGCATGTATAATTTACCCATTATATTCAATATGTTTTTTATCATGCTGTTTTTTTTTGTTTTTTAGGTATGTTATGTCATGCTTTTATATTCTAATTCATTTTTTCATGTTTGCATATCATATTTACATGCTAGCCTTTATGTTCTTTTTGTATGTTATGTTACATATTGGTTTATGGCATGTTTAAGCTTTTTAAGACCATGTTTTTTTCATGACCATTCCTTTCCTTATGTTTTTATATATATGTGTTTATTTTGTATGTTCATAATATGTTTTTGCGCTAGCATGTTTTTTTTATTATTTTATTTTATTTATCTTTTTGCATCTTAGGTCATACGGTAGTGTGCTAATTTTTAAGTACATGTTAATATTTTTGGCCTAAATATGTATGTGTGTTTTATATGTCCCTTGTGTCCTTTTCGTTTTTAAGTCACGCGTTAGTTTGTGAAGATGTTTATACGTATGTCATGCATTTGTTGCTTTGTTTTTTTAGTATCGTACTATACCATCTATGTCATGTAGGTGGTAGTTGTGGTTCACTTTAATGTATCTAAGCATGTTAGATTTAAATATAGTTTAGGGAACATGTTTCTTTCTTGTTCATGTTTATACTTGTTTTTTATTTTTACATGATATGTTATGTTTTTTTATGTGTTTTATTATTGTTGTTTAATTTTGTAATATTCATGTGTTTATGTTTTTATACCATGTCGATACGAATGTTTAATATTTTCTTTTCTAAGATTGCACAACGGAATATTAACTGTCAATGCGGTGTCCTTTTATTCGAGTGTAAACATGGACAGTATCAAGCGCAGTGATAGTGGTTTGTCAGTTTACTCTCGAATAACGGGGCCCTTAAAATCTACTAGCACTTATAACCGAATTTTAATTTAATCGTCACTTTAATCCAGAAAATTTAATATTAATAAAGTGATAATTATTAAAGTACCAATTTTGGGCGGTGTGGGGGTGCTAATCCTTCCCCATCCGTAACCGACTCTCGAACTCAACAGTTTTCAAATCTATAGTTTTACGGTGTCCGGCCTACCTTAAGTGGCTGGTGGTGACTCCATTTTTTAAATAAAATACAGTTTTTTTATAAAACCCCACGGAAGATATTTTTCAAAAACCTCAAACACCCTTTTTTTTAAAGTAAAAAGGGATATAGCTACAGATGGCGACTCCGCTGGGGACAATGTTTTATTTTTCAAAAACAAATGAGAGTCAAGCTTTTTCAAATAATTACCGTTTTACTAATATCGGAAGTTCCAGATTAAAGTGACTATTACATTAATATTCGGTTATAATTGCGTGTTTATTTTAACGCATTTAAAATTTGGCATATAAACCCGTCCTTTTAAGTGGGGGGAAACGTTAGTGCTTTCGTGAGGATATCGTTCCTCCGTATGGGCCTAGCCGAAGTACCTTCGGGGCTCGAGTACCTTATGCTTTTGTGAGGATATCGTTCCTTCGTAGGGGCATAAGCGAATGGGTCCCCTTGAATTGAATCCGGTTGAGAAGAGCCAACAATGGGTGATGACCGGGGGCCTTGCTACTCTTAGTAGGGGACAACAAGGACAATTTGGGTACCTCCTAGCACCAACACTGAATGTAGAGAGCATATAGAAACCCACCCATTTAGAGCCATGCGGATAATCTAGGTGTTGTAGAAGGGATGTAAATAGGGTGTTTTGTGTTTACATTATTTAATTTGCCTTTTTTTAATTATGTATTTATTTATTTTATCTGGTACGGACTCATTTTCTTTTGTGTTTTGTTTTTTTTTCATACATCATTGCATTTGCATTACATAAAGGTACTGGATCAAGTGGTTTGCCCGATCAGAAAATCTTTCATCATGGATAAAAGGTATCTTAAGAAGGATGAACTCAACTCAGCCGTCAGACATTGGTCAGAGGTCAATCAAAGGACTCAAAGCAACAGTTTACCGAGCGAATGCAAAGTGGCAGGGTACACCTACATAAGTCTCCAACAGAATGACCTATGGGAACTTAAAAAGATTTAGGAAGGATGTGATCGAAGACTACAAGACTTATTATGTGACAGTTATGGCGATATTGCACAGCTGATGTATGCCCGGGTCAACCAGTCGTTACTCCAAGTCATCTTCCAGTTATGGAATCCCGCTTTCTGTTGCTTCACTTTCAACGGGCAAGACATGATGCCTACGGTGGAAGAATACACGGGCCTACTTAATTAGAAGAATGTCCAGAAAGATTGGATTTACTTGAAGCCGCCGAGGAACCAGAATTACTCTTCGAAGCTCAAAACTTTTGCGGAATGAGCGACGATTGGGTTAATGGACTGATCCAGTGATACATGTATGGGGGGCTAAAATGATGCATTGTAGCCAAAAAGTTGAAGCTGTTTTATAAGTCTGGAATTTCAGCCGACTTGCATCGAATTTTCGGATGGGATCTGGGCACTTCCGAGTCTACATGTCTTCTTCAAACATATTCGTATGTCTCTTAGCTTTCCAACGCATCTTGAAACAACATCAACAATTCACAAGCCATCTTCATCTTCAACCTTCACACCATCTTCCATAATTCTATAAACAAAGCTGGAATTTTTAGATTTGTTTTACCTATCTTCTTCTTAATCTTTTCTCATCTTTTTATTTATATTCTTATTTCTTATCATCTAATCCTTCATCTCGTCTTTCTTTCTTTCTTTAAATTTCCAGCCTTGAATCTGAAAAATTCAAGAAATCCCTTCTCTTTTCTCTTGAATTTTCAGATCTGCCCAAACTTCCTTGATTGAGTGTAGAGCTCCTAGTTCTTGCAACAACTTGATTGAAGGCTTCCAAATCCAAGATTGTGCTACTCGTATCAATTGGTAATCAGAGCCTTGGTTTAGGTGTTTAAAACAATTATCTTTTACTATTTTTTTAGTAGTTGAGAAAAACGAAAAAATATATAATTCTCTATATAGATCCTAGTTTTAATATTTCATTCCTGGAGACATCTCAAGAGACTTGAAGGTTGTGATCAAAAAATCTTAAGATTCGGGATGAATCGTTTTCAACAGGGGGAGAATGATACATGTATGGGGGGCTAAAATGATGCATTGTAGCCAAAGAGTTGAAGCTGTTTTATAAGTCTGGAATTTCAGCCGACTTGCATCGAATTTTCGGATGGGATCTGGGCACTTTTGAGTCTACATGTCTTCTTCAAACATATTCGTATGTCTCTTAGCTTTCCAACGCATCTTGAAACAACATCAACAATTCACAAGCCATCTTCATCTTCAACCTTCACACCTTCTTCCATAATTCCATAAACAAAGCTGGAATTTTCAGATTTGTTTTACCTATCTTCTTCTTAATCATTTCTCATATTTTTATTTATATTCTTATTTCTTATCATCTAATCCTTCATTTCGTCTTTCTTTCTTTAAATTTACAGCCTTGAATCTGAAAAATTCAAGAAAATCCCTTCTCTTTTCTCTTGAATTTTCAGATCTGCCCAAACTTCCTTGATTGAGTCTAGAGCTCCTAGTTCTTGCAACAACTTGATTGAAGGCTTCCAAATCCAAGATTGTGCTACTCTATCATCCAGGTTCGAGGGGACAGCCTAGCCTTTACTTGGGACAGTATCCGAGACATCATACCAATGCACCCAGATGAGGTAAAAAAGATAGACTATTTGCCTTAGGAATATATGGTTTGGTCATCTTCCCGAGGGTTCTTGGAAACATCAACGTAGCTATTCTAGACCTATTTGAGCGAATGAAATAGAAGGCGAATCCAGTACTGGCCATTTTAACTGAAACTTTCATTTCTTTGAATGCAAGCCAAAAGCACGAAGAGGGACGTTTCAGAGGGTGTGCGCAGCTACTACAGGTTTGGATCCAAAGCCACATGTGGAAGACACCGACGGGGGTTTTACCAAGAATACTGTTTCGAGACTTTTCACCTTTGCGGGAGTATTTAGCGAAGGAATGGCGAGAAGACTGGAAGACGAAGAAATGGTCCCATATCTTTAGGAACATTCAAGACGGAGACATAGTGTGGAGAGTTCCATGGCTCGGCAGGGTTAGTCACTTCTTGTACAGTTGAGGAGATTATGACTGGCTGATGATGTTAGGGCTATATGGTGGGATTGCTTGTGCTCCGCTTTTGGTGTCCCGACAGTTTGAATCACGACAATTCATCCCTGTCACCGCCGATTTAAGTCGAAGTAAATTCCCTTTCAAGGGTGAGTTCAGAGCGAAGGTTCAGACCATCATGAGAGCTTGGGATCACTGTTATCAGATCAGAGTATAAGGAGATATCAAGTGCATGACCACCCCAAACTACGATCTTTGGAGGAGCATGAGGATTAATGACAATATTCCAGAACCCGACCAAGGACCAACCATGTCATTGGAGGAACATATGAGGATAGTACCGTTCGAGGCTGATATTTTGTGAAACGAACTCGAAGAGGTCAAGAAGAAGATGGAGAGGCTTTACAAACACAGCATATGGATAAACTCTACAAGGCAAGTTTAGAGGTCGACGAACGAGATGGGACCATCAGGCAACTGAAGAAGCTCAATGCAGATCTAAGTGAGAAGAATACTCTTTATCAGAAAGATACTCTCCAGTTTCAAGCAAAGGTACAGAATGCCGGCCGAAGCCAATTCCTAGCTGTGGAGAAAGAAATAATGAACGTCATGTGTTTAGTCGAAGAAGAATGAGAGAAAGGCAAGCGAGCAATCAAGAAAGAGGTAGAAAGTTGCAAGTTAGCCATCGAAAGTGAAAGGCGGATTTTTAGGGACACCATTAACCAAGACAAAGAAAGAGATAAACAAGAGATTGACAAAGGCAAACAAGCAATCCTCTACGAAAGAGAAAACACTGCCTTTTGGAAGAGGAAATCCATGGGGAGCAGGAATAGACTACTGGAGATGCAAAACTTGTACAATGACATTGGTCAAAGCCTAAACCAGAGCCAAGATCAAAACTTCGAGTTAGAGGGGAGACTGACAGAGTTGGTGCAGTCCTTTTAGGCTTATCGTTAGAGGAATGGTTTCATTGAATTACAAGAAAGGGAGCGCGAAATTTGTATGTTACGGGCCTGGATCGAGTCACTCGAGGCAATTGTTCAGGATTACAGGGGGAGAATTAGGGTATTCAAAGAAGCCACAGCCGGTGGTGACAATTATTGGTAGCGAAGACTTCGTGATGCCTCCCAAATGATTCAAGATAGAGACCAGTATTACGCAACCCTGATGGTGGACATACAGCAAGTTGCGAGACATGTCAATGACTTAGCTGCTAAAGCCGAAGCTCTTCGACCTTTCATAACCTCATATATGAAAGAAGCACCTAGGTTCATCAAGCTGCTCAGGGCTATCGAGAAGTTAGGAGATAGAGCTAGGGCTTATGTATAAAACTCCACTCTATTATTTTGTAATCTGGACCCTTTAATTCCTATGAAAGTAGTTCAAAAGGGTGATTACCAGTGGAATCAGTACCTTTATTTGCATACATTCTTGCATTGCATCATGACATTTTCATCATTATACATGCATTTGTTTATTTTTTACAATAATATTAATAGTGTAAACATTGTGGTAGTGTGAAATAAAAAGCTAAGCCTCAACCATTCATCATCCATACTTTACTTGACTTCAAAGCAAGTTAATGGAAGACATAATAGTTAGTTTAGAAAATGGGCATAAGGATTTGGAAGCCCGTTTCAATAAAGCTAGACAGAGCCTCAGTGATCAAATCGCTCAATCACAAGCTGTGATAGTAACTGACATAACTGCATTGCTGGCAAAAAGCCTTGGGAAAGAAAATGTAGAAGACGAAGTCACCCAGGAGCCAAAAGGTACAACATATCATAGTAATGTTCAGCCAAAGACGCCAAGTCCGGTGAGAATAGTATATATTGACCCTGTTGGGATATCTGCTAGTCTTCAGGCAGGAGCACCCAAAAATCAACCCATTGATACGAAGGCATTATATGAAGAGGAGGTGCTAGATCTAAATTTGGTCGAAAAAATCAGAAATGAAGTGGAAAAGAAATGGGAGGAGAGATTCCGTCTCATGAAGGAAAGGTTTAAAGCGCTGCAAACCACAGAGGAGCCAGGAAATGAAGCTAGTGACTTAAGCCTAGTATCTAACCTTGTTCTACCGCCAAAGTTCAAAACTCCAGAGTTCGATAAGTATGATGGAACTACATGTCCTTCCACGCATGTGACCATGTATTTCCAGAAGATGGCGGCCTATGTCAAGGATGAAAAGCTTTTGATCCATTGTTTTCAGGACAGTCTGACTGGAGCATCAACCCGGTGGTACACCCAGTTAAGCTGGGCAAATGTCAAGTCCTGGAAGGACCTTTCAAAAGCGTTCATTGAGTAGTATAAACATATAACAAATATGACTCTCAGTAGGATTATGCTGGAAAACATGAGTCAAAAGTCTAACGAGAGCATGCGACAATATGCCCAGAGGTGGCGAGAGGTGGCCACTCAGATCCAGCCACCAATTCCTGAGCACGAGATCACGCCCTTATTCGTGAACTCTCTGAAGGGGACGTTATTCGATTGCCTCATCAATAATAAAACTCAGAGTTTTTCTGATTTAATTAGGACTAGGGAGTCTCTCGAATTGGCAATCAAGAGTGGCAGGATTGATAGCGGAGATAACTCTCGAAAGTACAACAAGAAGAATGAAGTAAACAATACGAGTACTTACATTGCTTCGAAGAACTTCACGGTCTCTCAGCCACAAACACCTATGGGGAAAGTTCAAAATACAAACCAAAGAGAAGGGAAAGCTCCGAGGAAGGAACAAGAGAAAGCATTCTTTACTCTGTTGCCAGTTTCATACTCCGAGCTTTACTCTCTGTTATACAAAGCTGATTTAGTCCGCCCATACTATGTTACTTAGTTCAAACCTCCGTTTCTGTCATGGTATGACCCTAACGCGCATTGCGATTATCATGGCGGTGCCCCTGGTCATCCCACAAAAAATTGCCTAGCATTTAAGAAGCTCGTGCAGAGTCTGATCAATTCAGGGGTACTAAAGTTCGAAGAACCGAATGTGGCCGCTAATCCATTACCTAATCACGAGAACCGCAGAGTTAATGCTATCGAGGAGTACTCCGTTAGGAAGGCTAAAAAAGATGTGACAGAAATTAAGTCCCCCTTACAGTGGGTTTTCCAACAATTATGCATGGCCCCTTTCACAACTCTGTGAGAGCCTTTGACGGAACAGAAAGGGGAACACTTGGAAAAATTGAAGTGCCTTTGTTGATCGGGCCGATTGAGTACACAATTGACTTCGTGGTGATGGATATAAAGCCCACCTATAGTTGCTTATTGGGAAGACCATGGATTCACTCTGCTGGAGCCATCCCTTCATCACTTCATCAAAAGTTGAAGCTTGTGATCGAAGGCAAATTGGTCATTGTGGAAGCCGAGCAGGAAATCATCGCCTCGGTTACATTAGATGCCTCCTACATTCAGAATGATGAAGATGCCATGGAATGCTCATTTTGAGCATTTGAGCTTGTAAAGGCGACATTCGTGGCGGAAGGTAATCGTATCCCCAACCCCAGGTTATCTAACTGTACCAAGATGACTGTTTCTGAAACTTTAGGCCGAGGAGTGAAAATCAGAAGAGGACTAGGGAGAAGATTGCAAGGAAGCCTACGAGCCAGAAGCGTCATCGCCAAGAAGGATCATTTTGGGCTCGGCTACAAACCAAGCATTCAACAGAGAATAGAAGAGTATAAGAGGAAAGAAGAACAAAAAAGAGCTAGACTCAAGGGAGAAGACATTCCGTGGAGACCGATGTCTTTCCCTCAAGTGAAACATATTTTTGTCTCTGGAGGATTCGAGCGTATAGGACAAAAAGTAGAGGACGCAATTCGAGAAAATGACACACTGAATCAGAATGAGATGTTTAGTGAATCATTTGAAGGGATGTTCATCAACATGATAGCTGAAGATGACAATGGCAGTAGCGTGTTGACCAGCATCTGCCCCTACAGTCCCCAGGAAACTCTCGATAACTAGAGCTACATTGATCTACCTGTAGTCTTTAGGGCCAGATCAGAGTAATGCTCCGAATTAACCCTTTTTGTCTTTGCCCGTAAGCAATGAGGATCTTTTGTATAGGGCACCTATGTTAACCTTTTTGTTTGCAATGAAAGAATATCTTCCTCATTTTTTCAAATGGAAAACATCTCATTTATTTCATTCATTCATTTTTTATCCATATTCACTCACTTCATTTAAAATCATTCTCTTCACAATAAATTTATTCTCATTTCATGTAGGGTCCCCATTATTAACTGTAAGAATAATTCTGAATCCAATCCCGAGGTAGATTTTGAATGCCCTGATATCTCGGTAGAAATTGAAGAGGAGGATGACGAGGCAGAATGCGAGGTCCCTAAAGAGTTAGTAAGGATGATGGCCAATGAAGAAAGGCAAATTATGCCCCATCAGGAAGAGACAGAATTTCTAAACTTGGGAACTGATGAGGAAAGAAAAGAAGTGAAAATTGGGACTACATTTTCCTCATAAACCATGCATAAACCGATAGCCCTGCTCCAAGAGTTCAAGGACGTCTTTGCCTAGACTTATCAAGATATGTCGGGATTGAATACAGACATAGTGGTGCACAAGCTGCCAACGAGACCAGAATGCAAACTGGTCCAGCAAAAGCTCAGAAGAATGAGGACTAACAATGCTGTTAAAGATCTGAGAGGAGGTAAAAATGTAGTTTGATGCTGGTTTTCTGGAAGTTTCCAAATACCCTGAATGGGTTGCAAACATCGTACCAATGCCGAAGAAGGATGAGAAGGTCCACATGTGTGTAGATTACAGGTATCTCAATCGAGCAAGCCCTAAAGACAACTTCCTGTTGCCACATATTGACACGCTGGTTGACAATACCGCAGGACACTCATGGTTCTCATTCATGGACGGTTTCTCAGGGTACAACCAGATAAAGATAGACCCAGAGGACATGGAGAAGACCACATTTGTAACCATGTGGGGCATGTTTTGTTACAAGGTGATGTCGTTCGGACTCAAGAACGCATGAGCGACTTATCAAAGAGCAATGGTGACTCTTTTCCATGATATAATGCACAAAGAGATAGAAGTATACTTGAATGATATGATCACTAAGTCCCGAACTGAGGAAGAGCACCTCCGAAATTTGAAAAAGCTATTCCAAAGACTATGGAAGTACCAGCTGAAGCTCAACCCGGCTAAGTGCACCTTCGTAGTCATATCTGGAAAACTTTTAGGGTTTGTAGTAAGCAGGAGAGGGATTGAGATCGATCTCGAAAACGTAAAATCCATCCAGGACCTCCCACCGCCCCATACTCAGAAAGAAGTCTGAGGTTTTCTGGGATGGTTAAACTACATCTCCTGTTTCATCTCTCAATTAACAAATAAGTGCGACCTTTTCTTCAGATTACTCAGGAAGAATAACCCAGGGGTCTGGGATGAGGAATGTCAAGAAGCTCTAGAAAAGATAAAAAAAAGTATTTGATGAATGCTCCAGTTTTAGTCGCGCCAGTACCAGGCAGGCACTTAATCCTTTATTTGACAGTTTTTGAGAACTCGATGGGCTACGTGTTGGGACAGCATGATGAGTCTGGAAGAAGGAAAGAGCCACCTACTACTTAAGTAATAAGTTCACTGATTGCGAAGCACGGTACCCACCAACTCAGAAGCTATGTTGTGCTTTGGTCTGGGCTACCAAAAGGCTTAGGCAATACATGTTGTACCATACCACCTGGTTGATATCCAAATGGGAAACTAGGGATTCAAAGCTGGTCAAATACTACGAGTTGATCCAGGAGCTCATCAAAGAATTTAAAAAGATCAGTTTCACCTACCTTCCTAGAGAAGACAACTAGATGGCGGATGCCTTAGAAACCCTAGCTTCCATGTTCAAAGCAAACATGGGAGCAGAAATAAAGCCAATTGAGATGCAAACTTTTGAAATGTCAGCTCACTGTTATAACGTGCAAGAAAAAATAGACGAAAACCCTTGGTATTACAACATCTTGCAATATATCAAGTTTCAAAAGTATCCCGAAGGGGCAAATGAAAATGATCGAAAGACACTCAAAAGGATGGCAACAGGGTATGTCTTGGATGGGGAGATCCTGTACAAAAGAAGCCATGACCAAACGTTGTTGAGATGTGTAGACGCTTGGGAGGCAAAAGGAATTTTAGCAGAAGTGCACGATGGTTTGTGTGGAACACATGCCAATGGTCTATCAATAGCCCGAAAAATCATGAGATATGGCTATTTCTGGTCGACTATAGAGGGAGATTGCATCGATTACGCTAGGAAATGTCATAAGTGCCAAATATATGCTGACAGGGTCCATGCTCCTCCTTTACCTTTACACACCATGAACTCACCATGGCCTTTCGCAGCATGGGGCATGGATGCTATTGGGTAGATTCATCCGAAGGCTTCCAACGGCACCATTTTATTTTGGTTGCCATCGATTACTTCACTAAGTGGGTGGAGGCAGCATTTTATGCCAATATCACAAGGATGATGGTGTGCAATATCTTGAAGAATGAGATCATTTATCGATATAGGTTGCCATAAAGGATCATCACTGATAATGCTTCCAATCTGAATAACAAATTGATTACTAAGGTGTGTAACCAATTCAAAATAACACATCATAACTCCACAACCTATCGTCCTAAAATGAATGGGGCAGTAGAAGCGGCAAACAAGAACATAAAGAAAATCACTGCGAAAACAACGGACAACTATAAAGATTGGCGCGAGAAGCTTCCATTTGCTCTGTTTGCACCGCACTTCTGTTCGTACGTCAACAGGGGCAACACCCTATTCTCTAGTGTACGGCATAGAGGTGGTACTACCCATTGAGTTTGAGATTTCGTCACTCCGGGTTCTGAATGAAGTAAAGTTAGAGGAATCAGAGTGGGTGCAAGCTAGGTTCGACCAGTTAAATCTTATCGAAGAAAAAGAGGCTGAAAGCCATCTGCCATGGCCAAATATATCATAAACGAATGATGCAGGCATATGATAAGAAAGTGCACCCGAGAGAATTCCTAGAGGGGGATCTAGTGCTTAAGAAGATCCTTCCAATTCAGAAAGATGCTCGAGGGAAGTGGATGCCTAATTGGGAAGGGTCATATGTTGTCAAGAAGGCCTTCTCGGGGGGGGCATTGATTTTAACTGAAATGGACAGAGAAGAATTGAAAAATCTTGTGAATTCTGATTCAGTTAAGAAATATTATGCTTGAAGAAAAAGTAAAAGGAAAGAAAAAGAAGAAAAAGAAAAAAAAGAAAAAAAGAGAAGAAAAAATGAAGCGAAAACTTGAAAAGGCGTTTCATTCAAAAAAAATTAGAGAGCTCGAGGCGAAAACCTGAAAGAGGGCATCTTGAAGCAAAAGAAGGATTCGAGTTGAAAACTCGTTAAGGACGGCTCAGATAAATTTTAGATTGGGCCTCCGGCAAGTAAAGTTATCCCTACGGGTACCAGAAGAAGGAGCTTCAGGAAAAGATTATACTCCGGTTGACAGGATCACGCATCATTCATACTGTGGATACTTGCGGTTTTGCATTTCATGTTTTGCTTTTCCTTTTTCCTCATGTTTGCCACGACTTTCTTAAAACTTTCCAAATCCTTAATGTTAATAAAATCACATTTCTATGCCTTCCTTTTCTTGTCTTCTCATTTGTTTTTTTAAGCATCGTGCAACAGGTTAGCATAGACTTTCTAAGCATTACTATGATCTAACCTTGAGAATGCAGGTGATTAGAAAATAGAATTAACTTTGACCTCAGCTTTCGACATAATATATGTCGAGGCACGACAAAAGGAAAATTTCGAGCATTAGAGTAAGATGACTATTGTCATGCACCATTCATGCTTGTCTGAGAGAATATTCAAGACGACAATGGAGGTTTTCCAGGTGAAAACCCGTAAGGGCACCTTCAAAAAAAACTCTAAAGCGAAAACTCGAAAGGGCAATTTAGAACTTCAAACCAGAAACTCAGAAAAGAAAGGTTGAAACGGTTGAACCCGATAGTGAGATGGGGTACCATGGCCAAAAAGAAGAAAAAGAAGAGAAAGCAAGCGAAAAGTCGAGGTTGACTGGCGGCGAAAACAAGCGCATCGAGATATTTATAGTCATGCATCATGTCAGTTAGGCATCCTTAGGATTAGGAGCATGCTAACTCATTTATTACAACATATTGTCCATTTAAACAGGTACTTGCAGATTGCCAATGACTTGTGATCTGTGACTTTGTAGTGAAGAAGTGATCATTTGAAGAAAGACTGGCATCCTTAGTAGCGTGAGTCTAGAAAATTCGGTGGTTGTTTTCGGCGTGAATCCCTAAATTTAAAGAAAGATTTTGGCAGCCTTAGTAGAGTGAGTCCAGAAAGATCGGTAGCCATCTTGGTGTGAATCCCAAATGAGAAGATAAAGGTTCTGTATAGGAAGGGCCCATATTTTTGATCACTCGCAGCGAGAGGTTCTATATAGGAAGAACCCACAACTTTGAGATTTCAAAAGCTAAAAGTTCTATATAGGAAGGACTTGCGGATCCAAGGTTTGAAGACAAGCAGTTCTATATAGGAAGAACTCCCAGTCGAAAAACCCATCTGTGATGGAGAAAGTTTTATATAGGAAAGACCCGTCGCTTTGAAGGCAAAGAGTTTTATATAGGAATGACTCCAAGCTTTATCGTCTCAGAGTGAAAATTTCTATATATGAGGGACTCATAACTCAAGACTTCAGAACAAAAGGTTCTATATAGAAGGGACCTGTAGTTCCAAGATTAGAAGGTGAAGAAGTTCTATATAGGAAGAACTTACGAGCCTGAAGATTCAGCTAAGGAAAAGCAGAGAGTTCCAGAAGAACACATGTTTCCAAAGTTACAAATAGGGAAGTCGGATAAAAATGAGTGCTTATGATCTTTGCTTTGTTCTCGTTCTACAAGAACAAGCAAAGAGGGGAAACTGTAATCACTCATTTTTATCTGGGTAAATTTTGTGTTAATTTGAAAATATTATATAATTATTAGTGTTTATTATTAGTGCATGTATACATATAGTATATTATTGTATTACGAGCATGTGTGCTATTAATATGCATGAAATATATGTGAGATGTGTGTAAATGCATGTATAGTATGTTATGTTGTGTATGTGTGCTTTGTGTGTATTATTTGTATATATGTCAATGTGTGCATAGTCATATTAAATATGTGTGATTAAACCAATATATATATATATAAGTTAGTATGTTATATTAGTTATGTATGTTATAGATGGTATGTTGCATGTGTACTCGTATGTCGTATGTATGTGTGTGCTTCCATGTACGCATATATGCACATTACTATTACTATTATTGTTATTATTGTTATTATTATTATTATTATATATAAACAGATAAGGTATTAAAAAACCAAAAGCTATTATTGATAGTCCAAGTCCAATATTATTACAGATCCAAAAAAAAGAATTAATTACACAAGGCCCATTTTTAGCCCGATCCAGACTTAACCAAAAACCCTAATTACATGTCTAACTTAGCTTCTTTTTTTCACGCAGCCAATCAAGGGCCGTCGGATCAAATCTTGATCCAACGGCCAAGATCAGAGCAAGAGCGTCCTTCCATCTGCTGCGCGTGAGCCCACTCGCCGTCTAGCTATCTTCCGCACGCGTGTGTGGAGCACGCATTGACCGTTTGAATATTAAGACGCACGTGGCTTCATCTCGTGTGTTTCCATCAATTTCCAGATTCAATCCAAGCCATCTGTTCTTTGCGCAACCTCAGCCGTTGGATAAGATCAGATCCAACGGGCGAGGACAAGTTTGGCCGAAAGATACCTCCACCACACCACTCCACCATGCCTGCCGTACCAACCACTTCACCAAATCAGACATGCCAAAATCACAAGAAAGAGCATGGATTATCAGTATCAAATCAATCAAAAAATATGGATTTTTATATTTTGCTGCTACGAAAACAAATCAGATATAACAATATATGTACCCAAAAAATTTCGGTAAAGAGAAGGAGACCAGTTATCAGAAATAAAAAAAAAATACAAAGAGTTTCAAGGGTAAAATGCTTCTTTCTTCTATTCTTTCTCATGCATGCAAAAAAATATAATAACAAATAAGTAAAAAAAGTGTTTTACCTTGAGTTTTCTGACGGTCTCGCCGGAGATGAACCTGATGGTGAGCCATTTTTTTTAATCACTGTGGAGGTCTAGTTTTCTGGTTTCAAAACTGAAAGGGGTGAGTTTTTTTGGGTTTTGTTGTTGTTGAACGGTCGTGGTCGAGGAAGGTTTAAGGTGGCCGTTACGGCTGAGCCTCGCCTGAGATCGGCGCTCTGCGGCGGCTGAAGGGAATTTTGGAGCAGTTTGGTTCTGGAAAAATGAGAGAAAAAGAGGGTTTTTTATCAAAGGTAAAAAAATGAATAAAGGTGGATTTGGGGACCGGTTGGTTTGTTAAATAGGTAAAAAATAATTTTTTGGTCTATTTGCTTCATAAATCTTCCCTTGCTTTTGGCATTTTCATTTCGGGTCTGCCCTTTGGGTAAATAGCATGTTTAGTCCTCCGTTGTTCTAAGATATTTGCAATCCCATCCCCTGATTAAATTAATTCAAATTTTTAAATGGTGAAATCTCCACCCTAGTCCTTCTGTGTTTTGTCTTTTTACACTTTGAGCTTGCCTCTTGGTCTTTTTACAAGATCAGTCCCTATGAGTTTCTTCTAGCCTTTAATTCGATCCTCAAATGTGTATTTTCTTTTTTTTATTTCTGACCTTCTGCTTTATTTTTCGTTCATTTCAGTCCCTTGGTAAATTTTGAAAATTTATGTTATTTTTGTTTATATTATGTGCTTTTTTAGCATGTATAATTTGCCCATTATATTCACATATGTTTTTTATCATGCCTTTTTTGTTTTTTAGGTATGTTATGTCATGCTTTTATATTCTAATTCATTTGTTCATGTTTGCATATCATATTTACATGCTAGCCTTTATGTTCTTTTTGTATGTTATGTTACATATTGGTTTATGGCATGTTTAAGCTTGTTAAGACCATGTTTTTTTCATGACCGTTCCTTTCCTTATGTTTTTATATATATGTTTTTATTTTGTATGTTCATAATATGTTTTTGCGCTAGCATGGTTTTTTATTATTTTATTTTATTTATCTTTTTGCATCTTAGGTCATATGGTAGTGTGCTAATTTTTAAGTACATGTTAATATTTTTGGCCTAAATATGTATGTGTGTTTTATATGTCCTTTGTGTCCTTTTCGTTTTTAAGTCATGCATTAGTTTGTGAAGATGTTTATACGTATGTCATGCATTTGTTGCTTTGTTTTTTAGTATCGTACTATACCATCTATGTCATGTATGTGGTAGTTGTGGTTCACTTTAATGTATCTAAGCATGTTAGATTTAATTATAGTTTAGGGAACATGTTTCTTTCTTGTTCATGTTTATACTTGTTTTTATTTTTACATGATATGTTATGTTTTTTTATGTGTTTTATTATTGTTGTTTAATTTTTTAATATTCATGTGTTTATGTTTTTATACCATGTCGATATGACTGTTTAATATTTTGTTTTCTAAGATTGCATAACAGAATATTAACTGTCAATGTTGTGCCCTTTTATTCGAGTGTAAACGTGGCCAGTATCAAGCGCAGTGATAGTGGTTCATCAGTTTACTCTCGAACAACGGGGCCCTTAAAATCTACTCGCACTTATAACCGAATTTTAATTTAATCGTCACTTTAATCCAGAAAATTTAATATTAATAAAGTAGTAATTATTAAAGTACCAATTTTGGGCGGTGTGGTGTGCTAATCCTTCCTCATCCGTAACTGACTCCCGAACCCAACAGTTTTCAAATCTCTTGTTTTACGGTGTCTGGCCTTCCTTGAGTGGTCAGTGGCGACTCCATTTTTAAATAAAATACAGTTTTTTCTAAAACCCCACGGAAGATATTTTCAAAAACCTCAAACACCCCATTTTTTTAGCGTAAAAAGGATATCGCTATAGTTATTTTGTCGTTTTGTTGATGGGTTTTCTGGTATTGCAGCACCGATATCGAAGTTGATGCAAAAGAATGTTCCATATATGTGGACGGAGAAGCAACAACATAGTTTTGAGAAGTTGAAAGAAGTTATGACACATGCTCCTGTGTTGATTCAACCTGAATCTGGGAAGGAGTTTGTTGTTTATAGTGATGCGTCGTATGTTGGTTTGGGATGTGTACTGATGCAAGACAGTAAGGTGGTGGCCTGTGCATCGAGACAGCTGAAGGTTCATGAGCGCAATTATCCAATTCATGATTTGGAGCTTGCGGCTGTGGTGGTTGTTTTAAAAATCTGGAGACATTACTTTTAGGGAGAGAGGTATGTGGTTTTCACGGGCCACAAAAGTTTGAAGTATTTGTTGTCTTGTAAGGATTTGAATCTTAGGCAGCGTAGATGGTTGGGGTTGCTTAAGGATTATGTCCTGGCGATCGAGTATCATCGAAAAAAAGCTAGTGTGGTTGTGGATGTGTTGAGTCGTAAGGTTGTGGTTGAGCTTAGGGCTATGTTTGCGAGGTTGAGTGAGACACGAGAAAAGTGGGTTATTGGCTGAGTTGCAGGTTAAGCCTTCGTTGTCACAAATGTTAAAGTTAAGCAATCGTTTTGATGATTCCTTGGTTGAGCAGGTTAAGGGCATATCGGATAGTAATTCGAGCGATTTTCTTTTTGATGATGATGGGCCTTTGTGTTACAAGGGTTGAATAGTGGTGCCGGATGATCTGAAGCTAAGGCATACTATCTTGGCGGAGGCACATTCTAGTCTTTTGCTATGCATTCTGGTAGTGTTACGATGTATCATGGGTTGAAAAAAGCATGCTTTGGGTTGGTTTGAAAAAAGGTATGGCAGAGTTCGTTTCTAAGTGCATGGTGTGTCAAAGGGTCAAGGCTGAACATCAGTTTCCATCCGGGTTGTTGCAACCATTGAAAATTCCAGAGTGGAAGTGGGAGAGAATCACCATGGATTTCGTGTCAGGGTTGCTTTTGACACCGGTTAAAAAGAATTCTGGTTGGGTGATTGTTGATCGTTTTACGAAGTGTGCACATTTCTTGCCAGTGCATACGACGTATATGCCGGATAAATTGGCAGATTTGTACATTGTTGAGATCGTGCGGTTGCATAGGGTACCTAAGTCCATTGTTTTGAATAGAGATTTGAGGTTTTCAGCAAGGTTTTGGATGAGTTTGCATCGGACTTTGGGTATAAGGTTGAACTTCAGTACCGCGTATCATCCTCAGTCAGATGGATAGTCTGAAATCATTATTAAATATATTAATGATTGTGGTGAAATCGATTTTGGAAAAGGAGTTTTGGAAATCGGACATTTTGGACTAGTGACCAAAATGCAAACTTTGAAAACTGCTTTTAGTGACTGCTTTGTAAAGAGTCAAAACTTTGAATCTTTAAGGAGCTAATTGCCAAAAGTCTAATATCAGACTTTATCCCTTAATTGGCTATTTTTAAAGTGTTTTGGAAAATAAAAATAGGTTGGAAAGAGTTAATTTGGTTATTAAACCTTTTAAACAAAAATCACGCAACTAACTTTCTCAAAATATTTTCTCTCAAAATCTCTCCAGCCAAACATCAATTTCTTCTAAATCTTCAGGAAACCTTTTTTTCTTAAATCTTTTGTTTGCAAATGATTTATTGTTGTTAATATACCAAAACCTTGTTGTTTTAACTTTGTTTTCTCATGTACATCATCTAATTAAGGAAGAAAGCACACATTAGAGGTAAGGTTCATTCTCCTTCTCTAATGAAAAGTTCTTTACTGAAATTCCCAAGTTGTTGACTCTTTACAATTATTTTCTAATGTGTTTTGATAAATTAATTAAGGAAAAATTGGTTTAATTGTGTTTTGATTTATGAAATTTGTGGATCTTCATACTTGTTATGTTTTGCAGGGATTTTGATCAGATTAGATCATGATTTTGATGTTTAATTGAGTTGATAACTTGGTTTTAATATTGTAATCCCGAAACAAGTTGAATCTCTAATGTTTAAGGTTGTTAATCAAGAGTTTTGGGGGTGATAGTTGAGTTTAATCATTACTGGAAGTAAAAGGATGTTGGGAAAGGGTTTTTAGATGTTAATTGATGATGTTTGATGGATTGAATCGTTATATTATGGCTGGGTTGAGTTTTGAAAGTGTTTGAGGATGATTTTGATATGTTTTGGAGGGTTTTTAAGTGGGCAACTTGAGAATTGCGGGTAATTGCTTGTAGGCAATGGTTTAAATGCATAATGATGCATTTATCCTCTGGTTTTATGTGATTAAAACGAGGGATAGTCAAGGCGGCAAAGTGTGATGTTGTTTGTTGCTTTTCAGGAGCTCGTTCGCATTGGTGAGCAAGGCTAGGTGTATCGATGAGTGGAAACTGGATTTTAAATGTCTTTAAAAAGTTTGCGAATGATTTTGGGAGTTTAGGATAGTCTTGAAACACTTACCCAAGCTCGAAAGTAAGTTTCCCTTATTTTGCTCTTGAATATCGGATAGGATATGAGCATGTTTCGATTTCATGTTTTGGTTTAAACATGGTTTGACTTACTTATTGTAAATGCATGGTTTTGAACACATATGCAATGGATTTAAAGTATATAAATGCTAGAGAGCATTGGTTTTCATTCTGGATGGGAATGTTGTTATTGCATTGGCAATGTGGTTTGCAAATGTGGTGGTTTTTGTATAATACATTGTAAAACAATGAGTAAATGGTTTTGTAAATGTTATATTAGCTATGTGACATGTTGAGAAAACAATCGGATATAGTTGGCATGCCATAGGATTAAAGTGAACTAGAAAATATGAATAAAATCGATCGTGGCCATGGGTCTTTGAGGTATTGCGGTTTAACAAGGCCACTCGGACTGTTGGGACATCATTTGGGGCGTGTGGTTTAACAAGGCAACCCAAATTAATGGTAATCTTGCGGTTTAACTAGGCAAGGAAGTAAAACTCACGGTTTAACTAAACGATGTTGTCAAATCTTTCCGTTTAACAAGGCAAGGATGGTAAACTTACGGTTTAACTAGGCAAGGTTGGTAAACTTGCGGTGTAACTAGGCAATGGTGT
This sequence comes from Hibiscus mutabilis, assembly GCA_019671005.1. Lineage (NCBI taxonomy): Eukaryota > Viridiplantae > Streptophyta > Magnoliopsida > Malvales > Malvaceae > Hibiscus > Hibiscus mutabilis. The sequence goes on from CM033736.1 coordinate 39,440,950, forward strand.
TAAGCTCGTGATTTAACTAGGCAAGGGTGTCAAATCTTGCGGTTTAACTAGGCAAGGTTTGGCATATCATGCAATTTAACTAGGCATGGTATGAAAGATCCGTGTATCCGATATGTGTGGATAGAGGGTAGTCTATCCGTGCTCACTATAAATTCCAAAATATGTGAAAGCTCATGTGTTGAACCTATTTTAATGCTTTGGGATTTATGCATGGGTTATGATTTAATGCTTTGGGATTTAAGCATGGTAAAATGGTTTAATGCTTTGGGATCTAAGCATGGAATATGTAAATGATGTTGCTTAAAGGTTGTTGTGCATTGTTTCGGTTGGAAACAAGGAAATGTTTTGGTTGTAAGCATGTTTTTGGAAACAAGTGTTTGGTTTTCAAATGGTTTTAATTGCATTATTGTTTTATGAGCATCCTCACTAAGCATGCGTGCTTACGCTCTCTTTTTCCTAATGATGCATAGCATTAAGGTTTGGGGGTAGAAAAGACAAGGTTTAAAGTGATCTAAATACAAGGACTGCTTTAAGTATGAACTCGGTCTATGTTTTCGGTTAATAAGGCAATGTGTTCGCCATGTTTTTCTTTGGGATTGTATTCTGTTTTCCCATGGTTTTAAGTATGTGAAGTGCTGGATTGTAAAGTTGTTTTGATGTTGATAAGTTTGATGATGATCATTGCTTATAGTTGAGGCTTGATGGTTTCCTAGGTATGCATCTAGTTAACCTTTGGTGATTGCAATGTTTTGATGATTCAAGCATGTTTGTTGTGATGCTTTAGATATAAAAGCATGTTATGTATGCCTTAAGTGTGTCAAATGTGAGTTATGGATGTTTGGTAAAGTGTTATTAGGAAGCATGCCTATAGAATATTTTGGGGTGAATGAATGATATATAATGATGTTGATTCTGTGATGTTTTGGTTGGCATTGAACCTTAGTAATGTTGCAGAAGTGTTTGAAGCATGTTCAAGTGGTTTGGTTATCATTAGAGTATGTCTAGATAGCAATTTGGGACATTACAGGTCCAGGCGTATCGAAACAGGTGTCCCCGTACCGGTACGGCTAGGCCATTTCAGGCATAGCGTTTTGATACGCAATAGGGTGTTTCGATACGAACAAGCATTTTCAGGCATAGCGTTTTGGTACTCGAGTAAGTGTTCCGATACAGTCTTAGGCATTTTGACTAGGCGTTTTGATACGCGAGCAAGTATTTCGATACAAGTTTTGGCTATTGGAATCTAAGTTTTAGAAATCATTGAGGCGTACTGAAACACTTGTAGGCGTACCGGTACGGCTGCAGTTATTTTAGTTAAATGGAATATTTGAAGTTATGTTTTCTTTCATTTTGGTCCCTGAGTTTTGTGAATGCAATTGTATGGGTTTGGATGATCATTTTGATCTGGAATTTGACAACTAAGCATGTAATTGGACTAATTGAAGATTAGTAAACCTAATTCCAGTGTTGGTCCTTAAATTTATCAGATTTATATTTTAGTCCCTAAAATGTATATTATGCAGTTGGATGCCTCTCTATGATCCATTTCTTTTGAAAAATCACCCACTGCAAGTATGTACATGTAAGATTAATAATATGCATATAGACAAGATAAAAAGAAAAAAATGGACCGGTTTTATTAATCTTTCTCTGGTTTGCTTCGATATTCCTAATGTAGTTCTCTTGGTTCGGTCGGGCGTCTAGGCCGGGTCAAGGGGGTTACAATAAAGCTTTTCAAAGTTTAAAAACATGGTTTGGATATTTTGGATCTTCAAAACTGGGTGGTTGTTCTACATAAACTTCATTTATAAAACGATTTAGAAAAGCACTTTTAACATCTATTTGAAAAAGCTTGAATTCATGATAACATGTAAATGCAAGCAACATCTTAATAGCTTCCATTCTAGCTACGGGTGCATAGGTTTTATCAAAATCAATTCCTTCTTCTTGAGTGTAATCTTGAGCAACAAGTCTAGCCTTGTTTCTCACTATGTTACCACACTTATATAGTTTGTTTCTAAAAACCCATTTAGTAACTATAGTAGATTTATTACTAGGCCTATCAACTAATGTCCAAACTTTACTCATCTCAAATTGATTTAACTCTTCTTGCATAGCCAATATCCAATAATCATTATTTAATGCTTCTTTGATATTTTTAGGCTCTATGCATGAGATAAATGCAACATAATTACAAGTATTTCTAAAAAAGGATCTAGTGGTTACCCTTTTGGCTGGATCACCTAAAACCTCACCACCTTTGACATAGTTAAACTCCCTTGGGTAGGTGACCTCTCTTTCTTCTAGAGACATGTCCTTCAAGGCTTCTAGAGGTGGATCTTGTGGTTCTTCTTTTGGTGGAACTTCTTCTACCTTTGATGATTGTCCTCCACCATGATTGGCATCTAAAATTCCCACATCATCATCATCACAAGTATCCTACCTCAGAATGAGGTTATCATCGAAAACAGCATGAATCGACTCTTAAACCACTACAGTTCTTTTGTTTAATACGCGATAGGCTTTAGAGTTTAAAGAGTAACCTGGAAAAATAGATTCATCCCTTTCTGCATCAAACTTGCCTAAATTGTCTTTTCCATTATTTAAAACAAAACATTTACATCCAAAAGGATGAAAATAGCTATTGTTAGGCTTTTATTTTTGAAAAGCTCATACGGTGTTTTTTTTTTAAAATTGGCCTAATCATTACTCTATTAACAATATAGCAAGCCGTATTTTTGGCTTCCGCCCAAAAATACTTAGGCAAATTGTTTTCACAAAGCATGATTCTAGCCATTTCTTCTAAAGTTCTATTTTTCCTCTCAACAACCCATTTTGCTGAGGTGTGCGAGGAGCTGAAAAAGTATGGTTAATCCTATTTGAGTTACAAAACTCTTCAAAACCAATATTTTGAAATTTGGTTCCATAGTCACTCCTAACAAGAGAAATAGAGTAACCAACATCATTTTGGTTTGCTTTTGAAAACGTGATGAATTTTTTTAAAGCCTCATCATTGGTACTTAAAATTAGAACCCAAGCAAATCTAGAGTAATCACCAACTAAAACAAATGCATATTGTTTTCCGCCGAGCTCATAGTTCTAGGAAGGCCAAAAAGATTTATATGGATCAATTATAAAATTCTACTTGTTGATACATCATTAATGGATTTAAAAGAAACTATTTTAAGTTTGCCTTTAGCACATGCATCACAAATTTTGTAAAGAGAAAATTAGATATTTGGCAAACCTCTTACTAGATCATTTGAATTCAATTTTTCCAAAACACTCATGCTTGCATGTCCTAGTTTTCTATGCCATAACCAAGAATCATGCTCATCTTTTGCAACAAAAAATGCATTTGAAATATGAATGTCATCAAGCTGCACCATGTAATATTTCATATTCTATGACCAATAAGCACAATTTTATTAGATGTGATGTCAATGATGTTGCAACCATTTAAATCAAACATGACATTGAAACCTTTATCACACAATTGGCTTATGCTTAAAAGATTATGCTTAAGACCATTGGCATATAAAACATTTTCTATAAGAATAGAAGAGTGGTTACCAATGGAACCAATTCCTTCAATGTGGCCTTTGGAGTTGTCACTGAAAGTCACTACTCCTCCACTTGTTGGTTTTAGCTCCAAGAATCGACTCTTGTCACGGTTCATATGTCTTGAGCATCCACTATCAAGGTACCATGAATTTGCACTTGAAGAATTAGCCTTGTAGCAATGCCCCCCTATGAACATAGAATCAAGTCTTAATTTTTGGTACCTAAATTCTTTTGGGTCCATGAGTATTAGCTCCGAAAATCTTGGTTCCCTGGAGAATCCAATGAGCAATAGCATCAATGTTGTTAGAAGCTAAAAGTTCCTTAGGAATCCAAACATTTCTAACTTTCTTACCATTAGAGGACCTTTGAAAGCCTCCATGTTTGTAACCATTAAAGTTTCTTTTCTTATTGTTGGGTTTTGAATTACTTCCTTTTTCAAAACGTGATGTCTCAACTTTGTTCAAAGAAGCTTTAATATCACCCACTTTCTTTTGGTGATCATCATAGACTTTTGAAAGTAGGTTATGCAAGTCTTGGTTTTTCTTTTCAAAATCTTTTTGTTTTTATTGCTTATCCACAACCTTCTTTTTAGGTTCCGCATTGGTTTTGGATAAAGAATCATTTTGGTTTTTCAAATCTGAAATTGTTTTCTTGTTTTTCAAAAGTGATTCTTTATACTTCAAAACTAACTCATCATAAGCTTCTTGAAGCTCATCAATAGTAAAATAAAAATTAGATGAGTTTGAGGTTAACTTTGGATCCTCCTCCAATGCCATGAGACAAAGGTTGGCTACTTCTTGCTCCTCCTCATCAGATGAGTCCTCATCACTCCAAGTAGCTACATGTGCCTTGAGCTTCTTCTTCTTCCCGAAGCTCTTCTTCTTTAGTTAGGGATAATCAAACTTGATGTGTCCTGCTTTTTCCCTCATAGCAAATGATTTGGTCCTTCTCTTCTTCTTTTGGATTGTTCTTGAAACCCTCTCTTTGTTGGAAATTTCTTCCCTGGTTGGATTTCATGAACCTTGTGATTTCTTGGCTAGAATAGCCATTTCTTCATCTTCTTCCTCACTAGAATCACTCTCTTCTTGTGAAGCTTTGAGAGCAATTCCCATATTCTTCTTCTCTACTTCCTTTTTTTTATATTTTTCTCATCCTTCTTCTTCTCTTCCTTTCTTTATAATCTCATAAGTGAGAAGAGACCCCAAAAGAGCATCAAGCTTCAAGGTCTTGAGATCCTTGGCTTCAATGATGACAGTCTTCTTTGAGTCTAATGACTCGGGAAGAGAGTAAATAAGCTTCTGAACAAGCTTTTCTTTCGAAAAAACTTCTTCATAGCCTTTAAAGCATGTTGGTGATGACGGAGAATTTATCAAACATCTTGGTGATGTCTTCATCCGGTTCTATTTTGAAGTTCTCATAGCTAAGATTTAGGAGTCCAATCTTGGTTTCTTTCACTTCATTGGAGTTCTCATAAGTAACTTCTAGCTTATCCCATATCTCATTTGCACTTGTGAAAGAATACATCTTGGCGTACTCATCTGGTCCAAGAGCACAAAAGAGAATGTGTATGGATTTATTGTTGATTTGCAACTTCCTCTGATCATCATCGGTGTATGAACGCGTCAGTCTCCTTCTTCCATTATCGGAATGGATGGTTCATCTTCCACTACATCCTAAAGGAGGTAGTCATTGGATTTGATGAAGAGCCTCATTCTATTCTTTCAATAGGGGTAGTTTACCCTATTGAAATAAGGTGGTTTAGAGATACATTGTGATTCCTCGAAGAAGTGACCGGAGGTAGAGGTCATGGCTTGATTTGTTGATTATTGTATATCGGTAGGATCTACTCAAGAGGATGTGGAGCCTTTCAATGAGTGTAGCTCTGATACCAATTGTTGGGATGGACAATCAATTGCAAATGGCCATGAGGGGGTGAATTGGCGATTAAAAATTTTGATGGAAGCAATAGAAAATTGACAAAAGAGATTTAGAATGGTTCAACCTTTTCAATAAGGTTTACGTCCACTACGTTAGCTATTCACATTAAGGATTTCTTGAATCCACTAGATTTGTTTTCTTTTTGAAGCTCAAGGAGATAACCTTACAACTCCCTTAAGGTTTTGGGGTAGAAGCAATAGAAAATTGACAAAAAAGATTTAGAATGGTTCAACCTTTTCAATAAGGTTTACGTCCACTGCGTTAGCTATTCACATTAAGGATTTCTCGAATCCACTAGATTTGTTTTCCTTTTGAAGCTCAAGGAGATAACCTTACAACTCCCATAACGTTTAGACCCCAAAACCTTAAGAACACTTTCAAAGAGAATTACAAATTTAGCAAACTAAGAAAACCTCACAAAGGCAGTATGTTTGCACAATTTTAAGGCTCACTCAACCCTAAACACTTGAGTAAAAGAATTACAATAAAGAACACTCAAGTGGGTTTACAAGAATTTGACAAAATAAAGCTCAAAGATGTTGGATGTGCGCTTGAATGCTTTTGGCTTGTTGAATAGTTGTTGAAGAAGCTTTGGAGACTTGATTTTATACCCCCTTATTGATTTCTAGCCGTTTGGGTAGTTGGAATATTGATTGTAGCCGTTGGGCTACATTTTTCCTGCAATAAATGTTGTCTGGCAACCAGTGGTATCGGTACTCGAGATCTCGCATCGGTACCTACCACAAAAAAAAGAGTCATTGCAACAAAGGGGTACCGGTACGCAAAAGGGCGTATCAGTACGGAGTGAAAGATTTACAAGGGGTATCGGTACTCAGTTACCAAATTGGCTATTTTGAGTACTGTAGCGATGTCCCTTTCACTAAAAAAACAGTTTGAAGTGTTTGTTTTCTTTCGGATATAAAAATGTTTATTCCGTGAGGTTTTAAAGAAACTGTGTTTTATTTAGAAATTGGAGTCGCTACCGGCCACTTAGGTAGGTCAGACACCGTAAAACTAGAGATTTAAAAATTGTTGGGTTCGAGAGTCGATTGCGGATGGGGAAGGATTAGCACCCCCACACCGCCCAAAATTGGTACTTTAATAATTACCGCTTTATTAATATTAGACTTTCCTAATTAAAGTGACGATTTAATTAACATTTAATTATATATGCAAGCAAATTTTAAAAGCCCCGTTATCCGAGAGTAAACGCCCAACCACCATCACTACTCCTGATACTGGCCCTGTTTATGCTCGGATAAAAGGGTACCGCATTGACAATTTATATATCTCGATATGCAATCTTAGTGAGCAAAATATAAAATATGGCAAATAATTTAAATACAATAAAAATACAAATAAATATTAACATAATAAAATACTAATCTAACATAAATAAAATACTAATCTAAAACATACATACATAAATATTAATCTAACTCATAAATAAAACAAATCTAACACAAATAAAATGCTAACATTCATAAATATTAATCTAACACATAAATAAAAACAAATTTAACATAAATAAAATATTAATATAAAACATAAATTTAAAACATAATAAATACTAATCTAAAACATAAATAAACATACAAACTAAAAAACACAATTTTAAATTAACTACTACTTCATTAAATTATAAAAATTACATCACAAATAAAAAGGAAAGAAAATATACCTAACTAGGAGCTCGAATGACGAACCCCAACTGATCCCCACCGAGATCTACCACGACCTCTCCAAAAAATAACTAGATCGGATCCAAAATAGGACCCCGATCGAATGTTGGATCGAACCAACTGGGACCGAGGGCACTGCCCCCAACCCCAGCTGACTCCCAATTGGGGAGCCGATTTGCTTGCCAATGGAATTGGAATTTGTGATTTGCGTGGGTCTCCATTGGCTGACCCCATGCCTTGTATTTATAGGCAAAGGGGGAGCCTTAAGGGTGACGTGGAGCCCCCACATCCATGTTTTTTTTTCAATTTTGCATATTTTTTTTTACTTTTTTACATTAAATTTTTTCTTCTTCTTTTTTCTAATTTTATATTAATAATAATATTATTACAATAATACTAATAACACTAAAACCGGACAAAAATGAGTGATTACAGTTACCCCTCTTTGCTTGTTCTTGTGAAACGAGAACAAAGCAAAGACCAAAAGCACTCATTTTATCCGACTTCCCTGCTCCCGACTTCAGAATCACGTGTTCTTCTGGAACTCTCCGCTTTTCCTCGGCCGAATCTTCAGTCTCGTAAGTTCTCCCTATATAGAACTTCTTCACCTTTGGTTCTTCTTTGAGATTCTGGAGTTAAGGCTCTTCTTATATGGAGCCTTTCACTGAGGGCTCGAAAACGTAGGCTACCGTCGTCTGGCCTTACGCTACTATGGTTGTCGCATCATGCCCGAAGGACTTACTGATGGCCCGAAGGACTTGTCACCATGCTCGAAAGACTTAATGGTGGCCCGAAGGACTTACCGATGACCCGAAATATTTAACATCTGGCTTCACGCTACTATGGCTACCGTCATCTGGCCTCACGCTACTATGGATGCCGCATCATGCCCGAAGGACTTACTGATGGCCCGAAGGACTTATCACCATGCTCGAAACTCTTAATGGTGGCCCGAAGGACTTAACACCGTGCCCGAAGGACTTACGATGACCCAAAGGATTTAACATCTGGCTTCACGCTACTATGGTTACCGTCGTCTGGCCTCACGCTACTATGGATGCCGCATCATGCCTGAAGGACTTATTGATGGCCCGAATAACTTATCACCATGCTCGAAAGACTTAATGGTGGCCCGAAGGACTTAACACCGTGCCCGAAGGACTTACCGATGACCCGAAGGATTTAACATCTGGCCTCACGTTGCTATGGTTGTCGATCTTCTCTTTCTTTAATAAATTCTTTGACAATTTTTCAAATACATGTCTAAAAACAAGCAAAAATTGAAATGCCCCTATCTATATGATGCATGCAATGTAATGCTTTCTTTCTCCTCATTTTTTCTCTCTTCTCTTTTTCTTTTTCTTTTCTTCTTTTCTTTTTTCCTTCAATTTCTTCTTTTTTTTTCTTTTTTTCTTCTCACTCTCTTTCTTTCTCTCTTTTTCTTTTTCTTTTTTCTTCTCTTTTTTCTTTCAGCCCTTTTTGTTCTAAAGTCTTACACCCTGAAAGGTCGTTCCTCAGATTTCTTCATCTCTTTACTTCTTCACTGCATGTTCTTAAATCCTCATTTGATCAATCACTTCGAATCTAGATTGACATGCTTTCAAACCTTTTGTGCGGAAGGCTTTCTTGTCTTCAGGGTTATCACCCGTCTTCATAAATGATCTTTTGGTTCTTATATTATTCTTATAAGAACCCTTGTCATCCTCTTCGCTTGGCGTTGCCCCATTCAATCACGGGCACCACTGTTTTGAATTTTTTGACACATCATACAGAGCCTTGATCTATTTCTAGTCACCAGGGTGAGCCAAAATGCTTCCATCCCCTGAGCTCATCCTTGATATTCTCGTAGCATTTCGACGGGAACTAACTCTTGGTCCCTATGCTTTAAATCTCATTATCATTTATTTTTAAAGTAATGCAAAAGGCAATTTACTTGTGTATATTTAAAAAAAATAATGATTGTTTGAAAAGATAACAGTCATTTTGAAAATCACAACTTGGAGGGGACACCAAAAATTTTGAAAACATTGTTTTGGAACAAGTGGTAAACATCTTTTTTCTTTTCTTTTTTTTAAGGACCAAACATTTTAAAAAAAATTAATGTTTGGAGAATGGTAAACAAAATTCAAAGTATATTGCCAAACATTTTAAAAACTAATGTTTGGGGAAATTGTAAACATCAAAACTTTGGGAGAAAATGTCAAACCTTTTAAAACATGTTTGCCCCCAAAATATCAAGCACAATAGCACATCTGCTTCAAATTGCCAGAGATCAACTCTAATGAAGCGCATATTTAGAAGATCTTGACCATTGTGGAGATATACGCAAATGTATAGTTTCTTCTGGTCTAATAGGCTTTTGAGAGGAACAACACTACTTAGTTCCTACCCCGTTTAAGGTGGCTCTCTTAATCTCATTATCTCACCATGCCCCATCCTTCCCTCATTTGGGTGTCGATCAAGCACTTCAAAGTTTGACGTTCCTTGAAGCAAAGTTAACCCTTATAGGCGGAATGAAATCTGAAGACATTCTCATTCAACTTGGATATCTATGGATGATCAGAATGGTCTTTGGGGCTTGTAATGTAGGCCTTTGGTTTATGGATAAGTGAAATAGTATTTCTGTACTTGTGTAACTTGGATATGCCCATTATTCCTTCCCTTTTTTGGATCACTCTAGACTGCCCATTTTCGGGTTTTCACCCTAGAGTTCATTTCCTTTCTTTTTTACTGTAGGCTGCCTTGCATTCTGGCTATGCACTGATGTTCGTTTTCTGTTCAAGAATGTTTGATCCTCCAAAACTCCTCGAAACTGAGATTTCTTGAATGAAGGACTACGAATACATTTTTGGGAATTCTTGTGATTGGCACGCCCAGATGAAATGTTATTCTTTCTTTATTCTTTTCTCTTCTTTTTTCTTTTCTTCTTTTTCAATTTTTCTCTTGGATCGCTCTAGACTGCACATTTTTGGGTTTTCACCCTAGAGGTCACTACCTTCTTTTGTACCTTCAGATCAGTGTATTTTGGTTGGATATTGATGCCAGCATGCTCAGGTAGACTACTCTTTTCTTCATTTTTAGGATCACTCTAGACTGTCTATTTTTGGGTTTTCACCCTAGAGGTCATTTCCTTTTTTGAAATTGGCAATCTTCGGGCCGACTTGTCTTGACTTGGCTTTAATTCGAGCTTCTATACTAATTTTCAAAACTGATATTTACTTGAAATGTGGATTCCTTGTGTCTTTTGCTCATAGTTGAAGTCCCGTTCTTGTATTGTTTGATCTGTGTGTGAAGCATATACAATATTCTTTCTTTCTTTTTCTTTTTTCCCTTTTTCTTTTCTTTTTTCTCTTTTTTCTCTCTCTCTTTTTCTTCTTCTTTTTTATTTTATAATTTTCTTTTCTTCTCTTTTTTTGGTTTTGTTTTCTTTTTTTGTTTTTTATTTTTTGTTTAGACTGCCCATTTTGGGTTTTTAGCCTTGAATCTCTTTCTTCTGATTCGAGTCTATAAATGTATCCTCGAATCAACACGTATCTATACTGGGTATTGATGTTATCTTCCCCTCGAAGTTAATTGCCTCTCTATAGCTCTTCTGATATTTACTCGATATGGATTGCTTCGGCCTTCTGATTGCCATTTCTCTTCTTTTCTTTGGTTTTTCGTTTGGACATATCATTGTTTTCAACCACTTTCTTCTGATGATTTTCTGATCTTCGTATCCAATTTGTCTAGTCTTATCTCTGTCTTCTGGTAAAGTAAAAGAATACCATTCGTCGTCACTTTCACAGATGTCCTGAGAAAGCCTTCAGGGGTAGAGGTTTAGGGTCAACTCTCGTTTCAAGGATCTTAAACGACAAGTGCCTGAGAAGATAAATTCCTAAAATGGGAACTGCCTATTGTCTAAACACTCGCTTTGCTCCTCTGTTGGCCTAAATAAACTAGCAGATACTCACATTTACAGTATCCCCACAACATTCAATCTCTTCTGAATATGTGCAACTTAGAGTTTATCTTTGGATCTGAAGCAAATGTACTGTTGCATTCAAAATTCGAGGACCTGGTATAGAAATGATATATACATGTCCATTCAAAAATTCGTGTATATGCATATGGGAGAACAAAAACTACCCCATAAAAATAGAATGTTTAAAGAATCAAGAATGTAAAAATGCTTTCTAAATGGAAATGTGATTTTTAATTCTAAAAAATATCTGTTTGAGAGTTTTTTTTCAAAGCATTAAGAATTTCTTTGTGAACTGATGGGAAAACCATAGGGACCTCCGGACTACCTCTCGAGTACTAACTCATTTCGGTCCTTTGTAGTGTAGGCTTGCATTTTCTCTTGTTTTTCCACCACTGGATCAACTCTCTCGCCATGACTCCCTCGTCAACCAGCTTCTTGATTTTTTCTATTAACGACCCCAAATTTCTTAGTGTCATGCCCCGACGCCTCAATGTAGAACTCACATATACTGTATGGATCAAAATTGTGAGCAAATGAGCTGGGCATAATCTTTATCGGCCTAGGAGCAAGATAGTGACCCCCTACCAAATGAGGCCATATGTCTGAGATGGATGCTCCGAACACTTCCAAATTTGCGCTCGTCCGAGGAATTTTCCTTGATGACCCCGAGGTATCAGTCTGTCTTCTTCTTTTATGGCCACGCGAACCCTGGAGATGACACTCATTTACCTCTCTGTCGTTGTCTATCTTATCTTCTATTCGGTCCTTGGACTTAGACCCCAATTTTCCTTCTTTGATTGCGTATTCTATCCTCTCTCCAATCGTCATGAAATCTTCGAATTTGTTTCTCGATTTCTCAACATCACATCGAAGAAAGGATAGGGAAGCGTTGCATGGAACAGGGGAGTCAACTCTTCTTCCGCTATAGGAGGCTGGACTTGGGTCGCCAAACATCGCCACCTTAGTGCATATTCCCTGAAGCTTTCATATGGTCTCATTTTCTCATTCTGAAGAAACTGACGATAGGGCGCTAAATCTAAAGCATATCTGTATTGACTCAAGAAGGCATTAGCAAGGTCACCCCATGACCTAACTTGGTTTCTGTTCAAACAGTTATACCACACTGCTGCAGGTCCCATCAGGCTATCGTGGAAGTAGTGGATCAACAACTCTTCATTCTTCATGTATCCCTCTATTTTTCTACAAAACATGGTCAAGTGAATCTTCGGGCAGCTGGTTTTGTCATACTGCGCAAATTTGGGAATCTTAAAATCCAGAGGAATGACTAAATCAGGGACTAGGCAGAGCTTTCTTGCATCAAAGGCATCAAACTTCTTTTTTTCTCTCTTTTTTTCTCTCAAGTCCATCTTCTAACTGCTCGAATCTTGATTTTTGAGTGTGTTCAATTCTTTTATTCACGATAAAACTCTAATTGTTCTTTAGATTACCCCCAAAAATTTTATGCAAGGTAATGATAATGTTATGTAAAATATGCCATGACTGTACAATGTAATGCAATGCAATCCTAAAATATAAACATGAATGCAGTAAGGTATTGATTCCAAAAGTGATCCCCATAGAATGACGTTCATTGAGGCCAAAAGGTTTCATTATATCAGATATTAGATATTTACAGTTACTGATAAGCTTCAGTGCCTACCTTATTAACTTCATCCAGTAGTCCGATCAGCTTGCCTCCGTGGTCCAACACTTGGTCCATGTTCTGACTAAGCCTGCCACCTTGTTGAGCCGCCTTACCTGCTCGGGTAATATCGATCTTTGGGTCTTCATCTATCCCCTGCTTAGTCTTTCGCAGCTTGGAAGTTGTCATTCTTACTTTCCAACTGAAGAGTGTTGGATTATCATTGCTCTGTCGTAAACTTGTTTCCAAAACTCTTGTTAATGGCTAAGTTATTCTGCAGCTCATCTCTAGAGACTGTCGTACCTATTCCCAATTTCCTCAAACTTACCTGATAACAGCCTAACTTGATTCTTTCTTGACTAGTTTCTCTTCTTCCAATATTCTGAGTCGTCCTTCAACTGAACAACACCGTTCATCTATTCTTTAAAGGTGACCCATTCTGATATTCTTAAACACTCAGTAAAGCTTCTGGTGATCATTCTGCAAATTCAATTTTATCCAAGTTATCTCTCTCTTATCTGAGCTGGCTGAACTCAAAAGAATATCCCTCTCTTGGGATGCCCCTATCTCCGATCTTCAAATTTAACTCGCTTGAGTGACCCACTTCGGTATTACTCAAACTTTGACCTGAATATAGATTCTTCCTCGACTTTGCCCCTCGGGTGATTGTTAGCTCACTATAGAATTGGGGAACTCCGTCTTCGAAACCCAAAATTCTCATTGAGATAAGATCTTGAACTTGTTCCTCAGGGCCCCGCAATCCTCAATACTGTGACCCAAACTTCCTAAACGGTAACTGCCTCTAGCACGTATGTCGTAATCTCTCAGATAAGACGGTCTCTTCGCTAGAGACTTCACCAAGGTAATAAGGCTCTTCTCGATGAACATTAGGAGTAGTTCGGTGTACCTCACAGGAATCGAGATGTACTTCTTTTCATTACTTGTTTCTCGGGTTTCTTCTAAACCGAGCTTTACTTTTTGAAGGCCCGACTCAAACATACCTTCCGCCTGTTTATTGATGCGGATCACAATAGGGTTCAATTCATCGTATTTGGCTGTTTATTGATGCGGATCACAACAGGGTTCAATTCGTCGTATTTTCCCACTCCACAATAGACTGTATCGACTCGGATCCCTACAACTAAAGTAATATGACCTAAGAAAGCCAATTATAATAACCAAAACTCACATCAAGTCTTTCTGGTTCAGGTTAATTGATAATCCTGATAGAAAATATATCATTTCCTTTTTCTTATTTCCTTTTATAAATAATCACTACATGGTCGTAAAGAACTATCTTCCTTCTTTACGAATAATTTTGGAGCTTATCACAATAGTACACTGGATTTATTATAACTACAGTCTAACAATTCTTACAGTTGAGCTTTCAACTCTTTTAATTCCTTTTAGGAAATTGGATTATTTACTGGTATGAGTGCAAGTTTAATAAACTGAGCTGATTTGCTTCTAAACTCTTTCTACAGACAGAAAGAGAGCATGTTATGACAGCTCATAGAGGGCTAGAAGTCAGGTACAAAGAAGTACTGACGACCCTATGTATTTCAAAATTCTCTGAAGCAGTAAATTATGCCAAATGCAATGCAAAGGGTTCAAAATGAGAAAATATCTAAACAGAGGTCACAGCTCGTAAAGAGGAATAATTAATCATTATGCATTTCACCACTTTTAAGAAATGGTGAGGATTCCCGGCAAAGATATCAAACTGAATTTATTACATAGTTCCGCTAAGAGATTGGGATAAGGAAAATTAGGAACTCTCTGATATTTATAATTAATATTGGAGATTCACGAAAACCACAAAACCAAACATGTGAGTGTGGTAATGATTATCATGCATGAGCATGCAGAGTTTTTATTGGAATTTGTTACCAATGTGAAGATTATTTAACTTATGCTATGGATACTGAGCATCATGGGCAAGCCGGGAGAGTATTCCTATTATTTGTGAGTTTTAAATGGGTTGCCCCAAAAGGGGCTATCAGGCTCGACGCTTAATCGAGAGGCTAAGTTTAGGATTGGATTTAATCCAATATTGAACCTATATCGATTGCACTCTACAGAATGGCTCGTACTAGATTGAGAAAGATAAAGGCCTAGTTGTAAGAATCATTAGATTAAGGTTTTATACGACCCAGTATATCACCTTATGAAGCTCCAGTGATGTCAGTTAAAGAAGCAGTAATATTTCTCTAAGGTTAAATTACGATTATATTATTACCAATAGAAGAAGATTTGATAGTAGCACTAGTATTAGTGCAGTTTGAATCTAGTAAGGATTCTACCTTATTCAATAATACACCCTATAATAGGTTGGGATGTGTAGTGATGTAATAAGGCTAAAGTAGTAGTTGATGTATTTAGCCAAAAGTCATTATTTGCCTTATAAGCATTAAATGCCTAATTATCTTTGGAGGAAAATAGTGTATCGATTACATAACCTTAGCTCGAGCTACTTTGCTAATTTGGGTCAAAGATTTATAGATGAAAGATAAGATATGCCTGGAAAGAATTCAGTAAGGTGAAAAGGAAAAAATTAAAGATTTTGATGTTAAATCTAAATGATGTTCATGTTATCGAGGGGTAATTTATATTCCCGATGATGATGAAAAGAGAACTAAGAGGTGATTGAATTTGATTTGATTCAGTTCAGGATATGAAGAATAAAGCAAGAATGGTTCGAAGCAGTTTTAGAATTGCTTTAGAATGATGGAAATTATATGTTGATCTTGAAAGAAAATATATTTATATGAAGTTAAGGATAAAGTATTCCTTAAAAGTTTCAACTTGGAAGGAGGTGTTATGGTTTAGACAAAAATGGAAGTTGAGTCCGAGATTTACTAGACCATATAAGATTGTGAAAAGAGTTGGTCCGGTGATTTATTAACTAGCCTTACCTCCGAAAATGGATAAGATTTATATTGTATTTCATATATCGATGCTCAGGAAGTATCGATTAGATCCTTTACATATCATTATTTTAGAGGGAATAGAGATTCAACCGAATTTGAATTACGAGGAAGAATTGGTAGAGATTATGGCACATGGAGTCAAAGAACTAAGGAATAAGATGATCTCGCTAGTTAAAGTTCTTTCGCGAAATCGAGAAGTCGAAAAAACGATCTGGGAAAGAGAAAAAGATATGAGAAAATAGTTTCCTCATTGCTTTTGAACTAGGTATGTGTTGAAAATTCGAGGATGAATTTTCTTAAGGGGAGGAGAATTGTAATATCCCAATTTTTGGCTAGTAACCAAAATGTAAATTTTGAAAGTTTTGTGGCTAAAGTATAAACTTTGGAAATGTTTAGGGACCAAAATGTAATTTTCAAAAGTTGTGTATTCTAACCCCGTAAATGAATAATTTACCCCCAAGAATGATGTTTTCGTGTTGTCCGAATTTTTCGTACAGAGTTTGTATTAATAGCTATAAAGCGATAAAGTTCAAAAAAATATTCGGATAATCGGATCGAATTGAATATTCAGGATATTTTGAAGGATGATAAGCCAAGGTTGATTATGTCATTTTACATGTATAAGATATTTTCTTTGTGTCGGAAGAATATGAACCCTTGGATTTAAGTTGATTTTCCATGTTAGATATGAGCCGTTGGATGAAAAATGGCAAGATCGTAATTTTGGAAAATTATAAGGGCAAAGTTTGTAGCTACTAACTCAAGATTAAATCTAGACCATTGGATGAAGGATGATGACATGAGGTACATTATGGAAATATAGAATTTTCGGAATAGATCCGATAGCTCGGTAAAGGTAAAATCATGGTAGAAGTTTTTAGTGAATATATGGAAATCAAATTGAATTGAAATTTTAGAGACTGTTCCATAAGCCATGGAAAATCATAAAATGATATTTATGGAATAGTGGCCGGTTGAGAAGGAACTAATTTATTTAGATTATAATGGAATGTCAATTTTGAAATATTTTTTAAATGTTGAGGACGTTTTTGGAAGATGAAATATACATGGATTTAATCTTGGCCCTTGATTTTAGATGAGATTAAATTAGCCATTGGATTTAAAGGCTAAATTGGTAATTTCACTATTTAAATGAATTTAAAATTCGTTTAATAGTTACAAATAGTTAAAAGATGAACAAATGTTCATCTTTTCCAGCCTTGAACCATGTAGAAAGAGGGAAAGAAGAACAAAATTTTCCAAGCTCGATTTAAGCCCCAAATCTTGGTTTTAAGGTAATCTTCCGAACTACAAAGTTGTTATACTCTTCGAGCTCTATCTTTTGATGTAAATAATTCATAGAATACTTGCTTGGTTGATGAGATTTGATATGAGGAAGAAATTAGGGTTATGTGAATTTTTGGGAATTTTGAAGATTTAAGAAACTATGTTTGATTTTATGATGTTTCCATGCTTAGGACTAAATTGGATTGGTGTATAAAGTTAAGGGACTATTTTGTCCAGCATTTAAAGGTTAGGGGCTGGTGTTTAAATCTGGAATTTTAAGAGTATTTATAGATTTGATGATGATTGAAGCTTGAATTTGATGTTTGGAGGATGAAAATCTAGTTATTTCAACTAGTGACTAAATCGGCAATTTGGAAATCTTTATGGACCTATTCGGTTTGATTGATTAATATTAGGTGCTGATATTGTTTTGTATTTAATAAGTTGTTATTGATTATATAAGGTTTTTCTAAGCATGAAAATGAAGTTATAATGCTAAACCGACGATTAATTGCTTTAGTGACTATTTTGACAATTTGTCAAACTTGAATGGTTTATTCGGCAAAGAGGACATGTAGAAGGAGTAAATCTGATTTTTAGTTAAAATGATGGAATTAAGGTAGTAATGTTGATTGGAGGACTAATTTGCAAAGTTAAGAATCTTGAATCCTTATACTGGAAATTTAGTGACCATTTTGACAAATCAAGAGAAATTAGAGAAGTAAAGGTTTAAGCCTATTTTTATGAAGGATGTAAAGGGAACTTATGAATACAAGCTTCATTTAGTCATTTGGAGTAAAGTGATGGGACTAAATTGACAAGTAGAGAAATAAGGAGAAGTTTGTGCAAATTAGAAGTTATTTATGGAAAGTTATGTTGGAATTTAAATTATGACAGTAAGTTTAGAAATTCACCATAAATTATATAAAAGGGTTAGATGGTGAATTTTATATCGATATAAACGTATGTCAGTCTAGTTTCGTTTCCAACAAACAAAAACTGATTCCGAGTACCGTGTTAAAAGATATGAATTTTTATTTGAATGAAGGTCAAAAATTATAGAGCAGTTTTTTGCCTGGACAGCCTATGACGTGAATTCAGTGATTTTTTTATAATTTTTTTAGATTTTATTAATTTATGTGGCTTATACCGTTAGAACTGTTATCGAATCTAGTTTCTCCAGTATAAAGAAAATTAAGATCTAGTATGTATTCTGCCATGTATAAGCAAATCTTTGAAGGTAGCGCAAGCTGTCAGAAAATGGAATTTGAAACATTTTGTATTTAAATGTTAGTCAGTAAGCTCGGAAGAATTAAGGGAAGTTCAAATTGGTCAGTAAGGACCATAATGAGTTTTTGAATAGTACAAGGAAGAAAGGAAAAATATTTGGAAATTTTATATTCGAATGATTATATTAGACAACATGTTTAAGGTATTGTTAGATTTGAATTTAACAAATATTTTATTTTATTCATGTGATTAATGAAGTCAAGTCCGAATTAAAGAAGATTCGAGGTTCTATGGAAGAAAGGATCGAACTATGACTTAGTGAGGCATTATGTTAAGTGGCCAAGGTGAGTGCAATGCATACATAACATGATACATGGATGTTTTATACATCATCAGGAAGACTCGCGATGAGTCTACCTTATTTATTTTGGCATGATATTTATGTCATATCATATATTTGACATGTTCTAAATATGTCAAAAGTTGAATATAAATGCATGGATCACTAGTTATATATGATGCTATATTATGAATGTTATTTCGGGTATGAACTGCCCAATGTTAAATTATGTTGATATACATTGCCATGGATGGAATAAATACAAAAATTATGCCCAAATAAGTCATTGAGGGACATGATATAGTTGGCATGCCATAGAGTCCAGCAACATGCTGCATATTCGATTATCCAGTTTAGCACTATAGTGTATATGGTTAGCACAACCTTATAAATGTGTGGATGGTGGGGACGACCTTATGTCTATTATGGTTAGCACAGCCTTATAAATGTGCGGATGGTGGGCACGACCTTATGTGTATAAGCACTTTGGTGCGTCTTTAACTCGCGTACCCAGGGTCCTCAAGGTTTATTTTGGGCTATAAATTAATGGATAATAAATGGTAAACAGGTTAGGGAGTATATGAACTCTCAGAGTAAATGACAAGTATATCGGTAATAAATTTATATTCGATTTATATTATGTTGATATATGATTAATATGATGGTATACTTATCTAGTGATCATGATGCATTTATGCATATAAGGCATATTATGACAAATGGACAAGCATGAAAATCTTATGACATTGGCATATAGTAAATAATTACTAATGCAATGTGAAAGTTGATGCATTGGCATATATCATGATATATAAATGTAGCCATGAAGTTGAATAAAGTTTAAATTATTGTTATTAACTTCCTTTACTGCCTCACTAAGTTCGTACTTAGCGTGTGTTTGATTGTACACACGTAGGTAAATCAAGATGAGAGTGAGAAAAGCATTGCATCAATATTGGAAAGCTCAACAGGTAATCACAGTAATGACATCCTAATTGAGGTTTGATTATTATAGTGACATTTATACTTGCTAAACCTATTTGAGTTGTGATTGGCCTTTAAAGTTTGTTATGGTTTCAAAGTAATTGGCATTTCTGGAAAGATTCAAGGCTAAGAATAACCTTAGGTGATGAGTTGCATGCTAAGATAATTGATTTATGATTGGAACTCGAATAAATAATTTATGTCGGTTTTAAATAAAGTTAAGCGTGCTTTGGCTAGAGAAATTTGAGGATGGGTGACCATTGAGAAATTTTCTAAAAATTTTAAATTACCCTAATTTTTTATTAAAGAAGTCGTAACATTTTCAACTCGTACCAGTGTATGGATACGAGAAAGGAATGTTACATTAAAACTAAGGGGTCATATCTGATTTTTATGAATTTGATGTGTATCTATTTTATTAATGATGTTAGAGACATGAAAATGAAGTTAGAATGCTAAACAATGATTAATCGCATTAGTGACCATTTTGACAATTTGTCAAACTTGAATGGTCTATTCGGCAAAGAGGATATGTAGAAGGAGTAAATCTGATTTTTAGTTAAAATGATGGAATTAAGGTAGTAATGTTGATTTGAGGACTAATTTGCAAAGTTAAGAAGCTTGAATCCTTATATTGGAAATTTGATGACCATTTTGACAAATCAAGAGAAATTAGAGGAGTAAAGGTTTAAGCTTATTTTAATAAAGGATGTAAAGAGAACATATGAATACAAGCTTTATTCTAGCCATTTGAAGTAAAGTGATGGGACTAAATTGACAAGTAGAGAAATAAGGAGAAGTTGGTGTAAATTAGAAGTTCTTCATGGAAAGTTATGTTGGAATTTGAATTATGACAGTAAGTTTTAAAATTCGCCATAAATTATACAAAAATGGTTAGATGATGAATTTATATCGTTGTAAAGATTTGTTAGTCTAGTTTTGTTTCCAACAAACATAAACTGATTTTGAGTTCCGAGTTAAAAGATATGAATTTTTAATCAAATGAAGGTCAGAAAAATTACAAAGTAGTTTCTGCCTAGACAGCTCTATGACGTGAATGTAAGGAATTTTCATAATTTTTTTAGATTTTATTAATTTATGTGGCTTATACCACTAGAACCTTTATCGAATCTAGTTTCTTCGGTAGAAAGGAAATTGGGATCTAGTATGTATTCTACCATGTACAAGTAAATCTTTGAAGGTAGCACAATCTGTCAAAAAAATTGAATTTGAAACATTTTGTATTTAAATGTTAGTTAGCAAGCTCGGAAGAGTTAATAGAAGTTCAAATTGGTCACTAAGAACCATAATGAGTTTTCGAACAATATAAGGATGAAAGGAAAATAATTGAAAATTTTATTTTCAAATGATTATGTTAAACAACATGTTTAAGGTATTGTTAGATTTGAATCTAACAAATATTTTATTGTATGTATGTGATTAATAGAGTCAAGTCCGATTCATAGAAGGTTCGAGGTACTATGAAAGAAAGGATCGAACTAGGACTTAGTGAGGCATCGTGTTAAGTGTCCAAGGTGAGTGCATTATATGTATGTATAGCATGTTACAAATAAGACGACTTGCAACAAGTCGAGCTTGACATTAATTAAAATGCATGTTAATTAATAATTGTACGAATGTTATAAATTAATAATGTGACATGTATGATACATTGTCATAGTTTATAGATTTGTCTAAGATAAATCAAACTTTTAGATTTTGGGTATGAAATACCCATTATCGAATTATGGATGATAGTATTGATGGATTGGATATTGAATGTGAAAATATTATATTGTTATGCCCAAGTACTAGTGTGAGAGTCTTTGGTATAATTGGATATCTATAGAGTCTTAGCAGCTGCATTCCAGCATTACGGTGTGTTCCAGAGACTTCGGTGTTGACTTCAGACACTACGGTGTTGTTTAGACACTTTGATGTCAACTAGCACAAAAGGTGCAATAATGAGGAGCAAAGGGCGTCCTCGAATACGTACTCACCCTCAGATGCTACGGCGTTGCAGACACTACGGTGTCGTTATGATGACTCTTATACCATAGGTTCACATGAAATTGTATTTTGGGCTATAATTCATGAAATGCTTTTATGCAGGTGGACAGGCCAGTAAGTCTATCGTATTTCCTATTGATAAAGTACGAACGATATTATGACTTTGGATATATATACATACAATTATGATTTATATTGATGCTTTGAACATGGAATGTTGATTATAATGTTGATTTTTCCCAAGTACTATTGTGAAGTCTTTGGTATAGTTGGATATCCATAGAGTCCTAGCAGCTGCGTCATAGCACTACGGTGCGAGATAGACTCTTCGGGGTCGAGTTAGACTCTATGGAGTCGGTTCAAACACTACGGTGTACATAGCACAAAATTTGCGAGTATGAGGAGCAAAGGGCGTCCTCGAGTACGTACTCATTTTTAGACACTACGGGCTATAATACATGAAATGCATTTATGCATGCAGTTAAGTTAAAAAGCTTAACATATATTTGATTAATAAAATAAAGGTTTGATGATATGTTATAAACTGCAATTGGGACTCGCTTGCCATTTTGCAGGAACTATATTGCACAGTTACATGACAGAGGAATGACTTTGATAAGTCAGTTTTATACGATTCTATATTTTTATATAATATACACACTAATTTGTTTATTTATGTTATTTCTATACATTGAAATGTTTTACTTTAAATTATAGTTGCCTCACTAAGTGAATACTTAGCGTGTGTTGTTTCACACGTAGGTTATTGGAAACTTACCGAAAGAGGAGTCAAGCATGTTAATAAAGATGCAATCTGCCAAACGTTAGTAAGACATTCTAATTTATGATATTCTCTAGTGGGCATGTATGAATTTATTAGTTAGTTGTTTTAAAGGTAAAATTTTTAATTATTGTTTATCACGTAATGATTTGAAAATTTAAGAAAGGGCCTAGGCAGTATACCTAGTCTTCACCCTGACTTATATACTTATTTTAATAACTGATTAACATGTTTTATAATTCAATTCAGGTCAAAACTAGCAATATGTAAATAGGTCATGAATACTTCGAAAGTCGAAAAAGGGTTATTTTATAAATTAGTTTTATGTCAGATCTTCTAAAAAAACTTTACAAGTCTAGAACTTTGTTAAATAATATTGTGACATCCTTAATGTATATTCGTACTACGAGTATACGTTGAGGGTGCTACGTGAATCTAGTTTCTTTTTCTACAAAAGCTAATCGATTTCGAATTGTACATTAAAAGATATGAATTTTTTAGTATAGGAAGATCAGAAATTGGACAGCAAGCTGCTATGAAAATCAGCATTGCCAGCAACTTTGAAAATTCACTAAAAATCGTATAAGATGAATTAAAAGTTATAATTTATATGGTTAGAAAGGTTATTCAGTCTAGTTTTATTTAAAACAAATGGAATCAGATTCTGAGTTATAGAATATTTTATAAAAATGATTCTTTAAGGACAGTGCAAGCTGCCTTGTGTATTTGATAATATGTTTGGCGAGAGAATGAAAGAAAATGGTTTTATATGAAAATAGTTTGATAGTGTATATGAAGTGATAGGTTATTAGAATGAAAGGATGTTATTAAAGGAATTGAGACCCATGTCTTGTGATGCTTTGTAAATTGTTTGGTGTTTGAGAGTTATGATTTTTGTATGCTTTGTGATTTGGTTGATGTTGTGTGATTAAAATGAGTTTTAATGCATGATTTATACTTTGTTGGATGCCTAGGCCAAGAGTTAATGGTGAAACAAGGTTTTGAAGTGGGTTAAGCAAGCTATCTTGGGGTTCGGGATATCCCATAACTTCGAAATATCAGGTGAGTGTAGTTTATGCATTCGGATGACACAGTGTCATCCTAAAATTTGTTTCCTATGTACCTAAATGTACTTACTCATGAACATATGCATAAGGCTCACATAGAATACTTTGGTGGCTACAATCATGGCATGAAATGTTTGGTAAGACTCTTTATCATGTTTTGCATCATACATACAATTGATGCAATTTATTGTTATGCTTTGAAGTTTTTGTACTTACTATGTCTTTAATGAGATCCTTAGAGCTATTAACTTCACTATGTCACAAGATATTCAGTAATGAAAACAAACTTTAATGTTATAAAATACTAAGCAATGAAACATCAAGCCTTAATGATATAAGATTATGAACTCCTAAGTCCTTTGGAGCTCAAAGCTCAGTTCTGTCATAAGACTCCTCTCCTAATAAGAAATCTTAAAATGCTATAAGTTGCTTAAACAATGGAAGCCCTTGGAAACTTTGGCATGGTACAATGGTATATTTGGACTACGGTCCACGGGCTACGGCTCAGGGATAATAATCCCATTTATGTGAAATATTGGCGACAATAAGAGGTAGTGAGGGAGATGATAAAGGACAAGGAAAGATTAATTGATATGCATTAACACTAGCCATTGCTTTGTGCTTTGAGCTATGTGTAACATGGACCAATACGATCAAACACAGACCAATGCTACCTATGTCCAAATGTGATCCAAGGAAAATGTTGCTAAAAAGCATGAACTCAGATATGAACTTTAAAAATATCTTTGATAAGACTTCAATAAGTCAATAGGAGAAAGGTACAAAAATAAATGCAACGTATACATTGTGCAAGCTATGAAAACATGTGGGCTATGTTTAAGCCTCTATAAAACAAAATACATTTAAGATGTTATTTCAATAAATAAGATTGAACTATGTTATACTAGTTGTGATGTATATGTATTGACGCCATACTTACTTTGCTTACATTGGTTACAGTATGCATTACCATTAAAGTATTCTATGTTAATACATAGTCACTACCACACTACGCTAAGTAAGCCTAACACATTCATTGTCACGCATTTTCAGGTCAAATGGTTATCTTTAAAACGATTGTGCTTGAGGTTTGTAAGTTACTCGTCAAAACATTAGTTTAACATTGAAGATTTTCTGTGAAACTCCTAGAATGGTGGCATAGCATATGATTGGAGAATGTATTAACTAGTTTTCATGTGATCATGTAAATTTTCATAATAGCTATTCTTTCCTTGCTTACAATACATTAGATGCAATACATGGTTGTAAATGGCCTTTAAAGTAATCACTTTTGGTATAATCCTTTTGTTATTATTAGATATAAAATGAATGTTTCGTTAGATGTCATGTTATGAGATGTTATGCATATTAAAAGTTTAATGTATGGTAGTCAAAGTTATTCGTAAGTATCAAATGGTTTGTAAGTAGCATCTATACTTTATGGTGTATATCCTATTGTTTGAATAATATGACTATTAATGAATTGAGCATTGATTAATGACCCTGTGATCAAACTTGCAAAGAATTTTGTTTATAATTATAAGTACCTGAGCTGCTACGCATTATGTGATATGATAAGTATTCTTTTAAATTAGTTATACATAGTCAAGGGTCGGAATGCATTACATGATGAAATACAATGTTGGATTGCATATGTGACAGCTTGATAGAATGGCTATGAATTTTTAAATAAGTTACATTCTATATAAAACATGTTTATGCATTGCAGTAAATTTATTAGCACTCGAAAGTTATGGTCCTTGTGCCAAGTATGTTTCATTCAATTAGTATCTATAAATTCATGATATGAAGACTTAAGAGATAAGTATAGTTGAAGCTATAATCTTGAAAGACTTTGGTGATCTAAATGATTGGCTTTTTGTTTGGTTTTGCAAGGATGATTTAGGTTTGAATTGTTATTTAATGTTTATGGCTTACCATATAACGATATGGTTATATTTTGATCTTGCTAAATGTTAGCATTATATGTTTATGGCTTATGATATAATTTATCGTGGTGGGAGAGGGAGTACTTATTACATGGCAGTCGGCACTAAAGAAAATGACGTTTTAAAACCCCTGTAAAACCTCTCTTTTCTTCCCCCTCTCTCTCTCACCGTCTCTTCGCTGTGGAAGAACTAAACCTTTCCCGAAATGCCAATCTCCCGCCTCCTTCGTCCGAAACCACGGGGACTTCATTTCAACGGCAGAGGTAAAAGTTCACATTTCAGAATTTTTTTGAGTTGTGCTAGCAATTTTGTCGAACAGTTCCTGGGCTTTCTCTGACAACAACGAATTTCAAACGTAATTCTTGCAGGGCTTACCCGATCAACAAACTGGTACTTTATTTCTTCTTTTTCCAGTGACGGGTCTGAGAAATCTTCGTTTTTGAAGGGATTGAAGGCATCAAAGGTGGGCAAAGCAGGTGGTAAAGAACCAAAGAAGTGAGCTTTCTCTCTGTTGTTTACTGATGGAATTCATTTTATTGAAGTTTAGACTGATGAAATGGTGGGTTTTGGCAAAAATAAATTCTTTGGATGTTTTAAAGGCTTTCCTGATCTTGATGTATAAATACTTATTTGATAATTCTGTTCAGCGCGCCCCCGCCCACACATATATTTGGCATTCCAAATAACTGTTTTTATGCCTGAATGAATACAATCCATTTTAAAATCAGTTGATATGGTTTGTATTAAGTGCTTTTGATGCGATTTTGTTCTACAACTGATTGTACAGAGAAAGTGGGACATGGTTTAGTGGAATTCTATCAAACATGAAGCAAACGGTGCTAGAAAGTCCTTGGTTTCAGAAATCCATTTCCAGGGAAACAACGGATTCCAAAGTTGACACTGAAGCATCTGATGTTTCTGCGACAGAGAATAGTTCACCTTCCACTAAATCTTTCGAGTCTGTAGATGTACCTAAATCACCGGAATTCATAATGAGTTCTCCTGGTGGAACAAAGGGTGTTTCGTCCTTTTCAGCATCCAATACAATTGGAGGAAATGCTTTTGAGGGGCAGGTTGTAAATGCAACTTCAGAGGTATGTAAAATGCGCAACAATCCTGATAATGTTGGACTTGGTGACATTCAGACTATAGTTCCTCCACCAGAAGCTGTAAGAGTTTCTCATGGCTATGAATTACGAACTTTAGTTACTGATGTAACGGCAGAGAACTCTTTGAAAATGGATCAACCAAGAAAGCTTTCGGGTATATTTGTGAAAAAAATGGAAAATGGTGTCAAGCAATCGCAAGGGGCAATGTCAGATGTACTTGAGCCAATTAGGGAAAAACCTGCAACTTTCCTAAATGGCACAAATGTCATATCTGAAATTATTAGCCATCAGCCCAGGAATGGAACTGCAACTTTTGTTCAAAGGGCAACTGCTAGCACTGATTCAGGCAAAAATCATACATCATCCAAAAGTTCTTCAAGAGTCGAGGACTTGATGAATGTCATGAAGAAAAAAACGAATGATCCAAAAACAGGAGAAATGGCAGGTAATTTGCATAATTCTGTCTCACCAACTGAATCTTCGAAAGGGAAGAAAATAGAGAAGAACATTAAAATTAATGGTTTAATTGAAAACATGAAGGGGCTGTTTGGAGAAGAACAAACTATTAAGGCTCGAGAGAGGACTATCCCAAATGCAACTGATCAACATACCATTGGAGGGTTCCTTAATAATGTTCAGAGCCCAGCTAACTTTCAGGACTCTGATGTTCAAGGAACATTATGCAAAGAAGTATCAAGTTTACTGGGGGAAGAGCTAACTATGAAGGCTCGGAAGAGGATAATCTCGAATGTAATGGATCAACACAGCAAAGGAGGTTTCTTTAACAATGTTCGGAGCCTGGCTAACTTGCAGAACTCTGATGTTAAAAGAAGAGATACAATATTTAAACAACTACTTGGAGAAGAACAAACTATCAAGGATCCGGAGAGGAAATTCTCAAATGTAACTGATCAACATAGCAATGGAGGGTTCCTTAACAGTGTTCGTAGCCTAGCTAACTTGCAGAACTCAGATGTTAAAAGAAGATATACATTATTTGAAGAACCCCTTATGAGCAATGGAAATAAAATGTCACTTGACAAGAAAGAAGAGCCGAGTATTCTTTCAGAATCCATAAGTGAGGAGGATAGCAGCTTGAGTTTGGCCAATTCTAACTATGTAAAATTAGGACCAAACTCTCATTCTTCAGGTCCAGTTAGCAGAGAAAAGCTTAGAAGCCTTTTACAAACTTGTTTTTTTCAGCAAAGAAGGATCTAAGGATAACAAAGCACTTGTCCGGTTTTTGCCCAAAAGTGTTGAGAAGCACAATATCCTTGCAGCTTTCAGTGATTGCGGCACAGTTGTGAACCTAGAGGAACTTTCCTCTACTAGACAGAGCCCTTTCAAAGATTTTTTGGTACATTTTGAGGTCAGTTCTTTGATTTTTGCTTCGGACTACTACCCTACCTTCCCTGTGTGTGTGAGAGAGAGAGGTTCTAGGTTCTAATTGATTCTTGATTGATTTAATCCAGTGTCTTTTTTTATATTTGTCAATATAAAGTTTATAGGCATCGGGGAAAACGAAATAGTCAATATTAACCAGGTTCTATTCTCTGCTGAACTTGATGAAGGAAGTATATATAAAACTTTCTAGTTTATGAAAGTAATCAGTTTCATCGATCTAGCATCTTAGTCTTTTCTGGCTTTGTTGCAGACAAGGAAAGGTTCTGAAATTGCTCTCAAGAAAAATGGCCTCGTGATTATGAATACAGAAGCCTTTGTGGAGCTAATTTCTTCAGAAGAGTCGGACGGTGTGATTTTCATTCCTGATTTGATTGGCGATCCTGAGGCTCCAAGTGCATTAGTGAAGAATCCTACCAAAACTGTTAAAGTCAAACACCTGTCTGAGAAAATAAGCTTACAGCAGCTGAAAGAAGCACTTGCCTTTTGTCATTCAAACATATCCAACATTTTCTTGGGTTCTACAAGTTCTGTCGTATATGTGGAGTTTGAGGTGAACTTATGTCCCTTTGCTGTTGGTATCTAGGCATTTAATTGTCCGTTCAGTTTCTATTCAGGTTCTTTGTATTTTTGGCTTCATATTTAAATATGTAATTATGAAGTCTCACTTTTCAGAAAGAAGATGCCAAAGAAAGGGCACTTGCACAACAATCCATTGTTGTTTCAGGAGAGAAGCTGTCTATCCTTAGGATTGATGCACCAATGACAACAGCAGTGAGGATATCAAACATTAAACCTAGCAGCAAAATCCGGGAAATATGCAGTTCTTATGGACAAGTCAAGTATGTGGCAAAAAGAACTATGGGCGTTGTGGATGTGCATTTCAAACTTGCTGAATGGCCTAACATGCTGAATATTGTAAATAGGTGTGCTTTTTAATCTTTTGAAGTGTTGTGATAATCAACCCGAGAATTCTTCTGGTCTATTATTGTGATGCAATTATATGCAGTTTGAATGGAATTGAAGTGGATGAGAACCGGTGGCTTGCGCAGCCAGCTCCTGTTTTTCCTCTTGCAATTCTCAGAGCCCTTTGGTGTCGACCGGAAGAAAAGCGACATGTGTATGCTGTGATCTACAAGTTATTGAGAGAAGTTGAGAAACCCATTTCTGCAACTGAGTCGAGTCAGTCGACAAATCTTGCTACCAGGTATCATGGCAAGGAATTTAATTAACCAACATTAACTATTAACAAATGAATCAGTAGACAAACTAATCTGTGTGTTTTCACCAGAAATTTGTTGTAGACAAGACACTTAAAACAAACTTGTTTCTTGGTGTCTGCCATTTGATCAGCTCGGATACCAGGTAAAAGAACAAGAATTTTGTTAAGTTTACGAGTTTAGGATCGTCTGACCGGGCGATAGAATCTGAAGACTTCCCTTCTTTTGCAATTCCTACCTCATGTACAATTCATGTGATAACGTGCATTGGATTTGTTAGAGGGGTTTCTAATTTTTTAACATCAAGGTTGTAGTAAAAAAAATGGTGAGAAGATCTCTAAGATACCTCTCAATTTTAATAATGAGTAAATTGAGTTCTCTCTAAAAAAAAAGCAGAATAATATAGTTCCTGTTAATTTTGAAGACCAACAACTGATGACATAAGGCGATATTGTTTACTTTTTCATCTATTTATCTTACCTTAAATTTTTATGATTACAGTTTTAGCTTTCAATATTTACTCATTTTGCATTTGGTTTATTCTAAAAAATCAATAAATTTAATCCTTAGTATTTGGAATATTAATTTGAGCATGATTATAAAAAAATCATATGAAAATATTTAAAAAAAAACTAAAAATTCAAATATATATAAGTTAAACTTCAAAAAATATATATTTAAGAATTAAAATTGTAAACATTACTGTACTTTGAGCAGAGATTAAGTTCTCTTTATTTCAATACATCCATAAATCCCTATGAATTTTGTAATCGTATGTGCCAATATCCCTAAAAATATCGTATATGTATACAATATTATGAATATATTTGTTTTTTTTTCACTTTTTTTAAATATAAGGCCCAAAACGAAAAAGGCAAATGAAGAATGATTTTATTATTGTAATCTCTGAAATGGAAAGGGGGCATCCAACTGAGGGTTTTTTTAAACAAAACGCTTGCAGGCCTGCAAAGGCAGTTCATAGAAGCTTAGGTGTGGTGGGTATTTGATAGCGTTCTTAACAATTTTTCTTGAAGCAGCGTCAGCAAGATCAATGCCACAAATATCAGACAGTCTAATGAGGTATAAAAGCACATCAGAAAGTTCTTCTCCTAAATGTTCTTTATCTGATTCCTCCCAATTTGGCAACCCTCTCTCCACTTCTCCTCTCCATTGGAATATCTCTGATAGCTCCCCAACTTCTCCTACCTACACATACATTTTCCAAACAAAAAAATTGTTATTCGGACTCGGGTGTGTGTCAACAACTATTGTCCTCGGTTGTTTTCAAGTTTAATCATGTTTTTACATTAGTATAGGGATAAAATAAAAATATTTCAGTTTTGAGAGATAAAACTCTTGTCTGTTCCAATGATTAAGTGACATTGATATCTTATATTCTCAATAAAAAGAATACTTGAAACATTTATAGGAGCATATTGTTGTATGAGTAAATGTTGTAAAGGAAAGGTTACATAATTTGAAGAAGTGAACACGTTATTAAAAAGGTTTAGTTATGAGCCATTCTAAACAAAACATGTTCCTAGTGTATCCAATAACGAAATGACATTGGTTTGAGCTGAAATCTAGCAATTCAAAAGGAGTGATAAAGAGAGGAGTACCATAGCAAGGAGGAGATTCCTAGGGCTGTGGTGTTTGTCCAAGTCTCTGGCACTCACAAATTCCTCGAGCTTCTTTGAAAGATCCTTGAGACTAATGTCAACCACTCTCTCTTTGGCATCCTCTTTCTCTTCTCCCATGTTTTTTTTTTTTTGGCTTCACTTGTTATGGTTTAAGTTGATGGAAGATTTATAGCTTTGGAGGTGCAAAGTTAAATCAATAAAAAAGGGCTGAAAATGGTGGAATATAAGAAAAATGCTTCATTCATGGTTTAAACATGAGATTCCTAGCTGCCCCACCCATAATTCACACTACCTGAAATCATTTTGCAATATTCCGTTCTTTTTTAAAAAAACATTTTTATCATGTGAATGAAATAAATATCTGGGAATTTGAAAGCAAGGGTTTCCTTGTTGATATTCTCCTGTAATCATTGTGTTTAAAGAGAGAATGAGTATTTGATGTACCGAAGATGTAAAATTTATGTACACTATCAATATATATGTTCTAAGATTTTGGTAGTCTAAAGGCGAATTTAAAAATTAGAATTCAAATAATAAATATTAAAAAAATGAATTTTAAGAGTATGCTTCTAATAACAACTATTGAAAAAAAATTGGACCCCTAATTACAAGTATTGAAAAAATATTTTTTAAAGCATGTCCTTAATAACCTTTCGAAGCACTTTTTAGTGTGCGCTTTAGTTTTAGAATGTGTCGTTCAGCATCACGAGTCTACAAGCCTTTCTCATTTCAGTGCTCGCCTTTTGAATCTTCATTAGGGGCCTTTAGTCTTTTGATTAGAATAGGGGTCGCGAGAGAGCAGAGCGTACCGCCCTGCCGTAGTCGCGAGTCTTTTTATAGTCGCGACTGTTGTCATAGTCAACAAGGTTGAAACTTCTAGGAAAAAACTTCGAATTGGGACGGCGATCCTCCCTGTGAACTGACCATACCCCAAACCGACACAGGTGAACAAGTAGAGTATACTAGGGCGCTTGAGAGAACCATGTCGAAAGAACTCGGCAAAATGACCTCGTAACCTCGGGAGAAGGGGTGCTCTTCTATCTTTTGATTAAGAAAGCGGTACATACCAGAGGGTAGCGACTGTTTATTAAAAACACAGGACTCTGCTAAGTGGTAACACAATGTATAGTATTGAAAAAAATCATCTCTAACAAACAAGTATTTAAAAAATTGGGCCCATAATAACAAGTATTGAAAAAAATTGGACCCCTAATAACAAGTATTGAAAAAATAGGCTCATAATAATAAGTATTGAAAAAAATTGAACCTCTAATAACAAGAATTGAAAAAATGAATATTAAAAGAAGACACCTAATAACATATATTGAAAAAGTTAAACCCTAATAATAAGTATTGAAGAAAACTTTGAGCTCTAAGCAACCGCAAGTACCCCTTCTTCTCAGGCCAAAGAAAGACTCTAGCTATCAATAAATTAGATGATAATCTATCATCTAAAATAATTTTAAAATAATATATATAATTTTAAAATTTAATGATACGTGTTGTTGTCTAATTTACTGATGATGTATAAAATAATATACCTTCGTGTTTTAAATATTTATCCTTAAAAAATCTAAAACAAAATCAGATGCTATATTCGGATGCATCCATAAGGCCAAGACACTTGAAAGCAAATGACATAAACTTGACAATAATCCCAAATTGAA
The DNA here is from genome assembly GCA_019671005.1 of Hibiscus mutabilis. NCBI lineage: Eukaryota > Viridiplantae > Streptophyta > Magnoliopsida > Malvales > Malvaceae > Hibiscus > Hibiscus mutabilis. The sequence goes on from CM033736.1 coordinate 39,473,355, forward strand.
CCCAGTTGGTTATCCATCCAATCTGAGTTTTGAATTGAATCCCATTTCCGATCCTTTCCATATTCCGAAATTCATACAAGTTGCAAAAGCAAAAAATAAAATAAAATAAAATAAATTCTCTTGAGATACGATAAGATGAAACCGACTCATGATTTATGTGGAGAAATGGGCGAGGAATTTACATCTAACTTAATTCCGGATTCTATGCCTTTACTCTCCTCTTCTTTAAAACTTGTTAATATTCGCTTAAATTATGCTTTTCAGTCCTTCTACCATACTCAAACGTCATGTTTAGTCCCTTTTTTATGTTATCTGGATTTGGCCTTTAATCCTTACAACTAAAGTAATTTCCTCCCTTAATATTACATTTTTCAACACAAAAAACTCCATTCCAATATAGATTGTTTTTAGGAAAATAATTTATTTTTGTTTTTTGACTAGAATAATTAACGTTGATTATTAGTTGGACTAATTAATAATATTATAAAAATAAATGGATCAAATTATATTGGATTATAATATCGGTGCTAAACCCAAAATTTGATCATAGAAGAACAACTAAAATGCTAACATATATATATATATGAACAAATACTACCTTGTAATCATCTTTAGAGTATAAAAAATGCTAATATAATGGGATAAGATTGATTTGGTCGGATGGTTTAGATCTCTTAAACCATCCATTTTAATTCAGTTCGGATCGATTTGATTCTTGATTTTTTTCATATTTATTTTTTATTTCATTTTCACTTTATTTTGATAAAATAAATTAATTTTATGTTGTTTTCACATTTATTTAGTAAATTTCCAAAGTTTTTTACATAAATATTTTAAAAAATAAAATTTCAAATAAATAAAAATAATTAATAATTCTTCATGATATTTATGAATTATTTTTATATTTGAAATATAGAACACTCATTTTTTTCATTGTAAAAATAAATTGAAAATCTGATTAGATTTAATTCAGCATGAATAATCATAATTTTTGAAATTGTATTTCATAAAATATTCAAACATTTCAATTCGATTCGGTTTTCAGTTCGATCATATTTTTCTCGATCCTAATATGTTTTTTTGCCCAGACCCATTTCATCATTTTATTGTTTCAATCAAGCCGAGAATCTGATAAATTAAGATAGCTTGGAATTGTTTGTGATGAATGTGTGATTCACTAATATACACATTCATCACAGGGTTTGGTGTTATTCTCTTAACTAATCAGTGTTGGAAGAAAATGGAGGAGAGCCAAAGAAGCCGCCGTCTTGTGTGGACACTCTACCTTGAGAATTTATCGGATCAAAATCATTGGCAAGGAGTATAATAAGTGTTTGATCGACATGGTTAGGTTCTGAATGTATTTGTCCCATCTAAAAGGGCAATAGATGAAGAGAGATTTCCTTTTGTATGGATGTCGTCGGAGGCTGCGGCAAGGAGCGCGATAGAGATATTGAATGGGAGATGAATTTATGGTTCTCGATTAAGTGTGTCATTTGCGCGAAGAGCAGCACGAGATTTTGATTGGCGGTGAAAAGCGAGGACGGTGAAGGCAGGTGGTGATGACCCAAACTCTAGGGTGAGGGATTATATTATGGAGGGTGATAGTCGCATTGTACAGGGTGTGGAGGACGATGATAAAATTGGGATACTTCAATTCTGTGCAATTGCGAGGTGCAAAGTGTCGATGGGGATTGTGTCGTTGGCACGAGAACTGAAAGAGCCTGAAATTGTTGGTTTTTCATTAATGCTCATTATGGGTTTGAGAGTTCTCCTGATGTTTTTAGTTTAGATACTCGACGAAATGTTCTTGAGAATGGGGCGTTAAGCAAATAGCTTTCCAAGGTGGTAAATTGGGAACCTGAATTGGATAGAGGCTCTCGGAGGGTTTGGTTGTCCATTAATGGAGTCCCGATGCATTTGTGGTCGAAAGAAACTTTTGTTAACTTAGCTGCGTAGTGGGGGACGTTGATAAGATGTGATAAATCCCTGCTGTAACCAAATTCGTTTGAACGAGGACATATTTTGGTTGAGACGGATCAAATTGAGCATATTGATGAGGCCTTAAAGCTACGGGTATAGGGTTTGTCATTTCAAGTTCGTGTTGTTGAGTTTGAGCCGATGATAGATATGCAATTGTGTTCCAGTTGCGAGCGGACATGTGATTTCGAGGATAATATTGAGGATGGCGATTCCAGTATGGAGGGATCTGTTGGTAAGCATTCGGGGGATACTAGATGAGGTGAATGTGCAGCATCAATAGCAGAATGACAGTGATGTTGGTGTTGGTCGGGAAGCGTTTGAGAATGGGGGATCACCAATTTGGAGGGCAAATGATTTGTGGCTCGAATAGTAAAGATCCGCGGATAGGGCATTAGAAGTTCAAACGAGTTCTAAGGATTGGATAACAGATGAGGAGGTGGGGATGGTTTCACGCTTGGATAAAGATGGTCAAGTTGAGGTGAGGTCGGGTTTAAAAGAGTTGGACTTGATAGATTATCTACTGGAGTTTGAGTCATTGCGAGTAGTGTAACTAGTCATGCTCTCAAGAGAAAGGGTAATTTAAAACCTTTTTTTTTAAAACGTTTCAAAGATCCAAATTAATCTTCCAATCATATCCAAACATGTATTCACATACCATGGGCTACACAACAATCACTAGTTCTTAGTTCGACTCTATCTTCCATGTTCTTCAAATCACGAAGTTAATACAATGCTTTTACTAACATATAAGATTCCTTTTCATACATACACATTATTAATCTTAACTCAATCATAAGCTTACATACATCTAATCATTTTAAGACATATTGATCTATGTTTATCATCATTCAAGTTATTATCGAACCATTGGTTAATAATCTTTAAACTTCCATGTAGTACCATTTAATTACAAATTTACTAACCAAGATCACCAACTAAACAACTCATATCAATACCAAATATATATCCTTAGCAACAAGCATACGAAGCTTAACCAGACACATGTATCCTTTGCATAGCAAGACCAAAATAAAATTCATTGACATCTAGCCATTTACTTATTCTATTCATTAAACTATATAAAGCAAACAACAAACAAAAATAATTAAAGGCTCATTACAAAACTTTGAATACGTACCAAACTTATGTACATATAAAAATCAAAATGAAGGATCTATATGCACTATGCATATATTTTGACTATGAGCCACCAACTAGGAGTTCTTAAAAGAGATGCAAAACGTACTTCTTGCTACTTGTGATCTTGTCCAAGCTCAAGGTTAATTGAACGTAATGTTATCCTGAAAAGTGATGAAAGACTAGGGTAAGCAAACGCTTAGTGAGGTAGTACTAATAATCGTAATCAATGTATTAAACATATGTGATCCATCCCTATTCTTTCACTCAAGATATTTTGATTATGTAACTTCTGACTTGATCATACAACAAACTGTCTTGATTTTAAGCATTCGAACTAGTATACTCCTTATTTCAATGTTATAAGAGTCCAAGTAAATGTCAACTTAATCAATTAATAAAGCATTGTAGACACAAAGAATCACATATAACATTTTATTAACTTATTTTACTAATCTCAACAATTTTCTAACTTAGCAACTCATAAACATGTTTTTGCTTGTTACAAGATTTCAAACATAACATATCAAAGACATATATTACTTTTCATGTAAGATATTGAGCATAGCTTATCATAGACATGTGTTACTAGTTATATAAGATATCAAACATTTCTTATCAAAAATCATATTTAGAAAATACTTATATATGTCCAAAACACTCCAATACATACTTGTATATATGCAAAGTAGTTCCAGATTCATGTTCATACACACATACGCTTAACAAACCACTACATGCATATACTTAATCAAAATAGTTCAATATTCTTGTATACACAATTAGACTTTCAAAATAGTTCACATCATGCTTGAATTCATTCAAACAATCCACTAAACATGTACATATATAAATATACATTGTAACATAGTCCAAGGCATGTTCATTTCTATCAAAACAGCCCACACAACATGTATACACAATTATACATTGCAAAACAGTCCAAGACATGTTCATTTCTATCAAAACAGTCCACACAACATGTATTTATAAATGTACATTGTAAAACAGTCCATGGCATGATCATTTCTATCAAAACAGTCCACAAAACATGTATTTATCAATGTACATTGTAAAAACAGTCCAAGGCATGATTATTTCTTTCAAAACAGCCCACAAAACATGTGTTTATAAATTTACATTGCAAAACAGTCCATGACATGATCATTTCTATCAAAACAGCCCACAAAACATGCATTTATCAAAGTACATTGCAAAACAGTCCAAGGCATGATTATTTCTATCAAAACAGCTCACAAAACATGTATTTATAAATTTACATTGCAAAACAGTCCATGGCATGATCATTTCTATCAGAACAGCCCACAAAACATGCATTTATCAATGTACATTGCAAAACAGTCCAAGGCATGATTATTTCTATCAAAACAGCCCACAAAACATGTATTTATAAATTTACATTGCAAAACAGTCCATGGCATGATCATTTCTATCAAAACAGCCCACAAAACATGCATTTATAAATTTACATTGCAAAACAGTCCATGGCATCATCATTTCTATCAAAACAGCCCACAAAACATGTATTTCTCAATGTACATTGCAAAATAGTCCATGGCATGGTAGTATTTTATCCAAATTTGTTTATAAATCATGTATATACTTATATGCCAAGCCATTTATTTAGTTTATAAGTTTTCATGTTGATTCATTAGATTAGCTTGTGGATTCATAATTTTTCTTAAGTAAGACATTACATAAACATGGTTACTTATAACATAAGTTATTCTAATTATAAATTACTTGTCTCATAAGACAACAAACATATCTTAGTCATAACATATCATAGACATGATCTTACTTTTCAAATAAGCTATTAGCTTAGCAAGTCATGAACTTAAGTTGCTTATTATAGAAGTTATCAAACTTAGCATGTCATCGACTCTTGTTCATATGCTACATCAAAAATCAAACATAGTGTCTCATTAGTATGTATGCTTATCACCCAAATTAACAACATAATATCTCATAGCATAATTACTTGTAAAATAGTTATAAAACATATTATCATATAACAAAAATACTTTTCATATAATTAACAAACATAATTCATTTGTTTAACTTGCAAATTTTATTATTATGACTTTTTCATAGCCTTGAGAATCAAGTAACAAGCCTAGGTACTCGAATCCCCAACCAACTATCGCCAACAAAAAGGTACTATGAGTATCGGTCAATCCCTCCTACTGTCGCCAAATGACCACAAAACTTCCCTCCTACTGTCGCCAAATAAGGACCGTAGTCTACCCTAGACACAAGCTCTATGGACTCTATGTCATGCCAACTATACCTAAGACTGATTCGAAACCAAGGCTTTCACATTTATCATATCTTACTTAGTAATAGAATGAGCATAGCTCCTTATCAAAATATCATATCATCAAGCTTGTTGTCCTTTTCATATAAAGCATATATTCACCTCATGTGAATACCTCATAATTCATTTATCTTATTCGAAGAGTATTATAACAAAATTACCATTAACATGTATCATATGTAATTTCCATTATAAGCATATTAATCAAATCACAAAAGCTTATCATAAACAAGATATTCACATCATTATACATAACATATATGGCTTATAAATAAATGATATATATATCAAATTATCCCGTGTCACCTTATACTTATACACAAGTACTTACCTCGTATTCTAATTTATTGTTTGCAAGCAACATAGCATATTTGTAATAAGCAATGAAATTAACAATAAAGAATGTTTGGGAAGGTTTTAAACCTATCCCGAGACTTTAAACTACACTCACAAATAACTCCGAGCTACTTATGTTCTCAAATCAGGGACTCCTTTTGTTTATCCACTGTTTGTCCCTCGTTAGCCCTTAGTCCTTCAATTTCCTCTTGGTCTAAATGTAACAAAAGGGTGCAATGGTGCATTAGTGAAGATCCTAACATTAATTCTCCTATAAACTACTCAATTGATCATGCATACATGTAATTTTTTTACACCAACCAGTCCACTAACAAAATACACCAATGCAAAATAGTCCTATATATATAAAATCACATATATAAATTTACAAAATGATTTACCAGTCTTTCAAATCAAGGCAAAACAGTTTATACATTGGTGTACATGCTTAAATACTTCAAAACAGCCCCTTTACTCTCATAAATGTTCAGGACAGACCTTAATACATTTACATGGATGCAAAACATTACTTTACACATAGTCACACATATACATGCTCAAATCAGTCCACATACTTCCTTATTTATTCATAACAGTCCAATTATATGTTTGTAGAGCATTTCCCCTGTTTTCAGTTCACTAGGACAGCCATTACTCTTATTTTTACATATATAAATCAACTCAATTTACATGTATACATATAAATTCATACACAACAGTCCACAATGTTTATTTTTACAACAGAACAGTCCCTACCACTTGCATATATGCACCGAACAGCCCCTAACTCATCAATTTAATCCCTAAACATCTTCAAAATCATAAAAACAGTTTCAAAGGTTCTCTAATCACATCAAAATAGGAACTCAATCAAGCACATCATTTGTACATATCCTAGATTTTGCAACATGAATCAGTTTCCAATTAATTCTATCAACAATGGATTCAAAGGCAATATCTCAATTAAAATTTTAACATGCAATGTCACCCAATTCAAGTTCAAACATCAAATTCTCAACCAGCAAGAATCCCCTTCGAATACTTAGTTCTTGGACAACCATAAAATTCACTATCTATCAACTTAGTCAATTTAACTATGGTGCAAAATCACAAACATGATAATTTCATTATATATATCATCCCGTTAATTAAGAATTTTCCTATCATGCATTGGTTTCTAACAATTCTAGTGATCACATATTTTACAAAGAAGTTATATATATATATATATAAAATTTCACAAATGAAACTTATACGAAAAAAAGAAGGAATTTAATACCTTCTTCTAGGCTACCCGAATCAATGTTTAACTAGAACTATTTTGAGCTTTACCTTTCATAGCCATGGCAAAAATCTCTCTTTTAATTCTTTTGTGTTTTAGAGTTAAGTGGGGAAGAAAGAGATAATAAATTGGCTATCCCATAGCTAGCCAATCCATTCACATGTACCCTCCCTCAAGGAGAACGTGTGTAAAAGCCCTTAAATTAAACTCCCTCTTACATGCAAACCTTAAAATTTATAATAATATTCGGTTTGACCATTCCTTATTTAGCTAATGTACTTTTCATGCTTCATTTTTGGTTCTTAAATTATTCAGGCACTAGTACTAAGGCTATCTTTTAATCTAATTGAAACATAATCTAAGTTGTCACATACTTCTAGGCTATATTTTGGGATGTTACAAGTAGAGCCCTGTGAAATTGGGCCGATAGATGCCAAGCTTGTGGTGTCGGTGGAGCCTTTACCTAATACTTCACAACATAAGGCGTAATGTCCCAATTTTTGATTAGTGACCAAAATGTAAATTTAAAAGTTTAGGGGTTAAAGTGTAAACTTTGGAAAAGTTTAAGGACCAAAGTGTAATTTTCAAAAGTTATGTATTTTGACCCAGTAAATGAATAGTTTACCCCAAGAGTGACATTTTCATATTACCCGGATTTTTCGTACGAAGCTTATATTAATGGCTATAAAGCGATAAAGTTCAGAAATTTGGAAATTGTAGTTGGATCGAATAAAAAATTATTAAGTGTGCTCAGACCAGAGTAGCACAAGGATGGGTGACCTACTGGGAAGGTTCCATGTTAGTATTTTTTACTGATAAAAAGGATTCAACATGAGTCAATAATATTTGTAATTATTATTGTTATAAAATTTCCAAGAGGGATTGTATCCGATAAAATTTTTGGTAATTGTCGGTACATCGGATCGAATTGGAATTTTAAAGACAGTTCCAAAAGTTATGGAAAATTCATAAAATACTATTTTATGAGTATTTTATTGTAGTTGGTTGGATTCCAACTAGACTTAGTTGAATTTTTACAAGAATGGCAAACTAGTAAATAAAGAATAGTTGGAAGGCAAATTACTCATTTGGTAGGGGTGGCAATTTTGAAATATTTGGAGTTACATGGGCCATTTTTGGAAGAAGAAAATTGAAGATTTAAATCTTCGCCCTTGATTGATGATAAAATCAATTTCAACCGTTGGATAAAAGGGCAATTTTGTAATTTCCCTATTTGAATGGATTTAAAATTTATTTACATAATACAAGTGGCATAATTGGAGCAATTTAAAAATTAAAAGGCCAAAATATGAAGCCTTCTTCATCTTTCAAAATTTTGAAAATTTGAGGGAAAAAGGGAGAAAATTTTCCAAGCTCGATTCAAGATCTGAAACTCAATTTTCAGGCAATCTTTCGAACTGCAAAGTTGTTCTAATCTTCAAGATCTATCTTTTGATCTAATTAATTCATGGAATACATGCTTGATTGATGAAAATTTTACCTGAGAAGGAAATTAGGGTTTATGAACAAAATTGGGGCTTTTGAAATTTTATGATTCCATGGTTGAATTTAAGTTGGAATTAAGCTTATATGATGTTAAAATCACGTTATTAAGTTAGGATTTAAACCCTACATATTTTGGTTTGTATGGAGAAGATTAGGGTTTATGGATTTAAGTCTAACTTAGGGTTTGTGATGTTGGATTAATGATCTAGTAAGCTTGATTTGTTGTTTGGAAGCAAACTCTAAGTTAAATATATAGGGACCAATTCGACAAGATTCAAAGTTAAGGAACCGAATCTGAATTTTATGAAATTGGAGGGTATTTATGTAATTAATGATGCTAGAGATGTGAAATTGATGTTAGAATGCTAAACCGATGTTGAATCGAATTAGTGACTATTTTGACAATTTGTCAAAATTAAGTGACCAAATAGGAAATGAATTCTTGGATGGGGATTAAATCTGATTTTTTAGTTAAAATAATAGAATTAAGGTAGTAATGTTGATTTGAGGACTAAATTGCAAATTTAAGAAGTTTGAATCCCTACCTTTGCATTTTAGTGACTATTTTGGCAAAGAAAGAAAATTAGAGGGAATTATTTTGAGTAATTATTTGATGAAGAAGATGATGAATTTGTTGTTTGAAGCAAGTGATGGACTAAATTGACAAGTAGAAAAATAAGAAGAAGTTAGTTATGGAAAGCTATGTAGAAGATTGAGTTTTGGCAGTGAATTCAAAAATTCACCATAAATTCTACAAAAATGTTTAGATGATGAATTTTATATCGATGTAAAGATTTATTCATCTAGTTTCGTTTCCAACAAACGGAAACTGACTTTGAGTTCCGAGTTAAAAGATATGAATTTTTAATCGAATGAAGGTCAGAAAATTTACAGAGCAGTTTCTGTCAAGACAGCTCTATGACGAGAGTTTGAAGAATTTTCATATATTTTTTAGATTTTATTAATTTATGTGGCTTATACCGTTAGAATCGTTATCGAATCTAGTTCTTATAGTATGAAGGATATTAAGATCCAATGTGTATTCTGATCTTTAAAAGTAAAACTCTGAGGGTGGGACAAGTTGCCAGAAAATAGAATTTGATACATTTTGTATCTAAATTTTTGATAACAAGCTCGGTAGAATTATTGGAAGTTCAAAATGGTTATTAAGGACCAAAATGAATTTTTGGCCAATATAAGGAAGGAAGGAAAATTATGGAATTTTTTTTTATGTTAAATGATTAGATAGCTTGATTGAAATATTGTTAGAAGTGAATCTAACAAATGTTTGTTTATATTCATGTGGTTAATGAAGTCAAATCTGAATCAAAAGAAGATTCGAGGTACTATGAAGGAAAGGATCGAGTAGAATTTAGTTTGGAATGCTAATAAATATCCCAAGTGAATGCTTTTCTATATGTGTATTATATTAAAAAGGGGAAGACTTGTGAAAAGTCAACCCAAATTTAGAAATAACATTGCATTAGTTTTTAAAATAAATAATCTGATGCATGACTCGGTATAGCAAGCTTGACGGAGTACAAGGTACGAACTATTGTTTGCATAAATGATGATGAATTATGTTTATTGATGAAATATGATAACAAGTTGCATGCTTACATGAATAATGATAATTGATTGACAATAAGATGAAATGCCCAAATATTTATGTATGAGAGTTCAGGGTATAATTGGATATCCATAGAGTCTTAGCAGCTGCATTCCAGCACTAAGGTCATTCTAGGCACTTCGGTGTTGACATCAGATGCTACGACATTGGAGTCACTTCGGTGATGTTTAGACACTTCGGTGTCGACTAGCACAAAAGGTGCGATAATGAGGAGCAAAGGGAGTCCTCGAGTAGGTACTCACCATCAGACGCTACGACGTTGCAGACACTACGGTGTCGTTATAATGACTCGTATACCATAGAATTCACATGAAATTGTACGTTGGGCTATAAATCATAAAATGCTTTGAACATGAAATATTGATTATAATGTTGATTTTGCCCAAGTACTATTGTGAAGTCTTTGGTATAATTGGATATCCATAGAGTCCTAGCAGCTGCGTCCTAGCACTACGGTGCATTCTAGTCACTACAGTGATGTTTAGACACTTCAGTGTCGGCTTAGATGTTGCGGCATTGTTCAGACACTTCGGTGTTGTTAGCACAAAAGATGCGATTATAAGGAGCAAAGAGCGTCCTCGAGTACGTACTCATCTCAGTTGCTTTGGCGATGCAGACGCTACGGTGTCGTAGACACTACGTTGTCTTATCAAGATGACTCGCGTACCTTGGTCTCACATAATATAATTTGGGCTATGTTAAAGGATATGATATACAAATAATTGCATGATGAAAGTATGACTATGTTCCAGAATATGATATGCATATAATTGCATGATGAAACTATGGCCATGTTTCAGAATATGATATGCAAATGATTACGTGATGAAAGTATAACTACTTGATGATCATGAACCATTGATATCATTATTCTATGACAGAATTGATAGATGACATGATTCTTAAGATAGTCATGATACATGATACTATTATGTTGTGAAATGCTTGCCATCTTACAGAAATTGTAATGCACTTTTATATAACACACTGTAATGAATCTCTTCATGTTATGATAAATGTGTTAAATGCCTCACTAAGTTTGTACTTAGTGTGTGTTTTATTTCACATGTAGGTTCTCCGAAGTAGATTAACAAGGATGAGTCATTCTTTTGGAAAGTCAAGTTACTACAATAAGATACAGTAAGCACATCTTAATCGTAATTTGATATCTAGCGTGCATGTAAATGTTTTTTAAGTTTATCTGTTTAAAGTATAAGTTTACAAATTAAATATATGCTTTTATGATGAATAAGTTTATAAGTATAGTTTGCTAATAGTAGCATTGAACTTTGGTACAATTAAATATAGTTTAACCCTAATCGTGTAGAAATTTTATAATTAAGAAAAGGTCTAGGCAACACACATAGTTTTTACCCTGAGTTGCATTTTTATTTTAATAACTCAATTATAAGTTTTGTAAACCAATTCAGGTTCAAAACTAGCTGCATCTAGATGACATAGTTTTTAATTTAAAATCGCGAAAGGGTTAAACTACAAGCTAAATTTTGATATAAAAAAATTTACAAATTAAGATTTCTTCCAATGATTTCGTAACATCTTTAATGTATATTCGGCCTACGAGTATACGTTTAGGGTGTTACATAAGGCATTTGATGACAGGCAAGGTTTAAGAAGTGTGCTAGATGTGGTTTTGCCAATTGAGGGTGATTGAATTCGTGCTAGGGGAAGAGGTCGGGGCAAGGCATTATCACGGCCGGGACAAGAGGCGTCGGTGGGTTCTTCCGATGAGTCTGCTTATGCTAGTCGACAGTAAGCTTTATTGAGGGAAGCTCGACCCAGTATTGAACTTAGGAAGTTTTTAGGGGCTTCTACAATCGAGAACGAAGAGGCGATCATCAAAATGTAACACCCTTGACCCGGATATCACATTTGGGCCTCAAGCCCAACCCGAAAACCATAAAATTTACAAATAGATTTAGCCCAACAAGGTATTTCCAAAACACTTAGATCCAAATGTTGAAAACATAGATAAATAATTTAAACTGTTACAAATGAGCTCTACTTTAATTTAAAACATTTAAACAATTGACTTGAGTAATACAATTTCAAAAGCAATAATTACAGACTTGAACACGTAAGGTCCTATGATTATATAGCTCATTTAGACATGCATACCTTAAACCCCAACAAAACGGCCGAAAAATAAGATTAAATCACATTTTATGACTTAAAATATTTACTTATGGGATTTTGAACATGATTATATAGCTTAACCTCATTTTTAGAAATTTTTACTCGATTAAAATTCCATAAGGTCCATTATAAGACCATTTAGACATGCACGCCTTAAACCCAACAAAATGGCCACAAAATAAGATTAAATCAAATTTAATGAGTTAAAATATTTGATTATGGGCTTTTTAATAGGATTATATAGCTTAACCTTAATTTTTGAACTTTTTACTCAGTTAAAATTCCAACGAGTCCACTATAAAGCCCATTTAGACACGCCGCCTTAAATCCCAACAAAACAAACGAAAAATAAGATTAAATCAAATGTTATGAATTAAATATTTAGTTATGGACTTTTGAACATGATTATACAACTTAACCTCAGTTTTAGAACTTTTTACTCGGTTAAAATTCCAATAGGTGACATGTTCTCGGTCTCGAGATCAAATTATGTTGCTCGGGAAGATCATTTTCGATATGAAAATTGTTGGGCACATAATGTTGATTGTATGTCCACAGTCCAAACTACTTGGTCAACCACACATGGCTCGGTTCTAGACAAAATTTATGCTATTTACGCATGTCTTAAGGATTGGCAATACCAACAGAGAAACAACTTGTAACACCTCATTCCCGTATTCGATTACCAAATATGATTTTGAGATGTCGCTGAATGATATCATGATTTTTATTAAAAATTCTATAAATTTAAAACCTTTGAAAATTATTTATATCGACTAATACACAAAATCGAAGCTCCTTTACTTAAAAAAAATAAATTTGTCTGTTCAAAAAAATCATCAGATGTTGAACTAAAATAGACAAAATTATCCCATTTATACATGCCACTAAAATAAATGAAAAACCTCAAGTGGGATGTCATTATTGTGCAGCTTTATGAAAATTTCTAAACTTGATGCAACTCTTTGCTTCGTCCAATGATTCGAACCACCTACGTGTGCACAATCAAAACACGCTAAGTATGAACTTAGTAATAACAATAATTTAAACTTATTCGACTTCATGAAGACGTTTATATAACATGATATGTGCCAATGCATCAACTTTCACATTGCATTAGTCATGATTTACTATATGTCAATGTCATAAGACTTTCATGCTTGTGCATTTGTCATAATATGCCATATATGCATCATGATCACTAGATATGTATTACCATCATGTTAATCATATATTAACATAATATAAATCGGATATAAATTTCTTACCAATATACTTGCCATTTATTCCAAAAGCTCATAAGCTTATTCACCTGTTTATCTTTTATTAACCAATAAACCATAGCCCAAATATAAGCCGATGAGGACCCTAGGTACGCGAGTCAAATATGCACCAAAGTTCTATTACACATAAGGTCGTGCCCACCATAATACACATAAGATTGTGCCCACCATTTGCACTAAGTGTCCTTTATATACACTATAGTGCTAAACCGAGTATGCAGCGTGCTGCTGGACTCTATGGCAAGCCAACTATACCCTGTCCCTCAATGACATACTTGGGCATGTAGTCTATATTTATTTCATCCATGGCAATGTATATCACCAAATTTAACATTGGGCAGTTCATACCCGAAATAACATTCATAATATAACATCATATATAACTAGAGATCCATGCATTTATATTCAACTTTTGACATATTTAAAATATGTCAATCATATGCTCCATGACATAAATATAATGACAATAAAATTTGGGTAGGCTCATCGCAACCCATCCCAATGATGTATAAAACATCAATGTGTCATGATATGTATGCAATTGCACTCACCTTGACACTTCTTATCCCAAACTAAATTGAATAACTTAAAAGAACTTCAAGCTTGGTCATTGCTTTATCTACTGAATTTTTGATTTCTCAGGTTTACTTGAATGCTTCACATTCGTCCCTTACATGCACAAATTAATAACACCAATAAGGTACCCATTTTCTAATATGTCAGTCTGCGCTACCTTCAAAGAAATATTTATATAAAATAATCTACAACTCGAAATTCGATTCTATTTGTTTTGACAAAAACTAGATTTGATAAGATGTTCAACCAAATAAACTAAATGCCCAAATTCAACTCGTACGATTTATGACGAATTTTTAAAGTCAAATTTCAGTGCTGAATTTCGGAGCAGACTGGTATTCTGTTTTCTGACCTTTCATCACTTAAGATTTCATATCTTTTGATATACAAATCGAAATCAGTCGCCGTTTGTTTTAAATGAAACTAGACTGAACTAGGAATATAATGGTATAAGGATCAATTTCTAATTATTTTTTTAGAATTTATGGTGAATTTCCAAACTGACTATCACATACAAAATTTTGTGGGCAGATTCGTAAATTTAATCTTTAACATTCTTTCACCATTCCAACACTTCAAATTAACCTTCAATTACATTATTCCAACATTTTCCTTTCATGACAAACTCCAAGTTTAAATTTATTCCAATAATCCTAAATTAATCTTGACTTGCCAAAATTAGAGGTTTTGCTTTACGCTTGAAGTCAAGCTTGAATCAAACTTAGGAAAGCTAATTAAACACTTAATCCTTCAAAATCAAACCAAAAATAAATTTATATCCATAAACGCTAAACTTTAATCCTTCAATTTCATGAGCATAGCTTAACCATTCCATAAAATTTTTATACCAAATGATAGAGAATTCAAAGAGGACCAACTTTGCATTTCATAACTAAACCCTAAATCCAAGCCATTTAGGGAGAAAAATCAAAAATTGAAATTCTTACCTTTTCTCTTTGAACCTCACACACATGGAGAAGAAAGATGAACCAAAATTCCAACTTTTCTTTTCTTTATTTTCATGCCAAATGGCATTATTTAATCATATTTAAAAAAATCTCCTTAATAGTCAAATGACTATTTTACCCTTGATATCCAATGCTCCAAAGCTTACCACTTGTCAAAATATTCATCTAATGGTCATAAATAAACCAATAAGTTACTAGTTACCAATTTTGCCCTTGTGATTTTCCAAAATTAAACTCTTGCCATTATTCATCTAACGACTCATATTTAACATGGAAAATCAACTTAAATCCAATGGTCCATGTTAAATCCTTCCAAATTAAGGCATGGAAAAGAGATTATTAATCTTGCCTTATCATCTAACAAAATATATCCAATATTCGTTTCAATCCGATTATCCGAATTTTTCTCGAACTTAACCCTTTTATAGCTTTTAACACAATTTCAGTACCAACAATTCGAGTAACACAAAAACATCATTCTTGGGGATAAATTGTTCATTTACGGGACTAAAATACATAACTTTCAAAAATTACAATTTAGTCCCTAAACTTTTCCTAAGTTTATACTTTAGTCACCAAACTTTCATTTTATTCATTTTGGTCACTAACCAAAGTTTTGAGGCATTAAAAACTCTATAAACTGCATTCCTGAGCTTACCAAACAAATTAACTCTTGTCTCTAGTGTTGTTTTTCTAGTGCAGCTATGGAGACCTTTCTTGTAGCTAAATTTAAACTTTGCCACATTCTTGATGTTATGGAAGCGTATTGGGCACAACGTTCTCGTGTAGCTTGGCTATCTCAGAGCAATAAAAATACCTCTTTTTTCCATGCACGTGCAAATGGAAGGCGTAAGAAAAATTGAATTAAGGGATTGTTTGATCAAAATAATAATTGGAAAGAAGATACTGAGGATATCATGAGAATCGTCAAAAATCATTTTTAGGAACTTTTTACATCTCCTGAACCGACTATGTCTCTTATAATTCTTTACAATATTACTCCATCTATTAAGCCAAAAATGAACGAGGCGTTGAAGCGGCCTTATACTGAAGAAGAAATTGTATATGCCTTAAGAAAGCTCCTGTCTTTGATGGACTCCTCAGTGGATTTTACCGGCAGCACTAGGATACGGTAGGTCATGATGTCATTAAGCTTTGCCAAGACCTGCTGTATGGGGAGGCGAACATGGCTTCAGTCAACTGTACTGTTTTGGTCCTTATTCCAAAGGTGGCTGAGCCCACCTCTATGCGTCAATTGTGATCCATTAGTCTCTGCACATTGATTTATAAAATAGTCGCTAAAGTTCTAGTTAACCGCATGAAAACTGTAATTCCCTACTACATCAGCGACTCCAGACTACTTTTGTTAGGGGGAGGAACATTACGAACAATATCCTTGTTGCACATGAATTGATGCACTCTCTCAATTCAGGGGGATCTGTTCTGTTTCAAGGCGTTGTGCTTAAATTAGACATAGAAAAGGCGTTTGATCATGTGGAGTGGTCCTTCCTACAGTGAATCATGCTTAAGATGGGATTTGCTTATTCTTGGGTCCATATTATTATGAGATGCATCTCATCAGTTTCTTTCACTGCCCGAATTAATGGCTTTCTATCACCGATTTTCTATTCCCAAAGAGGGTTAAGATAGGGAAACCCTCTTTCAACTTTCTTATTTCTCATATGCACCCAAAGAATCTCGACAACTCTCAACGTTGAGCAACAGGTGGCCCGTCGTCCAGGCCTTTGTGCTAGTCATCATGGGCCATGGGTAGATCACCTGCTTTTTGCGGATGATAGCATGGTTTTCATCCGAAACATATTATGGAAGCATCACATCTGAAAGATATCCTTCGTGATACGGAAGCTAGGATCCAAGAATTACCTCAAAATCTAGGAACCCTCTAGATCACAATTAATCTAACAAACTCACTAATATGATCCGAGAAAACCCCAAACTCCACGCTCAGCAAACCGATAATAAAGCATGATCTTGATGTAGAAAATGAGATAGGATGAATTTGATGGTGGCAATGTTGGATAGATTTGTCCTTGGCACCCTCCTAATCGCAATTGAATAGGCAAACACCTGCAAACGGCACGAATCTCTCCGATGAATGGATGATGACGAGATAGATATTGTAGTATATTTTGTCCTTGGCACCCTCTTAGAC
The DNA here is from genome assembly GCA_019671005.1 of Hibiscus mutabilis. Classification (NCBI taxonomy): domain Eukaryota; kingdom Viridiplantae; phylum Streptophyta; class Magnoliopsida; order Malvales; family Malvaceae; genus Hibiscus; species Hibiscus mutabilis. Next base: position 39,490,721 of record CM033736.1, read on the forward strand.
GCGATTATCTAAGCAAGCAACCTCAAGCGGCTCTAACCCACCCTCCTAGATGCAATTACCTAGGCAAGCAAGAGTGTGAAGATGATCTCCATTGCAAGAACTTCACGAACTTACGTTGAAGAAGACTTCTGATACGAAAAATAACAAGGCAAATCTATCTACCTTGAAAATAAAATGGCCCATGGCCAAAGGTTTTTGCAACTCATAAATTCATGATGTTGTTCTTATTAGTGAAGCAAATATGCCTTTAAATAGGCTACAAATGAAGAGTTCAACTTAAATTAGAAAAAGTAAAGATAATAATAAAATAAATAAACATATTTTATCTAACCTAAAAAACTAATAAATAAATAACAAAACAAATCCTAAATCATCTAAATATCTTCATAAAGAATCCTAGATTAAATTTAAGTACAAATAATCAATAAAATGATTGAAAATTCGTAATAAATAATATTTCCCGTGATAAAACCGTATATAGATTTCTGCTCGCACAGTCTTCACTAAAATGGACATAACTTGAGCTACCGATGTCGGATTGATGCGTTTCAAGATGCGTTGGAAAGCTAAGAGACAGACGAATAAGTTTGAAGAAGACATGTAGACTCAGAAGTGCCTGGATCCCATCCGAAAATTCGATGCAAGTCGGCTGAAATTCCAGACTTATAAAACAACTTCAACTCTTTGGCTACAATGCATCATTTTAGCCCCCCATACATGTATCATTCTCCCCCTGTTGAAAATGATTCGTCCCGAATCTTAAGAGTTGTTGATCACAACCTTCAAGTCTCTTGAGATGTCTCCAGGAATGAAATATTAAAACTAGGATCTATATAGAGAATTATATATTTTTTCTTTTTTCTCAACTACTAAAACAACAATAAAAGATAATTGTTTCAAACACCTAAACCAAGGCTCTGATTACCAATTGATACGGAAGCTAGGATCCAAGAATTACCTGAAAATCTAGGAACCCTCTTGATCACAATTAATCTAACAAACTCACTAATATGATCCGAGAAAACTCCAAACTCCATGTTCAGCAAACCGATAATAAAGCATGATCTTGATGTAGAAAACGAGATAGGATGAATTTGATGGTGGCGGTGTTGGATAGATTTGTCCTTGGCACCCTCCTAATCGCAATTGAATAGGCAAACACCTGCAAACGGCACAAATCTCTCCGGTGAATGGATGATGACGAGATAGATATTGTAGTATATTTTGTCCTTGGCACCCTCTTAGACGCGATTATCTAAGCAAGCAACCTCAAGCGGTTCTAACCCACCCTCCTAGATGCAATTACCTAGGCAAGCAAGAGTGTGAAGATGATCTCCATTGCAAGAACTTCACGAACTTACGTTGAAGAAGACTTCTGATACGAAAAATAACAAGGCAAATCTATCTACCTTGAAAATAAAATGGCCCATGGCCAAAGGTTTTTGCAACTCATAAATTCATGATGTTGTTCTTATTAGTGAAGCAAATATGCCTTTAAATAGGCTACAAATGAAGAGTTCAACTTAAATTAGGAAAAGTAAAGATAATAATAAAATAAATAAACATATTTTATCTAACCTAAAAAACTAATAAATAAATAACAAATCAAATCCTAAATCATCTAAATATCTTCATAAAGAATCCTAGATTAAATTTAAGTACAAATAATCAATAAAATTATTGAAAATTCGTAATAAATAATATTTCCCGTGATAAAACCGTATATAGATTTCTGCTCGCACAGTCTTCACTAAAATGGACATAACTTGAGCTACCGATGTCAGATTGATGCGTTTCAAGATGCGTTGGAAAGCTAAGAGACAGAAGAATAAGTTTGAAGAAGACATGTAGACTCAGAAGTGCCTGGATCCCATCCGAAAATTCGATGCAAGTCGGCTGAAATTCCAGACTTATAAAACAACTTCAACTCTTTGGCTACAATGCATCATTTTAGCCCCCCATACATGTATCACTTCGTCTCTACGCCTCTTCCTCAGGTCAGACGGTTAATTTTTGAAAAATCAACCATCTTTTTTAGCCCTCGCACTTCATCTGAGCAGAAACAGGCAGTCCATCCCATTCTTGGAATTTGCAAAGTAGACGACCCCAGGATTTACCTCTGAGTTCCCTCTTGATTGGGAAAAAAACTGGCTCCTTAGGTTTTTCTCGCGACAAGGTGAACCCACGTATGTCGAACTGGGACAAACACTTCCTTTCTTTTAGTGGTTGATAAATCTTCATTAAATCTGTAGTCCAATCGTTGCCTCAGTATGTGATGTCCTGGTACCTTCTTCCCCAGAACATTATCAATGACATGACTAAGTCTGTCCGTTATTACCGGTGGTCTGGGAAGAATAATAAATGAGGTTGGAATATGCTTGATTGGGACACTATCTATTCGCCTAAGTTTGTATGGGGCATTGGTGTTCGGGACTTGCATCTTTTTAATATTGCCTTTCTAGGCAAACAAATTTGGCATTTTATAACTGAGCCTAATTCTCTGATTTCTTGAATCTACAGGGCAAAATACTTTCCTTCTGGGGATATTTTAGCTGCTGAGACTACTAAGAAGGCTTCCTTTGTGTGGAAAGGTATACATCAGGGCATGCTGAAGCTCCTTCTCGGGTTTCTTAGGAGGCGGGGATGGATAACAAAATACGTTTACACTCTGATATTTGGGGAGGTGCGTCAACAATTCATCTGTACGGTGAGTACATGGATAATGATGAGCTACTTGTTTGATGTTGTGAATTTATATTGCCTGGGCAACCTAGATGGGATGAGGCTAAAGTTCACCATTACTTTAACTAGGATGATGCTAGCACCGTTCTTAGCGTTATGATTATCAACGACCATCATGAAACGATTTTTTGGAGCAATCATGACTTTGGAATCTACTGGTTCGATCGAGATATTTATACTTACGGTAGCCACCAACACTAATTAAAAGGCCTTCGCGTATTTGGAAAATTATTTCCAAGTTGCCTGTTCTGAAGATCAGATCTTTTGGTTGGAGGATAGGCCATGATGCCCTACCTATATGCTCCAGACTTCACGCTGCGGGACTCACCCCGAGTTATGCCCACTTTGCCAAATTACCCCTAGAAATAATGATTCATGCTTTACGAGATTGCCAGGTGCCAATGAGGCCCTGTATCTAGCTAGAATGCCAAGTCTCTCTCATTTCCAGTAACACAAACTCTATTTTATCTTGGCTAGAGGAAGGAATAGCCTATTTATCACTTCAATCCTTTACACTACTATTAACGGTTCTATGGAACCTATGGAATAGGCTCAATGATTGGATCCATAACCAACAATCCAGCCCCCTTGGCTTATGGTTCTAAATTCTCATGGAATTATTCGCAACTACACAGCGGCAACCAAATCCACAATGCAACTAACGGATGAACCAACCTTTGTGCACCCTCATTGGTAGCCCCCCGGGCCGGCTCTATGAAGATTAATACGGATGGAGCTTTTAATCCTATCGCCAAGACTGCTGCAGTGGGTGTTGTGGCGCGCGATGCTAGTGGTGTTGTCTTAGGAGGGCTTTCTCATCCCTTGGAAAGCTGCACATATACTGCCTCGGCTGAAGCACAAGCTATTCTTGCTGGCATTCTTCTTGGTCATGCTCGAGGCTGGTCTAATTTAGTTATTGAGATGGATTCGGCCATTGTGGCTAATAAAATAAATCGACAATGTAATGATTTGTCTATCCTAAGGTCTTTCATTGACCATGTTGCCTCCTTCTTGCCGATGCTGGTAATTTTAGAGTTTGTTTTGCTCCTAGGATGGTGAACAATGTTGCCCATACTCTTGCCTCTAGGGCTATCCGGACTTTTTCGCCCATCTCTTTTACTTTGAATTATCCAGATTATTTGCACTCTTTTGTAATTAATGAGATTCACTCTCATCCAAGTTAATACATTTGGGTACTCTTTTCCTCTTAGGTGCTCACTCAGGGGTCTTTGCACCATGTATGACTTTTATGTGCTTTTGAACATGATTATATAGCTTAACCTCATTTTTAGAAATTTTTACTCGGTTAAAATTTCAATGGGTCCACTATAAAGCCCATTTAAACATGCATGCCTTAAACACAGCAAAACGACCACAAAATAAGTTAAATCAAATTTTATAAGTCAAAATATTTTATTATGGGATTTTGAATATGATTATATAGCTTAACCTCAATTTCAAAACTTTTTACTCGGTTAAAATTCCAACGGGTGTGGCATGCGATACCAGCGAAGCGATCATAGGAGGGCTTACTCACCTGTTCGGCAGTTGCGTGGATGTTGCCTCGGCATAAGCACGCAGTCATTGCTGGTATCCTCCTTGGACGGGATCGTGGATGGTCCAGTGTGATCATTGAAACGGATTTGGCTATTGTAGCTAATAAATTAAACTGGCATTGTACTGATTTGTCTATTATGAGCTCATTTATCAACATGCTCGTCATCTACTTGCCGATGCAGATAATTTTTATATTCATTTTGTTCCTAGGGTGGTGAACAATGTTGCCCACACTATTGCCTCTAGGGCTCTACGGACTATGTCGTCCATCTCCTTCACTTCGAATTACCCTAATTTTTTGCATTCATTTGTAACTAATGTGTAATATCCCATTATTTGATTAGTGACCAAAACGTAAAAAATCAAAAGTTAGTAGTTTTAGTTCAGTGATTAAAACGTAAAGTTTTAAAGTTTGTTGACAAAAGTGAAAGGTTGAGAAAAGTTCAAGGAACAACATGGTAATTTTCCCAATAATTATTTTTATTCCATAAATAGATCATATAAGGGTGTGGATCGAATATAAAAACTATGGTTTGATATGATGTTTATGTTATTGGGAAACTATGGTTAAAGTTTAAGTGTAATTTGGGTAATCGTATGAGCTCGGAATTTTATGAAAATTTCAAGGAAGTCTTAAAAAGACCCAAAGAGCATAGCATCAAAGTTTTGAATCATTTTTAAATCAGTTTAGATTCGATTCTATTTAGTGTTTTGTATAGGTGGTGGAATGGCATTTTTGAAAATAAATTATTTCATTAATGGCATTTTAGACATTTCACCTATACTTTTTAATGAAAATTGATTATGGAAGAGGATAAAATATAGGTGTTGTCTTGTGATTGGTTATAACTAAGGGGTGAAATAGTCATTTGACTATTTTAGAGATTTTTATTTTTATATAGCCAAATTAGAAGACATTGGCATTAAAATTAAAGATAGAAAAGACTAGAAATTTGCTCATTTTTCTCCCAAGTAGCCGAGACCCATGGCAAGGTAAGAGCAAAAATTTCAATTCAATTTTTGGCTTGATTTGCTTGGTTTTTGGTTAGAGACATGAAATAAGAAATTGATCTCCTTTGAATTCTCTATCTTTTGACATAAGTTTTGCTTAGTTTCCATATCTCTAAGCTGAGTTTGATGATTAGGGTGGTTGAAGAGCATGTTAAGATTTTATGTTTTAAGGCTTAATCAAGTTGGAAATGGTGTTGTAGTGTTGTTTAGATGTTTGAAATGATGAAAACTTCTTGATAAACCTATAGGGACCATTTCGACAAAATGAATAATATTAGGGGAAATTTTGTAAAAATTATTTTGATGATGGATTTGGTTAGAATGATGTTTTCTAAGTTGAATTATGTTGTTGGATTGAAGAAAACATCATTTAGGACCAATTTGTGAATTGTGTAAATTGGGTGAAATAAGTGAAAAATTGGAAAATATTCAAGAAGCATGGGTATGTTGTTTGCTATGATACAATAATCATTTTGGTATTAATATTTTTGAAAATGGAGATGAAATGTGGAAGTTTCCAAATTTTAGTTTATAAACCCTAAGAGAAAGAATTTAGGGTTTAAAGGGAGATTATCAAACTATTGGTTGTAATGTGTAATTTGAGATGAGATTAAAGTATTGGGAGCATGGTGGTTACAAAGAAGTACTTGGTTGAAAATATTGTTTTTTCCATATTGGTATGTACATGTATTAGTAAAGGTTGGACATGTACTTAAGGTTGCCTGTGTCATGTATTTAATGTACAAACAGATAACAATCGAGTTCGAGTACAAATGAGTGAAGAAAGAAGATAGAAAGTGCAATCGAGCTTAGTGAGGCTAGTATAAATTATAACTTTGAAAGTGTCAAGGTGAGTGCAATGCATGCATAGCATGATTTTTATGTCATTCATTATATAATTGACATGTTAAAAATATGTCCAGAATTGAGAATACATGCATGGATCACTACTTATCCATGGAATCTAATTTTACGCATGAATTGCTTAATATGTATATATGTTGCCATGTATGAGATAGTGATTGATATAAAGCCCAAAGTATGAGATAGGAAATTAAAAGTATAGTTGGATATCCATAGAGTCATAAACAGCTGTATAAACATTTTAGCACTCCCGGTAGAGTGCAATTTATTATAAGCACTTCAGGTAAAGTGCAAAATAATTAATAATTGTATACTCCGGTAGGTATACAAAAACACTTCGGTGTTAAGCACTTCCAGTAAAGTGCACCTAATATAGTATACTCAAGTAAGTATAGGGGGATGACTCGCGTACCAAAAAATTCCTTAATTCAATACTTGGGGTAAATGAACTGAAAAACATGTTAAAAATGCTTGAAAGCTCGATGATGAATATGGCAATGGTATTGGTAAGAATCAAGGTTATTACAATGTAATATGTTACTATATATATATATCATGTCATATATGTTAAAATGCATAAAATGGGAGGTGATCATATGCATTGTCACTATAATATATTGATACCTATGTTAAATTGCATTTTAATTAAATGTTGTTGATTGAGCCGCTTGAGGTTGCTTGCTTAGATAATTGCGTCTAAGAGGGTGCCGAGGACAAAACAACAACAACAATTCACAAGCCATCTTCATCTTTAACCTTCACACCATATTCCATAATTCCATAAAACAAAGCTGGAATTTCCAGACTTTACAAACAAATTCAATTTCTTGTCCAAGATGCATCGTTTTTGACCTCCTATGCGTGCACTGTTTTGGCTTTTATTGTTTGCATCGAAAAAATTCAGCTTATTGTCCAATATTAGTAATTTGACCCCGCTCATGCATGTATCATTCAAGGAATATTTTCGATGCAAACAATAAAAGCCAAAACAGTGCACGCATAGGAGGTCAAAAACGATGCATCTTGGACAAGAAATTGAATTTGTTTGTAAAGTCTGGAAAGTTAGCTAAATTGCGACGAGTTTTCGGATGGGATCCAGGCATTTCTGGGTTGAGTTGTCTCCTAACAAGTTTTCCGTCATTCAGTTACCTTTCCAACGCATCTTGAAACGCGTCAATCGGACATCGGGAACTCAAGATACGTCCAATTTACTGAAGATTGCGCATGTAGAAAACTGGATACGGGATTATTACGGGATTTTGTAAAATTCAGCCCAAAAGCTAACATATAAGGCTTTGGACGAATTAAACTTAGCCCAATATATTTATTATCATTTAAATTGATGTTTTTAGGGTTTTATATACTTTAGGAACTAGCCACCCAGCCCATATCAGCTTATCACTTGCCTTATCACCCTATTCCTTGCCACACAAGCACAAGGAGTTTAAAGGCTGTTATTTTATTATTATTTTTAATTAGACTAGGTTTTCCTTGTTTTAGTAGAAGTTAAATTACTTTGTCTATCCTTCACCTATAAAAGGATGAAGCCTCCATCATTGTAAGACAGATTTTCTTTGATTTATGAAATATTTAGTGAGTTTGTTTTTGCAAGTGCTGATTACTTGTGCCTTCGAAGTCTTCTTCAACGTAAGTTCGTCAAGTTCTTGTAATGGATATCATCTTCACACTCTTTCTTGCCTAGGTAATTGCATCTAGGAGGGTGGGTTAGAGCCGCTTGAGGTTGCTTGCTTAGATAATCGCGTCTAAGAGGGTGCCGAGGACAAAATATCCTACAACATCTATCTCGTCATCATCCATTCATCGGAGATTTGTGCCGTTTGCAGGTGTTTGCCTATTCAATTGCGATTAGGAGGGTGCCAAGGAAAAATCTATCCGACACCGCCATCGTCAAATTCATCCAATCTCGTTTTTACATCAAGATCATGCTTTATTATCGGTTTGCTGAACATGGAGTTTGGGGTTTTCTCAGATCATATTAATGAGTTTGCTAGATTAATTGTGATCTAGAGGGTTCCTAGATTTTGAGGTAATTCTTGGATCCTGGCTTCCGTATCAGTTGTTGCCTCACTAAGTATATGCTTAGCGTATGATGACTTTCAAGCGTAGGTTTTAAAGGAGCTCTGAGTGAAGAGTAGCCGAGCATCACTTTCATATTTTGGGAGGTATATCTCCATACTCATAGTAATGTAATGACATCCATTCTTTCTTTTGGAAATGTACTAGATGGCATGTATAATTAGTGGGGTTGTAATAACTTATCACTAAATATGGTGGGTTAATAGTTGTTGAATATGGATGATGAACCTAGTAAGTCCTATTATGGTTATAAATGGTAATGGACTAAGTTTTTAGTAAATATGGATTCTAAGATAGAAAGTTTAAAAATTTGCCCAGAAATGTATGCAAAAGCAGTGTGTTCGAAAAATCAGCATAAATTCCACAATCGGAATTAGACAGTGAATATTATATGTATGAACTAAATTTTTTTGTCTAGTTTCTTACAAAATGAAAGGTAACTGATTTCGAGTTGTATGTAAAAAGTTATGAATTTTTATTCGACGGAAGGTCAGAAAACAGGGCAGCAGAATTTTTGAAATTTTGGGCTGTGACGTGAATCTAAGGATTTATTTGAATTTTTGTCTAATGAATTTAGGCCAATAATTTATATGGTTAGAAAGCTTAATGAATCTAGTTTAATTAGAAAATTTCGGAATGAATTTTCTATGTCTATAAGAAATTTTATAAATTTTCAAGTAAAGGCAGTGCAGGCTGCCAATTTTCTATATTAAGAAAATATAAGGGTTTAATCTTTGTTAGTAACATCACTGACTCGTATTTGGTGATAAATACGGGAAAGGGATGTTACATTTATTGGTATTAGAGCCTCAGGTTTAGTCGATTATGGATAGAAATTGAATTTAGAAATGAGTGGGAATTATATACATGCACTAGGATGTCATAATTACTAATGATTATGTGCAGATACTCTAATGCTCTATAATTAGTAATGCTACTCTATATTAAGAAACTTGTTGAAAATGTGTTCTGTTCGGATGTCGGACCATCAGGGTTCTAGACACGCGTTTGAAGAGGAGGTTCCTGTGCAGAGTGGAAGTAACGAGGTAAATCAGAATGTACCTCAGGAGCAATATCAAGGTCAGACACCTGCACAAAGATAGCAAAACATGCCGGTTCAGGATCGTGGACTATTCCTACAGGCATTAGATGATATCTTAAATAGACCAAAACCAGTGTTTGTGCCAAGGGAGTTGAGGAAGTTGAAGGCATCCGAGTTTCAAGGTGATTCTGATGTTGATCCGATGTCTGCAGACTTTTGGCTAAATGATATTAAAATTATGTTGGACTCTCTCCGGTGTGATGATCAAGGAAGACTGGAAGGTGTAACATCACTACTGATGGGGCCTGCTCGAATTTGGTGGACCACCATTGCTGCTCAGATTCCTCGGGAACGAGTTACTTGGGAATTATTTTTAAAAGAGTTCTAGAACAAGTACATTGGTGATGTTTTTATCGAGGATATGAGGACTTAGTTTATGAATCTAAAGCAAGCAGGCAGATCGATATATTAGTAAGAGTGTGAGTTTAATAAGCTTAGCCGGTTTGCTACAGAGCTCCTTCCGACTGAGAAGCATAAAGTTAATAAATTTGTGGGAGGCCTAGATCCGGAGTATAAGAAAGTCTGGTTGCTCTTGATTTGTCTGAATTTCAAGTGGCGGTTAACCGAGCTAAAGGAATGTAAAGGGTGGAACAAGAAGAATTCTTGTTGGGTCGATGTCGTTCGTAAAGAAGAATTCTTCTGCGGGTAAATCCAAGCAAGTCCACAATAAAACTAGTGGAAGTAAAGGTGATGGACTTTGGAATAGACCTAAATGCAAGACTTGTGGAAGAAGACATCCTGGTCGATGTTGGTATGCACCAGAGACAGTGTGCTATCAATGTGGGAAGTCGGGTCATTTCAAACGAGCATGTCCAGAATTACATGAGAATCAATCGGTGGCTGCTTCTTAGAGAAATAAAGGGAACTGAGGGTGGAATTCCCATCAAGGTGCATCGGAAGTTGCATCAAATCTAAAAGGCAAAGCTCTTGCTCGTGTATATAATATCAAGACCACAAAGAGTAAAGATGATCTTGATGTGATATCAGGTATGCTTGAACTCTTTAATAGACCTATTTTTGCACTAAATGATCTTGGTTCCACTCATTCATATATTAGTTCTAGAATCATACTAGAAAGAAACATTCCAATAGAACTAATTAAGAGTGAGGTGGTAGCAACCAATCCGTTAGGTCAGAGTGCTAAGATTAAGAGGATTTCCCGTCAGTGTCCTATTAAAATTCAGAGTATGGATTTCCCCGTTGACCTTATGGAATTACCGTTTTGTGAGTTCGAAATAATATTGGGGGTGGATTGGTTATTTATATATGATGTTGTGGTGGAGTGCCGATTAAAAAGATTAATTTTAATGGCACCAAATGGATCACGAATAATATTCGTGGGGGAGAAGTCGAATCATCGTAGTGATGTTATTTCGGCTGTTGTTGCGAATGAAATGTTGATGGATGGTTGTGAAATAGATCCAACTCCCAAAATTGATACCTTGAAGAAGGGAGTGAATAGAAGATATACCTACAGTGTAGGAATTCCCAGATGTATTCCCAAAAGAATTACCGGGACTACCTCCAGATAGAGAGGTAGAATTTGGAATTGATGTGTTACGTGGTACAACACCCATATCGATGGCACCGTATCGTATGGCACCTGCTGAACTCCGAGAACTCAAATAACAGCTACAACAATTGCAGAATCGAGGTTTTATATGACCAAGCATATCACCATGGGGAGCACCTGTATTATTTGTAAAGAAGAAAGATGGATCGATGAGATTGTGTATCGATTATCATCAACTTAATAAAGTGACGATAAAGAATAAATATCCATTGCCAACAATTGATGATCTCTTTGATCAATTAAAGGGGGCAGCAGTGTTCTCTAAGATTGATCTTCGATCGGGCTATCATCAATTGAAGATTAAAGAGCAGGATATTCCAAAGATGGCTTTCAGGACTCGATATGGTCATTATGAATTCGTGGTGATGCCGTTTGGATTAACTAATGCCCCAGCAGCATTTATGGATTTGATGAACCAAATTTTTTAGCTATACCTGGACCAATTTGTAGTGGTATTCATAGACGATATTCTGGTTTATTCTAAAACCAAGGAGGATCATGATGTTCATCTTAGAATAGTTCTTTAGATTTTGAGGGAGAAGAAATTATATGCCAAATTATCTAAATGTGAGTTTTGGCTTTCTGAGGTGACATTTCTTGGACATATAGTATTGACTGAAGGAATTCGGGTTGATCCTCAGAAAATTCAAGCTATCATGGAGTGGAAACCTCCTAAAAATGTTGCAGAGGTTAGAAGTTTTCTCGGATTGCAGGATATTACCGTTGGTTCGTGAAAGATTTCTCAATGATTGCAGCACCTATTACCAAATTGCTCAGGAAGAATGTACCTTTTACGTGGACTAAAGAATGTAAAGAAAGCTTTGAAAGATTGAAGAAAATCTTGACAGAAGCTCCGGTGTTAGTTCAACCTGAATCGGGTAAGAATTTTGTGGTGTATAGTGATGCATCGCATAATGGTTTGGGTTGTGTACTTATGCAAGATGGGAAAGTGGTGGCTTATGCTTCTAGGCAGCTCAAAACTCATGAGAGAATTATCCTACTCACGATTTGGAATTAGCTGCGGTTGTCTTTGCTTTAAAAATTTGGCACCACTACTTATATAGTGAAAGATGTTATATATACACAGACTACAAAAGCCTGAAATATCTTTTAACACATAAGGAGCTGAATCTAAGACAAAGGCGATGGATTGAGCTAATTAAGGATTATGATGCAATTATTGATTATCACCCAGGAAAGGCTAATGTGGTGGCAGACGCACTTAGCCGAAAGATGTTTTCAGTCTGTGGATATCGAATGCTGAATTATCAATATTGGATGATGGTGCTCTACTTGTTGAGTCGAACATCAGGTTTACTTTGATAGACAAAATAAAAGAATCACTGGAAATAGATGAAAATTGTTTAGAGAAAAAGAAGAAAGCTGAAAGGGGAGAATCTTCAGACTTCGAAGTAAAGTCCAATGGATGTTAATATTATAAAGGGCGTGCTTATATTCCTGAAGATGATGAATTGAAAAAGGAAATTCTTACAGAAGCACATTATAGTCCTTTAACGATGCACCCAGGAGGAAATAAAATGTATCAGGATTTGAAGAGCCATTTTTGGTGGCCAGGAATGAAAAGAGCTATAACAGAATTCGTGTCTAAATGCTTAACTTGTCAGCAAGTTAAAGCAGAACATCAAGTTCCATTAGGGTTACTTCAACCAATTGCTATTCCAGAATGGAAATGGGAAAAAGTGACTATGGACTTTGTAACCTGATTACCATTGACACCAAGTAGGAAAGACTCAATTTGGGTGATCGTGGATCGATTAACCAAATCAACACATTTCCTGCCCGTCAGAACAAATTTCTCTTTGAATAAATATGCAGAGTTGTATATTCAGGAGATTGTTAGATTACATGGAGTTCCTATTTCCATTGTGTCTGACAGAGATCCCAGGTTTACTTCTAGATTCTGGAAAGCACTACAGGAAGCATTGGGTACTCGATTGCATTTTAGTACTTCCTTCCACCCGCAAATTGATGGACAATCAGAGAGGACAATTTAGATTTAAAAAGAAAAGATATTGAGTATCAGGTAGGAGATAAGGTATTTTTGAAAGTTTCACCATGGAAGAAAATAATGAGATTCAGAAGAAAAGGGAAGCTTAGTCCCAGATTCACTGGTCCGTATGAAATTTTGAAAAGAGTTGGACCGGTGGCGTATCAATTGGCTTTAACACTAGAAATGAGCAAGATTCATGATGTTTTTTCATGTATCAATGCTTCGCAAATATAGGTCGGATCCTTCTCATGTCATTCCACCTACGGAAGTTGAGATGCAACCTGATTTGACATTTGAAGAAGAACTAGTAAAGATTTTAGCTCATAGGGTGAAGAAATTGAGGAACAAATCGATTCCATTGGTTAAGGTGCTCTGGAAAAACCACAAAGTGGAAGAAGCCACATGGGAAACTGAAGAACGAATGAAAGAATAGTAGCCACATTTGTTTAATCCATGTACGTTCTAAAACTTCAAGGACGATTTTTTTTAGGGGGAGAGAATTGTAATATCCCATTATTTGATTAGTGACCAAAACATAAAGAATCAAAAGTTAGTTGTTTTACTTTAGTGACTAAAATGTAAAGGTTTAAAGTTTGGTGACAAAAGTGAAAGGTTGAGAAAAGTTCATGGACCAACATGGTAATTTTCCAAGTAATTATTTTTATTCCATAACTAGATAGATCATCTAAGGGTGTGGATCGAATATAAAAACTATGGTTTGATCTGATGTTTCTATTATTGGGAAATTACGGTTAAAGTTTAAGTGTAATTCGGGTAATCGTATGAGCTCGGAATTTTATGAAAATTTGAAGGAAGTCTTAAAAAGACCCGAAGAGCATAGCATTGAAGTTTTGAATCGTTTTTAAATCAGTTTAGATTCGATTCTATTTAGTATTTTGTATAGGTGGTGGAATGGCATTTTTGAAAATAAATTATTTCTTTAATGGCATTTTAGACATTTCACCTATACTTTTAATGAAAATTGATTATGGAAGAGGATAAAATATAGGTGTTGGCTTGTGATTGGTTATAACTAAGGGGTGAAATAGTCATTTGACTATTTTAGAGATTTTTATTTTTATATAGCCAAATTAGAAGACATTTGGCATTAAAATTAAAGATAGAAAAAGACTAGAAATTTGCTCATCTTTCTCCCAAGTAGCCGAGGCCACTAGCAAGGTAAGAACAAAAATTTCAATTCAATTTTTGGCTTGATTTACTTGGTTTTTGGTTAGAGACATGAAATAAGAAATTGATCTCCTTTGAATTCTCTATCTTTTGACATAAGTTTTGCTTAGTTTTCCATATCTCTAAGCAGAGTTTGATGATTAGGGTGGTTGAAGAGCATGTTAAGATTTCATGTTTTAAGGCTTAATCAAGTTGGAAATGGTGTTGTAGTGTTGTTTAGATGCTTGAAATGATGAAAACTTCTTGATAAACCTATAGGGACCATTTCGGCAAAATGAATAATATTAGGGGAAATTTTGTAAAAATTATTTTGATGATGGATTTGATTAGAATGATGTTTTCTAAGTTGAATTATGTTGTTGGATTGAAGAAAACATCATTTTAGGACCAATTTGTGAATTGTGTAAATTGGGTGAAATAAGTGAAAAATTGGAAAATATTCAAGAAGCATGGGTATGTTGTTTGCTATGATACAATAATCATTTTGGTATTAATATTTTTGAAAATGAAGATGAAATGTGGAAGTTTCCAAATTTTAGTTTATAAACCCTAAGAGAAAGAATTTAGGGTTTAAAGGGAGATTATCAAACCATTGGTTGTAATGTATAATTTGAGATGAGATTAAAGTATTGGGAGCATGGTGGTTACAAAGAAGTACTTGGTTGAAAATATTAATTTTTCCATATTGGTATGTACATGTATTACTAAAGGTTGGACATGTACTTAAGGTTATCTGTGTCATGTATTTGATGTACAAACAGATAAAGATCGAGTTCGAGTACAAACGAGTGAAGAAAGAAGATAGAAAGTGCAATCGAGCTTAGTGAGGCTAGTATAAATTATAACTTTGAAAATGTCAAGGTGAGTACAATGCATGCATAGCATGATTTTTATGTCATTCATTATATAATTGACATGTTAAAAATATGTCCAAAATTGAGAATACATGCATGGATCACTACTTATCCATGGAATGTTATTTTACGTATGAATTGCTTAATATGTATATATGTTGCCATGTATGAGATTATGATTGATATAAAGCCCAAAGTATGAGATAGGAAATTAAAGTATAGTTGGATATCCATAGAGTCATAAACAGCTGTATAAACATTTTAGCACTCTCGATAGAGTGCAATTTATTATAAGCACTTCAGGTAAAGTGCAAAATAATTAATAATTGTATACTTCGGTAAGTATAAAAAAACACTTCGGTGTTAAACACTTCCAGTAAAGTTTACCTAATATACTATACTCAAGTTAGTATAGGGGGGATGACTCGCGTACCAAAAATTTCCTTAATTCAATACTTGGGCTAAATGAATTGAAAAACATGTTAAAAAGGCTTGAAAGCTCGATGATGAATATGACAACGGTATTGGTAAGAATCAAGGTTATTACCATGTAATATGTTACTATATATATATATATCATGTCATATATGTTAAAATGCATAAAATGGGAGGTGATCATATGCATTGTCACTATAATATATTGATACCTATGTTAAATTGCATTTGAATTAAACGTTGTTGCCTCACTAAGTATATGCTTAGCGTATGATGACTTTCATGCGTAGGTTTTAAAGGAGCTTCGAGTGAAGAGTAGTCGAGCATCACATTCATATTTTGGGAGGTATATCTCCATACTCATAGTAATGTAATGACATCCAACCTTTCTTTTGGAAATGTACTAGATGACATGTATAATTAGTGGGGTTGTAATAACTTATCACTAAATATGGTGGGTTAATAGTTGTTGAATATGGATGATGAACCTAGTAAGTCCTATTATGGTTATAAATGGTAATGGACTAAGTTTTTAGTAAATATGGATTCGAAGATAGAAAGTTTAAAAGTCTGCCCATAAATGTATGCAAAAGCAGTGTGTTCGAAAAATCAGCATAAATTTCACAATTGGAATTAGACAGTGAATCTTATATGTATGAACTAAAAATTTTGTCTAGTTTCTTACAAAATTAACGGTGACTGATTTCGAGTTGTATCTAAAAAGTTATGAATTTTTATTCGACGGAAGATCAGAAAACAGGGTAGCAGAATTTTTGAAATTCTGGGCTGTGACGTGAATCTAAGGATTTATTTGAATTTTTGTGTAATGAATTTAGGATAATAATTTATATGGTTAGAAAGCTCAATGAATCTAGTTTAATTAGAAAATTTCAGAACGAATTTTTGATGTCTATAAAAAAATTTATAAATTTTTAAGTAAAGGCAATGTAGGCTGGCAATTTTTATATTAAGAAAATATAAGGGTTTAATCTTTGTTAGTAACATCACTGACTCGTATTTGGTGATAAATACGGGAAAGAGATGTTACATAATGAGATTAATCGAATTTAATATATTAGGGTACTCTTTTCCCCTTAGGTGCTCACCCGGGGCCTCTTGGCCACGTGTGACTTTAGAGGGGTTTTTAATGAGGCTCACTTTTTTCAAAAAAATTCCAACTGGTCCAAGTGAAGCCCGTTTATACATGCACACCTTAAACCCCAACAAGATGGTCAAAAAATAAGATTAAATAAAATTTTATGACTTATAATTTTTAGTTATGGGCTTTAGAACATGATTATACAGGTTAACCTCAATTTTAGAACTTTTACTCTGTTTAAAATTCCAACGGGTCCACTATAAAGCCCATTTAAAGATGCACGCCTTAATTTGTTTTTTGAAGAAACGAACGGGCCTCATTAAAAACCCCATTAGACCCACACCAGGCCATAGACCCAGTGGGGCGCCTAAGAGGGGAAAAGAGTACCCAAGATGCCATTACTAAGAAAAGGATGACAAGTCATCGCGTACAATAGATGAGATAATCTCGAGACACACCGAGCCAAAAGACAAAGGGGAGGAGGACTGAAGGGCCCAGGAAGCTAAGGTATGAGCAGCCAGGTTCGCTGTATGCAGTACATAAGAGATTTTAAAACGAGAACCATGTGAATGTAAGATGTCGCGGGCTGGAGTTAGGTTACCGGAGCAAATTCAAGAAGGAAGTTGGACCATCCCTTCTCAAGAGCCAGCTTAAGTCCAATATTCAAGGCTGCGACTTCAGCAAAAGATGCATCCAGACAATAGCCAACAGAATAGGCTAGACCGCTAACAATTGTCCCTTGCTCGCTCCAAGCAATGATACCGATAGAAGCTAAGCAGGTGGAAGGGTCAAAACCACCATCAGCATTTACTTTGATATGACACACAGTAGGCGGCCGCCAATCTTGCGTAGAAAGGTCAGAGGAAGTGGATTTCGACTGTAGGGGAAGGGAGACTTATTCGTAACACAGTAATCATGCTGGAGACAGAGAGCAGTTGAAATTAAGTCCCAGATGGGCTGTAAGTAATTCTCATAGACCCAATCATTTCTTCGTTGCCAAAGATACCACAGCACGACAAGGAAAAGGCCGAAGGAGTCCAGCGATAGCAAGTTCGTGGCTTCTTCAAGCCAAGCGAGGGTAGTGTTCGTTTGACTAAAAACTATTACCCGAGGGAATCCTGCCAAGAGGAGAGCTGCAGTCGAAGCGGGACAATCATGGAGAGAATAAAGAATCATTTTTGATTCGTGCCAGCACAAGGGGTAGGAGCCAAGGGAGAGGCCCACAGCTTGGAGTCGACTATTCATTGAAAGTGTTTCTCGTCAAATTTGCCAGGCAAAAGTACAAACTTTGGGGATAACCAGCAGCTTCAAAATAAGCTTCCATATCCGCGAAGGTGTGGCTATCGAGGGGATCGGGCACTGTAAGAAAAGATATCCAGACCGAACAGAATAAAAGCCCGAGTCATGGTCCCCCCAAAGAAGGGTGTTCGGGCGAGCGGCAAAGATTGGAACATGTAGGATAGTATCCGTGTCTTGTGCCAAAAATACATTTCGAACCAGACTATCATTCCAACTAGGTTGTCCTAGGATCATGAAATCACGGCACCGGATAGGCAGTTCGTCATTATCAGTAGAGCTTTCTGAGAGAGAGATGGGCGAAGAGCCCCCCAATAGTCCTGATAAAGACGAACCGAGCTGTCAGTACCCAGAGTACAAAATAAACCATCACACAACTAAGTTAAAGCTTTATAAAGCCCCTTCCAAGCAAAAGAAGCATACTTCTGGGGAGAGTGGGGCATGGAGAATGTTCCCTGATGGGAAGTACTTGGACATAAAGACACATGAAAGAAGAGAGCCTCGGTCCGAGATAAAGCACCATAATTGTTTTCCAAGTAGAACAATATTAAAATGATGCATGTCCCTAAAGCCAAGATCGCCAGTAGATTTAGGGGTGCACACGTTGCCCCAAGAGACGAGAGGCAAACCACGTCAGTTTTTCCGGCCTGACCACCAGTAACTTCGCATGGAATGGGTCATATCATTGATAAGGTTTTGCGAAAGCAAGTAAAAGGACATAACATACTGAGGCAAGGCTTGGGCGACAGACTTGAGAAAAACCTCTCGACCACTGCACGAGAGTAGATGCTTAGTCCAACTGGTGACCCGGGTGCCAACTCTATCCTGGACAAAACTGAGGGCCTTAGACTTGTTGCGACCAATGAGAAGAGGAATTCCGAGGTAAGTGACCAAATCATTAACTTTTTGAACCCCAAGGAAATCGTGGACTGTCATTTTGAGGTCAGAGGCAGTATGTGGACTAAATATGATGGTAGACTTATCAAAATTAACACATTGACCAGAGGATAAGGCATAGGATAGCAGAATATTCTTAAGGCATTCAGCCTCACAGAGCTTGTTCCTTAGGAAAACTAAGCTATCATTCGTATATAGTAAATGGTTCACAAAAGGCCCGTAACGACTGGCGCAAAGTCCACAGAGATAGCCTTCTCTTTGTGCGGCCAGAAGAGAGGTAGAGAGGCCCTGCGTGCAAAGAAGGAAAAGGAAAGGGGGTCCCCCTGCCGTAAACCACGGTGGGGCCGGAAGGTGTTCGTAAGTCTCCCATTCACACGGGCAAAAAAGTAACCGAGGAGACATAGCGAAGAATAAGATCTACCTAAGGCATGGCAAAGCCCATCCTGAGTATAACAACACGGAGAAAGGTCCATTCAACCCGGTCAAAGGCTTTCTCCGTATCTAACTTGAGAGCAGCACCCCGAGTGGCCACAGATCGCGGAGCGTTCAAGGAGTGGACAATCTCATAGGCCACGAGAATATTATCAGAGATCGTACGTCCTTTCACAAAGGCAGCCTAATTCTCACTAACACAAAAGAGGAGAATGGGCTTCAAGTGATTGACAAGGAGTTTTGCCATAATTTTATAGATTACTGTGCACATGCTAATGAGCCGAAGCTGCTTCATAGTAGTTAGAGTCAGAATCTTGGGAAAAAGAATAATGACCGTATGGTTCACAGCAACTAAGTCTGTATCACCATGGAGGAGGTCTAGGCAAAGCTTAGTAAAGTCAGCTCTGATCATATCCCAATGTTAACAGGAAAAACCACTTGGGAGACCGTCAATTCCAGGGGCCTTTTTGGGTTTAATATCCTGAAAGGCAGTGATGAATTCATCCACCATGAAATCTCGAGTGAGCTGTCTATTCATGTCGGTCGTGATCATTGGGAGAATATTAGCCAGGAGGTCAGGGTCAGCAGATGGTGAGGACGATGCAAAAAGTCATTGGAAGTAGTCAACAACAACCTTCATAATAGCCTCAAGATCATCTTTCCAAGATCTTTATGCATCATAGATACCTGCAAGGTGATTTTTTCGACAATATCCTGAGGCCCGGGGATGGAAATATGAAGTATTGTGGTCACCCTGAGCGAGCCAGGTGACACGGGAGCGTTGGGCCCAATAGGCCTCCTTATGATCCAACAAGTGACGGAGCTCGCATTTGGTTGTAAGGAAAACCTCCATGTCGCTGGTGGAAAGATGTCGATTGAGACAAGAATTAATCTACTTCTGAAGCTCTGGAATCCTCGTCCAAGATTTAACTCGGTGACTACGTTGCCAAGATTTCAGGGCCTCACCAACCGCAGCAAACTTGTTAATCGCCGATCCTATCGTATTGTGCCAGGTAGTGTGCACTGCCACAAGGCACCATTTCTCGTGTGTCTAGCAATCCTCAAAACGAAAGAATTCATCATAGGAATTGGGACGTGAACTGGGCTTAGCTATGATCCGAATAAGCAGTGTATTCGGAGAAAGCTCTAAAAGCTGGGAACATAGATCACCAACTGCTATCCGTAACAAAGCTCTAAATTAATCTACTTCTGAAGCTCTGGAATCCTCGTCCAAGATTTAACTCGGTGACTACGTTGCCAAGATTTCAGGTCCAAGTGAACCAACCTTGAGCTAGTTTACAGTGGTAAAGGTTATTACGGAGAAGGTAATCATGAAAGCTTTCCATATGATTTCGGTCCATTCATTGGCCACTTTGTTTCTCAGATTCGTGTAAAATTTCATTGAAATCCCCCCAACAAGCTAGGGCAGATGAGAAGCAGAACGCAAACGGTCGAGCAAGTCCCAGGTTCTATGCTTGTCGCTTGGCTCCAAACAACCATGCACGCCCATAAGTGGAATTGAGAAGTGTCATTAGAAATGACAACATTAATATGGAGACTAGAGTAGGAAAGCAAATCAACAGAGATCTTATTATTCCATAAAAGCATAAGACCAGAGCAACCCGACCCATTATCAACAACAAAACAACCGTCCATACCTAAAGCAAATTTAACTCTATCACTATTACGCGTACACGGAAGCGTTTCACAAGGGAAAATAATATTTGGAACTAAACGGGCAACATCCTGTCCTAAATTACGAACTGTCTGTGGTTTACCTAGACCACGACAATTCCAGCATAACAGCCTCATTTCTCTCGGTAGGGTTGCTTAGCAACCTCCACCGGAGAGTTGGTGACGCTGCTCATCCCAGCTTTAGGCAAAGAAGGAACCTTCGAGGTCAGAGCGGGCCCTTGTTTGGACAAATGGACAGGGTTGGTTAGACAGTCTAGTGGACTGGGTTAGAGATTCGAGTTAGATTTGAGAGCGAATAATTTTTCTAAAAGATAAAAATATGGAAAAATGTTTAAAAATAATATTTTATTATTTTAAAAATATTGGTGAAAGAAATTTTGCAAAACGAGCTTCGGAAGGGTGACATTTTAGCTAGTGACCAAAATGCAAATTTTGAAAACTGTTTTTAAAAGGTGATTATTTTGTAAATAGTCAAAACTTAGAATCTTTAAGGAGCTATTTTTCCATTTGGTTTAATCTGAGTATTCCCTTAACTAAGATTATTTTAAAAAGGTTTTAATTGAAAGAATTAAATGGAATTTAGTTAAAAATGTAGTTATCTTTTTAAAACACGTTTTGACGTAACTTTTCTTTTCTCACATTTTTTCTCAAAATACTCTCAGCCAAACACTCTTTTTTCCATCAGAGATTTAAGGTAATGATCTTAATTTCTTAACTCATTGATTTGCTAAATGATTTCTCAATTTGTTTTCCAAAATTCTTATTGAATTTCTTTGTTTTCAAGAGGAAAAACCATCCAATTAAGGGGAAACTCATTCATTGGAGGTAAGTTTCGTTCTTATCCTCTAATTAAAGGTTCTTTACTGAAATTCCCAAGTTTTTGGCTCTTTACATATGTTTTCTAATAGGTTTTGATTAATTAATTATGGATTTTAGCTTAATTGAGGTTTAATTGAAGGATCTTGTGATTTTCAATTTGGATCTATTTTTCTAGTGTTGTGGATTGATTTCAATCTTATTTTGGATGTATTATAATGTATACAAGTTTTTTTTAATAATGGAATCCCAAAATTGGTTGAATCTCTAATTGTTAGTTGTTAGCTAAGGGTTTTTGGGGTGTTTAATCATGGCTGCAAGTAAAAGGATATTGGAAATGAGTTTTTAGATATCAATTGATGAAGCTTGATATGTTGAATCGTTATAATATGGATGGGTTAAGATTGAGTAGTGTTTGAGGTTGATTTCGGTAAGTTTCAGATGAGTTTTGAGTGGGCATCTTGAGAGCTACGGGATTTTGGGTTGAAACAGAGTATTGGATGCATTTTAATGCATGTTTCCTCTGGTTTTGTGTGGCTGAAACAGGGGATAATCAAGGCATAGCATCTTGAGGTGGCTTTAGACTTGCCGGGAGCTTGTTTCGCGGTAGCAAGCAAGGCAAACTGAAATCGGTAAGTGGAAATGGTCTTAAAAGTCTTTCAAAGGTTTGAAAGTGGTTTTAGGAGTTTAGGATAAGTTTGAAACACTTACCTAAGCTCAGAAGTAAGTTTCCCTCTTTTTCTCTTCAATATCGGTTCAGATATGAGCATGTGTGATTCATGTTTTAGTCGTAAACATGGTTTGCTTTACTTACTATTAATGCATGATTTTAAAGTACATATGCAGTGGCTTAAAGGTATATTTAATGCTAGTGAGCATTGGTTTTTATTCCGGTCATGAATGTGATATTGCTATGGCAATGTGATTTGCATATGTAGGGATTTTATGTAATGCATTATAAAACAGTGAGTAAATGGTTTTGTAAATGATATATTGGCTATGTGACAAGGTGAGAAAACATTCGGATATAGTTGGCATGCGATAGGATAAAGTGCACTATAATAAGGTAAAAAAATCGATCGTGGTTAGAGTCCTTGAGGTATAGCGGTCGGCTACCTGAACTATTTTGTTATCACTTGGGTTGAGCGGTCGGTTCCCCTTGTCGATGTAAAGCTTGCAGTCGGCAAGGTTGTAAAGTCATGCGGTCAGCAAGGGGTAGTCTTGATGATGGTCGATCATTAAGGGAGATCCGTGTGTCCGATGTGTAAAGTTAGCGGTCCGTTAACTAAAGGTTAGCATGCGGCTAATCAAGGATAGTGGTTGAATATCTGAGGTCACCATAATTGCCAATATATGAGAATTCTAACGTTGAATTTGTTTATAATGCTTTGGGATTTAAACAAGGTTTTGTATATAATGCTTTGGGATTTAAGCATGGCTATGTATTTGATTCTTTAGAATTAAGCATATGGAATATATATGTTGTTTTGCATATGGTTGATATGCATGTTTTGATTTGAAGCTATTGGAACTTGCTTAGGTTGTAAGCATGGTTTGAAAACAAGAGTTGGTTTTCAAGGGTTTTAAATGCATTATCGTTTAAGAGCATCCTCACTAAGCATGTGTACTTACGCTCTCTCTTCTCTAATGATGCAGAGCATTAAAGCTTGGAGGTAGCAAAGGAAAGGATTAAGTGATCTAAGGACAAGAATATTTGAGTACGAACTCGATTTTAGTTTTTGGTTAATAAGGCAATGTGTTCGCCATGGATATTTGGGATTTTTAATTCAGTTTCCCTGGTTTTGAGTATGTGTAATGCTGCAATTTTGGAGTTTGATTGTTGGTGTTTCGCTTATCATGCACCGTTACCTATGGTTGATGTTATATGGTTACCTAGGTATGCATCTAGATGGTTTTTCTTGGATGACATGTTTTGATGAGCTAATCCTGTTGAGTATGGTATTGATGTGTTGTTGGTATGGAGTTCTTACTGATAATTGCTTGGTTAGTATTTTGGTATGTTTGGTGGTGAGTATTGAGGAGCATGCCTCTAGATCAACCCTTTAGGTGGCATAATCTTGTGTTTAGTTAAACCTTGGTTCAATTATTGTTAAATGTGATGTTGGATGCTTATATGTAGGTATGTAAGTTGCTAGGACCTAAATGCATCTAGCTTTCAGTGAAAAACCAGCTAAGAATGTCATTACAGGTCTAGGCATATCAAAACATGTGTCATCGTACCGGTACGGCTAGGCCATTTTAGGCATAGCATTTCGATACGCGGGAGGGTGTTTCGATATGATCCTGCCTTTTCAGGATTAACGTTTCGATACTCAAGTAAGTGTTTCGATACGATCATGGGTATTTTTGCCAGGCGTACCGATACGCGAACAAGCATTTTCATACGGGTTTTAGCTGTTAGATTTTGAGTTTTTGAGAACGTAAGGGCGTATCGAATCACGAGTACGCGTAACGATACGAGTATCGTTAAGTTGGTTATTTTGGAATCTTGAAAGTTTCTAGTTCTTTCATTTTGGTCCTTAAGTTTTGGGAATGCAATTGTATGAATTGGGATGATTAAATTGATCTGGAATTTATCATGTTGGCATGTAAACAAACTAATTGAGGATTGGTAACCTTAAATTCAATTTTGGTTTTGTAATTTAAAGTATTTAGGTTTTAGTCCTCAGTTTTGAATATGATGCAGTTGATTATCTTTTGTGTCTAGTTTCATTCGAGAACTTACCCGCTGCGAGTATGAACATGTAGGAATAATAATTTTCATTTAGACAAGATAAAAAAATGGACCGACTTTTCATAACCTTTCTCTGGTTTACATCGATAAACCTAATGTACCACTCTTGGTTCGGTCGGGCGTCTAGGCCGGGTCGAGGGAGTTACATTTGTTGGTATTAGAGCTAGGTTTCGAAAAGGTTTGGATGTTGTTGTTTGGTTGTATATCATTGATGGTTATGCACGGTGATTGTGTACATGTAGAGTGATTGACTTACATCATGTTAGGGTATGAACTGGGAACAAATTGCCTATTATTGATGTGTTAAAATGTTTTATAAGGGTCTTGGATCCTTTGCCTTGTGTTAGCCCGACTTTAATGTGTTTTGTTGCTTTTGTTAGCGTGGCTCGAAGTGAGACACGTTCTATGGCTAGTAATGCCGGAATCGGGCAGAATAACATTGAGGAAGAGAATCCCACAAATGTTTTAACTCCTCTTCCTCCTCCTCCGTTGGTTTTGCCGGTCGATGTTTGAGCTGGTGGTGTGCCTCAAGCTCATCAAGTGCCGGTATTTGGTGATCTGACTCTGTTAGTTCAGGCGATAACATGAGCTTTTCAAGCAGCGATGGCTGGAGTGCATGTGCAGGCACCAGCACCTGCTGTGACAGTTAACCCTAGGTTACCTTTGGAGCGTCTCTACAGTTTGGAAGGTGTTAAGTTTAGGGGTTTGAGCCCTAAGGCAGCCGAGGGTTGGCTGGAGAGTACTGTCCGTATTCTGGATCAAATGGGCTGTAATGATGAGCGTAAGCTGGGTTGTACAGTGTCGCTGCTGCATGGTGATGCTTATCATTGGTGGTGACCACAATTGCTAATGTCTCAGAGGCGGATGTAACTTGGGAGTTCTTTCGAAGAGCTTTCAAGAAGAAGTATCTTGGTCCTCAGTATCTGGATGCGAGGAAATGGGAGTTTATGTCCTTGGTTTAGGGCAGCAAGTTTGTGGCAGAATATGAGGTGAAATTCGTCTGTTTGAGTTAGTATGCTTCGGAGTTGGTCCGGATGATCTTGAGAGGTGCAATAGGTTTCGTTATGGGTTAGTGAAGGATATCAAAACATACTTGTTGGCAGCGGACTATACAGATTTTGATGTACATGTAAACCATGCTAAGGATATTGAGCAGTCCTTAAGGGTGTCGGGATAAAGTTCCGGCATGGCCTCGAATAAGCGAAGAGCTGACTCTGGCTATTCTGGGAGGCATAATAGGAGGTTCCGAGATAAGAGGCACAAGTCGGATCACAAGCGTGGTGGTGGCCATGGTAACTAAGGTGTTCATTTTGTAGCTGAGTATGAGCATTACGGTCGGTTCCACACGGGTGAGTGTTGGGGAAATACCATGAGTTTCTGGATATGTGGATCTCCTGGTCACATGAAGCGTGACTGTCCTCGTGCTGTGGGTGATGCACCGATTTGGGTTGTTGTACCTGCTAGAGGTTGAGGCAGTGGCAGGGGTAACTTTTAGAGGCGTGAGGATGGTCAGAGAGCTGTGGCTTATACTGTTGCGGTTCAACCAGAGAATGGTGGACCAACACGGATCTATGCTCACCGTGAGGGGCGCAATGACATGGATGTAATCGCAGGTACTTTCACCTTGCAATCCTTGTCGTTGTTTTCTTTGATTGTTTCAGGGTCTACTCATTCATACATCCTAAGTGAGCATGCATCATTGTTAAATGTTCCTGTTGAGATCTTGGATGTTGGCATGTTGGTAACTAGTTCTTTTGGGGAGACGGTTACAACTAGAAGGTTGTATAGGCGTTGTCTTTTGGCGATGCAAGGTCATGAGTTTGTCGCGATTTGATGGAGTTGCCATTTCATGGTTTTGACGTTATCTTGGGTATGGATTGGTTAAGTGAGCACAAGGCAGCGGTGGATTGTGAATACAAAAGGATTTTTCTAAAGTTGGCTGATGATTATGAAGTCGTGGTGGTGGGTGAGAATGTAAAATTCTTGTCCAATGTTGTTTCGGCTACCCGAGCGGAGAAGATGATGTTTGATGGTTGCCAAGCTTATTTGGCTATTGTTATGAATATAGAAGCCAAGGGTGTTCGGGTGCAGGACATTCGAGCTGTTTGTGATTATTCAAAAGTTTTTCCTGAAGAGTTTCCTAGTTTACCTCTGGATTGGGAGGTGGAGTTTTGTATTGAAATTTCTGAAAGTACAACTCCGGTGTCCATTGCTCCTTATTGAATGGCACAGAAGGAGTTAAAAGAGTTGAAATCACAGCTTCAAGAGTTGTTGGATCATGGGTTTATTCAATCAAGCGTTTCTCCTTGGGGTGCTCCGGTTCTCTTTGTGAAAAAGAAGGATGGATCGATGTGTATGTGCATTGATTATCGTCAGTTGAATATGTTGACAGTGAAGAACAAGTATCTGTTGCCACAGATTGATGACTTGTTCGATCAGTTCTACGGGGCACTAGTGTTTTTGAAGATAGATTTAAGGTTGGGGTATTATCAGTTGAAAGTTAAGGATGTGGATGTTTATAAGACGGTGTTTCGTACGAGGTACGAGCATTACGAGTTTTTGGTGATGCCGTTTCGTTTGACAAATGCTCTTGTAGCTTTCATGGACATGATGAATAGAGTGTTTCATGAGTACCTTGATCGGTTTGTAGTGGTTTTTATCGATGATATACCCGTGTACTCTCATACCGTGGAGGAGCATGATCAGCATTTGCGGATTGAGTTACAAGTCTTGAAGGATAATCAGGTATATGCTAAGTTGAGCAAGTACAAGTTTTGGCTCAAGGAGGTGACGTTTCTCGGACATGTGGTATCCGCGGAGGGAATTCGTGTTGATCCACAGAAAATTGAGGCTATTCTCAATTGGAAACAACCCAAGACCGTGTCGAAAGTGCGTAGTTTCCTTGGGTTGGCAGGCTATTATCACCGTTTTGTGGAAGGTTTTTCTAGTATTGCAGCTCCATTGACAAAGTTGTTGCAAAAGAATGTTCCTTTCGTTTGGACGAAGAAGCAACAGTAGGGTTTTGAGAAGTTGAAGGAGGTTTTGACACATGCTCTTGTGTTGATTCAACCGAAATCTGAGAAGGAGTTTATGGTTTATAGTGATGCATCACATGTGGATTTGGGTTGTGTGCTGATGCAGGATGGAAAGTTTGTGGCCTATGCGTCGAGGAAGTTGAAGGTTCATGAGTGCAATTATCCAACTCATGATTTGGAGATTACGGCGGTGGTGTTTGCCTTGAAGATTTGGTAACGGTATCTATATGGAGAGAAGTTTGTGGTCTTTACAGATCATAAGAGTTTGAAGTATTTAATGTCTCAAAAGGATTTGAACCTTAGGCAACGAAGGTGGTTGGAGTTGCTTAAGGATTATGACTTGACAATTGAGTATCATCCTGGAAAAGCCAATGTTGCTTAGGGCAATGTTTGCAAGGTTGAGTGTGACGCGGGGAGGTGGGCTTTTGGCTGATTGTAAGTTAAGCTACGTTGTCACAGTTGATTAAGGCTAAGCAACCATATGATGATTCTTTGGTTCCTCATGTTAAGGACATAGCAGATGGTAATACGATAGATTTTTATTTTGATGATGATGGAGTTTTGTGCTTCAAGGGTCGAATAGTAGTGCCGGAAGTCTCAGAGCTTAGGCATACTATTTTGGCCGAAGCACATGCTAGTCCTTTTGCTATGCATCCTGGTAGTACCAAGATTTATCGTGATTTGAAGGAAAGGTACTATTGGGTTGGTTTGAAGAAGGATGTGGCAGAGTTTGTGTCCAAGTGTATGGTGTGTCAGCGGGTTAAAGATGAACATCAGTTTCCATCTGGGTTGTTGCAACTGTTGAGAATTTCAAAGTGGAAATGGGAGAGAATCACTATGGATTTCGTGTCAGGGTTTCCGTTGACACCGGCTAAAAAGGATTCTATTTGGGTGGTTGTCGACCGGTTTACAAAGTGTACACAATTTCTGCCAGTGCATACGATGTACACCTTGACAAGCTAGCGGATTTGTTTATCTCTGAGATCGTGCGTTTGCACGGGGTACCAAAGTCGATCGTTTTGGATAGAGATCCGAGGTTCACATCAAGGTTTCAGAAATGTTTACATCAAGCTTTGGGTTCGAGGTTGAGTTTCAGTACCGCGTATCATCCTCAGACGGATGGGCAGTCTAAGCGTGTTATCCAAGTTTTGGAGGATATGCTAAGGTGTTGTATTATTGAGTTTCAAGGAACCTGGGAGAAGCATTTGCCTCATGTGTTTCCTTGCCTCATGTGGAAAAGCATATTTCCTTGCCTCATGTGTTGAAAGACACATATGAGAAAGTTAAGCTTTTGTGTGAACGCTTGAAAGCGGCTACGGATGGACATAAATCTTACACGGATTTAAAGCATAGGGAAGTTGAATATGCGGTGGGCGATCGTGTGTTCTTGAAGGTGTCACCGTGGAAAAAGGTAATGCAGTTCGGACGTAAGGGTAAGCTTAGTCCAAGGTTTATTGGACCATATGAGATTGTGGAGTGAGTTGGTCCTGTGGCTTATCGGTTGAGGTTGCCTCCTGAGCTTGAGAAAATACACGATGTGTTTCATGTATCCATGTTACGGAGGAATCAGTCGGATCCTTCGCATGTTTTGCCGGTGGAGCATAATGAGTTGAGACCGGATTTATCCTTTGATGAGGAGATGATGGAAATCCTTGATTCCAGCAGCAAGGTTCTACGTGGTAAGACGATAGAACTGGTTAAAGTCTTGTGGCGACATCGGGGTATCAAGGAAGCCACTTGGGAAAGCAAGATGGATATGTTGGAGCAATTTCCGCACCTTTTTCCTCCAGGTAAAT
The DNA here is from genome assembly GCA_019671005.1 of Hibiscus mutabilis. Lineage (NCBI taxonomy): Eukaryota > Viridiplantae > Streptophyta > Magnoliopsida > Malvales > Malvaceae > Hibiscus > Hibiscus mutabilis. The sequence goes on from CM033736.1 coordinate 39,519,976, forward strand.
TTTAAGGACGAAATTTCTTAAGAGGGAGAGAGATGTAATGCCCCGGTTTTGTGCCTAGCTGTTGTGGGGCTGGTTAGACGGTCTAGTGGACTGGGTTAGAGATTCAAGTCAGATTCAATAGCGAATATTTTTTCGAAAGATAAAAATATGGAAAATGTTTAAAAACCATATTTTATTATATTAAAAATATTGGTGAAAGCAATTTTGGAAAACGAGCTTTGGAAGGGTGACATTTTGGCTAGTGACCAAAAAACAAATTTTGAAAACTGTTTTTTAAAAGGTGACTATTTTCTAAATAGTCAAAACTTAGAATACTTAAGGAGCTATTTTACCATTTGGTTTAATCTGAGTATTCCCTTAATTAGGATTATTTTAAAAAGATTTTAATTGAAAGAATTAAATGGAATTTAGTTAAAAAGGTAGTTATCTTTCTAAAACACATTTTGACGTAACTTTTCTTTTCTCACATTTTCTCTCAAAACACTCTCAGCCAAACACTCTTTTTCCATCAGATATTTAAGGTAATGATCTTAATTTCTTAACTCATTGATTTGCTAAATGATTTCTCAATTTGTTTTCCAAAAATCTTATTGAATTTCTTTGTTATTCAAGAGGAAAAACCATCCAATTAAGGGGAAACTCATTCATTGGAGGTAAGTTTCGTTCTTCTCCTCTAATGAAAGGTTCTTTACTGAAATTCCCAAGTTCTTGGCTCTTTACATATGTTTTCTAATAGGTTTTGATTATTAATTATGGATTTTAGCTTAACTGAGGTTTGATTGAAGGATCTTGTGATTTTCGATTTGAATATGTTTTTCCAGTGTTGTGGATTTATTTCAATCTTATTTTGGTTGTTTTATAATGTGGATAAGTTGTTTTTAATAATGGAATCCCGAAATTGGTTGAATCTCTAATTGTTAGGTTGTTAGGGGGTTTTGGGGTGTTTAAGGTGTTTAATCATGGCTGGAAGTAAAAGGATGTTGGGAATGAGTTTTTAGATATCAATTGATGAAGCGTGATGTTTTGAATTGTTATAATATGGCTGGGTTAAGATTGAGTAGTGTTTGAGGTTGATTTTGGTAAGTTTCGGATGAGTTTTGAGTGGGCATCTTGAGAGCTATGGGATTTTGGGTTGAAACAGAGTATTGGATGCATTTTAATGCATGTTTCCTCTGCTTTTGTGTGGCCGAAACATGGGATAATCAAGGCGTAGCATCTTGAGGTGGTTCTAGACTTGCCCGGAGCTTGTTTCACGGTATCAAGCAAGGCAAAATGAATTCGGTGAGTGGAAACAGTCTTAAAAGTCTTTCAAAGGTTTGAAAGTGGTTTTAGGAGTTTAGGATAAGTTTGAAAAACTTACTTGAGCTCGGAAGTAAGTTTCCCTATTTTGCTCTTCAATATCGGTTCGGATATGAGCATGCGTGATTCATGTTTTAGTCGTAAACATGGTTTGTTTTACTTACTATTAATGCATGATTTTAAAGTACATATACAGTGCCTTAAAGGCATATTTAATTCTAGTGAGCATTGGTTTTTATTCCGGTCAGGAATGTGATATTGCTATGGCAATGTGATTTGCATATGTGGGGATATTGTGTAATGCATTGTAAAACAGTGAGTAAATGGTTTTGTAAATGATATATTGGCTATGTGACAAGGTGAGAAAACATTCAGATATAGTTGGCATGCCATAGGATAAAGTGCACTATAATATGGTAAAAAAATTGATCATGGGCTAAAGTCCTTAAGGTATAGCGGTCGGCTACTCAGACTATTTTGTTATCACTTAGGTTGAGCGGTTGGTTCCCCTTGATGTAAAGCTTGCGGTCGGCAAGGTTGTAAAGTCATGCGGTCGGCATGGGGTAGTCTTGATGATAGTCGGTCATTAAGGGTGATCCGTGTATCTGATGTGTAAAGTTAACGGTCGGTTAACTAAAGGTTAGTAGTCGGCTAATCAAGGATAGTGGTCGACTATCCGAGGTCACTATAATTGCCAATATATGAGAATTCTAATGTTGAATTTGTTTATAATGCTTTGGGATTTAAGCAAGGTTTTGTATATAATGCTTTGGGATTTAAGCATGGCTATATATTTGATGCTTTAGGATTAAGCATGTGGAATATATATGTTATTTTGCATATGGTTGATATGCATGTTTTGATTTGAAACTATTTGAACTTTCTTAGGTTGTAAGCATGGTTTGAAACACAAGAGTTGGTTTTCAAGGGTTTTAAATGCATCATCGTTTAAGAGCATCCTCACTAAGCATGTGTGCTTACACTCTCTTTTCTCTAATGATGTAGAGCATTAAAGCTTGGAGGCATAATAGGAAAGGATTAAGTGATCCAATGACAAGATTATTTGCGTACGAACTCAGTTTTAGTTTCCGGTTAATAAGGCAATGTGTTTGCCATGGATTTTTGGGATTTGTAATTTAGTTTTCCCTGGTTTTAAGAATGTGTAATGCTGCGATTTTGGAGCTTGATTATTGGTGTTTCGCTTATCATGCACCGTTACCTATGGTTGATGTTATATGGTTACCTAGGTATTCATCTAGATGGTTTTGCTTGGATGACATGTTTTGATGAGCTAATCCTGTTGAGTATGGTATTGATGTGTTGTTGGTAAGGAGTTCTTGCTGGTAATTGCTTGGTTAGGTATTTTGGTATGCTTGGTGGTGAGTTATAGGGAGCATGCCTCTAGATCAACCCTTTGGGTGGCATAATATTGTGTTGTAGTTAAACCTTGGTTCAATTGTTGTTAAATGTGATGTTGGATGCTTATATGTATGTATGTAAGTTGCTAGGACCTAAATGCATATAGTTTTGTGTAAAAAACCAGCTAAGAATGTCATTACAAGTCCAGGTGTATCGAAACAGGTGTCCTCGTAATGGAACAGCTAGGCCATTTCAGGCATAGTGTTTCGATACGCGAGAGGGTGTTACGATACGATCCTGCCTTTTCAGTCGTAACGTTTCGGTACTCAAGCAAGTGTTTCGATACGGTCATAGGCATTTTTGCCAGGAATACCGATACGAGAACAAGCATTTTAGTACAGGTTTTAGCTACTGGATTCTGAGTTATTGAGAACGTAAGGCCGTATCAAAACACGAGTACGCGTACTGATACGGGTACCCTTAAGTTGGTTATTTTAGAATCTTGAAAGTTTCTAGTTCTTTCATTTTGGTCCCTAAGTTTTGGGAATGCAATTGTATGAATTGGGATGATTAAATTGATCTGGAATTTATCATTTGGCATGTAAACAGACTAATTGAGGATTGGTAACCTTAAATTCAATTTTGGTTTTGTAATTAAAAGTATTTACATTTTAGTCCTTAGTTTTGAATATGATGCAATTTATTGTCTTTTGTGTCTCGTTTCATTCGAGCTTACCCACTGCGAGTATGAACATGTAGGAATAATAATTTGCATTTACACAAGATAAAAGAAAAAAATGGACCGACTTTTTGTAACTTTTTCTTCGATTTGCTTTGGCAAATCTAATGTAGCACTCTCAGTTCGGTTGGGCGTCTAGGCCGAGTCAAGGCAAAGAAGGAACCTTCGAGGTCAGAGCGGGCCCTTGTTTGGACAAATGGAAAGAGGAGGAGCCCTTCGTAGCCATGCTTCTCTGGGCCAAAGGAGAAGGCCAGGCCCGCTTAGCTTTGGTCGCATCAGTCGTGGTGGAGCTCTATTTTTGGAGAAGACGCGACGTGGTTTCGTTCCTAGTGCGACTCACCACAGGGGCAGACTACGGCCGGGAAGACATCCAGGCATCAAAGTCTGCGTGAGTCGATGGAGGCCGGCAGGGATTGGGAACTCGTTCACAAGGAGGGATAGACTTCGGATCAATAGTAGGGGTCTGGAGAGAAGCATATCCATCCTTGAGAAAGGTAAGAGACTGTGATGGTGGGCTGGCGTAGCGACTGTGGCGGCGTCCAGGACCAGAGCCAGGATGAAAATCTTCCTTCCGACTATTCCCAGCCACAACAGCAGCAACAATTGTGAGGAGGCCTTCCTCGGCACCTTCTGTAACATCCCTTTCCCGTATTCGTTACCAAATACGAGTCAGTTATGTTACTAACTAAAATAAGCCTTCTTATTTCGTTACCTAGAAAACTAGCAGCCTGCACTGCCTTTACTAAAAAAATTATAAAAAAATATAGACATTGAAAATTCATTTCGAAATTTTCTAATTAAACTAGATTCATTAAGCTTTCTAACCATATAAATTATTATTCCAAACTCATTACACAAAAATTCAAATAATTCTTTGAATTCACGTCACAGCCCAAAAATTTCTGAAATTCTGCTGCCCTATTTTCTGACCTACCTTCGAATAAAAATTCATAACTTTTTACATACAACTTGAAATCAGTCACCGTCAATTTTTTAAGAAACTAGACAAAATTTCTAGTTCATACATATAAGATTTTCAAGAGATTTTCATCATTTCAAACATAGAAATAACACTACAACACCATTTCCAACTTGATTGAACCTTAAATCATGAAAACCTAACATGTTCTTCAACCACCCTAATCCTCAACTTCAACTTAGAAAAATAGAAACTAACAAAACTTATGTCAAAAGATAGAGAATTCAAGGGGGATTAATTTCTTGTTTCATGTCTCTAACCAAAAACCAAGTAAATCAAGCCAAAAATTGAATTGAAAAACTTCTTACCTAGTCATCCTTGAGTTCGGCACTTGAGAGAAAATATGAGCAAAGATTTCAAATTTTTTCTTTCTTTGATTAATGCCAAATAGCAATTAAATCTTTAATTTAAAACAAAAATCTTTCTTCATAGTAAAATGACCATTTCACCCTTGGGTTATGACCAATTATGAATAACACCTATTCTCAACCTTATCATCAAATCAATTATAATTAAAAAGTATGGGTAAAATGACCATTTTGCCATTAATGAATCTTTATATTCTCCAAAATGCCATTTATGCATTATTTCATATACTGTGTTAAATCGAATCTAAATCGAACCAACACAACTCAAAACTTCAATCTCATATTCCTTGGGTCTTTCTAAGACTTCCTTCAAATTTTCATAAAATTCCGACCTCATACGATTACCCGAATTACACTTAAACTTTAACCGTAAATTTCCCAATAATAGAAACATCGGATCAAACCATAGTTTTTATATTCGATCCACACCCTTAGATGATCTATTTATTTATGGAATAAAAATAATTATTGGGAAAATTACCATGTTGGTCCTTGAACATTTCTCAACTTTTCACTTTTGTCACCAAACTTTTAAACTTTACGTTTTAGTCACTGAAATAAAACCACTAACTTTTGATTCTTTACGTTTTGGTCACTAATCCAATAATGGGATATTACAATTCTCTCCCCTAAAAAAAATCATCCTCGAATTTTTAGAATGTACATGGATTAAACAAATGCGGATACTGATTTTTCATTTGCTCTTCAGTTTCCCAAGTGGCTTCTTCCACTTTATGATTCTTCCAGAGCACTTTAACCAATGGAATCGACTTGTTTCTCAATTTCTTTACCCCATGAGCTAGAATCTTTACCGGTTCTTCTTCAAATGTCAAATCAGGTTGCATCTTGTAGGTGAAATGACATGTGAAAGATCCGATCTATATTTGCGAAGCATCGATACATGAAAGACATCATGAATCTTGCTCATTTCTGGTGGTAAAGCCAATTGATATGCCACCGGTCCAACTCTTTTCAAGATTTCATATGGACCAATGAATCTGGGACTAAGCTTCCCTTTCCTTCCAAATCTCATTATTTTCTTCCATGGTGAAACTTTCAAGAATACCTTGTCTCCTACTTGGTATCAATTTCTTTTATTTTTGAATCGGAATAAGCTTTTTGTCTATCAGAAGCTGCCCTTAGATTATCTCGAATTATCTTTACCTTTTCTTCTACTTCTTGAATCAAGTCAAGCACAATAATCTTGCGATCTTCCAACTCAAACCAATTTAACGGTGTCTGACATTTCCTTCCATATAAAGCTTCATAAGGTGTCATTTTAATACTTGACGGTAACTGTTGTTATACGCAAATTCAGCCAATGGTAAGTACTTTTCCCACGAGCCCGCAAACTCAATAACACATGCTCTAAGCATATCTTCCAAAATCTGAATTGTCCTCTCTGATTGTCCATCAGTTTGCGGGTGGAAGGCAGTACTAAAATGCAATTGAGTACCCAATGCTTCCTGTAGTGCTTTCCAGAATCGAGAAGTAAACCTGGGATGTCTATCAGACACAATGGAAATAGGAACTCCATATAATCTAACAATCTCCCGAATATACAACTCTGCATATTTACTCAAAGAGAAATTTGTTCTGACTGGTAGGAAATGTGTTGATTTAGTTAATCGATCCACAATCACCCAGATTGAGTATTTCCTGCTCGGCGTCATTGGTAATCCGGTTACAAAATCCATAGTCACTTTTTCCCATTTCCATTCTGGAATAGCAATTGGTTGAAGTAACCCTAATGGCACTTGATGTTCTGCTTTAACTTGCTGACAAGTTAAGCATTTGGATACGAATTCTGTTATAGTTATTTTCATTCCTGGCCACCAAAAATGGCTCTTCAAATCTTGATACATTTTATTTCCTCCCGGGTGCATCGTTAAAGGACTATAATGTGCTTCCGTAAGAATTTCCTTTTTCAATTCCTCATCTTTAGGAACATAAGCATGTCCTTTATTATATAAACATCCATTGGACTTCACTTCGAAGTCTGAAGATTCTCCCTTTTCAGTTTTCTTCTTTTTCTCTAAACAATTTTCATCTTTTTCCTGCGATTCTTTTATTTTGTCTATCAAAGTAGACCTAATGTTCAGCTCAGCAAGTAAGGCACCATCATTAAATATTGAAAATTGAGCATTTGATATCCGTAGAGCTGAGAACATCTTTCGGCTAAGTGTGTCTGCCACCACATTAGCCTTTCCCGGGTGATAGTCAATAATTGCATCGTAATCTTTTATTAACTCGATCCATCGCCTTTGTCTTAGATTCAACTCCTTATGCGTTAAAAGATATTTCAGGCTTTTATGGTCTATGTAAATATAACATTTTTCACCATATAAGTAGTGGCGCCAAATTTTTAGAGCAAAACCAACCGCAGCTAACTCCAAATCGTGAGTAGGATAATTCCTCTCATGAGTTTTAAGTTGCCTAGAAGCATAAGCCCCCACTTTCCCGTCTTGCATAAGTACACAGCCCAAACCATTATACGATGCATCACTATACACCACAAAATTCTTACCCGATTCAGGTTGAATTAACACCGAGCTTCTGTTCAGATTTACTTCAATCTTTCAAGACTTTCTTGACAATCTTTAGTCCACACAAAAGATACATTCTTCTTGAGTAGTTTGGCAATAGGTGCTACGATCATCGAGAAATCTTTCACGAACCGGCGGTAATATCCTGCCAATCCAAGAAAACTTCTAACCTCTACAACATTTTTAGGAGGTTTCCACTCCATGATAGCTTGAATCTTCTGAGCATCAACCCGGATTCCTTTAGTTGATACTATATGTCCAAGAAATGTAACCTTAGAAAGCCAAAACTTACATTTAGATAGTTTGGCATATAACTTATTCTCCCTCAAAATTTGAAGAACTATTCTGAGATGAACATCATGATCCTCCTTGGTTTTAGAATAAACCAGGATATTGTCTATGAATACCTCTACAAACTGGTCCAAGTATGGCTAAAAAATTCGGTTCATCAAATCCATAAATGCTGCTAGGGCATTAGTTAATCCAAACGACATTACCACGAACTTGTAATGTCCATATCGATTCATAAAAGACGTCTTTGGAGTATCCTGCTCCTTGATCTTTAATTGGAGATAACCCGATCGAAGATCAATCTTAGAGAACACTACTGCCCCTTTAATTGATCAAAAAGACCATAAATTCTTGGCAATGGATATTTATTCTTTATCGTCACTTTATTAAGTTGACGATAATCAATACACAATCTCATCGATCCATCTTTCTTCTTTACAAATAACACGGGTGCTCCCCATGATGAGATACTTGGTCGTATAAAGCCTCGATTCTGTAATTCCTGTAGTTGTGACTTGAGTTCCCGGAGTTCAGCAGGTGCCATACGATACAGTGCCATCGATATAGGTGTTGTACCAGGTAATACATCAATTCCAAGTTCTACCTCTCTATCTAGAGGTAATCCCGGTAATTCTTCTGGAAATACATCCGGGAATTCCCGCACTGTAGGTATATCTTCTATTTTCACTTCTTGCTTCAAGGTATCACTTTCAGGAATTGAATAAGTTTCACAACCATCCATCAACATTTCATTCGCAAAAACAGCCGAAATAACATCACTACGATGATTCGACTTCTCACCCACGAATAATATTCGTGATCCATCTGGTGCCTTTAAAGTTAATCTTTTAAATCGACACTCCACCACAGCGTCATATGCAAATAACCAATCCATCCCCAATATTATTTCAAACTCACTAAACGGTAATTCCATAAGGTCAGCAGGGAAATCCATGTCCTGAATTTTAATAGGACACCGACGGCAAATTCTTTTGACTTTAGCACTTTGGCGTAGCGGATTGGTTTCTACCACCTCACTCGTAATTAGTTCTACTGGAATGTTTCTTTCTAATATGATTCTAGAACTAATATATGAATGAGTGGAACCAGGATCAATTAGTGCAAAAATAGGTCTATCAAAAAGTTCAAGCGTACCTCATATCACATCGGGATCATCTTTACCCTCTGTGGCCTTGATATTATATACACAAGCATGTGCTTTGCCTTTCAGGTTGGATGCAACTTCTGATGCACCTTGATGAAAATTCCAACCTCAGTTTCCTTTTTTTTCTGAGAAGCAGCCATAGATTGCTTTTCTTGTAATTCTGGACATTCATGTTTGAAGTGACCCGGCTTCCTACATTGATAACATACTGTCTCCGGTGCATACCAACATCGACCAGAGTGTCTTTTTCCACAAGTCTTGCATTCCGATTGAACCTGAGATCCATCACCTTTGGCTCCACTTGTTCTAGCTTGAACTTGCTTGGATTTACCCGTAGAAAAATTCTTCTTTATGGACGACATTGATCCAGCTGGCCCTTGCTGCTGAAATCCTTTACCATGTTTAGACAAGGGTAAAGCACTGGACCTCCAGGTCGCTTGGTTGATTGTGTCTTATTATTAGAAGCTTCTTCCTGTTCCACATTTTCCATTCCTTTTGCTCGGTTGACTGCAACTTGAAATTCAGACAAATCGAGAGTAACCAAGACTTTCTTATATTCCGGATCTAGACCTCCCACAAATTTGTTAACTCTGTGCTTCTCAGTCGGAAGGAACTCTATAGCAAACCGACTAAGCTTATTAAACTCACACTCATACTCATATACCGATCTGCCTGCTTGCTTTAGATTCACAAACTGGGTCCTCATATCCTCGATAAAAACATCACCAACGTACTTGTTCCGGAACTTTTGTAAAAAGAATTCCCAGGTAACTCGTTCCCGAGGAATCTGAGCAGTAATAGTGGTCCACCAAATTCGAGCAGGTCCTATTAACAGTGATGTTACTCCTTCAAGTTTTCCTTGATCATCGCATCGAATAGTATCCAACACAATTTTAATATATTTAACCAGAAGTCCGCAGACATCGGGTCAACATCAGAATCACCTTGAAATTATGATGCCTTCAGTTTTCTCAACTCCCTTGGTACAGACACCGGTTTTTGCCTATTTAAAATATCATCTAACACTTGCAGGAACATTCCACGATCCTGAACCGACATGTCTTACTGTCCTTGTGTAGGTGCCTGACCTTGATATTGCTCCTAAGGTATATTCTGATTTACCTCGTTACTCCCACTCTGCACAGGGACCTCCTGTTCAAACGCATGTCTAGAACCCTGATGGTCTGACATCTGAACAGAACACATTTTCATCAAATTTCTTAATATAGAGTAGCATACTAATTATAGAGCATCAGAGTGTCTGCACATAATCATCAGTAATTATGACATCCTAGTGGCATGTATACAATTCTCACTCATTTTTTAAACTCAATTTCTATCCAGAATCGACTAAACCTCAAGCTCTGATATCAATTACTATAACATCCCTTTCATGTATTCGTTACCAAATACGAGTCAGTTATGTTACTAACTAAAATAAGCCCTCTTATTTCGTTACCTAGAAAACTAGCAGGCTGCACTGCCTTTACTAAAAAATTATAAAAAATTATAGACATCAAAAATTCATCCCGAAAATTTCTAATTAAACTAGATTCATTACGCTTTCTAACCATATAAATTATTAGTCCAAACTCATTACACAAAAATACAAATAATTCTTTGAATTCACGTCACAGCCCAAAAATTTCTGAAATTCTGCTGCCCTGTTTTCTAACCTACCTTCGAATAAAAATTCATAACTTTTTACATACAACTCGAAATCAATCACCGTCAATTTTTAAGAAACTAGACAAAATTTCTAGTTCATACATATAAGATTTTCAAGAGATTTTCATAATTTCAAACATAGAAATAATACTACAACACCATTTCCAACTTGATTGAACCTTAAATCATGAAAACCTAACATGTTCTTCAACCACCCTAATCCTCAACTTCAACTTAGAAACATAGAAACTAAGCAAAACTTATGTCAAAAGATAGAGAATTCAAGGGGGATCAATTTCTTGTTTCATGTCTCTAACCAAAAACCAAGTAAATCAAGCCAAAAATTGAATTGAAAAACTTCTTACCTAGTTCTCCTTGAGTTCGGCACTTGAGAGAAAATATGAGCAAAGATTTCATTTTTTTTTTCTTTGATTAATGCCAAATGGCAATTAAATCTTTAATTTAAATAAAAAATCTTTCTTCATAGTAAAATGACCATTTCACCCTTGGTTTATGACCAATTATGAATCAACACCTATACTCAACCTTATCATCAAATCAATTATAATTAAAAAGTATGGGTAAAAATGACAATTTTGCCATTAATGAATTTTTATATTCTCCAAAATGTTATTTATGCATTATTTCATATATTGTTTTAAATCGAATCTAAATCGATCCAACACAACTCAAAACTTCAATGTCATTTTCCTCGGGTCTTCCTAAGACTTCCTTCAAATTTTTATAAAATTCTGAGCTCATACGATTACCCGAATTACACATAAACATTAACCGTAAATTTCCCAATAATAGAAACATCAGATCAAACCATAGTTTTTATATTCGATCAACACCCTTAGATGATCTATTTATTTATGGAATAAAAATAATTATTGGGAAAATTGCCATGTTGGTCCTTCAGCTTTTCTCAACTTTTCACTTTTATCACCAAACTTTTAAACTTTACGTTTTAGTCACTGGGCTAAAGCCACTAACTTTTGATTCTTTAAGTTTTGGTCACTAATCCAATAATGGGATACTACACCTTCGGAGATGGCGGTCGGCACTAAATCATCCTTTGTCATAAGGTCATCAACATAGGCGGCTAGGGGGCCATCGACCGCACCCAAGACAGAATCATACAAATCAGGTGTAGTGGAGCCAAAAGCCCTATCCGTAGGAGCTGAGCGTAATCCAGTCATGACATCGATGCCTGTGTCGGTAGACTCAAGGACTTGGACAACACGGTTGGCGGCATCTAGGCCTTCTCCAGATTCAGGTTGCTCAGCCACAGCAAGATATGAAATTTGAAGGAAGTAGCGTCAGACCGTGTAGACTTGACGGCACGGGTCTGTCCAACCAGCTTAAACTCACTTGAAGCCTCAGTCCCTGACTCAGACATTGCATCTTCGACGCGCACAACTAGAGGGTTTGACCGTTCATCACCTTGACCAGCCACCTTGGTCGTGGCCTGCTGACCGCCAACAACGAGCGTGGCATCTATCGAACTTGTAAGAGCAGTAACTGGGGGAGAATGAGCAGTTTTCCCAGCTTGATCTGAAGATAGGCCGTCCTCATACGAGATAAGACGACCTCAGGCTCTTTGGGACCTTGCCTCTTTGGCCGAGGGGCACGGAACCAATCTCTGTATTGCAACTTGGTGTGAGCATCCTCCTTGACCACGCGACCTCAGACATGACAACTGTACCAATGCAAGCCCCGAGGGAGCGCTCGAGTTCAAAATTCATCAAATTGAAGGGGATGTTATGAATTCGAACCCATATCCTTTTGTGGGAGAAGGAGTAGTCATGGATAGTCAGTTTTAGGTCTGTTGGTTCAAGGGCAAACCAGTGCTTGTTGAATTCCCAAGGACCACGTTTCAAAACACTATCTATGTTGGAAGCCGCAGAAAACTTTATTAGAAAAAAAAACTGAATGGATTTCAGTGATGGATTGTACCTTATCATCCTTCTAGATAAAACGAAAGACACGGCCAAGACTGGCCCCATCCACAGGTTTTTCGGTGATGACTTTGTCTAGTAAAGAGCATGCAAAATCCTCTAGAGTAGTTCCATTGTAACCGGGGGCGTAAAGACCATATCTTGTTCTTCAGCAGTAAAGCTCAGGTCACCTAAGCGGGCAAGGATAGAGTCAGCCATGAAGGAGAAGAAGATAGGAAAGCTAGTAAGTAAGCAAGGAGAAAAAGTAAAGGTAAAATAATAAAAGATCCTAGGGAAAGAAAGGTATAAATAGAAGAAAAGGGGAGATGAGAAGTTATGGATATAAGAGTTCCAGATAAAAGAAAAGATTAAATAGAAAAGGATTAGAGTTATCATAAAAACAAAAAAAAGATAAATTAATATAAAGAGGAAATAAATAAGGATGGATAAGAATATTAAGATGATAAGAGTTGTAGAGAAAATAAAAAACATATGAGGATAATCCAAAATAAGAAATAAATCAGGATTAAAAGAAAATATAATAATGAAAGGAAATAAAGATTAAATAAAAATGGAGTCAGATACATATAAATGAAGATAAAAGGAATGCAGTGAAAGGATAAGATAACAAAAGAAAAGGTAGTGGAATGCAAGTCAAACTCTATCGGGAGGCCGTGGATTATGGGCCGATCGTGGATGATAGGCCGAGGCTTGCTAGCATGGCCACGGGGTCGGGAATTGGATCGGGGCCAATGCTGAGGCAGACTATGACGTACCCGAACACTGCATCTAATTATAAGCCATACTAGATGAGAGCATATGTCGCATAGCAAGGACGATGCAGGCAAAATAAGGGTGGATACACGGAGCCAGGCTGCGAGTGCCATGGAACCCTAGTACCGATCGACACAATCAAAGAGTCAGGCACCAACATGGCTACTAGACCGAGATGCATGGGCCGTGAAAACCTAGCACCAAACGCTGAAGCCAAACAAACAAGAGGAGAAAACAGTGGCAACACCGTGTAGCTACCATCTCTCGAAAGGGCTTGGCTACGTCGATTAGGGAGGTACTAGCCGGGATAGAGAAGGGCTGAAATACTTTGCCAAAGTCAAAAACCAACGTTGTGATGGCTATCTATTAAACTTGAATAGCAAAGATACCAAGTGGTGAACAAAAGCGACAAAGCTCCAAATTATACATAGTATCCGAGAAGATAGGCGATCCAGAAGGAATGGAAATGCGCTAAGATAGGTGACAAATAATCATCCTACAACAGTGGAGAGATTAGGGAATCAAGAGTCTACGGCTAGGCCGCAACTTCCATCCGATGAGTAAGCAAGCCGCAGCGATCGGCCATGTCTAGGGGTAACTAGAAAGCAGGTACGCATCGTGCTTGATCCGGGTGCTATAGATGCCTGAAAAATCTGTCCACAACCAAGGGAATTTCCATGCCTACGAGACTTGAGTTGGACGAGAATCCTTCATGGCAGCCATGTTGCCATACGAATCTTTGCATGGCTAAGAGCCCTTCATGGCTAGGTCGAAAACAACTTTAGAGACTTGTGTACAAACGAAAGAGGAAGGGATAAGAAGAAATAACTTAATGAAAACTCAAAGAAGCAGAGAAAATAAACCCTACAAATTTCCCTGAGAAAAAACCAGAATCGTAAACCTTCCACGGATGAATGACGGCTTGATATGGTCGGAGATATGGTCGGATCGCACTCCGGCCAAACGTTGAAGCGCCGGAGGCGACAAACAATCCACTCGCCGGCGACAAGGGAATTGATGAAAGAGGGAGGAGGGGGAAGAAGAAGGGGAGATGATGATGAAGGAGAAATTTGGATGGGAGAAAACAGAGAGAAAATCAAGGGTTTTTTTTATATGCGACATACACGCCTTAAACCGCAAAAAATGGCCGCAAATTAAGATTAAATCAAATTTTATGAGATATTTTATTATGGGCTTTCGAATATGATTATATAGCTTAACCTCAATTTCAGAACTTTTTACTCGGTTAAAATTCCAACGGGTCCACTGTAATGCCCATTTAGACATGAACGCCTTAAACCTCAACAAAGTGGCTGCAAATTAAGATTAAATCAAATTTTATGAGTTCAAATATTTGATTATGGGCTTTTCAATTTGATTATATAGCTTAACCTCAATGTTAAAACATTTTACTCGGTTAAAATTCCAATGGGTCTGCTATAAAGCCCATTTATACATGCACACCTTAAACCCCAACAAAACGGCCAAAAAATAAGATTAAATCAAATTTTATTACATAAAATACTTATTCATGGGCTTTTGAACATGATTATATAGCTTAACGTCATTTTCATAAATTTTTACTCTGTTAAAATTCTAACGGGTCCACAATAAGCCCATTTAGACATGCACGCCTTAAACCCAACAAAACGACCATAAAATAAGTTTAAATCAAATTTTATGAGTTAAAATAATTGATTATGGGTTTTTGAATATAATTATATAGCTTAACCTCAATTTTAGAGCTTTTTACTTGGTTAAAATTCCAACGGGTACACTGTAAAGCTCATTTACACTTATAGGCCTTAAACCCCAACAAAACGACCGAAAAATAAGATTAAATCTCATTTTAAGACTTAAAATATTTAGTTATGGGCTTTTGAACATTGTTATATAGCTTAACCTCATTTTTAGAAATTTTTACTCTGTTAGAATTCAAACGGGTCCGCTGTAAAGCCCATTTAAACATGCACGCCTTAAACCCAACAAAACAGCCACAAAATAAGATTAAATCAGTTTTTATGAGTTATAATATTTTATTATGGGCTATGAAATATGATTATATAGCTTAACCTCATTTTTATAAATTTTTACTAGGCTAAAATTCCAACGAGTCCACTATAATCCCATTTAGACAGGCACGCCTTAAACCCAACAAAACAGCCACAAAATAAGATTAAATAAAATTTTATGAGTTAAAATATTTGATTAGGGGCTTTTGAATATGATTATATAGTTTAACCCCAATTTCGTAACCTTTTACTATGTTAAAATTTCAATCGGTCTATTGTAAACCCATTTAGACATGCACGCCTTAAACCCAACAAAACGGCCAAAAATAAGATTAAAGCACTTTTATGATTAAAGTATTTATTTATAGGCTTTTTAACATGATTATATAGCATAACCTCATTCTCAAAAAATTTTACTCGGTTAAAATTCTAACGGGTCCACTATAAGCCCATTTAGACATGCACGCCTTAAACCCAACGAAACGACCATAAAATAAGATTAAATCAATTTTTATGAGCTAAAATATTTGATCATTGGATTTTAAATATGATTATATAGTTTAACCTTAATTTTAGAACTTTTTACTCGATTAAAATTCCAACGGGACCACTATAAAGCCCATTTAGACATGCACGCCTTAAACCCCAACAAAATGGCCTCAAAATAAGATTTAATCAAATTTTATGACTTAAAATATTTAGCTATGAGCTTTTGAACTTGATTATATAGCTTAACCTCAATTTTAGAATTTTTTACTCGGTTAAGATTCCAACGTGTCCAATGTAAAGCCCATTTAGCCATATACACCATAAACCCCAACAAAATGGCCGAAAAAATGATTAAATCACATTTTATGACTTAAAATATTTATTTATGGGCTTTTGAACATGATTATAAAGCTTAACCACATTTTCAAAAAAATCTAGTCGTTAAAATTCCAATGGGTCCACTGTAAAGCTCATTGAAACATGCACATCTTAAACCCAACAAAATGACCACAAAATAAGATTAAATCAAATTTCATGAGTTAAAATTTTTCATTACGGGCTTTTTAATATGATTATATAACTTAACCTCAATTTCAGAACTTTTTACTCTGTTAAAATTCTAACGGTCTACTATAAAGCTCATTTAGACATGCACACCTTAAACCCCAACAAAACGGACGAAAAATAAGATTAAATCACATTATATGACTTCAAATATTTAGTTATGGGATTTTGAACATGATTATATAGCTTAACCTCATTTTCATAAATTTTTACTTAGTTAAAATTCTAACGGGTCCATTGTCAAGCTCATTTAGACATGCACGCCATAAACCCAACAAAACGACCACAAAATAAGATTAAATCAAATTTTATGAGTTAAAATATTTGATTATGGGCTATGGAATATGATTATAAAGCTTAACCCCCTTCTTAGAAATTTTTACTCGGTTAAAATTCTAACGGGTCCACTATAAACCCATTTACACATGCACGCCTTAAACCCAACAAATCAGCCACAAAATAAGATTAAATAAAATTTCATGAGTTAAAATATTTGATTACGGGCTTTTGAATATGATTATATATCTTAACCTTAAGTTCGGAACTTTTTACTCGGTTAAAATTCCAACATGTCCACTATAAAGCCCTTTTAGACATGCACGCCTTAAACCCAAACAAAACGGAGGAAAAATAAGATTCAATCAAATTTTACGAATTAAAATATTTATTTATGGGCTTTTAAACATGATTATACATATTAAACTCAATTCTAGAACTTTTTACTGGGTTAAAATCCAGAGGGTTCACTATAAAGCCCATTTAGACATGCACACCTTAAAACCCAACAAAACAACAAAAAAATAAGATTAAATCACATTTTATGACCTAAAATATTTAGTTATGGGCTTTTGAACCTTATTATATAGCTTAACCTCATTTTCAAAAATTTTTACTCGGTTAAAATTCCAACGGGTCCACTGTAAAGCCCATTTAAACATGCAAGCCTTAAACCCTACAAAACCACCACAAAATAAAATTAAATCAAATTTTATGATTTAAAATATTTGATTATGGGCTTTAGAATATTATTATATAGCTTAACCTCAATTTCAAAACTTTTTACTCGGTTAAAATTCCAACGGGTCCACTATGAAGCCCTTTTAGACATGCACGCCTTAAACCCAACAAAACGGCTACAAAATACGATTGAATAAAATTTCATGAGTTAAAATATTTGATTATGGCTTTTGAATATGATTATATATCTTAACCTCAATTCAAAACTTTTTACTCGGTTAAAATTCTAACGGGTCCACTATAAAGCTCATTTAGACTTACACTCCTTAAACCTCACAAAACTACCGAAAAATAAGATTAAATCATATTTAATGACTTAAAGTATTTAGTTATGGGATTTTGAGCCTCATTATATAGCTTAGCCTCATTTTCAAAAAATTTTACTCAGTTAAAATTTCGACGGGTCCACTGTAAAGCCCATTTAAACATGCATGTCTTAAACCCAACAAAATGACCACAAAATAAGATTAAATCAAATTTTATGAGTTAAATTATTGGATTATTGGCTATTGAATATGATTATAAATCTTAACCTTATTTTCAGAAATTTTTACTCGGTTAAAATTCCAACGGGTCCACTGTAATGCCTATTTAGACATAAACGCCTTAAACCTCAACAAAGTGGCTGCAAATTAAGATTAAATCAAATTTTATGAGTTCAAATATTTGATTATGGGCTTTTCAATTTGATTATATAGCTTAACCTCAATGTTAAAACATTTTACTCGGTTAAAATTCCAATGGGTCCGCTATAAAGCCCATTTATACATGCACACCTTAAACCCCAACAAAACGGCCAAAAAATAAGATTAAATCAAATTTTATTACATAAAATACTTAGTCATGGGCTTTTGAACATGATTATATAGCTTAACATCATTTTCATAAATTTTTACTCGGTTAAAATTCTAACGGGTCCACAATAAGCCCATTTAGACATGCACGCCTTAAACCCAACAAAACGACCATAAAATAAGTTTAAATCAAATTTTATGAGTTAAAATAATTGATTATGGGTTTTTGAATATAATTATATAGCTTAACCTCAATTTTAGATCTTTTTACTTGGTTAAAATTCCAACGGGTACATTGTAAAGCCCATTTAAAGATGTACTCCTTAAACCCTAGCAAAATGGCCGCAAATTAAGATTAAATCAAATTTTATGAGATATTTTATTATGGGCTTTTGAATATGATTATATAGCTTAACCTCAATTTCAAAACTTTTTACTCGATTAAAATTCCAACGGGTCCACTACAATGCCCATTTAGACATGCGCGCCTTAAACCTCAACAAAGTGGCTGCAGATTAAGATTAAATCAAATTTTATGAGATATTTTATTATGGGCTTTTGAATATGATTATATAGCTTAACCTCAATTTCAAAACTTTTTACTCGGTTAAAATTCTAACGGGTCCACTGTAATGTCCATTTAGACATGAGCGCCTTAAACCATGTTCAAAAGCCCATAACTATAGACCATACGTCTGTAAATTTTCATGTTATTCTGAGCTCATTTACTAACCCAATTTAAGCTTATAAGACTTAGTGACCAGAATGTAGAATTTTTAATCCTTGAAACTGTAGCGATATATTTTTCGCTAAAAACAAGTTTTGATGGTGTTTGGGGTCTTTCGAGTATTAAAAATATTTATTTCGTGGGGTTTTAGAAAAACTGTGTTTTATTTGAAAAGTGGAGTCGCCACCGGCCACTAAGGTAGGTCGGACACCATAAAACCGGAGATTTTAAAAATATGGGGTTCGGGAGTCGGTTATGGATGGGGAAGGATTAGCACCCCACACCGCCCAAAATTGGTACTTTAATAATTACCTCTTTATTAATATTAAACTTTTCAGATTAAAGTGACGATTAAATTAACACTTAGTTATATGTGCGAGTAAATTTTAAAGTCCCGTTATTCGAGAGTAAACGCCCAACCACCATCACTACACCTAATATTGGCCCCGTTTACGCTCGGATAAAAGGGCACCGCATTGATAATTTATTCCATTATGGAACCTTAGAAAGCGAAATATAAAGCATACAATTTACATTGACATGATAAAAAAAACATAAAAACAATGAATACTACAATTCTAAACAAGAGTGACAAAATATATGAACAAGAACATAACATGGCATAGTAAAGGTAAAAACTTGAACAAAGAAAAAAAAGAAACATGCCTCCAAAACTGGATTCATTAAACCTAACATGTTTGAACACATAAAGGAGGGACCACAAATATAATACATGCATGAAATACATATGGCATGGTATTAAGCCAACAAAGCAAAGCAACACGCTAAAATGAAAGAAAAACTAATACCTAGCATATGACACAATGTATGCATAAATATAAAAACATGACATGATATTAAAATGTAACCAAAGCCACCCATTTATGACACGTGACTTAAAATACAAATAAAACACATATATACGTGATAGATAACTAAACTAATCACAATCACCTAATCAAAACACATGTAAATATCATGAATAATTAAAGTAAATGATACATTAGCACGATAATACACATATTATGAAAACATGCACAAATACACCTAATATACCAACAAGGATTACATGAGACATAAAGAACCACATAAACATGATACACAAACGAAATTAAACCTAACGTACAGAAGACATATGCATGATATGAACAAAATAAATTTAAACAAAAAATGATATCACAAATAAATACACATGGTAAAAACGTAAAGAGACATGCAATGCAAGAAAAACACATTTAAAAGGAACATGAAAAATGTGGCAATGTAAACATACTAAAAACAAAAGCATAAAAAGAAAGTAAATCAGACAGAGGGACTGAAATGGAATAATAAAGAAATAGGAGGTCAGAAACAAGAAGATAATAAAACGCAATTTTAGGACTTATCTACAAACTGAAATGAACCTTAAAGGACCAGATGTGCAATATAACCAAGGGGCAGACACAAAACGTAAACAACAGAAATGTGGAAGGACTTCGAAGGTAATTAGGCCCTTAAAAATCTAATTAAGTTTGATTTCGGGACCAAAATGAAAGATTAAAAAAAAAACAAGGGTACCGAGGTTGCAATTTTACCATGGAGTAGGATCAATTTTAAAAGAACCAAAACGCGAGATGGTTTAGTGGGGAATTATACCATTTTTAACTTATTTCCAATCTATAAACTTAAACACTCGGCCACTTTGTTTCATTTTCCTCATCTTTTAGCTATTAAGATTAAGCTCTCACCCTCTCTCGTTTTCAAAGAAAAACTCACCCCTTTTAAGAACAAAACCTCGCCGGAGAGCTGTCGTTCATGGCTGGTCTCGGGTGAGCCGTAGCCGTAATGGCTGGCTCGAACCCTCCTTGACCAAGGCCTCCGGTCACCAAATCCACTGTTAGGAACTAGAAAACCCCCTTTTGAAACCAACACTTCAAACCCTCAGACCCTTGTTTCGAAATAAAAAAGAAAACCCCTTTACCTAAAATGGCTCACCCCTGAGGGTTTATCGCCGGCGAGACATGAACCGACCCAAGGTAAAAACCTTGGTTTCCTTTCCCTATTATTATTATTTATTTTTTTGTTTTGATTCATGCATGCATGGAGAGGAAAAGAGGGAGAAAGAAAATACCACTAGAATTTTTGTGTTTTCTTGTATATTTTTATGTTACTGGAAACTAATAACTGAGTACTTACAAAATTTTTGGTACATATATCCTGATATCTTCTTTTTGTTCGGTAGAAATGCTGTAAAATACATATTTTGGGTTGATTCGGTACTGACAAAAATCTCATTTTTCTTGTTTTCGATGATCTTTGAGTACGAAGGTCGGTGAAGGCGGTATGGAGGAGGAAGCATGGTGGTGATGTTCTCTGTCAGATGTGTTCTCAGCCGTTGGATCAGATTTGATCCAATGACTGAGATGCCTTGAAGATCAAACAGCTCGGATGTAATCTGGATTGGGCAGGCTTGCACCAGATGATGCTACGTGGCATCTTGATATCTAAGGAGTCAGCGCGTGCATGCCACTCATGCATGGAAGTCCAGCAGCCTCGGGAGTGAGTCACACGTGCCATATGGAAGGTTTTCCCCTTTCGATCATGGCCGTTAGATCAAAATCTGATCCAATAGCCCAGATTGGGCCGCGCAAGGAGAAATGGTTTGGGTTAGTCATTTGATATGGATTAGGGTTTGGTTGGGTCTGCCCGAAATGGGCCTTGTATTTTATTTTGTTTTTGGGTTTGTAATATAAAACTGGACTGTTAATAATAATAATTATTATTTTTGGTTTTTTAATATATTACCTGCTTATATAATAATAATAATAATAAATATACATGCACACTCAATCATACATATGTGTACATACATACATGAAAACACACCTATTCATATACGAACACATACATAATACATTAATATACCCATACATATCACACAATCACATATACATACACATATATGTGCACACATACATTACATACTTATTATAAATACATGCACATGCAATATTAATATGTAACACATCCTTAATTAATATAGTATACAAACATTCATGCATGTATAACCATATACATAAATAATACAAATATCCACACATTATACATTCAAATAATGCACACACAAAAACGTAAACATACATATGACACACATGTATCATACATACAATAGTCTTATAATATGTATACATGCCACAATATATATTAATCATTAAACTAAAGTAGGTTAACACAGTATTTATACACCGGATAAAAATGAGTGATTACAGTTGCCCCTCTTTCCTTGTTCGCGTGGAACGGGAACAAAGAAAAGATCATAAGCACTCATTTGTATCTGACCTCCCTGTCTGTAGCTTTGGAATCATTGTTCTTCTGGAACTCTCTCTTTTCCTTGGCCGAATCTTCAGGCTCATAAGTTCTTCCTATATAGAACTTCTTCACCTTCTGACCTTGGAACTACAGGTCCTCCCTATATAGAACCTTTCATTCTGAAGTCTTGAGCTACAAGTCCCTCCTATATAGAACTTTTCACTCTGAGACGGTAAAGCTTGGAGTCCTTCCTATATAGAACTCTTCGCCTTCAACACTGGTTTCTCCTATATAAAACCTCTCACCGCGAGTGTTCGAAAATATAGGCCCTTCCTATATAGAACCTTTATCTTCGCATTTGGGATTCACGCCAAAATGACCACCGATCTTTCTAGACTCATGCTGCTATGGCAACCAAACTTTCTGGCCTTACGCTACTGAGGTTGCCGAAATTTTCTTCAAATTTGGGGATTCACGCCAAAAACGGCTACCAACCTTTCTTCAAATTTGGGGATTCATGCCAAAATAGCTACCAACCTTTTTGCACTCACGCTACAAAGGCTGCCAAAATCTTTTTTTAAATAAATCCACCTCTTCACTGCTAAAGGGCAGATCAAAAGTCAATGGTAATCTGCAAACACTTGCTTAAAATGAACAAAATGTTAAGAGTGAGCATGTTCTTAATCCTAAGGATGCCTAACTATTCATGATGCATGAATGTCAACATTCCGATGTATCTGCTTTCGCAGTCAGTCAATCTCAACTCTCTACTTTACTTTCTCTTCCTTTTCTTCTTCTGGTGATGGTACACCTATCTCACTGTCAGGTTCAATCATTACAACCTTTCTTTTCTGAGTTTTAGGTTTGAAGTTCTAAAGTGCCCTTTCGAGTTTTCACTTTAGAGTTTTTTTAGGTGCCCTTTCGGTTTTTCACCTGGGAGATCTCTATTGTTGTCTCGAATACTTTCTCAGACAAGCATGAATGGTTGTCATATCCTGATGCTTGAAACCTTCTGCTCGTCATGCCTCAGCATACATCATGTAGACAGCTTGAAATCAAAGTTAATTATGTTTCCTAATCTCCTGCATTCTCAGGGTTAGATCATAGTAATGCTCAAAAATCTTTTGTTTATCATAAGTCTATGTTAACTTGTTTGTATGATATTTATGAAAATGAATGCGAAGACAAGGAATGGAAGGCATAAAAATATGATTTTATTACCATTAAGGATTTGGAACAATTTTAGAAAAGTCATGGCAAACATGAGGAAAAGGGAAAGCAAAACATGATATGCAAAGCCCCAAATATCCACTGTATGAATGAAGCTTGATCCTGTCAACCGAGATAGAATCTTTGCCCGGAGCTCCTCCTTCTGGTACTCGTAGGGATAACTCTTCTTGCTGGAGGCCCAACCTCAAAATTTATCTGAGCCGCCCTTAACGGGTTTTTGACTCGGATCTTTCCTTTGCTTCAAGACGCCCTCTTTCTGGTTTTCGCCTCGAGATCTCCACATTTTTTGGATGAAACGTCCTTTCAGGTTTTCGCTTTATCTTTCTTCTCTTTCTTTCTTCCCTTTTTTGGATTTTATTTATTTATTATTTATTTATTATTTTTTTTGGATGAAACGTCTTTTCATGTTTTCGCTTTATCTTTCTTCCCTTTTTTTCAAACATAGTACTTCTTAACTGCATCGAAATTCATGGGATTTTTCAACTCTTCTCCGTCCATTTCAGTTAAGATCAACGCTTCCCTAAAAAAGGCCTTCTTGACAACATATGGCACTTCCCAGTTAGGCATCCACTTCCCTCGAGCATCTTTCTGAATTGTGAGGATCTTCTTAAGCACCAGATCTCATTCTCGGAATTCGCTCGGGTGTACCTTCTTATCATATGCCTGCATCATTCATTTTTGATACATCTGACCATGGCAGATAGCTTTCAGCCTCTTTTCTTTGATAAAGTTTAACTGGTCGAACCTGGCTTACACCCATTCTGATTCTTTCATCTTCACTTCATTTAGGATCCAGAGTGATGGAATCTCAACCTCAATGGGTAGTACCGCCTCTGTGTCGTACACTAGAGAATAGGGCGTTGCCCTAGTTGATGTGCGAACAGATGTCCGGTAGGCGAACAGAGCAAATGACAGCTTCTTATGCCAATCTTTGTATGTGTCTGTCGTCTTCGCAATGATTTTCTTTATGTTCTTGTTTGCCGCTTCCACTGCCCCATTCATCTTAGGACGGTAGGCGGTGGAATTATGGTGTGTTATCTTGAACTGGTTGCACACCTCAGTCATTAATTTGTTGTTCAGGTTGGAAGCATTATCGGTGATAATCCTTTTCGGCAAATCGTATCGGTAAATGATCTCCTTCTTCAGAAATTTGCACACCGTCGTCCTTGTAATGTTGCCATAAGATGCTACCTCCACCCATTTAGTGAAGTAATCGATGGCAACCAAAATAAAACTGTGCCCGTTAGAAGCCTTCAGATGAATCTGTCCAATAACATCCATGCCCCAAGCTGCAAACGACCATGGTGAGTTCATGGTGTGTAAAGGTAAAGGAGGAGCGTGGATTAGTCGGCATATATTTGGCACTTGTGGCACTTCCTGGCGTAATCGATGCAGTCTCCCTCTATAGTCAACCAGAAATATCTATATCTCATAATTTTTCAGACTATTGGCAGGCTATTGACGTGGGTTCCACACAAACCATCATGCACCTTTGCCAAAATCTCTCTCGCCTCCCGAACATCTACGCATCTCAACAATGTCTGGTCATGGTTTCTTTTGTACAGGATCTCCCCGTCCAAAACATATCATGTTGCCATCTTTCTGAGTGTTTTTTGATCATTTTCATTTGCCCCTTCGGGATACTTTTGAAACTTGATATATTGCAAGATGTCATAGTACCACGGGTTGCCATCTATTTCTTCTTGCACATTAAAAAAGTGAGTTGGCCTTTCAAAAGTCTACATCTCTATTGGTTTCATTTCTGCTCCCGTATTTGCTTTGAACATGGAGGCCAGGGTTGTCAAGGCGTTTGCCATCTGGTTTTATTCTCTAGGATGGTACGTGAAACTGAACTTTTCAAATTCTTTGGTGAGCTCCTAGATCAACTCATAATACTTGACTAGATTCAGATCCCTAGTTTCCCATTCTCCTCGTAATTGAAAAATCACTAGGGATGAATCTCTGAATACTCGAAGTTCTTTGATCTTTCTTTGAATGGCTGCATTCAATCCCATGACACAGGCTTCGTATTTCGCTATGTTGTTTGTGTAGAAGAATTCCAGACTGCTAGTGAAGGGATAGTAGACATCTTCTAGAGAAATTAGCATGATCCCTATTCCATGGCCAAAGGCATTGGAGGCTCCATCGAAGTAAAGCTTCCACGAACTGTCATCTGAAACACCGTCTTCCTTGGTTGTATTGCACATCAAGTCCTCATCTGGGAAATTGAAGTTCAACGATTCATAATCATTTGAAGCATGGCTAGCTAAGAAATCTGCTATGGCACTTTCTTTCACCGCTTTATGGCTCACGTATACAATGTCGAATTCAGATAACATCATCTGCCAGTAGGCCATCCTTCCCGTCAATGTTGGTGCTTCCATTAGAAACTTCAAGGAGTCCAGTTTGGATATCAACCAGGTATTATGGTATAACATGTACTGCCTAAGCCTTTTGGTAGCCCAAACCAAAGCGCAACATAACTTCTGAATTGGAGGGTACCGTGCTTCGCAATCAGTGAACTTCTTGCTTAGGTAGTAGATGGATCTTTCCTTCTTCCTAGACTCATCATGTTGTCCCAACACACAACCCATCGAGTTCTCAAAAACTGTCAGGTAGAGGATTAAAGGCCTGTCTGGTACTGGCGCGACTAAAACTGGAGCATTCATCAAATACTTCTTGATTTTCTCTAGAGCTTCTCGACATTCCTCATCCTAGACCCCCGGGTTATTCTTTCTGTGTAGTCTGAAGACTGGGTCACACTTGTCCGTCAACTGAGAGATGAAACGGGAGATGTAGTTCAACCTTCCCAGGAAACCTCGAACTTCTTTCTAAGTATGAGGTGGTGGTAGGTCTTGGATAGCCTTTACTTTTTCTGGATCGATCTCAATCCCTCTTCTGCTCACTACAAACCCCAAGAATTTTCCAGATGTGACTGCGAATGTGCACTTAGCCGGGTTAAGCTTCAGCTGGTACTTTCGTAGTCTTTGGAATAGTTTTCTTAGGTTTCGAAGTTGCTCTTCCTCGGTCTAGGACTTAGAGATCATATCATCCACGTAAACCTCTATCTCTTTGTGCATCATATCGTGGAAAAGAGTCACCATCGACCTTTGATAAGTTGCTCCTACATTCTTGAGTACGAAAGGCATCACCTTGTAAAAAAACGTGCCCCACATGGTTACAAATATAGTATTCTCTATGTCTTTCGAGTCCATCTTTATCTAGTTGTACCCTGAGAAACCGTCCATGAATGAAAACCACGAGTGTCCCGCAGTATTGTCAACTAGCTTGTCAATATGCACCAGAGGGAAATTATCGCTAGGGCTTGCTCGATTGCGATCCTTGTAGTCTACACACATGCAGACCTTACCATCCTTCTTTGGCACTGGTACAATGTTTGCAACCCATTCAGGGTATTTGGCAACTTCTAGAAAGCCAGCATCAAACTACCTTTTCACCTCTTCTCTGATCTTCAATAGCATGTCAGGCCTTATTCTTCTGAGCTTTTACTGGATTGGTTTGCATTATGGCCTCGTTGGCAGCTTGTGTACCACTATGTCTGTATTCAACCCTGGCATATCTTGATAAGTCCAAGCAAAGACATCTTTGAACTCTTGGAGTAGGGCTATCAGTTCGTGCCTGGTTTTTGAGGAAAATGTAGTCCCAATCTTTACTTCTTTTCTCTCCCCATCAGTCCCCAAGTTCACGATTTCTATTTCTCTTGATGAGGCATGATTTGCCTTTCTTCATTGGCCATCATCCTTACCAACTCTTCAGGGACCTCGCATTCTGTCTCATCATCCTCCTCTTCAATTTCTGTCAAGATCTCAGGGCATTTGAAATCTACCTCGGGATTGGATTCCGAATTATTCATACAGTTAATTATGGGGATCCTGCTTGAAATGAGAACGGATGTATTGGGAAGAGAATGATTTTAAATGAAGTAAATGGATATGCATAAGAACTGAATGAATGAAGTAAATGAAATGTTTGCCATTTGAGAAAATGAGGAAGATATTCTTTCATTGCAAACGAAAAGTTAACATAGGTGCCCTATACAAAAGATCCTCATTGCTTACGGGCAAAAACAAAAAGGGTTAGTTCGGAGCATTACTTTGATCTGGCCCTAAAGACTACAGGTAGATCAACGTAGCTCCAGTTATTAAGAGTTTCCCCAGGACGACAAGGGCGGATGCTGGTCAACACGCTGCTGCCATTGTTACTTTCAGCTATCATGTTGATGGACATCCCTTCAAGTGATTCACGGAACATCTCATTCTGATTAAGCTTGTCATTTTCTCTAATTGCTTCCTCGACCTTCTGTCCTGTACGGTCGAACCCTCCAGAGAAAAAAATATTTTTCACATGAGGGAAAGACATCGGTCTCCATGGAATGTTTTCTCCCTTGAGTCTGGCCCTCCTTTGTTCTTCTTTCCTCTTATACTCTCCCATCCTCTGTTGAACACTTGGTTTGTAGATGAGCCCAAAATGATCCTTCTTAGCGATGATGCTCCTGGCTCGTAGGCTTCCTTGCAATCTTCTCTCTAGCCCTCTTCCGATTTTGGCTCCTCGGCCCAAAGTTTCAGACAAGGTCATCTTGGTGCAGATAGATAACCTAGGGCAGGGAATCCGATTACCTTTCGCGACAAATGTAGCATTTACCAGTTCTAGTGCTCAGAAAGAGCATTCTGCGGCCTCTTCGTCATGATGGATGTAGGGGGCATCCGTTGTAACCGAGGTGATGATCTATTGTTCAGCCTCTACGGTAACCAATTTACCTTCAATCACGAATTTAAATTTCTAATGAAGTGATGAGGGGACGGCTCCAACAGAGTGAATCCATGGTCTTCCCAGCAAGCAACTGTAGGTTGGTTTTATGTCCATCACCACGAAGTCAATCATGTACTTAGTCGGCTCGATCAACAAGGGTACTTCAATCTTTCCCAATGTTCCTCTTTATGTACCGTCAAAGGCTCTCACGGAGCTGTGACAGGGTTTCTTGTGGGAATCATCGATGGGTAGCTTTTGCAAAGTCACCATTGGTAATACGTTTAATGCCGACCCATTGTCAATCAATACTCCTGGTAACACATACCCTTTGCAATGGGTTGTGATGTTGAGAGCATTGGTGGACCCCATACCTCCTCCGGGATCTCATCGTCGCTAAATGTGATTTTGTTATATGTGTGATATGCCCTACTATTCTGTCTAGTTTGGATACAGAAATGTCACTGAGTACAAACGTCTGGTTTAGCACCATTAAGAATGCCTCACGAATCTTCTCTGAACTCAGAAGCAATTCCAACATCGTGATTCTTGCTGGTTGCTTTCGCAGCTGCTCTACTACATTGTATTCACTGTGCCTCAGGGACTTCAAAAATTCTTTTGTCTGAGCTTCTATTACAGGTTCATTTATCTTCGGAGAGGCCTCCTCGCCAAATATCTGAGCATGACTGGTTGATATATCTTTTTCTCTCTTTTGCAGCTTCAGCAGTCTTCAAGGCTTCCAAAGAGTAGCACCTGCCGCTCCTCGTGAAATGGCCTACTTCATCGACACTTTCATCTTTCTTTGTTTGCTTGTCTTTTGGTGCAGACTCTTCTTCTACTTTTTGTTCCTTCTCTTCCTCAGATTTTGGCTTCTCTAGTATGGTTACACTCGAGGCATAATTCCAAGGATTCCGCCGCATGTCCTTGAACGAAAATGGGGCAGGTGCTGAGATGATGATTTTAGGAGCCACCTTTGCAGCTTCTCCTTGGGATGAACTTGCTCCCTCTGACCTGGAGGAGATGACAAAGGTCTGTCTCTCCCATATTTGATGCTGGGGCTATCTGTCATGCATACATCTAACCCCTTCCTTCCTACAGGCTCTTCAAAAAATTCTATCCTTCTGTTGTCCATGAGCTGTTGAACCAATCTCCTGAATTACTCACATTGCTGGATGTCATGCTCTTCATCCTGGTGGACAGGCCATGCATAATTGTTGGAATACCCACCGTAATGAGGACTTGATTTTCGACACTTCTTCTTTGGCCTTCCTGGCAGAGTACTATTCAATAGCATTTACGCTGTGATTCTCGTGATTAGGTAACGGGTTAGCGGCTACATTTGGTTCCTCAAACTTCAATACCCCCGAATTAATCAGGCTCTACACAAGCTTCTTGAATGCTTGGCAATTTTCTTTAGGATGACCAAGGGCACCACCATGATAATTGAAATGCGCGTTCGGATCATACCATGATGAGAATGGAGGTTTGAACGGAGTAACATGGTATGGGCAAACTAAATTAGCTTTGTGCAACTGGGAGTAAAGCTCAGAGTACAAGACTGGTAACAGAGTAAAGGCTGGTTTCTCGTGTTCCTTTCTCAGAGCTTTCCCTTCTCTTTCGTTTGAGTTTTGAGCCTTCCCTGTAAATGCTTGTGGTTGGGAGACCGTGAAGTTCTTCGGAGCAATGTAAGTACTCGTGGTATTTACCTCATTCTTCTTGTTGTACTTCCGAGAACTCTCCCCGCTATCAATCCTGCCACTCTTGATTTCCAATTCAAGATATTCCCTAGTCTTAATCAAATTGGCAAAGCTCTGGGTTGTATTATTGATGAGGCGATCAAACAATGTTCCTTTCATAGTATTGACAAACAAGGGCATGATTTCATGCACGAGAATTGGTGGTTGGATCTGAACGGCCACTTCTCGCCACCTTTGGGCGTATTGGCGCAAACTTTTGTTGGACTTCTTCCCCATATTTTCCAACATGATTCTGTTGGAGGTCATGTCTGTCACGTGCTTGTACTGTTCGATGAATGCCTTTAAAAGATCCCTCCATGTCTTGATATTTACTCGGCTTAACTGGGTATACCACCGAAGTGTTGCCCCTGTCAAGCTATCCTGGAAACAATGGATTAAGAACTTCTCATCCTTAATAAAGGCTACCATCTTCCGGCAATACATGGTCACATGCGTGGAAGGGCATGAAGTTCCATCGTACTTGTCGAACTCCGGAGTTTTGAATTTTGGAGGTAGAACAAGGTCAAATACCAGGCTTAGATCACTGGCCTCACTCCCAGGTTCATCTGTGGTTTGCAATGCTCTGAATTTCTCCTCCATGAGACGAAATCTTTCCTCCCATTTCTTTTCTACCTCTGTTCTGATTTTTTCGACCAAATTCAGGTCTGGCACCTCCTCATCGTAGAGTGCTTCTGTATCGATTTCAGATGCCCCTGCCTGAAGACTGGCAATTATTCCAACAGGGCCAATGTATACTCTTCTGGCTGGGCTAGGCGTTTTGGGTTGAACCTTGCTATGAGATGCAGTATCTTTCGGCTCTTGGGTGACTTCGTCTCTAGCCTTTTCTTTCCCAAGGCTTTTTTCCAGCAATACAGTGATGTCACATGCTATCGTAGCTTGGGATTGAGCGATCTGATCTCTAAGGCTCTTCTGGGCTTGATCGAAACGTGCTTCCAAATCTTTCTGCCCCTTTTCCAGACTGATTATTCTATCTTCTATAAGTTTGCTTTGGAATCGGGTAAGATATGGATGCTGAATGGTTGCGGCTTAACTTTTAGTTTCATTGCCATAATATTTACACTATTAATATAATTGCAAAGAAAAATAAATTCATGTATAATGATGCAAACGTCATGATGCCATGCAGGAATGTATGCAAATAAAGGTACTGATTCCGCTGGTAATCACCCTTTTGAACTACTTTCATGAGAATTAAAGGGTCCAGATTACATAAAGGTCCAGATTACAAAAGGGTCCTGATTACAAAATAGATTTCTACACATACGCCCTAGCTCTATCCCCTAACTTCTCAATAGCCATGAGCAGCTTGATAAACCTAGGTACTTCTTCCATGTCTGGGGTTATGAAAGGTCAAAGAGCCGCAGCTTCAGTAGCTAAGTCATTCACATGCCTTGCAACTAGTTGTATTTCCACCATCAGGGTCGCGTAATACTAGTCTCTGTCTTGAACCATCTGGGCAGCATCACGAAGTCTTCTTCACCAATAGTTGTCTCCACCGGCTGCAGCTTCTTCAAATACCCTGATTCTCTCCCTGTAATCTTGAATGGTTACTTCGAGTGATTCGATACGGGCTCGTAACATACCCATTTCGTGCTCCCTTTCTTGTAGTTCTATGAAGCCATTCCTTTGATGATAAGTCTGAAAAGACTGGTCCAACTCTACCAACCTCCCTTCTAACTCGGCATTCTGATCTTGACTCTAGTTCAAGCTCTGAACAGTGTCATTGTACAAGCTTTGCATCTCTAGTAGTCTATTCCTGGTCCCCATGGATTTCCTCTTCCACATGGCAGTGTTTTCTCTTCCGTCGATGATTGCTTGCCTTTGTCGATCTCTTCCTTAGCTCTTTCATTCTCTAGGTTGATGGCATCCCTGAAAGATCGTCTTTCACTCTCGATGGATAATTTGCAACTTTCTATCTCCTTCTCAATTGTCTGCTTACCTACCTCTCGTTCTTCTTCAACTAAACGTATATCGTTCATCATTTCCTTCTCTACGGCTAGGAATTGGCTTCGACCTTCCTTCTACACCTTTGCTTGGAGCTGGATAGTATCTTTCTGGTAAAGAGCGTTCTTCTCGCTCAAATTTGTGTTCAGCTTCTTCAGCTGTCTAATGATCTCGTCTCGTTCCCCGACCTCTAAACTTGCCCTGTAGAGCTCATCCATATGCTGAGTCTGCAAAGTCTCCATCTTCTTCTTAACTTCCTCGAGTTCACTTCGCAGAATATCAGCTTCGGATCGTACTATCCTCATAAGCTCCTCAAGTGACACAGCTGGCCCTTGGTCGAGTTGTAGAATTGTGTCGTTAATCCTCAAACTCCTCCAAAGGTTGTAATCCGGGGTGAACATGCACTTGGTTTCTCCTTCTACCCTTATTCGATAACAGTGATCCTAAGCTCTCATGATGGTTTGAACTTTCGCCCTAAACTCACCCTTGAAAGGAAACTCACTTCGACTTAAACTGGCGGTGACGGGAACAAACTGTCGCGACCTGAATTGCCAGGACACTAAAAGTGGAGCACAAACAATTCCACCATGCAGCCCTAACATCATTAGCCAGTCATAGCCGCCGCAGCTGTATAGGAAGTGATTAACTCTACCAAGCCAAGGAACTCTCCATTCTATGTCTTCGTCCTAAATGTTCCCAAAGAAACCGGACCATTTCTTCATTTTCAAATTTTCTCGACATTCCTTTGCCAAGTACTCTCGCAAGGGCGAAAAGCCTTCAAATGACATTCCTGGCAAAACCCTCGTTGTTGTCTTCCACATATGGCTCTGAATCCAAACCTGTATTAACTGTGCACACCCTCTAAAATGTCCTTCTTCGTGCTTTCGACTTGCATTCAAAGAAATGAAGGTTTCAGTTAAAATCGCTGGTACTGGATTCGCCTTCTGCTTTATGTGCTCGAACAGATCGAGAATGGCTATATCGATGCTTCCCAAAACCCTCGGAAAGACAACCAAACCATATATTCCCAAGGCGAATAGGTGCACGGGTACGATGTCTCGGATACTCTCCCATGTAAAGGCTAGACTGTCTCCTTGAAGCTGAATTAGGCCATTAACCCAATCATCACTCATCCCGGCAAAGGTTTTGAGCTTCAAAGTGTAATTATGGTTCCTTGATGGCTTCGCATAGATCCAATCTTTTTGGTCATTCTTCTGATTAAGCAAGGCGGTGTACTCCTCTACCGTAGGCATCATGTCTTGCCCATTGAAAGTGAAGCAGCAAAAAGCAGGGTTCTAGAACTGGAAGATGACCCAGAGTAAAGGCTGGTTGACTCGGACATACAAAAACTGTGTTATGTCTCCATAACTATCACAGAATAAGTCTTGTAGTATTTGGTCCCATCCTTCCCAAATCCTCTGAAGATCCCATAAGTCATTCTGTTGAAGGCTCACGTAGGTATACCCTGCCATTATGCGCTCGCTCGGCGAACTGTTCCCTTGGGCCCTCTGATTGACTTCTGACCAATGCCTGATGGATAAGTTGAGCTTTTCCTTCTTAAGATACCTTTTTTCCATGATGAAAGATTTTCTGATCGGGCAAACCACTTGATCCAGTACCTTTATGTAATGCAAATGCTATTATGTATGCAAAAAACAAAAAAAAAGAAAATGAGTCAGCACCGGATAAAATCAATAAATACATAAATATAAGAACAAATGAGGTAAACAAACAAAACAACCCTATTTACATCCCGTCTAAAACACCTAGGTTATCCTCATGGCTCTAAGGGGTGGGTTTCTATTTGTTTTCTATATGCAATGTTGGTGCTAAGAGGTACCCGAATTGTCCTTGTTGTTCTCTACTAAGAGTAGCAAGGCCCCCGATCATCACCCATTATAGGCTCCTTTCAACTGGGTTCAATTCAGGGGGACCCATTCGCTTATGCCCATACGAAGGAACGATGTCCTCACAAAAGCATAAGTTACTCGAGCCTCGAAGGTACTTGCTAGGCCCATATGGGGAAATGATATCCCCACAAAAGCATTAGCGTTTTCCCCCACTTAAAAAGGACGAGTTTATATGCCGTATTTTAAATGCGTTAAAATAAATGCGCAATTATAACAAAATGTTACTTTAATAGTCACTTTAATCCGGAACTTCCGATATTAGTAAAGCGGTAATTATTTTAAAAAGCTTGACTCTCATTTTGTTTTTTGAAAAAAACAAAAAACTATCCCCAGTGAAGTCGCCATCTATAGCGATATATTTTTCGCTAAAAATGAGTTTTGATGGTGTTTGGGGTCTTTCGGATATTAAAAATATTTATTCCATGGGGTTTTAGGAAAACTGTGTTTTATTTGAAAAGTGGAGTTGCCACCGGCCACTAAGGTAGGCTGGACACCATAAAACCAGAGATTTTAAAAATATGGGGTTTAGGAGTCGGTTACGGATGGGAAAGGATTAGCACCCCCACACCGCCCAAAATTGGTACTTTAACAATTACCGCTTTATTAATATTAAACTTTCCGGATTAAAGTGACAATTAAATTAACATTTAGTTATATGTGCGAGTAAATTTTAAAAGCCTCGTTATCCAAGAGTAAACACCCAACCACCATCACTACGCCTGATAATGGCCTCGTTTACGCTCGGATAAAAGGGCACCGCAATGACAATTTATTCCATTATGCAACCTTAGAAAGCGAAATATAAAACATACAATTTACATTGACATGATAAAAAACATAAAAACTATGAATACTACAACTCTAAACAAGAGTAACAAAATATATGAACAAGAAATAACATGGCATAATAAAGGTAAAAACTTGAACAAAGAAAAAAAAAAGAAACATGCCTCCAAAACCGGATTCATTAAACCTAACATGTTTGAACACATAAAGAAGGGACCACAAATATAATACATGCATGAAATACATATGGCATGGTATTAAGCTAACAAAGCAAAACAACACGCTAACATGAAAGAAAAACTAATACCTAGCATATGACACAATGTATGCATAAATATAAAAACATGACATGATATCAAAATGAAACCAAAGCCACCCATTTATGACACATGACTTAAAATACAAATAAAACACATATATAACTAAACTAATCACAATCACCTAATCAAAACACATGTAAATATCACAATCACCTTAAAAATCTGATTAAGTTTGATTTCGAGACCAATATGAAAGATTCAAAAAAACAAACAAAGGTAACGAGGTTGCAATTTTACCAAGGAGCAGGATCAATTTTAAAAGAACCAAAACGCGAGATGGTTTAGTGGGGAATTATACCATTTTTAACTTATTTCCAATCTATAAACTTAAACGGTCGGCCCCTTTGTTTCATTTTCCTCATCTTTTAGCTATTAAGATTAAGCTCCCACCCTCTCTCATTTTCAAAGAAAAACTCACCCCTTTTAAGAACAAAACCTCGCCGGAGAGCTGCCATTCACGGCTGGTCTCAGGTGAGCTGTGGCCGTAATGGGCCAGCTCAAACCCTCCTTAACCAAGGCCTCTGGTCACCGAATCCACTGTTAGGAACTAGAAAACCCCCTTTGAAACCCACACTTAAAACCCTCAAACCCTCGTTTCAAAATAAAAAAGAAAACCCTTTTCCCTGAAATGGCTCACCCTTGAGGGTTTATCGAGACACGAACCGACCCAAGGTAAAAACCTTGGTTTCCTTTCCCTATTATTATTATTATTATTTATTTTTTCATTTTGATTCATGCATGCATAGAGAGGAAAAGAGGGAGAAAGAAAATACCACTGGAATTTTTATGTTTTCTTGTATTTTTTTGTGTTACTGGAAACTGATAACTGAGTACTTACAAAATATTTGGTACATATATCCTGATATCTTCTTTTTTTGGTAGAAATGCTATAAAATACATATTTTGGGTTGATTTTGTACTGACAAAAATATGATTTTTCTTATTTTCGGTGATCTCTGAGTACGGCGGTCGGTGGAGCCGGTATGGAGGAGGAGGCATGGTGGTGATGTTCTCTGTCAGATGCATTCTCGGTCGTTGGATCAGATTTGATCCAACAACTAAGATGCCTTGAAGATCAAATGGCTCAGATGCAATCTAGATTGGGTAGGCTTGCACCTGATGATGCCACGTGGCGTCTTGATATCTGAGGAGAGAGCGCGTACATGCCACGCGCACGTGGAAGTCCAGCAGCCTCGGGAGTGAGTCACACACGCCATCTGGAAGGTTCTCCCCTTTCGATCATGGACGTTGGATCAAAATCTGATCCAACGGCCCAGATTGGGCTGCGCAAGGAGAAAGGGTTAGGGATAGTCATCTGATATGGATTAGGATTTGGTTGGGTATGTCTGGAATGGGCCTTGTATTTTATTTTGTTTTTTGGTTTGTAATATAAAACTGGACTGCTAATAATAATAATTATTATTTTTGGTTTTTTAATATATTAACTGCTTATAATAATAAAAAAATAATAATAATAAATATACATGCACACTCAATCATACATACGTGTACATACATACATGCAAACACACCTATTCATATACGGACACATACATAATACATTAATATACCCCTACATATCACACATTCACACAATCACATATACATACACACATGTGCACACATACATTACATACTTATTATAAATACATGCACATGCAATATTAATATGTAACACATCCTTAATTAATATAGTATACAAACATTCATGCATGTATAACCATATACATAATTAATACAAATATCCACACATTATACATTCAAATAATGCACACACAAAAACGTAAACATACATATGACACACACATATCATACATATAATAGTCTTACAATATGTATACATGCCAAAATATATATTAATTATTAAACTAAAGTAGGTTAACACAATATTTATACACCGAATAAAAATGAGTTATTACAAAAACATATTTAACTCTATGGGTATCGATAAGCCATGAGACTGTATTGTTATGCAATGACTAAAAGGACTTAGGAATTTTACAGATTTGAAAGGCCATACCGATACGGGTACTACCGTATCGATACGCCTTGACCATGACCGTTATTACCGTTATGATCTGTAGAACCGTATCGATACGCACCCAAACCGTATCAATACCGAGCCAAACCAAAAATTCCAATGGTGAAGGACCGTATCGACACGCCCTTTAATCCATTTCCTGTAACATAAGCCCATATCGATACGCCATCACCCGTATCGATACGGCCAGACCTATAATGTAAATTTTATCTAGTTTTATTTATTTTTGACCATCTAAATTATGTCCAAACTTAATGAAATTTTACCAGCAAGTTTATAAAGCTAAAATCTACTACCATGCCAAATTTTAGGGTTGACAGAATCCATTTGCCATGTTTTCCCTAATTTAAGCCAAGTATGCATATAATCCATTTTTAACCACTTTTAACAAGCCAAGTTTAAGCCTTTAAACTTATACAATCCAACCTCAATACATACATATCAAAAAGAGTAAAATTGACTTATGCAACACTTATGCCACCGTACTAGGAGTCTATAGAGTCAATATACTTTACTTTATCAGCGTAGTGACTTGTCCAAAAACCTTCTCCGGCCCCGATCTTCATCTCAAAACTTCTTAACCTGAAATA
The DNA here is from genome assembly GCA_019671005.1 of Hibiscus mutabilis. NCBI lineage: Eukaryota > Viridiplantae > Streptophyta > Magnoliopsida > Malvales > Malvaceae > Hibiscus > Hibiscus mutabilis. Next base: position 39,557,340 of record CM033736.1, read on the forward strand.
CATGGAAGATGAATGCATTAGGCATACTTTGCTTAGTGAGGTAGTCATAAACAATGAAATAAACATAGAATGCAATCTAGCATGCTTCCATATTGGCTATGGCAACAAAATAATTGCATGTAGTTTCATTGGCAACTTAGACATAATCAATGGCCAACATATCAACAATAGGCAATACAATAATTGTAATAGCCTCAACGTATATCCGATATTCGAATACACATTAAAGATGTTACTAACTGATTTACACTAATTTTCAGACTTGTAAAATATTTGTTTATTGCAAAACTAATTTGATTAAACAACCCTTTTTCGGTTTTCACTAAATTACAAATCTGTCAAGAGTCACCTTGTTTTGACCCTGAATTGGTTTATAAAATACTTTAAGCAGTTATTAAAATTAAAATATAATTCAGGATAAAAACTATGTGTGCTACCTAGACTCTTTCTTGATTTTAAAATCGCTACGCGATAAACAACCAACTAAGTTTAAAATCGTTTGAAGCATCTTTTCTAACATTCTTATTTCCTCAAACTAAGTTATGTTTCTAGATCATACATCCACATTAGCTTATAAATAGAGTACGAAAATTTAGACATACAAAATAGCTACTTATTTAATATCTACATGCCCCACTTGACTAGGATATGGTGGTACTTACTGATAATGCACGCTAACTTGATCCAACGATGTGCAACTCCTATTCTGCTATCTAGTTCGAAGTACTTACGTGTGATATGAAACACAAGCTAAGTATAACTTAGTGAGGCATAATCATAACAATGTAAAACAATGATTATAAATAACTAAGCCCTGCAAAATGGCAAGCGATTTCCAATTGCAGTTGATAACATTTTATCATGCATAGAACTACCTTATATGTATAGTTCATTAAACGAATATAATATTCAAATCATAGGATTTGATCTATCTTACTAGTCTTGTGTACATTAAGCTTTTTAGCTTAACTACCTGTATAAATGCATTTCAAGTATTATAGCCCAAAGTACAAAATCATGTGATGCTATGGTACGCGAGTCATCACGACACCGTAGTGTCTACGACGTCGTAATGTCTACATTGCCGAAGCGACTGAGATGAGTACGTACTCGAGGACGCTCTTTGCTCCTCATAATATCATAATTTATGCTAACAACACCAAAGTGTCTAAACAACGTCGTAGCGTCTAAGTCAACACCGAAGTGTCTAAACATCACCGAAGTGACTGAAACGCACCATAGTGCTAGGACGTAGCTGCTAAGACTCTATAAATATCCAACTATACCAAAGATTCTCATGTTGTAATACTTGGGCATTCAGTGGCCTAATCACATGCATAAAGGCATTTCATAAATTATAGCCCAAAGTACAATTTCATGTGAACCTATGGTATACGATTCATCATAACGACACCGTAGTGTCTGCAACGCCGTAGCGTCTGATGGTGAGTACGTACTCAAAGATGCCCTTTGCTCCTCATTATTTCACCTTTTTTATTCTAGTTGACACCGTATTGTCTAAACAACACCGTAGTGTCTGCAACGCTGTAGCGTCTAATGTCAACACCATAGTGTCTGCAACGCTGTAGCATCTAATGTCAACACCGAAGTGTCTGGAACTCACTGTACTGCTGGAATGCAGCTGCTATGACTCTATGGATATCCAATTATACTAAAGACTCTCACACTAGTACTTGGGCATAACAATATAATATTTTTGCATTCAATATCCAATTCATCAAAACTATCATCCATAATTCAATAATGAACAGTTCATAACCAAATATCTAAAATTTGATTTACCTTGAGTAAACCATTATGCTACAATCATTGTATCAATATGTCATTTAATATTTCATGCTATTTGCATAAATAAGCCATCATACATTTTTATTTATACCAAGGCCGACTCATCACAAGCTGTCCGATTTAACATGTCATAAATACATATAATGTACTCACTCATGTCACATATATAATAAATAAGTAAAAATGCGCTCACCTGGGCCATGCATGATATTAGCCTCACTAAGCTATTTCGATACTTTTTCCTTGCTTTCTTTTAATCTGGTACCCTTAGCCTCCATAGTAGCTGTACAATACCATTTGAACATACATAACAATATTCATGTTAGATTTTTAATCTAACATTGATTAACTATACTATACTAATATAATTATCCGAATATTAAATATTTCCAAAAATTTTCAACTTTTCCTTTAACAATGTTGAATTGTTCATTATGGTCCCTAGTTACCATTTTGCACATTTTGCAATTTATTCAAGCTCGAATCACAATTATTCAATAATCCCATCATTTTTCACTAACTTTTATTCAATACCCTTCATCCACTAACTTTTACCAAAGTGACATTTTAGACACTAATTTTACACATAAACTTGTATCGAATAATTAATCCAACATTTCTATAATTTTTCTCACATTTTTACCTTACTTTTAGACCAAAGTTCAATTGGTCCTTGAACTAATAAGGGCTGTCAAAATGGTCCCTTGTCATTTCCTTTCTTGTCAATTTAATCCATTGGATTCTATTTTCATTTCTAACTTCATACAACATATTCGAATCGTAAAATCTCATAGTCATAATAATTTCAAAATATTTTTCCCATATTTCTCTACAAGCCGAAATGGGTATCTATATTTTCCAATGACTTTATTTTAGTCCAAACGCCATCATCAAGCTTCTAAGTTCATAATCTCTTCAAATCCATCACTAGGATAATTTTCACAATATTTCTCCAAATTTCCCCATGTATGCCGAAATGGTCACTTAAAGGACTAGTTGAGGATTTTTCATTCTAACATCAAAATCAAGCTTCTAATATCATCAATCTTTCATTTTCATCATCAATTTCAAAGCCCTAAATAAAATCCTAAATTTTAGGGTTAAGGTTTTTAATCCTTAAACATGAAATTAATCACAATCTAAGCTTGATTTCATCTCTACAACACTAGATTTGCATAGATCAAGCTTCAATCTAAACTTGGAACATGAAACCCTATTTTCTCTCTTCAAGAAAATAAACAAATCTTCACAACTCTTAATAACATTACTATCAAATGAAAGAGAATTAAAAATAGATCAGCTTTCTACCAAAAACATACCTTAAATCTTGTTCGAGAGCCTTCAAAATGCCTAGGAAAACTTTTATATATTTTCCCCTTCTCTCTATGGTATTTTCAAAATGGAGGGGGTAGAAAAGATGAACATTTTGTTCATCTTTTATTAATTTATGCCACATGTAATTGATAAAATGAATTTTTTATTCAATTTAGTCCTTATTCCAAAATTAACCTCCAACTGAATCATAATTTACAAGTTGTCATTCTAGTTCAATTCCAACCAAATTCCATTCAACTCTAACCAAACTATAATAATGCTTCCACATGGGAAATTACCATTTTACCCATGGTACTTTCAAAATATTTCAAAATTGCCATTGTGACCAAATTACCAAATTGCCAAAACTAGTCACTTAAATCACTAATTTTGCCATTTTGTAAAAATCCAACTATTCTAGTTAGATCACAATCAACCAATTAATAATTTATTCATAAAATAATATTTTATGAATTTTCCGTGACTTATGGAACAGCCTCTGAAATTTCGATTCGATCCGATTTCTCGATATTCACTTACTTCTTCTAGTGTGATTTCCCCTTCACTGGCTATCAAATAAAGTCAAACTTAAAATTTTGACTCGGTCCAAATATACCGATAATTACCCGAAATCTTTATTGGATACAATATCTCTTTATATTTCTTAATCGTTTATCCATATGAATAATATTAACTCGGATTGATTCCTTTTTATCAGTCTAAAGTAATGACAGGGGACCTTCCTAGTAGGTCACCCATCCCATGCCCTGAGTACGTTTAACTTTGTAGTTCAATCGAAATTCGATATCTTATACTGCATTTTTATTCGAATCAAGTATCTTCTTATCCCCTAATAGTTCGATCAAAAATAGATTTCTATTACATACTAGAAATCTAATTATACAGATCAACTCCCTGTAGCCTGTACTACTTATCTGTGGAATAAAAACATTTAATGGTAAAACTATTCCATCAAATGCCTAATACTTTTCCTATCAGATTTCAGCCAAACTTCGGAAGTACCCTATTTTGCTTACTCTCTATCTCACACGGTACTCTAAATTCTCAGAAACTCCTTTCCTAGAATCCATAATTAAAAAAATCCTAACTTTTATATTTTGTCATTTTAGTCACTAAGTTGGCTTTTAAGCCCTTATCTTAGTACTAAATGACTCTTAAACAACTTAGCAAATTTCGGGGTATTACAATTATTCCCCCTTAAGAAAATTCGGCCTCGAATTTTCAAAACGTACATGGTTCAAAAAGTTACAGGTACTGCTCTTTCATTTTCTTCTCGATTTCTCAAGTAGCTATTTCTACTTTATAATTCCGCTAATTGACTTTTATCAATGAAATTTTCTTATTCCTTTTAATTCTATATGTTAAGATTTTCATCTGTTCTTCTTCATACATCAAATATCGGGTTGTAATTCAACTTCCTTTGGGTTGATAACGTGAAAAGGATCTGATCAATACCTTTGAAGCAAATTCACGTGAAATATATCATGAGTCTTGCCCGCCTCCAAAAGTAAAGTTAATTAATAAGTTATTTGTCCATCTCTTTTAAGAGTCTTATACGATCCAATGAATCTGAGACCAAGCTTTCCTTTTGACCAAAGTATAATACCTTCTTCCAAGGTGAAACTTCCATACATACCTTGTTTCTAAATTTAAACTCAATATCCTTTTTCTTTTTATCTGCATGTGCCTATTGTCGATCTGCAGCTGCTTTAGGATTATTTTAAAGAATCCTCACTTTGTCTTCTATTTCTCGAGTCATATCAACTCCATCCACTTTTGGATTATTCTGAACATTTCAATCATTTCCCACAATCATGTGTTCTCAATAATATAGGCTCGTAACTTATCTTCAAAGATCCGAATAGTCCAATTAACTGTCATTCAATTAAAATTTCTTTCTTCATTTCACCATTATAAACTTTTCCTCAATAGCAATCCATCATATATGCTTTCATAATCTTAGGCTTCTCTAGATTCAACTTGCTTTCTCTTATGAACTAGTTGTCATTACACAGTCTTAATTACCCTCTAGAAGGATTTTCCAGATCATCCCTGAAGGAATACTATTACTGGGGTATTAGTCCACTAGTTACGAGTATGATCCTACAGTAACAATACTACTTCTTCTAACTTTTCAGTGTTAATACATTTTAGACCCTTTGATATAATTTTATCATCCTTTACTTCAAACAAACAGTTGTTGATCTACCATATCGACAATTGTCTTCTAAACTGGTTAAATACGTACTCAATTATCCTTTTCTAACATACTCTTATTCCAGGTTCTTTGTCTTTCTAGTATACTATACCTTACAATTGACATTGTCATCTAGTAATACTGATATCTTTTCAAAATAGTACTATTCTTTATCTTTGTAACATAGCTTACTTCTTCTAATTCTCTAGTTGTTTCATGCCTAACAATTTCCTTTTAGTCTTCATATATACTCCTCATAACAAGTCAACTTCACTTTTAACTACTTAATCAGGCTAATTTAGTAATATTATCTCTTAACTATTTCCCATCATACTCTAAATTTTCATATTTTCAGCCTCTAGCTTATCTTAAGCAGGCTGCCAGATTACATCTGTAGTAATCTCCAACAATTTCATGTTTAGACATTTAACAAATACGTATTTCCAGAATAAGAATACTTCTTCTTTTTTTTACTTTTCATATCTAACTATTTTAATTTATTAATAACAATCACAATTCCATTTAATCATAAGCTTACCGCTCTATGACTACCTTTTACCTTGAAATGTTCGTATGAGCCCTTACTCTCTCTAAATTTCTTATAACTTATGCTATTATAAGCGTAAGTGCAAATACAGATGTTAGAGACTAACATCTTATAATTACTGTACCAATTCTCTATTATACAGATAACTCATCCTGGATAGGAGTTAACTACCATATTTATTTCACTATGTTGTATCCACTATGGGTCTTTTCTAACCCTCGAAATTCTTCAACTGACGAAATCTAATAGTATCTTATTTTTCTTATAGCCATTAGAGTCTTATTCATACTATTGAGGAGCTACATCAAGTTATGCAAGCAATACATTAGTAACATCACATCCTAGGGGCATGTACACTTTAGCAAAATCATATTGGACTCGGTTTAACCTCCAGAATCGGCTAAACCTTTGATACCACTAAATGTAACACCCTCAACGTATATTCAATATTCGAATACACATTAAAGATGTTACTAACTGATTTACACTGATTTTTAGACTTTTAAAATATTTTTATTGCAAAACTAATTTGATTAAACAACCCTTTTTCAGTTTCACAAAATTACAAATTTGTCTAGAGTCACCTAGTTTTGACCCCGAATAGGTTTATAAAATACTTTAAGTAGATATTAAAATTAAAATATAATTTAGGGTAAAAACTATGTGTGCTACCTAGACTCTTTCTTGATTTTAAAATCTCTACGCGATAAACAACCAACTAAGTTTAAAATCGTTTGAAGCATCTTTTCTAATATTCTTAATTCCTCAAAATAAGTCATGTTTCTGGATCATACATCCACATTAACTTATAAATAGAGTACAAAAATTTAGACATACAAAATAGCAACTTATTTAATATCTATACATGCCCTACTAGACTAGGAAGTGGTGGTACTTACTGATAATGCAGGCTAACTTGATCCAACGATGTGCAGCTCCTATTCTGCTATATGGTCTGAAGTACCTACGTGTGAAACCAAACACACGCTAAGTATAACTTAGTGAGGCATAATCATAACAATGTAAAACAATGATAATAAATAACTCAGCCCTGCAAAATGGCAAGCGATTTTCAATTGCAATTGATAACATTTTATCATGCTTAGAACTACCTTACATGTATAGTTCATTAAACCAATATAATATTCAAATCATAGGATTCGATCTGTCTTACCAGTATTGTGTACATTGAGCTTTTTAGCTTAACTACCTGCATAAATGCATTCCAAGTATTATAGCCCAAAGTACAAAATCATGTGATGCTATGGTACGCGAGTCATCACGACATCGTAGTGTCTACGACACCGTAACGTCTGCATCGCTGAAGCGACTGAGATGAGTACGTACTCAAGGACGCTCTTTGCTCCTCATAATTTCACAATTTGTGCTAACAATACCAAAGTGTCTAAACAACGCCGTAGCATCTAAGTCGACAATGAAGTGTCTAAACATCACCGAAGTGACTGAAACGCGCCGTAGTGCTAGGATTTAGCTGCTAAGACTCTATGGATATCCAACTATACCAAATATTATCATGTTGTAATACTTGGGCATTCAGTGGCCTAACCACCTTCATAAAAGCATTTCATAAATTATAGCCCAAAGTACAATTTCATGTGAACCTATGGTATACGAGTCATCATAACGACACCGTAGTGTCTGCAACGCCGTAGCGTTTGATGGTGAGTACGTACTCGAGACGCCCCTTGCTCCTCATTATCTCACCTTTTTGTGCTAGTTGACATCGTAGTGTCTAAACAACACCGTAGTGTCTGCAACGTCGTAGCGTCTAATGTAAACACTGAAGTGTCTAAACAACACCGTAGTGTCTGCAACGCCGTAGCGTCTAATGTCAACACCGAAGTGTCTAAACAAAATCGTAGTGTCAGCAACGCCGTAGCGTCTAATGTCAACACCGAAGTGTCTAAACAACACCGTAGCGTCTAATGTCAACACCGAAGTGTCCAGAACGCACCGTAGTGCTGGAATACAGTTGTTATGACTCTATGGATATCCAATTATACCAAAGACTCTCACACTAGTACTTGGGCAGAACAATATAATATTTTTGCATTCAATATCCAATTCATCAATACTATCATCCATAATTCGATAATGCGTATTTCATACCCAAATATCTAAAATTCAATTTACCTTGAGTAAATCATTATGCTACAATCTTTGTATCAATATTCCATTTAATATTTCATGCCATTTGCATAAATAAGCCATCATACATTTTTTTATACCAAGGTCGACTCATCACAAGTCGTCATATTTAACATGTCATAAATACATATAATGCACTCACTCAGATCACATATATAATAAATAAGTAAAAATGCGCTCACCTGAGCCATGCATGATATTAGCCTCACTAAGTTATTTCGATACTTTTTCTGTGTTTTCTTTTGATCTGGTACTCTTAGCCTCGTCAATAGCTGTACAGTACCATTTGAACATACATAACAACATTCATGTTAGATTTTTAATCTAACATTGCTTAACTATACTATACTAGTATAATTATCCGAATATAAAATATTTCCAAAAATTTTCACTTTTTCCTTTAATAATGCCGAATTGTTCATTATGGTCCCTAGTGACCATTTTGCACATTTTGCAATTTATTCAAGCTCGAATCACAATTATTCAATAATTTCATCATTTTCACTAACTTTTATTCAATACCCTTCATCCACTAACTTTTACCAAAGTGACATTTAGTCACTAATTTTACACATAAACTTGCAAACTTGTATCGAATAATTAATCCAACATTTCTATAATTTTTCTCACATTTTCCCTTACTTTTAGACCAAAGCTGAATTGGTCCTTGAACTAATCAGGGCTGTCAAAATGGTCCCTTGTCATTCCGTTTCTTGTCAATTTAATCCCTTGGATTCTAATTTCATTTCTAACTTCATACAACATATTTGAATCATAAAATCTCATAATCATAATAATTTCAAAATATTTTTCCCATAATTTCTCTACAAGCTAGAATGGGTATCTATATTTTCCAATGACTTTATTTTAGTCCAAACGCCATAATCAAGCTTTTAATTTCATAATCTCTTCAAATCCATCACTAGGATAATTTTCACAATATTTCTCCGAATTTCCCCATGTATGCCGAAATGGTCACTTAAAGGACTAGTTGAGGATTTTTCATTCTAACAATAAAATCAAGCTTCTAATATCATCAATCTTTCTTTTTCATCATCAATTTCAAAACCCTAAATAAAATCCCAAATTCTAGGGTTAGGGTTTTTAATCCTTAAACATGAAATTAATCACAATCTAATTTTGATTTCATCTCTACAACACTAGATTTGCATAGATCAAGCTTCAATCTAAACATGGAACATGAAACCCTATTTTATCTCTTCAAGAACATAATCAAATCTTCATAACTCTTGATAAAATTACTATCAAATGAAAGAGAATTGAAAATAGACCAGCTTTCTACCAAAAACATATCTTAAATCTTGTTCTAGAGCCTTCAAAATGTTTAGGAAAAATTTTGCATATTTTTCCCTTCTCTCTATGGTATTTAGAAATGGAGGGGGTAGAAGATGAACATTTTTTTCATCTTTTATTAATCTATGCCACATGTAATTGATAAATTCAATTTTTTATTCAATTTCATCCTTATTCCGAAATTAACCTCCAGCTAAATCATAATTTACAAGTTTCCATTCTAGTTCAATTCCAACCGAATTCCATTCAACTCTAACCAAACTAGAGTGATGCTTCCACATGGGAAATTACCATATTACGCATGGTACTTTCAAAATATTTCAAAATTGCCAAATTACCAAAACTAGTCACTTAAGTCACTAATTTTGCCATTTTGTAAAAATCCAACTATTCTAGTTAGATCACAATCAACCATTTAATAATTTATTCATAAAATAATATTTTATGAATTTTCAGTGACTTATGGAACAACCTCTGAAATTTCGATTCGATCCGATTTCCTGATATTCACTTACTACTTCTACTGCGATTTCCCTTTCACCGGCCATTAAATAAAATCTAAAAATTCCTTATTTCCATATCTGAAAAATAAATAATATTATCAAATAAAATATTCTATATTTATAAAGTCAAACTTAAAATTTTGACTCGGTCCAAATATACTGATAATTACCCGAAATCTTTATCAGATACAATTTCTCTTTATATTTCTTAATCGGCTATCCATATGAATAATATTAACTCAGACTGATTCCTTTTTATCAGTATAAAGTACTGACATGGGACCTTCCCAGTAGGTCACCCATCCCATGCCCTAAGCACGCTTAACTTTGCAGTTCAATTGAAATTTGATATCTTATACTGCATTTTTATTTGAATCAAGTATTTGCTTATCCCCTAATTGTTCGATCAAAAATAGATTTCTATCCCATACCAGAAATCTAGTTATACATATCAACTTCTTGTAACTTGTACTACTTATCTGTGGAATAAAAACATTTAATGGTAAAAATATTCCATCAGATGCCTAATACTTTTCCTATCGGATTTCAGCCAAACTTCGCAAGTACCCTATTTTGCTTACTCTCTATCACACGGTACTCTAAATTCTCAGAAATTCTTTTCCTTGAATCCATAATTAAAGAAATCCTAACTTTTATATTTTGACATTTTAGTCACTAAGTTAGCTTTTAAGCCCTTATCTTAATACTAAATGACTTTTAAACAACTTAGCAAATTTCGGGGTATTACAATAACAATAATAATAACAATATCAACAACAATACTCAATAGCATTTTAATTTGCATAGCAACACGTTTTTCCTTGGATTGATTCATGGTATATGGATACACGAATTCCTACTCCGCACCATAATTAATAGTGGTCTAGTCCCTCCGCCACACCAATATGACCATAGCACAACATCCCTCTGTCGCACCATAATAAATCTCGTAGCCTACCCGTACCAATGAGCTCATGAATTCTATGGCATGCCAATTGTATCCAATACTACTCGAATCCAAGGTTAAATATCAATAGTCTGATAACAATAATTCCATGACAATGGTTCAATAGCTATGTTTCAGTATCAATAAGCAATATCAATGATTTCAATGACAATAATAACAATGTTACGGACAATGAATCGATGCAATACTTACCAATACTTACCAATATAGCCATCACAATGATCTTATGCAATAACCTTAATACACAAAGTTAGCATTGCAATAAATGATATTCAAAGATTTAGGATAGGCACCTAGCCTATTTGTAACACATTAAAGATGTTACTAACTGATTTACACTGACTTGTAATTTTTTTTAGCAAAACTATTTTGATTAAACAACCCTTTCTCAGTTTTCACTAAATTACAAATCTGTCTAGAGTCACCTAGTTTCGTCCCTGAATTAGTTTATAAAATACTTTAAGTAGTTATTAAAATGAAAATATAATTCAGGGTGAAAACTATGTGTGTTGTCTAAACCCCTTCTTGATTTTAAAATCGCTACGCGATAAACAACCAAGTTTAAAATTGTTTGAAGCATCTTTTCTAATATTCTTAATTTCTCAAACTTAGTCATGTTTCTAGATCATACATCCACATTAACTTATAAGTAGCATATGAAAATTTTACATACAAAATTAGCTACTTATTTAAATTCTATACATTCCCCACTAGACTAGGATGTGGTGATACTTACTAAAAATGCAGATTAACTTGATTCAACGATGTGCAGCTCCGCCTCTGCTATCTTGTCCGAAATACCTACGTGTGATGCAAAACACACGCTAAGTATAACTTAGTGAGGTATAATCATAACCATGTAAAACAATGATTATAAATATCACAGCCCTGCAAAATGGCAAGCAATTTCCAATTGCAGTTGATAACATTTTATCATGTATAGCACTACCTTACATGTATAGTTCATTTAAGCAATATAATATTCAAATCATAGGATTCAATTTGTCTTACCAGTCTTGTGTACATTAAACTTTTTAGCTTAACTACTTGCATAAATGCATTTTAAGTATTATAGCCCAAAGTATAAAACCATGTAATCTATAATGCATGAATAATCATTTTAGAAATTTGTACTGTAATAATTTTGTAATGTAAAGTCATGTAACTGTACTGTAAAATCTTATGGCCTAGGGTAAATATCAAGTCATTCCTCTGTCATATAACAGTACAATACAATTCCTGCAAAATGGCAAGCGTGTCCCAATTGCAGTTTATATCATATCATCAAACCTTTATTTTATCAATTAAATATACGTTAAGCTTTTTAACTTAACTACCTGCATAATTATATTTCACGTACTATAGCCCAAAGTACAAAATCATGTGATGCCATGGTACGCGAGTCATCACAACACCGTAGTGTCTACGACGCCTAGCATCTACATCGCCGAAGCGACTGGGATGACTACGTACTCGAGGATGTTCTTTGCTCCTCATAATCAGGATGCTCTTTGCTCCTTATAATCGCACATTTTGTACTAACAACACCGAAGTGTTTGAACAACGCCGTAGCGTCTAAGTCGACACCGAAGTGACTAAAGCGCACCGTAGTGCTAGGATGTAGATGCTAAGACTCTATGGATATCCAATTATACCAAAGATTCTCTCATGTGAACCTATGGTATACGAGTCATCATACGACACTGTAGTGTCTACAACGCCGTAGCGTCTGCATCGCCGAAGCGACTGAGATGAGTACGTACTCGCGGATGCCCGTTGCTCCTCATTATCACACCATTTGTGCTAGTCAGCACTGAAGTGTCTAAACATCACCGAAGTGACTGCAACGTCGTAGCATCTGATATCAACACCGAAGTGTCTAGAATGCATCGTAGTGTTGGAATGCAGCTGCTATGACTCTATGGGTATCCAATTATACTAAATACTCTCACACTAGTACTTGGGCATAACAATATAATATTTTCATATTCAATATCCAATCCATCAATACTATCATCCATAATTCGATAATGGGCAATCCATACCCAAAATCTAAAAATTTGATTTATCTTAGATAAATCATTATGTCATATCAATGTATCACATATGCCATTTACATAACTTTGATCAACATACATTTTCATTAATATCAAGGTCAACTTCTCGCAAGTCTCCCTTATGTCATATATATAAAATATATAAACATGCACTTACTCATATCACATATATAATAAATAAATAAAAGTGCACTCACTCATATCACATATAAAATAAATAAGTAAAAATGCGCTCACCTGGGCCATGCATGATATTAGCCTCACTAAGCTTTTTCGATACTTTTTCCTTGCTTTTCTTTGATCTGGTACCTTTAGCCTCGTCAATAGCTGCACAGTACCATTTGAACATACATAATAATTTTCATGTTAGATTTTTAGTCTAACATTGCTTAACTATACTATACTAGTATAATTATCCGAATATAAAATATTTCCAAAAATTTTTAGTTTTTCCTTTAATAATGCCGAATTGTTCGTTATGGTCCCGAGTGACCATTTTGCATATTTTACAATTTATTTAAGCTCGAATCACAATTATTCAATAATTCCATCATTTCCGCTAACTCTTATTCAATACCCTTCCTCCACTAACTTTTACCAAAGTGACATTTTATTCACTAATTTTACACATAAACTTGCAAACTTGTATCAAATAATTAATCCAACATTTATATAATTTTCTCACATTTTCCCATACTTTTAGACCAAAGCTGAATTGGTCCTTGAACTAACCAGGGCTGTCGAAATGGTCCCTTGCCATTTTCTTTCTTGTCAATTTAGTCCCTTGGATTCTAATCTCAATTCTAACTTCATACAACATATTCGAATCATAAAATCTCATTATCATAATTTTCATAAATTTTTCCCATCATTCTTCCATGTGGCCGAATTGGTCACTTAGCTTCTCTAGGCTCATTTTTCATCCAAACAACATTCTAGCATGCTCAAATTAATTTTTCCAACATATATTCTTCATTTCCAAGAATTAACAGTTAATACCCCAATTTCTTCCTTCAAGCCGGATTGGGTGTCTAAACTTTTCAAGGACTTTATTTTAGTCCAAAAGACATAATCAAGCTTCTAAGTTCATAATCTCTTCAAATCCATCACTAAGATAATTTTCACAATATTTCTCCAAATTTTCTCATGTATGCCGAAATGGTCACTTAAAGGACTAGTTGAGGATTTTTCATTCTAACATCAAAATCAAGCTTCTAATATCATCAATCTTTCATTTTCATCATCATTTTCAAAACCCTAAATAAAATCTCTAATTCTAGGGTTAACCTTAAACATGAAATTAATCACAATCTAAGCTTGATTTCATCTCTACAGCACTAGATTTGCATAGATCATGCTTCAATATAAACAAGGAACATGAAACCCTATTTTCTCTCTTCAAGAATATAATCAAATCTTCATAACTCTTGATAAAATTACTATCAAAAGAAAGAGCATTAAGCATAGATCATTTTTTTCCAAAGCAACATACCTTGATTCTAACTTTGGAGCCTTCAAAATGCCTTGGAAGAATTTTGTGTATTTTCCCCCTTTTTTCTCTTGTTTTCGAAATGTTGGAGAGAAGATGAACATTTTGTTCATCTTTTTTTATTTATTCCACATGTATTTGCTAAATTGAATTTTTTATTCAATTTAGTCCTTATTCCAAAATTAACCTCCAACCAAATCACAATTTACAAGTTGTCATTCTAGTTCAATTCCAAACAAATTCCATTCAACTCTAACCAAACTAGAGTAATGCTTTCACATGGGAAAATTACCTAATTATCCATGGTACTTTCAAAATATTTCAAAATTGCCATTGTGACCAAAATACCAAATTACCAAAACTAGTCACTTAAGTCACAATTTTTTCCATTTTGAAAAAATCCAACTATTCTAATTAGATCACAATCAACCAATTAATAATTTATTCACAAAATAATATTTTATTAATTTTTCGTGACTTATGGTACAGCCTCTGAAATTTTGATTCGATTCGATTCGATTTCTTGATATTTACTTACTACTTCCACTGCGATTTCCCCTTCACTTGCTATCAAATAAATTCTAAAAATAATCCTTATTTCCATATCTGAAAAATAAATAATATTATCAAATAAAATATTCCATATTTATGAAGTCAAACTTAAAATTTTGACTCGGTCCAATATACTGATAATTTACCCGAAATCTTTATCGGATAAAGTTCTCTTAATAATCCTTTATCAGATATCCATACGAATAATATTAACTCGAACTGATTCCTTTTTATCAGTCTCAAGTACTGACATCAGATCTTCCCAAGAGGTCACGCATCTTATGCCCTGAGCACGCTTAACTTTGCAGTTCGATCTAAATTCGATATCTTATACTGCATTTTTATTTCTGGAATCTATATCAGATTTTTCTCCATAATCTGTTTAATCCATGTACATGATAAAATAATTACTAATAAATTCCCCATGTAATTTTATTTGAATCAAATATCTGCCCATTCCCCTGATTATTTGATCGAGAATAAATTTCTACATAAATCTTATACCAGAAATCTAACTATACAGATCATCTTCCTGCTACCTGTATCACTTATTAATGGTAAAATTATCCATCAGGTGCCTATACTTTTCCCATCTTTAGACTCTAGACGCCAACTTTTGGCTTGCTGTCATTTTAGTCACTAAGTTGGATTTTAAGCCCTTATCTTAGTACTAAATGACCCTTAAACAACATAGCAAAATTTGGGGTATTACACTATTCTCGAGACTCTAACTACACTCACCTTGAATTTCAAAGCTCCTACGGCTCACGAATTACGATTCCTTTGTTCCTAGCTTTGGATGGAGATAGTGACTCTTCTTTCTCCAAAACTTGTGCTAGGTAAAACGAAGGACATGTTCGAATCAATACGTATGGATTCAAAAGCAATACTTAAGCTTAGAAGAGCTCTTAGCCAATAAGTCTTCTATGGATTCATGCTTTAAAAGCATGGGCTCGACTATGGTCTTCAAGAACTAATTCTTGGAATTGAACTCTAATGGTTCATAGAATCATGAAATTGTTTGAGGGCTAAAACTCACCAATCCAAGGGTTATCCAATAATGTAGAAAAATCAAGGAAATCTAGCATAAACGAGGGATGTGCTTGCTTAAGCTAGAGGTTGAAGATGATAATGGAGGTTCTTGCTTGTTCTTTGAGAAAGATGAAAGAAGATAGAAAAGAAAAGAGGTCTTGGTGTTTACAAAAGCTTTGGGAAAATGTTTCCAACTCTTCCAACTTTCTCTTATCTACCCGATTGATTTCCTCTAGTCAAAGGTAAGCTTAGTTTTAATTTACTAAAATAAGTGTCCCACCTCACAAATCACCAATTAAAAGGTTTCCTCCAAGGATAGGCATACTATAAACAATATTTTTCATTTCCCAACAATTTGGATAGCATTTATAGCTACCATCTTTTCCTCCAAAAATTCAGAAGGAGCTCACGTGGTTTTATCTAAGCAAGGAGGTGACTCACTTAAAAATGATATAATTATAGGGGTGGTCCTTTAACTTTCCAAACTTTACACTGTTACCCCAAACTTTCAATTTTCACAATTTAGTCACTAAATTGTTTCTAAGGATTCAATTATGTCCAAAGTCTTTTATGTTAACTCATTTACAGTCTAATACGATGTTTCTGACCACACAACTTAAGTCAATAAAATATTTGAATCGTTTTGATAAAGAATTTTCGATCACTGAAACCTAATTCTGACTAGACCGGTTTTCGGGGTGTTACATTTTATGACTTCAAATATTTAGTTATGGGCTTTTGCATATGATTATATAGTTTAAGCTCGTTTTTAGAACTTTTTTCTTGGTTAAAATTCCAACGGGTCCACTATAAAAGCCCATTTAGACATGCACGCCTTAAACCCCAACAAAACGACCAAAAAATATGATTAAGTCAAATTTTATGAGTTAAAATAATTGATTGTGGGCCTTTGAACATGATTACATAGCTTAACCTCAATTTTAGAACTTTTTACTCGGTTAAAATTCCAACAGGTCCACTATAAAGCCCATTTAGACATGCACGCCTTAAAACCCAACAAAACGGTTGAAAAATAAGATTAAATCAAAATTTATGAGTTAAAATATTTGATTATGAGATTTTGAACATGATTATATAGCTTAACCTCAATTACAAAACTTTTTACTAGGTTAAAATTCCAACGGGTGTATAAAGCCCATTTAGACATTCACGCCTTAAACCCCAACAAAATAGTCGAAAATAAGATTAAATCACATTTTATGACTTAAAATATATATTTATGGCCTTTTGAACATGATTATATAGCTTAACCGCATTTTCAAAACTTTCTACTCCGTTAAAATTCCAGTGGGTCTACTGTAAAACCTATTTAGACACGCATGCCTTAAACCCAGCAAAACAGCCACAAAATAATATTAAATCAAATTTTATGAGTTAAAATATTTGATTATGAGATTTTGAATATGATTATAGAGCTAAATCTCAATTTTATAACTTTTTACTCGGTTAAAATTCCAACGGGTCCACTGCAAAGCCCATTTAGACATGCAAGGCTCAAACCCTAGCAAAAAGGCCAAAAAATAAGATTAAATCGCATTTTATGACTTCAAATATTTTGTTATATACTTTTGAACATGATTATATAGCTTAACCTCAATTTTTGAAATTTTTACTCGGTTAAAATTCCACGGGTCCACTGTAAAGCCCATTTAGACAGCACGCCTTAAACCCCAGCAAAACGTCTGAAAAATAAGATTAAATCACATTTTATGACTTAAAATATTTTGTTATGGGCTTTTGAACATGCCCCTAACAAAACGACTAAAAAATAAGATTGATTACATTTTATGACATAAAATATTTAGTTATGGACTTTTGAACATGATTATAGAGTTTCACCTCATTTTTAGAACTTTTTACTCTGTTAAAATTCCAACAGGTCCACTATATATCCCATTTAGACATGCACGCCTTAAACCCAGCAAAACGGTCGGAACAAAAAATTATATCATATTTTATGAATTAAAATATTTAGTTATGGGCATTTGAACATGATTATATAGCTTAACATCATTTTCAAGAATTTTTATTGGGTTAAAATTCCAACGGGTCTACTGTAAAGCCCATTTAGACATGCATGCCTTAAACCCAACAAATAGACAAAAATAAGATTAAATCAATTTTTATTAGTTAAAATATTTGATTATGGGAATTTGAGCATGATTATATAGCTTAACCTTAATTTTATAACTTTTTACTCGGTTAAAATTCCAACGGGTCCACTATAAATCTCATTTAGACATGCACGTCTTAAACCCTAACAAAACAGCCAAAAAATAAGATTAAATCACATTTTATGATTTAAAATATTTATTTATGGGTTTTAAACATGATTATAGCTTAACCTCATTTCATAACTTTTTACTCGACTAAAATTCCAACAGGTCCACTGTAAAGCCCATTTAGACATACATGCCTTAAACCCCAACAAAACGACCGAAAAATAAGATTAAATCACATTTTATGACTTAAAATATTTTGTTATAGCTTTTGAACATGATTATATAGCTTAGCCTCATTTTCAAAAATTCTTACTTGGTTAAAATTCCAACGCGTCTACTATAAAGCCTATTTAGACAGATCGCCTTAAACCCTACCAAAACGGGTTAAAACTAAGATTAAATCGCATTTTATGACTTAAAATATTTAGTTGTGGGATTTTTAACGTGATTAACTAGCTTAACCTCATTTTTAGAACTTTTTACTCTGTTAAAATTCAAATGGGTCCATTATTAAGCCCATTTAGACATGCACGCCTTAAACCCTAACAAATTGACCGAAAAATAAGATTAAATAAAATTAATGTGTTAAAATATTTGAGTATGGGCTTTTGAATAATATTATATAGTTTAACCTCAATTTTAGAACCCTTTACTAGGTTAAAATTCCAAAGGATCCACTATAAAGCCAATTTAAACATGCACGCCTTAAACCGAACAAAACGTCCGAAAAATAAGATTAAATCATATTTTATGAGTTAAAATATTTGATTATGGACATTTGAACATGATTATATAGCTTAACCACATTCTTAGAAATTTTTAATCGGTTAAAATTCCAACCCGTCCACTGTAAAGCCCATTTAGACATGCACGCCTTAAACCCCCAACAAAACGGCCGAAAGTAAGATTAAATCACATTTTATGACTTAAAATATTTAGTTATGGGCTTTTGAACATGATTATATATCTCAACCTAATTTTCAAAACTTTTTACTTGGTTAAAATTCCAACGGGTCCACTGTAAAGCCCATTTAGATAGCTCGCCTTAATTTTTTTTGAACCTAGACAGCTCGCCTTAAACCCTAACAAAACAGCTAAAAATAAGATTAAATCAAATTTTATGAATTAAATATTTAGTTATGAGATTTTGAACATGATTATACAGCTTAACCTCAGTTTCAAAACTTTTTACTCGGTTAAAATTCCAACAGGTCCACTATAAAGCATGTTTACACATGCACCTTAAACCCAACAAAACGACCGAAAAATAAGATTAAATCACTTTTTATGACTTAAAATATTTAATTATGGGCTTTTGATCATGATTACATAGCTTAACCTCTTTTCAGAACTTTTTACTCGATTAAAATTCCAATAGGTCCACTATAAAGCCCAATTTAGACATGCACGCCTTAAAACCCAACAAAAAGGTTGAAAAATAAGATTAAATCAAAATTTATGAGTTAAAATATTTGATTATGAGTTTTGAATATGATTATATAGCTTAACCTCAATTGCAGAACATTTTACTTGGTTAAAATTCCAACGGGTCTACTATAAAGCTCATTTAGACATTCACACCTTAAACCCCAACAAAACAATCGAAAAATAAGATGAAATCACATTTTATGTCTTAAAATATATATTTATGCGCTTTTGAACATGATTATATAGCTTAACCGCATTTTCAAAACTTTCTACTCCATTAAAATTCCAGCGGGTCAATGTAAAACCTATTTTGACATGCATGCCTTAAACCCAACAAAACGACCACAAAATAAGATTAAATCAAATTTTATGAGTTAAAATATTTGATTATGGGAATTTGAATATGAATATTGAGCTAAACTGCAATTTTATAACTTTTTACTCGGTTAAAATTCCAACGGGTCCACTGTAAAGCCTATTTAGACATGCACACCTCAAACCCTAACAAAACGGCCAAAAAATAAGATTAAATCACATTTTATGACTTAAAATATTTTGTTATATGCTTTTGAACATGATTATATAGCTTAACCTCAATTTTTGAAATTTTTACTCGGTTAAAATTCCAACGGGTCCACTGTAAAGCCCATTTAGACAGCACGCCTTAAACCCCAGTAAAACGGCTGAAAAATAAGATTAAATCACATTTTATGACTTAAAATATTTTGTTATGGGCTTTTGAACATGCCCCCCAACAAAATGACCGAAAAATAAGATTAATTACATTTTATTACTTAAAATATTTAGTTATGGGCTTTTGAACATGATTATATAGGTTAACCTCATTTTTAGAACTTTTTACTATGTTAAAATTCCAACAGGTCCACTTTAAAGCCCATTTAGACATGCACGCCTTAAACCCCAGCAAAACGGTCGGAAAAGAAAATTACATCATATTTTATGAATTAAAATATTTAGTTTTGGGCTTTTGAACATGATTATATAGCTTAACATCATTTTCAAGAATTTTTATTTGGTTAAAATTCCAACGGGTCTACTCTAAAGCCCATTTAGACATGCATGCCTAAAACCCAACAAATAGACAAAAAATAAGATTAAATCAAATTTTATGAGTTAAAATATTTGATTATGGGAATTTGAACATGATTATATAGCTTAACCTCAATTTTATAACTTTTTACTCGGTTAAAATTCCAACGGATCCACTATAAATCCCATTTAGACATGCACGCCTTAAAACCCTAACAAAACAACCAAAAAATAAGATTAAATCATATTTTATGATTTAAAATATTTATTTATGGGTTTTAAACATGATTATATATCTTAACCTCATTTTTAGAACTTTTTACTCTAATTAAAATTCCAACAGGTCCACTGTAAAGCCCATTTAGACATACACGCCTTAAACCCCAACAAAACCACCGAAAAATAAGATTAAATCACATTTTATGACTTAAAATATTTTGTTATAGGCTTTTGAACATGATTATATAGTTAACCTCATTTTTAAAAATTTTTACTTGGTTAAAATTCAACGGGTCCACTATAAAGCCAATTTAGACAGCTCGCCTTAAACCCCAACAAAACGGGTGAAAAATAAAATTAAATCACATTTTATGACTTAAAATATTTAGTTATGGGCTTTTTAACATGATTATATAGCTTAACCTCATTTTTAGAACTTTTTACTCGGTTAAAATTCCAACGGGTCCATTATAAAGCCCATTTAGACATGCACGCCTTAAACCCCAACAAATTGGCCAAAAAATAAGATTAAATAAAATTTATGTATTAAAATATTTTAGTATGGGCTTTTGAATAATATTATATAGTTTAACCTCAATTTTTGAACTCTTTACTAGGTTAAAATTCCAAAGGGTCCACTATAAAGCCCATTTAAACATGCACGCCTTAAAACCGAACAAAACGTCCGAAAAATAAGATTAAATCATATTTTATGAGTTAAAATATTTGATTATGGGCATTTGAACATGATTATATAGCTTAACCACATTCTTAGAAATTTTTACTCGGTTAAAATTCCAACGCGTCCACTCTAAAGCCCATTTATATATACACGCCTTAAACCCCAACAAAACGGCCGAAAATAAGATTAAATCACATTTTATGACTTAAAATATTTAGTTATGGCTTTTGAACATGATTATACATCTTAACCTAATTTTCAAAACTTTTTACTCGGTTAAAATTCCAATGGATCCACTGTATAGCCCATTTAGACAGCTCGCCTTAATTTTTTTGAACCTAGACAGCTCACCTTAAACCCCAACAAAACGACCGAAAAATAAGATTAAATCAAATTTTATGAATTAAATATTTAGTTATGGGATTTTGAACATGATTATATAGCTTAACCTCAGTTTCAAAACTTTTTACTCAGTTAAAATTCCAACAGGTCCATTGTAAAGTATATTTAGACATGCACGCCTTAAACCCAACAAAACGACCGAAAAACAAGATTAAATAACTTTTTATGACTTAAAATATTTAATTATGGGCTTTTGATCATGATTACATAGCTTAACCTCATTTTTAGAACTTTTTACTCGGTTAAAATACGAATAGGTCCACTATAAAGCCCATTTAGACATGCACGCCTTAAAACCGAACAAAACGGTTGAAAAATAAGATTAAATCAAAATTTATGAGTTAAAATATTTGATTATGAGATTTTGAACATGATTATATAGCTTAACTCAATTACAGAACTTTTTACTTGGTTAAAATTCCAACGGGTCTACTGTAAAGGCTATTTAGACATTCACGTATTAAACCCCAACAAAACTGTCGAAAAATAAGATTAAATCACATTTTATGACTTAAAATATATATTTATGGGCTTTTGAACATGATTATATAGCTTAACCGCATTTTCGAAACTTTCTACTCCGTTAAAATTCCAACGGGTCCACTGTAAAACCTATTTAGACATGCATGCCTTAAACCCAACAAAAGGGCCACAAAATAAGATTAAATCCAATTTTTTTAGTTAAAATATTTGATTATGGGATTTTGAATATGATTATAGAGCTAAACCACAATTTTATAACTTTTTTACTCGGTTAAAATTCCAACGGACCATTGTGAAGCCCATTTAGACATGCACGCCTCAAACCCTAACAAAACGGCCGAAAAATAAGATTAAATCACATTTTATGCCTTAAAATATTTTGTTATATGCTTTTGAACATGATTATATAGCTTAACCCCAATTTTTGAAATTTTTACTAGGTTAAAATTCCAACGGGTCCACTGTAAAGCCCATTTAGATGGCACGCCTTAAACCCCAGTAAAACGGCTAAAAAATAAGATTAAATCACATTTTATGACTTAAAATATTTTGTTATGGGCTTTTGAACAGGTCCCCAACAAAACGACCGAAAAATAAGATTAATTACATTTTATGACTTAAAATATTTAGTTATGGGCTTTTGAACATGATTATATAGCTTAACCTCATTTTTAGAACTTTTTACTCTGTTAAAATTCCAACAGGTCCACTATAAAGCCCATTTAGACATGCACGCCTTAAACCCCAGCAAAACGGCCGGAAAAGAAAATTACATCATATTTTATGAATTAAAATATTTAGTTATAGGCTTTTGAACATGATTATATAGCTTAACATCATTTTCAATAATTTTTATGCGGTTAAAATTCCAAAGGGTCTACTATGAAGCTCATTTAGACATGCATGCCTTAAACCCAACAAATAGACAAAAAAATAAGATTAAATCAAATTTATGAGTTAAAATATTTGATTATGGGAATTTGAACATAATTATATAGCTTAACCTCAATTTTATAATTTTTTACTCGGTTAAAATTCCAACGCGTCCACTATAAATCCCATTCAGACATGCACGCCTTAAACCCTAACAAAACGATCAAAAAAATAAGATTAAATCACATTTTATGATTTAAAATATTTATTTATGGGTTTTAAACATGATTATAGCTTAACCTCAGTATCAGAACATTTTAATCGATTAAAATTCCAACAGGTCCACTATAAATCCCATTTAGACATACACGCCTTAAACCCCAACAAAAAGACCGAAAAATAAGATTAAATCACATTTTATGACTTAAAATATTTTGTTATATGCTTTTGAACATGATTATATAGCTTAACCTTATTTTCAATTTTTTTTTCTCGGTTAAAATTCCAACTGGTCCACTATAAAGCCTATTTAGACAGCTCACCTTAAACCCCAGCAAAACGGGTGAAAAATAAGATTAAATCACATTTTACGACTTAAAATATTTATTTATGGGAATTTTAACATGATTATCTAACTTAACCTTATTTTTAGAACTTTTTACTCGATTAAAATTCTAACGGGTCCATTATAAAGCCCTTTAGACATGCACGCCTTAAACCCCAACAAATTGACCGAAAAATAAGATTAAATAAAATTTATGTGTTAAAATATTTGAGTATGGGCTTTTGAATAATATTATATAGTTTAACCTCAATTTTAGAACTCTTTACTAGGTTAAAATTCCAAAGGGTCCACTATAAAGCCCATTTAGGCATGCATGCCTTAAAACCGAACAAAACGTCCAAAAAATAAGATTAAATGAAATTTTATGAGTTAAAATATTTGATTATGGGAATTTGAACATGATTATATAGCTTAAACACATTCTTAGAAATTTTTACTCGGTTAAAATTCCAACGTGTCCACTGTAAAGCCCATTATGCACGCCTTAAACCCCACCAAAACGGCTGGAAATAAGATTAAATCATATTTTATGACTTAAAATATTTAGTTATGGGCTTTTGAACATGATTATATATCTTAACCTAATTTTCAAAACTTTTTACTCGGTTAAAATTCCAACGGGTCCACTATAAAGCCCATTTAGACAGCTCGCCTTAATTTTTTTGAACCTAGACAGCTCGCCTTAAACCCCAACAAAATGGCCAAAAAATAAGATTAAATAAAATTTTATGAATCAAATATCTAGTTATGGGATTTTGAACATGATTATACAGCTTAACCTCAGTTTCAAAACTTTTTACTCGGCTAAAATTCCAACACGTCCACTGTAAAGCATATTTAGACATGCACGCCTTAAACCCAATAAAACGACCGAAAAATAAGATTAAATAACTTTTTATAACTTAAAATATTTAATTATGGACCTTTGATCATGATTACATAGCTTAACCTCATTTTCAGAACTTTTTACTCGGTTAAAATTCCAATAGGTCCACTATAAAGCCCATTTAGACATGCACACCTTAAACCCCCAACAAAATGACCAAAAAATAAGATTAAATGAGGTAGAATATTTGATTATGGGCTTTTGAATATGATTATATAGCTTAACCTCAATTTTGAACTTTTTACTCGGTTAAAATTCCAGCGAGTCCACTCTAAAGCCCATTTAGACATGCGCGCCTTAAACCCCAACAAAATGGCCGAAAACTAAGATTAAATCAAATTTTATGAATTAAAATATTTGGTTATGGGATTTTGAACATGATTATACGGCTTAACCTCAATTTTAGAACTTTTTACTAGGTTAAAATTCCAACAGGTACTCGGTTAAAATTCCAACGGGTCAACGGAAAAAATTCCAACGGGTGTGTGAAATCCTCTAAACTCTCTCAACTCTCTAAACTCTCTCAACCAATCCAATCTTCGTCTTCCTCCATCTTCCTTCTCTCCCTTGCTCAGCACAGCCTCCATACCAATCTCCGCCTTCCTCTTTTCCCTTCCATCTCTTTCCTTGCCGGTGCTCTACTTAGTGCTGTTAGAGGATGCTGCCTACGGAGTCGATTCTTGGACAACATTGGGTTGTTGTTTTTTGGGTGTTGTTGTCGCTGCTCCTCCATGGCCTTCGGCTACCCCATCGGATCAGGAGTGATCATGTTGTTTTGAGAGGTGAGTCATTTCTATCACACCCTTGTACTTTTCATTTCTTCCAATTGGTTAGCTTTGTATGGATGCCAATCTTTGATTGCTCCATCGATTACCTAAAAGTTTGTATACCGGTTTTAGGTTATTATCATGCATATTTGGTTCATCTGACTTTCACCTTCCTTCAAATAATTTTACTTTTTACAATATGCTATATATCTAGTTTTGGTTATTACACTATCGATTGGGTTCCTTTCTATTCCAACGATTCAACGTCTTTTGATTATATTTGGATGCCATGTTCAGTTTGTTCTAAATATCACTCTAAAGACGATGTAAAAAACTTAGAACGTTTCAATATGGTTTTGACTCCTTTACATTCCAACTTCCATCACATTTTTTCACGCTTATTTTTAATTGTAAGTATGCCATGGAATTTTTGTACTTATTGGAAAGAATAATATTCATGTTTCGTTTGAATACAGCCGATAATCTCCTTAGTCATTCAACTTTATACAAATTTTCTCTTCTTTCTCCATGTGCTTCTCAGGGGAAAGGGTTTATGGGGTGCCTCATGGCATCTAAATTTATTTCCTTTTTAAGGCTTCTGTCCTGGTCTTCATGGCCATGGTTGTGCTTCTCGAACAATATATGCCAATGTATTTCTGCTATCTCCAAAAAAAATTTAAATGCTCTCTTCAGAATTTTATCAATAACTATTACTCTGATAAATTCCTCTACAATTCAACTTGGATACGAAATTTGGAATACCCAAATTATTAATATCCTAATAGTGTACAAAATCAATTACAACACTACTAATGTGGAATCTTTCCCATTTCCTATATCACAATTAAAATTCCTTTACATATTTCCATTAATAATAATTTTGAATTAACTCTACAATCAATTTCAAACGTAGTCCTGTACAAATTCTTATATGCTCTTATTACCTTAATTACCATCTCCATAAACCTCAATCTTGGGAATAAATTACAATTTCAGTTGACATTAATTCTAATATGCAAATTTTAGGTTTT
The DNA here is from genome assembly GCA_019671005.1 of Hibiscus mutabilis. Lineage (NCBI taxonomy): Eukaryota > Viridiplantae > Streptophyta > Magnoliopsida > Malvales > Malvaceae > Hibiscus > Hibiscus mutabilis. Next base: position 39,583,940 of record CM033736.1, read on the forward strand.
TCTTTTTTTAAGTAGAATTATGCACATATTCAAATACACCATGTAACACCCACGATCCGGATGTCACATTTGGGCCTCACGCCTGAAACCCAATCAAACAATTTTGACCTAGTTTAGCCCAATCCACAAATTCATTATAAAAATCCATTTAATTACAACCCAATAAAACATAATAAATATTTGAAAACATATACAATGGAGCTCCTTTTAAAATTACATTATAAACCTTTGACTCGACCGTTTGAAAATCCAAATACGATTTACAATATACAATAGGTTCCTACGAATACCTAGACCAATGACCTAAATATTGTACTCTGATAAGACGAGGCGCTGGAATCCTTCTCTGATGGTGCTCCTCCAAGAACGAGCCAAACCTACTAACCTGCGAACGGAAACAATGATTCCAAACGCTGAGCTAACAAAGCTCAGTGGATACACCGCCACTCAACCATGCTTTATGCAAAACATAAATAAAATAAAGCAATGAAACATGAATGACATCATGGCAAGATAACAATGGCGCTACCATAACCGCCTAAACACATAGCATTGTGAATGTATGATCACGCACACAGCTCATACAAGTACCTCATATGTTTACCTAGCACCACACAGATAACACCAACAACATTAAGTGAGGTTCACGTCCACAAAGCATCAGAATCCTACACTTGAGTGAGGCCCGTGTCCACAAAGCATCGAGATCCTACACTGCGAGTAAGGCTCGTGTCCACAAAGTATCAGGATCCTATACTCTGAGCAAGGCCCGTGTCCACAAAGCATCGGGATCCTATACTCAAAGGGATGAGGGCCGCATCCACAAAGCATCGGGATCTTACATCCATGCTCAGAATCTCTCATCAAGCATCTTCGAATGAGGCCCGCGTCCACAATGCACTGGGATCCTACATTCAGGAGTCTTCAAGGTGTTGCAACACACTTAGGGTATCCAAATCCCAACAACAAGGGATGACTCGACTATCAAGATGTCCCATCAGCACACAGTAAGGACCCTAGCCACCGCACAGCCTCAATCTCGACACAAGGGTCTTACCGCACACTTACCAACGCCCTATGGTTTCTGTCAATTATTATACCACCTTATTGAGACTATCTATTATTAGTATGTTATGAAGGTACACATTAGACATTCTCATTAAATTATCTTATTATTCGTTAAGACTTAACCTTATAGGCGCCCCTTCCACACACAGCACGGGCCCAGATTACCACACAACATCAATCGATCCATCTAGGATCCTTATGGGTTACCACCTAACACAGCTTACCCAATATATAACTAGTCATTAACCATTTATTTCATACATGGGGTTTAAATCTCCATTTCTCAATTTTAATATTCATTTTACACCTTAACAGACCCTAGGGCCCTTTGCCTCAAATTATAGAACCCCAAACATAAACTCAACTTTCTTCGGCAGAATGCCTAGCGAGTACCGGTACTCTTATATGGGTATTAGTAAGCCCCTATAGGTACTGGTACTCCCCTATGAGTACCGATACTCAATTTAGACTTAAAAGGTCTGGTACAACAATCCGTACTGATACGCTAAACCCCTATATCGATACTTAATTTAGGTTCAAAAGAACTGAACCCTCAAGCCATACCGATACACTCCATCCTATATCGGTACTCACTATCGGTATTGGGATCACCCCGTACCGATCCAAGCCCGTACCGGTACTCCTACCTTCGCGTATCGGTACGCTGAGCCTCTCCCAAGCAATATAACAGTGTGTACCGATACCCCCTTGCATACCGGTACGCCAAAGCATTACTGGAATTCTTTACTTGCAAGGGGTACCGATACACGGGGAGGCGTACCGGTACTCCCCTCACAACCCTTCCCCCTTTTATACTAAGGTGTATCAATACGCTATCCTCGTACCGATACACGAGCTCGATTTTTGAACTCTAGGTGCGTGTTTCACCTAGAAACCCTGTTTAACCCCCATGGTTAAACCCCAAATCATTCCTACAAGTTATGGTGATAGTATTAGATGGATTACTACCGAAATTAAGCCATAGCAACAAGAAATCCACACTTTACCATTAAAGAGGTTAACCAAAGCATATCAAACCATAAACATCCAAATCATACACAAAGCCTATTTTTATGAGTTGCAGGAATTCAAAGTAGTTAGTAGTGTACTAACCTCGAATTAAAGCTGAGGAAGAAGCCTTCAAGACCCATTCCCGTTCATCCACCCTAATCCCACCAAAACCTCAATCTCTACCATTTTAGCTTATCTTCACCTTGGTGTGTACATCCTTTGCTGAACATCAAACTTCCCTCCATCATCAAAACGTGATCCTCTCTCAAACACTCAAAGATTACACCTTTAACTTCAAACTTGGGTAGGAAGATGAATATGAGAAAGAGGAAGAAAACAATGGGACAAGGGTGACTTAACCCTCTAACTTTTCTGGAGAAAATAAAGTCTCCCGTCAGCTCTCTTTGTCTTTAATTATGTTTTTACCCATTTGCCCTTCAAACTTTCACCTTAGCCCAACAACAAACCAGCAACCCAAGCCCAAGGTTCTAAGACATGCCCAAAAAAGCTCTCAAAGCCCAAATATCAAGGCCCAACCACGAAGCCCATACTTTGGGTTAACCCGACCTTCGAATTTCAAAATCCAGGTCGTTACACACCATATACAATGATTGATTAATTATTCATTCCTTCTTCACTAATATTTCCTTAATTGGTTCCATTAAAATGAAATCTAAATCATTCATATATTTACATTCCAACTCAATTGTCAATACAAAAAATTCAGTATATACTTCCTTTGGAAATAATTTTACTTCACTACTAAATTCTAACGTAATCATCTCCAGCTTCCCATCTCCATTTATTACATTAATTATATACCCTATAAATTTCCTCTTTGGTCATAATTTAATTCCTCAATTAACATATAATTTTCAATTACTGCTAAATTTAAGGAAATCCTTATACAAATTTAAATACGATGGTATTATTGCTCTTACATTCATTTTGGGTTTTCGATTCCCTATTTTCAGCAAATTTAGACCTCCATTACATATTTTCATAAGAAAGAAAATCAAAGTAATTTCCAATTAAACCAAAACGTACTCCTTTACATTTTTTCACCTACACTTATTATTCTAACTACAATTATACTCTCCATAACTTTCCTTCTTGGAAACAAATTAGTAAACAGTCAACATTAATTATAATTCACATCTTCCGACTAATCATTTGTCTAAAAAGAAATTTGCAATTATTATTCTCACTACAAACAGTGAAGGTTTTTTATTCAACCCTCTGCCATTAAAATATCCTTAATTGACTCCTTACTTGTTTTTGGTATTCATTTCATCTTATTATTTTATACGAATTCTATAACTTGGGATGAATACTCAAACTTGGAAGTATCTCAGTTAATTCTCAATTCAATCCCTACTAATTCATATGGGATAAAATATGATTTTGTCTCTAAATTCAAGTCTGTGAGAGTCTTTCCTTCTTCAATCATAATTCAAATCTCATTCCCTGCCTTTATCGGAGATAAATTTAATTTACTACTTAATTTAATTTCTATTATCAAAATATTCAAATGCTATATATCTCTTACCATCATTACATCCCCACCACATTCAACTATTAATTCTCACAGTAAAATTCTTCATTTACATTTGAATTCCATCCTCTCTACAATTTATAATGACATTGTCGAATTAATTATTCTTTCCATCCACACTAAAACTTCCTTATTAGACTTCCCTATTCTTCCGTTTAGTATTCTCCTCCACTTATTACTTTTTATATATTCAAATCTCTATCTAATTTTAATGTGGGATGATATACATGAAATTTACCTTAGTTTGGAATTGTTTCCAATAATTCTCGATCCAAACCTAATTTCCCTTTTAATTACTCTTAAAGCTTCCATTCTTGTTTCGACTAGAGTTAAATCTCTTTTAATCACTATTGATTCTTCCCTAATTTCACAACTTGTTCCTCCATGCAAGTTTTTCTTCCATATTTATTCAAACTCCTGTCAACCCGGGGAAAGAAATGACTACATTAACATAATTTTTAAGTTTGGATACAATCCCTTTAATGATGAATTTGTTTCTCTAATTACCGTCTTTCTCATTTCCTTACCAGCCTCCCTTAAGTCTAAATTTAGTTTCTTTACAAATTTATACTCCAATCCCATTGACATGCTTCTCTTACCTCTTTTAATCACCATTAAAATTTCGTACCATGCCTTTTTTGGAGTTAAAAATACACTCTATTCACACTTACTCTCAAATATAATTCTCTCCAGATTTTTCCAAATTATAATATACATTAAAATCCCTTCTAGAAATCAATTAAAAATTTGATATAAACTATATCTATTAAATTCTTTCCTCTATAGAATTTATAATGAAGGTGATATAGCTACTCATTCTTTCATCATCATTAACGTTTCCTTAATTATCCCTTTATTTTTGAGTGATTACCTTAGGTTGGAATTATTTTTCTTAGGTTCTGAATTAAAGATTATTTACTCAAGATTTATTTCCCTTTTAACCATATTTCAATATCCCATAATTGTCTTCCTTTTGTTTAATTTCGGTTATAACTCAGCTCTTTTTTTATTTACTCCTTTTTTCATCATAATTAACATTTTCTTAATTGGCTCCTTTGTAAGTATATCATACATAATTATCCTTTTAATTTTGGGTGATTTCCTTATAATGGAATTAATTTTATTACTATCCGAATTAAAGCTAATTTACTCAGGATTTCTTTCCTTTATAACCATATTTAAATCTCCCATAATTGTCTCCTTTGAAGTTGCTCTTCATTTTATCACCTTATTTAAATCTCCCATAAATGTATTCCTTTTGCTAAATTTCGGTTACAACTCATCTGTTAGTGGACTTTCTCCTTTTATCTTTATTCTTAAGATCATCTTAACTGTCATTCGTTTCTTACCTCCTTTTTATTCACTCTTTCCTTTTCATTACATAAATCATTTGGACCTATATCCCTTTCTTACCTCCGTTTCTTAACTATCATCCGTTTCTTACCTCCTTAATTCTCCCAGATTTTTGCCATTAATATTCTTCATTAAAATCTCTTTTGGAAGTAAAATAAGATTACAATCAATTTTCTTTTTTTCTTGCCATTTTCGGGTGATTCTACTTTTAAGCATATTTAACTCCATGATCAATTTTAAAAATATTATTTCCTTTCAATCAGTTTCCAATTCTACTTAATTATCTCCGTTAGTTCACCACTTGTTACGAAAAGCAATAAGAACAACAAAGTTGGGATGAGCAACGGAAAAAACTCTTTGGCGGAGGTTGATGTTCAACCCCGCCGTGGAAAATGAAACTTTTATGTTGGAACTATCGGGGCCTAGGCAAGCCTTAGGCAGTTCAAGCGTTAGGACGGGTTGTCACTAGACTTAGCCCTGATTTGCTTTTTCTATGCAAAACCCTCTCAATAAATCCCGTTGTGATAGAATTAAAATTTCTCTTAATATGACTGTTGTATTACTATTGATAACAATCAGGGTTGTTCTGGTCTTATGCTTTTATGGAATGAAAATATTGATGTTGATTTGATTTCGTACTCCACGCATCATATTGATATGATTGTCCATGCTGCTAATGGTCATTTTCACTTTTCTGGGATATATGGCTATGCTGAAACAAATTCCAAATCTAAAACTTGGGAATTAATAGATGCTTTGAGCTCCTCCTCGCCTCTTGCATGGCTAGTTTGAGGAGACCTGAATGAAATTTTATCGGACAACGAAAAACAAGGCGGTAGTCGTCGTGCACGCTCACAAATTGACAATTTTAGGAATTTCTTATCCCGTAATAATTTATATGATTGCAAACCTACCAAAGAATGGTTCACTTGGACCAAATCAGGCCATCGAACCACGCCATTTTATGAACGATTAGATCATTTTGTCGCCAATCCGGCTTTGCTAAATACGCATAATAATTACTGAGCAATATCTGATTATCATGCGGATTCTGACAACTGTCTCATCCTTATGGACACGAATCACGCTTCTATTGATCCTTTTGTGGCTAATGAATTTCGTTTTTAGAACTGCTGGGCTCATAACTCCGATTGTATATTCATTGTTCAATCTACTTTGTCAGCCACTCATGGTTCAGCTATGGATAAAATACAAGATGTAGGAGCTTGCCTACAGGATTGGCAAGCTTATCAACGTAGCTCCTCCACAGATCACATCGTGTATCTAAACAAACAAATAAATTCTTGCCTTCGCTAGCGCCTATCCACTACCGATAAGGAGACCTTCCTGGCTGCTAAATCCTAGCTTTGTCACCTTCTTGATACTCAGGAAGCATATTGGGCTCAACATTCTCACATAATTTGGCTCACTCGGGGAGACAAGATCCACTTCAAAAATCACCTTGTTACATCAATTTTACCCAATTTACTCAATCAAACATTGATAAATCATTAAAATCAGTTTACAATCAATAAATCAAGGATCAAATACTTGAGAATTTTAGTAAAGAACTATACAATAGAGGAGATCAAGGACCTTACCCCTATTGTGAGATTTCTCCCTCAATTTGTTTGATAAAAGCTAAGAAAACACAAGATTTAGATGAGTTTTGTAAAAACAATATTAATTAATCAATTACTTATCATAAAAACAAGTTAAAAGACTTCTCACCTCTGGATTTTGATGAAAACTTGAGTGTTTGGCTGAGGAGAGAGTGGAGAGAAAAGTTACGTGAATTTTCTTTAAAGAACTTAACTAACTTTTTAACTAAAATACCTTTTTAATTAACTTTAAAACACATGTTAAAATATCTTTAGTTAAAGGAGAAATCATCAGAAAAAAATTGGTAAAATAGCTCCTTAAAGATTCTAAGAATTTGACCCTTTTCATTTTAGTCACCTTTAAAAGTAGTTTTTAAAACTTGCATTTTGATCACCAGCCCAAAATGTCTAATTTCCAAATCTAATTTTCCAAAATTGATTTCACCATTATCCTTAATATAATTAATAATGATTTTAGAATATTTTTCCTAAATTTTATCACATTAAAAAATATTTAAACCAATTTAATACCGAAACCAACCCGAAACTCTAATACCGATCCACCGGACCTTTGAACCAAGCTTTAAAACATCTAAGCCCAAAACTGGGGTGTGACATTCTCCCCCACTTAAGAAATTTCGTCCTCGAAAGTTCTTGGAGGAAACAAATGCAAAAATTGGTCTATCATATCCGTCTTGCTTTCCCAAGTGGCTTCCTCAACACCTCGGTGACGCCACAAGACCTTCACAAGCTCAATCATCTTACCACGAAGAACTTTACTGCTGGAATCAATGATCTCCACCGGTTCCTCATCGTAAGATAAATCTGGCCTCAACTCTATATGCTCCACTGGCATAACATGCGAAGGATCCGATCGATACCTCCGTAACATAGATACATGGAACACATCATGTATTTTCTCCAGCTCGGGAGGCAACCTCAACCGATAAGCCACATGACCTACACGCTCAATAACCTCGTACGGTCCAATAAACCTTGGACTAAGCTTACCCTTACGTCCGAATCTCATCACCTTTTCCATGGTGACACTTTCAAGAATACATTATCGCCTACCGCATATTCAATTTCCTACGCTTCAAATCCGCATAAAACTTCTGCCAATCCTCAGTTGCTTTCAAGATATCACACACAAGCATTACCTTTTCATCTGTGTCCTTCAACACATTCGGTAAGGTAACATGCTTTTCCCCTACCTCAGCCCAACATAAGGACGTACGACACCTTCGGCCATACAACGCCTCATATGGTGCCATCTGTATACTCGCTTGGTAGCTATTGTTATATACAAACTCAATTAAAGGTAAATGCTTCTCCCAGGTTCCTTGAAACTCAATAATGCAACACCTCAGCATATCCTCCAAAACCTGGATAACTCGCTCAGACTGCCCATCCGTCTAGGGGTGATACGTGGTGCTAAAACTCAGCCTTGACCCCAAAGCCTAGTGTAAACTTTTCTAGAACCTTGTTGTAAACCTCAGATCTCTATCAGACACAATAAACTTGGTACCCCGTGCAAGCGCACAATCTTAGTAATATATAGATTTGCTAGTTTGTCCAAAGTATCCGTCGTGTGCACTAGCAAGAAATGTGCACACTTCGTAAACCGATCAACAATCACCCAAATGGAATCCTTTTTAGCTGGTGTCAACGGCAACCCCGTCACAAAATCCATGGTGATTCTCTCCCATTTCCACTCTAGAATTTTCAGCGGTTGCAACAACCCGGATGGAAATTGATGTTCAGCCTTGACTCGCTGACACACCATACACTTGGAAACAAACTCGGCCACATCCTTTTTCAACCCAACCCAGTAGATGCCTCCTTCAACCCACGATACATCTTAACACTACCAGATGCATAACAAAAGGACTAGAGTATGCCTCCATCAAAATAGTATGCATCAACTCTGGATCATCCGGCACCACTATTCGACCCTTGAAACACAAAACCCCATCATCATGAAAATGAAAATCTGTCAGATTACCCTCCGATATGTTGTTAACATGCTCAACCAAAGAATCATCATACGGTTGTTTAGCTTTGGTCAACTGTGACATTGTAGGCTTAACTTGCAATTCGGCCAACAAACCACCTTTCTGTGTCACACTCAACCTTGCAAACATGGCTCTAAGCTCAACCGCAACCTTACGACTCAATGCATCCGCAACCATATTAGCTTTACCAGGATGATACTCAATTGTCAAGTCATAATCCTTAAGCAACTCCAACCATCTACATTGCCTAAGATTCAAATCTTTCCGAGACATCAAATACTTCAAACTCTTATGGTCCGTGAAAACAACACATTTCTCACCATAGAGATAATGTCTCCAGATTTTCAAAGCAAAAACCACAGCCGCAAGCTCCAGATCATGAGTTGGATAGCTGCGCTCATGAACTTTTCAACTGCCTCGACGCATAGGCCACAACTTTACCATCTTGCATTAGCACACAACACAATCCAACATATGACGCATTGCTATAAACTATAAACTCCTTCCCCGATTTTGGTTAAATCAACACAGGAGCATGTGTCAAAACCTCCTTTAACTTCTCAAAATTATGATACTGCCTCTCCGTCCACACATAAGGAACATTCTTTTGCAACAGCTTTGTCAACGGTGCTGTAATACTCGAAAATCCCTCAACAAAACGATGATAATAACCAGCCAACCCAAGAAAACTACGCACCTCTGATACAGATTTAGGTTGCTTCCAATTTAGAATAACCTCAATTTTTTGTGGATCAACACAGATACCTTCCGCGGAAACCACATGCCCAAGGAACATTACTTCCTTAAGCCAAAACTCACACTTGCTCAGCTTAGCATACAACTGATTATCCTTCAACACTTGCAACATAATCCGTAAATGTCGATCATGTTCCTCCTCGGTATACAAGTACATGAGAATATCATCTATGAACACCACAACAAACTGGTCAAGATATTCATGGAACACCCTATTCATCATATCCATGAACGCACCCTCTGCATTTGTCAAACAAAAAGGCATGACCAGAAACTCATAATGCCCATACCTAGTACGGGACGCGGTCTTATGCACATCTTCATCCTTAACCTTCAACTGATAATACCCCAATCTCAAATCTATCTTGTAAAACACTGCTGCCCCACGGAGCTGATCAAACAAGTTATCAATTCGTGGCAACGGATACTTGTTCTTCACTATTAACTTATTCAACTACCGGTAATCAATACACATACGCATCGTACCATCCTTTTTTCTTCACAAAGAGAATAGGAGCACCCCAAGGAGAAACACTCAGTCAAATGAACCAATGATCCAACAACTCCTGAAGCTGTGACTTTAACTCCTTCAATTCATTCGGTGCCATCCTATAAGGAGCAATGGACACCGATGTTGTACCTGCAAATAATTCAATACTGAACTCCACCTCTCTATTTGGCGGTAAACCCAGTAATTCTTCAGGAAAAACCTTCAAAAAATACAAACAACCCGAATGTCCTGCACTCGAACACCCTTAGCTTCATGATTCATCACAATAGCCAAATAAGCTTGGCAACCTCCTTGCATCATCTTTTCTGCCTGGGTAGCTGAAACAATATTGGACAAGAACCTTACATTCTCGCCAACCAACACAACTTCATAATTGTCAGCTAACCTCAAAGAAATCCTCTTGGATTCACAATCCCTAATCGCCTTGTGCTCACTAAACCAATCCATACCCAAAATGATATCAAAACCATGGAATGGAAACTCCATCAAATATGCGGCAAACTCATGACCTTGCAAAACCAAAGGACACCGTCTATACAGCTTTCTAGTAGTAATCGTCTCACCAAAAGACTAGTTACTAACATACCAACATCAAGGATCTTAACAGGAACATTCAACAATGATGCATGTTCACTCAAGATGTATGAATGAGTAGACCCCGAATTTATCAAAGATAACAATGATAAGGGTTGCAAAGTAAAAGTACATGCGATCACATCCGTGTCATTACGACCCTCACGGTGAGCAAAAACTGAGCCGGTCCACCACCCTCCAGTCTCACCACTGCGGCATGAGCCAAACCCCTCTGACCATCCTTGTGCCTTTAAAAATTACCCCTGTCATGGCCTCGGCCTCTTGTAGGTGCAGCAACCTGTGTCGGTGCATCCCTTACAACTCAAGGACAATTATGTTTCAAGTGATCCACCGATCCATAAATCCAACAACCTCCAGCATTACCCTAGCACATACCCGTGTGGCGCCTACAACATCGTTCACACTCTACTACAACACGAGCTCCTTAAGCACCTTGGCCAACTCTGCAACCATGCTTGTGATCTGGCCTATGTCTCTTATCCCTGAACTTCCTACTCTGCCTTCCAGAATAGCTAGATTCAACCACTCTCTTACCCAAACTCGCACCCGTAGCCTGAACTGGTGCACCCAAAGATTGCTCGATATCCTTGGCCTGGTTGACCAACACATAAAAATTTGTATAATCCGTAGCCAGGGTATACGTCTTAATGTCCTTAGCAAAACTGTAACAGAACCTGTCACATCTCTACTGGTCATCAAGAACCAACTCCGGAGCATATTGGCTTAGACGGACAAACTTCATCTCGTATTCAGCAACAGACACGCCACCCTATGTCAGTGCCATGAACTTGCGCTTCTTCTTATCCAAATATTGGGTACCAAGGTCTCTTGAAAGCTCTTCGAAAGAACTCCCAAGTAACATTCTTCTCCGAAATGCCAGCAATGGTGGTCACCCACCAATGATATGCATCACCCTGCAACAGAGACACGGTGCACCCCAACTTGCGCTCCTCTTTGCATCCTATCTGATTCATGATGGGAATCGTCTTTTCCAGCCAACCCTAGACTGCCTCGGGGTCAAACCTTGAAATTCTACACCTCTCAAACTCTTTAAATGCTCCAAGGGTAACTCCTGATTTGCCACCACAGCTGGTGCCAGTGCTTGAGCCTGCACTCCAGCCACCACTGCCTAGAAAGCTCTTGTTATTTCCTGAACTAACAGAGTTAAATCACCATATACAGGCATTTGCTGAACCTGGGGTACTTTACCCTCCCCAACGTCAATTGGAGGAACCATCGGAGGAGGAGGAGGTAAAATGTGAGGGGGATTCTCTTCTATCTCGTTATTCTGCCCTACCCCGGTAGTATTAGCCATTGATCGCATCTTACATCGAGCCATGCTATAAAAAGCATCAAAACACATTAAAGTTAGTGATACATGCATGAGCGGGGTCAAATTACTAATATTGAACAAGAAGCTGAATTTGTTCGATGCAAACAATAAAAGCCAAAACAATGCACGCATAGGAGGTTAAAAACGATGCATCTTGGACAAGAAATTGAATCTGTTTGTAAAGTCTGGAAAGTCAGCCAACTTACGACGAGTTTTTGGATGGGATCCAGGCATTTCTGAGTCAAGTTGTCTTCTAACAAATTGTCCGTCATTCAGTTACCTTTCCACCGCATCTTAAAACGCATCAATCGGACATCAGGAATTCAAGATACATCCAATTTACTGAAGACTGTGCATGCAGAAAACTGGATACATGGTTATTACGGGATTTTGTAAAATTCAGCCCAAAAGCTTAAATATAAGGCTTTGGACGAATTAAACTTAGCCCAATGTATTTATTATCATTTAAATTGATGTTTTTAGGGTTTTATATACTTTAGAAACCAGCCACCCAGCCTTTATCAGCTTATAACTTGCCTTATCACCCTATTCTTGCCACACAAGCACAAGGAGTTTAAAGGCTGTTATTTTTTTATTATTTTTAATTAGATTAGGTTTTCCTTGTTTTAGTAGAAGTTAAATTACTTTGTCTATCCTTCACCTATAACAGGATGAAGCCTCCATCATTGTAAGACAGATTTTCTTTGATTTATGAAATATTTAGTGAGTTTGCTTTTGCAAGTGCTGAATACTTGTGCCTTCGAAGTCTTCTTCAACATAAGTTCGACGAGTTCTTGTGAGGGAGATCATCTTCACACTCTTGCTTGCCTAGATAATCGCGTCTAGGAGGGTGGGTTAGAGCCGCTTGAGGTTGCTTGCTTAGATAATTAGATACGGAAGCTAGGATCCAAGAATTACCTCAAAATCTAGGAACCCTCTAGATCACAACTAATCTAGCAAACTCACTAATATGATCCGAGAAAACCCCAAACTCCACGTTCAGCAAACCGATAATAAAGCATGATCTTGATGTAGAAAACGAGATAGGATGAATTTAACGGTGGTGGTGTTGGATAGATTTGTCCTTGGCACCCTCCTAATCGCAATTGAATAGGCAAACACCTGCAAACGACACGAATCTCTCCGATGAATGGATGATGACGAGATAGATGTTGTAGGATATTTTGTCTTCGGCACCCTCTTAGACGCGATTATCTAAGCTAGCAACCTCAAGCGGCTCTAACCCACCCTCCTAGATGCAATTACCTAGGCAAGCAAGAGTGTGAAGATGATCTTCATCACAAGAACTTGACGAACTTACGTTGAAGAAGACTTCTGATACAAAAAATAACAAGGAAAATCTATCTACCTTGAAAATAAAATGGCCCATGGCCAAAGGTTTTTTGTAACTCAAAACTTCATGATGTTGTTCTTATTAGTGAAGCAAATATGCCTTTAAATAGGCTACAAATGAAGAGTTCAACTTAAATTAGGAAAACTAAAGATAATAATAAAATAAATAAACATATTTTATCTAACCTAAAAAACTAATAAATAAATAACAAATCTAATCCTAAATCATCTAAATATATTCATAAAGAATCCTAGATTAAATTTAAGTACAAATAATCAATAAAATTATTGAAAATTCGTAATAAATAATATTTCCCGTGATAAAATCGTATAGAGATTTCTGCTCGCACAGTCTTCACTAAAATGGACATAACTTGAGATCCCGATGTCGGATTGATGCGTTTCAAGATGCGTTAGAAAGCTAAGAGACAGAGGAATATGTTTGAAGAAGACATGTAGACTCAGAAGTGCCCGGATTCCATCCGAAAATTCGATGCAAGTCGGCTGAAATTCCAGACTTATAAAACAGCTTCAACTCTTTGGATAAAATGCACCATTTTAGCCCCCCATACATGTATCATAATTGAGTCTAAGAGGGTGCCGAGGATAAAACAACATCAACAATTCGCAAGCCATCTTCATCTTCAACCTTCACACCATCTTCCATAATTCCATAAACAAAGCTGGAATTTCCAGATTTGTTTTACATATCTTCTTCTTAATCTTTTTTCATCTTTTTATTTAGATTCTTATTCTTATCATCTAATCCTTCACTTGTCTTTCTTTCTTTAATTTTCCAGCCTCGAATCTGAAATTTTCAGGAAAAGCCCTTCTATTTTCTCTTGAATTTTCAGATCTGCCCATACTTTCTTGATTGAGTCTAGAGCTCCTAGTTCTTGCTACAACTTGATTGAAGGCTTCCAAATCCAAGATTGCGCTACTCTATCATTTGGTATCAGATTTGGGACGCTTCTTGGCAAGAATTTTGGCGTTTTTGGGGAAAAAAAAACTCAAAAATTAGGGAAAATTCGTCAAAACCAAACGAGTGAATTTTGAGCTGAAAATTTCCAGATCAGATCTACACCATTGGTGGAGTCACCAAAAACAATTTCAGAATTTTTGGAGTTCGGGAACAGCTCGAACGAAGTGGATAAAGTTTCAGCCAAATTAGGGTTTTCCCCTACTTTAACCCTATTTTCATTATTTTTTTCTTCAATTTTCATTATTTTCAGTTTATTTACCTTGTAAAAAGAAAAAAATTAAAAATTAAAAAAATTAAAAAAAAAGAAAAGAATGAAAAGTGAGAAAGCTCATACCTAGGCACCAACCACCATCAAGAATCATCAAGATCACCATCATCAAACACTACAAGCATCACATTGAAGTGGATTCAACATTGGATTTCTTCCTTCAAGTTGATTCTGGGTTTTGGGGTTATCATCTTTCTCTACTATTTTTTTTCAACTCTTAGTTTCTTAAGTTCCTTTGTTTTGCTTTTTCTTTCTTCTATTACGCAATTTAACACCTTCTCTTTTCTGGTGTGAGTAGGACAACAAAGTTGCATTACAATCCTTCTTTCTTGCAACTATATTCAATTGGTGTCAAGCCTTTTCATTGGACTCCTAGTACAATTAGGACTCATTGTTAGGATTAAACTCCAATTGTAACTTGTTGACTTGTGGCAGGAAGGTCTTTAAAGAGCACTAGATCGGTTTACTTGCCTCGCTAAATATTTATTCTTGGAGTGTTTAGTGAGATTTCTAGTTTTCTTTTGCTTTTTACCTTTTAAATCTAAGTGTTTCAGGATGTCAGAAACGAGTAACGACGAAGAACCACATAAGGTGACTCTTCAAGAAGTTTCGGATACTCTCAATAAACTTGTACGGACTGTAACCTCATTGGCAACCAAGCTTGAGCACACTAATACAGTCGTGACCGCAATCACTCAAACCATTGGGAGATTAGAAACTACTGCTATCGCAAGCGATACTGAGGAGCCTAAGCGTCCAAATCTTGTTCCCATTCAGAATAGATGCCAAAACCCCTTACATAGGCACAATCATCACATAGAACCGAGACAAGCAACAAACACCTTAGCCAAGCCAAAGATCATTGTACCACCTTTTCAAGGAAGGTATGACCCTGATGCTTATTGTGACTGGGAAAATCGAGTTGATCTTCTATTCGAGCATTATCAATGTCCCAAAGAGGATCAAGTTCCACTGTTGAATCTCAAATTTACTGAATATGCATCCATTTGGTGGTTCCAATTGGTCCGCAATCGGCGTCTCAATAGAGAAGCCAAGATAACCTCATGGGGAGAACTTAAAAAAGTCATGCGAGAACGATTTGTTCCCCCATTACATCAATGAGAGATCAAACAAAAGTTACAAAGGATCCGACAAGGCTGCAGAACTGTTGATGAGTATCTCAAAGAAATGGAATCATTGATGCAAAAAGCTAACATACAAGAGGATGAAGAGAATACAATGACTAGGTTTGTTATCGGACTCAATGACAACATTCTTGAGGTACATGAACTCAAAACCTACTACACCCTTCAAGAGGCATTCCAATTCGCCAAAACAATCGAAAAGCGCATCAAAGATCGACAATGTTATCGACAGAAGAATTACCACTATGATAGAGGTACCACTCAACCTTTATCTCATTCTAATTCTTCTAAACCTTTGCTCGACTCAAGTAGACCAAAGCAGAAAATTGAAACATCCAAGTCACTGGACAAAACCAAGACAAAAATCCCCATGTTGTCGGAAAACACACAAACACTCAAACAAGAGGATAGTGATAATGAACACATTAGACGAGATGACAATGCTTCTAATCCCTCATGTGAAGTAGTAGGTCCACTTGCTATACTCTCATCACCTCCCCACAAAGAAAGTAAGTGTAATTTTAACCCTTCATTTGATTCTTATCCTATCATTCCGTTAGAAACACTTTCTCCTCTACAGCAATTGTACATTGATGATAATTTTTGTGAGAGGGATATGGGATGTAAGATACAAAAGAATGAGAGTACAAAGGCCGAGAGTGAAAAAAGTCAAATTAATGGCCCAAATTTGGTGAGTGAAAATACATATGAGGTAAAAGTCACACAAAGCCCAAAAGAAAAAGACAAGAAAAAGAATGCGACGAGTGATTTCGTTTTGACTAATCCTTACAAATGTTCGAGTAGTGCTGTCTTATTTTTTCAGGATTTTGTTGAACCATTGAGAGGAGCTCAATTAGATCACTCCACATACAACAAAGAAGCCTTTTCAATTGAAGTTGATGATTGTTCTCTCATTGCCAATTTAGATTCGAGGACGAATCCTTTTGAGGAGTGGGGGAATGATACATGCATGAGCGGAGTCAAATTACTAATATTGGACAATAAGCTGAATTTGTTCGATGCAAACAATAAAAGCCAAAACAGTGCACGCATAGGAGGTCAAAAACGATGCATCTTGGACAAGAAATTGAATATGTTTGTAAAGTCTGGAAAGTCAGCCAACTTGCGACGAGTTTTTGGATGGGATCCAGGCATTTCTGAGTCAAGTTGTCTTCTAACAAATTGTCCGTCATTCAGTTACCTTTCCACCGCATCTTGAAACGCATCAATCGGACATCAGGAACTCAAGATACGTCCAATTTACTGAATACTGTGCATGCAGAAAACTGGATACGGGATTATTACGGGATTTTGTAAAATTCAGCCCAAAAGCTTAAATATAAGGCTTTGGACGAATTAAACTTAGCCCAATGTATTTATTATCATTTAAATTGATGTTTTTAGGGTTTTATATACTTTAGAAACCAGCCACCCAGTCCTTATCAGCTTATAACTTGCCTTATCACCCTGTTCCTTGCCACACAAGCACAAGGAGTTTAAAGGCTGCTATTTTTATTATTATTTTTAATTAGATTAGGTTTTCCTTGTTTTAGTAGAAGTTAAATTACTTTGTCTATCCTTCACCTATAAAAGGATGAAGCCTCCATCATTGTAAGACATATTTTCTTTGATTTATGAAATATTTAGTGAGTTTGCTTTTGCAAGTGCTGAATACTTGTGTCTTCGAAGTCTTCTTCAACATAAGTTCGACGAGTTCTTGTGAGGGAGATCATCTTCACACTCTTGCTTGCCTAGATAATCGCGTCTATGAGGGTGGGTTAGAGCCGCTTGAGGTTGCTTGCTTAGATAATTGAGTCTAAGAGGGTGCCGAGGACAAAACAACATCAACAATTCGCAAGCCATCTTCATCTTCAACCTTCACACCATCTTCCATAATTCCATAAACAAAGCTGTAATTTCCAGATTTGTTTTACCTATCTTCTTCTTAATCTTTTTTTATCTTTTTATTTAGATTCTTATTCTTTTCATCTAATCCTTCACTTGTCTTTCTTTCTTTAATTTTCCAGCCTCGAATCTGAAATTTTCAAGAAAAGCCCTTTCTATTTTCTCTTGAATTTTCAGATCTGCCCATACTTTCTTGATTAAGTCTAGAGCTCCTAGTTCTTGCTACAACTTGATTGAAGGCTTCCAAATCCAAGATTGTGCTACTCTATTAGTTAGGCTAGCATCAGGCAAAGATCCAAGACAACTTTTAAACGCATTTTAAAACCTTGGTAATAGGCAATGTGTCCCCAATTCATACCCCAACATGATATTAAACAATCACTGAATATATACACAAACACCATGCAACTCGAACAACATCAGTTATTCAAACAATCAAACAATAACATCCCAAATTTTTGTAAACTTGACTCTGATACCAACAAATGTAACCCCCTTGATCCGGCCTAGTTGCAAGACCGAATCGAGCAAGCTACATTAGGTTTACCAAAGTAAACCGGGAAGATGAGACCAAAACGCAACCATTTTTTCTTTTATCTTGTCTAGATGCTTTATTACTTTCTTACATGTACATACTGTTCACAGGTGAGAACTCAATCCAATTGGACACAACCAAATTTTATGTTACGATCCTTTAATTATATATATTCCATGCTTACATTTCGAAAATCAACTTAATACGACCATCCATACTCATTCAATTGATAAAACAAGATCCAGGGACTAAAATGAAATAAACCAAAACTGCCTTTCCATGACATTAACATATTTAACTGCCTCCATATCGATACGCTAAAGATCGTATCGATATAGAATTGCAACTTATTTCGGTACACCAAGCACCGTACTGGTACGTCACTTCAAATACAAAAATCCCATTTAATTTAGGGGCATGCACAGACCAGACACCCTATGACAGACGATCGGCCGATCTACCCAGAAAGTCGCAACTCTAAGCTCTGATACCACTAAATGTTACCCCCTAAACCCGCCTATGCAGGACACCTAATTTAGGAGGTCACATTCGACTCACCGGAGCGACTCACGACAATAATAGAAAAATAAACTTAAAAATTCGTTAAAAGTGTAAAAATAAAATTTCTGTTAAAATACCATTTTAGAAATTATATAACATATAACGAAAATTTCAAAATAAACATATTACAGACTCTGACATAAAATCAAACACAACATACATGCCCACTAACTATACTGGTACCGTACTCCGAAAGCAACACCGATAGAACTCTAACCACGAGTGTCGATCACTATACCAAGATAAATTTCTCCTATCCTGCGATGGTAAAAAAAACGTAAGCTTGGGAAAGCTCAATAATACAAAACTACCAGAAGATGTTGTATGAAACAATGAAGTATAAGGTTAATCAGAACTGACATGATGATCCACTTTCAACATATTTCAGGCATAAACTATAATTCATAACATTGTTACGCTTGAAAGCAACAAAGTCTTTTCTGATTTAGTTTCTCGAATGCCAAACAAGATATCTATAACTTAGATGATCAGGGTGAACGAATAGATTATGAGAATCGAGATATGAAGTTTAGTGTGTTCCATCAATTATCGATCAAAAAATGACAAACAAAATATTTCTGACAATTAAAGGGTTTTGACATGGCAATAAGGGACAAAAAGTTTAATATCAATTAACTACCCTCCAACCGTACACCAATATGCAGTACCCCATAACTGTATACAGAAAGACTTACCCCAGACCCAATAGGCCTAGGAGCTTACAAAAAGACTTACCCTAGGCCCATCGAGCCTAGGACCTTACCTAAGGGGATGCCTTAGGTCCAGAAGGACTTATCAGCGCTGAGCCTACAGATCTTCAATCATAACCCAAGAATACCCCAATTCAGATAGTTTAGTAGACAGATGGAACAAGAAAAATCAGAATACATACATATATTTTCAAAGTATCAGAAATCAGAGAGCATATTTTTTATATCCGACATAGTGGAATATTTTTAGACATACATGATTTATTGTTATGTTCAGAGAGAGTCTTAGTTTCAAAACAGAGAGAGTATACATGTGTAAGGAACACGCCAAAAGGTTCAATTTATTACTTAGAGAACCTTGGGAATTTTTTTTGAATATTTCATTCGAATGGAAGATGAAGGGCCATTTACTCAGCTTAATCTTTCCCTTTATAACCAATTAGGATATAGTTTAAATTTTATTTTGTAAACTCTTATTAGAAATAGAGCCTTGGCTCAATGGTTACCTCCCTTAACTATGCAGCCAAGGTCACGGGTCCAAACCCCCTTGGCTGCAATTCTCTTTTTTTAAACCTTTTTAAGAGGGTGTTACACTTTACTTCCGACAAAGATTAAACTCGAATATCATCACAAAAACTCAAATCTAACAACCTAAACAATTAGAGATCCAAGAGTTTCGGGATTCTATTAATAAAAACAACTTATCAACAACATAATACATCCAAAATATGTATTAAGTCACTCTTAAACACTGGAAATCGAATCCACTTTGAAAATTTCCTTGTTACATCAATTTTACCCAATTTACTCAATCAAACATTAATAAATCATTAAAATCAGTTTACAATCAATAAATCAAGGATCAAATACTTGGGAGTTTCAGTAAAGAACCATACAATAAAGGAGATCACGGACCTTACCCCTATTGTGAGATTTCTCCCTTAATTGGTTTGATAAAAGCTAAGAAAACACAAGATTTAGATGAGATTTTGTAAAAACAATATTAATTAATCAATTAGAAATCATAAAAAACAAGTTAAAAGACTTCTCACCTCTAGATTTTGATGAAAAATTGAGTGTTTGGCTGAGGAGAGAGTGGAGAGAAAAGTTGAGAGAAAAGTTACGTGAATTTTCTTTAAAGAACTTAAATAACTTTTTAACTAAAATTCCTTTTTAATTAACTTCAAAACACATGTTAAAATATCTTTAATTAAGGGAGAAATCTTCCAAAAAAACTTGGTAAAATAGCTCCTTAAAGATTCTAAGAATTTGACCTTTTTCATTTTAGTCACCTTTAAAAGTAGTTTTCAAAATTTGTATTTTGGTGACCAGCCCAAAATGTCTGATTTCCAAATCTAATTTTTCCAAAATTGATTTCACCATTATCCTTAATATAATTAGTAATTATTTTAGAATATTTTTCCTAAATTTTATCACCTGTAAAAATATTTAAACCAATTTAATCACGAAACCGACCCAAAACTCTAATACCGGTCCACCGGACCTTCGAACCAACCTTTAAACCATCTAAGCCCAAAACCGATGTCTTACACTCTGGCTAGCCGTATTGATATGGCCATGAATGCATATCGGTACGGGTGCCTGTTAAAATTGTTTTAGTGACCAATTTGTAAAAATTGAAAGTTTAGGGGGCAAATGTGTAAAGTTTAGAAAGTTGAGGGACTAACCTCATAATTATCCCATTTTGAGGTGTGAGTCACCTCCTTGCTTAGCATGATCACGTGAAGAGGGCATGGGAATTAAAGGAAAAGATGATAGATATTATGGCTATCCAAATGTTGGGAAATGAAAAGAATAAAATATATAGCTACCTTCAATAGGCGGAAACCTTCAAATTGGTTTAATAGTGTGGTGGAATAATAATTAATAGAGCTTACTTTGATTGAAGAAATCTAGTGGATAATTATAAGGGTTGAAAAGTGAAACATTTCAAAACACTAGTGAACTATTGGAACCTCTCTGCCTTGTTATCTTCCATCTTTCTTAAGAATAAGCAAGCACCTTAAGCTCACACCTCCATTGTTGTCTTCAACCTAGGCTCAAGCTAGCACCTTCCTTGAATCCTCAAGCTTTCCTTGATTTCTATACATCGTTTGATAACTCTTGTCTTGGTAAGTAAAAGCCCTCAACCAATTTCAAGAGCCCATGGAAGATTAAAGTTTAATTTTGATTTTAAGTTAGGAGCTTAAAGATAAATTCGTGATTCCTCGATCTAAATATCGATTCTAATGTTTCCCTTTGTTGTTACCTAGCTCAAGTATTGGAGAAAGCCAATCCATTATCTCTAACAAAAGCTAGAAACAATGGAATCATAATCCGAGAGTCGTAGGAGCTACGAATTTGAGGTGAGTGTAGTCGAAGTCTCAGGATTAGGCTAGGTGCCTAGCCCAAATCATTGATTATTGTATTGCTAACCATTGCATTGAAGTCATTGAGTAAAAATATTGTTGTAGGCCATTTAATTAAGTATGGGTAAGTATTGTCATCGAAAGCATTAAAGCATGGCCATATAGAATTATAGTTCATTGATTATTGGCTATTGCATATTGATATTGAAGCATGCCTATTGCTATGGAAATTATTGTTATTGATTTATTGTTTTGAAACATGGCTACCGATTCATTGCTATTGATCCATTGTTATGAAACTATCGTTATTAAACTACCATCATTGCGATATTGATTATTGGACCTTGGATTCGAGAGTATTGGATACAATTGGCATGCCATAGAATTCATGAGCTCATTTATACGGGTAGGCTACGGCCTTTATATTGGTGCGTCAGAGGGATGTTGTGTATTGGTCAAATTGGTGTGGCAGAATTTGTGTATCCATATACCGTGTAATCGATCCAAGGGAATTGTTGAATATTTCTATTGATTCATTGATATTGATTATTGATGCATTGTTATTGATTATTGTCATAACATTGGTATTGATTATTGAAACATTGTCATATTGTCGTTGAATTATTGTTAAAGCATGTATTTGAATGCATATTGTATATTGAAGTTGATTACGATTACCTCACTTATCTATGTAAGCCTAATGCATTCATCTTCCGTACATTTCAGGTTAAGAAAGATAATGGATCGAGATCGGAGCTAGTCGGAAGTTTTGGCAAGTCACAACAAGTTTAAAGTAAAGTATACCGACCCTATGAACTCCTAGAATGGTGGCAAAGTAGTTAAAATAGTTGCCTTTGGTCCTTGTATAAGTTTTAAAGGCCCTAAGTGACTTTTTATGTTTGGCTAAAAAGGACTAAAAATGCATATTTGGCTTAAAAAGGTGAAAATGTAGTAAATGGATTCATATGACCATGCAATTTGACATGTTATTAGATTATGTTGGTAATAAGGTGCTGGTAAAATTTCACTGCATTTGGACATCGTTTGATAGGTCAAATCCGATAAAAATCAGAGCAAATCTGTCATTATAATGTAGGGCGTATCGATACGGGTGATGTCGTATCGATACGAGTAAGAATATTTAGGCACTGGTCAACATAATGTATCAGTACGTCAAAGGGCGTATCGATAGGGAAAGTCAACACTGTAATCTGGAAATTTAAATGCATCGGTACGGTTTGTTGGGGGTATCAAAACGGGTCAAAGCTGGTCAACCCGTATCGGTACAGACACTAGCTATTTCGATACGAGTATACCGAATTGTAATGATCTTAACAACCTGGACATAGGCGTACCAATATAGCCTCTTGAGTATTAGTACGGGTTCTGGTAAGTTAGGTAATAATTTTGGAAATTTGTAAAATGGTCACTGTCTATTATATAGTTTAATTGAATGGGTAAATGAACTCTGATTGGCATGAAAATTGATAGACATGTTGATTAATGATTGAATTTCATGGCAGTAAGCTTAATTTTTGAAATGGACTTATAATTTATTGGATTTACATATTAGTCCCAAAACTTGTAAAAGTTTAAAATTGGCCCTAAATGGATAATCACAACTTGAATTAGATTAATTGAACCTGTTGCATTGGTTGATAACATTAACTTATCGACTAACGATTAATAATTACCGCACCAATCACTCTATTATTTTCTGGTAACGCCTTCTGACCCGGAATCCTACTAGGCCGGGAAGGGGGTGTTACAATATACTTCAGTTTATGAATCGAATGGTAGCTTATCTTAACTATACTTGTCACATAAGAAATCCTTTTTATCTTAATAATCTGGATAATGTATAAATCATATTCTTTCACCAAAGATCCATCAAGTCATGTAAGGTTCTAAACTTGAATAAGAAACTAGCTATTATTATTATAAGCATTCAAACAAAGCATTCTCATTCTCATAAAAGGATAAACAAGGATCATTTAGGTACATTATTACCTGTCATGCAAGTTATTATGGTAATTCATCAATTTAGCTTGTAGATTACAGTGTTTTTATTAAACATAGCCTTGAGAATCAAGTAGCCTTGGTACACGAATCCCCAACCAACTGTCGCTAGAATAAGGTACTCAAAGTACCGGTCAATCCCTTCTACTGTAATGAAGTGACCACAACACATCCCTCATACTATCACCTCATAAGGATCGTAGTCCATGACCGTAAGTCCACCCCAAAAACGAGCTATATGGACTCTATGGCATGCCAACTATACCTATGACTAACTCGAAACCAAGGCTTATCAATTATCTTAAATCATATCATAATTAGAATCGAGCTTAGCTCCATAATCAGATAACCAAATGAGCATGTCTTGTTTCTTTATCTTATCAAGCATGTATCAACGTGTATAGATCCTAAATAAGCGTAAAACCGAATCAAATATTGCATATCAGAATCAGAGGTGAGCATACCTCTATAGTCACCTATTCAAATAGCATATCTTGATTTTTATTTTATCAAACACATATATATGTAAAAATTTTCAATTCAAGTATATATCTTAATCAAGTATTAACATAGCAGAGGTTACTTATCAAAAAAGCATAAGCATGAATAGATCTCAATAAGAGAATAATATCAAATCAGTATTACATTTCCATAGAGTACCTAACATTTAGGTACTTACCGCATATCCAAGCTTATATATCCATAGCTTAACTTATCAACCAAGCAATATGATTAGAACATTAAAGAAAATGCTCGGGAAGGTGGTAAGCCTATCCCGAGACTTTAGACTACACTCACAGGTTTGTAGACTAGTTTCGATCCTTAATCACGATGCCAAGTTGATTGTCCAAGGCCTTATCCTTCCTAGCTCTATTGTCCTCCATTCTTGCTCTAGAGGAAGCCAATAGTGATATATATTATTCTCTTTGAAACTTAACTTTCAAAATACAACTCATTCAAACATTACATATTCATGTGTACATATTTTATTCATAGACGTACCCATTTTTGTTATACTCTACCATGTCAACCAAAACAATCCAAATTTTAACTAAAATAGTTACTTTTAATTCCTGAAAACATTCCACTTTTATCTTATAAAAACTGTCCCTATTTTGACTTACAGTTACTATCCATTGACTATAAAACAACCCTTATGTTATGGTACAATACAGTCCAATTTATTATAAAGTAGTCCCCTTCTTGTCTTGCAAAATAGTCCCCTGTTTAGTACACAAAACAGCCCAGATTTGCATCATAAAACAACCCCTCAATTATGTTAACAAAACAATCCACTAGTGTTATAAAACAGTCCCATTTTAATTTGTAATACAGTCCTTCAATTAGGCTTGTAAAACAGTCCCCAATTGTTGCAAATCAGCCCATGTTTTCACTTTACAATACAACCCTTAAACAATTCTTTAAATTCATAAATGTAACCCCCTCAACTCGGCATAATCGCAAGACCGAACCAAACAAGCTATATTAAGTTTACCGAAGTAAACCGTGAAGAAAACTTTGAAAATATGACCATTTTTTTCTTTTATCTTATCTAGATGTTGTTTATTACCCTACATGTACATACAAACAACGAGTGAAAACCCAACCCAATCGATTTGATATCCAATTGGTCACTTTACAATATTAGGGACCAATACGTAAATCTACAAATCTATAAGGGTTAACTTGTAATTTGCTTTACCAATCTTCGATTAGTTAGGTCACAAGCATACATTCCAAATTTCAACTTAAAACGATCATCCAAACTCATCCAATTGCATACATAACACCTAGGGACCCAACTATAATTTCCATTATTTTGAAGGACCAATTTCGTAATTAAAGTTACCAATCCTCAATTAAACCAATTACATGCATACTGGTGAAATTTCAAGTCAAACAAACATTCAAACTCATTTAATTGCATGTATATCACTCAAGGACTAAAACGAGAGAAAACATAAACCTTAATTAACTAACTTAACTACCACCCGTATCGATACGCGGGCAAGTGTATCGATACGCGGGCAAGTGTATCGATACGCCCGAGCCTTTACAAAATTCCAGATTCTAGTAGCTCAAAACAGTATTGATACGCCTTCATGTGTATCGATACACTATGCCTGAAACTGTAGACCTGTATCGATACGATCACTCGTGTACCGATACGCTAAGCCTAAAAATGTGCTTACCCGTATCGATACGGTCCTCCGTGTATTGATATGTTGTGACTAGAAACACTTACCTGTATTGATACAGGCACAGGCGTATCGATACGCCCTAACTTGTAACATCAAAATTTGCTGGTTTTTAGCCTCGTTTTGGAATTCTAACACTTAAGCATGCTTCTAACAATCAAATAACATCATCATTGATCATTTTTACCATCAACTACCATAAACCAAACATCAAGAAACAATCATCATGCTTTAAAGGTAAACTTTAGGCATGCTTCCTAATACTCAAGCAACCAAAGCATGAACCATGTGCAAAATCCAACAAACCAAGCTTATCACAAGTCCAAAGCAGCAATACAAACTTGCTCAGACAGAGAAGTAACACTCAAACCCTCCCAACAACATTTAAGCCACATTGCCTTTATTACTACTTAAACTCAAACATACTTTGGTAATCCAAGTCTTGGAATTCCCTCCTTGCTTGCTAGGCCACTTGCATTCAATCAATCTACATTGATGATAAAAGAGAGCGTAAGCAATCATTGCTTGTGAGGAGTGCTCCAGAATATAAAACATCATCCAATGCAATTTCAAACCATTTAAGAACAATCATGCCATTCATTCAAAACATGCACTTAGTCTTTACAAAATCAGCATATTAAACCATATGCAACATGTATCATGGATTCCACAGCATAATCTCATATGCAATTCCCTCTACTTAATCCTTTCCCATGCATAACATCCCATATGCAAAGCTTAAGGAGTAAAACATGTATAAACACTTTATTCCAAATCAAACCATCAACATGATACATTTAAAACATTATATTGGCTTGCAAGTGATCCATCTCAACAACAACATTTCCATAAAACCATCATTAACATCGGTAACATCGGATACACGGATTTCCCAAGAGATCTCGCAATCTCTTGCAGCTTAATGGCATGGAGTCGTGCAACACATACACCACCTCTACACTACCAAGGCTAATCCTCCAACTTGGAGTAAATACATTCGACGCATCAACCTCTACAGCTCTTGGCTGGAGTAATGTCACCTCAACAACATTGGGGTTCACATGGTCGGAGTAAGTATATCCCGTACCACCTCTACAACCATGGGCGACTTATTATAGTGCACTTTAAACCCTATGGCCGGCTAATTATATCCGATAACATTTCCATAACATTTTCAATTCATCACTTGCCAATATAATCCACTTTTATAAACATACCTCATTGTTTTCATATGCATTATTCAAAACACCTCAACATGCATTAAACCATGCATAAACCATGTTCACAAACATTCTTTAAAATCATGCATTACTTCCCAAATGCATCTAATATCATTTCACATCAGTTTCCAGCATTAAACCATGATCATTTCATGCATAAAACAGGAGGTAAACATTCATCAAACAAGTGTATTCACAAAGCATTTGCCAACCGAAACAGAGAGAGAAAAACCAATTCACTTACTTTCAAGTTCTAGACCAGCGTATCAAGCCTAGTCTAGACTCCCATAAACCTTTTCAAACCATTGAAAAGCCATTCTTATCCATTTCACTCACTGACAAAGCAACGTGATACATGCATGAGAGGGGTCAAATTACTAATATTGGACAAGAAGCTGAATTTGTTCGATGCAAACAATAAAAGCCAAAACAGTGCACGAATAGGAGGTTAAAAACAATGAATCTTGGACAAGAAATTGAATCTGTTTGTAAAGTCTGGAAAGTCAGCTAACTTGCGACGAGATTTTGGATGAGATCCAGGCATTTTTGAGTCAAGTTGTCTTCTAACAAATTGTCCGTCATTCAGTTACCTTTCTAACGCATCTTGAAACGCGTCAATCGAACATCAGGAACTCAAGATACGTCCAATTTACTGAAGACTGCGCATGCAGAAAACTGGATACGAGATTATTACGGGATTTTGTAAAATTCAGCCCGGAAGCTAACATATAAGGCTTTGAACGAATTAAACTTAGCCCAATATATTTATAATCATTTAAATTGATGTTTTTAGGGTTTTATATACTTTAGGAACCAGCCACCCAGCCCTTATTAGCTTATCACTTGCCTTATCACCCTATTCCTTGCCACACAAGCACAAGGAGTTTAAAGGCTGTTATTTTTTTATTTTTAATTAGATTAGGTTTTCCTTGTTTTAGTAGAAGTTAAATTACTTTGTTTATCCTTCACCTATAAAAGGATGAAGCCTCCATCATTGTAAGACAGATTTTCTTTGATTTATGAAATATTTAGTGAGTTTGTTTTTGCAAGTGCTGATTACTTGTGCCTTCGAAGTCTTCTTCAACATAAGTTCGGCGAGTTCTTGTGAGGGAGATCATCTTCACACTCTTGTTTGCCTAGATAATCGCGTCTAGGAGGGTGGGTTAGAGCCACTTGAGGTTGCTTGCTTAGATAATTGAGTCTAAGAGGGTGCCGAGGACAAAACAACATCAACAATTCACAAGCCATCTTCATCTTCAACCTTCACACCATCTTCCATGATTCCATAAACAAAGCTGGAATTTTCAGATTTGTTTTACCTATCTTCTTCTTAATCTTTTCTCATCTTTTTACTTATATTCTTATTTCTTATCATCTAATCCTTCATCTCGTCTTTCTTTCTTTAAATTTCCAGCCTTGAATCTAAAAAATTCAAGAAAATCCCTTCCCTTTTCTCTTAAATTTTCAAATCTGCCCAAACATCATTGATTGAGTCTAGAGCTCCTAGTTCTTTGCAACAACTTGATTTAAGGCTTCCAAATCCAATATTGCGCTACTCTATCATTTGGTAACAGATTTGGGACGATTCTTGACAAGGATTTTGGCGTTTTTGGGTGAAAACTCGAAAATTAGGGAAAATTCGTCAAATTCAAACGAGCGAATTTTAAGCTGAAAAATTCTAGATCAGATCTACACCTTTGGAGGAGTCACCACATAAAATTTCAGAATTTTTTGACATCGGGAACACCTCGAACGAAGTAGATAAAGTTGCTCCAAATTCTAGGGTTTTCAGGGTTTTTCTAATTTTCTTTCATTCTTAGCCATTAGTTTTCGTTTGTTTTAGGTTTTATTGCTTCTTACACATCTTCTTCTTGTTTCCTTGTGTTAGTAGGACTAAAAGTTGCATACTCTTCTTTCTCCTTGCAACTATAATTCTATTGGTGTCTAACCTTTTCTTTGGACTCTTAAAGCAACTAGGATGTTTTATTCTCTTTTCAACACTCGTTATCGTATACCAATAAATATTTTTCGGTCACGATGTAAGATACAAGGTAATCTATGTTCTTTAATTATTGATGGTGACAGTCGTGTAAACTTAGTGAGTAGCTTCATTGTTGATGCACTCGATCTACCATGCCAAGAACACCCTAAGCCGTATCATCTTCAAGGGTTTAATAGCGGACCGGATATGAAGGTAACCGAACGTTGTTTAATCTCTTTTACTCTTGGAAGCTATTATGATGATGTATGGTGTGACGTGGTCCCTATGGAAGTCACCACTTGCTATTAGGAAGACCTTGGAAAAATGATCGTGGCGCTGTCCATCGAATCAATACAAATGGATACTCGGTTGTGCACCAAGGCCAGAAGCTCTCGTTTGCTACAATAGAGCCGGAAAAAGTAGATGAAGAAATAGCAAAAGCAAAAAACCAGTGTGAGAGGATAAAACGAAAAAGATTGGAAGCACAAAAGGCTGAATCAATTGACCATACAAAGGCAACCAACCATGAAGACATCCCAAAATCAGAACGTACACATGATTCTCTTCGTACTTCTACTTCTAGCATTTGTGCAAATGTTGATATTGGAGAAGAACCATCTCCCAAACAAAAGGATAGTGATAGTGAACACATTAGACAAGATGACAATACTTCTAATCCCTCATGTGAAGTAGTAGGTCCACTTGCTATGCTCTCATCACCTCCCCACGAAGAAAGTAAGTGTAATTCTAACCTTTCATTTGATTCTTGTCCTATCATTCCGTTAGAAACACTTTCTCCTCTACAGAAATTGTACGTTGATGATAAATTTTGTGAGAGGGATATGGGATGTGAGATACAAAAGACTGAGAGTAAAGAGGCCGAAAGTGAAAAAAGTCCAATTAATGGCCAAAATTTGGTGAGTGAAAATACATATGAGGTAAAAGTCACACAAAGCCCAAAAGAAAAAGACAAGAAAAAGAACGCGATGAGTGATTTTGTTTTGACTAATCCTTACAAATGTTCGAGTAGTGCTGTCTTATTTTTTCAGGATTTTGTTGAACCATTGAGAGGAGCTCAATTAGATCACTCCACATACAACAAAGAAGCCTTTTCAATTGAAGTTGATGATCGTTCTCTCATTGCCGATTTAGATTCGATGACGAATCCTTTTGAGGAGTGGGGGAATGATACATGCATGAGCGGGGTCAAATTACTAATATTGGACAAGAAGCTGAATTTGTTCGATGCAAACAATAAAAGCCAAAACAGTGCACGCATAGGAGGTCAAAAACGATGCATCTTGGACAAGAAATTGAATTTGTTTGTAAAGTCTGGAAAGTCAGCTAACTTGCGACGAGTTTTTGGATGGGATCCAGGCATTTTTTAGACAAGTTGTCTTCTAACAAATTGTCCGTCATTCAGTTACCTTTCCAACGCATCTTGAAATGCGTCAATCGAACATCAGGAACTCAAGATACGTCCAATTTACTGAAGACTGCGCATGCAGAAAACTGGATACGAGATTATTACGGGATTTTGTAAAATTCAGCCCGGAAGCTAACATATAAGGCTTTGGACGAATTAAACTTAGCCCAATATATTTATTATCATTTAAATTGATGTTTTTAGGGTTTTATATACTTTAGGAACCAGCCACCCAGCCCTTATCAGCTTATCACTTGCCTTATCACCCTATTCCTTGCCACACAAGCACAAGGAGTTTAAAGGCTGTTATTTTTTTATTTTTAATTAGATTAGGTTTTCCTTGTTTTAGTAGAAGTTAAATTACTTTGTTTATCCTTCACCTATAAAAGGATGAAGCCTCCATCATTGTAAGACAGATTTTCTTTGATTTATGAAATATTTAATGAGTTTGTTTTTGCAAGTGCTGATTACTTGGGCCTTCGAAGTCTTCTTCAACATAAGTTCGACGAGTTCTTGTGAGGGAGATCATCTTCACACTCTTGTTTGCCTAGATAATCGCGTATAGGAGGGTGGGTTAGAGCCGCTTGAGGTTGCTTGCTTAGATAATTGAGTCTAAGAGGGTGCCGAGGACAAAACAACATCAACAATTCACAAGCCATCTTCATCTTCAACCTTCACACTATCTTCCATAATTCCATAAACAAAGCTGGAATTTTCAGATTTGTTTTACCTATCTTCTTCTTAATCTTTTCTCATCTTTTTACTTATATTCTTATTTCTTATCATCTAATCCTTCATCTCGTCTTTCTTTCTTTAAATTTCCAGCCTTGAATCTGAAAAATTCAAGAAAATCCCTTCTCTTTTCTCTTGAATTTTCAGATCTGCCCAAACTTCCTTGATTGAGTCTAGAGCTCCTAGTTCTTTGCAACAACTTGATTGAAGGCTTCCAAATCCAAGATTGCGCTACTCTATCACAACGCCTCCTTTGTCGATGTCAAATCAAGCCTTCGGCAACTCCTCAACACCAAGATTCGCTTCCGAACTACTTTCCCCTGTTTCAAACACATCTTAACAGAGAATCTAATGTATTACAATGCATCC
Organism: Hibiscus mutabilis; assembly: GCA_019671005.1. Classification (NCBI taxonomy): domain Eukaryota; kingdom Viridiplantae; phylum Streptophyta; class Magnoliopsida; order Malvales; family Malvaceae; genus Hibiscus; species Hibiscus mutabilis. The sequence continues at coordinate 39,615,510 of CM033736.1, forward strand.
AAACTCATAGCAACACAACAATTATTAGCACCCAACTATAATCCTCCAATCACTCTATCTTTGTAACACCCTTTTTCCCGTATCCAACACTGAATACGAGTCAGAGGTATCACAAACATTCGTAAAACTCTCTACATTTTTAATTCGGTAAAATTTTGTTTCTTTAAAAATATTACAATGTATTTAGTTTTTATTTTCAAATCTAGTTATTCGCGTAAAGTTTAAAAATAATATTTTCATCTTCAAATTTAGTTTATTTTCAGGCAGCAACTTATCAATTTAATTTGTCTTGATATAATTAATAAAACTGCCTAAAAACTGCTTGATTTAAAATTCATTCAGATACCAAATAAAATACAAATTCTATCAGAGCAGGCATACCCTTTTAATATACATGCCAACTAGTAAATATCAAACAATATCAAAAGATATCTTACTGATACTGATGTACCTGTTATTAATTGATGATGTCCGTATATGCTCCTTACTCCAACCATTTCTTCTTTCCTACATGTAAAACAGTTACACGCTAAGTATTTACTTAGTGAGGCAATAATTCAAATTCAAGTGCAATAGTCATAATATCAATATTAATGATTAACAATGCATATGATCACTTTACTATTACATGCTCGTTAACATAAATAAATATGTATATCAAAGTGATAAGATTAGATCTTACCAATACCGTTGACATTTCCATCTGTAAGCTTTCAATGCTTACCAATACCTTTTTCCATTTCTATCTGCAAGCTTTCAAGTTTATCTTCTTATTTCTTTTTTTATTATTCTTTTCAATTTATTTAGCCCAAGGTATCGAATTAAGAGATTCTATGTACACGAGTCATCCCCCCATACCCAACCTTTCTTGAGTATGTATATTATTTGCACCGTAGTGCTTAGCACCCTAAGTGCTTCCGTATACCCAAACCTTGCATGAGTATACCCTCACTGAGTATTAATAAAATTGCACCATAGTGCTTAACACCCTAAGTGTTTTCGTATACCCAAGCCTTGTATGAGTATACCCTCAATGAGTATTTATGAATATTGCACCGAAGTGCTTAGAATATTTATACAGCTGTTTATGACTCTATGGCTAACCAACTATACCTTTGAACCTCTATATCGTACATTGGGCTTTATTCATCATTTAGTCATCAATGGCAACATATATCAATATATATCAACATTTAACAGTTCATAACCAAAATAACATTCATATTATATCATCATCATTAACTAGTGATCAATGCATTTATTTTTAACCTTTGACATATTTAAAATATGTCAAATATATGATCAATGACATAATTATTATGACAATTTATAAACTAGGTAGACTCATCGCAAGTCCTATCGGTGATGTATGAAACATCCATGTATAATGTTATGTATGCATTGCACTCACTTGGGCCATTTGTTAGTATACCTCACTAAGTCCTCTTTGATCCTTTCCTTCATCATACCTCGAACCTCCCTTGATTCGAACTTAACTTCATAATTCAAATAAGTAAAATATTTGTTAGATCCCAATCTAACAATATCTTAGACATATTGTCCAATATAATCATTCGAATATAAAAAATTCCAAACGTTTTCCTTTCTTCCTTGTATTGTTCAAAAACTCATTATGGTCCTTAGTGACCAATTTGAACTTCCATTAACCCTTTTCAAGCTTACTAATCAACCTTAGATACAAAATGTATCAATTCTCATTTTCTGGTAGTTTGCAGTACCTCCCAAGAAATATTTCTATAAAATAATCTACAACTCGGAATTCGATTCTGTTTGTTCTGAAAGAAACTAGATTCAATAAGATTTTCATCCATATAAATTAATAGCCCAAATTCAACTTGTACGATTTATGGCAAATTTTCAAAGTCAATTTCGAGTATTGAATTTCGGAACAGCCTGCTATACTGTTTCCTGACCTTTCACCACTTAAAAATTCATATCTTTGTACTCAGAACTCAAAATCAGTTTTCGTTTATTGGACACGAAACTAGACGAACAAATCTTTACATCAGTATAAAATTCACCTTCTAACCATTTTTGTAGAATTTATGGTGAATTTTCAAAGTTACTGCCATAAACCAATTTTTCTACACAACTTCCATAAACAACTTCAACTTTTATACTAACTTCTCCTTACTTCTCTACTTTTCAATTTAGTCCAATCACTAGCTTTAAACCACCAACTCGTCACATTCTTCACCAAATAATTATTCACAATAATTCTCCCTAATTTCCCTTATTTACCGAAATAGTCACTAAAATGCAAAGATAAGGATTCATGATTCTGAACTTTGCAATTTAGTCCTCAATTCAACATTACTACCTTAATTCCATCATTACAACTAAAAATCAGATTAACCCCCATACAAAACTTCAATTTCGATTTGGTCACTTAACTTTGACAAATTGTCAAAATGGTCACTAATTCAATTCAACATCAATTTGGCATTCTAACTTCATTTTCTTATCTCTAGCATCATTAATAACACAAATACACTCCAAATTCTAAAAGTTCAGATTTGGTCCTTCAACTTTTTAGGTTACCGAAATGGTCCCTACACAATTTAACTTAGGGTTTTGCTTCCAAACAACAATTCAAGCTTACTAGATCATTATTTCATCATCACAAACCCTAAATTAAACTTGAATCCATAAACCCTAATCATCTCATAACAATCAAAACATGTAAAACTTAAATCCCAACTCAATATCATGATTTTGACATCATACTAGCTTGATTTCAACTTGAATTCAATTATGGAATCATAAAATCTCAAAAGCCCCAATTTGATCCATAAACACTAATTTCTTTCTCATGTAAATTATCATCAATCAAGCATGGATTCCATGAATTATTAATATCAAAAGATAGAGCTTGAAGTGCAGAACAACTTTGTAGTTGAAGAGATTACCTGAAAACTGAATTTCGGAGCTTGAATCGAGCTTGGAAAAATTTTCTCTTTCTTTCCCTAGCCCTCACGTTTGTTGCTGGAAAAGATGAAAATCTTCATCTTTTCACCATTATTTTATACATATATCTATTAAATGAATACTAAATTCATTTAATAGTGAAATTACAATTTTGCCTTTTTTATCCAATGGTTGAGATTGATTTTATCATCAATCAAGGGCCAAGATTTAATCTTCCATTTTCTCTTTCCAAAATTGCCCTTATAACTTTTTAAATATTTCAAAATTGCCATTGGAGCCAAATGACCAATTTGCCCTCCAACTTGTCTTTATTTACTAGTTTGTTTCCAAATTGCCAGTCCATTACAATCTAACTAAATCTAGTTAAAATTCAACCAACAATAATAAAATATTCTAAAAATAATATTTTATAACTTTTCCATAGCTTTTGGATCAGTCTCCAAAATTTCCATTCGATCCAATATACCGATAAATAATCCTTTACTTAGAAATAAACTGTAGGATTCATCTTGAATCAAACTAAAAATATTTCCAACACTTGGAAATGACTTTTACAAACTTTCTCTATCATATGGCAAAATTTCAAATTTTCTAGTTCGGTCCCGGTATCCAAATTCCACTTAAACTTTAACTGTGATTTTCCCAATAATCGAAGTATCAGGTCGAACCAAAAATTCCGCATTCGATTCACACCCTTAGGTGACCTGTTTATTTATGAAATAAAAACCCTTAACTTTTGGGAAATTACAACTTTAGTCTCCAAACTTTTCCAAAGTTTATACGTTGGCCATAAAATTTTCAAAATTTACATTTTGGTCACTACCTTTTTAAACTTCAATTACCATTCCAATTTTCCTTGGAATTCAACCAAACTTTAAGAATACCTTATTCAATTCATTATCTATCACATGAGACCTTTAAACCTTAGAAATTTCCTTTCCAAAACCCATAATTAAAGAAATCTCAACTTTCGCATTTTTGTCATTTTAGTCACTAAGTTAGCTTTTAAGCTATTATCTTAGTACTAAATGACCCATAATCAACTTAGTAAATTTTGGCGTATTACAATCTTAACAACCGAAAACATCATTGATTCCCTAAAAACCTCAACCCAGCCCACAACTACGAATCTCAACCTTCAAATAACATCAATTAACATCCAAACAACAACCCAAAACAACATTATACCTCCAGCAAGCAATAATCAACCACAACACCTCAAAATCTCTTAACTAACAACCTAACAAATTGGATATTCATTAGATTGCGGGATTCTATCATCAAAACTCACTGCATAATCATTTTAGACATCAAAATCAAGTTATAAACCAATCCTTAACTCATCAAAAACATGTCACTACGAATTTCCACAATTTTCATCATAAATCATCAATTAAACCATAAATCCGAGTTTAATTTATCAAAACCCAATACAAATCATATAAAATGGATCAAGAACTTTGGAATTTCAATAAAGAACCTTTCATTAGAGGAGAAGAACGAATCCTTACCTCCAATACTGATTTCTCCCCTTAATTGCTTTATAAACCATGAAAATTAAGGTAGAAATAATAAGTATTTGATGTAAAAGCTTTAGAAATCAATTGGAAATCAAAAACTCTTTGAAATCCTAACTTTACCTGAAGAAATTGAAGCTGGAAAATATGTTTGGGTGGAGAAAATTTGGGAGAAAAGAAGTTACAAAATTAGTTATGTGAAATTCTTTTAAAAGCCTTCATTGTGTTTAATTAATTCTCTCCTTATTTATACCTCTTAAAACTTAATTAAAAATAGTTAATTAATGGGAGAAATCTGATGAAACCCTTTTGGATTAATAGCTCCTTAAAGATTCAAAGTTTTGACCCATTTCCAAAACAGTCACTAAAAATAGTTTTGCAAACTTACATTTTGGTCACTAACTCAAAATGTCCCATTTCCGAATTTCATTTTCCAAAATTGTTTTTACCAAAATCATTTATACATTTAATAATAATTTTAGAGTATTTTTCCATATTTTTATCTTCGTTAAAAATATTTAATCCAATTTAAATCTCAAATCCGACTCGAATCTCTAATCCCGGTCCACCGGACCGACTAAACCATTCCCCAAAACTCCTAAGCCCAAAATTGGGGCTTTGCAACTCTCCTCCTCTTAAAAAATTTTGTCCTCGAAATTTTCCTAGAGAAAAAAGATACAGAAATTGCTTTTTCATGTCTGACTTACTCTCCCAAGCTCGGGTCGATATCTTCGATCACGGTGCCTCTTATATCGGCCACCCCCAGCATTAGCATCGGCAACTCTCTTACCATGATCGAATCCTCCAGCACGGGATGCCAAACCCAAACTCTGCTCAATATCCTTGGCTCTCGAAACTAACACATCAAAATCAATATACTCAACAGCCAAAATATACGTCTTAACCTTCTGCGTCAATCCATAACGGAAGCAGTCACAACAGCTCCTCTCATCAGGCATCAACTCAGAAGCATACTGACTCCGCCTTACAAACTGTATCTCATACTCAGATACCGATATATCTCCTTGTACTAAAGCCATGAACTCACATTTCTTTTTATCTTGGTATCTAGCTCTGAGATATTTCTTCCGGAAGGCAGACCGGAAGGTTTCCCATGTTACATTGTCGACCTCCATACTTGCAATCACCGTAGTCCACCAACTATACGCATCTCCCTACAGTAGAGATATAACACAACCCAGCTTACGAGCATCAGAACAACCCATCTGATCCAAAATACGATTCGTGCTGGCAAACCACTCTTCAGAAGCCTCAGGCAAAAACCCTCTAAACTCGACCCCTCCCAGGCCACATAAACGCTCTAAGGGTAATCCCGGATTAGCAGCAGCAACAGGTGCTGCTGCAGGCACCTGCACTCTAGCCATCGTGACCTAGAACGCTCTCGTCATTGCCTGTATCAAAGGTGTCATATCACCCAGTGCTGACCCAGCTTGCACAGGTGGTACTTGTTCCACACCCGCAGCTGGATTCGGTGGAGGAGGTGGCAACCCCTCAGGCACAACATTATTCTCATCATCTTGCCTCCCCTATTCGCATTAAAACGTAATTCTCTCCTCGGTGGCATTGTAAATAAAGAATCCATGGCATGATAACACCAAAATAAAAACGATTAGGCCATCTTCAAGCAAGGGTCTAAGACTTCCATTTCAAATCAAAATATTTTTCATTAGTAGTAATAAGGCAATGTGTCCCAAATCATACCCCAACATGGCATATAACACACAATCAATCACCGTATATAGCAACCAACTCAATTCAATCTACATACATATCAAACAACTTCCCAACATGCATAAACCAACCATAACCCACCCCCAACAGTCATAACCTGGCTCTGATACCACCAAATGTAACCCCCTTGACCTGGCCTAATTGAAAGACCGAACCGAATAAGCTACGTTAAGTTTACCGAAGTAAACCGTGAAGAAAACTCTAAAAATATGACTATTTTTTCCTTTTATCCTATCTAGATGCTGGTTATTACCCTACATGTACATACAAACAACGAGTGAAAACCCAACCCAATTGGGCATCGATTTGATATCCAATTGGTCACTTTACAATAATAGAGACCAAAATGTAAATCTGCAAATCTATAAGGGTTAACTTGTAATTTGCTTTACCAATCTTCGATTAATCAGGTTACAAGCATACATGCCAAATTTCAACTTAAAACGATCATCCGAACTCATCCAATTGCATACATAACACCCAGGGACCCAACTATAATTTCCATTATTTTGAAGGACCAATTTCATAATTAAAGTTACCAATCTTCAATTAAACCAATTACATGCATACTGGTGAAATTTCAAGTCAAACAATCATTCAAACTCATTTAATTGCATGTATATCACACAACGACTAAAACGAGAGAAAACAGAAACCTTAATTAACTAACTTAACTGCCACCCGTATCGATACGAGGGCAAGTGTATCGATACGCCTGAGCCTTTACAAAATTCTGGATTCTAGTAGCTCAAAACTGTATTGATACACCTTCACGTGTATCGATACACTATGCCTGAAACTGTAGACCCATATCGATACGGTCACCCATGTACCGATATGCTAAGCCTAAAAATGTACTTACCCGTATCGATACGGTCCCCCATGTATCGATACGCTGTGCCTGGAAACACTTACCTGTACTGATACGGACACAGGCGTATCGATACGCCCTGACCTGTAACATCAAAATTTGCTAGTTTTTAGCCTTGTTTTGGAATTCTAACACTTAAGCATGCTTCTAACAATCAAATAACATCATCATTGATCATTTACCATCAACTACCATAAACCAAACATCAAGAAACAATCATCCTGCTTTAAAGGTAAACTATAGGCATGCTTCCTAATACTCAAGCAACCAAAGCATGAACCATGTGCAAAATCCAACAAACCAAGCTTATCACAAGTCTAAAGCAGCAATATAAACTTGCTCAGACGGAGAAGTAACCACTCAAACCCTCCCAACAACATTTAAGCCACATTGCTTTTATTACTACTTAAACTCAAACATACTCTGGTAATCCAAGTCTTGGAATTCCCTTCTTGCTTGCTAGGCCACTTGCATTCAATCAATCTGCATTGATGATAAAAGAGAGCGTAAGCAATCATTGCTTAGTGAGGAGCGCTCCAGAATATAAAACATCATCCAATGCAATTTCAAACCATTTAAGAACAATCTGCCATTCTTTCAAAACATGCACTTAGTCTTTACAAAATCAACATATTAAACCATATGCAACATGTATAATGGATTCCACAGTATAATCTCATATGCAATTCCCTCTACTTAAGCCTTTCCTATGCATAACATCCCATATGCAAAGCTTAAGGAGTAAAAAATGTGTAAACACTCTATTCCATATCAAACCATCAACATGATACATTTAAAACATTATATTGGCTTGCAAGTGATCCATCTCAACAACAACATTTCCATAAAACCATCATTAACATCGGTAACATCGGATACACGGATTTCCCAAGAGATCTCGCAATCTCTTGCAGCTCAATGGCATGGAGTTGTGCAACACATACACCACCTCTACACTAACATAGCTAATCCTCCAACTTGGAGTAAACACATTCGACGCATCAACCTCTACAGCTCTTGGCTGGAGTAAATGCCATCTAAATGTCGCCTCAACAACATTGGGGTTCACATGGTCGGAGTAAGTACCTCCCGTACCACCTCTACAACCACGAGCGACTTATTATAATGCACTTTAAACCCTATGGCCGGCCAGTTATATCCGATAACATTTCCATAACATTTTCAATTCATCACTTGCAAATATAATCCACTTTTATAAACATACCTCACTGTTTTCATATGCATTATTCAAAACACCTCAACATGCATTAAACCATGTTCACAAACATTCTTTAAAATCATGCATTACTTTCCAAATGCATCTAATATCATTTCACATCAGTTTCCAACATTAAACCATGCTCATTTCATGCATAAAATAGGAGGTAAACATTCATCAAACAAGTGTATTCATAAAGCATTTACCAACCGAAAACGAGAGAGAAAAACCAATTCACTTACTTTCGAGTCTTAGACCAGCGTATCAAGCCTAGTTTAGACTCCCATAAACCTTTTCAAACCACTGAAAAGCCATTCTTATTCGTTTCACTTACCGACAAAGCAAGCCTTCGCCGATGTCAAGTCAAGCCTTTTCCAACTTCTCAACACCAATGTTTCAAACACATCATAACAGAGAATCCAATGCATCCAAACTCACAGCAACACAACAATTATTATTAGCACCCAACTATAATCTTCTACAACACTCTATCTTAACAACCGAAAACATCATCGATTCCCCAAAAACTTCAACCCATCCCACAACTACGAATCTCAACCTTCAAATAATATCAATTAACATCCAAACAACAACCTAAAACAACATTATACCTCCAGCAAGCAATAATCAACCACAACACCTCAAAATCTCTTAACTAACAACCTAACAAATTAGAGATTCATTAGATTGCGGGATTCTATCATCAAAACTCAATTCATAATCATTTTAGACATCAAAATCAAGTTATAAACCAATCCTTAACTCAGCAAAAACATATCACTACGAATTTCTGCAATTTTCATCATAAATCATCAATTAAACCATAAATTCGAGTTTAATTTATCAAAACCCAATACAAATCATATAAATGGATCAAGAACTTAGGAATTTCAATAAAGAACCTTTCATTAGAGGAGAAGAATGAATCCTTACCTCCAATGCTGATTTCTCCCCTTAATTGCTTTATAAACCATGAAAATCAAGGTAGAAATAATAAGTATTTGATGTAAAAGCTTTAGAAATCAATTGGAAATCAAAAACTCTTTGAAATCCTAATTTTACCTGAAGAAATTGAAGCTGGAAAATGTGTTTGGCTGGAGAGAATTTGGGAGAAAAGAAGTTACAAAATTAGTTACGTAAAATTCTTTTAAAATCATTCATTGTGTTTAATTAATTCTCTCCTTATTTATACCTCTTAAAACTTAATTAAAAATAGTTAATTAAAGGGAGAAATCTGATGAAACCCTTTTGGATTAATAGCTCCTTAAAGATTCAAAGTTTTGACCCATTTCCAAAACAATCACTAAAAACAGTTTTGCAAACTTGCATTTTGGTCACTAACCTAAAATGCCCCATTTTTGAATTTCATTTTCCAAAATTATTTATACATTTAATAATGACTTTAGACTATTTTTCCACATTTTTATCTTCAATGAAAATATTTAATCCAATTTAAATCTCGAATTCGACTCAAATCTCTAATCCTAATCCACCAGACCGACTAAACCATTCCGCAAAACTCCTAAGCCCAAAATCAGGGCATTACAATAAAACAGTCCTAAATATTACCAATTCAATCCTCATTTCAAATTCATATTTTAGCCCCTTTTATTCACTAAAACAGTCCCTAAACAATTCTTTTTGATCATAATAGTCCCCATTTGATATTAACAAGCAATGTGACTAAATTCAAGTTCCATACTCAAACTACATAATCAAACCATGATTCATGCGAATACTTGAACTATCTCAATTAACTTTGAATTCACCATAAAGCTATTAACATCTTAAACTAAGTCACACAATCACAAAGAGCATGGCAATTTATCACATATATAATTCGAATGAACCAAGAGATTTCATAGCCTGAGTTGATTTTTTAACAATCCTAGTAACAACATGGTTCAAGAAAATTCAAAACCAATTTCTCAATTAAACTTGATTAAGAAGAAAGGAAGTGCATTTCACCTTCTTCCTCAAGCTATCCGAGCAATTGCTCCAAAGATTGAGCCAAACTAAGCTTAACTCATCAAACATCCATGGCAAAATCTCATTCTCTCTCAAGCTTTATGAGTTTCGGCTATCTTTAAGAAGAAGAGGATAATTGCTTGATTATCTTTCTCCTAGCTGTCCCCCTTCACACATGCCCTTCAAGGACGACATGCGTACAAGCCCTTAGATTACTTTAAATTTTGCTAATCGTACCAGATCGTAACTCTCCCCTCGGTCCTATCATGCTAAAAATATATCTAACGCATGATATTTCACCAAAACAAAACAATCAGGCCAGCTTAAAGCAAGGATCCAAGACTTCCATTTCAAAACCAAAACATTTCAGACTATAATAATAAGGCAATGGGTTTCCCAAACTTCCCCCCAACATAACATAAAGCAATCAATGTGCATATTACAGTCACCGTACATAGCAAACAACAAATTACAACCCACAACACCTGATACGAGCATGAGAGGGGTCAAAATAATCATCTTGGAAAAGAAGTTGAAACTGCTTTGCAAGTCAGAAACATCAGTCAAATTGCGAAGCATTTTTTGATGGGATCCAGGCATTTATGGGTCACCATGTCTTCTTAAAATTTGACCGCCTGCAAATTAGCTTTCCAACGCATCTTGAAACGCCTCAATAGCACGTCTGGATCTCAAGATACATCTATTTTAGCAAAGACAACGCATGCAGAAATTCCTATACGAGATTAATACGGGATTTTTGGATAATTACGAATTTTCAAGATTTTATTTGATTATTTGTAATTTAAATCAACATAGGATTCTGCAATATCTATTAGGATCAGATTTATTTAATTAGGATTTTATTTTTAGCATTTATTTATTATTAGAAGTTACTTATCTAATTAGGAGTTTAGATTTTAGCATTTATTTATTGTATTTAATTCCTAAGTTTAGTAGGATTAAAACTTCTGCATGGCCTATATAAAGGAGGCTTCACCCACATTGTAATTCAGATTTCATTGATTAATAAAAAGTTATCTTTGGAGATTTTCTTTGATTTATGAAATATTTAGTGAGTTTGTTTTTTTTTCAAGTGCTGATTACTTGTGCCTTCGAAGTCTTCTTCAACATAAGTTCGACGAGTTGTTGTGAGGGAGATCATCTTCACACTCTTGCTTGCCTAGATAATCGCGTCTAGGAGGGTGGGTTAGAGCTGCTTGAGGTTGCTTGCTTCGATATTGGATTTTACCCTTTTGGGGACTCGATGTCATTATTGTTGTCGACTAGATCATTCAGGGTATGATTGTCCAGATAAGTTTATTTTCAAGATAAAATTTTGAGAGATATGTCTGAATTCATGTCTTCTAATGATATTGAAATCCGTGATCCGGAGCATGATCAAGAAATTTGTTCTTCTAAAGAACATGAGGAAGACAATACCATCGAGAGTTTAACCTTGCCTATTGATGAGGAAGAAATTATAAGTAGTGTGTTTGTTTCCAATGACGAACCTACTATTACGATTCAAGATGATTATCAAACGACAAACACCGACGAAGGTACCTTACAATCAAAAGGTATCATTGAATGTTTTCAAAATTCTATTTATGCTTATTCCTCTTTTAGCATTAATAACAATTTTGAAGATGAGAATGAGTTACTTTGCGACCAAAAGAACAATCGTGATGATCCCAATGAGAAGGAACATGCAAATTACATTGCAAAAAGAGACTCTGCAAAAGGATCCTTCAAGACGTCTTCTCTTCTATGGTACTTTGATGAACTTCCTCCATTTACCGATTTAGATTCGAGGGCGAATCTTTTTGATGAGTGGGGGAATGATACGAGCATGAGAGGGGTCAAAATAATCATCTTCGAAAAGAACTTGAAACTGCTTTGCAAGTCAGAAACATCAGTCAACTTGCGAAGCATTTTTGGATAGGATCCAGGCATTTATGGGTCAACATGTCTTCTTAAAACTTGTCCGCCTGCAAATTAGCTTTCCAACGCATCTTGAAATGCCTCAATCGGCCATCTGGATCTCAAGATACATCTATTTTAGCAAAGACAGCGCATGCAGAAATTCCTATACGAGATTAATACGGGATTTTTGGATAATTACGAATTTTCAAGATTTTATTTGATTATTTGTAATTTAAATCAACATAGGATTCTGTAATATCTATTAGGATCAGATTTATTTAATTAGGATTTTATTTTTAGCATTTATTTATTATTAGAAGTTACTTATCTAATTAGGAGTTTAGATTTTTAGCATTTATTTATTGTATTTAATTCCTAAGTTTAGTAGGATTAAAACTTCTTCATGGCCTATATAAAGGAGGCTTCACCCACATTGTAATTCAGATTTCATTGATTAATAAAAAGTTATGTTTGGAGATTTTCTTTGATTTATGAAATATTTAGTGAGTTTGTTTTTTTTCAAGTGCTGATTACTTGTGCCTTCGAAGTCTTCTTCAACATAAGTTCGACGAGTTCTTGTGAGGGAGATCATCTTCACACTCTTGCTTGCCTAGATAATCGCATCTAGGAGGGTGGGTTAGAGCTGCTTGAGGTTGCTTGCTTAGATATTGGATTTTACCCTTTTGGGGACTCGATGTCATTATTGTTGTCGACTAGATCATTCAGGGTATGATTGTCCAGATAAGTTTTATTTTCAAGATAAAATTTTGAGAGATATGTTGTCTGAGTTCATGTCTTCTAATGATATTGAAATCTGTGATCCGGAGCATGATCAAGAAATTTGTTCTTCTAAAGAACATGAGGAAAACAATACCATCGAGAGTTTAACCTTGCTTATTGATGAGGAAGAAATTATAAGTAGTGTGTTTGTTTCGGTGGATTTAACCTACTATTACGATTCAAGATGATTATCAAACGACAAACACCGACGAAGGTACCTTACAATCAAAAGGTATCATTGAATGTTTTCAAAATTCTATTTATGCTTATTCCTCTTTTAGCATTAATAACAATTTTGAAGATGAGAATGAGTTACTTTGCGACTAAAAGAACAATCGTGATGATCCCAATGAGAAGGAACTTGTAAATTACATTGCAAAAAGAGACTCTGCAAAAGGATCCTTCAAGACGTCTTCTCTTCTATGGTACTTTGATGAACTTCCTCCATTTACCGATTTAGATTCGAGGGCGAATCTTTTTGATGAGTGGGGGAATGATACGAGCATGAGAGGGGTCAAAATAATCATCTTCGAAAAGAAGTTGAAACTGCTTTGCAAGTCAGAAACATCAGTCAACTTGCGAAGCATTTTTGGATGGGATCCAGGCATTTATGGGTCAACATGTCTTCTTAAAACTTGTCCGCCTGCAAATTAGTTTTCCAACGCATCGTGAAACGCCTCAATCGAACATCTGGATCTCAAGATACATCTATTTTATCAAAGACAACGCATGCATAAATTCCTATACGAGATTAATACGGGATTTTTGAATAATTACGAATTTTCAAGATTTTATTTGATTATTTGTAATTTAAATCAACATAGGATTCTGCAATATCTATTAGGATCAGATTTATTTAATTAGGATTTTATTTTTAGCATTTATTTATTATTAGAAGTTACTTATCTAATTAGGAGATTAAACTTTAGTATTTATTTATTGTATTTAATTCCTAAGTTTAGTAGGATTAAAACTTCTCCATGGCCTATATAAAGGAGGCTTCACCCACATTGTAATTCAGATTTCATTGATTAATAAAAAGTTATCTTTGGAGATTTTCTTTGATTTATGAAATATTTAGTGAGTTTGTTTTTTTCAAGTGCTGATTACTTGTGCCTTCGAAGTCTTCTTCAACATAAGTTCGATGAGTTCTTGTGAGGGAGATCATCTTCACACTCTTGCTTGCCTAGATAATCGCGTCTAGGAGGGTGGGTTAGAGCCGCTTGAGGTTGCTTGCTTAAATAATTGAGTCTAAGAGGGTGCCGAGGACAAAACAACAACTATCAATTCATCACGCCATCTCCACATATTCAAGCTTCCTCCATTGACTCCACCACCATAAGCAAATCTGAATTTTTAGATTTGTTCTTTATTTTGGTTTGTTTTGTTTTTCTCTTTATTCGAATTTGCGCTACTCTGTCAACACCATTACAACAACCATACCAACTCCCAATTATCGCAAACCTATCTCTGATACCACCAAATGTAACCCCCTCAACCCAGCCTAGTCGCAAGACCGAACCAAACGAACTATATTAGGTTTACCAAGGTAACCCATGAAGAAGAAACTCAAAGCACGTCCATTTTTTATCTTATCTAAATGCAAATTATTATCCTATGTGTTCATATTGACCACAGGTGAAAACTCAACCCAATCAGGCATCGAATCGATAACCAATTGGGTGCAATTATAATTTATAGACCAAATTGCAATTCCAAAAAACTACAAGGACTTAATCCCTTTTTATGTTACCAACTAGAAATTAGTCCGGTTTCATGCATACGTGTCAAAACTCAATTCAAAGCGTTCCTCCATACTCATTCAATTGCATCCACACTATTCAGGGACTAAAACGTATGAAAATAGAACTTCAAAATATCCAAATAATTGAAATAACTGCTAGCTGTATCGGTACACTAAGGGGTGTATCGATACGCTTTGTCTTATTAAAAACCCCCCAAATTCTAGTAGCTCAAAACCGTATCGATACGCCCTACCCAAAAATACTATCCCGTATCAAAACATCCCTCGCGTACCGAAACGCCAGCCACATTTGGCCTAAGCTCGTACCCAAAATGCTATCCTGTGTACCAAAATGCTAAGCCTAAAATGGTTTATTCATACCGGTACGTGGACACATATACCGATACGCCTGAATCAGTAATGTCCTCATTTGCTGGTTTAACATGCTTTCGAAGATACCAATACACCCTTACATGCTTCTAACATGTATCCAACAAATTTAAGGATCAAACCTCAGCAAGACATCACAGATTCATCAACAATTCATAGCATCTTACTTCAAATATAAAACTAGAGGCATGCTTCCTAGAAACCAAGCCAAGCAAAGCACAAATCTCAAAACCAAGGCAACCAACAATCCAAAATGAGGCAAACCTTTTTTTCAAAAAAAATCCAACAGGTCCACTATAAATGTAACACCCCGATTTTGGGCTTAGCGGTTTTGAGGTTTAAAAAATCATCTTTTAATATATATTGATTTTTGCTGGAATCAATTTTAGAAAAGGTAATTTGGAAATATGACATTTTGGGTTAGTGACCAAAATGCGATTTTTGAAAACTGTTTTAAAGTGACTAAATTCAAAAGGGTCAAATCCTTAGAATCCTTGAGGGGCTAATCTACCAAGTGTTTGCTGGTGGTTTCTCTCTTCAATTAAATCATTTTAAACATGTGTTTTAAAAGGTTGTTAATAA
The DNA here is from genome assembly GCA_019671005.1 of Hibiscus mutabilis. NCBI lineage: Eukaryota > Viridiplantae > Streptophyta > Magnoliopsida > Malvales > Malvaceae > Hibiscus > Hibiscus mutabilis. Next base: position 39,631,205 of record CM033736.1, read on the forward strand.
GGATTAAATATCTAAAGTTAGTTATTAGCTTTTAAAAGAAATTCACGTAACTTTTCCTAAACCTTTTCTCCCAACTTCTTTTCTTCCAAACACTCAGAATTTCATCAAAATCCAGAGGTAAGGAACTCTTTTCACTCAAATTATTGATTTTAATTTGATTCTTTAACTTTGTTTTGCAAAATCTCATTGAAATCTTATATTTTCTTAGCTTTAAACAAGCCAATTGAAGGAGAAATCACATAACGGGGGTAAGGTCCGTGATCTCCTCTGTTAAATGGTTCTTTATTATATTCACAAGTATTTGATCCTTGATTTATAAGTTGTAATGTGATTTTAATGTTTTATCAATGTTTAATTGAGTTATTTAGGAAATATTGATGAAACATGGTGATTTTCGAAGTGGATCTGATTTCCAGTATTTGAGATAGATTTAATATATGTTTTGGATGTGTTTTGATGTTGATAAGTTGTTTTTATCAATATAATCCTGAAACTCTTGAATCTCTAATTGTTTAGGTTGCTAGTTTTGAGTTATTGTGGAGATAATCGAGTTTAATCTTGCTGGAGGTAAAATGATGTTAGGAAAGGGTTTTTGGATGTTATTAGGTGTTGGTTGATGGGTTGAATTGTTGTTTTATGGATGGGTTAAGTTTTGGAAGCGTTTGATGATGATTTCGGTATGTTTCAGATGGTTTTTGAGTGGGCAACTTGGGAGTTACAGGAGATTGTTGTTAGGCAATGGTTTGAAAATAGAGGATAATCAAGGCGACGAAGCTTGACGTTGTTTGGTTGCTTGCCGAGAGCTTGTTTTGCGTTGGCAAGGAAGGCGAGGCATATTGGTGAGTGAAAACTAGTTTTAAATGCTTTACAAAGGTGTGTAAAGGTTGTTGGGAGTTTAGGGTAAACGTGAGACACTTACCTAAGATCGGAAGTAAGTTTCCCTTATTTTGCTCTTGAGAATCGGCTTAGATATGAGCATGTTGTTTGCATGTTTTTGTGATAAACATGGTATGATTTACTTACTGGTAATGCATGATTTTGAGTACATATGCAGGGGTTTGAAAGTATATTAAATGTTGATGAGCATTAGTTTTCATTCCGGTTGGGAATGGTGTTATTGCATTGGCAATGAGATTTGCATATGTGATGTGTTGTTAAATGTAAGTAAATGGTATATTGGCTATGGGACAAGGTGAGTAAACAATCAGATATAGTTGGCATGCTATAGGATTAAAAGTGCACTATAAAATATGAACAAAATTGATCGTGGCCATGGGTCCTTGAGGTATGACGGTGTAACAAGGCCATTCGGACTGTTGGGGACCTCATTTTGGACTTGCGGTTTAACTAGGCAACCCAAATTGATGGTGATCTTGCGGATTAACTAGGCAAGGTCGGTATACTTGCGGTTTAACTAGACAAGGGTGAGATCTCGCGGTTTAACTAGGCAAGGGTGTCAAATCTTGCGGTCTAACTAGGCAAGGTTTGGGATATCATGCGGTTTAACTAGGCATGGTATGAGAGATCTTTGTATCCGATATGTGTATAGGATAGAGATAGTCTATCCGGGTCACTATAAATGCCAATATATGAGAAAGTTCATATGTTGAACCTTGTTTGTAATGCTTTGGGATTTAAGCATGGTTTATTTAAAATGCTTTTGGATTTAAGCATGAATTGTATATGATGTTATATAAAGATTATTATGTTTTGATTTGGTTGGGATCATGAAAAAATGCTTAGGTTGTAAGCATTGGAAAAGCAAGCATGTAGTTCTTAAATGGTTTCTAGTGCATCATTGTTTATGAGCATCTTCACTAAGCATGTGTGCTTACGCTCTCTTTTCCCTAATGATGCAGAGCATTAAAGTTCGGGGCAACAAAGGCGAGGTTTGCAAGGATCCAAGAGATAAACTACTTTTGAGTATGAACTCGGTTTACGTTTCTGGTTAATAAGGCAATGTGTTCACCATGGTTTTTGGGAATTGTAAATCTGTTGCATTGAGGTTCTCTAGAATGATACTATGTTGGTTTTTTATGATGGTTATATGTTGTTTGGCTTGATGTTGTTATTTGCCTATGGTTGAGGTTGAATGGATGATTAGGTATGCATCTAGAGTTTCTTTGTGGGTTGTTATGTTGTGCTGGTTTGACCAGGTTTAATATGCTATGTTGAGTGTGTTGGCATGTTGCTTATGGTGAGAATGGTTTAAATGTGCATTTTGGTATGTTTGGCAAAGTGGTATAGGAAGCATGCCTCTAGAATGGTCCTTTGGAAGTGTGAGGTTGTATGGGTTGCCTAACTTGATATAAATGGTAGTTTGTGGATATTCAAGTGTTGATCAACATGTATGCAAGTTGCTAGGGGTCAATTGCATCTAGGATAGGGTGAAAAACCATCTAATTTTAACATTATAGGCCCAGGCGTACCGATATGCAGGGGACCGTATCTGTACGGCTAGGCAAATAAGGCCAAGGCATTTTGGTACAGGCAGGGGCACTTCGATACGCCTAAAGGTTACTGGAATTACACTTTTTGGAGAAGAGGTCGCATATCGAAACACCAAGGTTAATGTCCTAGAAAGGTAGTTCTGGTTTCTTTCGTTTTTAGTCCCTGAATCTTTTTTGCCAATTATTTGAGCTTGGATGATTGTTTGAAGCTGACTTTTGACACATAAGCATGAAATGTACTTAATTAAAGGTTGGTAACTTAAAAATTGGAAAAGTCCTTTTATATTGTTGAAATTACATTTTGGTCCCTAAGTCGTATTTGTGGCCAATTGGATATCGTTCGATGCCCGATTGATATGAGTGTTCACCTATGAACAATATGATCATGTAGGAAAGCATTAATGCATCTAGACAAGATAAAAGAAAAAATGGACGTGTTTTAGGTTTAATTTTCTCAGTTTACTTCGGTAAACCTAATGTAGCTTGCTCGGTTCGGTCTTACGACTAGGCCGGGTCGAGGGGGTTAGAATAAATCCCATTTAGACATGCACGCCTTAAACCCCAATAAAACGGCTGGAAATAAGATTAAATCAAGTTTTATGAGTTAAGAAATTTGAATATGGGCTTTTGAATATGATTATATAGTTTAACATCAATTTTAGAACTTTTTACTTGGTAAAAATTCCAACGGATCCACTGTAAAGCCCATTTAGACATGCAATCCTTAAACCCCAACAAAATGATTATACAACTTAACCTCAATTTTAGAACTTTTTACTTGGTTAAAATTTTAGAACTTTTTACTTGGTTAAAATTACAACGGGTGCACTATAAAGCCCATTTAGATATGCATGCCTTAAACCCCAAAAAAGACTGAAAAATAATATTAAATCAATTTTTATGACTTAAAATGTTTATTTATGGGCTTTTGAACATGATTATATAGCTTAACCTCTTTTTCAGAACTTTTTACTAAGTTAAAATTCCAACGTGTCCACTATAAAGCCCATTTAGACATGCATGCCTTGAACCCCAACAAAACAACCAAAAAATAAGATTAAATCAAATTTTATGAAGTAAATATTTAGTTATGGGCTTTTGAACATGATTATACAGCTTAACCTGAATTTCAAAACTTTTTACTCGGTTAAAATTCCAACGGGTCCACTGTAAAGCCCATTTAGACATGCACGCCTTAAAACCCAACAAAACGGTAGAAAAATATTATTAAATCAAATTTTATAACTTAAACTATTTTTTAGGGGCTTTTGAATATGATTATATAGATTAACCTCATTTATAGAAATGTTTACTCTGTTAAAATTCCAACAGGTCCACTATAATGCCCATTTAGACATGCTAGCTTAAACCCAACAAAACGGAAGAAAAATAAGATTAAATCACATTTTATGACTTAAAATATTAGTTATGGGCTTTTGAACATGATTATATAGCTTAACCTAATTTTCAAAAATTTTTACTCGGTTAAAATTCTAACGGGTCCACTGTAAAGTCCATTTCGACATGCATGCCTTAAACCACAAAAAATTCGAAAAATAAGATTAAATCACATTTTATGACTTAAAATATGTAGTTATAGCTTTTTGAACATGATTATATAGCTTACCTCATTTCCAGAACTTTTTACTCGGTTAAAATTCCAATGAGTGCACTGTAAAGCCCATTTAGACATGCAAGCCTTAAACCCAACAAAATGGCCACAAAATAAGAATAAATCAAATTTTATTAGTTAAAATATTTGATTATGGGCTTTTGAATATGATTATATAGCTTAACCTCAATTTTAGAACTTTTTACACATTAAAATTCCAACGGGTCCATTGTAAAGCCCATTTAGACATGCATGCCTTAAACCCTAATAAAATGGCTGCAAAATAAGATTAAATCAAATTTTATGAATTAAAATTGTAACCCCCTTACCCCAACATAGCCGAAACTGAACTGAAAAGATCACATTAGGTTTACCGAAGCAAACCCGAGCTAAAACCTAAGCCGATCCATTTTTTATCTTGTCTAGTTGCATATTATTTTTATCCTATGTGAACATTCTTTAGCGAAAATGTCACATTAAAATTAGATTGGGAAATAGGGTTCATATGCTCAACATTTCATATTAGGGACCAAAAGGTAATTGTAACCCCCTCGACCTGGCCTAGACGCCCGAACGAACTGAGCGAGCTACATTAGATTTGCTGAAGCAAACCAGAGAAAGGTTACGAAAGTTGGTCCATTTTCCTTTTATCTTGTCTAGATGCGTATTATAAATCCTAAGCGTTCATGCTTGCAGCGGATGAAGTTACAAAGGAAACGAACCTTAGAAAGGCAACCAATTGTATCCGATACATTTTAGGGATTAAAGCGTAAAACTGGTAAATTATGAGGCCTTTAGTGAAACTTGGGTTACCAATCCTCAATTAGTCAGATTACATGCTTGTATGTCAGTTCGCGACTCAATCCGACCAACCAAACTCAAGCAATTGCATTCACAACAATCAGGGACCAAAATGAAAGAATCAGAAACTATCAAACATCCCATTAACTGTTTTAACTACAGCCCGTATTGGTACGCATAAGGTGTTTCGGTACCCCTTGGCCAATTTTCAAAACTTAGATTCTTGTAGCTCAAAACCTTACCGATACGACCTCGTGTATCGAAACGCTAAGCTAGTTTGCTCTTACACGTATCAAAAACCTCTCCGTGTATCGAAACGCTATGCCTAAAAGGGCTTTCATGTATCGAAACACCTCTCCCGCGTATCAAAATGCAAAGCCTAAAATGGCCAAGCCGTACCAGTACGAGGGGACGCGCTCTGATACGTCTGGACCTGAAATGTCATTTTTAGCTGGTTTTTCAATCAAATTTAGATGCAATCAAGTCCTAGCAACTCACATTCATGCATACAATTAACCACCAAAACATATTCCATCATTTGCACTAAGGTTTAGCAACCACAACACAACATATGCTTCCAAAAGATCAACCTATAGGCACGCTCCCTAAACCACTTCTCCAAACATACCAAAACACTCAATTGACATTTTCCACATATGAGACATACCAACATATCTTTAGCATCAAAATCAACATGCTAGAATCATCAAAGCATGGAATTTGACCAAAGCTAACTAGATACATACCTAGGCAACCACCTAGCATTAATCATAAGCAAAAATCAACAACATGCTTATCATCATCACTCGCTCCAAAACACAGCATTAATCATGTCCAAAACCAGGGGGAAACAGAATTACAAAATCCCAAAGACTTGGCGAACACATTACCTTATTAACCGAAAACTTAAATCGAGTTCATACTCAAAAGTAGTCTTTGTTCTTAGATAACATTAGACCTTGCCTTTGTTGCCCCCAAACCTCAATGCTCTGCATCATTAGGAAAAAGATAGCGTAAGCACACATGCTTAGTGGGGATGCTCATGAAACAATGATGCATTTAAGACCATTTGAAAACTAAACCCTTGCTTTCAAACCATGGTTATGATCAAAGCATTTTTACTGATTCCAAATCAAACATACATATCGACTATATGTAAAAACATTTACCAATCACATGCTTAAATCCCAAAGCATTAAATCATAATACCATGCTTAAATACCAAGCATTATAAAATAGGTTCAACACATGAACTCTCATATATTAGCATTTATAGTGACCTCGGATAGACGACCTCTATCCTTGGATAGTCAACTGCTATCTTAGATTAGCCGACCTTTAATCATTGGTTAACCGACCGTTAACCTTACATATCGGATACACAAATCTCCCATGATGACCGACTACCATCAAAACCCATACTATGCTGACCGCATAATATGACACCTTTGCCGACCAAAAAATTAACATCAACAAGGGGAACCGATCGCTCAACCCAAGTGATAACAACATAGTCTGAGTAGACGACCGCTATACCTCAAGGACCTTTAACCATGATCGATTTTTAAACATATTATAGTGCACTTCATCCTTTGGCATGCCAACTATATCCTAATGTTTTCTCATCATGTCACATAGCCAATATATCATTTACAAAACCATTAACTCACTGTTTTACAATGCATTATACAAAAACACCACATATGCAAGTCACATTGCCAAAGCAATACCACATTCCTGACCGGAATGAAAACCAATGCTCACTAGCATTTCATATACTTTTAAACCACTGCATATGTATTCAAAATCATGCATTTACAGTACATAAAACAAACCATGTTTACAACCAAAACATGAATTACACATGCTCATAACTGAACCGATATTAAAGAGCAAAAGAGGGAAACTTACTTCCGAGCTTAGGTAAGTGTTTCAAGCTTAACCTAAACTCCCATAAGCACTTTCAAACCTTTGAAAGACATTTAAAACCGTTTCCACTAACCGATTACACCACACCTTGCTCGCCAACGCAAATCGAGCTCCCGACAAGCAACGATCCGACTCAAGCTACTTTGCCTTGATTATCCCCTCTAAGGGATGCTTTCTCCCTTAATTGGATGATTTACATGAGAAAACAAAGTTAAAACAATAAGGTTTTGATAAACAATCAACAAGAAATCATTTGAAATCAAAGGATTAAAGAAAACATGATTTTACCTTAAGATTTAGAAGAAGAGAATGGCGTTTGGTTGGAGTGATTTTGTGAGAAAGTTAGTTACGTGATTTTTGTTTAAAGATTTAATTATCAAATTAATTCTCTCCAACCTATTTATATTTTCCAAAACACTTTTAAAAATAGGCAATTAAGGGATAAAGTCTGAGATTAGACTTTTGGGCAATTAGCTCCTTAAAGATTCAAAGTTTTGACCCTTTACAAAACAGTCACTAAAAATAGTTTTCAAAGTTTACATTTTGGTCACTAGTCCAAAATATCTGATTTCGAAAACTCATTTTCCAAAATTGATTTTACCACAACCATTAATATATTAATTAATGATTTTAGAACATTTTTCTATATTTTTATCACCTTCAAAAATATTTAAACCGATTTAATCCTAAAACCGACTCAAATCTCTAATACCGGTCCATCGGACCCTTAAAACAACCCTAAAAACATCTAGACCCAAAACCAGGGCATTACAGTAATTTCTACAAATTATAGGGTCTTTAGCATAGTTAAGATTACCCAACCTCATTTAATCCAATTTCATGCTAGCGTATTAAATTCCAACTCAAAACGATTATCTAAACTCATTCAATTGCATTCATAACAATCAGGGACTAACTTGCAAGATTTCCCAAACTTTAGCAAACATGATTACACAAAAATCAACATAGCGTACCGATACGAGCAAGGCCATACCGATACAGATTAACTAACAAAATAGCTTCTCGTACCGATACACGTATAACCGTATCGATACGGTGTGTTGACCCACCCGTACCGATACTGCCTTGATCCTATACCGATTCCCCCTTTGTTATTTCAAAACTAAAAATTCTAGTAGCTAGTGCTCATACCGATACGACTTGTTAAATTCGAAGGGATTGTTCCAATACGTGTACCCGTGTACCGACACCATTGTATAATTTTCTTCAAGGCGTACTGATACGGTGTCTAAGCGTACCGATACCCTATGCTTTATTTTGATGAAATGAGCTTGATCAGGACCCTGCATACCGATTCTTGGGTACCTGTACCAGTGCGCAGAGGCCTATAATAACCTCTAGGTCCAACATATGACACTTTAGCTCACTCTAAACAACCTTAACACATTTCTAATCAACTTACAACACCAGAAACATTCTTGATCATCAATATACTAGCATCTTAAGCAAGCCTAGCAAGTCTAGCACAATCAGACACAAAGTCTATATGCATGATCCCTAGTCAACATCCAAAGCACAAATCCAACCACGTTTCAAACACTTTAAACCACTTACAAGTCCAAACCAACAATTACAACTTGCACCAACAGGGAGTTCACCAAAAACCCTCCCAAAACAACATTTGACACATTGCTCTTATTACTACTATAAAACGTTTCAAACCATACTTTAAGAAACAAGTTCTTTAAAATCCTTGCTTGCTTCCTCGCTGCCTCTAACATTTAGTTCTCTACATTTATGGAAAATGAGAGTGTAAGCACACAAGGCTTAGTGAGGAATGCTTAAAAACCAACAACCATCAATGCATTATAAATCGTTTAACCATTCTTTTGTTAACCATTTTCCAAAACACTTTAAAATCATCATTTCAATGTCATGCCTTATCAAAACCATGCACTTAACATTTCCAAAACAGCATATTAGCCATATGCAACATGTATCATGGATTCAATAGCATAATCCCATATGCAACCCTCAATTTAAGCCTTCCCATGCATAACATCTCATATGCAAAGCTTAAAGAGTATTCACATGTATAAATCACATTATACAACCATCCATCAACATGATACATCAATTCATTATATTGACTTACAAGTGATCCTTTCTCTATCTCATTGTAACGCCCCAGTTTTGGGCCTAGCAGTTTTGAGGTTTATTAGACGGTCCGGTGGACTGGGTTAGAGATTCGAGTCAGATTCAGGACAGTATATTTTTCGGTAAGATAGAAATGAGGATAAAAGTTAAAAATCATCTTTTAATATATATATTGGTTTTTGGTGGAATCAATTTTGGAAAATGGAATTTGGAAATGTGATATTTTGGTTAGTGACCAAAAGCACTTTTTGAAAACTGTTTTAAAGTGACTAAAAATGAAAAGGGTCCAATTCTTAGAATCCTTAAGGAGCTAAATTACCAAGTTTTTGCTGGTGGTTTCTCCCTTCAATTAAATCATTTTAAAGATGTGTTTTAAATGTGGTTTAAGAGGGATTAAAATATCTAAGTTAGTTATTTGTTTTTAAAGAAAATTACGTAACTTTTTCCTAAACTTTTTCTCTCAACTTCTTTTCTGCAAAACACTCAGAATTTCATCAAAATCCAGAGGTGAGAGATTCTTTTAACTCAGATTATTGATTCTAACTTGATTCTTTAACTTTTTTTTACAAAATCTCATTGAAATCTTATATTTTATTAGCTTTAAACAAGCAAATTGAGGGAGAAATCACATAACAGGGGTAAGATCTATGATCTCCTCTATTAAATGATTCTTTATTGATATTCCCAAGTATTTGATCCTTGATTTATGGTTTATAATCTGATTTTATGTTTTTATATATATTTAATTGGGTAAAATTGATGAAATGATGAAAGATTCGAATTAAATCTGATTTCCAATGTTATGAATTGTTTTTGAACATATTTTGGATGTTTAATGATGTTGATAAGTCGATTTTATCAATGGAATCCCGAAACTCTTAAATCTCTAATTGTTTAGGTTGCTAGAGTTGTGTTTTTGAGGTGTTATGGTGGTTGTGTGTTTGTTGAAGGTGTTAAGTTGATTTGATTCTGTTTCTAGATGTTAATTGATGATAAAAGTGGTGTTAGATTGTTAGGTTGTGGTTGGGTTGTGTTTGGAAAGGATTAGTTGAAGTTTTCAGTGTTGTGGTTGGGTAATTGTGAGGTGAATGCAAGAGTCTGTAAGGATCTGTTGTTGCAGTGTTGTAAATGCATGGAGATGCATTAATCCTCTGTTGTTATGCGGTTTAAACATGGGAGGTTGTTTTGGAAGCAAACGATGTGGCATTGGAGGCTTTGGACGCTTGATTTCGCGTCGGCAAATCAATGCTTCGCGTATTGGTGAATGAGAACATGGATTCCAGCTTTGGAATGTTTTAAGATGGTTTATGGGAGTTTAAACTTAGCTTGATACACTGGTTTAAATGCAGAAGTAAGTAAAAATGGATATTCTCTCTCGGTCGTGCTAGTGTTAAATGGTTTTATGTATTTGTTTTGATTTACGTGTTACCTACTATTTAAGCATGATTTAAAGTGTTTGGCATATTGTTTATAAGCATGGAATGCTAATGATGCACATGGTAAGTGATCCTTGTAAGTATGAGTTATACTTGTGGTTTAAAGCTTGGTTGTTGGTTTGGAAAAATGGGATGGTTAATGCTTGTTAAAAACAGTGAGGTAAATGTTAAATGGTTAATTACATTGGCAAGTGATGTGGTTTTAAAATTGTTATCGGATATAGTTGGCCGACCATATGATTGAGTGCACTAAAATAAGTCGCCTTGGACCGTAGACTCCCTTTAGTGGATTAAGCGTCTAACTGATGATTAGGGTTGGTGTCCCCGTGGGTTGAAAGGTGTACTCGGTTGGTAATGTACCATGATTTTTATTGTATCGCTATTCCGGTTGATATGGCTTGAAGTGTTGGTTGAACACTTGTAGAATTCGTGTATCCGATGAACTCTTTTGTTAATGGACTTGTTTGATGATCACTTGTAAGCCAATATAATTGTTAATGTATCATTGAAAGGTTTATGTTGTATGATGTGATTTATACATGTTTACTCTTTAAGCTTTGCATATGGTAGTTATGCATGAGAAGGCTTAAATTGAGGTTGAGCAATGAGGCTTGTTGTTGGTTAATGATACATGTTGCATATGGTCAATATGCCGGTTTTAAAGATGTTAAGTGCATGGTTTTAAAGGCATGATAATGTTTTAAAGGTAGTCTGAAATAAGTTTCAATGTAAGGTTAAAAAAGGTTTTAAATGCATTGGTGGTGTTTTGTTTGTGAGCGCTCCTCACTGAGCCTTATGTGCTTACGCTCTTATTGTCCATCAATGTAGAGAATTGAGAGCTTTGGAGGCAGCAAGGAGCAATGGATCTTAGCAAGACTTGTTTACCAAAGTATGTTGGACTAGACTATAAGTAATAAAGGCAATGGGGTACTTGTTTCAGTTTTGGGAGTTGTTTTGATAAACTTGATGTTTGAGCAAGTTAGTTTGATTGCTCTAAAGTTGTAAATGGCCTTTATGGTTTGTTTTTGGTGATGGTTTGAAGTTTCATGTTTTACTTGAATGGTTTTTCTAGGTTTCATGCCTATAGATTTACGTTTGTTACAAAATGCCATGAATTGATGTTAAATTTGTGATATTATGCTGTGAATTGTATCCTGAATATGTTGGATGTATGTTAGGAGCATGTTAGGGTGTTTTGGATAGACTAAGAGCTTGTTAAACCATCTAAATATGACATTACAAGCCCATGCGTACCAATATACAGGGGACTGTATCGGTACGGTTAGGCAAAATCAAGAATGTTGTTTCGATACGGGCTTGTGTGTATCGATACGGCTAGGCAAAAATAAGTATGGTGTTTTGATACGGGCTTGGGTGCTTTGGTACGGATTTTCTTTACTAGAATCTTCTTTTTGGGACAAAACTCGCGTAAAGAAACACTATCATACCGTACCGAAATGGGTTGTAGCGTATCGAAATAGTACAGGCTTGTGTAAGGCACTGTATCGATACAGTAGCACGCGTATCGATATGGTTGTCTGTTAATTCAGTTAATGTCATGGAAGCGGAGATCTGTTTTCTTACGTTTTGGCCCCTGAATGTTATGGATGCAATTGGATGAGTATGAATGTTTCAATCGAGCTGATTTTTAACATGAAACCTACTTAATTAAAGGTTGGTAGCTTAAACATGTGTTAAACCCCTGTAGTTTGATCAAATTGCAACTTGGTCCCTATTTTGCAATTGAGCCAATTGGATGTCAAATCGACTCTCGATTGAGTTGAGATTTCACATGATGTTAGTATGAACATATAGGTTAATGATTTTGTATTTGGAAAAGATAAAAAGAAAAACTGGCCGCATTTCGGGTTATTTCTTTATGTTTTACTTTGATAAACCTAATGTAGCTCGCTCGGTTCAATCTTGCGACTAGGCCGGGTCGAGGGGTTTACATTTGGTGGTATCAGAGCCAGGTTTTTGATAGTTGGGAGTTGGTTTGATTATTGTAATGTGATCGTGAGTTTTTATCTGATGTTTAAAATACACGGTGATTGTAATATGCACGGTGATTACTTTATGCCATGTTGGGGGAAACTTGGGAAACCCATTGCCTTATTATTATAGTCTGGAAAGTTTTGTTTTTTTAAATGGAAGTCTTGGATCCTTCCTTGCTTGAAGCTGGCTTGACTGTTTTGTTTTGAAATGATTATCATGCCTTAGATATATTTTAGCACGATGGGACCGAGGAAAGAGTTGCGATCTGGTACAATTGTTGCTGCCATTGGGCAGGATGTTGAGGGAGATGTTGTACCTTCTAGAGGGTTGCCACCGCCCCACCTATTCCACCTGAGGGAGTCAAGCAAGTTCCACCCGTGCCAGCTGGACTAGGGATGGGTGATATGGCACCGCTGATTCAGGCCATGACCGGTGCTTTTCAGGTAGCAGTTGCGGGTGTTCATGTGTCCGCACCACCAATGGTTGGGCAGGGTTTGCCATTAGAGCGTCTTCATAGTTTGGGCGGAGTTAAGTTTCGAGGCTTGTAGCCTGAGGCTTCAGAGGGTTGGTTGGCCAGTACTGAGAGGATACTAGGCCAGATGGGGTGTACCGATGCTCGTAAGCTAGGTTGTGTTGTTTCTCTATTATAGGGTAATGTCTATACATGGTGGACTACCATGATTTTCGATATGATGACCGATGATGTAACCTGGGTGTTCTTCTATGGTGCTTTCTGGAAGAAATATCTGGGAGTCCGATATTAGGACGATAGGAAGCGAGAGTTCATGGCTTTGGTACAGGGCAGTCTGTCTGTGGTAGAGTATGAGGTGCAGTTTGTGAGGCTGGGTCATTACGCACCTGAGTTGGTCCCTAACGAGCTCCAGCGATGTGATTGTTTCAGCTACGGGCTCGTGCATGAGGTTAAGACATACATGCTTGCTGCTGATTACATCGATTTTGATGTGTTGGTTTCGCGGGCCAAGGATGTGGAGCAGAATCTTGGTTTGGTTTATGGGTTGCGAGGCTTTAGCTCGGGTAAGAGAATTGCTAATTTGGGTCTAGCGGTGGTCAGGCTAAGAGACATCGTGATAGGAGGTTTCGCCCAGAGCTAAGGTGTGGCGAATGTGTTAGGTTTGTGGATCCCAAGATCATCTGAGGTGAGATTGTCCACGTTTGGCCAGGGAGGGTCAGACACATGTGCCTATTGTGGCCAATACTTGTTAGAGTTGTGGGCCTGGCGACCATCAGAGGCATGATTGTTGTTGGCTCGAGGTGGGTAGGGTGCTGCTCCTGTTGTTTCTCCACAGTGAGGCCGTGGTCATGGTCGTGGGCCGTTTCAGCTTCGAGATAGTGGGCAGTGGACTATGGTTCATACCGTTGCTATCCAGCCTGAGGGAGGTGGACCGACTAGGGTGTATACGTACCGTGAGGGTCGCAATGACCCGATGTGATTGCAGGTACTCTCTCTTTACAGTCCTTGACGTTGTATTCATTGGTTCATTCTAGTTCTACTCATTCATACATATTGTGTGAGCATGCCCAATTGCTTGATATACCTGTTGAAATTCTAAATGTGGGTGTTAGAGTGACCAGTTCTCTTAGGGAGACAGTTGTAGTTAGGAAGTTGTATCGTAGGTGTCTGTTGATGGTTCAAGGCCATGTTTTTGTTGTGGATCTGATGGAGTTGCCATTCGATGGCTTTGATGTTATTTTGGGCATGGATTGGTTGATCGAGCATCGAGCCGTGGTGGATTTTGAGACAAATAGATATTCTTGAGGTTGTCGAATGATTTTGAGGTAGTGGTTGTTGGCAAGAATGCCAAGTTCTTGTCCAATGTTGTTTTGGCTTTAGAAGCGAGTTGGATGTTGGGTTCCGAATGTTAGGCTTTTTTGGTCTATGTGATGAATCCTGGTTCAAAGGAGTTGAGGGTACAGGATATTCGCACCGTATGTGAGTTTCCAGGTGTTTTTCTAGAAGAATTTCCAATATTGCCACCTGACCGTGAGGTAGAGTTTAGCATTGAAACCTATCCGGATACGACACCGATGTCTATTGCTCCATACCGAATGGCCCTAAAGTAGTTAAAGGAGTTGAAGATGTAATTACAGGAGTTGCTTGATTATGGGTTCATTAGACCAAGTATTTCACCGTGGGGTGCGCCAATGTTGTTTGTAAAGAAGAAGGATAGTATGTTGCGGATGTATATAGATTATCGGCAGTTGAACAAGTTGATGATAAAGAACAAATATCTGTTACCGCGGATAGATGACTTGTTTGATCAGTTCAGGGGTGCTTCGGTGTTATCTAAGATAGATTTAAGGTTTGGGTACTACCAGTTGAAGGTGAAGGATGTGGATGTACCCAAGACAACTTTTCGTACGAGGTACGGGCATTATGAGTTTCTTGTGATGCCGTTTGGTTTGACCAATGCACTGGATGCTTTTATGGACATGATGAACCAGGAGTTTTTGGATCAGTTTGTGGTGGTGTTTATCAATGATATCCTAGTGTACTCTCGTACTGAGGAGGATCATGATAGACATTTGTGGATTGTGCTTCAGACGTTGTTGGCTAATCAGTTGTATGCCAAGTTAAGCAAGTGCGAGTTTTGGGTTAGGGAGGTTGTTTTCCTTGGGCATGTTGTATGCCAAGTTAAGCAAGTGCGAGTATTCTTTGAGTTTGCAAGTGTTCGGTAAACTTGTCTAGAAGCCATCTTCAACATAAGATCATCGAGTTCTTGTGAGGGAGATCATCTTCACACTCTTGCTTGCCCAGGTAATTGCTTCTAGGAGGGTGGGTTAGAGTCGCTTGAGGATGCTTGCTTAGATAATTGCATCTAAGAGGGTGCCGAGGACAAAACAACAACAACGATTCGCAAGTCATCTTCATCTTCAACCTTCGCACCATCTTCCATAATTCCATAAACAAAGCTGGAATTTTCAGATTTGTTTTACCTATCTCCTTATCTTAGTCTTTTTCAATCTTTTGTTTTTATTCTTATTAATCATCATCTTATCTTCCCTCTTATCTTCGTTTCTTGAATTTCCAGCATTAAATCTGAAATTTTCAATAAAAGCCTTCTCTTTTCATCTTGAATTTTCAGATCTGTCCAAAGCTTTCTTGATTGAGTCTAGAACTCCTAGTTCTTTGCAACAACTTGTGAAGGCTTCCAAATCCAAGGTTGCGCTACTCTATCAATTGTTTTGGCCATTATTGTTTGCATCGAACAAATTCAGCTTCTCGTCCAATATGAGTAATTTAACCCCGCTCATGCATGTATCATTCCCCCACTCCTCAAAAGGATTCGTCCTCGAATCTAAATCGGCAATGAGAGAACAATCATCAACTTCAATTGAAAAGGCTTCTTTGTTTTATGTGGAGTGATCTAATTGAGCTCCTTCAACAAAATCCTGAAAAAATAAGACAACACTACTCGAACATTTGTAATGATTAGTCAAAACAAAATCACTCGTCGCATTCTTTTTCTTGTCTTTTTCTTTTGGGCTTCGTGTGACTTTTACCTCATATGTATTTTCACTCACCAAATTTGGGCAATTAATTTGACTTTTTTCATTCTCGGCCTCTTTACTCTCAATCTTTTGTATCTCACATCCCATATCCCTCTCACAAAATTTATCATCAATGTACAATTTCTGTAGAGGAGAAAGTGTTTCTAACGAAATGATAGGACAAGAATCAAATGAAGGGATAGAATTACACTTACTCTCTTCGTGGGGAGGTGATGAGAATATAGCAAGTGGACCTACTACTTCACATGAGAGATTAGAAGCATTGTCATCTTGTCTAATGTGTTCACTATCACTATCCTTTTGTTTGGGAGATGGTTCTTCTCCAATATCAACATTTGCACAAATGCTAGAAGTAGAAGTACGATGAGAATCATGTGTACCTTCTGGTTTTGGGATGTCTTCATGGTTGGTTGCCTTTGTGTGGTCAATTGATTCAGCCTTTTGTGCTTCCAATCTTTTTCGTTTTATCCTCTCACACTGTTTTTTTTCTTTCGCTATTTCTTCATCTACTTTTTCTGGCTCTATTGTAGCAAACGAGAGCTTCTGGCCCTAGTGCACAACCGAGTATCCATTTGTATTGATTCGATGGACAGCGCCACAATCATTTTTCCAAGGTCTTCCTAATAGCAAGTGGGTGACTTCCATAGGAACCACGTCACACCATACATCATCACAATAGCTTCCAAGAGTAAAAGAGATTAAACAACGTTCGGTTACCTTCATATCCGGTCCGCTATTAAACCCTTGAAGATGATACAGCTTAGGGTGTTCTTGGCATGGTAGATCAAGTGCATCAACAATGAAGCTGCTCACTAAGTTTACACGACTGTCACCATCAATAATTAAAGAACATAGATTACCTTGTATCTTACATCGTGACCAAAAAATATTTATTGGTATACGATAACGAGTGTTGAAAAGAGAATAAAACATCCTAATTGCTTTAAGAATCCAAAGAAAATGTTAGACGCCAATAGAATTATAGTTGCAAAGAGAAAGAAGAGTATGCAACTTTTAGTCCTACTAACACAAGGAAACAAGAAGGTGTTAGAAGATGTGTAAGAAGCAATAAAAGCTAAAACAAACGAAAACTAATGGCTAAGAATGAAAGAAAATTAGAAAAACCCCGAAAACCCTGGAATTTTGCAGCAACTTGATCCACTTCGTTCGAGGTGTTCCCGATGTCAAAAAATTCTGAAATTTTATGTGGTGACTCCTCCAAAGGTGTAGATATGATCTGCAAATTTTCAGCTCACAATTCGCTCGTTTGAATTTGACGAATTTTCCCTAATTTTCGAGTTTTTCACCCAAAAACGCCAAAATTCTAGTCAAGAATTGTCCCAAATCTGATACCAAATGATAGAGTAGCGCAATCTTGGATTTGGAAGCCTTCAATCAAGTTGTTTCAAGAACTAGGAGCTCTAGACTCAATCAAGAAAGTTGTGGGCAGATCTGAAAATTCAAGAGAAAAGATAATGGCTTTTCTTGAAAATTTCAGATTCAAGGTTGGAAATTCAAATAAACAAAGATAAGAAGGAAAATTAGAAGATGATTAATAAGAACAAAAGTAAAAAGATTGAAAAAAATTAAGATGGGGATAGATAAAACAAATCTGAAATTTCCAGCTTTATTTATGGAGTTATGGAAGATGGTGTGGAGGTTGAAGATGAAGATGGCTTGCGAATTGTTGATGTTGTTTTGTCCTCTGCACCCTCTTAGACTCAATTATCTAAGCAAGCAACCTCAAGCGGCTCTAACCCACCCTCCTAGACGCGATTATCTAGGCAAGCAAGAGTGTGAAGATGATTTCCCTCACAAGAACTCGTCAAACATATGTTGAAGAAGACTTCGAAGGCACAAGTAATCAGCACTTGCAAAAACAAACTCACTAAATATTTCATAAATCAAAGAAAATCTCCCTTACAATGATGGAGGTTTCATCCTTTTATAGGTGAAGGATAGACAAAGTAATTTAACTTCTACTAAAACAAGGAAAACCTAATCTAATTAAAAATAATAAAAAAATAACAGCCTTTAAACTCCTTGTGCTTGTGTGGCAAGGAATAGGTGATAAGGCAAGTGATAAGCTGATAAGGGCTGGGTGGCTGGTTCCTAAAGTATATAAAACCCTAAAAACATCTTTTAAATGTTAATAATTAGGTTGGGTTAAGTTTAATTCGTCCAAAGCCTTATGTTAGCTTTTGGGCTGAATTTTACAAAATCTCGTAATAATCTCGTATCCAGTTTTCTGCATGCGCAGTCTTCAGTAAATTGGGTGTATCTTGAGTTCCCGATGTCCGATTGACGCGTTTTAAGATGCGTTGGAAAGGTAACTGAATGGCGGATAATTTGTTAGGAGACAACTAGACCCAGAAATTCCTGGATCCCATCCGAAAACTCGTCGCAAGTTAGCTGACTTTCCAGACTTCACAAACAGATTCAGTTTCTTGTCCAAGATGCATCGTTTTTGACCTCCTATGTGTGCATTGTTTTGGCCATTATTGTTTGCATCGAACAAATTCAGCTTCTTGTCCAATATGAGTAATTTAACCCCGCTCATGCATGTATCAGAAAATTTACGTAACTTTTTCCTAAACGTTTTCTCTCAACTTCTTTTCTGCCAAACACTCAAAATTTTATCAAAATCCAGAGGTGAGAGATTCTTTTCACTCAGGTTATTGATTCTAACTTGATTCTTTAACTTTGTTTTACAAAATCTCATTGAAATCTTATGTTTTCTTAGCTTTAAACAAGCAAATTGAGGGAGAAATCATATAACAGGGGTAAGGTTCGTGATCTCCTCTGTTAAATGTTCTTATTGATATTCCCAAGTATTTGATCCTTGAATTATGGTCTATAATCTGATTTTATGTTTTTATATAGATTTAATTGGGTAAAAATGATGAAAGATTCGAATTGAATCTGATTTCCAGTGTTAGAAAATTGTTTTTGAACATATTTTGGATGTTTAATGATGTTGATAAGTCAATTTTATCAATGGAATCCCGAAACTCTTGAATCTCTGATTGTTTAGGTTCCTAGATTTGTGTTTTTGAGGTGTTATTGTGGCTATGTGCTTGCTGAAGGTGTTAAGTTGATTTGATTCTGTTTCTAGATGTTAATTGATGATAAAAGTGGTGTTAGATTGTTAGGTTGTGGCTGGTGTGTGTTTGGAAATGATTAGTTGAAGTTTTCGGTTGTTGTGGTTGGGTAATTGTGAGGTGAATGCAAGAGTCCGTGAGGATCTGTTGTTGCAGTGCTGTAAATGCATGGAGATGCATTAATCCTCTATTGTTATGTGGTTTAAATAGGGGAGGTTGTTTTGGAAGCAAACGGTGTGGCATTGGAGGCTTTGGAAGTAAAAATGGATATTCTCTCTCGGTCGTGCTAGTGTTAATGGTTTTATGCATTTGTTTTGATTTACATGTTACCTACTGTTTAAGCATGATTTAAAGTGTTTGATATACTGTTTATAAGCATGAAATGCTGAAGGATGCACATGGTAAGTGATCCTTGTAAGTATGGGTTATACTTGTGGTTTAAAGCATGGTTGTTGGTTTGGAAAAATGGGTTGGTTAATGCTTGTTAAAAACAGTGAGGTAAATGTTAAATGGTTAATTATATTGGCAAGTGATTTGGTTTTAAAATTTTTATCGGATATAGTTGGCCGACCATAGGATTGTGTGCACTATAATAAGTCACCTTGGATGTTGAGGGG
The DNA here is from genome assembly GCA_019671005.1 of Hibiscus mutabilis. NCBI lineage: Eukaryota > Viridiplantae > Streptophyta > Magnoliopsida > Malvales > Malvaceae > Hibiscus > Hibiscus mutabilis. The sequence continues at coordinate 39,650,795 of CM033736.1, forward strand.
TTTAGATCCGTGTACCGAAAACTCCATCCGAGTACCCTAACGGTAGAGGGGTTAAACAATATCGTAGACTCCCTTTAGTGGATATTAAGCGTCTAACCGATGATTGGGGTTGGTGTCCCCATGGGTTGAAAGGTGTACCCGGTTGGTAATGTACCGCGATTGTTATTGTACCGCTATTTCGGTTAAGATGGCTTGAAGTGTTGGTTGAACACTTGTAGAATCCGTGTATCCGATGAACTCTTTTGTTAATGGACTTGTTTGATGATCACTTGTAAGCCAATATAATTGTTAATGTATCATTGAAAGGTTTATGTTGTATGATGTGATTTATACATGTTTACTCTTTGAGCTTTGCATATGGTAGTTATGCATGAGAAGGCTTAAATTGAGGTTGAGCAAAGGGACTTGCTGTTGGTTAATGATACATGTTGCATATGGTCAATATGTTGGTTTTAAAGATGTTAATTGCATGGTTTTAAAGGAATGATAATGTTTTAAAGGTAGTTTGAAATAAGTTTCAATGTAAGGTTGAAAAAGGGTTTTAAATGCATTGATGGTGTTTTGTTTGTGAGCGCTCCTCACAAAGCCTTATGTGCTTACGCTCTTATTGTCCATCAATGCAGAGAATTGAAAGCTTTGGAGGCAGCAAGGAGCAAGAGTTCCTAGCAAGACTTGTTTAGCAAAGTATGTTGGACTAGACTATAAGTAATAAAGGCAATGGGGTACTTGTTTTGGTTTTTGGAGATGTTTTGATAAATTCCCTATTTGAGCAAGTTAGTTTGATTGCTCTAATGTTGTAAATGGCCTTTATGGTTTGTTTTTGGTGATGGTTTGAAGTTTCATGTTTTACTTGAATGGTTTTCTAGGTTGCATGCCTATAGATTTACTTTTGTTGCAAAATGCCATGAATTGATGTTGAATCTGTGATACTATGTTGTGAATTGTATCATGAATATGTTGGATGTATGTTAGAAGCATGTTAGGGTGTTTTGGATAGACTAAGAGCTTGTTAAACCAGCTAAATGTGACATTACAGGCCCAGGCGTACCGATAAGCGGGGGACCATATCGGTACGTTTAGGCAAAATCAAGAATGTTGTTTCAATACGGGCTTGTGTGTATCGGTACGGCTAGGCAAAAATAAGCATGGTGTTTTGATAAGGGTTTGGGTGTTTCTGTACGGATTTTCTTTACTGTAATATGCTTTTTGGGACAAAACTCGCGTACCGAAACATTACCATACCGTTTGGTACAATTGTCAAACATTTTCGAACTGCCAGCTAAGCGTACCGAAATGGGTTGGAGTGTATCAAAACAGTACAGGCTTGTGTAAGGCACCGTAACGATACGGTGGCATGCGTATCGGTACGGTTGTCTGTTAATTCAGTTAATGTCATGGAAGTGGAGATCTATTTTCTTGCTTTTTAGTCCCTAAATGTTATGAATGCAATTGAATGAGTATGAATGTTCGAATCGAGCTAATTTTTGACATGAGAACATGAAACCTACTTAATTAAAGGTTGGTAACTTAAACATGTGCTAAATCCCTGTAGTTTGATCAAATTGCAATTTGGTCCCTATTTTGCAATTGAGCCAATTGGATGTCAAATCGACACACGATTGAGTTGAGCTTTCACCCGATGTCAGTATGAACATATAGGTTAATGATTTTACATTTAGACAAGATAAAAAGAAAAAATGGTCGTGTTTCAGGTTCTTTCTTTATGGTTTACCTCGGTAAACCTAATGTAGCTCGCTCGATTCGATCTTGCGACTAGGCCGGGTTGAGGGGGTTACACTCATTTCTTTCATCAAACCACATCAGATACACGGATTTCCCAAGTGATATCCCAATCACTTAACAACCCAATGGCATGGAGTAAATGCAACACATGCATTACCTCTACACTACCACAGCTCATCCTCTAGTTTGGATTAAACGCCTCCAATGTATCACCTCTACGATCGCAGCCAAAGTAAAAGCCATTGAAGCATTACCTCAACAATATTGGGTTCACATGGTCGGAGTAAATACTTTAAACACATCACCTCTACGAACCATGGGTGACTTATTATAGTGCACTTTAAATCCTATGGCCGGCCAATTATATCCGATAACATTTCTACAACATTTTCAAACCATAATTTGCCAAAATAATCCATTTCATTAACATCAACTCATTGTTTTCATATGTATCTATCAAAATCATTTTCTCAATGCTTTCAACCAAGCATTACCAATGTTCAAAAACATTATCAAATCATGCATTACTTCAAAATGCATCAACACCATTTCATAACCATTTTCCAACATTAAACCATGCTTAAATCATGCATAAACAGTGAGTAATCAATCTATTAAAACAAGTGCATAAAATCTATTTGTCAAACCGAGTTCGAGAGAGAATTCATCCTTTACTTACTTCCGAGCTTAGACCAGCATTTCAAGCTCGATCTAAACTCCCAAACACAACTTTCAAACCTTTAATAAGTTGTAAATCACGTTCTCAGCACCGACACGCAAAGCCTCGCTTGTCGTTACTGTAACCGCACCTCCAAAGCTTCTGAAAATATTGTTCAAGCTTGAGGATCAACTTCCCCTAATTTATCCATGCAAAGACAAAGGATTCAGTGCATCAAAAAGAATTCAACAACACGGCAACATAAATCCTCAACATCCACTACTCAATTTCACTCCACAACAACCGAAATCAACATCAAACATCTTCCAAACTCAACCCAGCCACAATCTAACATCAATTAACATCTAAAAATACATCAATAACATCCTTATACCTCCAACATTCAATAAACCTCCGCAACTCCTCAAAAACTCAACTAACAACCTAGAAAATTAGAGATTCACATAGTTTCGAGATTCCAATGTTAAAACCCACTTATTAACATAATTTAACATCAAAATCATGATTAGAATCAATCAAGAACTCAGCAAAATAGAGCCTATACGAAAATCCACCCATCTAATCAATTAACCCTTGATTAAACCAATTTTCCATATTTAAATCATCAAATCAAGTTAGAAATCATATGTAAATGATCAATAACTTTGGAATTTCAGTAAAGAACCTTGTATTAGAGGAGAACGAGCCTCACCTCTAATGGCTGCCTTTCCCCTTAATTGGATGAATTTTCTTGAGAAAACAAAATCAAATCAAATAGGTTTTATTAGAAAACCATTAAAGATTAATTTGCAATCAAAAGAATGTTGAAAGCATGAGTTTACCTGGGAAAATTGAAGTGGAAAACAGTGTTTGGCTGGAGAGAATTTGAGAGAAAAGCTTTTGATGAAAAGTTAGTTATGTCAAATTGTTTTTAACCTTTTAATTATCCAATTAATTCTCCAAACCTTTTTATATTACTTTAAAATCATTTAAAATAGCCAATTAAGGGGAAAAGGTCTGATATTAGACTTTGGGTAAATAGCTCCTTAAAGATTCAAAGTTTTGACCCTCTTACAAAACAGTCACCAAAAATAGTTTTAAAACTTTACATTTTGGTCACTAACCAAAATGTCCAATTTCAAAATTCATTTTTCCAAAATTGACTTCACCAAAATCATATATATAAATTAAATAAAGATTTTATAATATTTTCAAAATTTTTATCTCACCCGAAAATATTTATTTCGAATTAAATCATGAAACTAACTCGAATCCTCTAATCCAATCGAACGGACCGTCTAAACCACTTAGGAACCTCTGAGGACCAAAATCGGGGCTTCACAAAAATATTTAGTTATGGTCTTTTGAACATGATTACAGAGCTTAACCTCAATTTTAGAACTTTTTACTCAGTTAAAATTCCAACGAGTCCACTGTAAAGCCCATTTAGACATGCACACCTTAAACCCCAACAAAACAACCGAAAAATAAGATTAAATCACATTTTATGACTTAAAATATTTATTTATGGGCTTTTGAACATGATTATATAGCTTAACCTCATTTTCAGAAATTTTTACTCGGTTAAAATTCTAACGGGTCCACTCTAAAGCCCATTAAAACATGCACGCCTTAAACCCAGCAAAACAACCCCAAAATTAGATTAAATCAAATTTTATGACTTAAAAAATTTAGTTATGGGCTTTTGAACATTATTATGTAGCTTAACCTCATTTTCAAATTTTTTTTACTCATTTAAAATTCCAACGGGTCCACTATAAACCCATTTGGACATGCACACCTTAAACCCAACAAAACGGCCACAAAATAAGATTATATAAATTTTCACGAGCTAAAATATTTTTATGGGCTTTTGAATATGGTTATATAGCTTAACCTCAATTTTAGAACTTTTTACTCGTTTAAAATTCCAACGGGTCCACTATAAAGCCCATTTAGACATGCACGCCTTAAACCCCAACAAAACGGCCGAAAAATAAGATTAAATCAAATTTTATGACTTAAAATATTTATTTTAACCTCAATTTTAGAACTTTTTACTCGGTTAAAATTCCAACGGGTCCACTATAAAGCCCATTTAGACATGCACGCCTTAAACCCCACAAAACGGCTGAAAAATAAGATTAAATCACATTTTATGACTTAAAATACTTAGTTATGGGATTTTGAGCATTGTTATATAGCTTAACCTGATTTTCAGAAATTTTTACTCGGTTAATATTCCAACGAGTCCACTATAAAGCGCAATTAGACATGCACGCCTTAAACCCAACAAAACGGCCACAAAATAAGATTAAATCAAATTTTATGACTTAAAATATTTGATTATGGTTGTTTGAGTATGATTATATTGCTTAACCTCAATTTTAGAACTTTTTACTAGGCTAAAATTCCAACGGGTCCACTGTAAAGTCCATTTAGACATGCATGACTTAAACCACAACAAAATGGCCACAAAATAAGATTCAATAAAATTTTCATGAATTAAAATATTTAGTTATGGTCTTTTAAACATGATTATACAGCTTAAGTTCAATTTTAGAACTTTTTACTCGGTTAAAATTCCAACGTGCCACTATAAAGCCTATTTTGACATGCACGCCTTAAACCCCACAAAACGACCGAAAAATAAGATTAAATCACATTTTACGACTTAAAATACTTAGTTATGGGATTTTGAACATGATTATATAGCTTAACCTCATTCTCAGAAATTTTTACTCTGTTAAAATTCCAACGGGTCCATTGTAAAGCCCATTTAGACATGCACGCCTTAAACCCAACAAAAGGGCCACAAAATAAGATTAAATCAATTTTTATGAGTTAAAATGTTTGATTATGGGCTTTTGAACTTAACCTCAAATTTAGAACTTTTACTCTATTACAATTCCAACGGGACCACTGTAAAGCCCTTTTAGACATGTGCGCCTTAAACCCCAATAAAACGACCGCAAAATAAGATTAAATAAAATTTTATGAATTAAAATATTTAGTTATGGGCTTTTGAACATGATTATACAGTTTAACCTCAATTTTAGAACTTTTTACTCGATTAAAATTTGAACGAGTCCATTATAAATCCCAATTAGACTTGCACGCCTTAAAACCCACAAAACGACCGAAAAATAAGATTAAATCACATTTTATGAATTAAAATACTTAGTTATGTGCTTTTGAATGTGATTATATAGCTTAAGCTCATTTTCAAAAAATTTTACTTGGTTAAAATTCTAACGGGTCCACTGTAAAGCTCATTTAGACATGCATGCCTTAAACCCAACAAAACGGCCACAAAATAACATTAAATCAAATTTTATGAGTTAAAATATTTGATTATGGGCTTATGAATATGATTATATAGATTAACCTCAATTTTAGAACTTTTTACACGGTTAAAATTCCTACGGGTCCACTATAAAGCCCATTTAGACATGCACGCCTTAAACCCCAACAAAATGGCCGCAAAATAATGTTAAATAAAATTTGTATGAATTAAAATATTTAGTTATGGGCTTTTGAACATGATTATACAGCTTAACATCATTTTTAGAACTTTTTACTTGTTTAAAATTCGAACGGGTTTACTATAAAGCCCCTTTAGACATGCACGCCTTAAAACCCGCAAAACGACCGAAAAATAAGATTAAATCACATTTTATGACTTAAAATACTTATTTATGTGCTTTTGAACGTGATTATATTGCTTAACCTCATTTTCAGAAATTTTTACTTGGTTAAAATAACAACGGGTCCACTGTAAAGCACATTTAGATATGCACGCCTTAAACCCAATTCCGGTATCCAGTTGCTCGCTCCGACCGCTGATGCGGATGCCACTAAAACTGCCGCTGCTGTCAACCCTGCTGCTGCCACCATGACCAATGAAGCTGTTGTTGTCCACGTCACTCCCAATTTTACAGCAGCTGTGAAATAAAGTACAATGGCCACGGATGCAATCTTGACTGAATCTCCCCTCGATGATGCAACTATGCGTACTGCTACTGATCCGATCAAAGTACATCCTGGTAAAAGGAATGACTCCAAGCCCACTGCAAACCCAGATCTTGACAAAGAATTGGGTAAGTCGTTCCTACCAACACCAACTATGCTCTCAGAATTTGATGACTGGTTATCTAAAAAGTCTCCACCATACGCAGTTTCTAACAACAAAGGATCCATGGCTCCGACACATCGCGAAACCAAAAGAATCTCCCCTATGAATGAAGCTATCAAGGCCAAGAGAACTCGACCTTTACCACCTCCTTCTAAAGATAGAGCTGGGATGAGCAGCGAAAAAAGTCTCTGACGGCGGTTGATATTCAACCCCGCTGAGGGAAATGATTATTCTATGTTGGAACTGTTAGGGTCTTGGTAAAGCCCAGGCAGTTCAAGCTTTAAATCGAGTTGTTAGAAGAATAAATCCTGATGTTAATTTCTTAGAGAAACCCGTCTTAATAAATCCCAATGTGAACGTATTCGTATCTCCCTTAATATGCTAAGATGCTTTCCCGTAGGAGGTAGTCCATCTTGTTCCGATTTGGTCTTATATTGGAATAATAAAATAAAAGTTGATTTGCTCCCGTACTCTGATCATCATATTGATACTATTATCCATGCTAACAATTCGCATTTCCATTTCATTGGCATCTACGGTTATGCCGAAACATCTCAAAAAATTAAAACTTGGCGATTAATCGATTCTTTAAACTCCTCTTTGACCCTCCCTTGGCTTATTGGAGGAGATTTTAATGAGATACTTTCTGATAATGAAAAACAAGGAGGTTGTCGTCGAGCTCAATCTCAAATCAATAACTTTAGAGATTGCCTACTTAATAATGATCTGTTTGACTGCAAACCGGCTAAGGGTTGGTTCACTTGGACTAAATCGGGTCCTCACACCCCACCATTCGTGAATGCCTTGATCGATTTGTTGCTAATTCAGCATGGTTTAATATTAATACGAATTATTGAGCCACATCTGAATTCCATGCTAAATCTGACCACTGTTTCATTATCATGGACACTGAATACATCGACAATCCTCAATTTATGTCCAAAGATAACCACTTCCGATTTGAAAATTGTTAGGCTACTAATGCGGACTGTATTTCCATTGTTCATACAACTTGGGCCACTACTCATGGCTCCACTTTGGATAAAATTCAAGCAGTCATATCCAATCTTAAGGAGTGGCAATCGTACCAAAGTTTCATTACTTATGGTCATATTTCCAAACTTAACAAACAGATAAACTCCATTCTAAATCATTGATTATCTCCAGTAGAAGAAGAATGGTTCCTTGTAGCAAAATCTGAGCTTAATCATCTCCTTAAGGCTCAGGAACAATATTGGGCTCAACGATCCCGAGTTTCTTGGCTTGCCCATGGCAATAAAAATACCTCTTTCTTTCATGCCCGTGCAAATGGGCGTTGAAAGAAAAATAAAATAAAAGGCCTTTTTATAGTAATAATAACATCTGGCGGGAAGACAAGAAAGACAACATAGATATCGTGGTTGATTACTTCTATAACCTCTTCTTATCTTCCAATCCTGATATTTCTCCTCAAATTCTTAATAATATTACCACCACCATTACCCCTGATATGAATGAGGCTTTGACAAAGCCCTTCACTCCAGAAGAAATCATTCATGCATTTCGAGACATCGACCCTAGGAAAGCCCCAGGCATTGATGGTTTACCTAGTGGCTTCTATTGTTAACACTGGATACAGTCGGACAAGATGTTATTAATCTATGCCTTGACCTCATCTCTGGGAGAGCAGACATGACTGAAGTCAATCGCACAATCCTTGTCCTGATTCCCAAAGTCAATGAACCAACCACTATGAGACAATTACGTCCCATTAGCTTGTGCACTGTTATTTATAAGACTGTCTCCAAAGTACTTGTTAATCGTATGAAAGCTATTATTCCCTGCTGCATTAGTAATAACCAAGATGCTTTCGTTAAGGGCAAAAATATCACAGATAATATCCTTATTGCCCATGAACTAATACACTCCCTTAACTCGGGAGATTCTAATCTATTTCAAGGTGCGGCTCTCAAATTAGACATGGAAAAAGCCTTCGATCGTGTGGAATGGGCCTTCCTTAGACAAATTATGCTTAAGATGGGTTTTGCATATAATTGGGTCTCTATAATCATGTGTTGTATTACTTCAGTTTCCTTTACTGCTAGAGTCAACGACTCCTATTCCCCGATATTCCTACCAAAATGTGGGCTTCGTCAGGGAAACCCTTTATCCCCTCTTCTTTTCCTTTTTTGCACACAAGGCCTTTCAGCGATGCTTATTGCTGAACAACAGTCAGGCCGTATTTCAGGACTATGTGCTAGTAAACATAGACCACGAGTCAATCATATTCTTTTTGCCGATGATTGCATGGTTTTTATTCGTAACAGTATCACAGAAGCAAATCATCTTAAAAATGCCCTTCTAACCTATGCTTCATCCTCTGGACAGGCAGTCAATTTTGAGAAATCAACCATTTATTTTAATCCTAGAACCTCTAATGATAGCAAACAGACAATTAATACTATCCTTCATGTCCGGGAAGTCGATGACCCGGGTATTTACCTTGGAGTCCCACTCCTTATAGGGAAATCCCTAGGTTTCACCCGTGATAAGGTGAACTCCCGTATGTCTCAATGGGACAAAAATCTTCTTTCTTTCAGTGGACGTGAGGTCTTTATAAAATCTGTCATTCAATCTCTACCTCAATACGTTATGTCATGTTACCTACTTCCGCAAAATATCATTGCTAATATGACAAAGTCTATCAGAAGTTATTGGTGGTCGGGGAAAAACAACAAACGAGGTTGGCCTCTAATTCCCTGGGACACTATTTGTTCACCAAAATCAACAGGAAGTATAGGATTCTGGGATCTTCACCTTTTCAACATTGCCCTCCTCGGCAAACAAATCTGGAGACTAATCATTAAACCAGTAATCTTCTTGGCCAAATTTACAGGGCAAAGTACTACCCATTGGGGCATATCTTTGACTCTAACCCTAATCATCGAGCTTATTTTGCATGGAAAGGCCTTTATCATGCTCTAAGGCAACTATATAACGATTTTCTTAAAAGACCAGGAATTAATAGCAATATCTGAATTCACCAGGAGCTTTGGGGTGGTGCTTCTGCAATTCATCTATATGGTGAATATGAAATTAATGACGAAATTCCTCTTCGGTGTCAGGACTTTATGGTTTATGGTGAACCACGTTGGGATACAACAAAAGTTCTTAATTATTTCGAATAGGAAGACTCAGACAATGTCCTTCGTATTCCAATAATTAACGACCATCAAGATACGACTCTATGGGCCAATCACGATTCTGGGATTTACACTGTTCGTTCCAAATATTCCTTTTTACAACGCCCTCCTGCACCTATCAACAGGCCTCATCATATCTAGAAGGTTCTTTCCAAATTACATGTTCTCCCAAAAATTCGATCCTTCGAATGGCGTCTTGGCCATGACGTTCTCCCAACTGGTCATAAACTTCAATCAGCTATTTTGGGATCAAGACTCTATCCATTATGTAACTTGAACCAAGAAACCACGCTGCACGCACTACGGGACTGCCCAGGTGCTAGTGATGCCCTCCGACTGGCAGGTTTACCAACTTTTATTGTTTCTAGCACTACTAATTCCATACTTTCTTGGCTTGAAGTTGGTGCTAAATGCTTAACGTCTCAATCATTTGCCTTATTTCTCACGATCCTTTGGAACTTATGGAATCGTCATAATGATTGGGTCCATAACAAACGTCTCTAGCCTCATTGGCTCACAATTCTTAATTCTATGGATATTCTACGGGAATATGCTGCAGCCACTTCTTCTTGCACCCCTTCTCAGTAGATGGATGACCCTGTTCTTGTGCCCCCAAGATGGCAACCACCCAGGACAGGATACATGAAGATTAGCACAGATGGGGCCTATGATCTAGTCACCAAGGCTGCTGCTGTTGGAGTAGTCGCACGTGATTCTAGTGGTGCAATTTTTGGAGGGCTCTCTCATCCTTTGAGCTCCTTCGCAGACGTTACTTTCGCAGAAGCACAAGCTATGATTGTTGGCATCTCTCTCGCTCGTGATAGCGTTTGGCGCAATCTGATCATTGAAATAAACTTAGCGAGAGTGGCCAATAAATTAAATCGTTATTGTAATGATCTTTCTATTTTGCAGCCTCTTGTGGAGCATTGATACATGCATGAGCAGGGTTAAATTACTCATATTGGACAAGAAGCTGAATTTGTTCGATGCAAACAATAATGGCCAAAACAATGCACGCATAGGAGGTCAAAAACGATGCATCTTGGACAAGAAACTGAATCTGTTTGTGAAGTCTGGAAAGTCAGCTAAATTGGGACGAGTTTTCGGATGGGATCCAGGCATTTCTGGGTTGAGTTGTCTCCTAACACATTGTCCGTCATTCAGTTACCTTTCCAACACATCTTGAAACGCGTCAATCGAACATCGGGAACTCAAGATACGTCCAATTTACTGAAGATTGCGCATGCAGAAAACTGGATACGGGATTTTGTAAAATTCAGCCCAAAAGCTAACATATAAGGCTTGGGACGAATTAAACTTAGCCCAATATATTTATTATCATTTAAATTGATGTTTTTAGGGTTTTATATACTTTAGGAACCAGCCACTCAGCCCTTATCAGCTTATCACTTGCCTTATCACCCTATTCCTTGCCACACAAGCACAAGGAGTTTAAAGGCTGTTATTTTATTATTATTTTTAATTAGACTAGGTTTTCCTTGTTTTAGTAGAAGTTAAATTACTTTGTCTATCCTTCACCTATAAAAGGATGAAGCCTCCATCATTGTAAGACAAATTTTCTTTGATTTATGAAATATTTAGTGAGTTTATTTTTGCAAGTGCTGATTACTTGTGCCTTCGAAGTCTTCTTCAACATAAGTTCGACGAGTTCTTGTGAGGGAGATCATCTTCACACTCTTGCTTGCCTAGATAATCGCGTCTAGGAGGGTGGGTTAGAGCCGCTTGAGGTTACTTGCTTAGATAATTGAGTCTAAGAGGGTGCCGAGGACAAAACAACATCAACAATTCACAAGCCATCTTCATCTTCAACCTTCACACCATCTTCCATAATTCCATAAACAAAGCTGGAATTTTCAGATTTGTTTTACCTATCTTCTTCTTAATATTTTCTAATCTTTTTATTTATATTCTTATTTCTTATAATCTAACCCTTCATCTCGTCTTTCTTTCTTTAATTTTCTAGCCTTGAATCTGAAAAATTCAAGAAAATCCCTTCTCTTTTCTCTTGAATTTTCAGACCTGCCCAAACTTCCTTGATTGAGTCTAGAGCTCCTAGTTCTTACAACAACTTGATTTGAAGGCTTCCAAATCCAAGATTGCGCTACTCTATCATTTGGTATCAGATTTGGGACGATTCTTGACAAGAATTTTGGCGTTTTTGGGTGAAAAACTCGAAAATTAGGGAAAATTCGTCAAATTCAAACCAGCGGAATTTGAGCTGAAAATTTCCAGATCAGATCTACACCTTTGGAGGAGGAGTCACCACATAAAATTTTAGAATTTTTTGACATCGGGAACACCTCGAACAAAGTAGATCAAGTTGCTGCAAAATTCTAGGGTTTTCGGGGTTTTTCTAATTTTCTTTCATTCTTAGCCATTAGTTTTCGTTTGTTTTAGCTTTTTTTGCTTCTTACACATCTTCTAACACCTTCTTGTTTCCTTTGTGTTAGTAGGACTAAAAGTTGCATACTCTTCTTTCTCCTTGCAACTATAATTCTATTGGTGTCTAACCTTTTCTTTGGATTCTTAAAGCAATTAGGATGTTTTATTCTCTTTTCAACACGCGTTATTGTATACCAATAAATATTTTTCGGTCACGATGTAAGATACAAGGTAATCTATGTTCTTTAATTATTGATGGTGACAGTCGTGTAAACTTAGTGAGCAGCTTCATTGTTGATGCACTCGATCTACCATGCCAAGAACACCCTAAGCCGTATCATCTTCAAGAGTTTAATAGCGGACCAGATATGAAGGTAACTGAACGTTGTTTAATCTCTTTTACTCTTGGAAGCTATTGTGATGTTGTGTGGTGTGACGTGGTTCCTATGGAAGTCACCCACTTGCTATTAGAAAGACCTTGGAAAAATGATCGTGGTGCTGTCCATCGAATCAATACAAATGGATACTCGGTTGTGCACCATGGCCAGAAGCTCTTGTTTGCTACAATAGAGCAGGAAAAAGTAGATGAAGAAATAGCGAAAGCAAAAAAACAGTGTGAGAGGATAAAACGAAAAAGATTGGAAGCACAAAAGGCTGAATCAATTGACAACACGAATGCAACCGACCACGAAGACATCCCAAAACCAGAAGGTACACATGATTCTCTTCCTACTTCTACTTCTAGCATTTGTGCAAATGTTGATATTGGAGAAGAACCATCTCCCAAACAAAAGGATAGTGATAGTGATAGTGATAGTGATAGTGAACACATTAGACAAGGTGACAATGCTTCTAATCCCTCATGTGAAGTAGTAGGTCCACTTGCTATTCTCTCATCACCTCCCCACGAAGAAAGTAAGCGTAATTCTAACCCTTCATTTGATTATTGTCCTATCATTCCGTTAGAAATATTTTCTCCTCTACAGAAATTGTACATTGATGATAAATTTTGTGAGAGGGATATGAGATGTGAGATATAAAAGACTGAGAGTAAAGAGGCCGAGAGTGAAAAAAGTCAAATTAATGGCCCAAATTTGGTGAGTGAAAATACATATGAGGTAAAAGTCACACAAGCCCAAAAGAAAAAGACAAGAAAAAGAATGCGACGAGTGATTTCATTTTGACTAATCCTTACAAATGTTCGAGTAGTGCTGTCTTATTTTTTCAGGATTTTGTTGAACCATTGAGAGGAGCTCAATTAGATCACTCCACATACAACAAAGAAACCTTTTCAATTGAAGTTGATGATTGTTCTCTCATTGCCAATTTAGATTCGAGGACGAATCCTTTTGAGGAGTGGGGGAATGATACATGCATGAGCGGGGTCAAATTACTAATATTGGACAAGAAGCTGAATTTGTTTGATGCAAACAATAAAATCCAAAACAGTGCATGCATAGGAGGTCAAAAATGATGCATCTTGGACAAGAAATTGAATCTGTTTGTAATGTCTGGAAAGTCAGCCAAGTTTCGACGAGTTTTTGGATGGGATCCAGGCATTTCTGAGTCAAGTTGTCTTCTAACAAATTGTCCGTCATTCAGCTACATTTCCAACGCATCTTGAAACGCATCAATCGGACATCAGGAACTCAAGATACGTCCAATTTACTGAAGATTACGCATGCAGAAAACTGGATACGGGATTATTACGGGATTTTGTAAAATTCAGCCCAAAAGCTAACATATAAGGCTTTGGACGAATTAAACTTAGCCCAATATATTTATTATCATTTAAATTGATGTTTTTAGGGTTTTATATACTTTAGGAACCAGCCACTCAGCCCTTATCAGCTTATCACTTGCCTTATCACCCTATTCCTTGCCACACAAGCACAAGGAGTTTAAAGGCTGTTATTTTATTATTATTTTTAATTAGACTAGGTTTTCCTTGTTTTAGTAGAAATTAAATTACTTTGTCTATTCTTCACCTATAAAAGGATGAAGCCTCCATCATTGTAAGACAGATTTTCTTTGATTTATGAAATATTTAGTGAGTTTGTTTTTGCAAGTGCTGATTACTTGTGCCTTTCGAAGTCTTCTTCAATATAAGTTCGACGAGTTCTTGTGAGGGAGATCATCTTCACACTCTTGCTTGCCTAGATAATCGCGTCTAGGAGGGTGGGTTAGAGCCGCTTGAGGTTGCTTGCTTAGATAATTGAGTCTAAGAGGGTGCCGAGGACAAAACAACATCAACAATTCGCAAGCCATCTTCATCTTCAACCTTCACACCATATTCTATAATTCTATAAACAAAACTGGAATTTTCAGATTTGTTTTACCTATCTTCTTCTTAATCTTTTCTCATCTTTTTATTTATATTCTTATTTCTTATCATCTAATCCTTCATCTTGTCTTTCCTTCTTTAAGTTTCCAGCCTTGAATCTGAAAAATTCAAGAAAATCCCTTCTCTTTTCTCTTGAATTTTCAGATCTGCCCAAACTTCCTTGATTGAGTCTAGAGCTCCTAGTTCTTGCAACAACTTGATTGAAGGTTTCCAAATCCAAGATTGCGCTACTCTATCAAGGGATGTGAATTCTGTTGCCCATACTCTTGCCTCTAGGGCTTTGAGATCTGGGTCGCCCATCTATTTCGGTACGGACTATCCCAATTTTCTTCATTCGATTGTATCTAAAGAGTTTTCATCTCACCATGATTAATATATTGGGGCACTTTTTTCCCCATAGGTGGCCACCCAAGGCTTTTGGATTTGTGTGGCTTTAGATGGGTTTTTAATGAGGCCCACCTTTCTTCAAAAAAAAATTCCAACGGGGCCACTATAAAGCCCATTTAGTCAAAAAAAGTTTCAGCTCAAAATTCACTCGTTTGGTTTTGACGAATTTCCCCTAATTTTCGAGTTTTTGACCCAAAAACGCCAAAATTCTTGCCAAGAATCGTCCCAAATCTGATACCAAATGATAGAGTAGCGCAAATTCGAATAAAGAGAAAAACAAAACAAACCAAAATAAAGAACAAATCTAAACATTCAGATTTGCTTATGGTGGTGGCGTCAATGGAGGAAGCTTGAATATGTGGAGATGGCGTGATGAATTGATAGTTGTTGTTTTGTCCTCGGCGCCCTCTTAGACGCAATTATCTAAGCAAGCAACCTCAAGCGGCTTTAACCCACCCTCCTAGATGCAATTACCTAGGCAAGCAAGAGTGTGAAGATGATCTCCCTCACAAGAACTCGATGATCTTATGTTGAAGATGGCTTCTAGACAAGTTTATCGAACACTTGCAAACTCAAAGAATACTAAAATCTCCAAAGAGAACTTTTTATTAATCAATGAAATCTGAATTACAATGTGGGTAAAGCCTCCTTTATATAGGCCATGGAGAAGTTTTAATCCTACTAAACTTAGGAATTAAATACAATAAATAAATGCTAAAATCTAATCTCCTAATTAGATAAGTAACTTCTAATAATAAATAAATACTAAAACTAAAATCCTAGTCAAATAAATCTGATCCTAATAGATATTGCAGAATCCTATATTGATTTAAATTACAAATAATCAAATAAAATCTTGAAAATTCGTAATTATCCAAAAATCCCGTATAGGAATTTCTGCATGCGCTGTCTTCGCTAAAATAGACGTATCTTGAGATCCAGATGTCCGATTGAGGCATTTCAAGATGCGTTGAAAATCTAATTTGCAGCCGGACAAGTTTTAAGAAGACATGTTGACCCATAAATGCCTGGATCCCATCCAAAAATTCGTTGCAAGTTAGCTGACTTTCCAGACTTCACAAACAGATTCAGTTTCTTGTCCAAGATGCATCGTTTTTGACCTCCTATGCGTGCATTGTTTTGGCCATTATTGTTTGCATCGAACAAATTCAGCTTCTTGTCCAATATGAGTAATTTAACCCCGCTCATTCATGTATCACTCTTGTTTGAGTGTTTGTGTGTTTTCCGTCAACATGGGGATTTTTTGTCTTGGTTTTGTCCAGTGACTTGGATGTTACAATTTTCAGCTTTGGTGTACTTGAGTCGAGCAAAGGTTTAGAAGAATTAGAATGAGATAAAGGTTGAGTGGTACCTCTGTCATAGTGATAATTCTTCTGTCGATATCTTTGTCGATCTTTGATGCGCTTTTCGATTGTCATGGCGAATTGGAATGCCTCTTGAAGGGTGTAGTAGGTTTTGAGTTCAAGTACCTCAAGAATGTTGTCATTAAGTCCGATAACAAACCTAGTCATTGTATCCTCTTGTATGTCGGCTCTTTGCATCAATGATTCCATCTCTTTGAGATACTCATCAACAGTTATGTAGCCTTTTCAGATCCTTTGTAACTTTTGTTTGATCTCCCGTTGATATAATGGGGAACGAATTGTTCTCGCATGACTTTTTTAAGTTCTCCCCATGAGGTTATCTTGGCTTCTCCATTGAGACGCCGATTGCGGACCAATTGGGACCACCAAATGGATGCATATTCAGTGAATTCGAGAGTCAACAGTGGAACTTGATCCTCTTTGGGACATTGATAATGCTCGAGTAGAAGATCAACTCGATTTTTCCAGTCACAATAAGCATCAGAGCCATACCTTCCTTGAAAAGGTGGTACAGTGATCTTTGGTTTGGCTAAGGTGTTTGTTGCTCGTCTTGGCTCTGTGCGAGGATTGTGCCTATGTAGGGGGTTTTGACGTCTATTCTGAATGGGAACAAGATTTGGATGCTTAGGCTCCTCAGTATTGCTTGCGATAGCAGTGATTTCTAATCTCCCAATGGTTTGAGTGATTGCGGTTAGGACTGTATCAGTGTGCTCAAGCTTGGTTGCCAATGAGGATACAGTTCGTTCAAGTTTATTGAGAGTATCTGAAACTTCTTGAAGAGTCACCTCATGTGGTTCTTCGTCATTACTCGTTTCTGACATCATGAAACACTCAGATTTAAAAGGTAAAAAGTAAAAGAAAACTAGAAATCTCACTAAACACTCAAATAATAAATATTTAGCGAGGCAAGTAAACCGATCTCGTGCTCTTTAAAGACCTTCATGCCACAAGTCAACAAGTTACAATCGAAGTTTAATCCTAACAATGAGCCCCAATTGTACTAGGAGTCTAATGAAAAGGCTTGACACCAACAATTGAATATAGTTGCAAGAAAGAAGGATTGTAATGCAACTTTGTTGTCCTACTCACACCAGAAAAGAGAAGGTGTTAATGGCGTAATCGAAGAAAGAAAAAGCAAAACAAAGGAACTTAAAAAAACTAAGAGTAGAAAAATTTAGTCTAGAAAGATGATAACCCCAAAACCCGAAAACAACTTGAACGAAGAAATCCAATGCTGTATCCACTTCAATGTGATGCTTGCGGTGGTTGATGATGTTGATCTTGATGATTCTTGATGGTGGTTGGTGGCTAGGTATGAGCTTTCTCACTTTTCTTCACTTTTATTTCTTTTCTTTTCGTTTTTATCTTTTTACAATGTAAATAAACTGAAAATAACGAAAATTGAAGAAAAAATAATGAAAAATAGGGTTAAAGTAAGGGAAAACCCTAATTTTGCTGAAACTTTGATCCACTTCGTTCGAGGTGTTCCCGATGTCAAAATATTCTGAAATTTTGTGTGGTGACTCCTATAATGGTGTAGATATGATCTGGAAATTTTCAGGTCAAAATTCGTTCATTTGATTTTGACGAATTTTTCCCTAATTTTCTAATTTTTCACCCAAAAATGCCAAAATTCTTGCCAATAATCATCCCAAATCTGATACCAAATGATAGAGTAGCGCAATATTGGATTTGGAAGCCTTCAATCAAGTTGTAGCAAGAACTAGGAGCTCTAGACTCAATCAAGAAAAGTATGGGCAGATCTGAAAATTCAAGAGAAAAGAGAAGGGCTTTTCTTGAAAATTTCAGATTCGAGGCTGGAAAATTAAAGAAAAAAAGACAAGATGAAGGATTAGATGATAAGAAATAAGTATGTAAATAAAAAGATGAAGAAATATTAAGAAAAAGATAGGTAAAACAAATCTGAAAATTCCAGCTTTGTTTATGGAATTATGGAAGATGGTGTGAAGGTTGAAGATGAAGATGACTTACGAATTGTTGATGTTGTTTTGTCCTCGGCACCCTCTTAGACTCAATTATCTAAGCAAGCAACCTCAAGCGGCTCTAACCCACCCTCCTAGATGCGATTATCTAGGCAAATAAGAGTGTGAAGAGGATCTCCCTCACAAGAATATCGAACTTATGTTGAAGAAGACTTCGAAGACACAAGTAATCAGCACTTGCAAAAACAAACTCACTAAATATTTCATAAATCAAAGAAAATATGAAAAACAAAGAAGAGTGCATCATCCTTTTATAGATGAAGGATGGCTTTAACCTAAAGCTAAGAATGAATAAAATAAACAAACAAATATGGTCCATTAAATTGGACTTGATCTAACGGTTTAAGAGAAGGGTGGCTGGTTCCTAAAGTATATAAAACCCTAAAAACATCAATTTAAATGATAATAAATACATTGGGCTAAGTTTAATTCGTCCAAAGCCTTATATTTAAGCTTTTGGGCTGAATTTTACAAAATCTCGTAATATCCCGTATCCAGTTTTCTGGATGCGCAGTCTTCAGTAAATTGGATGTATCTTGAGTTTCCATTGTCCAATTAACGCGTTTCAAGATGCGTTGGAAAGGTAACTGAATGAAGGACAATTTGTTAGAGACAACTCGACCTAGAAATGCCTGGATCCCATCCAAAAACTCGTCGCAAGTTGGCTAACTTTCCAGACTTCACAAACAAATTCAATTTCTTGTCCAAGATGC
Source organism: Hibiscus mutabilis (assembly GCA_019671005.1). Lineage (NCBI taxonomy): Eukaryota > Viridiplantae > Streptophyta > Magnoliopsida > Malvales > Malvaceae > Hibiscus > Hibiscus mutabilis. The sequence goes on from CM033736.1 coordinate 39,669,748, forward strand.
ATCGTTTTTGACCTCCTATGCATGCATTGTTTTGGCCTTTATTGTTTGCATCGAACAAATTCAGCTTCTTGTCCAATATGAGTAATTTAACCCCGCTCTTGCATGTATCATACTATTTGCTGACGATAGCATGGTCTTTATCCGAAACGATATTACAGAAGCCTCCCATTTAAAAGATATACTTCAACTATACGCCTCTTTCTCTGGTCAAGTAGTAAACTTTAAGAAATCGACGATATTCTTTAGCTCCATAACTCCCCCTGAACATAAACATATGGTCCATGATATTCTTAGAGTTTGAGAAGTGGATAACCCAGGGATCTACCTCGGAGTCCCACTCTTGATCCAGAAAAATAAAATTGCATCGCTAGGGTTTTCTAGGGATAAGGTAAAATCACGCATGTTTAACTGGGACAAACACCTCCTATCGTTCAATGGTCAAGAAGTTTCATAAAGTCCGTAATTCAAGTTTTGCCTTAGTACGTGATGTCTTGCTACCTTCTTCCACAAAATTTTATCGATGATATAACAAAGTCTGATCGCCGTTATTGGTAGTCTGGAAAGAATAATAAATGAGGTTGACCTCTGATTTCTTGGGACATTATTTGTTCACCAAAGTCTGCAGGGGGCATTGGCTTTCAGGACATGCATCTCTTTAATATTGCCCTTCTTGGAAAACAAATTTGGCGCATAATAATTGAGCCAAATTCACTTCTCGCTCAGATTTACAGTGCAAAATACTTCCCCTCTGGGAATATATTACAGGCAGAGTCTAATAGAAGGGCTTCCTTTGCGTGGATAGGCATCCACCAGGCAATGATGCAACTTCGTACTAGATTCTTTAAGAGACCTGGAGTGAATAGTAAAATATGGGTGCACTCTAACAACTGGGGAGGTGCATCTGCAATCAATTTGTACGGTGAGTATGAGGATAACAATGAGCTTCCTGTTTGATGTTGCAATTTCATGATATCGGGGCAACCTCGATGGGATGAGACTAAAGTTTGCCTCTACTTTGATAGGGATGATGCCAGAACGGTACTATGATTCCAATTATCAATGACCACCATGACACTATCTTATAGGGAACCATGACTCCTGCATCTACTCAATTAGATCCAGATACTTGTACCTACAATGATCGTCTGTTCCCATCAACAGGCCTTCACGAATTTGGAAAGTTATATCCAAATTGTCGGTCCTACCAAAAATTCATTCTTTTGGATGGCGAGTGGGCCATGATGCCCTCTTGACAAGACACAGACTCCAGCTGTGGCTCTCGCCCCCAGACTCTATCCACTTCGTTGACTAGGCCTTGAAACTACGATTCATGCTTTACGTGACTGCCCAGGTGACACTGAGGCTCTACGCCTGACATGCATGCCGAATTCCCTCATTTCCAATCCTACAAATTCAATCTTATCTTGGCTTGAGGAAGGGGCTGTCATTTTATCGCTACAATCCTTTGCATTTCTTTTAATGGTTCTTTGGAACCTATGGAATAGGCGCAATGATTGGGTACATAATCGTCGGCTCCAACCTCCTTAGCTTACGGTCATCAACTCATAGGGATTTTTTTGTGACTATGTAGTGGCTACATCAACTAGCTCCAACCCGAGGCCGACAGATGAACCGACTTTTGCACTCCCATGTTGGAAGCCACCTCAGGTAGGATACTTAAAGATTAACACAGATGGGGCATTTGATCCTCTAACCAAGGATGTTGTCGTGGGTATTGTAGGATGCGATGCACGCGGTTCTGTAATAGGTGGACTTGCTCAACCTTTGGACAACTGTACGGATGTTGCCTCAGCTGAAGCGCAAGCTGTCATTGCTAACATTCTCTCGGGCCATGATCGCAGATGGTCTAGAGTGGTTATTGAGACGGACTCTACAATAGTAGCTAATAAAATTAATCGGCAATGTAATGATTTGTCTATTTTGAGTTCCTATATTGAGCATTCTCGCCTTCTACTTGTTGATGCAGATGACATTAGTGTTCATTTCGTTCCTAGAGCAATGAACATTGTGCCACACATTCTTACCTCTAGGGCTTTACAGACTATGTCGTCCATATCCTTCACTTCGGATTATCTCTATTATCTACATATTGTTGTAACTAATGAGATTTAGTCTTATTCAAGTTAATATATTTGGGTATTCTGTTCCCCATAGGTGCTCACTTAGGGCCTCTTGGCCGCATGTGAGGTTAGAGGGGTTTTTAATGAGGCCTGCCTTTCCCTCAAAAAATTCCAACGAGTCCACTATAAACCCCATTTAGACATGCACACGTTAAACCCCAATAAAATAGCCGAAAAATAAGATTAAATCAAATTTTATTAGTTAAAATTTTGATTATGGGATTTTGAATAAGATTATATAGCTTAACCTCATTTTCAGAACTTTTTACTCGATTAAAATTCCAACAGGTCTACTGTAAAGCAAATTTAGACATGCACGTCACAAACCCAACAAAACGGCCACAAAATAAGATTAAATCAAATTTTATGAGTTAAAATATTTGATTATGGGCTTTTGAATATGATTATATAGCTTAATCTCAATTTTAGAACTTTTTACTCTGTAAAAGTTCCAACGGGCCCACTGTAAAGCCCATTTAGACATGCACGCCTTAAACCCCAACAAAATGGCCGCAAAATAAGAATAAATCAAATTTTATGACTTGGTTAGAATTCTCATGGGTCCACTATAAAGCCCATTTAAAAATGCACGCCTTAAACCCCAACAAAGCAGTAGAAAAATAAGATTAAATCAATTTTTATGAGTTAAACTGTTTGATTATGGGATTTTGAACATGATTATATAGCTTAACCTCAATGTTAGAACTCTTTACTTGGTTAAAATTCCAATGGGTCCATCGTAAAGCCTATTTAGACATGCATGCCCTAAACCCCAACAAAACGGACGAAAAATAAGATTAAATCACATTTTATGACTTAAAACATTTAGTTATGGGATTTTGAACATGATTATATAGCTTAACCTCATTTTCAGAAATTTTTATTCGGTTAAAATTCCAACGGGTCCGTTGTAAAGCCTATTTAGACATGCATGACTTAAACCCAACAAAACGGCCACAAAAGAAGTAAATCAAATTTTGTGAGTTAAAATATTTAATTATGGTCTTTTTAATACTATTATATAGCTTAAACTCAATTTTATAACTTTTTACTTGATTAAATTCCAACAGGACCACTATAAGCCCATTTAGACAAGCATGCCTTAAACCCAACAAAATGACCGCAAAATAAGATTAAATCAAATTTGCATGAAATAAAATATTTAGGTATGGGCTTTTAAACTTAATTTTACACCTTAAGGTCAATTTTAGAACTTTTTACTTGGTTAAAATTTCAACAGGCCACTATAAAGACCATTTAGACATGCACGCCTTAAACTCCACAAAACGGCCAAAAAACAAGATTAAATCACATTTTATGACTTAAAATACTTAGTTATAGGCTTTTGAATATGATTATATAGCTTAACCACATTTTCAGAAATTTTTACTCAGTTAAAATTCCAACGGGTCCACTGTAAAGCTCATTTAGACATGCACGCCTTAAACCCAACAAAATGGCCACAAAATAAGATTAAATCAAATTTGTATGAATGAAAATATTTAGTTATGGGCTTTTTAACATGATTATACAGCTTAAAGTCAATTTTAGAACTTTTTACTCGGTTAAAATTCCAACGGGTCCATTGTAAAGCCCCTTTAGACATGCACGCCTCAAACCCCAACAAAATGGCTGCAAAATAACACTAAATATAATTTTATGCCTTAAAATATTTAGTTATGGGCTTTTGAACATGATTATACAGTTTAACCTCAATTTTAGAACTTTTTACTCGGTTAAAATTCAAACAGGTCTACTGTAAAGCCCGTTTAGACATGCATGCCTTAAACCCCAACAAAACGTCCAAAAAATAAGATTAAATTAAATTTTATGAGTTAAAATATCTGATTATGGGATTTTGAACATGATCATATAGCTTAACCTTAATTTCAAAACTTTTCACTCGGTTAAAATCCCAACTGGTCCACTATAAAGCCCATTTAGATATGCACGCCTTAAACCATAACAAAACGGATCAAAAATAAGATTAAATCACTTTTTATGACTTAAAATATTTAGTTGTGGATTTTGAACATGATTATATAGCTTAACGTCATTTTCAGGACGTTTTACTTGGTTAAAATTTCAACGGGTCCATTGTAAAGCCCATTTGGACATGCATGCCTTAAACCCCCAACAAAACAGCCGAAAAATAAGATTAAATCACATTTTATGACTTAAAACATTTAGTTATGGACTTTTGAGCATGATTATATTGGTTAACCACTTTTCAGAAATTTTTATTAGGTTAAAATTCCAACGGATCCACTATAAAGCCCATTTAGACATGCACACCTTAAAACCAACAAAACGGCTACAAAATAAGATTAAATCAAATTTTATGAGTTAAAATGTATGATTATGGGATTTTGAATATGAGTTTATAGCTTAACCTTAATTTTAAAACTTTTTACTCGGTTTAAAATTCCAACAGGTCCACTGTAAAGCCCATTTAGACACGCACGCCTTAAACCCCAACAAAATGGCAGCAAAATAAGATTAAATCAAATTTTATGAGTTAAAATATTTAGTTATGGGATTTTGAACATGAATATATAGCTTAACCTTAATTTTAGAACTTTTTGCTCGTTTAAAATTCAAACGGGTCTACTGTAAAGCCCATTCAGACATGCACGCCTTAAACCCCAATAAAAGGACCGAAAAATAAGATTAAATCACATTCATGACTTAAAATATTTTTATGGGCTTTTGAACATGATAGCTTAACCTCATTTTTAGAACTTTTTACTCAGTTAAAATTCCAACGAGTCCACTATAAAGCCCATTTAGACATGCATGCCTTAAACCCCAACAAAACGGCCGAAAAATAAGATAAAATCAAATTTTATGAGTTAAAATATTTGATTATTGGATTTTGAACATGATTATATAGCTTAACCTCAATTTCAGAACTTTTTACTTGGTCAAAATCCCAACGGGTCCACTTTAAAGCCCATTTAGACATGCACGACTTAAACCCCAACAAAATGGACGAAAAATAAGATTAAATCACATTTTAAGACTTAAAATATTTAGTTATGGGCTTTTGAACATGATTATGTATGTTAAACTCATTTTAAGAACTTTTTTACTAGGTTAAAATTTCAACGGGTCCATTGTAAAACCCATTTAGACATGCACGCCTTAAACCCCAACAAAACGGCCAAAAAATAAGATTAAATCATGTTTTATGACTTAAAAAATTTAGTTAAGGACTTTTGAACATGATTAAATAGCTTAACCACATTTTCAAAAAAATTTATTCGGTTAAAATTCCAATGGGTCCACTATAAAGCCCATTTAGACATGCACGCCTTAAACCCAACAAAACGACCACAAAATAAGATTAAGTCAAATTTTATGAGTTAAAATATCTGATTATGGGCTTTTGAATATGATTATATAGCTTAAACTCAATTTTATAACTTTTTACTCGGTTAAAATTCGAACGGGTCCACTTTAAAGCCCATTTAGACATGCACGCCTTAAACCCCAACAAAATGGCAGCAAAATAAGATTAAATCAAATTTTATGAGCTAAAATATTTAGTTATGGGCTTTTGAGCATGAATATATAGCTTAACCTCAATTTTAGAACTTTTTGCGCGGTTAAAATTCCAACTTGTTTACTGTAAAGCCCATTCAGACATGCACGCCTTAAACCCCAACAAAATGACCGAAAAATAAGATTAAATAACATTTTATGACATAAAGTATTTATTTATGGGCTTTTGAACATGATTATATAGCTTAACCTCATTTTTAGAACTTTTTACTCAGTTAAAGTTCCAACGAGTCCACTATAAAGCCCATTTAGACATGCATGCCTTAAACCCCAACAAAACGGCTGAAAAATAAGATAAAATCAAATTTTATGAGTTAAAATATTTGATGCAAGATGCCATTGAATGATGTTGAATCTGAGATGTTATGTTGAAGTTTGATTCTATATTATGTTGGTTGTGTGTTAGGAGCATGTTAGGATGTTTTGGTATGGTTGAAAGCATGTTAAACCCGCTAAAAGTGACATTACAGTCCAAGGCGTACCGATACGCGAGGGACTGTATCGGTACAGCTAGGCAAATTTATGCTCTGGGTTTCGGTACGAGCTAAGGCGTACCGATACGGTTCTACGCCACTGGAATCCTACTTTTTGAGTTAAAACCCACGTATCGAAACACTTATAAGCCGTATCGGTATGGATATTAAATGTTTTAAAATTAAACCTATTTTCCAGCTAGGCGTGCCGGTACGATACATGGAGTACCAAAATAGGGCTGAGCATAATTGATCATCGTATTGACACGATCGCCCGCGTATCGATACGGTAGGCTGTTAATTTTGTTAGTGTCATGGAAGTGATGTTCTATTTTCTTACATTTTGGTCCCTAAATGTTGTGGATGCAATTGAATGAGTATGAATGACCTTCTTGAGCAGGTTTTTGACAGGTAAGCATGAAACCTATTAAATTAAAGGTTGGTAACATAAAAATGAGCTAAGTCCCTGTAGTTTTCTGAAATTGCAACGTGATCCCTGAATTACAAATGTTGGCAATTGGATGTCGATTTGATGCCCGATTGAGTTAGGTTTTCACCTATGATCAATATGTACATGTAGGATAATAATTGAGCATCTAGTCAAGATAAAAGAAAAAAAATGGACGTGTTTTGGGTTTCATCTTCACGGTTTACTTCGGTAAACCTAATGTAGCTCGCTCGATTCGGTCTTGCAACTAGGTCAGGTCGAGGGGTTACATTTAGTGTTATTAGAGCCAGGTTTGTGATAATTGGGAGTTGGTATAGTTATTGCAATGTTGTTGTGAGTTATACTCTGTTGCTTGCTATGCACAGTGATCATAATATGCACGTTGGTTGCTTTATGCCATGTTTGGGGGAAATTTAAGAAACCCATTGCCTTATTATTATAGTCTGAAATGTTACGATTTTTAAATGGAAGTCTTGTATCCTTGCTCGTGGTTGGCCTGACTATTTTTGTTTTGAAATGATTACATGCCTCAGAAAATGTGTTATGTTACGACCGAGAGGAGAAATGAGAACTAGCGTGATGATATTGCCTTTGGGAAGTGAGTTGAGGAGAGTGTTGTGTCTCCTGGGGGTTATCACCCTGAAGTATGTACCACCTATGCCGGTTGGGCTAGTGTTGGGTGATATGATGCCTTGTTATAGGCGGTGTTCAGAGCTTTTAAGTTGTTGATGCTGGAGTGCGTGTCTTTGCATCAACTGTTGGGTGAACGAGGTTGTTGTTTGAATATCCCTATAGTTTGAGAGAATTGAGTATCGTGGGTTGTCACTCGAGGCATCCGAGATAAGGATGGCCATTGTTATTCAGGTTCAGACCAAATGGGGTGTATTGGCACCCGTAAGATGGGATATGTTGTATTTCTGTTGCAAGATGATGTTTTTAGTTGGTGGACAATTATATCTACGGGCATGGAACCCAATGACGTGGATTGGGAGTTTACTGAGCTGTCTTTAAGCAGAAGTATCTGGGAGTTAGATACTGGATGGAAAGAAATAAGAGTGCGTGGTTTTGGTGTAAGGCAGTATGTCTGTTGTTGAGTACGAGGTGCAATTTGTGAGGTTGAGCCACTATGAGCCTGAGTTAGGTCTTGACAAGCGTACACGATGTGACCATTTCTACTACGGGCTTGTGCAGGAGGTCAAGACATACATGCTTGCTGCTGATTACACAGATTTTGATGTGTTGGTTTCGTGAGCTAAGGATGTTGAGCAGAATCTAGTATGGCTTCTGGGTCTCGGGGCTTTAGCTCTGATAAGAGAGCAGCTGATTCTAGTTTTGGCAGTGGTTAGGTCAATGGACACCGTGATCAGAGGTTTTGCCTGGAAACGAGTCGTGGCGGAGGTGTTGTTGGATGTGGAGTTCAGGGGCAGGGTGCCCAGGTTATAGCTCTATTTAACACCTGGTGTGTTGTAGATTCTGAGATCATCTGAGTTGAGATTGTCTATGTTTGGCCATGGAGGGTCAACACCTGCGCCTGTTGTGGTCAATGCTTGTTGGAGTTGTGGGTCTGGCGATCATTTGAGACGTGATTATTCTTTGGTGGCTAGAGGTGGGCAGGGTGCTGCACCTGCTGTTGCACTGCATAGAGGTCGTGGTCGAGGCCATGGACCGTTTCAGCGTAGAGATGGTGGGCAAAGGATTGCAGTTTATACCGTTGCTGTCCAACTTGTGAAAGGTGGACCAACTAGAGTGTATGCACACCGTAAGGATCGCAATGACACTGATGTGAGTGCAGATGCATTCTCTTTACAGTCTTTGCCGTGGTATTCGTTGGTTGATTCTGGTTCTATCCACTCATACATCTTGAGTGAGCATGCATATTTGCTAGATATACCTGTTGGAAGTCTTAATATGGCTGTTAGAGTGACTAGTTCTCTTAGGGAGACAGTCGTGGTTAGGAGGTTGTATCGTAGGTGTCTGTTGATGGTTCAGGGACATGAGGTTGAAGTGGACTTGATGACGTTGCCATTCCATGGTTTTATGTGATTTTGGGTATGGATTGGTTGATCGAAATACAGGGCTATGGTGGATTTTGAGGTCAAATGGATATCCTTGAGGTTATCAGATGATTTTGAGGTGGTAGTTGTTGGTGAGAATGCTAAGTTCTTGTCTAATGCTGTTTTGGCTTTAGAAGCGAGTCGAGGGATGGATTCTGGATGTCAGACATGCCTAGCCTATGTTATGAATCCAGGGTCAATATGTGCTTAGGATATTCGTGTGGTATGTGAGTTTCTGGGTATTTTTTAGGGAATGGCCGGATTTGTCACTGGATTGTGAGGTTGAGGTTCGCATTGAGTTGTATGAAAAAAATAGTGCTAGTGTTGCTGTGGAAAAGAAGAATGGTACGATGCGGATATGCATTGGTTTTTGGGTAGCTGATCAAGTTGATGTGTGTTGATCAGTTTAGGGGAGCTTTGGTGGTTTGTAAGATTTGTTTGTGGGCCGGGTGTTATTAGTTGAAGGTAAAGGATGGGATTGTGTTTAGTTTTGCCTTTTGTAAGGAGTACGTCAACGTGAGATCTTGGTTATGCTGTTTGGTTTGATCCGTGCATCTGTTGCGTTCGTAGTTATGAAGAATTGGGTAGCCCTTAAGTTTTTGGGTTAGTTGGTTGTGTATCTAAAGATGGTCTCTCTGTGAGCAGAAGCACCGAAAAGGGGTTTTGATTGATAAATATAAGCGGGTTGGTGTAATGTTCACACTTATGGGTGACTGATTGGAAGTTAGTGGAGTGATGGTGCAAGTAAGGTAGCATATGTAGGTGGTTTTGATAATATGGTTCTTGGAGTTCTCAAGGTTTTAAGAGGATGTTAAAGATTGATTCTTAGGAGATTGGCTTGTGCTAGTTTTTTAGCGATCAAAGTTAGAGTTGTTAGTTTGTGGGTTTGCTAGATCCAGTATTTAGCATCAAGGTTTGTTGGGAGTGTAGTTTTGCAAGTGAAGTTGTGGCTTATGCATCTGGATAGTTAAAGGTGCACGAGCACTTTTATCCTACGCGTGATTTGAAGCTTGCCGCGATGGTGGTTGTTTAAATGTTTTAGAGACACCAACTCTATGATGAGGAGTGTGTGATGTACACGGATCATGTGTGGTTAGGGAAAAAAATGAATGTTGATTTGAATCATTGACATCTCGGATGGTTGGAGCTGCTTAAGGATTATATTTGGTGATTAAATATCGCCCAAGCGGGGATTGTAGCTGATGTTTTGTTTATGAGGATTGCGGTGGAGTTGAGGATGTTATATTTGTGGTTGAGTGTGATGCATGATGGAGGCTTGATGGCCGAATTGCAAGTCAGGTCATCCGGGACATGGTTGATTAGAGAAGGGCAACTTGTGATGATGTGTTATTACCGTATGTCTAGGTTATCGGAGAAGGAAATCTAATAGATTTTCGCAGTAATGACAATAGGGTGTTGTGATTTTGAGATCGGGAAGTGGTGTCTCATGATGTTGAGTTGAGGCGTATTGTTTTGACTGAGGTGCATATCAGTTTTTGTGTTATGCATCCCGGTAGTACCAAGATATATCAAAGATTGAAGGGGTTTTGCTGTCAGGTATGTTTAAAGTAAGATGTGGCTAATTGTGTTGTTCAATGTGCGGAATGCCAGCGAGTGAAACCTGAGCATAAGTTCCTTCCAGGTTGTTGCAACTGTTGAGGATACCGAAATGGAAGTGGGAAAGAATCACCATGGATTTTGTTTCTGGATTGCCTTTGACACTGATCAAAAATGAATCCATTTGGGTGGTTGTTGATTGAGTTGTGAGATGTGCACACCTTTGTGGCCATGTTGGTGATGTGTGCTTTGGATAGTTGGCAGTTTTGTGCATTGTCGGGTTGGTGTGTTTGATTAGTGTGCCTGAGTCCATGGTTTGTCAGAAATCTGTGGTTTTTAGCGAGGTTCTGGGGGTGTTGATTTGAGCTTGAGTGAATGGTTGAGTTTCGGTTCTTCGTGTCATTCCCAAATGGATGGTCAGTTGTGGGCTGAAATTTAGGTTTTGGAGGATATGTTGAGATGTTGTATCACTGAGTTCCAGGGAACTTGGGAAAGGCAGTTGCCTTTGGCAGAGTTTGCTTTAATAGTAGTTATCAGACAAGTATGTAGGTGGCACTGTATGAGGTGTTGTGTGGTAGGAAGTGTCGTACGTCGTGGGTTGGGCTGAAATGGGGGAAGGTACGTTCTCATGTCTGATATGTTGAAAGGCACCATGAGAAGGTGAAGTTGATATGTGAACGCTTGATAGTGGCTCCGGATCGTCAAAAATTCTACGCAGATTTGAAGCGTAGTGTAATAGAGTGTGTTGTGATGATTGGGTGGTCATGTTGGTGTCGCCTTGGGATAAGGTAACGTGTTTTAGGCAGAAAAAGAAGCTTAGCCGAGGTTTTGTGGACCATACGAGATTGTTGAGCATGTGGGTCCTGTTTCTTATTGTTTGAGGTTACCTCTTGTGTTGGAGGGGTTCCATGATGTGTTTTATGTGACGACATTGTGGGGGTATCAGTTGGATTCCTCGCATGTTATGCTGGTGAAAGGCATTGAATTGGGACTGGGTTTATCTTATGATAAGGATTTGATAGAGATCCTTGATACCAACAGTAAGGTTTTGCGTGGCAAAACGGTTGAGCTTGTTAGGTGTTGTGGAGACACTGCGAGGTTAAGAAAGTCACGTAAGAACGCAGGTCAAGGTTGTTGAATCAATTTCTGCTTTTGTTTCCTCCAGGTAAATTTCAGGGATGAAATTTCTTAAGAGGGAGAGAGTTGTAACGCCCCGGTTTTGGGCCTAGCTGTTTTGAGGTTTATTGGACGGTCCGGTGGACCAAATTAGGGATTTGAGAGTAAATATTTTTTGGTAAGATAAAAATATGGAAAAATGGTTAAAAATAATATTTAAATATATGATTAATATTGATGAAATCAATTTTGGAAAATGAGATTAGAAAGTGTGACATTTTGGCTAGTGACCAAAATGCGATTTTTGAAAACTATTTTTAAAGGTGACTAAAATGAAAAGGATCAAATTCTTAGAATCCTTATGGAGCTATATTACCATGTTTTGGCTGATGATTTCTCCCTTCAATTAAATCATTTTAACATGTGTTTTAAAGGATAATAAAAAGAGATTTTTGATATTAAAGTTAGTTATTTGGTTTTAATGAAAATTGATGTAACTTTTCTCTCAACTTTTTCTCTCCACTTCTCTTCTGCCAAACACTCAAGTTTTCATCAAAAACTAGAGGTGAGAGATTCTTTTTATTTAGATTCTTGATCTACAATTGATTATTCAACTTTGATTTACAAAACATCATTGAAATCTTGTGTTTTCCTAGCTTTAAACAAGCCAATTGAGGGAGAAATCACACAATAGGGGTAAGGTCCGTGATCTCCTCTATTGAATGGTTCTTTATTGATATTCCCAAGTGTTTGATCCTTGATTTATAGTTTATAATATGATTTTGTGTTTTTATGTTGATTTAATTGGGTTAAGTTGATAAAAAAGTGAAAGATCCGTATTGGATATGTTTTTCCAGTATTGAGGTTGATTTTAATCATATTTTGGATGTATTATAATGTTGATAAGTTGATTTTAACAATGGAATCCCGGAACTCTTGAATCCCTAGTTGTTAAGGTTGTTAGATTTGTGTTTTTGTGGAGTTGTGGTGGCTGCTTAATTGCTGGAAGTATTTGGATGATTTAATTCTGTTTTTAAGTGTTAATTGATGATATTGAAGGAGTTTAATTGTTAGTTTATGGTTGGGTTGTGTTTGGAAAGGATTAGATGATGTTTTTTGTTGTTGAGGTTGGGTAATTTTGAGAGGATTGTGGAAATCCGTGAAGGATTGATGTTGCAGTGTTTTTAATGCATTGAGATGCATTAATCCTCTGTTGTAGTATGGTTAAAACAGGGGTGATGGATTCGGAAGTGATCGGTGAAGCTTTGGAGGCTTCAGATGCTTGTTTTCATGTTGGTGAATTGAGGTTTTGTGTATTGGTGAGTGAGAATGTGGATTCCAGCTTTGGAATGTTTTAAAGGTGGTTTATGAGAGTTTAAACTTAGCTCGATACGTTGGTTTAAACACTGAAGTAAGTATAAAGTGGTTTTCTCTCTCAGTCGTGCTAGTGTAAAATGATTTTTATGCACTTGTTTGATTTACATTGTATCTACTGTTTAAGCATGATTTAAAGTATTTGAGATACTGTTTTAAGCATGAAATGCTGAAGGATGCACATGGTAAGTGATCCTTGTAAGTAATGGTTTATACTTGTGGTTTAAAGCATGGTTATTACTTTGGAAAATTGGTTTGGTTAATGCTTGTGAAAAATAGTGAGGTAAGTGGTAAATGGTTAATTATATTGGCAAGTGATGTGGTTTTAAAATTTTTATTGGATATAGTTGGCCGGCCATAGGATTGATAGTGCACTATAATAAGTCGCCTTGGATGTTGAGGGGTTTAGATCTGTGTACCGAAAACTCCATCCAAGTACCCTAACGGTAGAAGAGTTACACAGTACCGTATACTCCCGTTAGTGGATTAAGCATCTAGCCGAGGTGAGGGGTTGGTGTCCCCGTGGGTTGAAGGTGTACCCGGTTGTTTACGTACCGCGATTGTGATTGTATCGCTATTCCGGTTAACATGCCTTGAAGTGTTGGGTAAACACTTGTTGAATCCGTGTATCCAATGAACTATTTTGGTAAAGGAACTTGGTTAATGTTTGTAACGCCCCGGTTTTGGGCCTAGCAGTTTTGGGGCTCGTGGACCGGGTTAGAGATTCGAGTCGGTTTCGGGAGCGAATATTTTTCTGAAAGATAAAAATATGGAAAATGTTTAAAAATCATATTTTATTATATTAAAAATATTGGTGAAAGCAATTTTGGAAAATGATCTTTGGAAGGTTGACATTTTGGCTAGTGACCAAAATGCAATTTTTGAAAACTATTTTTTAAAGGTGGTTGTTTTGCAAAGAGTCAAAACTTTAAATCTTTAAGGAGCTATTTTACCATTTGGTCTAATCTGAGTTTTCTCTTAATTAGGCTTATTTTAAAAAGGTTTTAATTAAAAAGAATTAAAGGAAGATTTAGTTATAAGTTGGTTATTTTTCTAAAACACAATTTGACGTAACTTTTCTTCTCTCACATTTTCTTTCAAAACACTCTTAGCCAAAAATCATCCAATTAAGGGGAAACTCATTCATTGGAGGTAAGTTTCGTTCTTCTCCTCTAATGAAAGGTTCTTTACTGAAATTCCCAAGTTCTTGGCTCTTTACATATGTTTTCTAATAGGTTTTGATTAATTAATTATGGATTTTAGCTTAATTGAGGTTTAATTGAAGGATCTTGTGATTTTTTATTTGGATCTGTTTTTCTAGTATTGTGGATTGATTTCAATCTTATTTTGGATGTATTATAATGTGGGTAAGTTGTTTTTAATAATGGAATCCCGAAATTGGTTGAATCTCTAATTGTTTAGGTTGTTAGTTAAGGGTTTTGGTTGTTTAAGGTGTTTAATCATTGCTGAAAGTAAAAGGATGTTGTGAATGAGTTATCAATTGATGAAGCTTGATGTTTTGAATCGTTATAATATGTGTAATACCCTAAATCTTGGTATAGGAGAATGTTACATTAGACATTATGTAACATTGTTATAGGTTATTAAATCAATCGACTTTATAAAACATAATAGGATTAAATCGGAATTGAAGGAACATTGGATGGTCAATTATGTTAGGACTAAAATGAATTCTAGGTGAACCTAAGGGTTTGCATGTTAATAGATTTCTTGTGGGAGGTTTGTACACAAGTCCAACTTGAACGAAGACATGCGCTGAGGGAGAAAAATAAGGGCCTCGGCCTTTGAGAGGGGAAATGATCACACATTCATCTTCCTCCCCAAAAAGGGTGCCGAAACTCATATAAAATACAAAAGAGAGAGAGAGAGCTGTGTTAGCCATGAAATTTTGGGGATAAGCTTATTAATCCAAGGATTTGAGTCCTTGATTAGGCAATCAAAGGAAGAGGGTAAACATTCCTATGTCCTTCCTTTAAATTAGAGTTTAAATTGAGTTTGAATCATAAATTCCATGAACTTTGTGCTAATTGTGGTTAGAATATATATATATATATATATATATATCATAACATCCTCTAGAGCATTCGAATAAACTATGTAATCAGATTAGGCCATGCATTTAGTTATTGGAATGTTTAATGTATCTCTTGTGAACTTCGAATAGGTAATTTCAGAATGGTTGTGTCATTTAAATAACATACATGATGAATTACCTTGAATCGGTGTTAGTATAACATAATTAAAGTATGGATGATTCGATTTAATCTTGAATGTGAAGTGAGAAATGTTGTTATGCTAGTTAGTACTGATTTATACATGAGAGAATAGTTTCGAAACTATTTTGATAATTCAATGGACTGATTTGAATGGTTTAGGAGCTGTTTTGCATGCTTAAGGAATGTGTTAAGAACTTGTTTTATTCACCTATTGGATTGTTATGAATTAAATTAGATTGATAAAGAATTGTTGTGGAAGTCAAATGGGGACTAAATTGTTAAGTTAAAACATGAAATGGCCTAATAAACTTTTAGGACTGTTTTGTGACTTTACAAAATAGCCTTGGACAATTTTGATACTTAAAAATAGAGGATTGTTTTAAAAGAAGGAATAAGGGGCTAAATTGTATAAAAATGGATTGTTTTGAATACGTAAATAAATGTGTATATGAAAAGGAGGCTGTGTTAAATGTATATAAGCATATTAGGTACTGTTTTGATACATAAAAAATTGTATGCAAACATAATGGATTAATTAGGTATGGAGATGAACATTTGGGACTGTTTTGTATATAAATGTGTTAATGGACTGTTTTCTGTGTAAAATCACATGTATACATAATTAATTTAGTACTTTGCAAGGAATGGATAATGGGATCAATTTTAATGTATCTTTGCACCCTTTGTCACTTTTAGGCCAAGAGGAAGTTGGAGGAATGAGGGCTAAAGAGGGGCAATTGCTAGAAAACAAAAAAGGATCGGAGTTCAGGAACAAAATTAGTTTGAAATATATGTGAGTGTAGTTTAAAATCTCGGGATAGAGTGAAATTATCCCGAGCATCTTTATTTTACTTTAATTGATTTTATTTGCTCTTAAAATTAAATGGTGCTAATATGGCTAAGCTTGGATATAAGGTAAGTACCCTATTGAAAAGTACTCTATGTTATGATATGAAAATTTGGTTGAATTTTTATGCTTTAAATGTACATGTGTATAAACTGGACATGATAAGATTTAAGCTTTATTGCAAGTATAAGAAATTTGAAGCTATGTGATAGAGTAGCGCAATCTTGGATTTGGAAGCCTTCAATCAAGTTGTTGCAAGAACTAGGAGCTCTAGACTCAATCAAGGAAGTTTGGGCAGATCTGAAAATTCAAGAGAAAAGAGAAGGGATTTTCTTGAATTTTTCAGATTCAAGGCTGGAAATTTAAAGAAAGAAAGACGAGATGAAGGATTAGATGATAAGAAATAAGAATATAAGTAAAAAGATGAGAAAAGATTAAGAAGAAGATAGGTAAAACAAATCTGAAAATTCCAGCTTTGTTTATGGAATTATGGAAGATGGTGTGAAGGTTGAAGATGAAGATGGCTTGTGAATTGTTGATGTTGTTTTGTCCTTGGAACCCTCTTAGACTCAATTATCTAAGCAAGCAACCTCAAGCGGCTCTAACCCACCCTCCTAGACGCGATTATCTAGGCAAGCAAGAGTGTGAAGATGATCTTCCTCACAAGAACTCGTCGAACTTATGTTGAAGAAGACTTCGAAGGCACAAGTAATCAGCACTTGCAAAAACAAACTCACTAAATATTTCATAAATCAAAGAAAATCTGTCTTACAATGATGGAGGCTTCATCCTTTTATAGGTGAAGGATAGACAAAGTAATTTAACTTCTACTAAAACAAGGAAAACCTAATCTAATTAAACATAATAATAAAATAACAGCCTTTAAACTCCTTGTGCTTGTGTGGCAAGGGATAGGGTGATAAGGCAAGTTATAAGCTGATAAGGGCTGGTTACTTGAGCAGCAAGTAAACTTGATGAAGGCTGGTTTGCTTGGGTATCAAGTAATGGGCTGATAAGAGTTGTTTTGATTGGGCAGCAAGTAAAAGTTGATAGGGCCTTTATTTGGACGAATTTAAGGGTATTTGGGCTGGTTTAGATGATAAGAAATTGGTTCTTGGGCAAGGAGGCATGTGTGGGCTGTTTAAAAAGCTAACTAGGCCTAAAAACACTTGTAAATCCTAATTTGGGCTAAAAATAAAAATCTGACTCAATATTTTATAGTAACAAGTATTGGGTCTAATTACAATAAAAAGGGCTAATTAATGGACATCTAAAGGCTCATGGATATCCATCTCCAAAGGTGCAGCAAGTTGAGTTTTTGTGACCCAATTATTCTTGATGGATGTTAAGTGTGGACTTCCTTCAAGAAATTCTTCTTTCTTCATGGCAGCTTGTAATCCTTGGCTCACGAATACTTGGGCGGTCGAATTTAGCTTGTCCTTGATTAGCTTAGACTTGGCTCGGGTTATTGGGCCAAGTGGAAAAGTAAGTTCATCTTGTCCTTGGAATTGCCTTGTGGTACATGTATCATCCCCTCCCTCCTCAAAAGGATTCGTCCACGAATCTGAAACATCAAAGGGAGAAAGATCAGAAACATTAAAAGTTGTACTCACATTATAATCACCTGGTAGATCAATTCGGTATGCATTGTTGTTGATCCTTTCAAGGACTTGGAATGGTCCATCTCCTCGTGGATCCAATTTGGATTTCCTATATCTTTCTTTACGCATGTGCAACCAAACCCAATCTCCTGGTTCAAAGACAACTTGTCGTCGGCCTTTGTTGACTTTGGCAGCAATATTTTCATATGTTTTCTCCATTCTTTTCTTTGCCTTAGTGTGAATGGATTTCACTAAGTCCGCTTTCTTTTCGCCATCTAAGCTGCTAATATTATTAATAGGTAAAGGAACAAGGTCTAATGTAGTTAAGGGGTTAAAACCATAAACTACTTCAAATGGAGAATAACCGGTGGATGAATGAATAGAACGGTTGTAAGGAAACTCTACAAAAGGTAGATATTCTTCCCAAGTTTTTGTGTTCTTACCGACAACAGTTCTGAGTAATGCACCTAAGATCCGATTTGTTACCTCGGTTTGTCCATCCGCCTGTGGGTGACAAGTAGTAGAATAAAGAAGTTTGGTACCTGTCTTTCCCCACAAAACCTTCCAAAAATGGCTTATGAACTTTACATCTCTATCGGAAACGATGGTGCGTGGAATTCCATGAAGTTGTACTACTTCTCTAAAGAAGAGATCAGCTACATGTGTTGCATCATCCGTTTTATGGCATGGTATGAAGTGAGCCATCTTTGAAAACCTGTCGACCACAACAAAAATACTATCTCGACCCTTTTTGGTACGAGGTAATCCAAGAATAAAGTCCATAGATAAATCGACCCAAGGGAAAGAAGGGATAAGAAGGGGTGTATATAAACAGTTAGGACTTACCTTGGATTTTGCTTGTTTATATACGATGCAAGATGCGCATACCTTTTCCACGATTTTCCTCATATGTGGCCAAAAAAAATGCTCCATTACCATGTCTAACGTTTTGGAGATGCCAAAGTGCCCCATTAAGCCTCCGGAGTGTGATTCATGGACTAGCAATTCTCTAATGGAGCCTTGTGGTATACACAACCTGTTTATTCGGAAAAGAAACCCATCTACAAGATAAAACTTGTTAAAAGCACCTTTTAAACAATAAGTATAAATTTCCTTGAAATATGGATCATTAGGATACAATTGCTTTATATGTTCGAATCCCAATATAATAGCATGCATTTGAGTAATTAGGCTATACCTTCTAGATAGTGCATCTGCTACTACATTATCCTTACCTTTTTTGTACTTGATCACATAAGGGAATGTTTCAATAAACTCCACCCACCGAGCATGTCTCTTGCTCAAATTACCTTGGCCGTTAAGCCACTTCAATGATTCGTGGTCGGTGTGTATGATGAACTCCTTTGGATGAAGGTAGTGTTGCCAAACTTCAAGTGCACGAACTAATGCATGGAGCTCTTTATCATAAGTTGAGTAGTTCAAATGTGCTCCTTTTAACTTCTCTCTAAAGTAAGCGATTGGTTGATTTTCCTGTAAAAGAACTGCACCTATGCCTTTTAGTGTTTGGAAGGCTTGTTCTTGTGCCTCACCCCAATGAAAACCTACCGTTTTTTTGATGATATCTGTCAATGGTGCGGCAATGGTAGAGAAATCCTTGACAAAGCGACGGTAGAAGCTTGCTAGGCCATGGAAGGATCTCACCTCGGTTATGGATGATGGCGTGGGCCATTCTTGAATTGCTTTGACTTTTTCATTGTCAACATGGATACCCTGTGCACTTACTATAAAGCCTAGAAAACTAAGACTTTCACTACAAAACACGCACTTTTCCATGTTAGCATATAATTGTTCTCTTCGGAGAACTTCGAAGACCGATCTCACATGAAAGATATGTAAATCAAAAGAAGAAGAGTAGATAAGAATATCATCGAAATAAACAACAACAAACTTACCTCTAACTCCCGAAGGACATGGTTCATCAATCTCATGAATGTGCTAGGGGCATTGGTCAAACCAAATGGCATAACTGTCCATTCATATAAACCGAACTTTGTCTTGAAAGCAGTTTTCCATTCATCTCCTTCTTTCATTCGAATTTGATGATAACCACTCTTCAAATCAATCTTGGTGAAGATGCATGCACCGTAGAGTTCATCAAGCATTTCATCTAATCGTGGAATAGGATGCCTATACTTGATTGTTATTCGGTTGATCGGCCGACAATCGACACACATTCTATATGAACCATCTTTCTTTGGCACCAAAAGTACTGGAACGGCACAAGGGCTTAAACTCTCACGAATGTAGCCTTTGTTGAGTAGTTCTTCCAGTTGCTTTTCTAACTCCTTGGTTTCGTCGGGATTACATCTATATGCTGGTCTATTTGGAATAGAAGAACCCGGAATTAGGTCAATTTGATGTTCAATTCCTCTTAAGGGTGGCAAACCGTCAGGTGGATCACCTAAAACATCATTGAAGTCCTGCAAAAGAGAAACAAACACACTAGGCAAACTTTTGTTATTGTTAGTGATAGAAAAAAATTGTTCCCTAAAGCGGATGAGGATGCAACGCTGTTTAAGGAAGGGGGCTTGCCTCACTTCTTTTTCTCTCGCATAAATATTTTGAGACACTCTTTTTTTCTCACATTTAGGATCACTCACCACCCCTGGGCCTATACTGATTTGGCTTTTATCACTACTGGCCTCTTTTGTATTTGCCTTTTGTTTTTCATTCTTTTTTTCTTTTTCATCTTTTTTTATTCCCATCTCCTCACAAAACTTCTTCATCCGCATCTGATCTGTGTACACCTCTTTTGGATCGAGTGGAGCCAAGGTATACTTTTTGCCATGGTATACAAAGGAATACTTATTTAACTTACCATGGTGAGTCACATCACGGTCATACTGCCACGGCTGTCCTAAAAGTAAGTGAGATGCTTATATAGGGATAACATCACACCAAACGTCATCACAATATTTACCCATAGTAAAAGTGATTAAGGCACGTTTGTTTACCTTTAATTCTGACCCTTCATGAAGCCATTGGAGATAATATGGCTTTGGATGGCGTTGACAAGGTAGGTCAAGTGCATCAACTAGATAGCTGCTCATCACATTCGCACAACTTCCGCTATCAATGATGGCAGAATATAGTTTGCCTCTGATCAAACATCTTGTGTGGAAAATATTTGTTCTTTGCATCTCCGTATCGTCGATTGCTTGGATATTAAGTGAACGTTGAATCACCAAGCTTTTAGGATCAGGTTCATCACTGGAGTAACCACCGGCGATGAATTCATTGTCGGAAAATTCCTCCTCCGACTCGGATGAGTAGCTCCCATCTTCTCGAATAAGAAATAGTCTTGTATTCGGGCAGTCTCTTTTATAGTGTCCATGACCGTTGCACTTGAAGCATACAATCTCCCGAGTTTGTTTGAGGGTTTGTGTGTTTTCCGCCAACATAGGGGTTTTTGTCTTGGTTTTGTCCAGTGACTTGGATGTCTCAATTTTCTGCTTTGGTCTACTTGAGTCGAGCAAAGGTTTAGAAGAATTAGAATGAGATAAAGGTTGAGTGATACCTTTGTCATAGTGATAATTCTTTTGTCGATATCGTTGTCGATCTTTGATGCGTTTTTCAATTGTCATGGCAAATTGGAATGCCTCTTGAAGGGTGTAGTAGGTTTTGAGTTCAAGTACCTCAAGAATGTTGTCATTGAGTCCGACAACAAACCTAGTCATTGTATCCTCTTCATCCTCTTGGATATCGGCTCTTTGCATCAATGATTCCATCTCTTTGAGATACTCATCAATGATCATGTAGCCTTGTCGATTCTTTGTAACTTTTGTTTGATCTCTCGCTGATATAATGGGGAACAAATCGTTCTCGCATGACTTCTTTAAGTTCTCCCCATGAGGTTATCTTGGCTTCTCCATTGAGGCGCGATTGCGAACCAATTGGGACCACCAAATGGATGCGTATTCAGTGAATTCGAGAGTCAACAGTGGAACTTGATCCTCTTCGGGGCATTGATAATACTCGAATAGAAAATCAACTCGATTTTCCCAGTCACAATAAGCATCAGGGTCATACCTTCCTTGTAAAGGTGGTACAGTGATTTTTGGTTTGGCTAAGGTGTTTGTTGCTCGTCTCGGCTCTATGCGAGGATTGTGCCCATGCAGGGGGTTTTGGCGTCTATTCTGAATGGGAACAAGATTTGGACGCCTAGGCTCTTCAGTATCGCTTGCAATTGTAGTGGTTTCTAATCTCCCAATGGTTTGAGTGATTGCGGTTACGACTGTATCGGTGTGCTCAAGCTTGGCTGCCAAAGAGGTTACAATCCATTCAAGTTTATTGAGAGTATTCGAAACTTCTTGAAGAGTCACTTCATGTGGTTCTTCGTCGTTACTCGTTTCTGACATCCTGAAACACTCAGATTTAAAAAGGTGAAAAGCAAAAGGAAACTAGAAAATCTCACTAAACACTCCAAGGAATAAATATTTAGCGAGGCAAGTACACCGATCTCGTGCTCTTTAAAGACCTTCCTGCCACAAGTCAACAAGTTACAATCAGAGTTTAATCCTAACAATGAGTCCTAATTGTACTAGGAGTCCAATGAAAGGCTTGACACCAATTGAATATAGTTGCAAGAAAGAAGGATTGGAATGCAACTTTTAGTCCTACTCACACCAGAAAAGAGAAGGTGTTAAATTGCGTAATAGAAGAAAGAAAAAGCAAAACAAAGGAACTTAAGAAACTAAGAGTAGAAAAAAAATTAGTAGAGAAAGATGATAACCCCAAAACCCAGAAACAACTTGAAGGAAGAAATCCAATGTTGAATCCACTTCAATGTGATGCTTGTGGTGGTTGATGTGGTGATCTTGATGATTCTTGATGGTGGTTGGTGGTTAGGTATAAGCTTTCTCACTTTTCTTCACTTTTCTTTCTTTTCTTTTCTTTTTTATTTTTTTCTCTTTTTTTTCTTTTTACAAGGTAAATAAACTGAAAATAACGAAAATTGAAGAAAAAAATAATGAAAATAGGGTTAAAGTAGGGGGAAACCCTAATTTGGCTGAAATTTTATCCACTTCGTTCGAGGTGTTCCCGAACTCCAAAAATTCTGAAATGTTTTGTGGTGACTCCACCAATGGTGTAGATCTGATCTGGAAAGTTTCAGCTCAAAATTCACTCGTTTGGTTATGACGAATTTTCCCTAATTTTCGAGTTTTTTCCCCAAAAACGCCAAAATTCTTGCCAAGAATCGTCCCAAATCTGATACCAAATGATAGAGTAGCGCAATCTTGGATTTGTAAGCCTTCAATCAAGTTGTTGCAAGAACTAGGAGCTCTAGACTCAATCAAGGAAGTTTGGGCAGATCTGAAAATTCAAGAGAAAAGAGAAGGGATTTTCTTGAATTTTTCAGATTCAAGGCTGGAAATTTAAAGAAAGAAAGACGAGATGAAGGATTAGATGATAAGAAATAAGAATATAAGTAAAAAGATGAGAAAAGATTAAGAAGAAGATAGGTAAAACAAATATGAAAATTCCAGCTTTGTTTATGGAATTATGGAAGATGGTGTGAAGGTTGAAGATGAAGATGGCTTGTGAATTGTTGATGTTGTTTTGTCCTCGGCACCCTCTTAGACTCAATTATCTAAGCAAGCAACCTCAAGCGGCTCTAACCCACCCTCCTAGACGCGATTATCTAGGTAAGCAAGAGTGTGAAGATGATCTTCCTCACAAGAACTCGTCGAACTTATGTTGAAGAAGACTTCGAAGGCACAAGTAATCAGCACTTGCAAAAACAAACTCACTAAATATTTCATAAATCAAAGAAAATCTGTCTTACAATGATGGAGGCTTCATCCTTTTATAGGTGAAGGATAGACAAAGTAATTTAACTTCTACTAAAACAAGGAAAACCTAATCTAATTAAAAATAATAATAAAATAACAGCCTTTAAACTCCTTGTGCTTGTGTGGCAAGGGATAGGGTGATAAGGCAAGTTATAAGCTGATAAGGGCTGGTTACTTGAGCAGCAAGTAAACTTGATGAAGGCTGGTTTGCTTGGGTATCAAGTAATGGGCTGATAAGAGCTGTTTTGATTGGGCAGCAAGTAAAAGTTGATAGGGCCTTTATTTGGACGAATTTAAGGGTATTTGGGCTGGTTTAGATGATAAGAAATTGGTTCTTGGGCAAGGAGGCATGTGTGGGCTGTTTAAAAAGCTAACTAGGCCTAAAAACACTTGTAAATCCTAATTTGGGCTAAAAATAAAAATCTGACCCAATCTTTTATAGTAACAAGTATTGGGTCTAATTACAATAAAAAGGGCTAATTAATGGACATCTAAAGGCTCATGGATATCCATCTCCAAAGGTGCAGCAAGTTGAGTTTTTGTGACCCAATTATTCTTGAAGGATTTTAAGTGTGGACTTCCTTCAAGAAATTCTTCTTTCTTCATGGCAGCTTGTAATCCTTGGCTCACGAATACTTGGACGGTCAAATTTAGCTTGTCCTTTATTAGCTTAGACTTGGCTCGAGTTATTGGGCCAAGTGGAAAAGTAAGTCCATCTTGTCCTTGGAATTGCCTTGTGGTACATGTATCACTATGCTTACCTTTAGAATGAACTATGTTCACTTATTTTATCTTTATTTGAATAAATCAAGTGGTTGATCATGTGATATTCTATGAAATAAGCCTTGGCGGCATGTTAATAAGCTTATGGAGCAATGCTCATCTATAATGAGAAGTTCACATGAGGTGAATATATATAATCAAATTGAAAAAGGGTATAAGCTTATTGAAATTATGATAAGGAGTTGTGCTCACTTGGTTTCTAATAAAAGGTGATAAATGGGAAAGCCTTGGTCTCGAGGGTGAACTACGGTCCTTATTTGGCGACAGTAGGAGGGAATGACCGGTACTACGAGTGCCATTATTTTGGCGACAGTTGGTTGGGGATTCTGTACCTATGTTGTAATTCGATTCTCAATGCTATGTTAAATACAAATAATAAAGTTTGTAAACCAAGTTAAATAATTACCTAAATACTACATGTGAATATGAAATGATATGTTATGTATTCTTGGTGATAAGTAACATGTGAATATGAAATGATATGTTATGTATACTTGGTGATACGTAACATGTGAAAATGAAATGATATGTTATGTATACTTGGTGATAAGTTACATGTGAAAATAAAATGATATGTTATGTATACTTGGTGATAAGTAACATATGAATATGAAATGATATGTTATGTTGCTTGGTGTTAAGTAGCTAATGCCTACAACATGTTATGCTTGTTACCTTATAGGATAAGTAACTTATGTTTATATTTGGTATGTTATGTGACAAGTAATCCATGTCTAAGATATGTTAAGTCAAACGTTTATTGTGATAAGTAAGTTTAAGTTTAAAATATGCCATGATGGATAACTTACATGTTAAGTAGCACATATATTTATATATATCAAATGCTAGGTTCGAAAAGGGTTAAGGATTATTTTTGACTAAATCTAACTATGCCATGGACTGTTTTGAAATAATAAACGTATTTATATGCTTTATGAGCATATTTGAACAAGGTATAAGTATACATGGACTGTTTTGAAATTATAAATGTATTTATATGCTTTATGAGCAGAATTGAACAAGCTATAAGTATACATGGACTGTTTTGAAATTATAAACGTATTTATATGCTTTATGAGCATATTTGAGCAAGCTATAAGTATACATGGACTATTTTGAAATTATAAACGTATGTATATGCTTTATGGGCAGATTTGAACAAGCTACAAGTATACATGGATTGTCTGAAAAACAAAAAAATATATTTATAAAAATGTATGGACTATTTAAGTGTATACTCATGAATTAGTGGTACTATTGATGTTTTAAATAAAAGATATATAAGCGGAATAAGTTACTTGAATCTAAAGGCTAGGTCAAAGAACAATAATGGAATTTGTAAGTTAAAATAAGAAATCTATATTAAGGTATTGTACGTTTGATGTTCTATGTGTCAAGTAACCTAAGTATTAGTGGGTTACACTAAAGAAAAACCATGAAAGTTATAGGTGAAATCAATGATCCTACTGTAATGAATTGTATACCAAGTTTTGCGTATCTTGACTATTGAATATCTTTTGGGCGAATTTATGTATCTTGTTGAGTATTCATGTATATGAGCATGTACCATGTTGAGCAACTATATATATATATATATATGCCTATCCGATTTCATATGTGTACAAATGTATATGCATCTTGTTGAGCATCCGGCATATAAATATGTGTCTTATTGAATATCCTTGTATACATATATGCATGTATTGTGTTCAAATAATCAAGTATGTTTGCATCCTTGTTCAAATGTCTTACTCTATAATGGATAACTTTTTGTCCAAGCTTAGAATCATTGTATTTGATTAATAGATTTTATGGAAGGATCGATTATTGTTCCATACTTTATTTTGTTTTAATGCTACATCACAAAGCAATGGCTTACTGTTTTTCCTTCATTACCTTTCAAGGTAATTTATACCTTCAGTTTTCTCCCGAGCTTGGACGCGATCCCAAAAATCTACAAGTATGATATGTATTTATATCCTTAGAACTCCTAGATGGTGGCACATAGTTGATAATCATGCATAGTGCATTTGGCTTTCATTTTACTTATAATTTGTATATAAGTTTCATAAGCTTTCAAGTGTTGTAAAGGGCCTTTAATTAATTCTTATCTGCTTGCTATATGAATTATGATTGTTGGTATGTCGTATGGTTGATTAAATATCTATACATGCTCAAGGTTATTAGACCACCTTGTAGTTATTGAAAGCAAGCCGTTATATACGTATATACCTATTATCATGTGATAAATCTTAAGATGTTAGTATAACTTGTATAATCAGATTATTGGTTAAAATATGCTAAGTATGATGCTCGGAGAATTTCTTGTTGGATAGGTATGTTAGACATGTTAATCAAATGATTGTTCAATGGTTAGACTAAGATAAACATGATACCACAATTTTGTTTCTATGGATATATATATATATATATACATATATATATATATATAGTTGGTTGTGTCATGTGATGTTTATATGGTAATCATGATAACAATTTCTGTAGGTAAATGAAACAAACTGGAAGCTTTAAAATTGTTAATCTAGTTTACTGTTTTCTCAAATAATCTCAGACATTAATCCATACGTCTTAAGAAAGATTAGAAGTATGCAAAATTGTAAACAACCTTTATTTATGAAAAGAATTTTATGTGTTAGCGGATAACTTATTAACAAACCTTGAAATCTGAAATACATAGCTTAAGGGTATGTTGTGACCTTGTGGTTGTTGTATAATGATTAATATATGTATATTTTGTACATGTTGTAAAGTTGAAGATTTGACCATTTTAAGATTTAAAAAGTTTTAAATCTCCCTGATTTCTAGTTGAATGTTTAGTCGAGTTCTGTTAAGACTCTTTTGGGATTGTTTGGTTTTCATTTAGTAACACTTCTTAATCTGGTTTTCTCCCAGACCAGGTAAACGGTGTTACAATATGACTGGGTTAAGATTGATTAGTGTTTGAGGTCAATTTCGGTAAGTTTTGGATGAGTTTTGAGTGGGCATCTTGAGAGATACGGGATTTTGAGTTGAAATAGAGTGTTGGATGCATTTTAATGCATGTTTCCTCTGGTTTTATGTGGCCGAAACAGGGGATAATCAAGGCGTAGCATCTTGAGGTGGTTTTAGACTTGCCGGGAGCTTGCTTCGCGGTAGCAAGCAAGGCGAAGTGAAATCGGTGAGTGGAAACGGTCTTAAAAGTCTTTCAAAGGCTTGAAAGTTGTTTTGGGGGTTTAGGATAAGTTAAAACACTTACCTAAGCTCGGAAGTAAGTTTCCCTCTTTTGCTCTTTAGTATCAGTTCGGATATGAGCATGTGTAATTCATGTTTTGGTCGTAAACATGGTTTGTTTTTACTTAATGTAAATGCATGATTTTGAGTACATACGCAGTGGTTTAAATGTTTATTAAATGCTAGTGAGCATTAGTTTTTATTCTGGTCGGGAATGTGATATTGCTATGGCAATGTGATTTGCATATGTGGGGATTTTGTGTAATGCATTGTAGAAAAGTGAGTAAATGGTTTTGTAAATGATATATTGGTTATGTGACAATGTGAGAAAACATTCGGATATAGTTGGCATGCTATAGTATAAAGTGCACTATAATATGGTTAAAAATCGATCGTGGGTTAAGAGTCCTCGAGGTATAGCGGTCGGCTACTCGGACTATGTTGTTATCGCTTGGGTTGAGCGGTCGGTTCCCCTTGTTGATGTAAAGCTTGCGGTTGGCAAGGTTGTAAAGTCATGCGATCGGCATGGTATAGTCTTGATGATAGTCGGACATTAAGAGAGATTCGTGTATCCGATGTGTAAAGTTAACGGTCGGTTAACTAAAGATTAGCGGTATGCTAATCAAGGATAGTGGTCGACTAACCGGGGTCACTATAATTGCCAATATATGAGAATTCTAAAGTTGAATCTATTTATAATGCTTTGGGATTTAAGCATGGTTTTGAATATAATGTTTTGGGATTTAAGAATGGTTTTGTATATAATGCTTTGGGATTTAAGCATGGTTTTGTATATAATGCTTTGGTATTTAAGCATGGTTTTGTATTTGATGCTTTGGGATTAAGCACGTGGAATATATATTGTTTATCATATGATTGATATGCATGTTTTGATTTGAAATTATTGGAACTTGCTTAGGTCGTAAGCATGGTTTGAAAGCAAGTGTTGGTTTTCAAAGGTTTTAAATGCATCATCGTTTAAGAGCATCCTCACTAAGCAAGTGTGTTTACACTCTCTTTTCTCTAATGTTATGCATATTGTGCATCGTTACCTATGGTTGATATTATGCGGTTACCTAGGTATGCATATAGATGGTTTTGCTTAGATGGTATGCTTTGATGAGCTAACATGTTGAATAGGGTATTGAAATGATGTTGGTATAGTGCTTGTGCTGGAAAATGTTTGTTTGAGCATTTTGGTATGTTTGGTGAGGTGATCTAGGGAGCATGCCTCTAGAGTAATCCGTAAGGTAGCATAAGCTCGTGTTGTTGCTAGATCTTGGCGCAAGTGTTGATAAATGTGTTGTTGGATGTTTATATGTATGTATGCAAGTTGCTAGGACCTAAATGCATCTAGTTTTGTGTGAAAAACCAGCTAAAAATGACATTACAAGTCCAGGTGTATCGAAACAGGTGTCCCCGTACCGGTACGGCTAGGCCATTTTAGGTATAGCATTGCGATACGCGAGAGGGTGTTTCAATACGGGCCAGCCTTTTTAGGCTTAATGTTTTGGTACTCGAGCAATTGTTTTGATACGGTCATAGGCATTTTTGCCAGGCGTTTCGATACGCGATCAAGCATTTCGGTATGGGTTTTAGCTACTGGATTCTTAGTTTTTGAAACATAAGTGCGTATCGAAACACTAGTACACGTAACCGGTATGGATACCGTTAAATTAGTTATTTTGGAATCTTGAAGGTTTCTGGTTTTTTCATTTTGGTCTTTGAGTCTTGGGAATGCAATTGTATGAGTTGGGATGATTAAATTGACTTGGAATTTATCATGTTGGCATGTAAATGGACTAATTGAGGATTGATAACCTTAAATTCAATTTTGGTCTTGTAATTTAATGTAATTACATTTTTGTCCTCAATTTTGAGTATGATGCAATTGATTGTCTTTTGTGTCTCGTTTCATTCGAGAAATCACCTGCTGTGAGTATGAACATGTAGGAATAATAATGTGCATTTCGACAAGATAAAAGAAAAAAATAGACTGACTTTTCGTAACTTTTCTCTGGTTTACTTCGGCAAACCTAATGTAGCACTCTCGGTTCGGTCAGGCGTCTAGGCCGGGTCAAGGGGGTTACATTTGTTGGTGTCAGAGCCAGGTTACGAAAGGTTGGGATATTGTTGTTTGGTTGTATATCATTGTTGGTTATGCACGGTGATTGTGTACATGTACGGTGATTGATTTACATCATGTTAGTGTATAAACTGGGAACACATTGCCTATTACTAAGGTTTTAAAATGTTTTATAAGATGGTCTTGCATCCTTTGCCTTGTGTTAGCCTGACTTTAATGTGTTTTGATGCTTTTGTTAGCATGGCTCGACGTGAGACAAGTTCTATGGCTGGTAATGTCGGAATTGGGCAGAATAACGTTGAGGAAGAGAATCTCACTAATGTTTTACGTCCTCTTTCTCTGTTGGTTCTATCGATCGATGTTGGGGCTGGTGGTGTGCCTCAGGCTCATCAAGTGCCGGTATTTGGTGATCTAACTCTGTTAGTTCAAGCAATAACGGGAGCTTTTCAAGCAGCGATGGCTAGAGCGCATGCGCAGGCACCGACACGTGCTGTGGCGGTTAACCCAGGGTTACCTTTGGAGCATCTTCGCAGTTTAGGAGGTGTTGAGTTCATGGGTTTGAGCCCTGAGGCAGCCGAGGGTTGGCTGGAGAGTACGGTTTGTATTCTGAATCAAATGGGCTGTAATGATGAGCGTAAGCTTGGTTGTACCGTGTCGCTGTTGCATGGTGATGCTTACCATTGGTGGGTGACCACAATTGCTAATGTCCTAGAGGTGGATGTAACTTGGGAGTTCTTTCGAAGAGCTTTCAAGAAGAAGTGTCTTGGTCCTTAGTATCTGGATGCGAGGGAACATGAGTTTATGGCCTTGGTTTAGGGCGGCATGTCGGTGGCTGAATATGAGGTGAATCTTGTTCGATTGAGTCAGTATGCCACGAAGTTGGTTTCGGATGATCTTAAGAGCTGCAACAGGTTTCGCTATGGGTTGGCGAAGGATATCAAAACATACTTGTTGGCTGGGGACTATACAGATTTTGATGTGCTTGTAAACGCTAAGGATATTGAGATGTCCATGAGGGTGTCGGGATAAGGTTCGAGCACGGGCTCGAATAAGCGAGGAGTTGAGTCTGGCTATTCTGGGAGGTAGAATAGGAGGTTTCGAGATAAGAGGTATAAGTCGGATCACAAGCGTTGTGGTGGCCATGTCTCCTGGTCATATGAAATGTGATTGTCCTCGTGCTGTGGGTGATGCACCAATTCGGGCTATTGTACCTGCTAAGGGCTGAGGCCGTGGCAGGGGTAATTTTTAGAGACGCGAGGATGGTCAGAGAGCTATGGCTTATGCTATTGTTGTACAACCATAGAATGGTGGACTAGCACAGATCTATGCTCATCGTGAGGGGTGCAACGACACGAATGTGATCGCAAGTACTTTCACCTTGCAATCTTTGTCGTTGATTTCTTTGATTGATTTGGGGTTTACTCATTCATATATCTTAAATGAGCATGCATCGTTGTTAAATGTTCCTGTTGAGATCTTGGATGTTGGCATGTTAGTAACTAGTTCTTTTGGGGAGACAGTTACAACTAGAAGGCTATATAGGCGTTGTCCTTTGGCGGTGCAAGGTCATGAGTTTGCCGCGGATTTGATGGAGTTGCCATTTCATGGTTTTGATGTTATCCTGGGTATGGATTGGTTAAGTGAGCACACGGAAGTAGTGGATTGTGAGTCCAAAAGGATTTCTCTAGAGTTGGCCGATGATTATGAAGTTGTGGTGGTGGGTGAGAATGTGAAATTCTTGCCTAATGTTGTTTCGGCTACCCGAGCAGAGAAGATAATGTTTGATGGTTGCCAAGCTTATTTGGCTATTGTTATGAATTCAGAAACCAAGGGTGTTCAGGTGTAAGATATTCGAGCCGTTTGTGATTATCCAAAAGTTTTTCCTGAAGAGTTGTTGGGTTTACCTTTGGATAGAGAGGTGGAGTTTCGTATTGAAACTTATAAAGGTACAACTTCGGTGTCCATTGCTCCTTATCGGATGGCACCGAAGGAGTTAAAAGAGTTGAAATCGTAGCTTTAGGAGTTGTTGGTTCATGGGTTCATTCGACCGAGTGTTTCTCCTTGGGGTGCTCTAGTTCTCTTAGTGAAAAAGAAGGATGGATCGATGCGTATGTGCATTGATTATTGTCAGTTGAATAAGTTGATAGTGAAGAACAAGTATATGTTGTCGCGGATTGATGACTTGTTCGATCAGCTTCACGGGGTAGCAGTGTTTTCGAAAATAGATTTAAGGTCAGGGTATTATCAGTTAAAAGTTAAGGATGTGGATGTTCATAAGACAGTGTTTCATATGAGGTACGGGCATTGCGAGTTCTTGGTGATGCCGTTTGGTTTGACAAATGCCGCGGCGACTTTCATGGACATGATGAATAGAGTGTTTCATGAGTACCTTGATTGGTTTGAGGGTGGTTTTATCGATGATATACTCGTGTACTCTCGTATCGAGAAGGAGCATGATCAGTATTTGCGAATTGTGTTGCAAGTCTTGAAGGATAATCAGTTGTATGCCAAGTTGAACGAGTGCGAGTTTTGGCTCAAAGAGGTGATGTTTCTCGGACATGTGGTATCTGCAGAGGGAATTCGTGTTGATCCACATAAAATTGAGGCTATTTTCTCAATTGGAAACAACCTAAGACCGTGTTAGAAGTGCGTAGCTTCCTTGGGTTGGCGGGCTATTATTGCCATTTTGTGGAAGGGTTTTCTAGTATTGCGGGTCCATTGACAAAGTTGCTGCAAAAGAGTGTTCCTTTTGTTTGGACAGAGAAGCAACAACAGGGTTTTGAGAAGTTGAAGGAGGTTTTGACATATGCTCCTGTGTTGATTCAATTAGAATCTGGGAAGGAGTTTGTGGTTTATAGTGATGCATCGTATGTTGGTTTGGGTTGTGTGCTGATGCAGGATGGAAAGGTTGTGGCCTATGCGTCGAGGCAGTTGAAGGTTCATGAGCGCAATTATCCAACTCATGATTTGGAGCTTGCTGCTGTGGTGTTTGCCTTGAAGATTTGGCGACACTACCTTTTTGGAGAGAAGTGTATAGTCTTTACGGATCATATGAGTTTGAAATATTTGATGTCTCAAAAGGATTTGAACATTAGGCAACGAAGGTGGTTGGAGTTGCTTAAGGATTATGACTTGACAATTGAGTATCATCCTGGAAAAGCTAATGTTGTTGCGGATGCGTTGAGTCGTAAGGTGGCGGTTGAGCTTAGGGCAATGTTTGCATGGTTGAGTGTGACGCGGGAAGGTGGGTTGTTGGCTGAATTGCAAGTTAAGCCTATGCTATCACAGTTGATTAAGGGTAAGCAACCATATGATGATTCCTTGGTTCCTCATGTTAAGGACATAGCAGATAGTAATCTGATTGATTTTCATTTTGATGATGATGGTGTTCTGTGTTTTACGGGCTGAATAGTGGTGCTGGGAGTTCCGGAGCTTAGGCATGATATTTTGGCGGAAACACATTCTAGTCCTTTTGCCGTGCATCCTAGTAGTACCAAAATGTATCGTGATTTGAAGGAAAGGTACTATCGGGTTGGTTTGAAAAAGGATGTGATAGAGTTTGTGTCCAAGTGTATGGTGTGTCAAATGGTTAAAGCTGAACATCAATTTCCATTTGGGTTGTTGCAACTGTTGAGAATCCCGGAATGGAAATGGGAGAGAATCACCATGGATTTCGTGTTAGGGTTACCGTTGACACCGGCTAAAAAGGATTCCATTTGGGTGATTGTCGATCGGTTTACGAAGTGTACACATTTTCTGCCAGTGCATACGACGTACACCTTGGACAAGCTAGCGGATTTGTTTATCTCTGAGATTGTGCGTTTGAACAGGGTACCAAAGTCGATCATTTCAGATAGAGATCTGAGGTTACATCAAGGTTTTGGAGATGTTTACATCATGCTTTGGGTTCGAGGTTGAGTTTTAGTACCGCGTATCATCCTCAGACGGGTGGGCAGTCTGAGCGTGTTGTCCAGGTCTTGGAGGATATGCTAAGGTGTTGTATTATTGAGTTCCAAGGAACCTAGGAGAAGTATTTGCCTTTAGTTGAATTTGCTTATAATAACAACTATCAGACGAGTATATAGATGGCACCATTTGAGGCATTGTATGGCCGGAGGTGTCGTACGCCCTTGTGTTGGGCTGAGGTAGGGGAAAAGCATGTTTCCTTGCCACATGTGTTGAAAGACACAGATTTGTGTCTAAGAGAGTGCCGAGGACAAAACAACAACAACGATTCACAAGCCATCTTCATCTTCAACCTTCACACCATCTTCCATAATTCCATAAACAAAGCTGGAATTTTCAGATTTGTTTTATCTATCATTTTATCAATCTTTTTCAATCTTTGTAACTTTATTCTAGTTATTCATCCTCTAATCATTCACTTTGTCATTGTTTCTTTAAATTTCCAGCCTTGAATCTGAAAATTTCAAGAAATTCCCTTCTCTTTTCTCTTGAGTTTTCAGATCTGCCCAAACATCCTTGATTGAGTCAAGAGCTCCTAGTTCTTGCAACAACTTGATTGAAGGCTTCCAAATCCAAGATTTCGCTACTATCATTTGGTATCAGATTTGAGACGATTCTTGGCAAGAATTTTGGCGTTTTGGGGTGAAAACTCGAAAATTAGGGAAAATTCGTCAAATTCAAACGAGCGAATTTTGAGCTGAAAATTTCCATATCAGATCTACACCTTTGGAGGAGTCACCACATAAAATTTCAGAATTTTTTGACATCGGGAACACCTCGAACAAAGTGGATTAAGTTTCAGTAAAATTAGGGTTTTTCCCATTCTTCAACCCTATTTTCATTATTTTTTTCTTCAATTTTCAATATTTTCAGTTTATTTACCTTGTAAAAAGGAAGAAAAGAGAAAAAAAAGAAATGAAAAGAAAAAGAAATAAAAGTGAGAAAGATCATACCTAGCCACCAACCACCATCAAGAATAATCAAGATCACCATCATCAACTACCACAAGCATGACATTGAAGTGGATTCAATATTGGATTTCTTCCTTCAAGTTGTTTTCGGGTTATCATCTTTCTCGACTATTTTTTTTCTACTCTTAGTTTTTCTTAAGTTCCTTTTGTTTTGCTTTTTCTTTTCTTCTAATGCGCAATTTAACACCTTCTCTTTTCTGGTGTGAGTAGGACTAAAAGTTGCATTACAATCCTTCTTTCTTGCAACTATATTCAATTGGTGTCAAGCCTTTCATTGGACTCCTAGTACAATTAGGACTCATTGTTTGGATTAAACTCTGATTGTAACTTGTTGACTTGTGGCATAAAGATCTTTAAAGAGCACGAGATCGGTTTACTTACCTCGCTAAATATTTATTCCTTGGAGTGTTTAGTGAGATTTCTAGTTTTCTTTTGCTTTTCACCTTTTAAATCTGAGTGTTTCGGGATGTCAGAAACGAGTAACGAAGAAGAACCACATGAGGTGACTCTTCATTCAAGAAGTTTCAGATACTCTCAGTAACCTCATTGGCAACCAAGCTTGAGCACACCGATACAGTTGTGACCGCAATCACTCAAACCATTGGGAGATTAGAAACCACTGCTATCGCAAGCGATACTGAGGAGCCTAAGCGTCCAAATCTTATTCCCTTTCAAAATAGACGCCAAAACCCCCTACATAGGCACAATCATTGCACAGAGCCGAGACGACCAACAAACACCTTAGCTAAGCCAAAGTTCCATTCTTGACTCTTGAATTCACTGAATACGCATCCATTTGGTGGTCCCAATTGGTCTACAATCGACGTCTCAATGGAGAAGCCAAGATAACCTCATGGGGAGAACTTAAAGAATTCATGCGAGAACGGTTCGTTCTCCCATTATATCGACGAGAGATCAAACAAAAGTTACAAAGGATCCGACAAGGCTACAGGACTGTTGATGAGTATCTCAAAGAAATGGAATCATTGATGCAAAGAGCCGGTATCCAAGAGGATGAAGAGGATACAATGACTAGGTTTGTTGTCGGACTCAATGACAACATTCTTGAGGTACTTGAACTCAAAACCTACTACACCCTTCAAGAGGCATTCCAATTCGCCATGACAATCGAAAAGCGCATCAAAGATCGACAACGATATCAATAGAAGAATTATCATGACAGAGGTACCACTCAACCTAAATCTCATTCTAATTCTTCTAAACCTTTGCTCGACTCAAGTAGACCAAAACAGAAAATTGAAACATCCAAGTCACTGGACAAAACCAAGACAAAAATCCCCATGTTGGCAAAAAACACACAAACACTCAAGCAAACTCAAGATGTTGCATGCTGCAAGTGCAACGGTCATGGACACTATAAAACAGACTGACCAAATACAAGAATTTTTCTTGTTCGAGAAGAACCATCTCCCAAACAAGAGGATAGTGATAGTGAACACATTAGACAAGATGACAATGCTTCTAATCCCTCGTCTGAAATAGTAGGTCCACTTGCTATACTCTCATCACTTCCCTACAAAGAAAGTAAGTGTAATTCTAACCCGTCATTTGATTCTTGTCCTATCATTCCATTAGAAACACTTTCTCCTCTACAGAAATTGTATATTGATGATAATTTTTGTGAGATGGATATGGGATGAGAGATACAAAAGATTGAGAGTAAAGAGGCTGAGAGTGAAAAAAGTCAAATTAATGGCCCAAATTTGGTGAGTGAAAACACATATGAGGTAAAAGTCACACAAAGCCCAAAAGAAAAAGACAAGAAAAAGAACGCGACGAGTGATTTTGTTTTGACTAATCATTACAAATGTTCGAGTAGTGTTGTCTTATTTTTTCAGGATTTTGTTGAACCATTGAGATGAGCTCAATTAGATCACTCCACATACAACAAAGAAGACTTTTCAATTGAAGTTGATGATTGTTCTCTTAATGCCGATTTAGATTCAGGGATGAATCCTTTTGAGTGGGGGAATGATACATGCATGAGCGGGGTTAAACTACTCATATTGGACAAGAAGCTGAATTTGTTCGATGCAAACAATAAAGGCCAAAACAATGCACGCATAGGAGGTCAAAAACGATGCATCTTGGGCAAGAAACTGAATCTATTTGTGAAGTATGGAAAGTCAGCCAACTTGCAACAAGTTTTCAGATGGGATCCAAGCATTTCTGGGTCAAGTTGTCTTCTAACAAATTGTCTGTCATTCAGTTACCTTTCCAACCATCTTGAAACGCTTCAATCGGACATTGGGAACTCAAGATACGTCTAATTTACTGAAGATTGTGCATGCAGAAAACTGGATACGGGATTATTATGGGATTTTGTAAAATTCAGCCCAAAAGCTAACATATAAGGCTTTGGACGAATTAAACTTAGCCCAATGTATTTATTATCATTTAAATTGATGTTTTTAGGGTTTTATATACTTTAGGAACCAGCCACCCTTCTTTTAAGCCGTTAGATCAAGGCCAATTTAATGGACCAGATTTGTTTGTTTATTTTATTCACTCTTAACTTTAGGTTAAAGCCATCCTTAATCTATAAAAGATGATGTTTTCTTCTTTGTTTTTCAGATTTCTTTGATTTATGAAATATTTAATGAGTTTGTTTTTGCAAGTGCTGATTACTTGTGCCTTCGAAGTCATCTTC
This sequence comes from Hibiscus mutabilis, assembly GCA_019671005.1. NCBI lineage: Eukaryota > Viridiplantae > Streptophyta > Magnoliopsida > Malvales > Malvaceae > Hibiscus > Hibiscus mutabilis. The sequence continues at coordinate 39,706,681 of CM033736.1, forward strand.
AACATAAGTTCGACGAGTTCTTGTGAGGGAGATCATCTTCACACTCTTGCTTGCCTAGATAATTGCATCTAGGAGGGTGGGTTAGAGCCGCTTGAGGTTGCTTACTTAGATAATTGTGTCTAAGAGGGTGCCGAGGACAAAACAACATCAACAACTCGCAAAACATCTTCATCCCATCTCCACAAGCCATAAACAAAGTTGGAAATTTCATATTTGTTTTATCTATCCTTTTATCAATCTTTTTAACTTTATTCTAGTTATTCATCTTCTAATCACTCACTTTGTCATTGTTTCTTTAAATTTCCATCCTTGAATCTGAAAATTTTAAGAAAATCCCTTCTCTTTTCTCTTGAATTTTCAGATCTGCCCAAACTTCCTTGATTGAGTCAAGAGCTCCTAGTTCTTACAACAACTTGATTGAAGGCTTCCAAATCCAATATTGCGCTACTCTATCATTTTGGCTAGTGACCAAAATGCAATTTTTGAAAACTATTTTTAAAAGGTGACTGTTTTGCAAAGAGTCAAAACTTTAAATCTTTAAGGAGCTATTTTATCATTTGGTCTAATTTGAGTTTTCTCTTAATTAGGATTATTTTAAAAAGGTTTTAATTAAAAAAATTAAAGGAAGATTTGGTTATAAGGTGGTTATTTTTCTAAAACACAATTTGACGTAACTTTTCTTCTCTCACATTTTCTCTCAAAACACTCTCAGCCAAACACTCCTTTTCCATCAGAGATTTAAGGTAATGATCTTAATTTCTTAATTCATTGATTTGCTAAATGATTTCTCAATTTGTTTTCAAAAAAATCTCATTAATCTCTTTGTTTTTCAAGAGGAAAAACCATCCAATTAAGGGGAAACTCATTCATTGGAGGTAAGTTTCGTTCTTCTCTTCTAATGAAAGGTTCTTTACTAAAATTACCAGGTTCTTGGCTCTTTAAATGTGTTTTCTAATAGGTTTTGATTAATTAATTATGGATTTTAGCTTAATTGAGGTTTAATTGAAGGATCTTGTGCTTTTCGATTTGGATCTATTTTTCAATGTTGTGGATTGATTTCAATCTTATTTTGGATGTATTATAATGTGGATAAGTTGTTTTTAATAATGGAATCCCAAAATTGGTTGAATCTCTAGTTAAGGGTTTTTGGGTTGTTTAAGGTGTTTAATCATTGCTGGAAATAAAAGGATGTTGTGAATGAGTTTTAGATATCAATTGATGAAGCTTGATGCTTTGAATCATTATAATATGGCTGGGTTAAGATTGAGTAGTGTTTTTAGGTTGATTTCGGTAAGTTTCGGATGAGTTTTGAGTGGGCATCTTGAGAGCTGTGGGATTTTGAGTTGAAACAGAGTGTTGGATGCATTTTAATGCATGTTTCCTCTGGTTTTATGTGGCCAAAACAGGAGATAATCAAGGTCATCATGAGGTGGTTCTAGACTTGCCGGGAGCTTGCTAAGCAAGGCGAAGTGAAATCAGTGAGTGGAAACGATCTTAAAAGTCTTTCAAAGGTTTGAAAGTGGTTTTGGGGGTTTAGGATAAAACTTACCTAAGCTCAAAAGTAAGTTTCCCTCTTTTGCTCTTTAGTTATCGGTTCGGATATGAGCATGTGTAATTCTTGTTTTGGTCGTAAACATGGTTTGTTTTATGTACTGCAAATGAATGATTTTGAGTACATATGCAGTGGTTTAAAAGTGTATTAAATGCTAGTGAGCATTGGTTTTTATTCTGGTCGGGAATGTAATATTGCTATGGCAATGTGGGGATTTTGTGTAATGAATTGTAAAATAGTGAGTAAATGGTTTTGTAAATAATATATTAGCTATGTGAGAAGGTGAGAAAACATTCGGATATAGTTGGCATGCCATAGGATAAAGTGCACTATAATATAGTTAAAAATCGATCGTGGGTTAAGAGTCCTTGAGGTATAGCGGTCGGCTACTCGAACTATGTTGTTATCACTTGGGTTGAGCGGTCGGTTCCCCTTGTTGATGTAAAGCTTGCTGTTAGCAAGGTTGTAAAGTCATGCGGTCGGCATGGGGTAGTCTTGATGATGGTCGGTCATTAAGGGAGATCTGTGTATCTGATGTGTAAAGTTAACGGTCGGTTAACTAAAGATTAGTGGTTGGCTAATCAAGGATAGTGGTCGACTAACCGGGGTCACTATAATTGCCAATATATGAGAATTCTAAGGTTGAATCTATACATAATGCTTTAGGATTTAAGTATGGTTTTGAATATAATGCTTTGGGATTTAAGCATGGTTTTGAATATAATGATTTGGGATTTAAGCATGGTTTTGAATATAATGTTTTGGGATTTAAGCATGGTTTTGAATATAATGCTTTGGGATTTAAGCATGGTTTTGTATATAATGCTTTGAGATTTAAGCATGGTTTCGTATATAATGCTTTGGGATTTAAGCATGGTTTTGTATTTGATGCTTTGGGATTAAGCATGTGGAATATATATTGTTTTGCATATGGTTGATATGGATGTTTTGATTTGAAATTATTGGAACTTGCTTAGGTCGTAAGCATGGTTTGAAAACAAGTGTTGGTTTTCAAAGGTTTTAAAATGCATCATCGTTTAAGAGCATCCTCACTAAGCAAGTGTGCTTACGCTCTCTTTTCTCTAATGATGCAGAGCATTAAAGCTTGGAGGCAGCAAAGGCAAAGATTAAGTGATCCAAAGACAAGACTATTTGAGTATGAACTCGGTTTTAGTTTTTGGTCAATAAGGCAATGTGTTCGCCGTGGATTTTGGGATTTATATTTCTATTATTCCCTAATTTTGAGCATGTGTAATGTTGTGATTACGGAGTTTGTTTGATGTTGTTATGCATATTGTGCATCGTTACCTATGGTTGATATTATGTAGTTACCTAGGTATGCATATAGATGGTTTTGCTTGGATGGTATGCTTTGATAGCTAACATGTTGAATAGGGTATTGAAATGATATTGGTATGTGCTTGTGCTGGAAAATGTTTGTTTGAGCATTTTGGTATGTTTGGTGAGGTGATCTAGGGAGCATGCCTCTAGAGTAATATGTAAGGTGGCATAAGCTCGTGTTGTTGCTAGATCTTGGCGCAAGTGTTGATAAATTTGTTGTTGGATGCTTATATGTATGTATGCAAGTTGCTAGGACCTAAATGCATCTAGTTTTGTGTGAAAACTAGCTAAAATTGACATTATAGGTCCAGGCGTATCAAACAGGTGTCCCAGTACCGGTACGACTAGGCCATTTCAGGCATAGCGTTTCGATACGCGGGAGGGTGTTTCGATACGGGCCAGCCTTTCCAGGCTTAATGTTTTGGTACTCGAGCAAGTGTTTCAATACGGTCATAGGCATTTTTGCCAGGCGTTTCGATACGCGATCAAGCGTTCCGGTACGGGTTTTAGCTACTGGATTCTGAGTTTTTGAAAACATAAAGGCGTATTGAAACACTAGTACCCGTACTGGTACGGATACCGTTAAATTGGTTATTTTGGAATCTTGAAGGTTTCTGGTTCTTTCATTTTGGTCCTTGAGTCTTGGGAGTGCAATTGTATGAGTTGGGATGATTAAATTGACATGGAATTTATCATGTTCGCATGTAAATGGACTAATTGAGGATTGGTAACCTTAAATTCAATTTTGGTCTTATAATTTAAAGTAATTACATTTTAGTCCTCAATTTTGAGTATGATGCAATTGATTGTCTTTTGTGACTCGTTTCATTCGAGAACTCACCTGCTGCGAGCATGAACATGTAGGAATAATAATTTGCATTTAGACAAGACAAAAGAAAAAAATGGACCGACTTTTCATAACCTTTCTTCAGTTTACTTCAGCAAACCTAATGTAGCACTCTCGGTTCGGTCGGGCGTCTAGGCCAGGTCGAGGGGGTTACAATGATCACTTGTGAGCCAATATAATTTATGATGTATCAATGAAAAGTTTATGTGGTATAATATGATTTATACATGTTTAGTCTTTAAGCTTTGCATATGGTTGTTATGCATGGAAGGCTTAAATTGAGGTTGAGCAATGGGACTTGCTGTTGGTTAATGATACATGTTGCATATGAGTTAATATGCTGGTTTTAAAGATGTTAAGTGCATGTTTTAAAGGCATGATAATGTTTTAAAATATGATTGAAATGAGATTTCAATGAAATGTTGAGGAATGGTTTTAATGCATAGATGGTGTGTTGTTTTGAGCACTCCTCACTAATCCTAGTGTGCTTACGCTCTCTTTGTCCATCAATGCAGCGTATTAAAGTCTTGAAAGGCAGCGAGAAGCAAGGGATCGATACAAGACTTGGTAACCAAAGTATGTTTTGAATTATACTATAAGTAATAAGAGCAATGGGGTTTCCGTTATTTTTGGGAGATGTTTTGTTAAACTCCCTGGTTGAGCAAGTTCGTTTTGCTGCTCTTGAGCTGTAAATGACCTTTATTGTTTGATTTTGGAGATGGTTTGGAATTTCATGTTTTACTTGATTGGTGTTCTAGGTCGCATGCCTATAGAATTACATTTGACGCAAGATGCCATGAAATGATGTTGAATCTGAGGTGTTATGTTGAGGTTTGATTCTAGATTATGTTGGTTGTGTGTAAGGAGCATGTTAGGATGTTTTGGTATGGTTGAAAGCATGTTAAACCAGCTAAAAGTGACATTACAAGCCCGGGCGTACCGATACGTGGGGGACCGTATCAGTACGACTAGGCAAATTTTATGCTCTAGGTTTCGATACGGGCTAAGGCATACCGGTACGGTTCTACGCCATTGGAATCCTACTTTTTGAGTTAAAACCCGTGTACCAAAACATTTATAAGCATTATCGATACGGGTATTAAATATTTTAAAATGAAACCTATTTCCAGCTAGGCGGTACCGGTACGATACATGGAGTACCAAAACAGGGCTGAGCATAATTGATCACCGTATCGATATGGTCACCCGCGTATCGATACGGTTGGCTATTAATTCTATTAATTTCATGGAAGTGATGTTCTATTTTCTTATGTTTTGGTCCATGAATGTTGTGGATGCAATTGAATGAGTATGAATGACCTTCTCGAGCTGGTTTTTGACATGTAAGCATGAAACCTGTTAAATTAAAATTTGGTTACATAAAAATGAGCTAAACCCCTGTACCTTTTTGAAATTGCAACGTGGTCCCTGAATTGCAAATGTTGGCAATTGGATGTCAATTCAATGCCTGATTGAGTTAGGTTTTCACCTCTGATTAGTATGTACATGCAGGATAATAATTGTGCATATAGTCAAGATAAAAGAAAAAAATGGACGTGTTTCGGGTTTCATCTTCACGATTTACTTCGGTAAACCTAATGTAGCTCGCTCGGTTCGGTCTTGCGACTAGGCCAGGTCGAGGGGGTTAGAGTGAATAACGGTGAGGATTTAGTTCGTTTTTTATTTCTTTTGTGAAATTTCAGGATGTGATACACTTGTTGCACTAAACCTTCTTTGGTTATACCAATGCACAACATCCCTCCATTCGAAGGGACATCTGACCCATATGCTTATTTGTGAATGGGAGTACAAGATTGATGATAAATTTTATAAGCATTGTGATATGGTAACATGTTCGTTGGCTATCAGAGGATTCACTAACCATGCTACTATATGGTGGAATAGATTAGTGAAAGACCGAAAGTTTTATGGCAAAGACAAATTGATTCCTGGAGTGAATTAAAGCAGATCATGAGAATTCATTATGTCCCACCTGAATATTATGAGGACATCGAGAGAAAGCTTCAACTATTGACACAGGGTACAATGTCTGTGGAAAAGTACTTCAACTATGCGCCGAGCTGATATCATTGAAAAAAAACGAGACATGGTAAAACGATTCTATTACGGATTAAATGAAGAGATAGCTAACAACAACTTCCAACCGTATGAAAATTTGATGGATTTCGTCGAACAAGCAATCCGAATCAAATGTCAACTACAAAAGTCCAAAGCCCATCAGACGACATACTCTTCCATTAATAAAGGTACATCTCAACCTTCGCCTTTTCATAACCATACTAATACTCATGTCGAATCTAGTAGCACAAAGCCAAAGGAAGAAAAATCATCCTTAGTCCAAGGGGAAAGTGACGACCAACCATCGCTGAGTCTTGCTGAAGACGTGAGCACACAACATACTTCAACTTTCTTCTTGCCCTATGATGACAAAGATATCCATGATCTGGTAGAACATGGTGCAAAAGCTGTCGTGAGTTTAACCTTACTCGTTGATGTAGACGAAATTATTCCATATGATTATCAAGCAGAAAACACCTATGAATGTACCATACAATCCAAAGTTGAGAATGCGCTGCCTTGCGACGAAAGTAACAAGCCCAAAGAGAAGGAACTTGTTCTTCACAATGCAACTGGAGACACCACACGAGGACCTTCGAGACACATTCTTTTACATGGTACTTTTCTGAAATCCTTCCATGTGCCGGGCCAGATTCGAGGAAGAATCTTTTTGAGGAGCGGAGGAATGATACATGCATGAGAGGGGTAAAATTACTTATCCTGGAAAAGAAGTTGAAGGTTTTCGATTCAGGCAACAAGGTCCAAAAAATGATCCATGCTTAGGAGGTGTGAAGAGATGCATTTTAGATAAGAAACTGAAACTGTTTTGCAAAGCTGGAGCATCAGCCGACTTGAGACGAATTTTCGGATGGGATCCAGGCATTTATGGGTCAAGTTGTCTTCTAACAAATTGACTTTCATTCAGTTACCTTTCCAAAGCATCTTGAAACGCGTCAATCGGACATCTGAAGCTCAAGATACATTCATTTTACTGAAGACTGCGCAAGCAGAAAACTAGATACGGGTTTAACTACGGGATTTTGTAAATTCAGCCCAAAAGCTAATTTATAAAGCTTTTGAACGAATTAGACTTAGCCCAACCTAATTATTAACATTTAAATTATGTTTTTAGGGTTTTATATACTTTAGGAACCAACCACCCTTCTCACAAGCCGTTAGATCAAGTCCAATTTAATGGACCAGATTTCTTTGTTTATTTTATTCATTCTTAGCTTTAGGTTAAAGCCATCCTTCATCTATAAAAGGATGATGATTTCTTCTTTGTTTTTCAGATTTTCATTGATTAATAACAAGTTCTGTTTTGAGATTTTAGTATTCTTTGAATACTTGTTTGCAAGTGTTCGGTAAACTTGTCTAGAAGCCATCTTCAACGTTTCAACCGGGTTGATTGTTGTTGATCTTCACACTCTAGGTTGCCTAGTCAATTGCGACTAGGAGGGTCAGTTGGAGCCATATCACGAAGGTTGCCTATTCAATTGCGAGTATGAGGGTTCCGCGGGACAACACGCCATAGCCATCTTCTTCTTCAACTCCATTGTCGCCATCTCCATAAACAAAACTGGAAAATTTTTAGATTTGTTTTATCTATCTTTATTTCTATCTTTTTCAATCTTCTTATTATTCATCATCCAATCTATCATCTTCACCTTATTTCTTTAATTATCCAGCTTTAATTCTAAAATTTTCATGAAACCCCAACTAGTTTCTCTTGAATTTTCAGATTTGCACCTAACTTCCTTGTTCGAGTCTAAAGCCCTAGGTTTTCTTCCATGCTATCAAATTGAAGGTTCCCACGTCCCTAGACAACCTCATATCATTCACTTTTGAAGGAAGGAAGCACACGCTAACCCCTTTATCACCGTAACAAGTACACGATGATCAATTGCATTTGAAAAAGAGTTTCCAAGGATTAAAAGAAAAAGAAACAGAAAATGAGAGGAAAAATGAGTGAGAGAATGCGAGAAAAATAGTAAGTACTAGTAAAAGCGGGAAAAGAAAGAGTGAAATTGAAAGCGAGGGAGAGAAGCTTAAAATGAACATATATGGCAACTCTCCAATTGATGTTGTTGAGAGAAGCTTTTATTATTCTCGACCGTGAATGCAAGTAAGCCTTGTAATTCGTATGCTTTAAGATGATGGAAATGATGGATAGTTGATGATAGTTTAGGGTACGGAAGCGATGAATGCGTGGTGTGTAAGAAATGGATGAAAAGAAAGAAAAATGGTTAAGTGTTGGGTAGGATATGGTGGATGAAATGGAAAAGAAAGATAGTGAAATTAAATGGAAAGGGGTGGTAGTATTCAAAGGATTCAAAGAAAGAAACTATACTAAAAAGTATAATCTTGTTTCTTAAGAGAATGACTTTGAGGGGGTAAGGGACTTGGACCCTTTGGTTATTTTAAAACCAAGAACCCGAAGTATGGATGGAAGATAGGAGACGCCACAAGCAAAGCTTGATAAGTCGATAAAGTTCTAAAAAGAACAAGTTTGAGAGAAAACCTCACAAAAAATAGAATATATTTCAAGAAAGTTGTGTATAAGTTGTGTACAAATGACAAAATGCTTTCCTATTTATAGGAAATGAAAGGGTGTAAGCAGAAATGGCTTGTGATTATTCGGCTAAGGGCAAAAAAATTGGTTCATAAAGGCATGATTCTTCAATTTAGGCCGAATAGTGATGGTGCCTCCCTCCAAGGCTGATTTGCCGCCCATTATCCATCCATCTAGGGCTATTTTGGTGCCATTTTAGTTTCCCTCCAAAGTTAAGGGGCATGTCTCTTGGGAGGGAACATGCCCCTTGAGGTGTTGAGCTGCCATAGTTGGTTTGAGCTGAGATGAGCTGGTCGAGTTAAAATGAGCTACTAATTTGAGCTGACCAAACTTGCACTCCTTCATTTGAGCTTCTTGAGCTTCCATGAGCTGCACTTGAGCTAGGTGAGCTTCTCTTTAATGCCTTTGAGTGTCTCGAGCTGATTGGAGTTAAATGGAGCTTGAATGAGCTGAACCGAATTGAATAAGCTAGAATAGAACTGAATGAGCTGCCCTTCAATCATCCCTTTGCATATGTGAGCTAGAAAAGACCTACAAACAATGCACATGATTATAGGTAAATTCATATAATAGGAAATAATAAATATACTAAGTAAAGATGTGGTTTTATAGGATATGCATGCATTACTTTACTTGATATGCAAAATGTAGGGTATGATGTGTGGAAGTGCATTATAATACGCAAATACATAAGGCATGAAGTCAAGCATAGTCATGTTATGAGTATGGATGATATGAGTAACTATGATGCGTGCATGCATAACTAATAATAATAGTAATGTGTAATCATAAAGAAGGTAAGTAGAAACTCCCTTATCTTTCATCCTTGTAAACAAAGATGAAAGTACGGTGAACACTAGTAGTTGGTGGATTAGGATCGCATCATCCCCCCTTCGTTAAGGCGATTTGTCCTCAAATTGAAGCCTCTCATTTTTGGACATTTCCATGCTGTTGGGACAACTGAATCCTTATTATGTTCATTCAATAGGATATTGTTCTTATGATCAATCTGCAAAGCAAAGAAAGAAACATTTTCTGGATTTTGGTTAGGAAAAACAACATCAATCATAGGTGGTGTCAAAAGACACTTCCTAATCATCTCCTTCTCCGAATAGGCACATGTCCTTTGAGTTTCTCTTTTGTAATGGTTGGAATCATCACATCATATGGTGTAGAGATATGCCCTTTGGCCTGAATCATCACACCTTTTGGAACATGCACTTGCTCTTTGAGATCCTTATTTGTGTTGTTTGCAAGCAACGTATACTTTGGTGATGAATCTTGTCCTTTGAATCACTTCTCCTTGCTTCAAAACATCATGTTCTTTGGAAAAGGTACGGAACTCTTTAAGAGTCTTGACTTTTCCAAATTTCCATCAAGTAGGTTGGTAATGTCAACTCCTTTAAGCTTTGTACCTTTCCAAATGATGAGCTTTGAGTAGGTGGACAATGCGCGCTTCATACCCTTGAAATGGTCAATCTTGGGCAGAATGGATGTTTGTAGATTGGGCTTGATTTTGATGCACCATTCAATCTCAAAATGACAAAGGAACTTGTTGTCATAGGTTGATAGGATAACACCGTGTATGTGAATCAATTTGCTGTAAAAACAAACCATAGTTAGAAGAAGAGAAAGTTATAACAAAATGGAAAGAAATTGCAAACCAATGAGGATGTTTGATGATCTTAAGGGGCATTTGTTGCTTGATGATTAGGAACTTCTTTGAAACATCTTTTGAAATCTTCTCACCAATAGCATTATTGATATATGAAGGATGCTGGATTATAATTGGCAATGAGCTTGGAATGTCTCTTGAGAACTTCTTTTCATCATCATGTAACAATGGCAAATTAAGAATAGGAAGAAAAAGATTGTTAGTGACAAATAAATCCTGTTCTCCTCCTCCACATTCATTCTCTTCATTCCTTCTTTGAATTTTCTTTTTGCCCTCATACTCTTTTCTTTTCTTATTTTCAACTCCATCCTCATTCTCATTTAGCCTCAAGGCTCTTTTTCAAGTGAAATTGATCCTCCTTCACATGGCTCGGTGTTAAAGGTGCCAAGGTAATCTTTTTGCCTTCAAAACAAAGGAGTATCGGTTAGTGAATCCATCATGGGTTGCCTTTTTATCGAACTATCATGGACGGCCAAACAATAGGTGACTTGCATTCATGGGAACCACATCACATAACACTTCGTCTTTGTATCGTCCTATGGTGAATGGAACTCAAACTTGCTTTGTGAACTTCGTTTCTCCTCCATCATCCATTGAAGCTTGTAGGGATTTGGGTGTTTTGAAGTCTTCAATCCAAGCTTTTCAATCATTAAGGAGCTGGCTACATTTTTGCAACTTCCTCCATCAACGATCACACTACAAATTTTACCATTTACATGGCAATGAGTATGAAAGATGTTTTCACGCTGATCGTCTTCCATTGACTGATTGTATAGGATTCTTTTAACTATGAGAACATGCCCTCGTAGATGGAAGATCACAAGAAATTGGTGACATTGTTAGGAAGAAAACAAAAGTAAATTAAACCTCACCAAATACACACAAAAAGCCTCACAATCTCTCCAGGGAAAAATTAGATGTCACTCTAATCAACACTCGTGTTTCACTCTTGGGAATATGGCTTTTACTTCCCCTTCTGTGCTCACAACTCTCTTGCCTTTTACCGCTCGATTCTCTCGTCACAAGTTCTTGAAAGAACTTACTCAAGACCTGTCAAACTTTACTATATGGCATTTGGGTTGCAAATAAGGTTAGGCTAGAAAAGAAAGGAATAATGAAAAGAAAAGAATGAAAAGGTAGGATAATATAAATGAAATGAAATAGAAGAAAGTAAAACAAACGTACCACAAAACTTACTTACAACTCGATCGAGAAACAATAAAATCTTGATGTCTTCTTCGAGCTTGTTGTTTGTTTGCTTTGCTTTGCCTTCACCACCTTTGTGTTTCACTATTTTTTCTTTTTTGTACTATTAAGAATGATGAGAAGGAATTTTGATTTTGCTTTTTTTTCACTTTTTTTATCACAAAATGAAATCACAAAAGATAGGGGCTTACTTGATTCTTCCAAAAAGCCCTGATACCAAATGATATGCTCCAACTCTCCAATTGATGCTGTTGAGAGAAGCTTTGATTGTTCCTGACCGTGAATGCAAGTAAGCCTTATAATCTGTATGCTTTAAGATGATGGCTAGTTGATGATAGTTTAGGGTGCAAAAGCGTAGGAAATGGATGAAAAGAAAGAAAAATGGTTAAGTGTTGTGTAGGATATGGTGGATGAAATGGAAAAGAGAGATAGAGAAATGAAATGGAAAGGGGTGGTAGTGTTCAAAGGATTCAAAGAAAGAATCTATACTAAAAAGTATAATCATGATTCTTAAGAGAATGACTTTGAGGGTGGTAAGGGACTTGGACCCTTTGGTTATTTTAAAACCAAGAACCCGAAGGATGGATGGAAGATAGGAGATGCCACAAGCAAAGCTTGATAAGTTGATAAAGTTCTAAAAAGAACAAGTTTGAGAGAAAACCTCACAAAAGATAGAATATATTTCAAGAAAGTTATGTATGAGTTGTGTACAAATGACAAATTGCTTTCCTATTTATAGGAAATGAAAGGGGGTAGCCGAAAGGGCTTGTGATTATTCGGCTAAGGGTAAAAATTGGTTCATAAAGGCATGATTCTTCAATTTACGTCGAATAGTGATGGTGCCTCCCTCCAAGGTTGATTTGCCGCCTATTCTCCTTCCCTCCAAGGCTGTTTTGGTGCCATTTTAGTTTCCCTGCAAAGTTAAGGGGCATGTCTCTTAGGAGGGAACATGTCCCTTGAGGTGTTGAGCTGCCATAGTTGGTTCGAGCTGAGATGAGCTGGTCGAGCTAGCCTTGAACCGAGCTGGTTTAATCTGACCAAACTTGCACTCCTTCATTTGAGCTTCTTGAGCTTCCATGTGCTGCACTTGAGCTAGGTGAGCTTCCCTTTAATGCCTTTGAGCTGTCTTGAGCTAAATGGAGCTTGAATGAGCTGAATCGAATTGAATGAGCTAGAATGGAGCTGAATGAGCTGCCCTTCAATCATCCCTTTGAATATGTGAGCTAGAAAAGACCTACAAACAATGCAAATGGTTATAAGTAAATGCATATAATAGGAAATAAGAAATATACTAACTAAAGATGTTGTTATATAGGATATGCATGCATTGCTTTACTTGTATGCAAAATGTAGGGTATGATGTATGGAAATGCATTGTAATACCCAAATACATAAGGCATGAAGTCAAGCATTGTCATATTATGAGTATGGATGATATGAGTAACTATGATGCGTGCAGGCATAAGTAATAATAATAGTAATGTGTAATCATAAAGAAGGTAAGTAGAAACTCCCTCATCTTTCATACTTGTAAAAAAAGATGAAAGTATGGTGAACACTAGTAGTTGGTGGATTAGGATCACATCAGTAGTGAAATTAGAAAATGTGTTTTGTTGAGGCAAACACTTCTTCTGCTTTTGTACAAGCAGAATTTTTTGAACACTAATGAACTAGATGCAACATTACCTTCTTCTATTATTTCTCTTTTCCAGGATTTTGAAGATGTTTACCCGACAAAATTCCAGGAGGTTTACCACTATTCGGTGCATAGAACATCAAATCAATTTTGTGCCTGGTGCTACATTACCCAATCGACTAGCATATAGGAGTAACCCCGAGGAAACAAAAGAGTTAAAACGACAAGTACAAGAATTGATCGGAAAATATTCAAGAGAGCTTAAGCCCATGTGCCATTCCTATACTGTTGGTACCCAAGAAAGATGGATCATGGCGCATGTGTGTGGATTATCGAGCAATCAATCAAATCACAATAAAATATTGACATCCTATACCATGCCTAGATGATATGTTTGATGAATTAAGTGGTTCTAGTGTGTTTTCAAAGATCGGTCTTAAAAGCGGATATCACCAAATCAGGATGAGAGAACGCGATGAATTGAAGACAACGTTCAAAACAAAACAATGTTTGTATGAGTGGACTGTGAGGTCTTTCGATTTAACAAATACACCTAGCACATTTATGAGATTGATGAATCACATCTTACAACATTATATTGGTAAGTTTTGTGTTGTTTATTTTGACGACATTCTCATATACAACCATTCTTTGGAGGACCATGAATTACATCTCAGGTTTGTTTTGAATACACTTCAAAAGGAGAAATTGTATGATAACTTAAAAAAATGTGTTTTATGTACAAATAAACTTGTGTTTCTAGGATTTATAGTGTTCTAAAGACTTGGTGGTTGATCACGAGAAGGTAAAAACAATTGAAGAGTGGCCGACGCCTACAAGCATTAGTCAGGTAAGGAGCTTTCATGGATTGACCAGTTTCTATCGAAGGTTCATTCCTAATTTTAGTACCATTGCTACTCTTTTAACTAACGTGATTAAAAAGAATGCAAGTTTCTTTTGGAATATTGAGCAAGAACATGCTTTTAATCAGATTAAGGAATGCTTAATAAAGGTACCATTGCTTTCCTTACCAAACTTTGATAAGACATTCAAGATCGAGTGTGATGCTTTAGGTGTAGGAATCGGTGTTGTTTTATAACAAGAGGGACATCCAGTTGCATATTTTAGCGAGAAACTAAATGGAGCAACCTTGAACTATCCAACATACGACAAGGAAATGTAGCTTTGATTAAGGCCTTGGAAAATGACAACATTACCTATGTTCGAAGGAATTTGTTGTGCATACAAACCATGACTCATTAAAACACATCAAGGAACAACACAAACTCAACAAGAGACACACCAAATGGGTGGAGTTCCTTGAGTCATTCCCATACGTCATCAAGTACAAGAAGGGAAAAGAGAACGTTGTTGCTGATATCTTATCCCGGGGGTATGTGCTTCTTAATTCTCTTGAATCTAAATTGATTGGATTTTCATTTCTTAAAGAACTCTATGTTACTGATCTTGATTTTGGAGATATCTTTAAAGCATGTGAGAAAGGTGTGTTTGATAAGTTTTACAGGCATGATGGGTTCTTATTCAAGGAAAGAAACTTTGCATCCCTCAAAGTAGTACGCGTAAGGTCTTAGTGAAGGAATCCCATAGCGGGGGGCTTATGGGACACTTTAGAGTTAACAAGACGTTAAACATCCTACAAGAGCATTTGTTTTGGCCAAAAATGAAAAGGGATATGAAACAAATTTGTGAGCAATGTATTACCTGCAAAAGGGAAAAATCAAGGCTTCAACCTCAAGGGTTGTACATGCTATTACCAATCTCTAAAGAGTCGTGGGTTGACATTTCCATGGACTTTGTTTTAAGACTTCCTAGAACAAAGAATGGCAGAGATTCCATTTTCGTGGTTGTCGATGGGTTTTAAAAAATGACGCACTTTATTCCGTGTCATAAAATTGATGATGCTTCTAAGATTGCTAATCTATTTTTCAGGGAGATTGTGCGTTTACATGGACTTCCAAGGACAATCATTTCAGATCGGGATACGAAGTTTTTGAGTCATTTTTGGAGGTCTTTATGATGCACGATTGGGACAAAATTATTATTCTCTACAACTTGTCATCCTCAAACTGATGGCCAAACTGAAGCGGTAAATCGAGTACTTTCAACTTTGTTGCGGTCTTTGATTAGCAAGAATCTAAAATCGTGGGAAGAGAGCTTGCCACATGTGGAATTTGCTTACAATAGATCAGTTCATTCAGCTACCAATACACACCATTTGAGGTTGTGATGCAAGCATGAGAGGGGTCAAAATAATCATCTTGGAAAAGAAGTTGAAACTGCTTTGCAAGTTAGAAACGTCTGTCAACTTGCGATGCATTTTTGGATGGGATCCAGGAATATATGGGTCGACATGTCTTCTTAAAATTTGTCCGGCTGTCAATTATCTTTCCAACACATCTTGAAACACCTCAATCGGACATCTGGAACTCAAGATACGTCTATTTTAGCGAAGACAATGCATGCAGAAATTCATATACGGGATTTTTGGATAATTACGAATTTTCAAGATTTTATTTGATTATTTGTAATTTAAATCAATATAAGATTATGCAATATCTATTGGGATCAGATTTATTTAATTAGGATTTTATTTTTAGCATTTATTTATTATTAGAAGTTACTTATCTAATTAGGAGATTATATTTCAGCATTTATTTATTGTATTTAATTCCTAAGTTTAGTAGGATTAGAACTTCTCCAAGTCCTATATAAAGAAGGCTTCACCCATATTGTAATTAAGATTTGAATGATAAAATAAAGTTCTCTTTTGAATTCCAACTTGCAAGAAGATTATCTTGTGTTTTAGAAGCAAATCAATTTTCAAGTTCTTCGGGATTTGTTGTTGAGGATCTTCACACTCTTGCTTGCCCATACAATCGCGTTTGGGAGGGTGGGTTAGAGCCGCTTGAGGTTGCTTTCTTAGAAAATTTCGTCTAAGAGGGTTCTGAGGACAACTATCAATTCATCACGCCATCTCCATATATTCAAGCTTCCTCCATTGACGCCACCACCATAAGCAAATCTGAATTTTCAGATTTGTTCTTTACTTTGGGTTTGTTTTCACTTTTTTTATTTAGATCTGTGCTACTCTATCAGGTTGTATATGGGTTTAATCCATTGTCTCCTATGGATTTGTTACCTTTGCCCATTTATCAAGCATTAAACACTAACGGGACAAATAAGGCTGAATTTGTGAAAAAGCTTCATCAGAAGGTTCGAGAGAACATTGAGAAAAGAACAAAGCAATATGAACAACAAGAAAATAAATGGCAAAAGCGAGTCAACTTTAAACCTGGCGATTGGGTTTGGGTGCACTTTAGGAAGGAACGATTTCCAGCACAAAGCAAATCTAAACTCGCTCCTAAAGGGGATGGGCCATTTCAAGTATTGGAAAATATCAATGATAATGCCTACAAAGATAGATCTTCCAGGAGAGTTTGGTGTTAGTGTTACTTTTAACATTTTAGACTTATCCTTTTTTGAGCAAGTTAACGATTTGAGGACAAGTCGCTCTCAAGAAGGGGAGGATGATGAGATCATGGCATCACCACCACCACCACCCTTGGACCAAGAGGAATTTCCCTTAGGCCCCATTACTCGTGCAAGGGTAGTTTAGAGATGCAGTTAGCAGTGCATTCATACATGGAAGATTATTGAAGCTACCGACATTGAACCAATGCCCTACAATGTGGGAGATTCATTCAACGTGAAAGGGAGTCTATGCAACGTGTTGCATGTTTATTTTTTATGTATATGTTCCATTTTATTATTATTTTAGTGTGTTCATGTTTTCTATTATGTTGTTTGTTGTTTATTTTACCAGCATTAGTGTACGTTGAATCATATAATATATATTTATTACATTTAGCATGCATCATATTACATTGTTTATTTCTGATCATATTTCTCGTATTTACAGATGTTATGCAAGGCAATGAATAGACACATCACTAGGGAATTGTGACTATTTGAGATGTGCTTGCTTGGCTTTGGAGGTGCTAGCTTGAGATGCTTGCTTGGCTTAATACGTGTTTTCTAGAGGTGCTTGCTTGAGATGCTTGCTTGGCTTAATACGTGTTTTCTAAGGTGCTTGCTTGGCTTTGGAGGTGCTTTCTTGAGATGCTTGCTTGGCTTTAAGACGTTATTTCTAGAGGTGCTTGCTTGGCTTTGGAGGTGCTTGCATATGACCTGCTTGCTTATGTTCACATTGAAATTGACATGCTTGCTTATATTCACAATTGGATTGTAATTTTAGAGGTGCTTGCATGTGACCTACTTGCTTACATTCACATTGAAATTGACATGCTTGCTTATGATTACATTGGGCAGCAAAGGAACTCATTTCAAGGTTCTTTTTTTAATTCATTATCCCTTCACGCCACCCTAGGAATGTTGGATGATTACTTCATTTTGTAAAGCCTATAAATAGAGGCTGATATTTCAATTGTAAGACATAACTTTGATTTCATAAATTTGAGAGTCTTTATCTCTTTTGTTCTTTCGAGAACTTTATCGATGCTTCAAGTTCTGCTTGTTGAATCAAAACCTTTGATATCTTTGGTTCCTAGTTCTACTTAACTAGTGGGTCAAGATCCTTATTTCGTTTAGAGACCGTTATAGGGTTCGGGTCACACCTTTTAGTGTTGGTTCAATTCTCAAGTCCTAAACTACTTTCCATCTTCCATCATCCAATTCTACCACCACCATCGAACACATTAACCATCCAAAATTCCAGAATCTTTATTCTCATCACTTTCTATATTGTTATACACCATCACCCTTTAAACCATCTAAAACTGTTGTAAGTCTTACAACACAAAGTTACTCCATTTATGATCAGGAAAATCAAGCATCTTGGTAAATTCCAAGACGAGATCCCATCACGAGACCTATTCCACAAGTTGCAAACTTTAAAGCAATGGAATCACAGTGTCGAGCACTACTATAAAGAGATGGAAGTTGTTATGATATGTGCCAACATAGACGAGGGCCGAGAAGCAACTATGGCTAGATTTCTTATCGGATTGAACCGAGAGATTGCTGATATTTTAGAATTGCAGCACTATGTTGAGATTGAAGATATGATGCACATGGCCATGAAAGTTGAGTGACAGCAACGTAGGAGAACTGTGGCAAGAAGCAATAGCACCGCCGCCCTAAATGGAACCAAAGTAACATTCATAAGGCTACACCTTTACAGATCCAAGAACAAGTTGAGACTCTAAAACCAAAGCCAGCTGTGGTGGAAACGGGTCGAGGCAAGCAAGTAGATGACAAGGAATGTTCAAGTGATATCAAATGCTTCAAATTCTTAGGACGGGGCCATATAGCTAGCCAATGTCCTAACCGGAATACTATGTTGCTACTGGATAATAGTGATATCACATCTAACTACGAGGATGAAGTTCAGAAGGAATCCAAGCCTGAGGAAGAAGAAATTGAATCGGCCATTGATGGAGAACTTCTAGTAGTTAAAAGGCTTCTGAATGCACAAATGGACGAGGAAGAACAGCAACTAGAGAATATATTTCACACATGTTGCCATGTGAACAACAAGGTTAGTTTCATGATCATAGATGGTGGAAGTTGCTCAAACGTGGCAAGTACAATCATGGTGGAGAAGCTGGGATTGAAAATGTTGAAACATCCTACACTTTACAAACTTCAGTGGTTAAATGATGGAGGCAAATTAAAGGTCACCAAACAAGTTCTAATTCCCTTCTCAATTGGCAGTTATAAAGATGAAGTTCTGTGCGATGTTGTGCCTATGCATGCCAGCCATATTTTACTTGGAAGGCCGTGGCAATATGACAAGAGGGCCATTCATGATTATTTCACCAATTGCTACTCTTTCAAGCACAAAGGAAAAGAGGTTGTTCTGCACCATTAACGCCAAAAACAAGTGCAAAACGATCAAAACATGATAAAGAAAATTATAGAAGCTTGGAAGAATGAACAGGCAAAAAATAAATCAAAAGAAGAGGAACCAAAGAGGACGAGTGCATACACATGCAAAGAGATGACCAGGGAATGTCTTTTGACACACCCCATGATCAAGGCTGATTTTTCTAACACTCCACAAGAATTTTCCATTCTTTTCGTTGTTCAGGATCATGGACCTAAAGGAAAACCATGGAAAGAAGCAAACAGGGATTGGCTCTCTCCAAATGGCTTTGTTGAGAGAAGCTTTGATTGTCCCGATCTTGATTGCAAGCAAGCCTTGTAATCCATATGCTTTAGGGATGAAATGATGAAGGAAAGATGGTGAATGGGTGCAGAAGAGTATAGGGTGGTGTATGAAGTGAAAAGATAGTAAAGGTAATGGAAGTGTTTAATGGCAGATTTGGATAGGGTGATGGTAGTGATGAAAGAAAGTGATGGAATGAAATGGAAGATGGTGATAGTATTCAAAGGGATTCAAAAGAAGAAGATGGTGATAGTATTCAAAGGGATTCAAAAGAAGAACCTATGTTATAAGAACATAGACCCAATCTTTAAGAGAATACATTTGAGGGTGGTGAAAGACTTAGACCCTTTCATTATAGAAAACCAAGAACCTGAAGTATGGTGGAAAGGAAGTGATGGCACAAGCAATGAAGCCTGATAAGTCAGATAGTTCTAAAAAGAACAAGTTTGAGAGATAAACTCACAAAGTAAATTTTATATCAATGAAAGGTATGATTACAAATGAAATAATCAGCCCTATTTATAGTTTTCTAAGGGCTGGTCGAATGGGCACATTACAAGGGTGAAAAGTTGGCCGAAATGGCATGTAAAAGGGTGGTGTTAGTTCGTCTAGGGGCTGGTGATGCTTCGGTTGGGTTTGTGCCTCCCTCCAAGCAATTGCCACCTATTCTTCCCTCCAATTATTGGTGCCAAACATGTTCCCTCCAAGGCTGGTCGGTTGTGTCCCTTGGGGAGGAACATGTCCCTTCGAGTGTTGAGCTGGAAGTGATAGCTTGAGCTGAGATGAGCTATTTGAGCTAGGCATGAGCTGACTTGAGCTAAGCTAGTTAGCTAGTTGAGCTTCACTTAGTTTAGGAGCTGAATTGAGCTGCTTTGAGGTATCCTTATCTAGGTGAGCTTGTCTTTAGGAGTTCTTTAGCTATCTTGAATCAATTGGAGCTGTTTAGAAACTGATTTTTCTTGGCCGAATTCGAGTGAGCTGTTTGAGCTATTTTGGAGCTGAACGAGCTAGAGATGAGCTCCCATTCCATTCCCTTACTTGTGTGGATTATATGCCCTACAAGAAAAACAAAATAATATAAGTAGATGCGATTAAATATGTGAATGATTACGAACAAAGAAATATGTGACTTAAAACTTTAATTAACAATGTGGTGTGGTCTAATGTATTACACGTCAACATGTAATACATTACACAATTTCTTTTCTAGGATCATTTGTCCTTCAAAGGCTAAAATACATTTATGAGCAAATACTTCCCTGAGTTGTTTAGCCTTAGAGTGGGTAATAGGTCCTGGTGGCATGACTTCTGTATCTATTGGAGGCGTGCTCGCATTATCCCCCCTTCTTTAAGGCGATTTATCCTCAAATCGTCACTATCTTCAAATGTAGAGAGGTCTCAAACATTAAAGGTTGCACTCACACTATATTCTCCTAGTAGGTCCAATTTGTAGGCGTTGTCATTTACTTTCTCAACCACTTGGAAATGACCATCTCCTCTTGGTAGTAAATTGGATTTCCTTTGATTTGGAAACCTCTCCTTTCGAAAATGAACCCAAACCCAATCTCCAATTTCAAAGGTAAGGTGCTTACGTCATTTGTTAGCCTTTTGTTCATATTGGCGGGTTCTTCTCTCTATATTCTCCTGGACCTGCTAATGTAGCTTCTTTACAAAATCTGCCTTGGCCTTGCCATCTTTGTTCACAACCTGTTCATGAGGCAAAGGTAAAAGATCCAAAGGAGTTAGGGGATTAAAACCATATACCACTTTAAAAGGTGAGCATTTTGTTGCCGAATGAACTAATCGGTTATGTGCAAACTCCACATGTGGTAAACATTCCTCCCATGTTTTGATGTTTTTCTGGACAATAGAACTCAAGAGGGTGGATAGCACTCCGTTCACTACTTCTGTTTGCCCATCGGTTTGAGGATGACATGTGGTGGAGAAGAGTAATTTCGTACCAATCTTGCTCCAAAGTGTTCTCCAAAAATGGCTCAAGAATTTGACATCTTGATCTGGAATGATAGTTCCTGGAATTCCATGTAGTCTTACTACCTCTTTGAAGAATAGGTTGGCCACATGTGTTGCGTCATCGGTCTTATGGCATGGAACAAAATGGCCCATTTTAGAAAATCGATCCACTATCACAAAAATGGAATCTCGCCCTGTCTTGGTTTTTGGTAATCCAAGCACAAAATCCATTAAAATATCTACCCACGGTTCGGTTGGAATAGATAGAGGCATGTACAATCCATGAGGCATGACTTTTGATTTTGCATTTTTGCAGACAATGCATTGTTCACACATTCTTTCAACGCCCCGTTTCATCTTTGGCCAGAAGAAATGCTCCTTCAAGGTGCTCAATGTTTTACTAATTCTGAAATGTCCCATTAAGCCCCCTTCATGTGCTTCTTTCACTAATACCTTTCGAATGGATCCTTGGGGAATACATATTCGTCCTTCCTTCAAGAGGTATCCATCTTGCTTGTAGTATTTTCCTTCTGCAAACTTGTCACAAGATTCATACCTTTCTCGAAAATCAATATCAGTAGCATAGAGATCTTTAATGAAAAAAACCAAGAATTTTAAAACTTAGGGTATTAAGGAGAGCGTACCTTCTTGACAAGGCATCTGCCACAACGTTGTCTTTACCCTTCTTGTAGTAGATGACATAAGGAAAAGATTCAAGAAATTCCACCTATTTTGCATGTCGCTTGTTAAGCTTGTGCCGACCTTTGATATGCTTCAAGGCCTCGTGATCGGTATGGATGACAAATTCCTTAGGCCAAAGATAATGCCGCCATGTTTCGAGTGCTCGAATAAGTGCATACATTTCTTTATCATAAGTTGGGTAATTCAATGTAGCGCCACTGAGTTTCTCACTGAAATAGGCAATAGGATGCCCTTCTTGAGCCAAAATAGCACCTATCCCAATCCCTGACTCATCACACTCCATTTCAAAAGTTTTATCAAAGTTTGGCAGTGCTAACAAGGGTGCTTTAGTTAGGCATCTCTTCACTTTTAAGAATGCATCTTCTTGTTCTTTACCCCATTCAAAGTTGGAATTCTTTTTAATAATCCCTGTTAAAGGGGAGGTAATAGAACTAAAATTGGCCACGAGTCGCCTATAAAAACTTGCTAATCCATGAAAGCTTTTCACTTGGCTAACATTGGTGGGTCCAGGCCATTCTTGTATCGCCTTGATCTTTTCAGGATCTACCTGCAAACCCTATTAATTCACGATAAATCCTAAGAAAGTAAGTTCGTTAGTGCAGAAAACACATTTCTTAAGATTGACATAGAGTTGCTCATCCCTCAATGTTTTAAGAACAGACCTGAGATGTTGCTCATGTTCCTTCAAGTTTTTGTTGTATATTAAGATGTCATAAAAATAAACAACACAAAACTTATTGATATAGGGTCTTAACACATGATTCATTAACCTCATGAACGTGCTTGGAGCATTGGTTAAACCGAAGGGCATAACCATCCATTCATATAATCCTTGCTTTGTTTTGAATGTTGTTTTCCACTATTGTCCTTCTCTCATACGAATCTGATGATACCTACTTTTGAGATCAACTTTGGAGAAGATACTTGCTCTACTTAATTCGTCCAACATATCACCTAACCGAGGTATGGGATGCCTATATTTGATGGTGATCTGATTCACAGCACGACAATCTACTCATATTCTCCATGTTCCATCTTTCTTTGGAACTAAAAGAACTGGTACTGCACAAGGACTCAAACTTTCTCAAATGTATCCTTTCTCCATGAGTTCTCCAATCTGTCTTTAAAGTTTTTTTGTTTCTTCTAGTTGCTTCTGTAAGCTGGTCGGTTAGGAATTGTTGCTCCTAGCATGAAATCAATCTGATGCTCAATCCCTCTAATTGGTGGCAATCTATTAGGGATTTCTTCCGGAAAGATGTCTTTAAATTCCTGTAAAAGAGTAGAAATAGAGGAAGGCAAGCCTTCAGATGGGTTAATGCTAAAATAACTCTCCTTGTACAAGAGTACAATTAAAGTTTGTTGTGCAGATAGGTGTTTCCTAAGTTCCTTTCCACGAGCATAAATGCTTGTTTTTTTGATGTTTCGTTTGTTGGATTCTTCCTTCATGATTTTCATGCTTCTATTTAATGCTGCTTGGTCTTCTTTCACTTGGCTTGGTGTAAATGGTGCCAAGATCATCTTCTTACCTTCAAAATCAAAGGAGTATCGGTTCGTGAAACCATCATGGGTGGCCCTTTTGTCAAACTGCCACGGACGGCCAAACAATAAGTGACTTGCACTCATGGGAACTACATCACATAATACTTCATCTTTGTATCATCCTATGGTGAATGGCACTCGAACTTGCTTTGTGACTTTCGTTTCCCCTGCATCATTTATCCATTGAAGCTTGTAGGGATTTGGGTGTTTCAAGGTCTTCAATCTGAGCTTTTCAGTCATTAAGGTGCTTGCTACATTTGTGCAACTTCCTCCATCAATGATAACACTACAAACTTTACCATTTACATGGAAACGAGTGTGAAAGATGGTC
Organism: Hibiscus mutabilis; assembly: GCA_019671005.1. Classification (NCBI taxonomy): domain Eukaryota; kingdom Viridiplantae; phylum Streptophyta; class Magnoliopsida; order Malvales; family Malvaceae; genus Hibiscus; species Hibiscus mutabilis. Next base: position 39,730,340 of record CM033736.1, read on the forward strand.
TCATGCTGGTTCTCTTCCATTGACTGAATATTTAAGGTCCTTTTAACAATGAGAACCTACCCTGAAGTAGATGGAAGATCACAAGAAATAGGTGACATTGTTAGAAAGAAAACAAAAGTAAAATAGGACCTCACCAAACGCACACAAACGCCTCACAGGTCTCTCCAAGGAAATTTAGATGTCACTCAATCACTCGTCACTCGTGTTTCACTATTTGGAATATGTTTTGGCTTTTATAATTCCCCTTCTGATCTCATACACTCTTTATGCCTTTTTTCGCTCGAATCTCTCGACACAAGTTCTTAATAGAACTAATCAAACCTGTCAAACTTCAAATACTTGTTGGGGTTTGGGCTGAATTAAGGTTAGGCCAAGAAATAGAGAGAAATGAAGAAAATGGAATGAAAAGAAATAGATGATAAGAAAGTAGGAATGTAATGAAATAAGAGAAGGTAAAACAACATACCACAAGAACTTACTCACAATCTGATCGTGAACAATCAAACTTGAGGAACTTCTCAGAGTTGGATGTTTGCTAATTTGTTTGTTCGACCCTTTTTGTGTTTCGTTTTCTGATTTTTCTTTTTCTTTCTTTTCCATTTTTTATACTATTTTAATTCTTTAAGAAATGAAGAAAGAATTCTTTGCTTTTTTTGTTTCTTATTTTATTAGAATAATAAACGAAATAAATCACAAACGGTAGGCTTACTTGATACTCCCTTTTGCTCTGGTTACCATATGATACACTCCAACTCTCCAAATGGCTTTGTTGAGAGAAGATTTGATTGTCCCGATCTTGAATGCAGGTAAGCCTTGTAATCTATATGCTTTAGGGATGAAATGATGAAGAAAAGATGGTGAATGGGTGCGAAAGAGTATAGGATGGTGTATGAAGTGAAAAGATAGTAAAGGTAATGGAAGTGTTTAATGGCAGATTTGGATAGGGCGATGGAAGTGATGAAAGGAAGTTATGGAATGAAATGGAAGATGAAGATGGTATTCAAAGGATTCAAAAGAACCTATGTTATAAGAACATAGACCCAATCTTTAAGAGAATATCTTTGAGGGTGGTAAAGGACTTAGACCCGTTGGTTATAGAAAACCAAGAACCTAAAGTATGGTGGAAAGGAAGTGACGCCACAAGCAATGAAGCATGATAAGTCAGATAGTTCTAAAAAGAACAAGTTTGAGAGATAAACTCACAAAGTAAATTTTATATCAATGAAAGTTATGATTACAAATGAAATAATCAGCCTTATTTATAGTTTTCTAGGGGCTGGCCGAATGGGCACATTATAAGGGTGAAACATTGGCCGAAATGGCATGTAAAAGGGTGGTGTTGGTTCGGCTAGGGGCTGGTGAAGCTTTGGCTGGGTTTGTACCTCCCTCCAAGCAATTGCTGCCCATTCTTCCCTCCAATTATTGGCGCCAAGAATGTTCCCTCCAAGGCTAGTCAGTTGTGTCCCTTGGGGAGGAATATGTCCCTTCGAGTGTTAAGCTTGGAGTGATAGCTTAAGCTGAGATGAGCTACTTGAGCTAGGCATGAGCTAACTTGAGCTAAGTTAGCTAGCTAGTTGAGCTTCACTTAGTTTAGGAGCTGAATTGAGCTGCTTTGAGGTATCCTTAGCTAGGTGAGCTTGTCTTTAGGAGTTCTTTAGCTATCTTGAATCAATTGGAGCTGATTGGAGCTGTTTAGAAACTAATTTCTCTTGGCGAAATTTGAGTGAGCTGTTTTGGAGTTGAATGAGCTAGAGATGAGCTGCCATCCCATTCCCTTATTTGTGTGGATTATATGCCCTACAAGAAATACAAAATAATATAAGTAGATGCAATTAAATATGTGAATGATTACGAACAAAGAAATAAGTGACTTAAAACTTTAAGTAACAATGTGGTGTGGTCTAATGTATTACACGTCAACATGTAATACATTACACAATTTCTTTTCTAGGATCATTTGTACTCTAAAGGCAAAAATACATTTATGAGCAAATACTTCCCTGAGTTGTTTAGCCTTAGAACGGGTAATAGGTCCTGGTGGCATGACCACTTGGAAAGGATCGTCTCCTCTTGGTATTAACTTGGATTTTCTTTGATTTGGAAATCTCTCCTTCCAAAAATGAACCCAGTCTCCAATTTCAAAGGTAAGGTGCTTACATCCTTTGTTAGCCTTTTCTTCATATTGGCGGGTTCTTCTCTCTATATTCTCCCGGATCTGCTGATGTAGCTTCTTTACAAAATCTACCTTGGCCTTGCCATCCTTTCATGAGGCAAAGGTAAAAGATCCAAGGGAGTTAGGGGGATTAAAACCATATACCACTTCAAAAGGCGAGCATTTTGCTGCCGAATGAACTGATCGGTTATATGCAAACTCCACATGTGGTAAACATTCCTCCCATGTTTTGATGTTTTTCTGGACAATAGATCTCAAAAGGGTGGATAACACTCGACTTACTACTTCTGTTTGCCCATCGGTTTGAGGATGACATGTGGTGGAGAAGAGTAATTTCGTACCAATCTTGCTCCAAAGTGTTCTCCAAAAATGGCTCAAGAATTTGACATCTCGATCTGAAATGATAGAATTCCATGTAGTCTTACTACCTCTTTGAAGAATAGGTTGGCCACATGTGTTGCGTCATCGGTCTTATGGCATGGAACAAAATGGGCCATTTTAGAAAATCAGTCCACTATCCCAAAAATGGAATCCAGTCCTGTCTTTGTTTTTGGTAATCCAATCACAAAATCCATGGAAATGTCTACCCACGATTCGGTTGGAATAGGTAGAGGCATGTACAATCCATGAGGCATGACTTTTGATTTTGCCTTTGTGCAGACAATGCATTGTTCACACATTCTTTCAACGTCCCGTTTCATCTTTGGCCAGAAGAAATGTTCCTTCAAGGTGCTCAATGTTCTACTAATTCTGAAATGTCCCATTAAGCCCCCTCATGTGCTTCTTTCACTAATACCTTTCGAATGGATCCTTGGGGAATACATATTCGTCCTTCCTTCAAGAGGTATCCATCTTGCTTGTAGTATTTTCCTTCTGCAAACTTGTCACAAGATTCATACCTTTCTCGAAAATCAAGACCAGTAGCATAAAGATCTTTAATGAAAGAAAAACCAAGAATTTTAGAACTTAGGGTATTAAGGAGAGCGTACCTTCTTGACAAGGCATCTGCCACAACGTTGTCTTTACCCTTCTTGTAGTGGATGACATAAGGAAAAGATTCAAGAAATTCCACCCATTTTGCATGTCGCTTGTTAAGCTTGTGCTGACCTTTGATATGCTTCAAGGCCTCGTGATTAGTATGGATGACAAATTCCTTAGGCCAAAGATAATGCTGCCATGTTTCGAGTGCTCGAATAAGTGCATACATTTCTTTATCATAAGTTGGGTAATTCAATGTAGAGCCACTAATTTTTTCACTGAAATAGGCAATAGGATGCCCTTCTTGAGTCAAAACAGCACCTATCCCAATCCCTGACGCATCACACTCCATTTCAAAAGTTTTATCAAAGTTTGGCAGTGCTAACAAGGGTGCTTCAATTAGGCATCTCTTCACTTCTACGAATGCCTCTTCTTGTTCATTACCCCATTCAATGTTGGAATTCTTTTTAATAATCCCTGTTAAGGGGGAGGTAATAGAACTGAAATTGGCCACGAATCGCCTATAAAAACTTGCTAATCCATGAAAGCTTCTCATTTGGCTAATATTGGTGGGTCTCGGCCATTCTTGTATCGCCTTGATCTTTTTGGGATCTACCTGCAAACCCTATGAACTTACGATAAATCCTAAGAAAGTAAGTCGTTAGTGAACAAAACACATTTCTTAAGATTGGCATAGAGTTGCTCATCCCTCAAAGTTTTAAGAACAGACCTGAGATGTTGCTCATGTTCCTTCAAGTTTTTGTTATTTATTAAGATGTCATCAAAATAAACAACACAAAACTTACCGATATAGGGTCTTAACACATGATTCATTAACCTCATGAACGTGCTTGGAGCATTGGTTAAACCGAAGGGCATAACCATCCATTCATATAATCCTTGCTTAGTTTTGAACGCTGTTTTCCACTCGTCTCCTTCTCTCATACGAATCTGATGATACCCACTTTTGAGTTCAACTTTGGAGAAGATACTTGCTCCACTTAATTCTTCCAGCATATCATCTAACCGAGGTATGGGATTCCTGAATTTGACGGTGATCTGATTCACAGCACGACAATCTACACACATTCTCCACGTTCCATCTTTCTTTGGAACTGAACTGGTGCTGCACAAAGACTCAAACTTTCTCGAATGTATCCTTTCTCCATGAGTTCTCCAATCTGTCTTTGAAGTTCTTTTATTTCTTCTGGGTTGCTTCTGTAAGCTGGTCGGTTAGGAATTGTTGCTCTTGGGCATGAAATCAATCTGATGCTCAATCCCTCTAATTGGTGGCAATCCATTAGGGATTTCTTTCGGAAAGATGTCTTCAAATTCCTGCAAAAGAGTAGAAATAGAGGAAGGCAAGCCTTCAGATGGGTTAATGCTAAAATAACTCTCCTTGTACAAGAGTACAAGTAAAGTTTGTTGTGTAGATAGGTGTTTCTTGAGTTCCTTTCCATGAGCATAAATGCTTTTTTTTTTATGTTTCGTTTGTTGGATTCTTCCTTCATGATTTTCATGCTTCTATTTAATGCTGCTTGGTCTTCTTTCACTTGGCTTGGTGTAAGTGGTGCCAAGATCATCTTCTTACCTTCAAAATCAAAGGAGTATCGATTCGTGAAACCATCATGGGTGGCCCTTTTGTCAAACTGCCACAGACGGACAAACAATAGGTGACTTGCACTCATGGGAACCACATCTTTGTATTGTCCTATGGTGAATGGCACTCGAACTTGCTTAGAGACTTTCATTTCCCCGACATCATTTATCCATTGAAGCTTGTAGGGATTTGGGTATTTCAAGGTCTTCAATCTGAGCTTTTCAATCATTAAGGTGCTTGCTACATTTGTGCAACTTCCTCCATCAATGATCACACTACAAACTTTACCATTTACATGGCAACGAGTGTGAAAGATGTTCTCACGTTGGTTGTCTTCCGTTGACTGAATATTTAAGGTCCTTTTAACAATGAGAACCTACCCTGAAGTAGATGGAAGATCACAAAAAACGAGTGACATTGTTAGAAAGAAAACAAAAGTAAAATAGGACCTCACCAAACACACACAAAAGCCTCACGGGTCTCTCCAAAGAAATTTAGATGTCACTCAATCACTCGGTACTCGTGTTTCACTCTTGGGAATATGTTTTGGCTTTTATAATTCCCCCTCTGATCTCACACACTCTTTATGCCTTTTTTCGCTTGAATCTCTCGACACAAGTTCTTAATAGAACTAATCAAACCTATCAAAACTTCAAATACTTGTTGGCATTTGGGCTGAAATTATGGTTAGGCTAAATAGAGAGAAATGAAGAAAATGGAATGCAAAGAAAGAAATGATAAGAAAGTAGGAATGGAATGAAATAAGAGAAGGTAAAACAACGTACCACAAGAACTTACTCACAATCTGATCGTGAACAATCAAACTTGAGGAACTTCTCGGAGTTGGATGTTTGCTGATTGTTTGTTCCACCCCCTTTGTGTTTCGTTTTCTAACTTTTCTCTTTCTTTTTTTTTCTTTTTTTATACTATTTGAATTCATTAAGAAATGAAGAAAGAATTCTTTGCTCTTCTTTTTTCCTTTTTTTATCAGAATAGTAAACGAAATAAATCACAAACGGTAGGCTTACTTGATTCTCCCTTTTGCTCTGATTACCATATGATGCGCTCCAACTCTCCAAATGGCTTTGTTGAGAGAAGCTTTGATTGTCCCGATCTTGAATGCAAGCAAGCCTTGTAATTCTGTATGCTTTAGTGATGAAATGATGAAGGAAAGATGGTGAATGGGTGCGGAAGAGTATAGGGTGGTGTATGAAGTGAAATGATAGTAAGGGTGATGGAAGTGTTTAATGGCAGAATTAGATAGGGTGATGGAAATGATGAAAGAAAGTGATGGGATGAAATGGAAGATGGTGATAGTATTCAAAGGGATTCAAAAGAAGGACCTATGTTATAAGAACATAGACCCAATCTTTAAGAGAATATCTTTGAGGGTGGTGAAGGACTTAGACCCGTTGGTTATAAAAAACCAAGAACCTGAAGTATGGTGGAAAGGAAGTGACACCACAAGCAATGAAGCTTGATAAGTCAGATAGTTCTAAGAAGAACAAGTTTGAGGGATAAACTCACAAAGAAAATTTTATATCAATGAAAGGTGTGATTACAAATGAAATAATCAGCCCTATTTGTAGTTTTCTAAGGGCTGGCCGAATAGGCAAAATACAATGATGAAAAGTTGGCTGAAAAGGCATGTAAAGGGGTGGTGTTGGTTCGGCTAGGGGCTGGTGATGCTTCGGCTGGGTTTGTGTCTCCCTCCAAGCATTTGCCGCCCATTCTCCTTCCCTCCAAGGCTGTTTTGGCGCCATTTTAGTTTCCCTCCAAAGTTAAGGGGCATGTCTCTTGGGAGGGAACATATCCCTTGGGGTGTTGAGCTGCCATAGTTGGTTCGAGCTGAGATGAGTTGGTTGAGCTAGTCTTGAGCTGAAATGAGCTGGTTTGAGCTGACCATAATTACACTCCTTCGTTTGAGCTTCTTGAGCTTCCATGAGCTGCCCTTGAGCTAGGTGAGCTTGTCTTTAGGAGTTCTTTAGCTATCTCGAGTCAATTGGAGCTGATTGGAGCTAATTTCCCTTGGCCGAATTTGAGTTAGTTGTTTGAGCTATTTTGGAGCTGAACGAGCTAGAGATGAGTTGCCATTACATTCCCTTACTTGTGTGGATTATATACCCTACAAGAAATACAAAATAATATAAGTAGATGCGATTAAATATGTGAATGACTAAGAAATAAGTGACTTAAAACTTTAAGTAACAATGTGGTGTGGTCTAATGTATTACACGTCAACATGTAATACATTACACAATTTCTTTTCTAGGATCATTTGTGCTCCAAAGGCTAAAATACATTTATGAGCAAATACTTCCCTGATTTATTTAGCCTTAGAGCGAGTAATAGGTCCTGGTGGCATGACTTCTGGATCTATTGGAGGCGTGGTCGCATCACTACTAGTTATGCATGCACATATATTTATCATCTATGTTTGAATTTAATTTATGTTTAACATCATGCTTAGTGTTTTAGGGTACCATGACATCTTTCCATACATTATACCCTACACGTTGCACATTAAGTAGTGTTATCATGCATGCATATTAAGTATAACCACATCTTTACTTTATGTTTAATATTACTTTATAATATAAGTATTCATTATGTGTTTTCTTCTTATTCATAGGACTTATCAACCACATGCAAAGGGGAGAATTGAAGGGCAGCTCACCTCAAGCTCATTCAGCTCAATTCAAGCTCAAACTAGCTTATGCAATTCGGATCAAGCTTACACCAACAGACTCAGCCTCAAACAAGCTCCAATTAGCTTGAGATAGCTCAAGGACACTTAAGGACAAGATCATTTAGCTAAGGACAGCTCGTAGCAGCTCAATTTAGCTTAGACACTAAGTGAAGCTCACTCAGCTCAAGCCAGCTCACTCCTAGCTTGATTAGCTCAACTCAGCTCAAGCTATCACCTACAGCTCAACACCCAAAGGGCACAACCCCTCTGAAGAGATATATCTGGCCACCTTGGAGGGAACATGAGTTTGTGATATGAACGTCAATGGCAAAGACCCAGAGAAGTACCCAGGTGGCCCCATTACTCGAGCAAGGGCCAAGGAGTTCCAAGCAGCCATGGAAAATATGTTTACATCAAGCTTGGGACGTGAGAAAGAAGAAATAATAAGGGAGGAACACTTTACTTTGCTTATGCATGAATTTGCATGAGTATTTAAAGTTTGCATAACATTCATTGCATTCAATAAACATGTTGTTCATTAAAGCATGCGTTGCATTTAAACATGTAGTTCATTTAGTTATACACTTCATTTAACTAAGTAGTTCATTGATTAAACTAGTTCATTCAAGATTATTAGTTCATTGAATAAAGTTAGTTCATTAATTAAACTAGTTCATTCATCAAACTAGCTCATTTATTAAACTAACTCTTAATTGTTTACATGCATGTTTTCAATTAAAGATTGAATAAAGTTTACCTTTGTGTCTAGGTGCATGAGGAAGATGAACGGTTTTACCAGATGCAAGAATATCAGCAGAATGTCTTCCAATTCTGGATGCGATACAGACGTGTTTGGATCCAGAAATCAATTGGACGTTATTCCTCCATCTCTTAGCTTTCCAATGCCTTTTGAATCACCTCAATCCGATATCGGGAGCTTGAGATACGAATGATTTACTGAAGACAGTGCAGGCTGAAATTTTTATTACGGGAATTTTATGCATGGATGATTTGAATGAATTTGAGCCAAGGAAGAGTTCTTTCATCTTCTACCAAGAGACAAGCAATTGATGGCCATCTTAATTCAGCAAATTCAAGGCATTCAAGGTTGATGTTATCACCATTCAAGTGGGGTTTCAAAATTCATTGAGGAGACATGAAATGAAGGCTGGATGAAACTCACCTTTTTATGACATTCAAGTCATATTAATCAGCTTGGAAGATGAAGAGTTGCACTTAAACTGGACAGCAAGGATGTCTACATTCATCCTTGTCCACATTCATCCCCTTTCTCTTCATATGATAGCAAAACAAGGCAGCCCAAGAGTCCTTCTTAATTTGGACGAAAATATGACTAAATTCAACCTCAATTTGTCTAAACTAATCAGCTTTGAAGATGAGAAGAAAGGACAAAGCATTCATGTGTATTCAAGTGCATTAAGATGAGCATTCATCTTTCTTGTAACACCTTTTCATATTCTGCCTACTTCTACTATAAATAGGCATCTTTAGGATCATTGTAAGACACACTTTGAATATATAAAACATCTTTGAAAGATTGCTTTCATTCTTGTTCTCTTGTGGAACTTTATCGGCTTCAAGTTAGTCTTGTAGTCTTCATCCATTTCCCTTTTGTTATAGCGTTGGTTCCTAGCTCATCTATAGCTAGTGGGTCACGTTCCATATCCTACCACTTCATTTCCACTTTATTATATTGCTGGTTCCTAACTCTTTATAGTTAGGGGTCACAATCCATCCTTTGAATTTCTTCATCTTAACGCCAACACCCCATCATCTTCACCTACATTTTCATCTTTTTATTTTTTTCTTCCATAATCAACTATCACTCTTCCTACACCCCTTCTACATATCTTTCATCCCATTATTTCTATTTCTTATTTATCTATTTCTACTTACATTGTTGTTTGAGTAATTTCAGAATACATTCAAAGCACTGCAGAGTTCTTACTAGAATCACGATCGGGCATTCATATATATGATTCAAAACTCATAGTCGAGATCATATCATTTGGTATCAGAGCCTAGACGATTCAGTAAGCGTATTATTTTTCTCTCTCCCGGGTTAGTAAAAAAAATAAAAAAAAAATCAAAAAAAAATCTTAAAGAGGGAGGAAGCAGTCTATTCTTGTTTAAAAAAAAATTACAATACATCATTTCTTATTGCTGAATTACAAATTCCTTTACCTATTCTTAGTAATTCTTTCTTTTTGAAGCCATTATCCTTTTATTATTCATCATTCTCCTACCAAGCTAGAATTGTTTCAGCCGAAGTCCACGAGACACTTGTAAGCCTTGAGGAAGTTCCAAAAGGACTTGAAAATAAAGCACAGTGGTAAAAGGCATGAGTGTGCATTAAGGGGAAAAGCCTAACCCGAGTGAAACACGAGTGTGAGTGCATTTTCTTTGGAGTGGAAAGGTGAGATTTTGTGTTAGTAAGGTTTAATTTCTTTTGTTTCTTTATCTAACATGTCACAAAGATCTGGTCATAGTGGTGAAGGAGTTCCCAATTTGCAAAATCAGGCTATGCTTCAAGCAATGGCCAAAATGATCCAAGAGCAATTGGAGCCCCTAATTGAACGAATAGACCAGCTTGAAATTTCACAAGCTAATCAGGGTAATGAGGAGTATCCTGAAGAAGTTGAAGTAGATGATGTGCAAGATCAAGTATCCCAACATAGCATGGTACAACAAGGCCAGAGAGCTCGACCACGAGTAGACGATAATCTCAGCAACATCAAGATTACCATTCCTCCTTTTCAAGGAAGAACGGATCCTGAAACCTATCTTGCATGGGAAAAGAAGGTTGAGCACATTTTTGAGTGCCATAACTATTCAGAGCTTAAAAAGGTAAAACTCGCTGCCATTGAGTTTACGGATTATGCACTAATATGGTGGGATCAATTGACATCAAGTAGGAGAGGCAATGGAGAACATCCTATCACTACATGGGATGAAATGAAAGCGGTGATGCGAAGGCGATTCATTCCAACCCACTACCATCGAGAGTTATTCAACCGTCTTCAAAATCTTTCACAAGGTAACCGAAGTGTTGAAGATTACTACAAAGAGATGGAGGTGTCCATGATTCGAGCCAACATCGACGAGGATCGAGAAGCCACAATGGCAAGATTCTAAGCGGGACTAAATCCGGACATTGCGAGCGTGGTCGAGTTGCAACATTATGTGGAGATGGAAGACATGGTGCATATGGCCATGAAAGTGGAAAAACAGCTCAAAAGAAAGGGTGCCACACGATCTTATGGGAGTTCAACATCAAAATGGGGGCAAAGTTCATACAAGAAGACTCCTCCAATACCGTCCCACGAAAAAGGAGGACCACCGAAAGGAAGTAAGCCCATTGCGAAACCAGCAAGGGTAAGACTACCTTCTCCAAATCGTTCCGTGACATACAATGTTTTAAGTGTTTGGGGCGTGGACACATTGCAAGCCAATGTCCGAACCGCAACACCATGCTTCTTGAGATGATGGAGAAGTTGAATCGGAACAAGAAGAGGATGAGAATGAAGATGTTGCCATCGAAGAAGAAGAATTAGAGTATGGCGTGGAAGGAGAGGTTCTTGTTGTCAAAAGAAGCCTAAACGCACAATCCGTTGGAGGAAATGAACAACGAGAAAATATCTTCCATACTCGTTGCCATGTTGGAGGAAAGGTATGCTTTGTTATTATTGATGGTGGTAGTTGCACTAATGTTGCTAGTACCTTAATGGTAGATACACTTGGCTTGGCAACAACAAAGCATCCACAACCTTATAAGCTACAATGGCTCAACGATGGAGGAGAACTCAAGGTGACCAAACAAGTTCGAATTGTTTTCTCTACTGGGAAGTACAAAGGCGAGGTATTATGCGATGTCGTTCCAATGCATAAGCCATTTATTACTTGGAAGGCCTTGGCAATTTGATAGGCGAGTGATCCATGACGGGTATACCAACCGGTATCGTTCACCCATGAAGCAAAGAAGATCACTTTAGCCCCACTTTCTCCAAAACAAATACATGAAGACCAAATTTTATTGAGAGGAAAAATTGAAAAAGCCAAAAGAGAGAGACCAAAATGGAGGTAAAAGCAAAGGAGTGTGATCAAAATGAGGGAAGGAAAATCAGCATTCTTTCTAAAAGAGAGAGTTGAAAAAGAGTTTAATGACAGCAAAGGAAGCACTTGTGCTCATGTACAAGGAAAATTTCTTGAATACTAACTACCTTGATCAAAATTTGCCTGCTTTTGTTGTGTCTTTATTGCAGGAGTTTGATGACCTATTTCCAGAGGAAATACCAAGTGGGCTGCCACCTATTCGTGGCATAGAACATCAAATAGACTTTGTTCGAGCCGTCATTCCAAACCGACCAGCGTGCGAAGCAACCCGAAGAAACTAAGGAGTTGCAAAGGCAAGTATCTGAGTTGATGTCAAAAGGCTACGTGAGGGAAAGCCTTAGCCCATGTGCCGTGCGGTTCTACTTGTGCCAAAGAAGGATGGAACTTGGCGCATGTGTGTGGACTGCCGAGCGGTAAACAAAATTACGGTAAAGTATCGTCACCCTATTCCTCGCTTAGATGACATGTTAGATGAGCTTAGTGGTTCTAACCTCTTTTCCAAGATTGATCTTAAAAGTGGTTACCACCAAATACGAATGCGGGAAGGTGATGAGTGGAAAACAGCATTCAAAACTAAGCAAGGCCTTTATGAGTGGTTGGTTATGCCTTTTGGCTTAACTAATGCTCCAAGCACGTTTATGAGGTTAATGAATCATGTTCTTAGGCCATTCTTGGGTAAGTTTTGTGTGGTTTACTTTGATGACATTCTAATCTATAGTAAAACCATGGAAGAACATGTTCAACATTTAAGGTCAGTTTTGCTAGTTTTGAGGAAGGAAAAACTGTTTGCTAACTTACAAAAATGTACATTTTGTACTGACAGGGTTGTTTTCCTAGGTTTCGTTGTGAGTTCTGAAGGCTTGGAGGTGGACAAAGAGAAGGTTAAAGCCATTGAAGAGTGGCCACGACCAGCAAGCATTTCTCAAGTTAGGAGCTTCCATGGACTTGCAAGTTTTTATCGAAGATTCGTCCCCAACTTCAGCACCATAGCCGCCCCACTAACAAGTGTTATTAAGAAGAATTCTAAATTTTTTTGGGGGGAAGATCAAGAGAAGTCCTTTAATAGCATTAAAGATTGTTTAATACATGCCCCTTTACTTGCTCTACCTGATTTTAATCTAACTTTTGAAATTGAATGTGATGCATCAGGTGTAGGAATTGGAGCAGTTTTGTCTCAAGGTGGACGTCCTATAGCCTATTTCAGTGAAAAATTAAGTGGAGCTACGCTTAATTACCCTACCTATGACAAGGAGATGTATGCTCTTGTGAGGGCAATGGAAACATGGCAACATTACCTTTGGCCTAAGGAGTTCATCATTCACACTGATCATGAGGCATTGAAACATATCCGGGGCAGCATAAACTCAACAAAAGGCATGCCAAATGGGTGGAGTTTCTTGAAACTTTCCCATATGTTATCAAGTACAAGAAAGGTAAGGAGAATATAGTTGCCGATGCATTGTCACGGAGGTATATTCTTTTAAACACTTTGGAATCTAAGTTATTGGGTTTTGTTTTTATTAAAGACTTATATGTCTCTGACTCTGATTTTGGAGAGATTTACAAAGCTTGTGAGAAAGGGTCAATTGAAAAATACTATAAGCATGATGGTTTCCTATTTAAGGAAGGAAGACTATGCATCCCTCAAGGTTCCATGCGTGAATTGCTAACTAAGGAAGCTCATGGAGGAGGATTAATGGGACATTTTGGGATAGCAAAGACTTTGGCTATACTTCAAGAGCACCTATATTGGCCTAAAATGAAACGAGATGTGGAGAGGTTGTGTGAGCGATGCATCACTTGCAGGAAGGCCAAATCTAAAGTCATGCCACATGGACTTTACACACCACTACCCATACCGGAAGCACCATGGATGGATATTTCAATGGATTTTGTGCTAGGGCTTCCACGTACCAAGAATAACAAAGATTCCATCTTTGTAGTTGTGGATAGATTCTCCAAAATGGCTCATTTCATTCCCTGTAACAAAACTAATGATGCCTCACATATTGCTACTTTGTTTTTCAGGGAAATCTTAAGGTTACATGGCATACCAAGAACTATTGTGTCTGATCGGGATGTGAAGTTCTTAAGTCACTTTTGGAGAGCCCTATGGAGTAAGATTGGTACTAAGTTACTATTCTCCACCACTTGCCACCCTCAAACAGATGGCCAAACTGAAGTGGTGAACCGAGTACTTTCTATGTTACTTGATCCATCATTAGGAAGAATTTGAAAACATGGGAGGAGAGTTTACCACATGTGGAGTTTGCATACAACCGTTCGATCCATAGTACTACAGGGCGCGACGCCTTTTGAAGTGGTGTATGGATTCAATCCATTAACACCGATAGACTTGTTACCATTACCCGCTGATCAAATTGTGAATAAAGATGGACTTAATAAAGCTGAATTTGTTAAGAAGCTTCATCAACAAGTGCGGGAGAACATTGAAAAACGAACCAAGCAATATGAGCAGCAAGCAAATAAGGGTCGTAAGCGAATTTCCTTTGAGCCAGGGGATTGGGTGTGGCTGCACATGAGGAAAGAAAGGTTCCGGCTCAACGAAAGTCCAAATTAATGCCTCGGGAGATGGACCATTCCAAATAGTCAAGAAGATCAATGACAATGCCTATCAATTAGATCTTCCAGGTGAGTTTAATGTTAGTGCAACCTTCAATGTTGCTGACCTATCTCCTTATGATGTAGATGACGATTTGGGGACAAATCGCCTTAAAGAGGGAGGGACTGATATGAACGTCAATGGCAAAGACCCAGAGAAGTACCCAGGTGGCCCCATTACTCGAGCAAGGGCCAAGGAGTTCCAAGCAGCCATGGAAAATATGTCTACATCAAGCTTGGGACGTGAGAAAGAAGAAATAATAAGGGAGGAACACTTTACTTTGCTTATGCATGAATTTGCATGAGTATTTAAAGTTTGCATAACATTCATTGCATTCAATAAACATGTTGTTCATTAAAGCATGCGTTGCATTTAAACATGTAGTTCATTTAGTTATACACTTCATTTAACTAAGTAGTTCATTGATTAAACTAGTTCATTCAAGATTATTAGTTCATTGAATAAAGTTAGTTCATTAATTAAACTAGTTCATTCATCAAACTAGCTCATTTATTAAACTAACTCTTAATTGTTTACATGCATGTTTTCAATTAAAGATTGAATAAAGTTTACCTTTGTGTCTAGGTGCATGAGGGAAGATGAACGGTTTTACCAGATGCAAGAATATCAGCAGAATGTCTTCCAATTCTGGATGCGATACAGACGTGTTTGGATCCAGAAATCAATTGGACGTTATTCCTCCATCTCTTAGCTTTCCAATGCCTTTTGAATCACCTCAATCCGATATCGGGAGCTTGAGATACGAATGATTTACTGAAGACAGTGCAGGCTGAAATTTTTATTACGGGAATTTTATGCATGGATGATTTGAATGAATTTGAGCCAAGGAAGAGTTCTTTCATCTTCTACCAAGAGACAAGCAATTGATGGCCATCTTAATTCAGCAAATTCAAGGCATTCAAGGTTGATGTTATCACCATTCAAGTGGGGGTTTCAAAATTCATTGAGGAGACATGAAATGAAGGCTGGATGAAACTCACCTTTTTATGACATTCAAGTCATATTAATCAGCAGCAAGGATGTCTACATTCATCCTTGTCCACATTCATCCCCTTTCTCTTCATATGATAGCAAAACAAGGCAGCCCAAGAGTCCTTCTTAATTTGGACGAAAATATGACTAAATTCAACCTCAATTTGTCTAAACTAATCAGCTTTGAAGATGAGAAGAAAGGACAAAGCATTCATGTGTATTCAAGTGCATTAAGATGAGCATTCATCTTTCTTGTAACACCTTTTCATATTCTGCCTACTTCTACTATAAATAGGCATCTTTAGGATCATTGTAAGACACACTTTGAATATATAAAACATCTTTGAAAGATTGCTTTCATTCTTGTTCTCTTGTGGAACTTTATCGGCTTCAAGTTAGTCTTGTAGTCTTCATCCATTTCCCTTTTGTTATAGCGTTGGTTCCTAGCTCATCTATAGCTAGTGGGTCACGTTCCATATCCTACCACTTCATTTCCACTTTATTATATTGCTGGTTCCTAACTCTTTATAGTTAGGGGGTCACAATCCATCCTTTGAATTTCTTCATCTTAACGCCAACACCCCATCATCTTCACCTACATTTTCATCTTTTATTTTTTTTTCTTCCATAATCACAACTATCACTCTTCCTACACCCCTTCTACATATCTTTCATCCCATTATTTCTATTTCTTATTTATCTATTTCTACTTACATTGTTGTTTGAGTAATTTCAGAATACATTCAAAGCACTGCAGAGTTCTTACTAGAATCACGATCGGGCATTCATATATATGATTCAAAACTCATAGTCGAGATCATATCAGTTTGGGTGCCATAAATTTGGAAGAAAATGCATGGAGGGAGGCACCATTCGCCGAATGGTTGCTTGGCTTGTGGAGGGAGACATGACCGGCATTTGGAGGGAGTTTTCTCCCTAGCTGAATAAGCACATGGCCTTTCAGCCATACCCCTTTGTAAACTATAAATAGGGCCATTCGGCCACCCTTGTAACACAACTCATACACAACTTTCTTTGAATATATTTTCCTTTTGTGAGGTTTTCTCTCAAACTTTTTTTAAAAACTTTATCGACTTATCAAGCTTTGCTTGTGGCATCTCCTATCCTTCCATCCTATACTTTGGGTTCTTGGTTCATATAACCAAAGGGTTCAAGTCCTATCTGCCACCCTCAAAGACATTCTCTTAAGAAACGAGATTATACTTTTTAGTATAGTTTCTTTCGTTGAATCCTTTGAATAGTACCACCCTTTTCAATCCATTTCACCATCTTTTCTTTCTTTTTCCATCCATTCACCTATTTGAACCTACACCAAAACCCTTTCCTTTTCATCCTTTCATCCCTTTCCTTATACACCACGGATCATAGCTTCTGCACCCAACAATTCATCAACTTTCCTTCTTCATTTCATCTTCAAAGCATTCAAATTACAAGGCTTACTTGCATTCACGATCGGGAATAATCAAGCTTCTTTTAACAATGTCAATAGGAGAGTTGGAGCGCATCAAGAGGGGACATGACCCTTGGGGTGGTGAGCTGGCATGTGTAGATGGAGCTGAATTGAGCTGAGCTAGCTACCTGAAAGAGCTAGCTCAATCTTCAAGCTGATTTGAGCTATTCCGATATGACTTTAGCTAGGTGAGCTGGTCCTTCAAGCTTGCGAGCTCCTTTAGAATGTTCTCTTTACGTTTTGAGCTGATCTGAGCTTCTATTGGACTCCTTGAGCTAATCCGAGCTGCCTTGAATGTCCTGGAGCTAATTTGAGCTTATTGCGAGGTCCTTGTGCCTTCATCCTTAGTACCTGAAGAGAACAACAATCAATGTGTGAGCTGAAATAAAGCTATAATAAGATGCATGTTTAAGCTAATAATGCAATGCAAACATGGAAGCTAAGTATAAAGACATGGATTAAGTTGTTACTTAGGTAAAATTAAGTAAGATAAGGACCTATGTGCATAAGCACAATCCTTACTATTGATACGGAAGCCAGGATCCAAGAATTACCTCAAAATCTAGGAATCCTCTATATCACAATTAATCTAGCGAACTCACTAATATGATCCGAGAAAACCCCAAACTCCAAGTTCAGCAAACCGATAATAAAGCATGATCTTGATGTAGAAAACGAGATAGGATGAATTTGATGGTGGCGGTGTTGGATAGATTTGTCCTTGGCACCCTCCTAATCGCAATTGAATAGGCAAACACCTGCAAATGGCACGAATCTCTCCGATGAATGGATGATGATGAGATAGATGTTGTAGGATATTTTGTCCTCAGCACCCTCTTAGACACGATTATCTAAGCAAGCAACCTCAAGCGGCTCTAACCCACCCTCTTAGACGCAATTACCTAGGCAAGCAAGAGTGTGACGATGATCTCCATCACAAGAACTTGACGAACTTACGTTGAAGAAGACTTCTGATATGAAAAATAACAAGGCAAATCTATCTACCTTGAAAATAAATGGCCCATGGCCAAAGGTTTTTTGCAACTCATAAATTCATGATGTTCATCTTATTAATGAAGCAAATATGCCTTTAAATAGGCTACAAATGAAGAGTTCAACTTAAATTAGGAAAAGTAAAGATAATAAAAAAATAAATAAACATATTTTATCTAACCTAAAAAACTAATAAATAAATAACAAATCTAATCCTAAATCATCTAAATATCTTCATAAAGAATCCTATATTAAATTTAAGTACAAATAATCAATAAAATTATTGAAAATTCGTAATAAATAATATTTCCCGTGATAAAACCGTATAGAGATTTCTGCTCGCACAGTCTTCACTAAAATGAACATAACTTCAGCTCCCGATGTCGGATTGATGCGTTTCAAGATGCGTTGGAAAGCTAAGAGATAGACGAATATGTTTGAAGAAGACATGTAGGCTCAGAAGTGCCCGGATCCCATCCGAAAATTCGATGCAAGTCGGCTGAAATTCCAGACTTATAAAACAGCTTCAACTCATTGGCTACAATGCATCATTTTAGCCCCTCATACATGTATCAACTATGATATGCATAATATAAATTATGAAAATGTCATGATAATGTATGTTATGCAACCAAATAAACTAAGTATGCCATGAATAACATAGATAAGTAAAAGATGTGTAGGGGTTTTAAAAGCTCACTTTTCTTTCATTCCTAAGATTAGAGAAGAAAGGATAATGATGAATAGATGCCAAAGCTGGATTGTATCACATGGAGTGAAAAACTTAAGGATTCGGTTGTCCCAACAGCAAAGGAATGTCCAAAAAGAGTGGCTTCAATTTGAGGACAAATTGCCTTAAAAAAGGGGGATGATGTGATCCTATTCCACCAACTACTTGTGATCACCATGCTTTCATCTTGTTTCACCAAGATAAAGGATGAGGGAGTTTTTTGCTTACTTTCTCTACATTCTTTTTAATCATATATTTACATTACTTTTAGTTACGCATGCACGTTTCATTCATATCATTCATGTTACTTATAAGTATGCTATGGTTATGTTTAGCTTTATGCATTATGCATTCGGATATTACCATGCATTTCCATATATCATACTTTATACTTTGCTCATAAAGTAACATCACGCATGCCTTAGCTAAAGTAAACCACATTTTTACTTAGTTATTTATTTCCTATTATATGCATTACTTATGTTTATTTGCCTTGTTTGTAGGACATATCAGCAACAAAAACAAAGTGGAAGATTGAAGGGGCAGCTCACCTTTAGCTCAAGCAATTCGAGACAAGCTCAAAACAATTCCATTCAGCTCAAGGACTTAAGAGGAGAGTTCTATTAGCTCGAGGGCACCTCGTGGACAAGGAAACCAGCTCAAAGGAGCTCAATGACAAAGGTGAAGATTGGTCAGCTCAAACACTAGCTCAGCTCACTCAACTAGGAAGCTAACTCAGCCAGCTCATCTCAGCTCATACTACATATGTCAGCTCAACACCCAAGGCGCATGTTCCCTTCCAAGAGACATGTCTATCACCCTTGGAGGGAACATCAAAGGGCGACAAGATTTGGAGGGAAACTTAGGTGTCAAAAGCTTGGAGGAAGTCGCCATTCGGCCGAATCATTAAAAAAGCTTGGAGGAAGTCGCCATTTGGCCGAATCATTAAAAAAGCTTGAGGGAGTCACCGTTCATTTTCAAAAGCATTCGAAGGCACAAATCTTACTTGCATTCTACGGTCGGAACAATCAAAGCTTCTCTCAATAACAACAATTGGAGAGTTGGAGTGTATCAGATCTATTGTGAGCAAATTCCACATGTGGCAAGCTGTTTTCCCACGGTTTCAGATTCTTGCTAATCAAAGATCGTAACAAAGTTGAAAGTACTTGATTTACCACTTTGGTTTTTGCCATCTGTTTAAGGATGACAAGTTTTAGAGAACAATAACTTTGTCCTAATCCTGCTGCATAAAGACCTCCAGAAATGACTCAAATACTTCGTATCTCGATCTAAAATGATTGTCCTTGGAAGTCTATGTAAACGCACAATCTCCCTAAAAACATATTAGCAATATAGGAAGCATCATCAGTTTTATGACACAGAATAAAGTGCACCATTTTTGACAACCTATCAACAACCATGAAAATGGAATCTTTGCCATTCTTTATTGTAGGAAGTCCTAAAACAAAGTCCATGTGGAAATGTCAACCCACGACTCTTTCGAGATTGGTAATGGCGTGTACAACCCTTGAGGTTGAAGTCTTGATTCCGCCCTTTTGCAAATGATCATCGCTCACAAATTTGTTCCACGTCCCTTTTCATTTTTGGCCAAAACAAATGCCCTTGTAGGATGTTTAACATCTTGCTAACTCCAAAATGTCCCATAAGCCCCCTACTATGGGCTTCCTTCACTAAGACCTCATGCACACCACTTTGAGGGATGCAAAGTTTCCTTTCCTTAAATAAGAACTCATTGTGCCTATAAAACTTGTCAAATGCACCTTTCTCACATGTTTTAAAGATCTCTCCAAAATCAAGATCAGTAGCATAGAGTTCTTTAAGAAATGCAAATCCAATCAGTTTAGATTCAAGAGAATTAAGAAGTATATACCTCCAGGATAAGGCATCATCAACAACATTCTCTTTTCCCTTCTTGTACTTAATGACGTATGGGAATGACTCAAGGAACTCCACCCATTTGGCATGTCTTTTGTTGAGTTTGTGTTGTCCATTGATGTGTTTCAATGAGTCATGGTATGTATTCACAACAAATTCCTTCGACCATAAGTAATGTTGCCATTTTCTAAGGCCCTTGATGCGCTCTAACTCTCCAATTGATGTTGTTCATAGAAGCTTGATTGTTCTCAATCGTGAATGCAAGTAAGCCTTTAATTTGAATGCTTGAAGATGAAATGAAGAAGGAAAGATGATGAAATAGGGTGCGAAAGCTATGTGCGTGTTGTTTATGAAATGGATAAAAGGATGAAAGAAAAGGGTTAAGTGTTTAGAGTAGGTTTGGATAGGTGAAAGAAATGGAAAAGAAAGATAGTGAAATAGAATGAAAAGGGTGATAGTATTGAAAGGATTCAAAGAAATAAACTATACTAAAAGTATAATCCCGTTTCTTAAGAGAATGACTTTGAGGGTGGTAGATAGATGATGCAATCCTGTTTCACAACATACTCATTTTCACTATACTTTCAACTTGTTTTACAAGGATGAAAGTGAAGGGAGTTTTCACCACCTTTCTTCACATCTTTTATAACTATATATAAATATATATATATATATATATATATATATATATATATAAATTACTTCTAGTCATGCATGCACTCATACTTACCATTCATGTTTACCACATATTAATGTTTAATACCATGCTTAGTGTATTCGGATATCATGACATCTTTCCTTACATCATGCTCTACACTTGGCATATTAAGTAGAAACACATCGTTACTTAGCTTATTACTTTAATTCTTATTGTTAGCATTACTTTTGTTTGTTTACTTTGATTATAGGTCGTCACAGCTCGAGGTGCAAAGGATACAACTAAAGGGCAAGCTCATCTCTGATTGTGCAACTCATGGTTAGCTCAGCTAACCCAAATCAACTCCTCGCAGCTCACTCATTTCGGCTAAAGGAATGCAAGCTACTTTCAGCTCCAAGCTCAAGGACACTAGAGGATAAGCTCACCTAGATAAGGGCAGCTCGTAGCAACTCAAACAAGCTCAAAAACTAAGTGAAGCTCACTAAGCTAGCTCAGCTCAAACCAGCTCACCCCTAGCTCGATCAGCTCATCTCAGCTCAAGCTACCACCTTCAGCTCAACCTCAAAGGGACATGTCTCCTCCCCAAAGGACACAACCGACCAGCCTTGGAGGGAACTTGCATGGCGCCACTATTTTGGAGGGAAAATAGATGGCACATGCTTGGAGGAAGGCACCACTCTAGCCGAATCATCACATGCCCTTGTCGAACCATCACCAAGCCCTACATGCCCATTCAACCACCTATTCATCCTTGTACATGTCCATTCGGCTAACCCATTGAAAAACTATAAATAGGGTTCATTTTACATTTTGTAACACACAACGTTCTTGAAATATAATTTATCTTTTGTTAGGTTTTCTCTCAAACTTGTTCTTTTTAGAACTTTATCGACTTATCAAGCTTTACTTGTGGCATCTCCTATCTTCCATCCATACTTCAGGTTCTTGGTTTTTATGTAACCAAAGGGTCCAAGTCTTACCTACCACCCTCAAAGTCATTATCCTAAGAAACGAGATTATACTTTTTAGTATAGTTTCTTTCTTTGAATCCTTTGAATACTACCACCCATTTTATTCCATTTCACTATCTTTCTTTTCCATTTCATCCACCATATCCTACCCAACACTTAACCATTTTCTTCCTTTTCCATCCATTTCCTACACACCACGCATCCATCGCTTCTGCACCCTAAACTATCATCAACTATACTGATATACTCCCGTACTCGATGTTATTGGAGACAGCCTTTGATTGTAGGATCTAGGAAGGCAAGCAAGTGATTCCTGCAAAGTAAGATATCTTGAAAGAATGAAAGGTATGTGAATGGTGGTTGTGGAAGATGGTATAATGGTTTATAGAAATGGTAATGGATGGAAAGGTGAAGGTAGTATCTTAAAGAATCAAGGAAGAAACTAGGCTATAGAGAGCCTAACCCCGAACCTTTTAGATGTCTTTAAGGGATGGTAGAAAGGACTTGAACCCATTGGTTATAAAGAACCAAGAACCCGAAGTATCAAGGTGGAAAGGAGGTTTGACGCCACAAGTACAAAGTACTTGATAAGTCGATAAAGTTCTAAAAAGAACTAAAAGAGAGAAAATTCTCACAAAGGTAATTTAATTGATATTAATGAGATCTCTTACAAATGAAAAGAAAGGCCATATTTATAGTTTTCTAGGGGTGTAGACGAAAAGGCATTACATAGGTGAAGGGGTGGGCGAATAGGTAGGTGTCTCCCTCTAAAGGCTGGTCGTGACTCCCTCCAAATGGATGGTGATGATTCGGCCATCTTCGTGTCTCCCTCCTAATGGTTTTGGTGCACAAACATTTGAAAAGTTGTAATTTCTCGTATGAAATTCCAGCCCGCACTTCCTTCGATAATCTGGTCATATCTTGAGCTCCCGATATCGGATTGATGTGACTCAACATGGTTCAAAGGCTAAGAGATAGGAGAACAAGTTTCATGAAGACTTATCGACCCAATTATGTTTGTATCCTACTTGAAAATGGCAAACAATTTGACAGACGTTTTTGGTGATGAATCTGCCCAATGAAGAGTGATTTGGTTGGAACTCTTCGTTTTGGCACACTCATGCTTTCCCTCCATGTGTTTACCGCCCATTTTCAAGTTTCCCTCCAATTAGCTAGGGACATGTTCCTTAGGAGGGGACATGACCCTTGGGGTGGTGAGCTAGCATGTGTAGATGGAGCTAAAGTGAGCTGGTTAAGCTTTGAGTGAGCTGATTGAGCTAAGCTAGCTAGCTGAAAGAGCTAGCTCAATCTTCAAGCTAATTTGAGCTATCCCGAGCAGACTTTAGCTAGGTGAGTTGGTCCTTCAAGCTTGTGAGCTCCTTTAGAACGTTCTCCTTAAGTTTTGAGCTGATCCGAGCTTCTATTGGACTCCTTGAGCTAATCTGAGCTGCCTTGAATGTCTCGGAGCTAATCTGAGCTTGTTGCAAGGTCCTTGAGCTGTTTTGTGCTTGTGCCTTCATCCTTAGTACCTAAAGAGAAAAACAAACAAAGTATGAGCTGAAATAAAGCTAAAATAAGATGCGATGCAATGCAAACATAGTTAAATGACTTATATAACTAAATATAAAGATGTGGATCATAGGTTATGCATGAATGTCATATATTATGCAAATAAATGATAACATTGATAATCTTAATATGCAAAGCATGTTTATAACAATATATAATGCATAAAGAAGATAATAAAAAATGAAATAAGGTAAAACTCCCTTAGAATTAGCCTTGAGGATCTTCAATAGTTCTTTATTTTTTGATTGTGCATCATCTTGTCTCCTTCATCCTCACACGAAATATATTATGGAGTCGTGGTGAGAACGGATGGTTCGGTTTGTGGGACTATCATCATCTCTGGTGTGGTTTTCACCTTTTTTCTACATGACACACCGATGGTGGCTCATTAATCTTCTATACAGGCAATGATTTAACTACGATAAAAGGGGATTCTTGTTGTTGATAATGGATGTGAACAAATCGCTCTCTCATGACTTTCTTGAGTTCTGCCCAAGATCTTATCTCGACTTCTCCATTGAGACGTCTATTTTGCCGCAATGTTTCCACCAAAGT
Organism: Hibiscus mutabilis; assembly: GCA_019671005.1. Taxonomy (NCBI): domain Eukaryota; kingdom Viridiplantae; phylum Streptophyta; class Magnoliopsida; order Malvales; family Malvaceae; genus Hibiscus; species Hibiscus mutabilis. Next base: position 39,754,373 of record CM033736.1, read on the forward strand.
GAGGCGTAATCCTTGAAATTTAGAGCCACTAATGGAACTTGATCTTCCTCGGGATATCCAAAGAAATCAAACAGGCTATCAACACGATATTCCCAATCACAATAACCATCAGGATCATACTTACCTCGAAAAAAAGGTATTCTAAAGTCTGGGATGGCCAAAGTGTGTGTGGTTGATTCTTTTTGTTGATAATGAATTGGAATGAATCGCTCTCTCATGACTTCTTGAGTTCTATCCAAGATCTTGTCTCAGCTTCTCCATTGAGACGTCTATTTCGCCGCAATGATTTCCACCAAAGTGAGGTGTAATCCTTGAAATTTAGAGCCACTAATGGAACTTGATCTTCCTCGGGATATCCAAAGAAATCAAACAGGCTATCAACGCAATATTCCTAATCACAATAACCATCAGGATCATACTTTCCATGAAAATAAGGTATTCTAAAGTTTGGTTCAGTTAAGGGAGGCTTTCCTCGAGAAGTAAACCTAAACTGTCATATTATTTTGTGCTCAGTTTGTCTCTGCAAAACATTCTTATTGCCCAAAGAATCGAAGCTAGCTCTGATACCAAATGATAGAGTAGCGCAAATCTAAATAAAGAGAAAAAAACAAAATAAAGAACAAATCTGAAAATTCAAATTTGCTTATGGTGGCGGAGTCAATGGAGGAAGCTTGAATATGTAGAGATGGCGTGATAAATTGATAGTTATCCTCGGCACCCTCTTAGACGCAATTATCTAAGAAAGCAACTTCAAGTGGCTCTAACCCACCCTCCTAGATGCAATTACCTAGGCAAGCAGAAGTGTGAAGATGATCTCCCTCACAAGAACTTGATGATCTTATGTTGAAGATGGCTTCTAGATAAGTTTCCCGAACACTTGCAAACACGTACTCAAAGAATACTAAAATCTCATAAGAGAATTTTTATTAATCAATGAAATCTGAATTACAATGTGGGTGAAGCCTCCTTTATATAGGCCTTGGAGAAGTTCTAATCCTACTAAACTTAAGGAATTAAATACAATAAATAAATACTGAAATCTAATCTCCTAATTAGATAAGTAACTTCTAATAATAAATAAATGCAAAAAAAATAAAATCCTAATGAAATAAATCTGAACTTAATAGATATTGCAGATTCCTATATTAATTTAAATTACAAATAATCAAATAAAATCTTGAAAATTCGTAATTATCCAAAATCTCGTATTAATCCCGTATAGGAATTTCTGCATGCCATGTCTTCGCTAAAATAGACGTATCTTGAGTTTAGATGTCTGATTTAGGGGTTTCAAGATGTGTTGGAAAGATAACTGACAGGCGGACAAGTTTTAAGAAGACATGTCGACCCATAAATTCCTAGATCTCATCCAAAAATGTGTCGCAAGTTGACTGATGTTTCTGACTTGCAAAACAATTTCAACTTCTTTTCCAAGATGATTATTTGACTCTTCTCATGCTCGTATCAATATTTTCAAGAAAGTTGTGGTTACAAAATGCAAAATGAACCCCTGTTTATAGTTTTTCAATGGGTTGGACGAAAGGACATGTACAAGGATGAATAGGTGGTCGAATGGTCATGTAGGGCTTGGTGATGGTTCGACAAGGGCATGTGATGATTCAGCTAGAGTGGTGCCTCCCTCCAAGCATGCGTCGTCCATTTTCCCTCCAAAATAGTGGTGCCAAACAAGTTCCCTCCAAGGCTGGTCAGTTGTGTCCCTTGGGGAGGAGACATGTCCATTCAAGGTTGTGCTGGAGGTGGTAGCTTGAGCTAAAATGAGCTGATCGAGCTAGGAGTGAGCTGGCTTGAGCTGAGCTAGCTAGCTGAGTGAGCTTCACTTAGTTTTTGAGCTTGTGTGAGCTGCTACGAGCTACCCTTAGCTAGGTGAGCTTATCCTCTAGTGTCCTTGAGCTTGTCTCGAGCTATTAGAGCTGAATTGGAGCTGAAAGTAGCTTGCATTCCTTTACTTGAAATAAGTGAGCTGTGAGGAGCTGACTTGAGCTAGTTGAGCTAACCATGAGCTGCACGATCAGAGATGAGCTTGCCCTTTAGTTGTGATGAGATCATGGCGTCACCACCACCATTGGACCTGGAGGAATTTCCCTTAGGCCCCATTACTCGTGCAAGGGCAAGGAAATTTAGAGATGCGGTCAGCAACAAGTGCAATCATGCATGGAAGATTATTAAAGCTGTCGAAGTTGAATCAATGCCCTGCAACGTGGAAGATTCATGCAACGTGAAAGGTTGTCCATGCAACGTGTTGCATGTTTATTTATGATGCTTATGTTCCATTTTATTATTATAGTCTTAGTGTGCACATGTTTTCTATTATGTTGTTTACTGTTTATCTTACCAGCACTAGAGTTCGTTGAATCATATAACATATATTTATTATATTTAGCATGCATCATATTACCTTGTTTATTTCTGATCATATTTCTCATATTTACATGTGTTATGCAAAGTCAATGAATAGACACATCATTAGGGTGACTAAGAGGATTGTGACTATTGGAGAGGTGCTTGTTGAGATGCTTGTTTAGCTTTGGAGGTGCTTGCTTGAGGTGCTTACTTAAGTTCACATGGAAATTGACATGCTTGCTTACGTTCACATGGAAATTGACATTCTTGCTTGAGGTGCTTGCTTAGGTTCACATGGAAATTGACATGCTAGCTTACGTTCACAATGGTCAGAAATTCTAGAGAGGTGTTTGCTTGAGGTGCTTGCTTGCATTCATAATGGCAATTCTAGAGAGGTGCTTGCTTGAGGTGCTTGCTTGCATTCACATGGAAACTGACATGCTTGCTTACATTCACATGAAAACTGACATGCTAGCTTATGATTACATTGGGCGGCAAAGGCACACATTTCAAGATTACTTTTTTATTTATTATCCCTTCACACCTCCCTAGGAATGTTGGCTGATCACATCATTTTGTAAAGCCTAAAAATGAAGGCTGGTTCTTCAATTGTAAGACACACTTTGATTTCAAGAAATTGAGAGTTTTATCTCTTTCGTTCTTTTGAGAATTTTATCGATCCTTCAAGTTCTGCTTGTTGAATCAAAACCGTTGATATCTTTGATTCCTAGTTCTATTTAACGAGTGGGTCAAGATCCTTATTTCGTTTAGAGACTGTTATAGGGCTTGGGTGACACTTTTTAGTGTTGGTTCAATCCTCAAGTCCAAAACTACCTCCCATCTTCCATTGTCCAATTCCACCACCACCATCGATCGCATTAGCCATCCAAAATTCCAGAATCTTTATTCCTATGATGAGATCTCATCAGATGGTAATCAGAGCTTAGGCTAAATCAAGTAGGCCTTGTGTTTTGCTGTTAAAAAAACAAAAAAAAAAGAAAAGAACTATCCTGAAAAAAAAAGATTAAAAAAAGAAAGCAAATCGATAACAAGGGTTGATACATTTTTTCCTTGTTTTAGAATTGTTATTTCTTCGTTTCAATATTCTAACTTTGAACCATAAGCCTTTTCTTCTAAGCCTACCTTATACATCATATCTTTCCAAACCTTAACATATATTTTGCAGCCGATTCAACAAGTGTTTTGGAGGATTTTGAGTAAGTTCGATTCAAGAACTTTTAAGATAAAAAGAGCGGTAAAAGACACGAGAGAGTGAGTACATTTGAGGGTAAAAGCCAAATAGAGCGTGTGATTTTTTATTTTATTTTTCCTCTTTCTTTTCTTTTGGAGTGAACAGGGAGCCATGAACGCGGATAAGAATATAGGGGAGTCTAATGAAGGACAAACATGAGGAATCCCGAGACTACAGTTTCAAGCACTTGTTCGAGAATTGGGACAACTTATGGATCAGAAACTTGAGTCCATATATGAGCGGATTGACGGCCTTGAAGAGAAATCTGTGGGAGCCCCAACCGTTCTAGCGCAAGGTAACCCAAGACAAGGTGTCCAAGAAGAGGAAATTGAGCAGATTGTGGACGAAAATGAATGGCATGCCGTTGTACAAAACCAACGCCCACATCGGAAGAATCATGAAAGGTTTGATGATAACCTTGCAAATATAAAGATGAACATTCTGCCATTTCAATGCTTCATCACCAGCCCATTAAAGGAGAATAAAGACATCAGTTTCAACTTGGAATTCAACCGATTCAGTTCATGTGGACGATATGTGATATAGTAGCGCAATCTTGGATTTGGAAGCCTTCAATCAAGTTGTTGCAAGAACTAGGAGCTCTAGACTCAATCAAGGAAGTTTGGGCAGATCTAAAAATTCAAGAGAAAAGAGAAGGGATTTTCTTGAAATTTCCAGATTCAAGAAATTTCAAGAAAGAAAGACAAGATGAAGGATTTTATGATAAGAAATAAGAATATAAAGAAAGATAAAAAAAGATTGAGAAAGAGATAAGTAAAACAAATCTGAAAATTCCAGGTTTGTTTATGGAATTATGGAAGATGGTGTGAAGGTTGAAGATGAAGATGGCTTGCGAATTGTTGATGTTGTTTTGTCCTCGGCACCCTCTTAGACTCAATTATCTAAGCAAGCAACCTCAAGCGGCTCTAACCCACCCTCCTAGATGCGATTATCTAGGCAATCAAGAGTGTGAAGATGATCTCCCTCACAAGAACTCGTCAAACTTATGTTGAAGAAGACTTCGAAGGCACAAGTAATCAGCACTTGCAAAAACAAACTCACTAAATATTTCATAAATCAAAGAAAATCTCCCTTACAATGATGGAGGCTTCATCCTTTTATAGGTGAAGGATAGACAAAGTAATTTAACTTCTACCAAAATAAGGAAAACCTAATCTAATTAAAAATAATAAAAAATAACGGCCTTTAAACTCCTTGTGCTTGTGTGGCAAGGAATAGGGTGATAAGGCAAGTGATAAGCTGATAAGGGCTGGGTGGTTGGTTCCTAAAGTATATAAAACCCTAAAAACATCAATTTAAATGATAATAAATATATTGGGCTAAGTTTAATTCGTCCAAAGCCTTATATGTTAGCTTTTGGGCTGAATTTTACAAAATCCCGTAATAATCCCGTATCCAGTTTTCTGCATGCCCAGTCTTCAGTAAATTGGACGTATATTGAGTTCCTAATGTCCGATTGACGCGTTTCAAGATGTGTTGGAAAGGTAACTGAATGACGGGCAATGTGTTAGAAGACAACTTGACTCAGAAATGCCCGGATCCCATCCAAAAACTCGTCGCAAGTTGGCTGACTTTCCAGACTTTACAAACAGATTCAATATCTTGTCCAAGATGCAGCGTTTTTGACCTCCTATGCGTGCACTGTTTTGGCTTTTATTGTTTGCGTCGAACAAATTCAACTTCTTGTCCAATATTAGTAATTTGACCCCGCTCATGCATGTATCACATATGTTCCATTTTATTATTATAGTTTTAGTGTGCACATGTTTTCTATTATGTTGTTTATTGTTTATCTTACCAGCACTAGAGTTCGTTGAATCATATAACATATATTTATTATATTTAGCATGCATCATATTCCTTGTTTATTTCTGATCATATTTCTCGTATTTACAGGTGTTATGCAAAGTCAATGAATAGACACATCATTAGGGTGATTAAGAGGATTGTGACTATTGGAGAGGTGCTTGCTTGAGATGCTTGCTTAGCTTTGAAGGTGCTTGCTTAAATTCACATGGAAATTGAGGTGCTTGCTTACGTTCACAATGGACGGCAATTCTAGAGAGGTGCTTGCTTGAGATGCTTGCTTACATTCACATGGAAATTGACATGCTAGCTTATGATTACATTGGGCGGCAAAGGCACACAATTCAAGATTTCTTTTATTTATTTATTTATTTATTATATCTTCACACCCTAGGTATGTTGGCTGATCACATTATTTTGTAAAGCTTATAAATAAAGGCTGGTTCTTCAATTGTAAGACACACTTTGATTTTAAGAAAAATTAAGAGTTTTATCTCTTTCGTTCTTTTAAGAACTTTATCAATCCTTCAAGTTCTTCTTGTTGAATCAAAGCCGTTGATATCTTTGGTTCCTAGTTCTACTTAACTAGTGGGTCAAGATCCTTATTTTGTTTAGAGACCGTTATATAGGGCTTGGTCACACTTTTTAGTGTTGGTTCAATCCTCAAGTCCTAAACTACCTCCCATCTTCCATTATCCAGTTCTACCACCACCACCGATCACATAAGCCATCCAAAATTCCAGAATCTTTATTCTTATCACTTTTTATATCATTACACACCATCATCCTTTAAACCATCCGAAAGTCGTTGCAAGTATTACAACACAAAGTTACTTCATTTACGATCGGGCAAATCAAGCATCTCCATAAACTCTATGACGAGATCGCATCAAGTTGTATCCCTTGTACCTCGAGCTGTGCTGGCCTATAATCAAAGTAAACAAACATAAGTAATGCTAACAATAAAAATTAAAGTAATAAGCTAAGTAACGATGTGGTTCTACTTAATATGCATGCATGAAACGTTACTTAATTAGAGTATCATGTAAGGAAAGATGTCATGATATTCGAATACACTAAGCATGGTATTAAACATAAACATGTGGTAAACATGAATAATAAGTATGAGTGCATGCATGACTAGAAGAAATATAATTATATAGTTATAAAAGATGTGAAGAAACATAGTAAAAACTCCCTTGACGTTCATCCTTGTAAAACAAGTTGAAAGTATATTGAAAATGAGTATGTTGCGAAACAGGATTGCATCATCCCCTTCTTTTAAGCGATTTGTCCTTAAATCGAAGATTTTCATCTTAGGACAATCCTTTGTCATTGGGATAATCGAATCCTCATATACATTCTTCTCCGGTTTGCTTCCTTCATTGCTAACCTGCACATCAAAAGAAAAGGAAAATTCTTGTGAGGTGTTAGAAAATTCGCCTCTATCATAGGGCGTGTCAAAAGACATTCCCTAATCATTTCTTTGCTGGTGTATGCATTATCCTTCTTTGGTTCCTCCTCCTTTGGTTTGTTTTTGACCCGTTCGTTCTTCCAAGCTTCTATGCTTTTCTTCATCAAATTTTGCACTTGTTTTGGTTTTAATGGTGCAAGAACAACCTTCTTTCCTTCATGCATGAAAGAGTGGCGATTGGTATAACAATCATGAATGGTCCTCTTATCATATTGTCACGGTCTTCTAAGGAGTATATGGCTATCATGCATTGGTACGACATTGCACATAAATTCATCTTTATATTTGCCAATTGGGAAGAGAATTAGAATATGTTTGGTGACTTTTAATTCGCCTCCATCATTCAGCCACCGAAGCTTGTATGGTTTAGGATGTTTCAATGTTTTCAATCCCAGCTTTTCCACCATGATTGTGCTTCATGTTCGTGCAACTTTCGCCATCTATGATCATGAAACAAAACTTGTTGTTCACATGACACTGGGTATGGAAAATGTTCTCCCTTTGTAGTTCTTCCTCGGCCATTTGTGCATTCAGGAGCCGTTTAACCACTAGAAGTTCTCCATCAACAGCCAGTTCAATTTCTTCTATCTCAGCCTTAGATTCCTCATGAACTTCATCTTCATGGTCTGATGTGACTTCGCCATTATCCAATAGTAGCATAGTGTTGTGGTTTGGACATTGATTAGCTATGTGGCCTCGTCCCAAACACTTGAAGCATTAATAATGTCACTGGTGCATTCTTTGTTCTCCTCTTGTTTGCATGGGCCTGTTTCTATCATGGCTGGCTTTGGTTTTGGAATCTCGACTGGTTCTCAAATCTACAAAGGTGTAGCGTTCCAAGTGTTGGTTTGGTTCCACTTGGGACCATTGGTATTAGTACCCCTTGCAGTGATCTTTCTCCATTGTTTCCGCTCAACCTTCATGGCCATGTATACCATTTTATCAATCTCAATGTAGTGTTGAAGTTCCACCACATCGACAATTTCTCTATTGAGTCCTGCTAAGAATCTGGCCATGGTTGCTTCTCTATCTTCTTCAACATTAGCTCGGATCATTGCAACCTCCATCTCTTTGTAATAATCTTCTACACTTCGATTGCCTTGTTTTAGAGTTTGCAACTTGTGAAAGAGGTCCCGATGATAATGGGTTGGAATGAACCTTCTCCGCGTGATGCTCCTCGTGTCATGCCAAGTTGTGATTGGCCTTTCCCCGTTACGTCTCCTAGACAAGGTTAATTAGTCTCACCAAATAAGAGAATAATATATGAATTCAATGGCAGCCAATCGTAGCTTTTTCTATTCTAAGTAATTCTGGCATTCAAAGACATGATCCACTTTGCTTTCCTAATCCAAATATGCCTCCAGATCAGTTTTGCCTTAGAACGGTGGAATAGTGACTCTGATGTTGTTGAGATTGTCATCAATTTGGGCACACCCTCATTGATATCTCGGAGCTTGTTCAACTTTTTCATCATTATTTCCCACAAACTTGTTTAATTGTTGTTGCCTCCTATTGCCTCGAATATTGCCTTGTGACTCCTCCAACCGATCCATCTTTTCATGAATGGGTTCAAGTTCGGCACGAAACAGCCTTTGCATTTCTTGAATCAATGCTTGAGTTTGGAGGTTTTAGGGTTGTTGCTTTCCTCCTCGGTTTGAAGTTTCGAAATGCTGTGACATGGTTAGTAAAAAATAAAGAAATTGAGAACTTAAAAATCCTCACCAAAGAAAGAAACCCTCGGTTACTCCAAGAAAGTTGATGCACTCTACTCAAACACTTGTGTTTCACTCTTGGGAATATGGATTTTACTTCCCCTTATGTGCTCACAACTCTCTTGTCTTTTACGGCTCAATTCTCTCGTCACAAGTTCTTCAAAGAACTTACTCAAGACATGTCAAACTTTACTATATGGCGTTTGGGTTGCAAATAAGGTTAGGCTAGAAAAAGAAAAAGAATAATGGAAATAAATGAAAGAAAAGAATGAAAAGGTAGGATAATAGAATTGAAATGAAATAAAAGAAAGTAAAACAAACGTACCACAAAACTCACTTACAACTCGATCGAGAAACAATCAAATCTTGATGTTTGTTTGCTTTGCTTTGCCTTCACCACCTTTGTGTTTCACTATTCTTTTTTTTTCTTTTTTTGTACTATTCAAATTCTTTAAGACTGATGAGAAGGAATTCTGATTTTGCTTTTCTTTTTTTTTGTACTTTCTTTTTTTTATCACAAAAAACTGAAATCACAAAAGATAGGGGCTTAATTGATTCTTCCAAAAGCTCCGATTACCAAATGATACGCTCCAACTCTCCAATTGATGTTGTTGAGAGAAGCTTTGATTGTTCCCGACCGTGAATGCAAGTAAGCCTTGCAATCCGAATGCTTTGAAGTAAAATGAAGTAGGAAAGATGTTGATAGTTTAGGGTGCAGAAGCGATGGATGCGTGGTGTGTAAGGAAATGGGTGAAAGGAAGGAAATGGTTAAGTGTATGGTAGAATATGATGAAGGAAATGGAAAAGAAATATAGTGAAATGGAATGAAAAGGGTGATAGTATTCAAAGGCTTCAAAGAAAGAAACTATACTAAAAATTATAATCTCGTTTCTTAAGAGGATGTCTTTGAGGAGGGTAAGTGATACGGAAGCTAGGATTCAAGAATTACCTCAAAATCTAGGAACCCTCAGATCACAATTAATCTAGCAAACTCACTAATATGATAAGAGAAAACCCTAAATTCCACGTTCAGCAAACCGATAATAAAGCATGATCTTGATGTAGAAAACGAGATAGGATGAATTTGATGGTGGCGGTGTTGGATAGATTTGTCCTTGGCACCCTCCTAATCGCAATTGAATAGGCAAACACCTGCAAAGGGCACGAATCTCTCCGATGAATGGATGATGACGAGATAGATGTTGTAGGATATTTTGTCCTCGGCACCCTCTTAGACGCGATTATCTAAGCAAGCAACCTCAAGCGGCTCTAACCCACCCTCCTAGACGCAATTACCTAGGCAAGCAAGAGTGTGAAGATGATCTTCATAACAAGAACTTGACGAACTTACGTTGAAGAAGACTTCTGATACGAAAAATAACAAAGCAAATCTATTTACCTTGAAAATAAAATGGCCCGTGGCCAAAGGTTTTTTTGTAACTCAAAACATCATGATGTTGTTCTTATTAGTGAAGCAAATATGCCTTTAAATAGGCTACAAATGAAGAGTTCAACTTAAATTAGGAAAAGTAAAGATAATAATAAAATAAATAAACATATTTTATCTAACCTATAAAACTAATAACTAAATAAAAAATCTAATCCTAAATCATCTAAATATCTTCATAAAGAATCCTAGATTAAATTTAAGTCCAAATAATCAATAAAATTATTGAAAATTCATAATAAATAATATTTCCCGTAATAAATCCGTATAGAGATTTCTGCTCGCATAGTCTTCACTAAAACGGATATAACTTGAGCTCCCGACGTCGAATTGAAGCGTTTCAAGATGCGTTGGAAAGCTAAGAGACATATGAATATGTTTGAAGAAGACATGTAGACTCAGAAGTGCCCAGATCCTATCCGAAAATTCGATGTAAGTCGGCTGAAATTCCAGACTTATAAAACAGCTTCAACTCTTTGGCTACAATGCATCATTTTAGCCCCCCATACATGTATCATTCTCCCCTGTTGAAAACGATTCGTCCCGAATCTTAAGATTTTTTGATCACAACCTTCAAGTCTCTTGAGATGTCTCCAAGAATGAAATATTAAAACTAGGATCTATATAGAGAATTATATATTTTTTCTTTTTTCTCAACTACTAAAACAACAGTAAAAGATAATTGTTTCAAACACCTAAACCAAGGCTCTAATTACCAATTGATACGGAAGCCAGGATCCAAGAATTACCTCAAAATCTAGGAACCCTCTAGATCACAATTAATCTAGCAAACTCACTAATATGATCCGAGAAAACCCCAAACTCCACGTTCAGCAAACCGATAATAAAGCATGATCTTGATGTAGAAAACAAGATAGGATGAATTTGATGGTGGCGGTGTTGGATAGATTTGTCCTTGGCACCCTCCTAATCGCAATTGAATAGGCAAACACCTGCAAACGGCACGAATCTCTCCGATGAATGGATGATGACGAGATAGATGTTGTAGGATATTTTGTCCTCGGCACCCTCTTTAGACGCGATTATCTAAGCAAGCAACCTCAAGCGGCTCTAACCCACCCTCCTAGATGCAATTACCTAGGCAAGCAAGAGTGTGAAGATGATCTCCATTACAAGAACTTGACGAACTTACGTTGAAGAAGACTTTTGATACGAAAAATAACAAGGCAAATCTATCTACCTTGAAAATAAAATGGCCCATGGCCAAAGGTTTTTTGTAACTCAAAACTTCATGATGTTTTTCTTATTAGTGAAGCAAATATGCCTTTTAATAGGCTACAAATGAAGAGTTCAACTTAAATTAGGAAAAATAAAGATAATAATAAAATAAATAAACATATTTTATCTAATCTATAAAACTAATAAATAAATAACAAATCTAATCCTAAATCATCTAAATATCTTCATAAAGAATCCTAGATTAAATTTAAGTACAAATAATCAATAAAATTATTGAAAATTCGTAATAAATGATATTTCCCGTAATAAATCCGTATAGAGATTTATGCTCGCATAGTCTTCACTAAAACGGGCATAACTTGAGCTCCCGACGTCGAATGGATGCGTTTCAAGATGCGTTGGAAAGCTAAGAGGCATATGAATATGTTTGAAGAAGACATGTAGACTAAGAAGTGCCCAAATCCCATCCAAAAATTTGATGCAAGTCCGCTGAAATTCCAGACTTACAAAACAGCTTCAACTCTTTGGCTACAATGCATCATTTTAGCCCCCCATACATGTATCATTCTCCCCTATTGAAAACGATTCGTCCCGAATCTTAAGATTTTTTGATCACAACCTTCAAGTCTCTTGAGATGTCTCCAAGAATGAAATATTAAAACTAGGATCTATATAGAGAATTATATATTTTTTCTTTTTTCTCAACTACTAAAACAACAGTAAAAGATAATTGTTTCAAACACCTAAACCAAGGCTCTAATTACCAATTGATACGGAAGCTAGGATTCAAGAATTACCTCAAAATCTAGGAACCCTCTAGATCACAATTAATCTAGCAAACTCACTAATATGATCCGAGAAAACCCTAAACTCCACGTTCAGCAAACCGATAATAAAGCATGATCTTGATGTAGAAAACGAGATAGGATGAATTTGATGGTGGCGGTGTTGGATAGATTTGTCCTTGGCACCCTCCTAATCGCAATTGAATAGGCAAACACCTGCAAACGGCACGAATCTCTCCGATGAATGGATGATGACGAGATAGATGTTGTAGGATATTTTGTCCTCGGCACCCTCTTAGACGCGATTATCTAAGCAAGCAACCTCAAGCGGCTCTAACCCACCCTCCTAGACGCAATTACCTAGGCAAGCAAGAGTGTGAAGATGATCTTCATAACAAGAACTTGACGAACATATGTTGAAGAAGACTTCTGATACGAAAAATAACAAGGCAAATCTATCTACCTTGAAAATAAAATGGCCCATGGCCAAAGGTTTTTTGTAACTCAAAACTTCATGATGTTGTTCTTATTAGTGAAGAAAATATGCCTTTAAATAGGCTACAAATGAAGAGTTCAACTTAAATTTGGAAAAATAAAGATAATAATAAAATAAATAAACATATTTTATCTAATCTATAAAACTAATAAATAAATAACAAATCTAATCCTAAATCATCTAAATATCTTCATAAAGAATCCTAGATTAAATTTAAGTACAAATAATCAATAAAATTATTGAAAATTCGTAATAAATAATATTTCCCGTAATAAATCCGTATAGAGATTTCTGCTCGCATAGTCTTCACTAAAACGGACATAACTTGAGCTCCCGACGTCGAATTGATGCGTTTCAAGATGCGTTGGAAAGCTAAGAGACATATGAATATGTTTGAAGAAGACATGTAGACTCAGAAGTGCCCAGATCCCATCCGAAAATTCGATGCAAGTCGGCTGAAATTCCAGACTTATAAAACAGCTTCAACTCTTTGGCTACAATGCATCATTTTAGCCCCCATACATGTATCATTCTCCCCCTGTTGAAAACGATTCGTCCCGAATCTTAAGATTTATTGATCACAACCTTCAAGTCTCTTGAGATGTCTCCAAGAATGAAATATTAAAACTAGGATCTATATAGAGAATTATATATTTTTTTCTTTTTCTCAACTACTAAAACAACAGTAAAAGATAATTGTTTCAAACACCTAAACCAAGGCTCTAATTACCAATTGATACGGAAGCCAGGATCCAAGAATTACCTCAAAATCTAGGAACCCTCTAGATCACAATTAATCTAGCAAACTCACTAATATGATCCGAGAAAACCCCAAACTCCACATTCAGCAAACCGATAATAAAGCATGATCTTGATGTAGAAAACGAGATAGGATGAATTTGATGGTGGCTGTGTTGGATAGATTTGTCCTTGGCACCCTCCTAATCGCAATTGAATAGGCAAACACCTGCAAACGGCACGAATCTCTCCGATGAATGGATGATGATGAGATAGATGTTGTAGGATATTTTGTCCTCGGCACCCTCTTAGACGCGATTATCTAAGCAAGCAACCTCAAGCGGCTCTAACCCACCCTCCTAGATGCAATTACCTAGGCAAGCAAGAGTGTGAAGATGATCTCCATTACAAGAACTTGACGAACTTACGTTGAAGAAGACTTTTGATACGAAAAATAACAAGGCAAATCTATCTACCTTGAAAATAAAATGGCCCATGGCCAAAGGTTTTTTGTAACTCAAAACTTCATGATGTTTTTCTTATTAGTGAAGCAAATATGCCTTTTAATAGGCTACAAATGAAGAGTTCAACTTAAATTAGGAAAAATAAAGATAATAATAAAATAAATAAACATATTTTATCTAATCTATAAAACTAATAAATAAATAACAAATCTAATCCTAAATCATCTAAATATCTTCATAAAGAATCCTAGATTAAATTTAAGTACAAATAATCAATAAAATTATTGAAAATTCGTAATAAATGATATTTCCCGTAATAAATTCGTATAGAGATTTCTGCTCGCATAGTCTTCACTAAAACGGACATAACTTGAGCTCCAGACGTCGAATGGATGCGTTTCAAGATGTGTTGGAAAGCTAAGAGGCATACGAATATGTTTGAAGAAGACATGTAGACTCAGAAGTGCCCAGATCCCATCCGAAAATTCGATGCAAGTCCGCTGAAATTCCAGACTTACAAAACAGCTTCAACTCTTTGGCTACAATGCATCATTTTTGCCCCCCATACATGTATCATTCTCCCCTGTTGAAAACGATTCGTCCCGAATCTTAAGATTTTTCGATCACAACCTTCAAGTCTCTTGAGATGTCTCCAAGAATGAAATATTAAAACTAGGATCTATATAGAGAATTATATATTTTTTCTTTTTTCTCAACTACTAAAACAACAGTAAAAGATAATTGTTTCAAACACCTAAACCAAGGCTCTGATTACCAATTGATACGGAAGCTAGGATTCAAGAATTACCTCAAAATCTAGGAACCCTCATATCACAATTAATCTAGCAAACTCACTAATATGATCCGAGAAAACCCTAAACTCCACGTTTAGCAAACCGATAATAAAGCATGATCTTGATGTAGAAAACGAGATAGGATGAATTTGATGGTGGCGGTGTTGGATAGATTTGTCCTTGGCACCATCCTAATCGCAATTGAATAGGCAAACACCTACAAAAGACACGAATCTCTCCGATGAATGGATGATGACAAGATAGATGTTGTAGGATATTTTGTCCTCGGCACCCTCTTAGACGCGATTATCTAAGCAAGCAACCTCAAGCGGCTCTAACCCACCCTCCTAGACGCAATTACCTAGGCAAGCATGAGTGTGAAGATGATCTTCATCACAAGAACTTGACGAACTTACGTTGAAGAAGACTTCTGATAAGAAAAATAACAAGGCAAATCTATCTACCTTGAAAATAAAATGGGCCTGATATGATCTCGACTATGAGTTTTGAATCATATATATGAATGCCCGATCGTGATTCTAGTAAGAACTCTGCAGTGCTTTGAATGTATTCTGAAATTACTCAAACAACAATGTAAGTAGAAATAGATAAATAAGAAATAGAAATAATGGGATGAAAGATATGTAGAAGGGGTGTAGGAAGAGTGATAGTTGTGATTATGGAAGAAAAAAAAATAAAAGATGAAAATGTAGGTGAAGATGATGGGGTGTTGGCGTTAAGATGAAGAAATTCAAAGGATGGATTGTGACCCCCTAACTATAAAGAGTTAGGAACCAGCAATATAATAAAGTGGAAATGAAGTGGTAGGATATGGAACGTGACCCACTAGCTATAGATGAGCTAGGAACCAACGCTATAACAAAAGGGAAATGGATGAAGACTACAAGACTAACTTGAAGCCGATAAAGTTCCACAAGAGAACAAGAATGAAAGCAATCTTTCAAAGATGTTTTATATATTCAAAAGTGTGTCCTACAATGATCCTAAAGATGCCTATTTATAGTAGAAGTAGGCAGAATATGAAAAGGTGTTACAAGAAAGATGAATGCTCATCTTAATGCACTTGAATACACATGAATGCTTTGTCCTTTCTTCTCATCTTTAAAGCTGATTAGTTTAGACAAATTGAGGTTGAATTTAGTCATATTTTCGTCCAAATTAAGAAGGACTCTTGGGCTGCCTTGTTTTGCTATCATATGAAGAGAAAGGGGATGAATGTGGACAAGGATGAATGTAGACATCCTTGCTGTCCAGCTTAAGTGCAACTCTTCATCTTCCAAGCTGATTAATATGACTTGAATGTCATAAAAGGTGAGTTTCATCCAGCCTTCATTTCATGTCTCCTCAATGAATTTTGAAAACCCCACTTGAATGGTGATAACATCAACCTTGAATGCCTTGAATTTGCTGAATTAAGATGGCCATCAATTGCTTGTCTCTTGGTAGAAGATGAAAGAACTCTTCCTTGGCTCAAATTCATTCAAATCATCCATGCATAAAATTCCCGTAATAAAAATTTCAGCCTGCACTGTCTTCAGTAAATCATTCGTATCTCAAGCTCCCGATATCGGATTGAGGTGATTCAAAAGGCATTGGAAAGCTAAGAGATGGAGGAATAACGTCCAATTGATTTCTGGATCCAAACACGTCTGTATCGCATCCAGAATTGGAAGACATTCTGCTGATATTCTTGCATCTGGTAAAACCGTTCATCTTCCCTCATGCACCTAGACACAAAGGTAAACTTTATTCAATCTTTAATTAAAAACATGCATGTAAACAATTAAGAGTTAGTTTAATAAATGAGCTAGTTTGATGAATGAACTAGTTTAATTAATGAACTAACTTTATTCAATGAACTAATAATCTTGAATGAACTAGTTTAATCAATGAACTACTTAGTTAAATGAAGTGTATAACTAAATGAACTACATGTTTAAATGCAACGCATGCTTTAATGAACAACATGTTTATTGAATGCAATGAATGTTATGCAAACTTTAAATACTCATGCAAATTCATGCATAAGCAAAGTAAAGTGTTCCTCCCTTATTATTTCTTCTTTCTCACGTCCCAAGCTTGATGTAAACATATTTTCCATGGCTGCTTGGAACTCCTTGGCCCTTGCTCGAGTAATGGGGCCACCTGGGTACTTCTCTGGGTCTTTGCCATTGACGTTCATATCAGGCCATGGCCAAAGGTTTTTTTGTAACTCAAAACTTCATGATGTTGTTCTTATTAGTGAAGCAAATATGCCTTTAAATAGGCTACAAATGAAGAGTTCAACTTAAATTAGGAAAAGTAAAGATAATAATAAAATAAATAAACATATTTTATCTAACCTATAAAACTAATAAATAAATAACAAATCTAATCCTAAATCATCTAAATATCTTCATAAAGAATCCTAGATTAAATTTAAGTACAAATAATCAGTAAAATTATTGAAATTCGTAATAAATAATATTTCCTGTAATAAATCCGTATAGAGATTTCTGCTCGCATAGTCTTCACTAAAACGGACATAACTTGAGCTCCCGTCGAATTGATGCGTTTCAAGATGCGTTGGAAAGCTAAGAGACCTACGAATATGTTTGAAGAAGACATGTAGTGATAGAGTAGCACAATCTTGGATTTAGAAGCCTTCAATCAAGTTGTAGCAAGAATTAGGAGCTCTAGACTCAATCAAGAAAGTATGGGCAGATCTGAAAATTCAAGAGAAAATAGAAGGGTTTTTCTTGAAAATTTCAGATTCGAGGCTGGAAAATTAAAGAAAGAAAGACAAGTGAAGGATTTGATGATAAGAAATAAGAATCTAAATAAAAAGATGAAAAAAGATTAAGAAGAAGATAGGTAAAACAAATCTGGAAATTCCAGCTTTGTTTATGGAAGATGGTGTGAAGGTTGAAGATGAAGATGGCTTGTGAATTGTTGTTGTTGTTTTGTCCTCGGCACCCTCTTAGACGCAATTATCTAAGCAAGCAACCTCAAACGGCTCTAACCCACCCTCCTAGACACGATTATCTAGGCAAGAAAGAGTGTGAAGATGATCTTCCTCACAAGAACTCGTCGAACTTATGTTGAAGAAGACTTCGAAGGCACAAGTAATCAGCACTTGCAAAATCAAACTCACTAAATATTTCATAAATCAAAGAAAATCTGTCTTACAATGATGGAGGCTTCATCCTTTTTATAGGTGAAGGATAGACAAAGTAATTTAACTTCTACTAAGACAAGGAAAAACCTAATCTAATTAAAAATAATAAAAAAATAACAGCCTTTAAACTCCTTGTGCTTGTGTGGCAAGGAATAGGGTGATAAGGCAAGTTATAAGCTGATAAGGGCTGGGTGGCTGGTTCCTAAAGTATATAAAACCCTAAAAACATCAATTTAAATGATAATAAATACATTGGGCTAAGTTTAATTCGTCCAAAGCCTTATATTTAAGCTTTTGGGCTGAATTTTACAAAATCCCGTAATAATCCCGTATCCAGTTTTCTGCATGCGCAGTCTTCAGTAAATTGGACGTATCTTGAGTTCCTGATGTCCGATTGATGCGTTTCAAGATGCGTTGGAAAGGTAACTGAATGTCGGACAATTTGTTAGAAGACAACTTGACTCAGAAATGCCTGGATCCCATCCAAAAACTCGTCGCAAGTTGGCTGACTTTCCAGACTTTACAAACAGATTCAATTTCTTGTCCAAGATGCATCGTTTTTTACCTCCTATGCGTGCACTGTTTTGGCTTTTATTGTTTGCATCGAACAAATTCAGCTTCTTGTCCAATATTAGTAATTTGACCCCGCTCATGCATGTATCATGTAGACTCAGAAGTGCCCAGATCCTATCCGAAAATTCGATGCAAGTCGGCTGAAATTCCAGACTTATAAAACAACTTCAACTCTTTGGCTACAATGCATCATTTTAGCCTCCCATACATGTATCAATGTGCCTACACCTAGGGGAGTGTCCTACACTATGTGTGCAGCTAGCTCAAGCTCCAAGTCATCTTACATAGGCGGCATGAAGATAAAAACTACAAGGCAGATTTGTAATTCAAAATTCCCACTCTTATAAGGCATGGGCGGCAATTGAAGATAAGGAAGAGAGGTTATGCATGAATTCAAACAATTCAGCATGTGGAACACATGCATGACGCCATTTGCATAAGGATAAGAAGAAGAAGTTCTTTTAATTTGAATTTAAATTCAAATTCATTTCCACATGTGCAAATTAACTCAAAAATCAGATTTTACATGTGCTTTTAAGCAACATTGCATCATAATGGATAGGGATAATAATAAATTTGAATTTTGAATTATTTTTGCATGTGCAAATAATTCAAAATCTGATTTCAGCATGTGTTTTGTATTCTTCTTATAAATAGCCTTCTATGTTAATGTAAAATCGAGACTTGAATGAATAAATTTTACTTTATGAGAATTTCTCTCAACTTTGGTTCTTCATTAAACTTTCAAGACTTATCAAGCATTGTTGCTTGTGGCATCTACACCAGATACTTGTGGTTCTTGATTCGATAATCAATGGGTCCAAGTCTGTTTCAAGCAATGAACGTATAAAGTTTGGGTTTATACTCTTTATAGTATAGGTTCTTCCTTGTTCCTTGTTCTTTTACTTTGTTTCTTCATCTTTTAAACCAAATTTCCAGCAACCTTTCATCCATTCCTCACGCCAAATTTCCAGCAACATTTCATCATCTTCTTCACCACCCAACACGCTAAACTTAAGTCCAGATTTCCAACAACCTTTTACCATCTTAAAAACCATCCTTACACCATCATTTCAACACCAATTCATACCCTCAAAAACGTCCAACACCCAGCCCCTAAAACACCATGTTATCTTCCAATAGCGTCTTCTTTTGCAGCCTTACTTCTATGCAGGAATTCTTACTTCCATCCTAAATCCGAAACAATCAAAGGAAGCCTTCGTTAACGGGCAGCCTACTATCATATGGTATCAGAGCTTAGGTTTGATTCAAGTAAGAAATCATCTTTGTGAGTGCAAAATATAAAAAAAAACAAAAAAATCCAAAAAGAAAAAAGGAGAAAATTTAGTTTCGAAAAAGAAAGAAGAAAAGCACTTCAAAAAGTGAAAAAGATGAAAGAAATTGCAATGGCAATGTGTTCTACAACAGCGAACATTACAACATCAACCGGGCACGAAGAGAATTTGATTGTTTGGTGAAGGAAAGTTGTAAGCGTTTTTGTGTAGTAAGTCACCCATTTCTTTCTTTTCTTTCTAATTCTAAGCCTACCTTACCTTATTTCTTTTGTTTACTAACCGTTGTTGTTATTTAGCCGACACACTTTAACAGGTTTGACAAAGTCTTAAGTTAGTTCCTTATAGAACTAAACGCGAGAAGAGTGGAAAAAGGCATATTGAGCGTGTGAGAACAGAAGAGGAAAGTAAAAGCCATATTTCCCGAGTGAAACACGAGCGTAGAGTGGAGTTGATACATGCATGAGCGGGGTCAAATTACTAATATTGGACAAGAAACTGAATTTGTTCAATGCAAACAATAAAAGCCAAAACAGTGCACGCATAGGAGGTAAAAAATGATGCATCTTGGACAAGAAATTAAATCTGTTTGTAAAGTCTGGAAAGTCAGCCAACTTGCAACGAGTTTTTGGATGGGATCCGGGCATTTCCAAGTCAAGTTGTCTTCTAATAAATTGTCTGTCATTCAGTTACCTTTCCAACACATCTTGAAACGCGTCAATCGGACATTAGGAACTCAAGATACGTCCAATTTACTGAAGACTGCGCATGCAGAAAACTGGATATTATTACGGGATTTTGTAAAATTCAGCCCAAAAGCTAACATATAAGGCTTTGGACGAATTAAACTTAGCCCAATATATTTACTATCATTTAAATTGATGTTTTTAGGGTTTTATATACTTTAGGAACCAGCCACCCAGCTTATCACTTGCCTTATCACCTGATACGTGTATAGGGGGCTAAAATGATGCATTGTAGCCAAAGAGTTGAAGCAGTTTTATAAGTCTGGAATTTCAGCCGACTTGCATCGAATTTTCGGATGAGATTCGGGCACTTCTGAGTCTACATGTCTTCGTCAAACATATTCGTCTATATCTTATCTTTCCAACGATCACCACAAGTATTTGGGAGCTCAAGTTATGTCCATTTTAGTGAAGAATGAAGAACCATAGTTGAGAGAAATGTCTATACGGTTTTATCACGGGAAATATTATTTATTACGAATTTTCAATAATTTTATTGATTATTTGTACTTAAATTTAATCCAGGATTCTTTATGAAGATATTTAGATGATTTTGGATTAGATTTGTTATTTATTTATTAGTTTTTTAGGTTAGATAAAATATGTTTATTTATTTTATTATTATCTTTACTTTTCCTAACTTAAGTTGAACTCTTCATTTGTAGCCTATTTAAAGGCATATTTGCTTCATTAATAAGAACAACATCATGAATTTATGAGTTGCAAAATCCTTTGGATTATAGGCCATTTTTTATTTTCAAGGTAGATAGATTTGCCTTGTTATTTTTTTAAATCAATATAGTCTTCTTCAACGTAAGTAGGTCAAGTTCTTGTAATGGAGATCATCTTCACACTCTTGCTTGCCTAGGTAATTGCATCTAGGAGGGTGGGTTAGAGCCGCATTGAGGTTGCTTGTATTTAGATAATCGCGTAAGTAAGAGGGTGCCGAGGACAAAATATCCTACAACATCTATAAAGTCATCATCCATTAATCGGAGAGATTCAGATTTGAATGATTAAAGGTGTTTGCCTATTCAGTTGCGATTAGGAGGGTGCATTAGGACAAATCTATCCAACACCGCCACCATCAAATTCATCCTATCTCGTTTTCTACATCAAGATCATGCTTTATTATCGCTTTGCTGAACGTGGAGTTTGGGGTTTTCTCGGATCATATTAGTGAGTTTGCTAGATTAATTGTGATCTAGAGGGTTCCTAGATTTTGAGGTAATTCTTTGATCCAGGCTTCCGTATCAATTGGTAATCAGAGCCTTGGCTTAGGTATTTGAAACAATTCTCTTTTACTGTTGTTTTAGTAGTTGAGAAAATATATATATAATTCTCTATATAGATCCTAGTTTTAATATTTCATTCCTGGAGACATCTCAAGAGACTTGAAGGTTGTGATCAACAACTCTTAAGATTCGGGACGAATTGTTTTCAACAGGGGGAGACTGATACGTGTATAGGGGGACTAAAATGATGCATTACGCCAAAGAGTTGAAGCTGTTTTATAAGTCTGGAATTTCAGCCGACTTGCATCGAATTTTCGGATGAGATTCGGGCACTTCTGAGTCTACACGTCTTCGTCAAACATATTCGTCTGTCTCTTAGCTTTCCAACGCATCTTGAAACGCATCAATCGGATATCAGGAACTCAAGATACGTCCAATTTACTGAAGTCTGCGCATGCAGAAAACTGGATACGGGATTATTACGGGATTTTGTAAAATTCAGCCCAAAAGCTAACATATAAGGCTTTGGACGAATTAAACTTAGCCCAATATATTTATTATCATTTAAATTGATGTTTTTAGGGTTTTATATACTTTAGGAACCAGCCACCCAGCCCTTATCAGCTTATCACTTGCCTTATCACCCTAATTCCTTGCCACACAAGCACAAGGAGTTTAAAGGCCGTTATTTTTTATTATTTTTAATTAGATTAGGTTTTCCTTGTTTTAGTAGAAGTTAAATTACTTTGTCTATCCTTCACCTATAAAAGGATGAAGCCTCCATCATTGTAAGGGAGATTTTCTTTGATTTATGAAATATTTAGTGAGTTTGTTTTTGCAAGTGCTGATTACTTGTGCCTTCGAAGTCTTCTTCAACATAAGTTTGACGAGTTCTTGTGAGGGAGATCATCTTCACACTCTTGATTGCCTAGATAATCGCATCTAGGAGGGTGGGTTAGAGCCGCTTGAGGTTGCTTGCTTAGATAATTGAGTCTAAGAGGGTGCCGAGGACAAAACAACATCAACAATTCGCAAGCCATCTTCAACCTTCACACCATCTTCCATAATTCCATAAACAAAGCTGGAAGTTTCATATTTGTTTTACTTATCTCTTTCTCAATCTTCTTTTTATATTCTTATTTCTTATCATATAATCCTTCATCTTGCCTTTCTTTCTTTAAATTTCCAGCCTTGAGTCTGAAAATTTCAAGAAAATATATTCTCTTTTCTCTTGAATTTTCAGATCTGCCCAAACTTCCTTGATTGAGTCTAGAGCTCCTAGTTCTTGCAACAACTTGATTGAAGGCTTCCAAATCCAAGATTGCGCTACTCTATATCATTTGGTACAATATCTACTTTCCTTGGAGAGAATTGTGAGGCTTTTGTGAGTGTGCAAGTGAGGTTTTATTTTTATTTTGCTAACAATGACAGGTTCTAGGGAAATGAATCAAGATGGAGGACAACCGAATCTACAAATGCAGGCCATGATTCGAGAATTGCAAAAATTGTTGAAGGATAAACTCGAGCCATTACATGAAAGAATAGACAGGCTTGAAGGGTCACAAGGCAACACCCAAGCAACCCAAGGCCCACGAAGGCAAAATCAGCCTAGAGATGACGAACACAATGAAGAGTATGCTGACACCAATGATGATGACAAAATGGACCGATCATCAAGATAGAATGCCCCGAGACACCATGGAGGGCATGCACAACTTGATGACAATTTGAGCAAAATTCGAGTTACCATACCTCATTTTCAAAGAAAAATAGATCCAGATGCCTATCTAGCATGGGAAAGCAAGGTAGAACATGTGTTCGATTGTTACAACTATTCTGAACAAAAGAAAGTGTGGTTGGCAGCAATGGAGTTTGTTGATTATGCATTAATTTGGTGGGACCAATCGCAACATGGCTTGAAATGAAAAGAATCATGCGGAGGAGATTTGTACCATCTCACTACCATCGAGACTTGTTCCAGAAGTTGCAGAATTTAAAACAAGGCAATGGAAGCGTTCAATATTATTTTAAAGAAATGGAGATGGCCATGATTCGTGCCAACATTGAAGAAGATCGAGAAGCAACAATGGCGCGTTTCTTAGCCAGTCTTAACCAAGAGATTACCAATGTTGTAGAATTACAACATTATGCTGAATTGGACGAGATGGTGCATATGGCGATCAAAGTTGAACGTCAACAAAGGAAGAAGTCTACTTCACGAGGTAATAATACTTTCAATAATATTTCTGACCCTCATTTCAATCAACACAATTTCAGGAAGTCTATGCCTCTTCAAAATAAAGAAAAGGTTGAATCCAGCAAAACGAAGCAACCCATTGTGGAAATTGGCAAAGGAAAGCAAGCGGCCACCCATGAGCACACGAGGGACATCAAATGTTTCAAGTGCCTTGGACGAGGTCACATAGCGAGCCAATTCCCAAATCGAAACACGATGCTTCTGTTAGATAATGGTGAGATAGAATCGGATCACAGAGAAGACAAACCAGAACATTGTGAGGACGAAGAAGAGGAGACTGAAATGGCCGCAGATGGTGAGATCCTCATTGTCAAACAGAGCCTAAACGTCCAAATGTCACAAGACGAACAGCAACGTGAAAACATCTTTCACACGAGATGTCATGTGAATGATAAGGTATGTATTGAGATAATTGATGGAGGAAGTTGTGTTAATGTTGCAAGTACTCTTATGGTTGACAGGTTAGGCTTGAAGACGACCAAGCATCCCAGTCCTTACAAATTACAGTGGTTAAATAAGGAGGAGAGTTGAAAGTCACCAAACAAGTGCTAATCCCATTTTCTATTGGAAGGTATAAGGATGATGTATTATGTGATGTGGTTCCAATGCATGCATGCCATCTACTTCTTGGAAGACCATGGCGATATGACAAGGGAACCATCCATGATTGCTTCACCAACTGTTTCACAATCAAGCATGAAAGAAATAAGTTCATGCTTGAACCTTTAACTCCATCACAAGTACACCACGATCAGTTGCAAATGAAAAAGAGTTATGAAACTTGGAGGAAGGATTGTGATAATACTAACCATACTAAAGGAGAGTCTGAACAGATTGGTGATGTTCAACACAACGAAATGACTGGGAAGTGCATTTTTGACACAACCTATGATTGCTGATTGTTTTAACGAGAACCCAAAGGATTTTTCTTTTCCTATTTTGATGGATTTTCCATTGGAGGAAAGAAGTATGGAGTTGGCCATCCCAACACCCCATAATTGCTCCTTGACGACAAGCTTCGATTTGAGGACAAATCTCCTAAAAGAAAGGGGATGATGTGAGCATGTCTGTGCTCAAGCCGAGAGTCATGAAAACTGAACCATTTACTTGTGCTAAGGCTAAGTATTTTAGGGAAGTTCTTTTACCGAAATGCATTCATACTTCTCATTTCTATTAATGATGAATAAGCCTTAGACAATAAGCTATATAATGTGTTACATGCTGCTGATATGTTATATAATATATAACTTATACATAGTTTATATATATAAGTATTTAATATGCTAAGTTAAAGTGTGTTTACTTGTGTGTTTATTTGTTTTTCAGGAAATAACAAAGTGTGGACAACTTAAGGAAGCTAAGGCCAGCTCAAATGCAGCTCAACAATGAGTGTGTAGCTCAAAGCAGCTCAACACATTGTCACTCAGCTCATTTCAGCTCAAGCAATCCCGATTCAGCTCAATTTAGCTCACCTTCAGCTCACGTAGCTCAACGTCAGCTCACGAGTCCAAATGTAGCTCAAAGGTTCCAGGACATGTGCCTACACCTAGGGGAGTGTCCCTACACTATGTGTGCAACTAGCTCAAGCTCCAAGTCATCTTACATAGGCGGCATGAAGATAAAAACTACAAGGCAGATTTGTAATTCAAAATTCCAATCTTCTAAGGCATTGGCGGCAATTGAAGATAAGGAAGAGAGGTTATGCATTTTAATTCAAACAATTCAGCATGTGGAACACATGCATGGCGCCATTTGCATAAGGATAAGAAGAAGGAGTTCTTTTAATTTGAATTTAAATTCAAATTCATTTCCACATGTGCAAATTAACTCAAAAGTCAGATTTTACATGTGCTTTTAAACAACATGGCGTCATAATGGATAGGGATAATAATAAGTTTGAATTTTGAATTATTTTTGCATGTGCAAATAATTCAAAATCTGATTTCAGCATGTGCCTTGTACTCTTCTTATAAATAGCCTTCTATGTTAATGTAAAATCGAGACTTGAATGAATAAATTTTACTTTGTGAGAATTTCTCTCAACTTTGGTTCTTCAATGAACTTTCAAGACTTATCAAACATTGTTGCTTGTGGCGTCTACACTAGATACTTGTGGTTCTTGATTCGATAATCAATGGGTCCAAGTCCGTTTCGAGCAATGAACGTATAAGGTTTGGGTTTATACTCTTTATAGTATAGGTTCTTCCTTGTTCCTTGTTCTTTTGCTTTGTTTCTTTATCTTTTAAACCAAATTTCCAGCAACCTTTCACCATTACTCACGCCAAACTTACACCAAATTTCCAGCAACATTTCATCATCTTCTTCACTACTCAACACGCCAAACTTTAGTCCAGATTTCCAGCAACCTTTTACCATCTTAAAAACCATCCTTACACCATCATTTCAACACCAATTCATACCCTCAAAAACGTCCAACACCCAACCCCTAAAACACCATGTTATCTTCCAACAACGTCTTCTTTTGCAGTCTTACTTCTGTGCAGGAATTCTTACTTCTATCCTAGACCCGAAACAATCAAAGGAAGCCTTTGTCAACGGGCAGCCTACTATCACCCCTATTTATAGTTTTTCAAGGGTTGGCCGAATGGACATGTACAAGGATGAAAAGGTGGCCGAATGGGCATGTAGGGTTGGTGATGGCTCGGCAAGGGCATGTGATGATTCGACTAGAGTGGTGCCTCCCTCCAAGCATGTGCCATCCATTTTCCCTCCAAAATAGTGGCACCAAACAAGTTCCCTCCAAGGCTGGTCGGTTGTGTCCCTTGGGGAGGAGACATGTCCCTTCGAGGTTGAGCTGAGCTAGCTAGCTAAGTGAGCTTCACTTAGTTTTTGAGCTTGTTTGAGCTGCTACGAGCTGCCCTTAGCTAGGTGAGCTTATCCTCTAGTGTCCTCGAGCTTGCCTCGAGCTATTGGAGCTGAATTAGAGCTGAAAGTAGCTTGCATTCCTTTAGCTAAAATGAGTGAGCTGTGAGGAGCTGATTTGAGCTAACCATGAGTTGCACAATCCTTTGTCATTGGGGTAATCAAATCCTTGTATACATTCTTCTCCGCTTTGCTTCCATCATTGCTAACCTGCACATCGAAAAAAGGAAAATTCTTGTGGGGTGTTAGAAAATCTGCCTCGATCATAGGGCATGTCAAAAGACATTCTCTAATCTTTTCTTTGCTGGTGTATGCATTATCCTTCTTTGGTTCCTCCTCCTTTGGTTTGTTTTTGACCCGTTCATTCTTCCAAGCTTCTATGCTTTTCTTCATCAGATTCTGGTCATTTTGCACTTGTTTTGGTGTTAATGGTGCAAGACCAACCTTCTTTCCTTCATGCTTAAAAGAGTAGCCGTTGGTATAACAATCATGAATGGTGCTCTTATCATATTGCCACAGTCTTTTAAGGAGAATATAGCTGGCATGCATTGGTACGACATCGTACCTAACTTCATCTTTATATTTGCCAATTAAAAAGGGAATTAGAACATGTTTGGTGACTTTTAACTTGCCTCCATCATTCAGCCACTGAAGCTTGTATGGTGTAGGATGTTTCAATGCTTTCAATCCCAGCTTTTCCACCATGATTGTGCTTGCCACGTTCGTGCAACTTCCGCCATCTATGATCATGAAACAAACCTTGTTGTTCACATGACACCGGGTATGGAAAATGTTCTCCCTTTGTTGTTCTTCCTCGGCCATTTGTGCATTTAGGAGCTGTTTTGATACATGCATGAGCGGGGTCAAATTACTAATATTGGACAAGAAGCTGAATTTGTTCGATGCAAACAATAAAAGCCAAAACAGTGCACGCATAGGAGGTCAAAAACGATGCATCTTGGACAAGAAATTGAATCTGTTTTTAAAGTCTGGAAAGTCAGCCAACTTGCGACGAGTTTTTGGATGGGATCCAGGAATTTCTGAGTCAGGTTGTCTTCTAACAAATTGTCCGTCATTCAGTTACCTTTCCAACGCATCTTGAAACGCATCAATCGGACATTAGGACTCAAGATACATTCAATTTACTGAAGACTGCGCATGCACAAAACTGGATACAGGATTATTACGGGATTTTGTAAAATTCAGCCCAAAAGCTTAAATATAAGGCTTTGGACGAATTAAACTTAGCCCAATGTATTTATTATCATTTAAATTGATGTTTTTAGGATTTTATATGCTTTAGGAACCAGCCACCCAGCCCTTATCAGCTTATAACTTGCCTTATCACCCTATTCCTTGCCACACAAGGAGTTTAAAGGCTGTTATTTTTTTATTATTTTTAATTAGATTAGGTTTTCCTTGTTTTAGTAGAAGTTAAATTACTTTGTCTATCCTTCACCTATAAAAGGATGAAGCCTCCATCATTGTAAGACAGATTTTCTTTGATTTATGAAATATTTAGTGAGTTTGTTTTTGCAAGTGCTGATTACTTGTGCCTTCGAAGTCTTCTTCAACATAAGTTCGACGAGTTCTTGTGAGGGAGATCATCTTCACACTCTTGCTTGCCTAGATAATCGCGTCTAGGAGGGTGGGTTAGAGCCGCTTGAGGTTGCTTGCTTAGATAATTGAGTCTATGAGGGTGCCGAGGACAAAACAACATCAACAATTCGCAAGCCATCTTCATCTTCAACCTTCACACCATCTTCAATAATTCCATAAACAAAACTGGTATTTTCAGATTTGTTTTACGTATCTCTTTATCTTAGTCTTTTTCAATCTTTTGTTTTTATTCTTATTAATCATCATCTTATCTTCCCTCTTATCTTCGTTTCTTGAATTTCCAGCATTAAATCTAAAATTTTCAAGAAACCCCCAACTAGTTTCTCTTAAATTTTCAGATTTGCGCCTAACTTCCATGTTCGAGTCTAAAGCCCTAGGTTTGCTTCCAAGCCATCAAATTGAAGGTTACCATGTGCCAAAGCATACTCTATCATGTTTAACCACTAGAAGTTCTCCATCAATAGCCGGTTCAATTTCTTCTATCTCAGCCTCAGATTCCTCCTGAACTTCATCTTCATGGTCCTAATGTGACTTCGCCATTATCCAATAGTAGCATAGTGTTGCGGTTTGGACATTGATTAGCCATGTGGCCTCCTCCCAAACACTTGAAACATTTAATGCCACTGGTGCGTTCTTTGTTCTCCACTTGCTTGCCTCGGCCTATTTCCATCATGGCTAACTTTGGTTTTGGAATCTCGACTGGTTCTCGGATCTGCAAAGGTGTAGCCTTTCGAGTGTTGGTTTGGTTCCACTTGGGACCATTGATATTAGTACCCCTTGCGGTGATCTTTCTCCGCTATTGCCACTCAACCTTTTATGGCCATGTGCACCATTTCATCAATCCCAATGTAGTGTTGAATTTCCACCACATCGGTAATTTCTTTATTGAGTCCTGCTAAAAATTTGGCCATGGTTGCTTCTCTATCTTCTTCAACATTGGCTCGGATCATTGCAACCTCCATCTCTTTGTAATAATCTTGTACACTCCAATTGCCTTGTTTTAGAGTTTGCAACTTGTGAAAGAGGTCCTGATGATAATGGGTTGGAATGAACCTTCTCCGCATGATGCTATTCAATTCATGCCAAGTTGTGATTGGCCTTTCCTCGTTATGTCTCCTAGACAAGGTTAATTGGTCCCACCAAATAAGGGCATAATCTATGAATTCCATGGTAGCCAATCGTACCTTTTTCTATTCCGAGTAATTTTGGCATTCAAAGACATGATCCACTTTGCTTTCCCAATCCAAATATGCCTCAGGATCAGTTTTGCCTTGGAACAGTGGAATAGTGACTTCGATGTTGTTGAGATTGTCATAAATTTGGGCATGTCCTCCTTGATATCTCGGAGCTTGTTCAACTTCTTCATCATTATCTCCCACTAACTCATTTAATTATTGTTGCCTCCTATTGACTCGAACATTGCCTTGTGATTCCTCCAACCAATCCATCCTTTCATGAATGGGTTCAAGTTCGGCATGCAACAACCTTTGCATTTCTTGAATCAATGCTTGAGTTTGGAGGTTTGGGGGTTGTTGCCTTCCTCCTCGGTTTGAAGTTTCAGAATGCTATGACATGGTTAGTAAAAAATAAAGAAATTAAGAACTTAAAAAAATCCTCACCAAAGAAAGAAACCTCTCTTTCACTCCAAGAAAGTTGATGCCACTCCACTCAAACTCTAGTGTTTCACTCTTGGGAATATCGCTTTTACTTCCCCTTCTATGCTCACAACTCTCTTGCCTTTTATCATTAACCACTAGGTGATACGCTCCAACTCCCTAACTCTCCAAATGATGTTGTTGAGAGAAGTTTGATTGTTCCCGACCGTGAATGCAAGTAAGCCTTGTCCGAATGCTTTGAAGTGAAAGGAAGTAGTAGGAGATGATGATAGTTTAGGGTGCGGAAGCGTTTGATGCGTGGTGTGTAAGGAAATGGATGAAAAGAAAGGAAATGGTTGAGTGTTTAGGGTAGGATATGGTGAAGGAAATGGGAAAGAAAGATAGTGAAATGAAATGAAATGAAATGAACTGAAGGGTGATAGTATTCAAAGGATTCAAAGAAAGAAACTATACTAAAGAGTATAATCCCGTTTCTTAAGAGAATGACTTTGAGGGTGGTAAGGGACTTGGACCCTTTGGTTTTATAAACCAAGAAGGCGAAGTATAGATGGAAGGATAGGAGACACCACAAGAAAAGCTTGATAAGTCGATAAAGTTCTTAAAAGAACATATTTGAGAGAAAACCTCACAAAAGATAAAATATATTTGAAGAAAGTTGTGTCTTACAAAATGCAAAATGAACCCCTACTTATAGTTTTTAAGTGGTTGGCAGAATAGGCATGTACAAGGGTGAAAACGTGGCCGAATAGTCATGTAGGAGCCTTGTGTTGGTTCGACAAAGGGCTGGTGATGTTTCGTCTTGAATGGTGTCTCCCTCCAAGAAAATGCAGCCCATTTTCCCTCCAAAAGTTAGCGCCAAGCATATTCCCTCCAAGACTGGTCGGTTGTGTCCCTTAGGGAGGGGTTGTGCCCTTTGGGTGTTGTGCTGAAGGTGGTAGCTTGAGCTGAGATGAGCTGGTCGAGTAAGCCTTGAGCTGATAGAATCTTGCACTCCTTCATTGAGCTTCTTGAGCTTCCACGAGCTGCCCTTGAGCTAGGTGAGCTTCCCTTAGGTGTCCTTTGAGCTGCCTTGAGCGGATTGGAGCTAGTTGGAGCTTGTTTAAGCTGAACTGAATTGATTGAGCTAGAATGAGCTTGAGTTGAGCTAAATGAGCTAAAGTAAGCTACCATTCGAACATCCCTTTGATTATGTGGGGTGGTATGTCCTGCGATCATTGCAAACAAACATAAGTAATACATATAATAGAAAATAATAAGATAAGCTAAAGAAAGATGTGGATCATATGCTATGCATGAATAACATATAATATGCAAATAATAGGACGTGATAAATGGCAAACATATGATAAGCATAACCAAAAATATAAATGCATGCTTATGACATTATAAATAAGGTAATAGAAAATGAAGTAAGGAAGAACTCCCTTAGAATTAGTCTTAAAGTCCTTCAATGGTGTGAACAAATCATGGAGAAGGTTGGTGCTGATTTGGATCACATCTTCTCCCCTTCTTTTTGGCGATTTGTCCTCAAATCGGGAGGGTTCTTCAGTGAACAATTCCTTCTTGTTGGAGTAATCAAGTCCTTCTGCTCGGATGATGGAAAAACTTCATGAAACTTTCCTTTGAAGTAGACGCCTCTAAAAGGTTCTTCTTTGAAAAGATCTTCGAAAGGTCTTTTGAGATGGATATTGCCAACAAGTACCTTTTTGGGATAATCTTCTTTAAGAGTTAGTTCTTTTTGAAGAGTCGTCAACTCGTTCATCCCTTTGGTCTCCTTCTTGACGTTGGTTTGAAGCATTGTGTTCTTTGGAGTAGGGGTATGTCCTTTGATTTTAAACATTACACCATTTAGAATAGGTACTTTTCATCTTCACTACTTGAATCATCATGATGGTTGGTAAAGAATCTTGACTTTTCTGATCCTCCAATCAAGTAGGTTGTAAACTTTAACTCCTTTAAGCCTTGTATATTTCCAAATGATGGCCCTTGAGTAGGTGGATAATGCTCGCTTCATTCCTTTGAAATGGTTGATTTTGTTGCACCAATCAATCTCAAAACGACAAAGGAACTTGTCATCATATGTTAGCAGGGTAACACCATATATGTGAATTAGTTTGCTGCAAAACAAACCAAAGTTAGGAAATGAGAATTTATTAACAAAATGAATGGATATAGCAAACCATGGAGGATGTTTAATGATCCTAATGGGCGCTTGTTTCTTGATGTTGGGAAACCTCCTTGAAACATCTTCTAAATTCTTCTCACCAATAGCATCATTAACATATGAAGGATGCTGGATGATTGGTAAAGAGTTTGGAATGACTTGAACTCTTGAACTCTTCCCATTCAAGAATAGGAAGAAAAGATTGGTTAGATAAAATCTGCTTCTCACTCTTCTTTTCTTTTCCATATTCATTCTTTTCTTTTTCATCCTTTTTTGAGTCTCCACGTTTGATATGAACGTCAATGGCAAAGACCCAGAGAAGTACCCAGGTGGCCCCATTACTCGAGCAAGGGCCAAGGAGTTCCAAGCAGCCATGGAAAATATGTTTACATCAAGCTTGGGACGTGAGAAAGAAGAAATAATAAGGGAGGAACACTTTACTTTGCTTATGCATGAATTTGCATGAGTATTTAAAGTTTGCATAACATTCATTGCATTCAATAAACATGTTGTTCATTAAAGCATGCGTTGCATTTAAACATGTAGTTCATTTAGTTATACACTTCATTTAACTAAGTAGTTCATTGATTAAACTAGTTCATTCAAGATTATTAGTTCATTGAATAAAGTTAGTTCATTAATTAAACTAGTTCATTCATCAAACTAGCTCATTTATTAAACTAACTCTTAATTGTTTACATGCATGTTTTCAATTAAAGATTGAATAAAGTTTACCTTTGTGTCTAGGTGCATGAGGGAAGATGAACGGTTTTACCAGATGCAAGAATATCAGCAGAATGTCTTCCAATTCTGGATGCGATACAGACGTGTTTGGATCCAGAAATCAATTGACGTTATTCCTCCATCTCTTAGCTTTCCAATGCCTTTTGAATCACCTCAATCCGATATCGGGAGCTTGAGATACGAATGATTTACTGAAGACAGTGCAGGCTGAAATTTTTATTACGGGAATTTTATGCATGGATGATTTGAATGAATTTGAGCCAAGGAAGAGTTCTTTCATCTTCTACCAAGAGACAAGCAATTGATGGCCATCTTAATTCAGCAAATTCAAGGCATTCAAGGTTGATGTTATCACCATTCAAGTGGGGGTTTCAAAATTCATTGAGGAGACATGAAATGAAGGCTGGATGAAACTCACCTTTTTATGACATTCAAGTCATATTAATCAGCTTGGAAGATGAAGAGTTGCACTTAAGCTGGACAGCAAGGATGTCTACATTCATCCTTGTCCACATTCATCCCCTTTCTCTTCATATGATAGCAAAACAAGGCAGCCCAAGAGTCCTTCTTAATTTGGACGAAAATATGACTAAATTCAACCTCAATTTGTCTAAACTAATCAGCTTTGAAGATGAGAAGAAAGGACAAAGCATTCATGTGTATTCAAGTGCATTAAGATGAGCATTCATCTTTCTTGTAACACCTTTTCATATTCTGCCTACTTCTACTATAAATAGGCATCTTTAGGATCATTGTAAGACACACTTTGAATATATAAAACATCTTTGAAAGATTGCTTTCATTCTTGTTCTCTTGTGGAACTTTATCGGCTTCAAGTTAGTCTTGTAGTCTTCATCCATTTCCCTTTTGTTATAGCGTTGGTTCCTAGCTCATCTATAGCTAGTGGGTCACGTTCCATATCCTACCACTTCATTTCCACTTTATTATATTGCTGGTTCCTAACTCTTTATAGTTAGGGGGTCACAATCCATCCTTTGAATTTCTTCATCTTAACGCCAACACCCCATCATCTTCACCTACATTTTCGTCTTTTTTTTTTCTTCCATAATCACAACTATCACTCTTCCTACACCCCTTCTACATATCTTTCGTCCCATTATTTCTATTTCTTATTTATCTATTTCTACTTACATTGTTGTTTGAGTAATTTCAGAATACATTCAAAGCACTGCAGAGTTCTTACTAGAATCACGATCGGGCATTCACATATATGATTCAAAACTCATAGTCGAGATCATATCAACGTTATTCCCAAATTCTTTTTCTTCAACTTGTGCACTTTCAATTCTAATTTGTTTTTCATGTACAATCTCACTTTTAATCTTCCCATGTTCAACTCCAATTGCTTTTTCTTTCTCCTTAATGGCTTCAAGGCTTTTCTTTAACCGAATCTGGTCATCCTTCACTTGGCTTGGTGTAAGGGGTGCCAAGGTAATCTTCTTGCCTTAAAAAATAAAGCAGTATCAATTGGTAAAACCATCATGGGTTGCTCGCTTGTCATATTGCGAAGGCCTTCCCAATAATAGATGGCTGGTATGCATGGGTGCCACATCACAAATTGCTTCATCCTTTTGTATCTTCCAATGGAAAAAGAAATGACAACTTGTTCGGTGATAGCGATTTCTTCATCATCATTAAGCCACTAAATCTTGTATGGACTTGGATTCTTCGTTGTTGTCAAACCGAGTTTCTTGACCATCAAAGTGCTAGCAATATTGGTGCAGCTTCCACCATCTATGATCGAAGCACACTTTACCTTGGACATGGCAATGTGTCTGAAAAATGTTTGACTATTGATGATCGTGTAGCATGTCTTGGGTCTCATGTTCTCCTTTTAAGGTTGATGGATTGTTGAAAGAATCCTATGACATGGTTAGTGAAAATAAAAGAAAAAAATAAATTAGACATCACCAAACACACACAAAACCTCATGATCACTCCAAGGAAAAAGTTAAATGTCACTCAATCGCTCAGCACTCGTGTTTCACTCTTGGTAATTAGGCTTTTACTTCCCCTTCTGAACTCACAACTCTCTTGCCTTTTACTGCTCGATTCTCTCGTCACAAGTTCTTGAGAGAACTTACTTAAAACTTGTCAAAACTTTAACTTGATGGCGTTTGGGTTGCAATAAGGTTAGGCTAGAAAAGAAAGGAATAATGAAAAGAAATGAAAGAAAAGAAAGGATAATAGAAATGAAATGAAATAGAAGAAAGTAAAACAAACGTACCACAAAACTCACTAACAACTCAATCGAGAAACAATCAATCTTGATGTCTTCTTCGAGCTTGTTGTTTGTTTGCTTTACATTGCTTTGTCTTCACAACTTTTGTGTTTCACTATTTTTTTTGTACTATTCGAATTCCTTAAGAATGATGAGAAGGAATTCTGATTTTGCTTTTTTATCACAAAAATGAAATCACAAAAGATAGCGGCTTACTTGTTTCTTCCAAAAGCTCTGAATATGCTCCAACTCTCCAAATGATGTTGTTGAGAGAAGCTTGATTGATCCCGACCATGAATGCAAGTAAGCCTTGTAATCCGAATGCTTTGAAGTGAAAGGAAGTAGGAGATGATGATAGTTTAGGGTGCAGAAGCGTTTGATACGTGGTGTGTAAGGAAATTGATGAAAAGAAAGGAAATGGTTGGGTATTTAGGGTAGGATATGGTGAAGGAAATGGGAAAGAAAGATAGTGAAATAGAATGAAAATGTTGATATTATTCAAAGGATTCAAAGAAAGAAACTATACTAAAGAGTATAATATCGTTTCTTAAGAGAATGACTTTGAGGGTGGTAATGGACTTGGACCCTTTGGTTATATAAACCAAGAACCCGAAGTATAGGAGACGCAATGGTGTAAACAAATTATGAAGAAGGCTGGTGCTGATTTGGATCACATCACTAGAAGTTCTCCATCAATGGTCGGTTCAATTTCTTCTTCCTCAGACTCAATTTCCTTCTTCATTTCATCTTCAAGCATTCAGATTACAAGGCTTACTTGCATTCACGGTTGGGAACAATCAAGCTTCTCTCAACAACATCAATTGGAGAGTTGAAGCGCATCAGCTAGCCCTAATCAAAGCATACATTTCCTTGTCGTATGTTGGATAGTTCAAGGTTGCTCCATTTAGTATCTCGCTAAAGTATGCAACTGGACGTCCATCTTGTGATAAAACAACATTGACTCCTACACCTGAAGCATCACACTCGATCTCGAATGTCTTATCAAAGTTTGGTAAGGAAAGCAATGGTGCCTTTGTTAAGCACTCCTTAATCTAATTAAAAGCCTATTCTTGCTGAATAGTCCAAAAGAAACTTGCATTCGTTTTAATCATGTTAGTAAAAAGAGCAGCGATGGTACTGAAATTAGGAATGAACCTTCGATAAAAACTGGCCAATCCATGAAAGCTCCTTACCTCGCTAATGCTTATAGGCGTCAACAACTCTTCAATTGCTTTTACCTTCTCGTGATCAACCTCCAAGCCTTTAGAATTTACTACAAATCCTAGAAACACATGTTTGTTTGTACAAAAAAACACATATTTTAAGTTGGCATACAATTTCTCCTTTCGAAGTTAATGCAAGCATACCAGCACCGGACCCAGAAGTGATGCCATAAGGACCAATTACCTATTCTAAGGCCAAGTTATTTAGGAAAGTTCTTTCCCTTAAGTGTCTTCGTGTTTTTAAGTCATTTGAAGAAGATTCGGCCTTAGATAATAAGCTATACAATGTGTTACATATTACTATGTGATGCATTTCATTCAACACATCTTTATATATATTTCTAGCTCATTTAAGCTTGTTTATATTACATTGCATCTTTTACTTAAGCGTGCATCTTTTTACTTAAGCATGCACCTTATTTTAGCTTTAAAAATCAGCTCACACATTGTTTATTGATTCTTTAGGTATTAAGGATGAAGGCACAAGCTCGAGACAACTCTAAAGGAGTCCAATGAAAGCTCATGGCAGCTCGAGGACAAAGGGAAGCATTCTAAGGAAGCCCACAAGTTTCAAGGACTAGCTCACCTAGCTAAGGGCAGTTTGTGGAAGCTTAAAATAGCTCAAAGATTAAGCTAGCTTATTTACTAGCTAGCTCAGCTCAATCCAACTCACACCAAGCTCAACCAGCTCATTTCAGCTCCACCTACTTATGTTGCTCATCACCTCAAGGGTCGTGTCCCACCCAAGGAATATGTCCCTAGCCATTTGGAGGGAACTAGAATGGGCAGCAAAGGCAATGGAGGGAAGAGCATTGTGCACCAAAATCGACTGGAGGGAGACTCAATTTTCGCCAGATCATCACCTAGGCCTTTGGAGGGAGGCACCACCCTAGCCAAATAGTTATAAGACCTTTTCGACCATGCCCCTTCATCCCCCATAAATTCAAGTTGTTTTGTCTTTTGTAAACACACTCATTTCATATATAAAATTACCATTTGTGAGAATTTTCTCTCTTCTAGTTCTTCATTAAACTTTATCTTCTTATCAAGTACTTTGTACTTGTGGCATCAACCCCTATTTCCACCTTGATACTTCGGGTTCTTGGTTCTTTATAACCAATGAGTCCAAGTCTGTCCTACCACCCCTTAAAGACATCACATATAAGGTTCGGGGTTAGGCTTACTATATCCTAGCTTCTTCCTTGATTCTTTAAGATACTATCATCACCTTTTCACCCCTAAACACTACCAAAACTTAAACCATTCCCTTAAACATTTCCTTACAATTTCATCTTCAATTCTTCACTTATATCCTACCATAACATCCACACCATACCTATCTTTAAAACCTTTCCTTTGCAACCATCTTGCTTCGTAGGAATCACTTGCTGCCTTCCTAGATCCTACATCCAAAGGTCCATCTTCAATAACATCAAGGACGAGATACATCATATGGTAATCAGAGCTTTTGGTGGAAGCAAGCAAGTGTCTACCTTGTAGGTCCATTTTTGTGCATTTTCATATTTACAAAAAAAAAAAGCAAAAAGAAAATTTGAATTCTCTTCATCTTAAAGGAATTCAAACAAGTAAAAAAAAAAAGAAGTTTGAATAGTACAACAAGGGTGAGAAGCAAAACAACAACAACATTTCCAATCGAGCCTGAAGATTCAATTCCAAGACTTTGATTGCGTCTCAAGGAAGGTTGTGAGTTTTCTTGCCAAGTAAGTAACCTTGTTTCTTCTTTTCTTTTTTTTTTCTTTCTAAACTTACCTTTACACCATTTCAGTGACGCACAAGCACAATACTTACCTAAGTCTAGAGTAAGTTCCTTAAAGAGCTTTACAAGAGAGAAAGGAGTGAAAAAGGGCAGTTTGAATGAGTGAGATTAGAAGGGGATTATAAAAGCCAAATTACATCCCGAATGCAAACAAGAGAGTGAGTGTAGTGTATTTTCTTTGGAATGAATAGTGAGGCTTTGTTGAGAGAATTATTGGTAAGGTCTTTTTCATTTCATTTCTTAGATTATCACTAACAATGGCACAAGATTCTCTTCCATCTACTTCCAATAGGATTCTTGTAGTTAAAAGGACATTGAACCTACAAGCTATGGATGGAGATCGGTAAAGGGAGAACATCTTCTACACTCGATGTCATGTGAATGACAAAGTATGTTCTATAATCATCGCCGAAGGAAGTTGCACCAATGTGGCCATCACTATGACGGTTGAACAACTTGGCCTAAAGACCTCTAAACATCTGAATCCCTAGAAATTGTAGTGGTTGAATGATGGAGGCAAAACTAAAAGTCAACAAGCAAGTGTGAATTCCATTTTCAATTGGAAAATACAAAGATAAAGTCTTCTGTGACGTAGTACCCATTAGTGCGAGTCATATCTTATTGGGAAGACCATGGCAGTTTGACAAAAGAGCCACCCATGATAGATTCATCAACTGATTCTCTTTCATGTTCGAGGGAAAAAAGTTCATTTTGGCACCATTAAATTCGACCCAAGTACACCATCATTAGATTCAATTGAGCAAGAGAATTGTGGCATGGAATGGAAGCAAAGAGGAGAAAGAACACGCAAAGGAAAATACCAAAAAGATGAACATGTTTGCCAGGGGAAGGGAAATCAGAAAGCATCTTTCTTCATAGAAAACTCTTCTTGTACTCATGTACAAAGAGAAATTTTTAACCGCTAACCCATCTAAGGCCTCGCCCTCTTCTATGTCTTCTCTTTTGCAGGACTTAAAGACCTTGATACAATCATGAGAGGGGTCAAAATAATCATCTTAGAAAATAAGTTGAAACTATTTTGCAAGTTAGAAACGTTAATCAACTTGCAATGCATTATTTGATGGGATCCAAGCCTTTATAGGTCGATATGTCTTCTTAAAACTTGTTCGACTATCAATTAGCTTTCCAACACATCTTGAAATGCCTCAATCATAATCTAGAAATCAAGATACGTCTATTTTAGCGAAGGCATCGCATGCATAAATTCCTATATGAGATTAATCGAGATTTTTGGATAATTACAGATTTTCAAGATTTTATTTGATTATTTGTATTTAAATCAATATAGGATTCTTCAATATCTATTTGGATCGGATTTATTTAATTAGGATTATTTTAAGCATTTATTTATTATTAGATGTTACTTATCTAATTAGGAGATTAGATTTCAGCATTTATTTATTGTATTTAATTCCTTAAGTTTAGTAGGATTAGAACTTCTCCAAGGCCTATATAAAGGAGGCTTCACCCACATTGCAATTCAGAATTCCTTGGATTAAAAGAAAGTTCTCTTTGAATCTATACTTGTAAGAAGTTTATCTTTTTTTGAAGCAAATCAATCTTCAAGTTCTTGTGATTTGTTGTTGAGGATCTTCACACTTCTTCTTGTCCATACAATTGCGTTTGGAAGGGTGGGTTAGAGCCGCTTGAGGTTGCTTGCTTAGATAATTGCGTCTAAGATGGTACCAAGGATAACTATCAATTTATCACGCCAACTCCACATATTCAAGCTTCCTCCATTGATGCCACCACCATAAGCAAATTTGAATTTTCATATTTGATATTTATTTTGGTTTGTTTTTTTTCTTTTTATTTAAATTTGCACTACTCTATCATTTGGTATCAGAGCTAAAAAGATTCTTGTTTGTTACCCAATGATATGCCAACCAAGATGAAAGTTCGTAGTGCCTTCTTTTCAAGGGGAGTATGATCTTGATGGTTATTCTGGTTGGGAAAATACCGTTGATATCTTGGTCGAGTTTTCTAGATGTCCCAAAGAGCTTCAGGTTTCGCTGATTGTCTTAGCATTCATAGGTTATGTAATATTTTGGTGGAAATCATTGCGGCGAAATAGACGTCTCAATGGAGAAGCCAAAATAAGATCTTGGGTAGAACTCAAGAAAGTCATGAGAGAGCAATTTGTTCTCATCCATTATCAACAACAAGAATCATATTTTATTGTAGTCGAATCATCGCCGGTCCCACAAACTGAACCATCCTTTTCACCGCGACTCCACAAGATATTCCGTGCGAGGACGAAGGAGAACAAGATGATGCACAATCAGAAAATAAAGTACATGCGTGTTACGAAAGTAAGTGTGATTCTAACCCTTCATTTATTTTCCTATTATTATGTTAGAAACACTTCCTCCTCTACAGAAATTATATTTTGATGATATTTTTTGTGAGAGGAATTGGGTACTGAGTTATTTTATGATGTGATCTCGTCTTGGAATTTACCGAGATGCTTAATTTGCCCGATTGTAAATGAAGTAACTTTGTGTTGTAAGATTTGCACCAGTTTCAGATGATTTAAAGGGTGATGGTGTGTAACGATATAGAAAGTGGTGAGAATAACGATTCTGGAATTTTGGAAGGTTAATGTGTTTGATGGTGGTGGTAGCATTGGATGATGGAAGATGGAAAGTAGTTTAGGACTTGAGAATTGAACCAACACTAAAAAGTGTGACCCAAACCTTATAACAGTATCTAAACGAAATAAGGATCTTGACCCACTAGTTAAGTAAAGCTGGGAACCAAAGATATCAAAGGTTTTGATTCAACAAGCAGAACTTGAAGGATCGATAAACGAAAGAGATAAAACTCTCAATTTTTCTTGAAATCAAAGTGTGTCTTACAATTAAAAAACCAGCCTCTATTTTTATAGGCTTCGCAAAATGAAATGATCAACCAATATTCCTAGGGAGGTGTGACGGGATAATAAAAAAGAAGCCTTAAAATGTATGCCTTTGCTGCCCAATGTAATCATAAGCTAGCATGTCAATTTCCATGTGAATGTAAGCAAACACCTCTCTAGAATTTCCATCCATTATGAATGCAAGCAAGCA
Organism: Hibiscus mutabilis; assembly: GCA_019671005.1. Taxonomy (NCBI): domain Eukaryota; kingdom Viridiplantae; phylum Streptophyta; class Magnoliopsida; order Malvales; family Malvaceae; genus Hibiscus; species Hibiscus mutabilis. The sequence goes on from CM033736.1 coordinate 39,795,562, forward strand.
TGTCAATTTCCATGTGAACGTAAGCAAGCATGTCAATTTCCATGTGAACGTAAGCAAGCATGTCAATTTCCATATGAACGTAAGTAAGCACCTTTCATGAGTAATAAACATGCAACACGTTGTATGGACTCCCTTTCACGTTGCATGAATCTTCCATGTTGCAGGCATTGATTCAACTTCGACAGCTTCAATAATCTTCCATGCATGATTGCACTTATTGTTGACCGCATCTCTAAATTTCCTTGCCCTTGCATGAGTAATGGGGCCTAAGGGAATTCCTATGGGTCCAATGGTGGTGGTGACGCCATATCTCATCATCCTCTTCTTCTTGAGAACGATTTATCCTCAAATCGTTACCTTGCTCAAAAAAAGATAAGTCTGAAACGTTAAAAGTATCACTGATACCAAACTCTTCCGGAAGATCTATCTTGTAGGCATTATCATTGATCTTCTCCAATACTTGAAATGGCCTATCCCCTCTAGGCGAGAGTTTAGATTTCCTTTGTGTTGGAAATCGTTCCTTCCTAAAGTGCACCCAAACCCATTCGTCGGGTTTAAAGTTGACTCGCTTTCGCCCTTTATTTGCTTATTGTTCATATTGCTTAGCTTTTTCACGTATTCAGCCTTGTTTTTCCTGTCCAGGTTTAGTGCTTGATCAATGGGCAAAGGTAACAAATCCATAGGAGATAATTGATTAATCCCATATACAACCTCAAATGGTGTGAATTTGGTGGCTGAATAAACTAATCTATTGTAAGCAAATTCCACATGTGGCAAGCTATCTTCCAACGATTTTGGATTCTTGCTAATCAAAGACCGCAACAAAGTTGAAAGTACTCGACTTACCACTTCGGTTTGGCCATCAGTTTGAGGATGACAAGTTGTACAGAACAATAACTTTGTACCAATCCTGCTCCATAAAGGCCTCTAGAAATGACTCAAAAACTTCGTATCTCGATCGAAAATGATTGTCCTTGGAAGTCCATGTAAGAGCACAATCTGCATGAAAAACAAATTAGCAACATTGGAAGCATCATCAGTTTTATGACACAGAATAAAGTGCGCCATTTTTGAAAACCTATCGACAACCACGAAAATGGAATCTCTGCCATTCTTTGTTTTAGGAAGTCCTAAAACAAAATCCATGGAAATGTCAACCCACGACGGCTTTTTAGAGATTGGTAACGGCATGTACAACCTTTGAGGTTGAAGTCTTGATCTCGCCCTTTTGCAAGTGATACATCACAAACAAATTCGTTCAACATCCCTTTTCATTTTTGGCCAAAACAAATGCTCTTGTAGGATGTTTAACGTCTTGTTAACTCCGAAATGTCCCATAAGCCCCCCGCTATGGGCTTCCTTCACTAAGACCTCACGCGCACTACTTTGGGGGATTCAAAGTTTCCTTTCCTTGAATAAGAACCCATCATGCCTGTAAAACTTATCAAACACACCTTTATCACATGTTTTAAAGGTCTCTCCAAAATCAAGATCAGTAGCATAGAGTTCTTTAAGAAATGCAAATCCAATAAGTTTAGACTCAAGAGAATTAAGAAGCACATACCTCTGTGATAAGGCATCAGCAACAACGTTTTCTTTTCCCTTCTTGTACTTGATGACGTATGGGAATGACTCAAGGAATTCCACCCATTTGGCATGTCTCTTGTTGAGTTTGTGTTGCCCTTGATGTGTTTCAATGACTCATGGTCTGTATGCACAACAAATTCCTTCGACCATTGGTAATGCTGCCATTTTTCCAAAGCCCTAATCAAAGCATACAATTCCTTGTCGTATGTTGGATTGTTCAAGGTTGCTCCATTTAGTTTCTCGCTAAAATATGCAACTGGATGTCCTTCTTGTGATAAAACAGCACCAATTCCTACACCCGAAGCATCACACTCGATCTCGAATGTTTTATCAAAGTTTGGTAAGGAAAGCAATGGTGGCTTTGTTAAGCATTCCTTAATCCGATTAAAAGCATGTTCTTGCTCAATATTCCAAAAGAAACTTGCACTCTTTTTAATCATGTTAGTTAAAGGAGCAACAACGGTACTAAAATTAGGAATGAACCTTCGATAGAAATTGGCCAATCCATTAAAGCTCCTTACTTGGCTAATGTTTGTAGGCGTTGACCACTCTTCAATTGCTTTTACCATCTCATGATCAACCTCCAAGCTTCAGAACTCACTTCAAATCCTAGAAACACAAGTTTGCTTGTACATAAAACACATTCTTTTAAGTTAGCATACAGTTTCTCCTTTCGAAGTTAAAGAAGAATCATGTTGCATCGAGTTCGTTAGTGTTAAAAAAATTCTCCTTTTACAAAAGCACAAGAAGTGTTTGCCTCGTCAAAACACATTTTTCGAATTTCACTACTCTCATATACGCTCATTTTAAGCTTCTCTCCCCCGCTTTCAATTTCACTCTTTCCCTTCCCGCTTTTACTAGTACTTACCATTTTCTCTCATTCTCTCACTCATTTTTCCTCTTTGTTTCTGTTTCTTTTTCTTTTAATCCTTGGGAACTCTTTTTCAAATGCATTTGATCATCATGTACTTGTTGCGGTGATAAAGGGGTTAGCGTGTGCTTCCTCCTTCAAAACTGAATGAGTATCGATTGTGATATCCGTCATGATTCATTCTTTGATCGAACTACCAAGGCCTCCCCAAAAGTAAGTGGCTGGCGTGCATGGGTACAACATCACATAGGACCTCGTCCTTGTATCTACTGATGGAAAATGTTACGTGTACCTGCTTGGTCACCTTCAATTCCCCACCATCATTAAGCCATTGAAGCTTATATTGGTGTGGGTGTTTTGTTGTCACCAATCCAATTTTGTCCACCATTAAAGTGGTGGCAACATTAGTACAACTTCCTCCATCAATAATCACAAAACTTACCTTTCCATTGATATGGTAGTGTGTATGAAAGATACTCTCTCGTTGCTGATTGCCTTGCACCATTTGTGTATTTAGACTCCTTTTCGGAACGAGCACTTCTCATTCAGCGGGAGGGTCTAAGTCTTCATTATCTTCACTTATGGCATCAACTTCTTTTTTTTATTCGGATTCAATCTCGCCGCTTCCTCGAATCACCATAGTATGCCTATTTGGGCACTAACTAGCTACATGTCCCCTCCCAAGGCATTTGAAGCATTGAATATCCCTGGATCAATTTGGTGTAGCTTGTGGCTTTCGTTTATTCTCATCAACAGTCTTGTTGGGCTTTGAAGTCCCAACGTTTTCCTTGAACTGATTTGGTTTGTATGGCACTTTTGGAGCAATCTGTCCCCATTTAGAATTCTTACTCCATTTAGAAATAGAAGAGTTGTTTCAGGATGTACCTTTACATTTAAATTGTTGTTCCACCTTCTAAGTCCACATAGTATTACAAATCCACAGTGTCGGCTATGTCTTGATTTAGACCCGAAATGAACCTTGCCATGGTAGATTCAGTGTCTTCCTCCACATTTGCTAGTATCATTGCCATCTCCATCTCTTTAAAATAATCTTCCACACTCATGTTGCCTTATTTGAGGTTATGGAGTTTCTGCATTAATTCTCGATGATAGTGGGCTGGTATAAATCTCTTTCTCATTATACCTTTCATTTCCTCCCACGTGGACACCGGACGTTCTCCACTTCGTCTTCCACCAAACTATTGCATAATTAGTGAATTCAATGGATGCTATTTTTACCTTCTTTTGCTCGGAGTAATCGTGACAATAGAAGATGTGTTCAATCTTCTGCTCCCACTCAAGATAAGCCTCCAGATCTGTTTTCCCTTGAAATGGCGGAATGTTCATCTTTATATTTGCAAGGTTATCATCAAACCTTTCTTGATTCCTCCGATGTGGGCATTGTTTCGTATAACGGCGGGCTGTTCGTTGTCGTCCACAATTTGCTCAATCTCCTCTTCTTGGACGCCTTCCTGGGTTACCTTGCACTAGAACGGTTGGGGCTCCCACATATTTCTCTTAAAGGTCGTCAATCTGCTCATGTATGGAATCGAGTTTCTGATACATAAGTCGTCCAATTCTCGAACAAGTGCTTAAAATTGTAGTCTCGAGATTCCTCCAAATTTTCCTTCATTAGACCCTATATTCTTATCTGGGTTCATGGCTCCCTGTTCACTCCTAAAGAAAAAGAAAGAGGAAAAATAAAAAAAAAATCACTCGCTCTCTCCGGCTTTTACCCTCAGATGTACTAACTCTCTCATGCCTTTTACTGCTCTTTTTATCTCAAAAGTTCTTGAATTGAACTTACTCAAAATTTTCCAAAATACTTGCTGAATCGGCTGTAAAATAAATGTTAAGGTTTGGAAAGATATGGTGTATAAGGTAGGCTTAGAAGAAAAGGTTATGGTTCAAAGTTAGAATATTGAAATGAAGAAATAACAATTCTGGAACCAGGAAAAAATGTATCAACCCTTGTTATCGATTTTCTTTTTTTTAATCTTTTTTTTCTTTTTTTCATCATACTTCTTCTCTTTTCTTTTTTTAACAGCAAAACGCAAAGGCTTACTTGATTTAGCCTAAGCTCTGATGGATGAGATCTCGTCTTGGAATTTACCGAGATGCTTGATTTGCCCAATCGTAAATGAAGTAACTTTGTGTTGTAAGATTTGCAACGATTTCATATGATTTAAAGGGTGATGGTGTGTAACGATATAGAAAGTGATGAGAATAACAATTCTGGAATTTTGGAAGGTTAATGTGTTTATTGGTGGTGGTAGAATTCGATGATGGAAGATGGAAAGTAGTTTAGGACTTGAGAATTGAACCAACACTAAAAAGTGTGACCCGAACCCTATAACGGTCTCTAAACAAAATAAGGATCTTGACCCACTAGTTAAGTAGAACTAGGAACCAAAGATATCAAAGGTTTTGATTCAACAAGTAGAGCTTGAAGGATCGATAAAGTTCTCAAAAGAACGAATGAGATAAAACTCTCAAATTTTCTTGAAATCAAAGTGTCTTACAGTTGAAAAACCAGCCTCTATTTATAGGATTTACAAAATGAAGTGATCAGCCAACATTCCTAGGGAGGTGTGAAGGGATAATTAAAAAAAGAAGCCTTGAAATGTGTGTCTTTGCCGCCCAATGTAATTATAAGTTAGTATGTCAATTTCCATGTGACGTAATCATAAGCTAGTATGTCAATTTCCATGTGAATGTAAGCAAGCATCTCAAGCAAGCACCTCTCTAGAATTGCCGTCCATTGTGAACGTAAGCAAGCATGTCAATTTTCATGTGAACGTAAGCAAGAACCTCAAGCAAGCACCTCTCTAATAGTCATAATTCTCTGAATCACCCTAATAAAGTGTTTATTTATTGTCCTTGCATAACACTTGTAAATACGAGGAATATGATCAGAAATAAAGCAAGGTAATATGATGCATGCTAAATATATGGTATATGATTCAACGAACTATAGTGTTGTAAAATAAACAATAAATAGCATAATACAAAGCATGTGCATACTAAAACTACAATAATCAAATGGAACATATGCATCAAAAATAAACATGCAACACGTTGCATGGACTCCCTTTCACGTTGCATGAATCTTCCACATTGTAGGGCATTGGTTAAACTTCGGCAGCTTCAATAATCTTCCATGCATGATTGCACTTTTTGCTGACCGCATCTCTAAATTTTCTTGCCCTTGCACGAGTAATGGAGCCTAAGGGAAATCCCTCTAGGTCCAATGGTGGTGGTGACGCCATGATCTCATCATTTTATTTGAAAAGGACCTAGAGTTAAGAGGCCGAGAGCAATAAAAGTCTAACTAATGGCCCAATTAAGGTGAATGAAAAGAAACAAGAGGTCAAAGTCAATCCATGTCCGAAAGAAAAAAGATGAGAAAAATATAATGAGATAATTTTTTCAACCTAACTGTAACATCCTTGTTTTGAGTGGTTTTGAGTTATTTTTCCAAGACTTTGTTGAACCATTGCGAGGTGCTCAATTAGATCACTCCACTTATGACAAAGATTCCTTTGTGCTTCCCATTATTTCACGTCCTTGTTTTTTCGGCTTGGGTTTGAGGATGGAATCCCTTTGAGGGGAGAATGGATGATACGTATATGCGAACGCTTGACAACTTGCGGACTTACGAAGACTCTTTGAATGGAATCCGGATTCAAGAACAAATCCTTTTGAAGAGTGGGGGAATGATACGATCATGAGAGGGGTCAAAATAATCATCTTAGAGAAGAAGTTGAAACTGTTTTGCAAGTCATATACGTCAAACAACTTGTGACCCAGTTTTAAATGGGATCTAGGCATTTATGGGTCAATATGTCTGCTTAAAACTTGTCCGGCTATCAATTAGCTTTCCAACGCATCTTGGAATGCCTTGGATTAATACGGAAATTCCTATACGGGATTTGATAGAGTAGCACAATCTTGGATTTAGAAGCTTTCAATCAAGTTGTTGCAAGAACTAGGAGCTCTAGGCTCAATCAAGGAAGTTTGGGCAGATCTGAAAATTCAAGAAAAAAGAGAAGGGATTTTCTTGAAATTTTCAGATTCAAGGCTGGAAATTTAAAGAAAGAAAGACAAGATGAAAGATTATATGATAAGAAATAAGAATATAAATAAAAAGATTAAAAAAGATTGAGAAAGAGATAAGTAAAGCAAATCTGAAAATTCCAGCATTGTTTATGGAATTATGGAAAATGGTGTGAAGGTTGAAAATGAAGATGGCTTGCGAATTGTTGATGTTGTTTTGTCCTCAGCACCCTCTTAGACTCAATTATCTAAGCAAGCAACCTCAAGCGGCTCTAAACCACCCTCCTAGATGCGATTATCTATGCAAGCAAAAGTGTGAAGATGATCTCCCTCACAAGAACTCGTCGAACTTATGTTGAAGAAGACTTCGAAGGCACAAGTAATTAGCAATTGCAAAAACAAACTCACTAAATATTTCATAAATAAAAGAAAATCTGTCTTACAATGATGGAGGCTTCATCCTTTTATAGGTGAAGGATAGACAAAGTAATTTAACTTCTACTAAAACAAGGAAAACCTAATCTAATTAAAAATAATAATAAAATAACAGTCTTTAAACTCCTTGTGCATGTGTGGCAAGGGATAGGGTGATAAGGCAAGTGATAAGCTGATAAGGGCGGGTTGCTTGGGCAGCAAGTAAGCTTGATGAAGGCTGGTTTGCTTGGGCAGCAAGTAAATGGGCTGATAAGAGCTGTTTTGATTGGGCAGCAAGTAAAAGTTGATAGGGCCTTTATTTGGACAAATTTAAGGGTATTTGAGGTTGGTTTAGATGATAAGAAATTGGTTCTTGGGCAAGGAGGCATGTGTGAGTTATTTTAAAAGCTGTAAGGCCTAAAAACACTTGTAAATCCTAATTTGGGCTAAAAATAAAAATCTGACCCAATCTTTTATAGTAACAAGTATTGGGTCTAATTACAATAAAAAGGGCTAATTAATGGACATCTAAAGGCTCATGGATATCCATCTCCAAAGGTGCAGCAAGTTGAGTTTTTGTGATCCAATTATTCTTGAAGGATGTTAAGTGTGGACTTCCTTCAAGAAATTCTTCTTTCTTCATGGCAGCTTGTAATCCTTTGCTCACGAATCCTTGGACGGTCGAATTCAGCTTGTCCTTGATTAGCTTAGACTTGGCTAGGGTTATTGGGCCAAGTGGAAAAGTAAGTCCATCTCGTCCTTGGAATTGCCTTGTGGTACATGTATCATCCCCTCCCTCCTCAAAAGGATTCGTCCACGAATCTGAAACAACAAAGGGAGAAAGATCAGAAACATTAAAAGTTGTACTCACATTATACTCACCTGGTAGATCAATTCGGTATGCATTGTTGTTGATCCTTTCAAGGACTTGGAATGGTCCATCTCCTCGTGGATCCAATTTGGATTTCATATGGTTCGGAAATCTTTCTTTACGCATGTGCAACCAAACCCAATCTCCTGGTTCAAAGACAACTTGCCGTCGGCCTTTGTTGACTTTGGCAACAACATTTTCATATGTTTTCTCCATTCTTTGTTTTGCCTTAGTGTGAATGGATTTAACCAGCTCCGCTTTCTTTTCACCATCTAAGCTGCTAATATTATCAATAGGTAAAGGAACAAGGTCTAATGTAGTTAAGGGGTTAAAACCATAAACTACTTCAAATGGAGAATAACCGATGGATGAATGAATAGAACGGTTGTAGGTAAACTCTACAAAAGGTCGATATTCTTCCCAAGTTTTTGTGTTCTTACCGACAACGGTTCTGAGTAATGCACCTAAGATCTGATCTATTACCTCAGTTTGTCCATCCATCTGTGGGTGACAAGTAGTGGAATAAAGAAGTTTGGTACCTATCTTTCCCCACAAAACCTTCAAAAAATGGCTTATGAACTTGACATCTCTATTGGAAACGATGGTGCGTGGAATTCCATGAAGTCGTACTATTTCTCTAAAGAAGAGATCAGCTACATGTGTTGCATCATCCATTTTATGGCATGATATAAAGTGAGCCATCTTTGAAAACCTGCCAACCACAACAAAAATACTATCTCGACCCTTTTTGGTATGAGGTAATCCAAGAATAAAGTCCATAGATAAATTGACCCATGGGGAAGAAGGGATAGGAAGGGGTGTATATAAACCGTTATGACTTACTTTGGATTTTGCTTGTTTACATACGATGCAAGATGCGCATACCGTTTCCATGGTTTTTCTCATATGTGGTCAAAAAAAATGCTCCATTACCATGTTTAAGGTTTTGGAGATGCCAAAGTGCCCCATTAAGCCTCCGGAGTGTGATTAATGGACTAGGAGTTCTCTAATGGAGCCTTGTGGTATACACAACCTGTTTATTCGGAAAAGAAACCCATATACAAGATAAAACTTGTTAAAAGCACCTTTTAAACAATGAGTATAAATTTCCTTGAAATCTGGATCATTAGGGTACAGTTCTTTTATATGTTCAAATCCCAATATAGTAGCATGCATTTGAGTAATTAGGGCATACCTTCTAGATAGTGCATCTGCTACTACATTATCCTTACCTTTTTTGTACTTGATCACATAAGGGAATGTTTCAATGAACTTCACCCAAAGAGCATGTCTCTTGCTCAAATTACCTTGGCCGTTTAGTCACTTCAATGATTCGTGGTCGGTGTGTATGATGAACTCCTTTGGAAGAAAGGTAGTGTTGCCAAACTTCAAGTGCACTGATTAATGCAAAGAGGTCTTTATCATAAGTTGAGTAGTTCAAAGGTGCTCCTTTTAACTTCTCGCTAAAGTAAGCGATTGATTGTTTTTCCTGTAAAAGAACTGCTCCTATGCCTATACCGGAGGTATCACATTCTAACTCAAAAGTGTTAGAAAAATCAGGAAGACGAAGAATTGGGGCAGTACAAAGTTTACCTTTTAGTGTTTGGAAGGCTTGTTCTTGTGCCTCACCCCCATGAAAACCTACCGTTTTTTTGATGACATTTGTCAATGGTGTGGCAATGGTAGAGAACTCCTTGACAAAGCGACGGTAGAAACTTGCTAGGCCATGGGCCATTCTTGAATTGCTTTGACTTTTTCATAAATGGCATGGGCCATTCTTGAATTGCTTTGACTTTTTCAATGTCGACATGGATACCCTGTGCACTTACTATAAAACCTAGAAAACTAAGACTTTCACTACAAAACACGCACTTTTCCATGTTAGCATATAATTATTCTCTTCGAAGACCGATCTCACATGAAAGAGATGTAATTCAAAAGAAGAAGAGTAGATAAGAATATCATCGAAATGAACAACAACAAACTTACCTCCAAACTCACGAAAGACATGGTTCATCAATCTCATGAATGTGCTAAGGGCATTGGTCAAACCAAATGGCATGGTTGTCCATTCATATAAACCGAACTTGGTCTTGAAAACAGTTTTCCATTCATCTCCTTCTTTCATTCGAATTTGATGATAACCACTCTTCAAATTAATCTTGGTGAAGATGCATGCGCCGTAGAGTTCATCAAGCATGTCATCTAATCGTGGAATAGGATGCCTATACTTGATTGTTATTCGGTTGATCGGTCGACAATCGACACACATATTCTATATGAACCATCTTTCTTTGGCACAAAAAGTACTGGAGCGGCACAAGGGCTTAAACTCTCACGAATGTAGCCTTTGTTGAGTAGTTCTTCCACTTGCTTTTCTAACTCCTTGGTTTCGTTGAGATGACATCTATATGCTGGTCTATTTGGAATAGAAGAACCCGGAATTAGGTCAATTTGATGTTCAATTCCTCTTAAGGGTGGCAAACCGTCAGGTGGATCACCTAAAACATCATTGAAGTCCTGCAAAAGAAAAACAAACACACTTGGCAAACTTTTGTTATTGTTAATGATAGAAAAAAAATTGTTCCCTAAAGTAGATGAGGATGCAAGGCTGTTTAAGGAAGCGGGCTTGTCTCACTTCTTTTTCTCTCGCATAAATATTTTGAGACACTATTTTTTTTCTCACATTTAGGATCACTCACCACCCCTGGGCCTTTACTTATTTGGCTTTTTTCACCACTGGACTCTTTTATCGTTGCCGTTTGTTTTTCATTATTTTTTTTGTTTTCATATTTTTTTAGTCTCACCTCATCACAAAACTTCTTCATTCGCATCTGATCTTTTTACACCTCTTTTGGATCGAGTGGAGCCAAGGTATACTTTTTGCCATGGTATACAAAGGAATACTTATTTAACTTACCACGGTGAGTCACATCACGGTCATACTGCCACGGTCGTCCTAAAAGTAAGTGAGATGCTTGCATAGGGATAACATCAAACCAAACGTCATCACAATATTTGCCCATAGTAAAAGTGGTTAAGGCACGTTTGTTTACCTTTAATTCTGACCCTTAATGAAGCCATTGGAGATAATATGGCTTTGGATGGCGTTGACAAGGTAGGTCAAGTGCATCAACTAGATAGTTGCTCACCACATTCGCACAACTTCCGCTATCAATGATGACAGAATATAGTTTGCCTCTGATCAAACATCGTGTGTGGAAAATATTTGTTCTTTGCATCTCCGTATCGTTGATTTCTTGGATATTAAGTGAACATTGAATCACCAAGCTTTTAGGATCAGGTTCATCACTGGAGTAACCATCGGCGATGAATTCATTGTCGGACAATTCCTCCTTCAACTCGGATGAGTAGCTCCCATCTTCTCGAATAAGAAAGAGTTTTGTATTCGGGCAGTCACTTTTATAGTGTCCGTGACCGTTGCACTTAAAGCATACAATCTCTCGAGTTTGGTTGAGTGTTTGTGTGTTTTCTGCCAACATGGGGATTTTGTCTTGGTTTTGTCCAGTGACTTGGATGTTTCAATTTTCTACTTTGGTCTACTTGAGTCGAGCAAAGGTTTAGAAGAATTAGAATGAGATATAGGTTGAGTGGTACCTCTATCATAGTGATAATTCTTCTGTCGATATCGTTGTCGATCTTTGATACGCTTTTTGATTGTCATGGCAAATTGGAATGCCTCTTGAAGGGTGTTGTAGGTTTTGAGTTCAAGTACCTCAAGAATGTTGTCATTGAGTCCGACAACAAACCTAGTCATTGTGTCCTCTTCATCCTCTTGTATATCGGCTCTTTGCATCAATGATTCCATCTCTTTGAGGTTATCTTGGCTTCTCTATTGAGACGCCGATTGCAGACCAATTGGGACCACCAAATGGATGCATATTCAGTGAATTCGAGAGTCAACAGTGAAACTTGATCCTCTTCGGGACATTGATAATACTCGAATAGAAGATCAACTCGATTTTCCCAGTCACAATAAGCATCAGGGTCATACCTTCATTGAGAAGGTGGTACAGTGATTTTTGGTTTGGCTAAGGTGTTTGTTGCTCGACTCTTACTCTATGCGAGGATCCTATGCAGGGGTTTTGGCGTCTATTCTGAATGGGAACAAGATTTGGACGCCTAGGCTCTTTAGTATCGCTTGCAATAGCAGTGGTTTCTAATCTCCCAATGGTTTGAATGATTGCGGTTACGACTGTATCGGTGTGCTCAAGCTTGGTTGCCAATGAGGTTACAGTCCTTTCAAGTTTATTGAGAGTATCCGAAACTTCTTAAATAGTCACCTCGTGTGGTTCTTCGTCGTTACTTGTTTCTGACATCCTGAAACACTCATATTTAAAAGGTAAAAAGTAAAAGAAAACTAGAAATCTCACTAAACACTCCAAGGAATAAATATTTAGCGAGGCAAGTAAACTGATCTCGTGCTCTTTAAAGACCTTCCTACCACAAGTCAACAAGTTACAATCAGAGTTTAATCCTAACAATGAGTCCTAATTGTACTAGGAGTCCAATGAAAAGGCTTGACACCAATTGAATATAGTTGCAAGAAAGAAGGTTTGTAATGCAACTTTGTTGTCCTACTCTCACACCTGAAAAGAGAAGGTGTTAATGGCGTAAATAGAAGAAAGAAAAGGCAAAACAAAGGAACTTAAAAAACTAAGAGTAGAAAAATTTAGTCTAGAAAGATGATAACCCCAAAACCTGGAAACAACTTGAAGGAAGAAATCCAATGCTGAATCCACTTCAATGTGATGCTTGCGGTGGTTGGTGGCTAGGTATGAGCTTTCTCACTTTTCTTCACTTTTATTTATTTTCTTTTTTTTGTCTTTTTTTTTCTTTTTACAATGTAAATAAACTGAAAATAACAAAAATTGAAGAAAAAAATAATGAAAATGGGGTTAAAGTAGGGGAAAAACCTAATTTTGCTGAAACTTTGATCCACTTCGTTCGAGGTGTTCCCGATGTCAAAATTTTCTGAAATTTTGTGTGGTGACTCCTCCAATGGTGTAGATCTGATCTAGAAATTTTCAGCTCAAAATTCGAAAACGACATGCCAGGTGGGTAGAATTTCTTGAATCTTTTCCCTATGTCATTCATTACAAGAAGGGCAAAGATAATATTATGGACGATGCATTATCAAGGAGGTATGTTCTACTCAATTCTTTGAGTTCTAAGTTACTTGGTTTTTCATTTATTAAAGAACTCTATGCTACTGACCTTGATTTTGGAGAAAATTATAAGTTGTGTTAGACAAGTGCACATGAACGATATTACAAGCATGATAGGTTTTTTAAAAGAAGGACGGCTTTGCATCCCCCAAAGATCCATTCAAGAAGCTTTGGTCTAAGAAGCACGTGAAGGAGGACTTATGGGACATTATGGAGTAGACAAGACGTTACACACATTGAAGGAACACCTCTTTTGGCCAAAAATGAAGAGGGATGTTGAGAGGCCCTGTGAAAGATGCATTGTGTGCAAGAAGGCTAAATCAAGAGTCATGCCCCATGGAATCTACATGCCTCTACCTATTCCAAGTGCACCGTAGGTTGATATTTCCATGGATTTTGTGCTAGGACTGCCAAGGACCAAAAATGGGATAGATGCCATTTTTGTGGAAGTTTATCGTTTTTCAAAATGGCTCATTTCATACCATCCCATAAGGCGGACGATGCAAGAAATATAGCCAACTTGTTCTTCAAGGAAGTGGTAAGATTGCATGGAGTTCCCAAATCCATTGTGTCGGATCGAGATGTCAAATTCCTTAGCCACTTTTGGAGGATATTATGGAGCAAATTAGGGACCAAGTTGTTTATAGAGTAGCGCAATCCTGGATTTGGAAGCCTTTAATCAAGTTGCTGCAAAAGCTAGAAGCTCTAGACTCAATTAAGTAAGCTATGCGCAGATTTGAAAATTCAAGAAACGAAGGCAAGGTGAAAGATTAAAAGATCAATAACAAGATTATAATTGAAAAGATTGAAAAAGATGATGAGAAGGATAGATAAAACAAATCTGAATTTTCCAGCTTTGTTTATGGCTTACGAATGGTGACGTAGAGGTAGCGGATGAAGATGGCTTGGCAAAATTGATGCTGTTGTTTGTCTTCAGCACCCTCTTAGGCGTAATTACCGAAGCAAGCAACCTCAAGAGGCTCTAAACCACCCTCCTAGACGCAATTACCTAGGCAAGCAGGAGTGTGAAGATGATCTCCCTCACAAGAACTTGATGATCTTATGTTGAAGAAGACATCTAAGGCACAAGTTAAAAACACTTGCAAAAATGAACTCACTAAATATTTCATATATCAAAGAAAAGCTCTCTTACAATGTTGGAGGTTTCATCCTTTTATAGATGAAGGATAGCCAAAGTAATTTAACTTCTACTAGAACAAGGAAAACCTAATTTAATTAAAATAATAAAGAAAAGCAGCCTTTAAACTCCTTGTGTGCTTGGGAGAAGGGTGGCTGGTTACTAAAGTATATAAAACCCTAAAGACATCAATTTAAATGATAATAAACACATTGGGCTAAGTTTAATTCGTCAAAAGTCTTTATATGTTAGCTTTTGGGCGGGATTTTACAAAATCCCGTAATAATCTCGTATCCAGTTTTCTACATGCGCAGTCTTTAGTAAAATGGATGCATCTTGAGTTTCCCGACATCAGACCGATGCATTTCAAGATGTGTTTGAAAGGTAACTGAATGCCAGTCAATTTATTAGAAGATAACTCTGCCCAAAAATGCCTAGATCGCATCCGAAAAGTCGTTGCAAGTTGGCTGACTTTCCAGACTTCACAAATAGATTCAGTTTCTTGTCCAATATGCATTGCTTTAGCCCTCTCATGCACGTATCAGTTATCCATACGGATCATGAAGCTTTGAACCATATTAAAGTACAGCACAAACTCAACAAACGACATGCCAGGTGGGTAGAATTTCTTGAATCTTTTCCCTATGTCATTCATTACAAGAAGGGCAAAGATAATATTGTGGACGATGCATTATCAAGGAGGTATGTTCTACTCAATTCTTTGAGTTCTAAGTTACTTGGTTTTTCATTTATTAAAGAACTCTATGCTACTAACCTTGATTTTGGAGAAAATTATAAGTTGTGTTAGACAAGTGCACATGAACGATATTACAAGCATGATAGGTTTTTTTTAAAGAAGGACGGCTTTGCATCCCCCAAGGATCCATTCAAGAAGTTTTGGTCTAAGAAGCACGTGAAGGAGGACTTATGGGACATTCTGGAGTAGACAAGACGTTACACACATTGAAGGAACACCTCTTTTGGCCAAAAATGAAGAGGGATGTTGAGAGGCCCTGTGAAAGATGCATTGTGTGCAAGAAGGCTAAATCAAGAGTCATGCTGATACATGTACCACAAGGCAATTCCAAGGACAAGATGGACTTACTTTTCCACTTGGCCCAATAACCCGAACCAAGTCTAAGCTAATCAAGGACAAGCTGAATTCGACCGTCCAAGTATTCGTGAGCCAAGGATTTTACAAGCTGCCATGAAGAAAGAAGAATTTCTTGAAGGAAGTCCACACTTAACATCCTTCAAGAATAATTGGGTCACAAAAACTCAACTTGCTGCACCTTTGGAGATGGATATCCATGAGCCTTTAGATGTCCATTAATTAGCCATTTTTATTGTAATTAGACCCAATACTTGTTACTATAAAAGATTGGGTCAGATTTTTATTTTTAGCCCAAATTAGGATTTACAAGTGTTTTTAGGCCTAGTTAGCTTTTTAAACAGCCCACGCATGCCTCCTTGCCCAAGAACCAATTTCTTATCATCTAAACCATCCCAAATACCCTTAAATTCGTCCAAATAAAGGACCTATCAACTTTTACTTGCTGCCCAATCAAAACAGCTCTTATCAGCCCATTACTTGATACCCAAGCAAACCAGCCTTCATCAAGTTTACTTGCTGCTCAAGCAACCAGCCCTTATCAGCTTATAACTTGCCTTATCACCCTATCCCTTGCCACACAAGCACAAGGAGTTTAAAGGCTGTTATTTTTTTTATTATTTTTAATTAGATTAGGTTTTCCTTGTTTTAGTAGAAGTTAAATTACTTTGTCTATCCTTCACCTATAAAAGGATGAAGCCTCCATCATTGTAAGACAGATTTTATTTGATTTATGAAATATTTAGTGAGTTTGTTTTTGCAAGTGCTGATTACTTGTGCCTTCGAAGTCTTCTTCAACATAAGTTCGACGAGTTCTTGTGAGGGAGATCATCTTCACACTCTTGCTTGCCTAGATAATCGCGTCTAGGAGGGTGGGTTAGAGCCGCTTGAGGTTGCTTGCTTAGATAATTGAGTCTAAGAGGGTGCCGAGGACAAAACAACAACAATAAATCGCAAGCCATCTTCACCTTCAACCTTCACACCATCTTCCATAATTCCATAAACAAAACTGGAATTTTCAGATTTGTTTTACCTTTCTCTTTCACAATATTTTTATTTATATTCTTATTTCTTATCATCTAATCCTTCATCTTGTCTTTCTTTCTTTAATTTTCCAGCCCCGAATCTGAAATTTTCAAGAAACCCCCAACTAGTTTCTCTTGAATTTTCAGATCTGCCCATACTTTTCTTGATTGAGTCTAGAGCTCCTAGTTCTTGCAACAACTTGATTGAAGGCTTCCAAATCCAAGATTGCGCTACTCTATCATTTGGTATCAGATTTGGGACGATTCTTGGCAAGAATTTTGGCGTTTTTGGGGGAAAAAAAACTCGAAAATTAGGGAAAATTCGTAAAAGCCAAACGAGTGAATTTTGAGCTGAAACTTTCCAGATCAGATATACAGCATTGGTGGAGTCACCACACAAAATTTCAGAATTTTTGGAGTTCGGGAACACCTCGAACGAAGTGGATAAAGTTTCAGCCAAATTAGGGTTTTCCCCCTTCTTTAACCCTATTTTCATTATTTTTTCTTCAATTTTCGTTATTTTCAGTTTATTTACCTTGTAAAAAGAAAAAAAAGAGAAAAAAAAAGAGAAAAAAAAAAGAAATAAAGAAAAAAGAAAAGAAAAGAAAAGAAAGAAAAGTGAAGAAAAGTGAGAAAGCTTATACCTAGCCACCAACCACCATCAAGAATCATCAAGATCACCATCATCAACCACCACAAGCATCACATTGAAGTGGATTCAACATTGGATTTCTTCCTTCAAGTTGTTTCTGGGTTTTGGGGTTATCATCTTTCTCTACTAAATTTTTTTCTACTCTTAGTTTCTTAAGTTCCTTTGTTTTCCTTTTTCTTTCTTCTATTACGCAATTTAACACCTTCTCTTTTCTGGTGTGAGTAGGACTAAATGTTGCATTGCAATCCTTCTTTCTTGCAACTATATTCAATTGGTGTTAAGCCTTTCATTGGACTCCTAGTACAATTAGGACTCATTGTTAGGATTAAACTCCGATTGTAACTTGTTGACTTGTGGCAGGAAGGTCTTTAAAGAGCACGAGATCGGTTTACTTGCCTCGCTAAATATTTATTCCTTGGACTGTTTAGTGAGATTTCTAGTTTTCTTTTGCTTTTCACCTTTTTAAATCTGAGTGTTTCAGGATGTCAGAAACGAGTAACGACGAAGAACCACATGAAGTGACTCTTCAAGAAGTTTTGAATACTCTCAATAAACTTGAACGGATTGTAACCTCTTTGGCAGCCAAGCTTGAGCACACCGATACAGTCGTAACCGCAATCACTCAAACCATTGGGAGATTAGAAACCACTGCAATTGCAAGCGATACTGAAGAGCCTAGGCGTCCAAATCTTGTTCCCATTCAGAATAGACGCCAAAACCCCCTGCATGGGCACAATCCTCGCATAGAGCCGAGACGAGCAACAAACACCTTAGCCAAACCAAAAATCACTGTACCACCTTTTCAAGGAAGGTATGACCCTGATGCTTATTGTGACTGGGAAAATCGAGTTGATCTTCTATTCGAGTATTATCAATGCCCCGAAGAGGATCAAGTTCCACTGTTGACTCTCAAATTCACTGAATACGCATCCATTTGGTGGTCCCAATTGGTTCGCAACGGCGTCTCAATGGAGAAGCCAAGATAACCTCATGGGGAGAACTTAAAGAAGTCATGCGAGAACGATTCGTTCCCCCATTATATCGGCGAGAGATCAAACAAAAGTTACAAAGAATCCGACAAGGCTACAGGACTGTTGATGAGTATCTCAAAGAGATGGAATCATTGATGCAAAGAGCCGATATCCAAGAGGATGAAGAGGATACAATGACTAGGTTTGTTGTCGGACTCAATGACAACATTCTTGAGGTACTTGAACTCAAAACCTACTACACCCTTCAAGAGGCATTCCAATTCGCCATGACAATTGAAAAACGCATCAAAGATCGACAATGATATCGACAAAAGAATTATCACTATGACAAAGGTATCACTCAACCTTTATCTCATTCTAATTCTTCTAAACCTTTGCTCGACTCAAGTAGACCAAAGCAGAAAATTGAAACATCCAAGTCACTAGACAAAACCAAGACAAAAACCCCCATGTTGGCGAAAAACACACAAACGCTCAAACAAACTCGGGAGATTGTATGCTTCAAGTGCAACGGTCATGGAACTATAAAAGAGACTGCCCGAATACAAGACTCTTTCTTATTCGAGAAGATGGGAGCTACTCATCCGAGTCGGAGGAGGAATTGTCCGACAATGAATTCATCGCCGGTGGTTACTCCAGTGATGAACCTGATCCTAAAAGCTTGGTGATTCAACGTTCACTTAATATCCAAGCAATCGACGATACAGAGATGCAAAGAACACAAGATGTTTGATCAGAGGCAAACTATATTCTGTCATCATTGATAGCGGAAGTTGTGCGAATGTGGTGAACAGCTATCTAGTTGATGCACTTGACCTACCTTGTCAACGCCATCCAAAGCCATATTATCTCCAATGGCTTCATGAAGGGTCAGAATTAAAGGTAAACAAACGTGCCTTAATCACTTTTACTATGGGTAAATATTGTGATGACGTTTGGTGTGATGTTATCCCTATGCAAGCATCTCACTTACTTTTAGGACGACCGTGGCAGTATGACCGTGATGTGACTCACCATGGTAAGTTAAATAAGTATTCCTTTGTATACCATGGCAAAAAGTATACCTTGGCTCCACTCGATCCAAAAGAGGTGTACAAAGATCAGATGCGAATGAAGAAGTTTTGTGAGGAGGTGGGAATAAAAAAAGATGAAAAAGAAAAAAAGAATGAAAAACAAAGGGCAAATACAAAAGAGGCTAGTAGTGATAAAAGCCAAATAAGTATAAGCCTAGGGGTGGTGAGTGATCCTAAATGTGAGAAAAAAAGAGTGTCTCAAAATATATATGCGAGAGAAAAAGAAGTGAGGCAAGCACCCTTCCTTAAATAGCCTTGCATCCTCATCCGCTTTAGGGAACAATTTTTTTCTATCACTAACAATAACAAAAGTTTGCCTAGTGTGTTTGTTTCTCCTTTGCAGGACTTCAATGATGTTTTAGGTGATCCACCTGACGGTTTGCCACCCTTAAGAGGAATTGAACATCAAATTGACCTAATTCCGGGTTCTTCTATTCCAAATAGACCAGCATATAGATGTAATCCCGACGAAACCAAGGAGTTAGAAAAGCAAGTGGAAGAACTACTCAACAAAGGCTACATTCGTGAGAGTTTAAGCCCTTGTGCCGTTCCAGTACTTTTGGTGCCAAAGAAAGATGGTTCATATAGAATGTGTGTCGATTGTCGGCCGATCAACCGAATAACAATCAAGTATAGGCATCCTATTCCACGATTAGATGACATGCTTGATGAACTCTACGGTGCATGCATCTTCACCAAGATTGATTTGAAGAGTGGTTATCATCAAATTCGAATGAAAGAAGGAGATGAATGGAAAACCGCTTTCAAGACAAAGTTCGGTTTATATGAATGGACAGTTATGCCATTTGGTTTGACCAATGCCCCTAGCACATTCATGAGATTGATGAACCATGTCCTTCGAGAGTTTAGAGGTAAGTTTGTTGTTGTTTATTTCGATGATATTCTTATCTACTCTTCTTCTTTTGATTTACATATCTTTCATGTGAGATCGGTCTTCGAAGTTCTCCGAAGAGAACAATTATATGCTAACATGGAAAAGTGCGTGTTTTGTAGTGAAAGTCTTAGTTTTCTAGGCTCATTGTAAGTGCACAGGGTATCCATGTTGACAATGAAAAAGTCAAAGCAATTCAAGAATGGCCCACGCCATCATCCATAACCGAGGTGAGATCCTTCCATGGCTTAACAAGCTTCTACCGTCGCTTTGTCAAGGATTTCTCTACCATTGCCGCACCATTGACAGATATCATCAAAAAAACGGTAGGTTTTCATTGGGGTGAGGCACAAGAACAAGCCTTCTAAACACTAAAAGGTAAACTTTGTACTGCCCCAATTCTTCGTCTTCCCGATTTTTCGAAAACTTTTGAGTTAGAATGTGATGCCTCCGGTATAGGCATAGGCGCAGTTCTTTTACAGGAAAAACAACCAATCGCTTACTTTAGCGAGAAGTTAAAAGGAGCACATTTGAACTACTCAACTTATGATAAAGAGCTCCTTGCATTAGTTCGTGCACTTGAAGTTTGGCAACACTACCTTCTTCCAAAGGAGTTCATCATACACACCGACCACGAATCATTGAAGTGGCTAAACGGCCAAGGTAATTTGAGCAAGTGACATGCTCGGTGGGTGGAGTTTATTGAAACATTCCCTTATGTGATCAAGTACAAAAAAGGTAAGGATAATGTAGTAGCAGATGCACTATCTAGAAGGTATACCCTAATTACTCAAATGCATGCTACTATATTGGGATTCGAACATATAAAGCAATTGTATCCTAATGATCCAGATTTCAAGGAAATTTATACTCATTGTTTAAAAGGTGCTTTTAACAAGTTTTATCTTGTAGATGGGTTTCTTTTCCGAATAAACAGGTTGTGTATACCACAAGGCTCCATTAGAGAATTGCTAGTCCATGAATCACACTCCAGAGGCTTAATGGGGCACTTTGGCATCTCCAAAACGTTAGACATGGTAATGGAGCATTTTTTTTTGGCCACATATGAGGAAAACTGTGGAAAAGGTATGCGCATCTTGCATCGTATGTAAACAAGCAAAATCCAAGGTAAGTCCTAACGGTTTATATACACCCCTTCCTATCCATTCTTTCCCTTGGGTCGATTTATCTATGGACGTTATTCTTGGATTACCTCGTACCAAAAAGGGTCGAGATAGTATTTTTGTTGTGGTCGACAGATTTTCAAAGATGGCTCACTTCATACCATGCCATAAAACGGATGATGCAACACATGTAGCCGATCTTTTCTTTAGAGAAGTAGTACGACTTCATGGAATTCCACGCACCATCGTTTCCGATAGAGATGTAAAGTTCATAAGCCATTTTTGGAAGGTTTTGTGGGGAAAGATAGGTACCAAACTTCTTTATTCTACTACTTGTCACCCACAGACGGATGGACAAACCAAGGTAACAAATCGGATGTCTGTAAGAACACCCGTTCTATTCATTCATCCACCGATTATTCTCCATTTAAAGTAGTTTATGGTTTTAACCCCTTAACTACATTAGACCTTGTTCCTTTACCTATTAATAATATTAGCAGCTTAGATGGCGAAAAGAAAGCGGAGTTAGTTAAATCCATTCACACTAAGGCAAAGCAAAGAATGGAGAAAACATATGAAAATGTTGCTGCCAAAGTCAACAAAGGCCGACGCCAAGTTGTCTTTGAACCAGGAGATTGGGTTTGGTTGCACATGCGTAAAGAAAGATTTCTGAACCATAGGAAATCCAAATTGGATCCACGAGGAGATGGACCATTCCAAGTCCTTGAAAGGATCAACAACAATGCATACCGAATTGATCTACCAGGTGAGTATAATGTGAGTACAACTTTTAATGTTTCTGATCTTTCTCCCTTTGATGTTTCAGATTCGTGGACGAATCCTTTTGAGGAGGGAGGGGATGACACGTGTACCACAAGGCAATTCCAAGGACAAGATGGACTTACTTTTCCACTTGGCCCAAGAACCCGAGCCAAGTCTAAGCTAATCAAGGACAAACTGAATTCGACCGTCCAAGTATTCGTGAGCAAAGGATTACAAGCTGCCATTAAGAAAGAAGAATTTCTTGAAGGAAGTCCACACTTAACATCCTTCAAGAATAATTGGGTCACAAAAACTCAATTTGCTGCACCTTTGGAGATGGATATCCATGAGCCTTTAGATGTCCATTAATTAGCCCTTTTTATTGTAATTAGACCCAATACTTGTTACTATAAAAGATTGGGTCAGATTTTTATTTTTAGCCCAAATTAGGATTTACAAGTGTTTTTAGGCCTAGTTAGCTTTTTAAACAGCCCACACATGCCTCCTTGCCCAAGAACCAATTTCTTATCATCTAAACCAGCCCAAATACCCTTAAATTCGTCCAAATAAAGGACCTATCAACTTTTACTTGCTGGCCAATCAAAACAGCTCTTATCAGCCCATTACTTGATACCCAAGCAAACCAGCCTTCATCAAGTTTACTTGCTGCCCAAGGAACCAGCCCTTATCAGCTTATAACTTGCCTTATCACCCTATCCCTTGCCACACAAGCACAAGGAGTTTAAAGGCTGTTATTTTTTTATTATTTTTAATTAGATTAGGTTTTCCTTGTTTTAGTAGAAGTTAAATTACTTTGTTTATCCTTCACCTATAAAAGGATGAAGCCTCCATCATTGTAAGACAGATTTTCTTTGATTTATGAAATATTTAGTGAGTTTGTTTTTGCAAGTGCTGATTACTTGTGCCTTCGAAGTCTTCTTCAACATAAGTTCGACGAGTTCTTGTGAGGGAGATCATCTTCACACTCTTGCTTGCCTAGATAATCGCGTCTAGGAGGGTGGGTTAGAGCCGCTTGAGATTGCTTGCTTAGATAATTGAGTCTAAAAGGGTGCCGAGGACAAAACAACAACAATAAATCGCAAGCCATCTTCACCTTCAACCTTCACACCATCTTCCATAATTCCATAAACAAAACTGGAATTTTCAGATTTGTTTTACCTTTCTCTTTCGCAATCTTTTTATTTATATTCTTATTTCTTATCATCTAATCCTTCATCTTGTCTTTCTTTCTTTAATTTTCCAGCCCCGAATCTGAAATTTTGAAGAAACTCCCTACTAGTTTCTCTTGAATTTTCAGATCTGCCCATACTTTTCTTGATTGAGTCTAGAGCTCATAGTTCTTGCAACAACTTGATTGAAGGCTTCCAAATCCAAGATTGCGCTACTCTATCACATGCCCCATGGAATCTACATGGCTCTACCTATTCCAAGTGCACCGTAGGTTGATATTTCCATGGATTTTGTGCTAGGACTGCCAAGGACCAAAAATGGGATAGATGCCATTTTTGTGGAAGTTTATCGTTTTTCAAAATGGCTCATTTCATACCATCCCATAAGGCGGACGATGCAAGAAATATAGCCAACTTGTTCTTCAAGGAAGTGGTAAGATTGCACGAAGTTCCCAAATCCATTGTGTCGGATCGAGATGTCAAATTCCTTAGCCACTTTTGGAGGATATTATGGAGCAAATTAGGGACCAAGTTGTTTATAGAGTAGCGCAATCCTGGATTTGGAAGCCTTTAATCAAGTTGCTGCAAAAGCTAGAAGCTCTAGACTCAATCAAGTAAGCTATGCGCAGATTTGAAAATTCAAGAGAATTGAGAAGGGATTTTCTTGCAATTCTTAGATTCAAGGCTGGAAATTTAAAGAAACGAAGGCAAGGTGAAAGATTAAAAGATGAATAACAAGATTATAATTGAAAAGATTGAAAAAGATGAAGAGAAGGATAGATAAAACAAATCTGAATTTTCCAGCTTTGTTTATGGCTTACGAATGGTGGCGTAGAGGTAGCGGATGAAGATGGCTTGGCAAAATTGATGTTGTTGTTTGTCTTCGGCACCCTCTTAGGCGTAATTACCTAAGCAAGCAACCTCAAGAGGCTCTAACCCACCCTCCTAGACGCAATTACCTAGGCAAGCAGGAGTTTGAAGATGATCTCCCTCACAAGAACTTGATGATCTTATGTTGAAGAAGACATCTAAGGCACAAGTTAAAAACACTTGCAAAAATGAACTCACTAAATATTTCATATATCAAAGAAAAGCTCTCTTACAATGGTGGAGGTTTCATCCTTTTATAGATGAAGGATAGCCAAAGTAATTTAACTTCTACTAGAACAAGGAAAACCTAATTTAATTAAAATAATAAAGAAAAGAGGCCTTTAAACTCCTTGTGTGCTTGGGAGAAGGGTGGCTGGTTCCTAAAGTATATAAAACCCTAAAGACATCAATTTAAATGATAATAAACACATTGGGCTAAGTTTAATTCATCCAAAGCCTTATATGTCATGATACGAGCATGAGAGGGGTCAAAATAATCATCCTGGAAAAGAAGTTGAAACTGCTTTGCAAGTCAGAAACATCAGTCAACTTGCGAAACATTTTTGGATGGGATCCAGGCATTTATGGGTCAACATGTCTTCTTAAAACTTGTCCGGCTGCAAATTATCTTTCCAACGCATCTTGAAACTCCTCAATCGAACATCTGTATCTCAAGATACGTGTATTTTAGCGAAGATAGCGCATGCAGAAATTCCTATACGGGATTTTTGGATAATTACGAATTTTCATGATTTTATTTGATTATTTATAATTTAAATCAATATAAGATTCTGTAATATCTATTAGGATTTTATTTTTAGCATTTATTTATTATTAGAAGTTACTTATCTAATTAGGAGATTAGATTTTAGCATTTATTTATTGTATTTAATTCCTAAGTTTAGTAGGATTAGAACTTCTCCATGGCCTATATAAAGGAGG
This sequence comes from Hibiscus mutabilis, assembly GCA_019671005.1. NCBI lineage: Eukaryota > Viridiplantae > Streptophyta > Magnoliopsida > Malvales > Malvaceae > Hibiscus > Hibiscus mutabilis. The sequence continues at coordinate 39,820,321 of CM033736.1, forward strand.
CTTCTCCCACATTGTAATTCAGATTTCATTGATTAATAAAAAGTTCTCTTTGGAGATTTTCTTTGATTTATGAAATATTTAGTGAGTTTGTTTTTGCAAGTGCGGATTACTTGTGCCTTCGAAGTCTTCTTCAACATAAGTTCGACGAGTTCTTATGAGGGAGATCATCTTCACACTCTTGCTTGCCTAGATAATCGCGTCTAGGAGGGTGGGTTAGAGCCGCTTGAGGTTGCTTGCTTAGATAATTGAGTCTAAGAGGGTGCCGAGGACAAAACAACATCAACAATTCATTAAAGCCATCTTCATCTTCAACCTTCACACCATCTTCCATAATTTCATAAACAAAACTGGAATTTTCAGATTTGTTTTACCTATCTTCTTCTTAATCTTTTCTCATCTTTTTATTTATATTCTTATTTCTTATCATCTAATCCTTCATCTTGTCTTTCTTTCTTTAAATTTACAGCCTTGAATCTGAAAAATTCAAGAAAATCCCTTCTCTTTTCTCTTGAATTTTCATATCTGCCCAAACTTCATTGATTGAGTCTAGAGCTCCTAGTTATTGCAACAACTTGATTGAAGGCTTCCAAATCCAAGATTGCGCTACTCTATCATTTGGTATCAGAGCATTTTAACTTCTTTGCAAGTCAAAAACATCAGTCAACAAACTGCTTTGCAAGTCAGAAACATCAGTCAACTTGCGAAGCATTTTTAACTTCTTTTCCAGGATGGTTATTTTGACCCCTCTCATGCTCATATCATGTCAGCTTTTGGGCTTAATTTTACAAAATCCCGTATCCAGTTTTTTGCATGCACAGTCTTCAGTAAAATGGACGTATCTTGAGTTTCTGACATCATATTGATATGTTTCAAGATGCATTGGAAAGGTAACTGAATTAAGGTCAAACTGTTAGCAGATAACTCTTCCTAGAAATGCCCAAATCCCATCAGAAAAGTCGTCGCAAGTTGGCTGACTTTATAGACTTCACAACTAGATTCAGTTTCTTGTCCAATATGCATTGCTTTAGCCCACCCATGCACGTATCGTTCCCCCTCTTCTCAAAAGGATTTGTCCTTGAATTTGAACTAACAAAAGGACATTGAACTTGGGTAATCGAAAATGAATCTTTGTCATAGGTGGAGAGATCCAATTGAGCTCCTCTCAATGGCTCAACAAAATCCTAAAAAATCACTCAAAACAATGATGTTATGGTTAGGTCGATAAAAGTCTCTCTTTATATTTTTCTCATCTTTTTCATTTTGGACATTGTTCGACTTTTTACATCTTGCTTATTTTCACTCACCAAAATTGGCCCATTAAGATAACTTTTGTTGCTCTCGGCCTCTTGACTATCAGTCTTTTTCAAATGAGATAATCCACTTCCCATATCCCTCTCACAAATTTTATCATCAAAGTACATTTGTTTTATAGGAGAAGATGTTTGTCTAGAATCAAAAGAAGGGATATGATAGAGTAGTGCAATTGTGGATTTGGAAGCCTTCAATCAAGTTGTTGCAAGAACTAGGAGCTCTAGACTCAATCAAGAAAGTAATGGGCAGATCTGAAAATTCAAGAGAAAAGAGAAGGGCTTTCCTTGAAAATTTCAAATTCAAGGTTGGAAATTCAAAGAAACGAAGACAAGAAGAAAGATTAGAAGATGATTGATAAGAATAAAAATAAAAAGATTTAAAAAGATTAAGATAAGGATAGATAAAACAAATTTGAAATTTCCAGCTTGGTTTATGGTTTGTGGAGATGTGTGAATGTTGAAGATGAAGATGGCTTGCGATTTGTTGATGTTGTTTTGTCCTCGACACCCTCTTAGACATAATTATCTAAGCAAGCAACCTCAAGCGTAGACCCTCCTAGACGCAATTACCTAGGCAAACAAGAGTGCGAAGATGATCTCCCTCACAAGAACTCGATGATCTTATGTTGAAGATGGCTTCTAGACAAGTTTGCGAACACTTGCAAACTCAAAGAATACTAAAATCTCCAAAGATAACTTTTTTATTAATCAATGAAATCTGTCAAACAAAGAAGAAATCATCATCCTTTTATAGATGAAGGATGGCTTTAACCTAAAGCTATGAATGAGTAAAATAAACAAACAAATCTGGTCCATTAAATTGGACTTGATCTAACGGCTTGGGAGAAGGGTGGCTGGTTCCTAAAGTATACAAAACCCTAAAATCATCAATTTAAATGATAATAAATACATTGGGCTAAGTTTAATTCGTCCAAAGCCATATATGTTAGCTTTTGCGCTGAATATTACAAAATCTCGTATCCAATTTTCTGCAAGCGCAATCTTTAGTAAATTGGACGTATTTGAGTTCTTGATGTCCGATTGACGCATTTCAAGATGCGTTGGAAAGGTAACTGAATGAAAGACAATTTGTTAGAAGACAACTCGACCCAAAAATGCCTGGATCCCATCCGAAAACAAGACGCAAGTTGGATGACTTTCCAGACTTCACAAACAGATCCAGTTTCTTGTCCAAGATGCATCGTTTTTTACCTTCTATGTGTGCATTGTTTTGGCCTTTATTGTTTGCATCGAACAAATTCAGCTTCTTGTCCAATATGAATAATTTGACCCCGCTCATGCATGTATCATTCCCCCACTCCTCAAAAGGATTCGTCCTCGAATCTAAATCGGCAATGAGAGAACAATCATCAACTTCAATTGAAAAGGCTTCTTTGTTGTATGTGGTGTGGTCTAATTGAGCTCCTCTCAATGGTTCAACAAAATCCTGAAAAAGCAAAGACAACACTACTTGAACATTTGTAATGATTAGTCAAAACAAAATCACTCTTTGCGTTCTTTTTCTTGTCTTTTTCTTTTGAACTTTGTGTGACTTTTTTACCTCATATGTATTTTCACTCACCAAATTTGGGCCATTAATTTGACTTTTTTCACTCTCAGCCTCTTCACTCTCAGTCTTTTGTATCTCACATCCCATATCCTTCTCACAAAAATTATCATCAATGTACAATTTCTGTAGAGGAGAAAGTGTTTCTAACGGAATGATAGGACAATAATCAAATCAAGGGTTAGAATTACACTTACTTTCTTTGTGTGAAGGTGATGAGAGTATAGCAAGTGGACCTACTACTTCACATGAGGGATTAGAAGCATTGTCATCTTGTCTAATGTGTTCACTATCACTATCCTTTTGTTTGGGAGATGGTTCTTCACCAACATCAACATTTGCAGCAATGCTGGAGTAGAAATACGAAGATAATCATGTGTACCTTCTAGTTTTGGGATGTCTTCATGGTTCGTTGCCTTCGGGTGGTCAATTGATTCAGCCTTTTGTGCTTCTAATCTTTTCGTTTTATCCTCTCACACTATTTTTTTGCTTTCGCTATTTCTTCATATGCTTTTTCCAGCTCTATTGAACCGAACGAGAGCTTCTGGCCTTGGTGCACAACTGAGTATCCATTTGTATTGATTCGATGGACAGCATCTCGATCATTTTTCCAAGGTCTTCCTAATAGCAAGTGGGTGACTTCCATAGGAACCACGTCACACCATACATCATCACAATAGCTTCCAAGAGTAAAAGAGATTAAACAACGTTTAGTTACCTTCATATCTGGTCCACTATTAAACACCCTTGAAGATGATACGACTTAGGGTGTTCTTGGCATGGTAGATAGAGTACATCAACAATGAAGCTGCTCACTAAGTTTACACGACTGTCACCATCAATAATTAAAGAACATAGTTTACCGTGTATCCTACATCGCGACCGAAAGATATTTATTGGTATAGAATAACGCGTGCTTAAAAGAGAATAAAACATCCTAATTGCTTTAAGAATCCAAAGAAAATGTTAGACACCCATAGAATTATAGTTGCAAGGAGAAAGAAGAGTATGCAACTTTTAATCCTACTAACACAAGGAAACAAGGTGTTAGTGGCATAATAGAAGAAAGAGAAAGCAAAACAAAGGAACTTAAGAAAAACTAAGAGTAGAAAAAAATTAGTCGAGAAAAAGATAATAACCCCAAAACCTGGAAACAACTTGAAGGAAGAAATCCAATGTTGAATCCACTTCAATGTGATGCTTTTGGTGGTTGGTGATGGTGATCTTGATGGTGGTGGATGGCTAGGTATGAGATTTCTCACTTTTCTTCACTTTTATATCTTTTCTTTTCTTTTTATTTATTTTTTGTTTCTTTTTTTTATTTTTTTATTTTTACAAGGTAAATAACCTGAAAATAACGAAAATTGAAGAAAAATAATGAAAATAGGGTTGGAGGAGGGGAAAAACCATAATTTTGCTGAAACTTGATCCACTTTGTTCGAGGTGTTCCCGAAGTCAAAAATTCTGAAATTTTATGTGGTGTCTCCTCCAATGGTGTAGATCTGATTTGGAAATTTTCAGCTCAAAATTCCCTCATTTGCTTTCAACGAATTTTTCCTAATTTTTGAGTTTTTTACCCAAAAAGCCAAAATTCTTGCCAAGAATCATCCCAAATCTGATACCAAATGATAGAGTAGTGCAATTATGGATTTGGAAGCCTTCAATCAAGTTGTTGTAAGAACTAGGAGCTCTAGACTCAATCAAGAAAGTAATAGGCAGATCTGAAAATTTAAGAGAAAAGAGAAGGGCTTTTCTTGAAAATTTCAGATTCAGGTTGGAAATTCAAAGAAACGAAGACAAGAAGAAAGATTATAAGATGCTTGATAAGAATAAAAATAAAAAGATTGAAAAAGATTAAGATAGGATAGATAAAACAAATCTAAAATTTCTAGCTTTGTTTATGGTTTGTGGAGATGGCGTGAATGTTGAAGATGAAGATGGCTTGCGATTTGTTGATGTTGTTTTGTCCTTGACACCCTCTTAGACGCAATTATCTAAGCAAGCAACCTCAAGCGGCTCTAACCCACCCTCCTAGACTCAATTACGTAGGCAAGCAAGAGTGTGAAGATGATCTCCCTCACAAGAACTCGATGATCTTATGTTGAAGATGGCTTCTAGACAAGTTTACGAACACTTGCAAACTCAAAGAATACTAAAATCTCCAAAGAGAACTTTTTATTAATCAATGAAATCTGTCCAACAAAGAAGAAAGCATCATCCTTTTATAGATGAAGGATGACTTCAACCTAAAGTTAAGAATGAATAAAATAAACAAACAAATATGGTCCATTAAATTGGACTTGATCTAATGGCTTGGGAGAAGGGTGGCTGGTTCCTAAAGTATATAAAACCCTAAAAACATCAATTTAATGATTATATACATTGGGCTAAGTTTAATTCGTCCAAAGCCTTATATATTAGCTTTTGGGCTGAGGGTCAAAATTTTACAATCGAAAAGAATCAATTTTCTGCATCAGTCAATCTTGAGTAAATTGGACATATCTTGAGTTGTCGATGTTCGATTGATGCGTTGGAAATTATCTTTAATTGAATGAAGGACAATTTGTTAGAAGACATTTCGACCCAAAAATTCCTGGATCCCATCCGAAAACAATGATTTTATTTGGCTGACTTTCCAGACAATACAAACAGATTCAGTTTCTTGTCCAAGATGCATATTATTTTTGACCTACTATGTGTTCATTGTTTTGGTCTTTATTAAGTTTAGTAGGATTAGAAATTCAGCTATATTCTTGTCCAATATGAATAATTCTAGGAGGGTGGGTTAGAGCCGCTTGAGGTTGCTTGCTTAGATAATTGAGTCTAAGAGGGTGCCGAGGACAAAACAACATCAACAATTCGCAAGCCATCTTCATCTTCAACCTTCACACCATCTTCCATAATTTCATAAACAAAACTGGAATTTTCAGATTTGTTTTACCTATCTTCTTCTTAATCTTTTCTCATCTTTTTATTTATATTCTTATTTCTTATCATCTAATCCTTCATCTTGTCTTTCTTTCTTTAAATTTACAGCCTTGAATCTGAAAAATTCAAGAAAATCCCTTCTCTTTTCTCTTGAATTTTCATATCTGCCCAAACTTCATTGATTGAGTCTAGAGCTCCTAGTTATTGCAACAACTTGATTGAAGGCTTCCAAATCCAAGATTGCGCTACTCTATCATTTGGTATCAGAGCATTTTAACTTCTTTGCAAGTCAAAAACATCAGTCAACAAACTGCTTTGCAAGTCAGAAACATCAGTCAACTTGCGAAGCATTTTTAACTTCTTTTCCAGGATGGTTATTTTGACCCCTCTCATGCTCATATCATGTCAGCTTTTGGGCTTAATTTTACAAAATCCCGTATCCAGTTTTTTGCATGCACAGTCTTCAGTAAAATGGACGTATCTTGAGTTTCTGACATCATATTGATATGTTTCAAGATGCATTGGAAAGGTAACTGAATTAAGGTCAAACTGTTAGCAGATAACTCTTCCTAGAAATGCCCAAATCCCATCAGAAAAGTCGTCGCAAGTTGGCTGACTTTATAGACTTCACAACTAGATTCAGTTTCTTGTCCAATATGCATTGCTTTAGCCCACCCATGCACGTATCGTTCCCCCTCTTCTCAAAAGGATTTGTCCTTGAATTTGAACTAACAAAAGGACATTGAACTTGGGTAATCGAAAATGAATCTTTGTCATAGGTGGAGAGATCCAATTGAGCTCCTCTCAATGGCTCAACAAAATCCTAAAAAAATCACTCAAAACAATGATGTTATGGTTAGGTCGATAAAAGTCTCTCTTTATATTTTTCTCATCTTTTTCATTTTGGACATTGTTCGACTTTTACATCTTGCTTATTTTCACTCACCAAAATTGGCCCATTAAGATAACTTTTGTTGCTCTCGGCCTCTTGACTATCAGTCTTTTTCAAATGAGATAATCCACTTCCCATATCCCTCTCACAAATTTTATCATCAAAGTACATTTGTTTTATAGGAGAAGATGTTTGTCTAGAATCAAAAGAAGGGATATGATAGAGTAGTGCAATTGTGGATTTGGAAGCCTTCAATCAAGTTGTTGCAAGAACTAGGAGCTCTAGACTCAATCAAGAAAGTAATGGGCAGATCTGAAAATTCAAGAGAAAAGAGAAGGGCTTTCCTTGAAAATTTCAAATTCAAGGTTGGAAATTCAAAGAAACGAAGACAAGAAGAAAGATTAGAAGATGATTGATAAGAATAAAAATAAAAAGATTTAAAAAGATTAAGATAAGGATAGATAAAACAAATTTGAAATTTCCAGCTTGGTTTATGGTTTGTGGAGATGTGTGAATGTTGAAGATGAAGATGGCTTGCGATTTGTTGATGTTGTTTTGTCCTCGACACCCTCTTAGACATAATTATCTAAGCAAGCAACCTCAAGCGTAGACCCTCCTAGACGCAATTACCTAGGCAAACAAGAGTGCGAAGATGATCTCCCTCACAAGAACTCGATGATCTTATGTTGAAGATGGCTTCTAGACAAGTTTACCGAACACTTGCAAACTCAAAGAATACTAAAATCTCCAAAGATAACTTTTTTATTAATCAATGAAATCTGTCAAACAAAGAAGAAATCATCATCCTTTTATAGATGAAGGATGGCTTTAACCTAAAGCTATGAATGAGTAAAATAAACAAACAAATCTGGTCCATTAAATTGGACTTGATCTAACGGCTTGGGAGAAGGGTGGCTGGTTCCTAAAGTATACAAAACCCTAAAATCATCAATTTAAATGATAATAAATACATTGGGCTAAGTTTAATTCGTCCAAAGCCATATATGTTAGCTTTTGCGCTGAATATTACAAAATCTCGTATCCAATTTTCTGCAAGCGCAATCTTTAGTAAATTGGACGTATTTGAGTTCTTGATGTCCGATTGACGCATTTCAAGATGCGTTGGAAAGGTAACTGAATGAAAGACAATTTGTTAGAAGACAACTCGACCCAAAAATGCCTGGATCCCATCCGAAAACAAGACGCAAGTTGGATGACTTTCCAGACTTCACAAACAGATCCAGTTTCTTGTCCAAGATGCATCGTTTTTTACCTTCTATGTGTGCATTGTTTTGGCCTTTATTGTTTGCATCGAACAAATTCAGCTTCTTGTCCAATATGAATAATTTGACCCCGCTCATGCATGTATCATTCCCCCACTCCTCAAAAGGATTCGTCCTCGAATCTAAATCGGCAATGAGAGAACAATCATCAACTTCAATTGAAAAGGCTTCTTTGTTGTATGTGGTGTGGTCTAATTGAGCTCCTCTCAATGGTTCAACAAAATCCTGAAAAAGCAAAGACAACACTACTTGAACATTTGTAATGATTAGTCAAAACAAAATCACTCTTTGCGTTCTTTTTCTTGTCTTTTTCTTTTGAACTTTGTGTGACTTTTTTACCTCATATGTATTTTCACTCACCAAATTTGGGCCATTAATTTGACTTTTTTCACTCTCAGCCTCTTCACTCTCAGTCTTTTGTATCTCACATCCCATATCCTTCTCACAAAAATTATCATCAATGTACAATTTCTGTAGAGGAGAAAGTGTTTCTAACGGAATGATAGGACAATAATCAAATCAAGGGTTAGAATTACACTTACTTTCTTTGTGTGAAGGTGATGAGAGTATAGCAAGTGGACCTACTACTTCACATGAGGGATTAGAAGCATTGTCATCTTGTCTAATGTGTTCACTATCACTATCCTTTTGTTTGGGAGATGGTTCTTCACCAACATCAACATTTGCAGCAATGCTGGAGTAGAAGTACGAAGATAATCATGTGTACCTTCTAGTTTTGGGATGTCTTCATGGTTCGTTGCCTTCGGGTGGTCAATTGATTCAGCCTTTTGTGCTTCTAATCTTTTTCGTTTTATCCTCTCACACTATTTTTTTGCTTTCGCTATTTCTTCATATGCTTTTTCCAGCTCTATTGAACCGAACGAGAGCTTCTGGCCTTGGTGCACAACTGAGTATCCATTTGTATTGATTCGATGGACAGCATCTCGATCATTTTTCCAAGGTCTTCCTAATAGCAAGTGGGTGACTTCCATAGGAACCACGTCACACCATACATCATCACAATAGCTTCCAAGAGTAAAAGAGATTAAACAACGTTTAGTTACCTTCATATCTGGTCCACTATTAAACACCCTTGAAGATGATACGACTTAGGGTGTTCTTGGCATGGTAGATAGAGTACATCAACAATGAAGCTGCTCACTAAGTTTACACGACTGTCACCATCAATAATTAAAGAACATAGTTTACCGTGTATCCTACATCATGACCGAAAGATATTTATTGGTATAGAATAACGCGTGCTTAAAAGAGAATAAAACATCCTAATTGCTTTAAGAATCCAAAGAAAATGTTAGACACCCATAGAATTATAGTTGCAAGGAGAAAGAAGAGTATGCAACTTTTAATCCTACTAACACAAGGAAACAAGGTGTTAGTGGCATAATAGAAGAAAGAGAAAGCAAAACAAAGGAACTTAAGAAAAACTAAGAGTAGAAAAAAATTAGTCGACAAAGATAATAACCCCAAAACCTGGAAACAACTTGAAGGAAGAAATCCAATGTTGAATCCACTTCAATGTGATGCTTTTGGTGGTTGGTGATGGTGATCTTGATGGTGGTGGATGGCTAGGTATGAGATTTCTCACTTTTCTTCACTTTTATATCTTTTCTTTTCTTTTTATTTATTTTTTGTTTCTTTTTTTATTTTTTTTATTTTTACAAGGTAAATAACCTGAAAATAACGAAAATTGAAGAAAAATAATGAAAATAGGGTTGGAGGAGGGGAAAAACCATAATTTTGCTGAAACTTGATCCACTTTGTTCGAGGTGTTCCCGAAGTCAAAAATTCTGAAATTTTATGTGGTGTCTCCTCCAATGGTGTAGATCTGATTTGGAAATTTTCAGCTCAAAATTCCCTCATTTGCTTTCAACGAATTTTTCCTAATTTTTGAGTTTTTTACCCAAAAAGCCAAAATTCTTGCCAAGAATCATCCCAAATCTGATACCAAATGATAGAGTAGTGCAATTATGGATTTGGAAGCCTTCAATCAAGTTGTTGTAAGAACTAGGAGCTCTAGACTCAATCAAGAAAGTAATAGGCAGATCTGAAAATTTAAGAGAAAAGAGAAGGGCTTTTCTTGAAAATTTCAGATTCCAGGTTGGAAATTCAAAGAAACGAAGACAAGAAGAAAGATTATAAGATGCTTGATAAGAATAAAAATAAAAAGATTGAAAAAGATTAAGATAGGATAGATAAAACAAATCTAAAATTTCTAGCTTTGTTTATGGTTTGTGGAGATGGCGTGAATGTTGAAGATGAAGATGGCTTGCGATTTGTTGATGTTGTTTTGTCCTTGACACCCTCTTAGACGCAATTATCTAAGCAAGCAACCTCAAGCGGCTCTAACCCACCCTCCTAGACTCAATTACGTAGGCAAGCAAGAGTGTGAAGATGATCTCCCTCACAAGAACTCGATGATCTTATGTTGAAGATGGCTTCTAGACAAGTTTACCGAACACTTGCAAACTCAAAGAATACTAAAATCTCCAAAGAGAACTTTTTATTAATCAATGAAATCTGTCCAACAAAGAAGAAAGCATCATCCTTTTATAGATGAAGGATGACTTCAACCTAAAGTTAAGAATGAATAAAATAAACAAACAAATATGGTCCATTAAATTGGACTTGATCTAATGGCTTGCGAGAAGGGTGGCTGGTTCCTAAAGTATATAAAACCCTAAAAACATCAATTTAATGATTATATACATTGGGCTAAGTTTAATTCGTCCAAAGCCTTATATATTAGCTTTTGGGCTGAATTTTACAATCCTGTATCCAATTTTCTGCATGCGCAGTCTTCAGTAAATTGGACATATCTTGAGTTGTCGATGTTCGATTGATGCGTTGGAAAGGTAATTGAATGAAGGACAATTTGTTAGAAGACAACTCGACCCAAAAATTCCTGGATCCCATCCGAAAACAAGGCGCAAGTTGGCTGACTTTCCAGACTTCACAAACAGATTCAGTTTCTTGTCCAAGATGCATCGTTTTTGACCTACTATGTGTTCATTGTTTTGGTCTTTATTATTTGCATCGAACAAATTCAGCTTCTTGTCCAATATGAATAATTTGATCCCGCTCATGCGTGTATCAGGTTAAAAACACACTTACTTTCTTCGTGGGGAGGTGATGAGAATATAACAAGGAAACTTACTACTTCGCATGAAGGATCAGAAGCATTGTTCTCTTGACTGATATGTTCACGATCACTGCCTCTTCTGGTTCTAGTGTGTCTTCATGGTTTTTTGCCTTTGTGTGTTCAACTGAATCAGCCTTTTGTGATTCCAGTTTTCTTTGTTTTATCCTCTCAAAAGATTTTTGCACTCTCACCTGCTCTTCATATGCTTTTCTGGCTCTATTGAACCCAACGTAAACTTCTAGCCATGGTGCACAAAGGAGTATCTATTTGTCATGATTCTATGGATAGCGTCTCGATCCTTTTGCCACGGTCTTCCCAATAGCAAGGTAGTGACTTCCACAGGAACTACATCACACCAAACATCATCACAATAGCCTCCAAGAGTAATAGTGATTAAACAACGTTCGGTTATCGTCATATCCGCTCTGTTATTAAACCCTTGAAGATGGAATGGCTTAGGGTGTTCTTGGCACGGTAGATTGAGTGCATCAACAACGAAGCTGCTCACTAAGTTTACACGACTATTGCTATCGATGATGAAAGAACATTTTTTTACCTTGTATATAACATCTTGACCGAAAGATATTTATTGGTATAGTATGACGCGTTGTAAAAGAATAAAATATCCTAATTGCTTTAAGAATCCAAAGAAAAAAGTTAGACACCAATAGAATTATAGTTGCAAGGAGAAAGAAGAGTATGCGACTTTTAGTCCTACTAACACAAGGAAACAATAGGGTAGAAGATGTATAAAGCAATAAAAGCTAAAACAAACAAAAACTAATGGTTAAGAATGAAAAAAAAAATAAAAATAAAAAACTAAAAACCCTGAAATTTGCAGCAATTTGATCCACTTTGTTCGAGGTGTTCCCAATGTCAAAAAATTCTAAAATTTTATGAGGTTACTCCTCCAACGGTGTAGATCTGATCTGGAAATTTTCAGCGCAAAATTCGTTCGTTTGGTTTTTGCGAATTTTCCCTTTTTTTTTTGAATTTTTCACCCAAAAACGTTAAACTTTTGCCCAATAATCGGCCCAAATCTGATACCAAATGATAGAGTAGTGCAATTGTGGATTTGGAAGCCTTCAATCAAGTTCGTGCAAAAACTAGAAGCTCAAGACTCAATCAAGCAAGCTATGCGAAGATCTGAAAATTCAAGAGAACTGAGAAGGGATTTTATTGAAATTTTCAGATTCAAGGCTGAAAATTTAAAGAAACGAAACAAAGATGAAAGATTAGAAGATGAATAACAAGATTATAATTGAAAAGATTGAAAAAGATGAAGAGAATGATAGATAAAACAAATATGAATTTTCCAGCTTTGTTTATGGCTTATGGATGGTGGCGTGGATGTAGCAGATGAAGATGGCTTGGCGAAATTGATGCTGTTGTTTGTCTTCGGCACCCTCTTAGGTGCAATTACCTAAGCAAGCAACCTCAATCGGCTCTAACCCACCCTCCTAGATGCAATTACCTAGGCAAGCAGGAGTGTGAAGATGATCTCCCTCACAAGAACTTGACGATCTTATGTTGAAAAAGACTTCTAAGGCACAAGTTATCAACACTTGCAAAAACTAACTCACTAAATATTTATATATCAAAGAAAAGCTCTCTTACAATGGTGGAGGCTTCATTCTTTTATAGATGAAGGATAGCCAAAGTACTTTATCTTCTACTAGAACAAGAAAAACCTAATTTAATTAAAATAATAAAAAAGCAGCCTTTAAACTCCTTGTGTGCTTGGGAGAAGGGTGGTTGGTTCCTTGTTACGAGGCTGCCCGTTGATGAAGGCTTCCTTTGATTGTTTCGGATCTAGGATAGAAGTAAGAATTCATGCACAGAAGTAAGGCTGCAAAAGAAGACGTTTTTGGAAGATAACATGGTGTTTTAGGGGCTGGTTTTTGGACATTTTTGAGGGTATGAATTGGTGTTGAAATGATGGTATAAGGATGGTTTTTAAGATGGTAAAAGGTTGCTGGAAATCTAGACTAAAGTTTGGTGTGTAGGGTGGTGAAGAAGATGATGAAATGTTGTTGGAAATTTGGTGTAAGTTTGGCGTGAAGAATGGATGAAAGGTTGCTGGAAATTTGGTTTAAAATATGAAGAAACAAAGTAAAGGAACAAGGAAGAACCTATACTATAAAGAGTATAAACCCGAACCTTATACGTTCTTTGTTCGAAAAGGACTTGGACCCTTTGATTATTGAATCAAGAACCACAAGTATCTGATGTAGACGCCACAAGCAACAAAGCCTGATAAGTCTTGAAAGTTCAATGAAGAACTGAAGTTGAGAGAAATTCTCACAAAGTAAATTTTATTCATCAAAACTCGATTTTACATTAACATAGAAGGCTATTTATAAGAAGAATACAAGGCACATGCTGAAATCAGATTTTGAATTATTTGTACATGCAAAAATAATTCAAAATTCAAACTTATTATTATCCATAACCATTATGACGCCATGTGATAGAGTAGCGCAAATTCGAATAAAGAGAAAAACAAACCAAAATAAAGAACAAATCTAAAAATTCAGATTTGCTTATGGTGGTGGCGTCAATGGAGGAAGCTTGAATATGTGGAGATGGCGTGATGAATTGATAGTTGTCCTCGACACCCTCTTAGACACAATTATCTAAGCAAGCAACCTCAAGCGGCTCTAACCCAGCTCCCAAACGCTTTTGTATGGGCAAGCAGGAGTGTGAAGATCATCAACAACAAATCACGGAGAACTTGAAAATCGATTTGCTTCTAAAACACAAGATAATGTTCTTGCAAGTTGGAACTCAAAAGAGAATTTTATTTAATCATTCAAATCTGAATTACAATGTGGGTGAAGCCTCCTTTATATAGGCCATGGAGAAGTTCTAATCCTACTAAACTTAGGAATTAAATACAATAAATAAATGCTAAAAATAAAATCCTAATTAAATAAATCTGATCCTAATAGATATTGTAGAATCCTATATTGATTTAAATTACAAATAATCAAATAAAATCTTGAAAATTCGTAATTATCCAAAAATCCCGTATTAATCCCGTATAGGAATTTTTGCATTCGTTGTCTTCGCTAAAATAGACGTATCTTGAGACCCAGATGTCCGATTGAGGCGTTTCAAGATGCGTTGGAAAGCTAATTTGCAGCCGGACAAGTTTTAAGAAGACATGTTGACCCATAAATGCTTGGATCCCATGCAAAAATGCTTCGCAAGTTGACTGATGTTTCTAACTTGCAAAGCAGTTTCAACTTCTTTTCCAAGATGATTATTTTGACCCCTCTCGTGCTCGTATCATTCCCCAATCCTCAAAACGATTCGCCCTCGAATCTAGATCGGTAAATGGAGGAAGTTCATCAAAGTACAATAGAAGAGAAGACGTCTTGAAGGATCCTTTTGTAGAGTCTCTTTTTGCAATGTAATTTACAAATTCCTTCTCATTGGGATCATCACGATTGTTCTTTTGGTCGCAAAGTAACTCATTCCCATCTTCAAAATTGTTATTAATGCTAAAAGAGGAATAAGCATAAATAGAATTCTGAAAACATTCAATTATACCTTTTGATTGTAAGGTACCTTCGTCGGTGTTTGTCGTTTGATGATCATCTTGAATCGGAATAGTAGGTTCGTCACTGGAAACAAACACACTACTTATAATTTATTCCTCATCAATAGGCAAGGTTAAACTCTCGATGGTATCGTCTTCCTCATGTTCTTTAGAATAACAAATTTCTTGATCATGCTCCGGATCACGGATTTCAATATCATTATAAGACATGAATTCAGACAACATATCTCTCAAAAAAATTTCTTGAAAATAAAACTTATCTGGACTATCATACCCTGAATGATCTAGTCGACAACAATAATGACATCGAGTCCCCAAAAGGGTAAAATCCAATACGTTGCTCAATGACATCCTCAAGAACGACTTGAATCTGATACCAAATGATAGAGTAGCGCAAATTCGAATAAAGAGAAAAACAAAACAAACCAAAATAAAGAACACATCTAAAAATTCAGATTTGCTTATGGTGGTGGCATCAATGGAGGAAGCTTGGATATGTGGAGATGGCGTGATGAATTGATAGTTGTCCTCGGCACCCTCTTAGACGCAATTATCTAAGCAAGCAACCTCAAGCGGCTCTAACCCACCCTCCCAAATGCTTTTGTATGGGCAAGCAGGAGTGTGAAGATCCTCAACAACAAATCCCGGAGAACTTGAAAATCGATTTGCTTCTAAAACACAAGATAATGTTCTTGCAAGTTGGAACTCAAAAGAGAATTTTATTTAATCATTCAAATCTGAATTACAATGTGGGTGAAGCCTCTTTTATATAGGCCATGGAGAAGTTCTAATCCTACTAAACTTAGGAATTAAATACAATAAATAAATGCTAAAATCTAAACTCCTAATTAGATAAGTAACTTCTAATAATAAATAAATGCTAAAAATAAAATCCTAGTCAAATAAATCTGATCCTAATAGATATTGCAGAATCCTATATTGATTTAAATTACAAATAATCAAATAAAATCTTGAAAAATCGTAATTATCCAAAAATCCCGTATTAATCCCGTATAGGAATTTCTGCATGCACTGTCTTCGCTAAAATAGACGTATCTTGAGATCCAGATGTCCGATTGAGGCGTTTCAAGATGCATTGGAAAGCTAATTTGCAGCCGGACAAGTTTTAAGAAGACATGTTGACCCTTAAATGCCTGGATCCCATCCAAAAATGCTTTGCAAGTTGACTAATGTTTTTGACTTGCAAAGCAGTTTTAACTTCTTTTCCAAGATGATTATTTTGACCCCTCTCGTGCTCGTATCACCATGTTGCTTAAAAGCACATGTGGAAATGAATTTGAATTTAAATTCAAATAAAAGAACTCCTTCTTCTTATCCTTATGCAAATGACGCCATGCATGTGTTCCACATGCTGAATTGTTTGAATTCAAATGCATAACCTCTCTTCCTTATCTTCAATTGCCGCCCATGCCTTATAGAAGAGTGGGAATTTTGAATTACAAATCTGCCTTGTAGTTTTTATCTTCATGCCGCCTATGTAAGATGACTTGGAGCTTGAGCTAGCTGCACACATAGTGTAGGACACTCCCCTAGGTGTAGGCACATGTCCTAGAACCTTTGAGCTACATTTGGACTCGTGAGCTGACGTTGAGTTACGTGAGCTGAAGGAGAGCTAAGTGAGCTAAAGGTGAGCTGGATTGAGCTGAATCGGGATTGCTTGGGCTGAAATAAGCTGAGTGACAATGTGTTGAGCTACTTTGAGCTGCACACTCATTGTTGAGCTGCATTTGAGCTGGCCTTAGCTTCCTTAAGTTGTCCACACTTGTTATTTCCTAAAAACAAATAAACACACAAGTAAACACACTTTAACTTAGCATATTAAATACTTATATATAAACTAAGTATAAGTTATATATCATGTCACATATCAGCATGTAACATATTACATAACTTAGCGTCTAAGGTTGATTCATCGTTAACAGAAATGAGAAGTATGAATGCATTTGAGCAAAAGAACTTCCCTGAAATATTTAGCCTTAGCGCAAGTAAATGGTTTGTTTAGCATGATGCTCGACTTGAGCGAAGACATGCTCATATCATCCCCCCTTCTTTTAGGCGATTTGTCCTCAAATTGAAGCTTGTCGTCAAGGAATAATTCTGGGGTGTTTGGATGGCCAAATCCATACTACTTTCCTCCAATGGAATATCCTGAAAAGTAGAAAAAGAAAAATCCTTTGGGTTCTCGTTAGAAAAATCAGCAATCATAGGTTGTGTCAAAATGCACTTCCTAGTCATTTCGTTGTGTTGAACATCACCAATTAGTTCAGACTCTCCTATAGGATGGTTAGTATTATCACGATCCTTCCTCCAAATTTCAAAACTCCTTTTCGTTTGCAACTGATTATGGTGTACTTGTGATGGAGTTAAAGGTTCAAGCATGAACTTCTTTCTTTCATGCTTGATTGTGAAGTCGTTGGTGAAGCAATCATGGATGGTTCGCTTGTCATATTTTCATGGTCTTCCAAGAAGTAGATGGCATACATGCATTGGAACCACATCACATAATGCATCATCCTTATACCTTCCAATGGAAAATGGAAGCTTCACTTGCTTGGTGACTTTTAATTCACCTCCATCGTTCAGCCTCTGCAGTTTGTAAGGATTTTGGTGCTTTGCCATTTTCAAACCTAACTTGTCAACCATAAGAGTACTTGCAACATTAGTACAACTTCCTCCATCAATTATAATAATAAATACCTTATCATTCACATGACATCTTGTGTGAAAGATGTTTTCACGTTGCTGCACTTCTTGTGACACTTGCGCATTCAGGCTTCGTTTGACTACAAGAATCTCACCATCTGCTGCCAATTCGATCTCGTCTTCTTCTTCCTCCTTAGGAATTTTCGGTTCATCTTCTCCATGATCAGACTTGATCTCACCATTTTCTAACAAAAGCATCGTGTTCCGGTTTGGACATTGGTTTGCTACGTGTCCTCGTCCAAGGCACTTGAAACATTGAATGTCCCTTGTACGTTCATGAGTAACCACTTGCTTTCCTCTACCAACGTCTACAACGGGTGGCTTTGGCTTGCTCGATTCGGCCTTTTCTTTAATTTGAATAGGTGCTGACTTCCTGAAATTGTTTTGAATGAAACGAGGGTTAGAAAAATTATTAAATGAACTATTACCTTGGTAAGAAGATTTCTTCCTTTGCTGACGTTCAACTTTGATCGCCATGTGCAGCATCTCGTCCAATTCATCATAATGTTGTAATTCTACAACATCGGCAATCTCTTGGTTAAGACCGGCTAAGAAATATGTCATCGTTGCTTCTCGATCTTCCTCGATATTGGCTTAGATCATGGCCATCTCCATTTCTTTAAAGTAATCTTCAACGCTCCTAATTGCCTTGTTTTAAATTCTGCAACTTTTGGAACAAGTCTCGATGGTACAAATCTCCTCCACATGATTCTTTTCATTTCAAGCCATGTTGTGATTGGCCCTTATCCTGTTCTTCTTCATGTACTGATTAATTGGTCCCACCAAATTAATGCATAATCCACAAACTCTATTGCTGCCAATCACATCTTCTTTTGTTCAGAATAGTTGTAACAATCGAACACGTGTTCTACCTTGCTTTCCCATGCTAGATAGGCATCTGGATCTGTTTTTCCTTGAAAAGGAGGTATGGTAACTCAAATGTTGCTCAATTTGTCATCAAGTTGTGCATGCCCTCCATGTTGTCTCGAGGCATTCTATCTTGATGATCGGTCCATCTCGTCATCATCATTGTTGTCAGCATACTCTTCATTGTGTTCGTCATCTCTAGGCTGATTTTGCCTTTGTGGGCCTTCGGTTGCTCGGTTGTTGCCTTGTGACCCTTCAAGTATGTCTAATCTTCCATGTAATGGCTCAAGTTCAGCCCTCAACATTTTCTGCAATTCTCGAATCATGGCATGCATTTGCATATTCAATTGTCCTCTATCTTGATTCATTTCGGTAGAACCTGTCATTGTTAGCAAAATAAAAATAAAACCTCACTTGCACACTCACAAAAGCCTCACAATTCTCTCCAAGGAAAGTAGATTTGGCACTCCACTCTACGCTCGTGTTTCACTCAGGAAATATGGCTTTTGTTCTCACATGCTCAATATGCCTTTTTCCATTCCTTCTCCCGTGTTTAGTTCTTTAAGGAACTAACTTAAGACTTTGTCAAACCTGTTCAAGTGTGTCGGCTAAATAACAACAATGGTTAGTAAACAAATGAAATAAGGTAAGGTAGGCTTAGAATTAGAAAGAAATGGGTGACTTACTACACAGAAACTCTTACAACTTTCCTTCACCGAACAATCAAATTCTCTTCGTGCCCGGTTGATGTTGTAATGTTCGCTGTTGTACAACACATTGCCATTGCAATTTCTTTCATCTTTTTCACTTTTTGAAGTGCTTTTCTTCTTCCTTTTTCGAAACTGAATTTTCTTTTTTCTTCTTATTTTTATTTTCAGATTTTTTTTATATTACACACTCACAAAGATGATTCTTACTTGAATCCAACCTAAGCTCTGATACCATATGTTACGAGGCTGCCCGTTGATGAAGGCTTGCTTTGATTGTTTTGGATCTAGGATAGAGTAAGAATTCCTGCACAGAAGTAAGGCCGCAAAAGAAGACATTTTTGGAAGATAACATGGTGTTTTAGGGGCTGGTTTTTGGTCGTTTTGAGGGTATGATTTGGTGTTGAAATGATGGTATAAGGATGGTTTTTAAGATGGTAAAAGGTTGCTGGAAATCTAGACTAAAGTTTGGCGTGCAGGGTGGTGAAGAAGATGATGAAATGTTGCTGGAAATTTGGTGTAAGTTTGGCGTGAGGAATGGATGAAAGGTTGCTGGAAATTTGGTTTAAAAGATGAAGAAACAAAGTAAAGGAACAAGGAACAAGGAAGAACCTATACTATAAAGAGTATAATCCTGAACCATATACATTCTTTGTTCGAAACAGACTTGGACCCTTTGATTATTGAATCAAGAACCACAAGTATCTGATGTAGACGCCACAAGCAACAATGATACATGCATGAGCGGGGTTAAATTACTCATATTGGACAAGAAGCTGAATTTGTTCGATGCAAAAAATAATGGCCAAAACAATGCACGCATAAGAGGTCAAAAACGATGCATCTTGGACAAGAAACTGAATCTGTTTGTGAAGTTTGGAAAGTCAGCTAATTTACGATGAATTTTTGGATGGTATCCAGGCATTTATGGGTCAACATGTCTTCTTAAAACTTGTCCGGCTGCAAATTAGCTTTCCAACGCATCTTGAAACGCCTCAATCGGATATATGGATCTCAAGATACGTCTATTTTAGCGAAGACAGCGCATGCAGAAATTCCTATACGGGATTAATACGGGATTTTTGGATAATTACGAATTTTCAAGATTTTCTTTGATTTATGAAATATTTAGTGAGTTTGTTTTTGCAAGTGCTGATTACTTGTGCCTTCGAAGTCTTCTTCAACATAAGTTCGACGAGTTCTTGTGAGGGAGATCATCTTCACACTCTTGCTTGCCTAGATAATAGCGTCTAGGAGGGTGGGTTAGAGCCGCTTGAGGTTGCTTGCTTAGATAATTGAGTCTAAGAGGGTGCCGAGGACAAAACAACATCAACAATTCACAAGCCATCTTCATCTTCAACCTTCACACCATCTTCCATAATTCCATAAACAAAGCTGGAATTTTCAGATATGTTTTACCTATCTTCTTCTTAATCTTTTCTCATCTTTTTACTTATATTCTTATTTCTTATCATCTAATCCTTCATCTCGTCTTTCTTTCTTTAAATTTTCAGCCTTGAATCTGAAAAATTCAAGAAAATCCCTTATCTTTTCTCTTGAATTTTCAGATCTGCCCAAACTTCCTTGATTGAGTCTAGAGCTCCTAGTTCTTGCAACAACTTGATTGAAGGCTTCCAAATCCAAGATTGTGCTACTCTATCATTTGGTATCAGAGCTTTAGACTATGCTTTGAATCCAAATGATAGAGTATGCTTTGGCACGTGGTAACCTTCAATTTGATGGCTTGGAAGCAAACCTAGGGCTTTAGACTCGAACAAGGAAGTTAAGCGCAAATGTAAAACAAATCTGAAAATTTCCAGCTTTGTTTATGGCTTGTGGAGATGGCGTGAAGGTTGAAGATGAAGATGGCTTGCGATTTGTTGTTGTTGTTTTGTCCTCGGCACCCTCTTAGACGCAATTATCTAAGCAAGCAACCTCAAGCGACTCTAACCCACCCTCCTAGATGCAATTACCTAGGCAAGCACGAGTGTGAAGATGATCTCTCTCACAAGAACTCGATGATCTTATGTTGAAGATGGCTTCTAGACAAATTTACCGAACACTTGCAAACTCAAATAATACTAAAATCTCCAAAGAGAACTTTGTATTAATCAGTGAAATCTGAATTACAATGTGGGTGAAGCCTCCTTCATATAGGCCATGGAGAAGTTTTAACCCTACTAAACTTAGGAATTAAATACAATAAATAAATGCTAAAATTTAATCTCCTAATTAGATAAGTAACTTCTAATAATAAATAAATGCTAAAAATAAAATCCTAGTCAAATAAATCTGATCCTAATAGATATTACAGAATCCTATATTGATTTAAATTACAAATAATCAAATAAAATCTTGAAAATTCGTAATTATCCAAAAATCCCGTATTAATCCCGTATAGGAATTTCTGCATGCGCTATCTTCGCTAAAATAGACGTATCCTGAGATCCAGATATCCGATTGAGGCGTTTCAAGATGCGTTGGAAAGCTAATTTGCAGCCGGACAAGTTTTAAGAAGACATGTTGACCCATAAATGCCTGGATCCCATCCAAAAATTCGTCGCAAGTTAGCTGACTTTCCAGACTTCACAAACAGATTCAGTTTCTTGTCCAAGATGCATCGTTTTTGACCTCCTATGCGTGCATTGTTTTGGCCATTATTGTTTGCATCGAACAAATTTAGCTTCTTGTCCAATATGAGTAATTTAACCCCGCTCATGCATGTATCAAACAAAGCCTGATAAGTCTTGAAAGTTCAATGAAGAACTGAAGTTGAGAGAAATTCTCACAAAGTAAAGTTTATTCATCAAAACTCGATTTTACATTAACATAGAAGGCTATTTATAATAAGAATACAAGGCACATGCTGAAATCAGATTTTGAATTATTTGCACATGCAAAAATAATTCAAAATTCAAACTTATTATTATCCCTATCCATTATGGCGCCATGTTGCTTAAAACCCATGTAAAATCTGTTTTTTGAGATTATTTGCACATGTGGAAATGAATTTGAATTTAAATTCAAATTAAAAGAACTCCTTCTTCTTATCCTTATGCAAATGACGCCATGCATGTGTTCCACATGCTGAATTGTTTGAATTCAAATGCATAACCTCTCTTCCTTATCTTCAATTGCCTCCCATGCGTTAGAAGAGTGGGAATTTTGAATTACAAATCTGCCTTGTAGTTTTTATCTTCATGCCGCCTATGTAAGATGACTTGGAGCTTTAGCTAGCTGCACACATAGTGTAGGACACTCCCCTAGGTGTAGGCACATGTCCTAGAACCTTTGAGCTACATTTGGACTCATGAGCTGACGTTGAGCTACGTGAGCTGAAGGTGAGCTAAGTGAGCTAAAGGTAAGCTGGATTGAACTAAATCGGGATTGCTTAAGCTGAAACGAGCTGAGTGAGCTGCACACTCACTGCTGATCTGTATTTGAGCTGGCCTTAGCTTCCTTAAGTTGTCCACACTTGTTATTTCCTGAAAACAAATAAACACACAAGTAAACACACTTTAACTTAGCATATTAAATACTTATATATAAACTAAGTATAAGTTATATATCATGTCACATATCAGCATGTAACATATTACATAACTTAGTGTCTAAGGCTGATTCATCATTAACAGAAATGAGAAGTATGAATGCATTTGGGTAAAAGAACTTCCCTGAAATATTTAGCCTTAACGCAAGTAAATGATTTGTTTAGCATGACGCTCGACTTGAGCGAAGACATGCTCACATCATCCCCCTTCTTTTAGGCGACTTGTCCTCAAATCGAAGCTTGTCGTCAAGGAATAATTCTGGGGTGTTTGGATGGCCAAATCCATACTACTTTCCTCCAATGGAATATCCTGAAAAGTAGAAAAAGAAAAATCCTTTGGGTTCTCATTAGAAAAATCAGAAATCATAGGTTGTGTCAAAATGCACTTCCCAGACATTTTTTTGTGTTGAACATCACCAATTAGTTTGAGCTCTCCTTTAGGATGGTTAGTATTATCACGATCCTTCCTCCAAATTTCAAAACTCTTTTTCATTTGCAACTGATCATGGTGTACTTGTGATAGAGTTAGAGGTTCAAGCGTGAACTTCTTTCATGCTTGATTGTGAAACGGTTGGTGAAGCAATCATGGATGGTTCGCTTGTCATATTGCCATGGTCTTCCAAGAAGTAGATGGCATGCATGCATTGGAACCACATCACATAATACATCATCCTTATACCTTCCAATGGAAAATGGAAGCTTCACTTGCTTGGTGACTTTTAATTCACCTCCATCGTTCACCCATTGCAATTTGTAAGGATTTTGGTGCTTTGTCGTTTTCAAACCTAACTTGTCAACCATAAGAGTACTTGCAACATTAGTACAACTTCGTCCATCAATTATAACAATACATACCTTATCATTCACATGACATATCGTGTGAAAGATGTTTTCACGTTGCTACTCTTCTTGTGACACTTGCGCATTTAGGCTTCATTTGACTACGAGAATCTCACCATATGCTGCCAATTCAATCTCGTCTTCTTCTTCCTCCTTAGGAATTTTTGGTTCATCTTCT
This sequence comes from Hibiscus mutabilis, assembly GCA_019671005.1. Lineage (NCBI taxonomy): Eukaryota > Viridiplantae > Streptophyta > Magnoliopsida > Malvales > Malvaceae > Hibiscus > Hibiscus mutabilis. Next base: position 39,843,892 of record CM033736.1, read on the forward strand.
CCATGATCAGACTCGATCTCCTATTTTCTAACAAAAGCATCATGTTCCGGTTTGGACATTGGTTTGCTACGTGTCCTTGTCCAAGGCACTTGAAACATTGAATGTCCCTTGTGGCGTTCATGAGTAACCACTTGCTTTCCTCTACCAACGTCTACAATGGGTGGCTTTGGCTTGCTCGATTCTGCCTTTTCTTTAATTTGAAAAGGTGCTGACTTCCTGAAATTGTTTTGAATGAAACGAGGGTTAGAAAAATTATTAAATGAACTATTACCTTGGTAAGAAGATTCCTTCCTTTGCTGACGTTCAACTTTGATCGCCATATGCACCATCTCATCCAATTCAACATAATGTTGTAATTCTACAACATCGGCAATCTCTTGGTTGAGACCAGCTAAGAAATGTGCCATCGTTGCTTCTCGATCTTCTTCGATATTGGCCCAAATCATGGCCATCTCCAATTCTTTAAAGTAATCTTCAATGCTCCTGTTCTTCTTCGTGTACTAATTAATTGGTCCCACCAAATTAATGCATAATCCACAAACTCCATTACTGCCAAATCGCACCTTCTTTTGTTCAGAATAGTTGTAACAATCGAACACATGTTCTACCTTGCTTTCCCATGCTAGATAGGCATCTAGATTTGTTTTTCCTTGAAAAGGAGGTATGGTAACTCGAATGTTGCTCAAATTGTCATCAAGTTGTGCACGCCCTCCATGGTGTCTCGGGGCATTCTATCTTGATGATCGGTCCATCTTGTCATCATCATTGTTGTCAGCATACTCTTCATTGTGTTCGTCATCTCTAGGCTGATTTTACCTTTGTGGGCCTTGGGTTGCTCAGTTGTTGCCTTGTGACCCTTCAAGTATGTCTAATCTTCCATGTAATGGCTCAAGTTCAGCTCTCAACATTTTCTGCAATTCTTGAATCATGGCTTGCATTTGCAGATTCGGTTGTCCTCCAATCATCCCCCCTTTTTTTAAGGCGATTTGTCCTCAAATCGAAAGGGTTATTCAGTGAACAATTCCTTGTTGTTGGAGTAATCAAGTCCTTATGCTCGAATGATGGAACAACCTCATGAAACTTTCCTTTGAAGTAGACGCCTTCAAAAGGCTCTTCTTTGAAAAGATCTTCCAAAGGTCTTTTGGGATGGATATTAACAACATGTACCTTTTGGGATATTCTTCTTTAAAATTCACTTGTTTTGAAGAGTCATCAACTTGTTCATCCCTTTGGTCTCCTCCTTGGCGTTGGTTTGAAGCAATGTGTCCTTTGAAATAGGGGTATGTTCTTTGATTTGAAATATCACATCTTTTGGTGTAGAGATGTGCCTTTTGGCTTGATTCATCATTCCTCTTGGAATAGGTACTTGCAAAGTGTCCTTTGGTGATGAATTGAATCACACCTCGACCCAAAACATCATGTTCCTTGAAAAGGTATATAACTCCCCACCCTTTGATTCATCACGTTGGTTGGTGAAGAGTCTTAACCTTTGAACTACTTCAAGTAGGTAGGTATCATCAACTCCTTTAGTCTTTGTGCCTTTCCATATGATGGCCTTTGAATGGTTGGACAATGCTCGTTCATACCTTGAAATGGTTGAACTCAAAACACCAATCATTCTTAAAATGACAAAGGAACTTGCCATCATAGGTTGGTAGGATAACACCATGTACATAAATCAATTTGCTGCAAAATAAACAAAGTTACTAATTGAGAAATTATTAACAAAATGAATGGAATTAGCAAACCATGGTGGATGTTTAATTGGTGTTAATTGCTGAATTCTCTTCAAGATTGGCAAAGCACTTGGAATGTCAAAGATCGCATCCCTTGGAACATCAAATGACATATCTTGTAGATCACCACAAGTCACGCCCATTGGTTCTTCAAAGGACATGTTTCTTGAATCATCAACTTAAAGAGATACGTCTCTTGGAATATCATGCAAAACAAAAGAAAGAACATGAGAAAAGTAGGGTTAGATAGAATCTGTTTTTCTTTCTCCTCTTCATCTCCAAACTCATTCTTTTCAACTTTCTCATGTTCAACTCCAGCTTTTCTTACATCCACACTCCCACTTTCAACTGTTCATTTTTAAACTCTATCGGTTTGTTTTTCTTCAAAGTGTCCTACCTCCATTGAATTCTCTTTGATTTTCTCCTTTATGGATTCAAGGCTTCTTTTCAAGTGCATTTGGTCTTCATGTACTTGTTTTGGAGTAAGAGTGCCAAGGTAATCTCCTTGCCTTCATATGTAAAGGAGAAACGATTGGTGAAACCATCATGGATTGCTCGCTTGTCATATTGCTAAGGCCTTCCCAATAATAGATGGCTGGTATGCATGGGTGCCACATCACAAATTGCTTCATCCTTGTATCTTCCAATGGAAAAAGAAATGACAACTTGTTCGGTGATAATGATTTCTTCATCATCATTAAGCCACTGAATCTTGTATGGACTTGGATGCTTTGTTGTTGTCAAACCAAGTTTCTTAACCATCAAAGTGCTAGCAATATTGGTACAGCTTCCACCGTCTATGATAACAGAGCACACTTTGCCTTGGACATGGCAACGTGTCTGAAAGATGCTTGATCTTTGTGGATCATCTAGCACATCTTGGATCTCATTTTCTCCTCCTCTTAAGGTTGATGGATTGTTGAAAGAATCCTGTGACATGGTTAGTGAAAAGAAAATAAATAAATTGGACCTTACCAAACACACACAAAACCTCACGGTCACTCCAAGAAAGTTGATGTCACTCCACTCAACACTCGTGTTTCACTCTTGGGAAAATGGCTTTTACCCCCTTCTGTGCTCACAGCTCTTTTGCCTTTTAACGCTCGATTCTCTCATCACAAGTTCTCTCAAGACCTATATGGCGTTTGGGCGGCAATAAGTTTAGGCTAGAAAAGAAAGGAATAATGAAAAGAAATGAAAGAAGAAGAATGAAAAGGTAGGATAATAAATGAAATGAAATAGAAGAAAGTAAAACAAACGTACCAAAAAACTCACTTACAACTCGATCGAGAAACAATCAATCTTTGATGTCTTCTTCGAGCTTGTTGTTTGTTTTCTTTGCCTTCACCACCTTTGGGTTTCACTATTCTTTTTTTTTAATTCTAATTTTGTTTTTCCTCTCTTTTTTTGTTTTGTACTTTCTTTTTTATCACAAAAAAAGAACAAAAAGATAGGGGCTTACTTGATTCTTTCAAAAGCTCTTATATCAAATGATACGCTTCAACTCTCTAGTTGATGTTGAGAGAAGCTTGATTGTTCCCGACCATGAATGCAAGTAAGCCTTGTACTACGTATGCTTTAAGATGATGGATAGTTGATGATAGTTTAGGGTGCGGAAGCGATGGATGCGTGGTGTGTAGGAAATGGATGGAAAAGGAAGAAAATGGTTAAGTACTGGGTAGGATATGGTGGATGAAATGGAAAAGAAAAATAGTGAAATGGAATGAAAATAGGTGGTAGTATTCAAAGGATTCAAAGAAAGAAACTATACTAAAAAGTATAATCTCGTTTCTTAGGAGAATGTCTTTGAGGGTGGTAGGTAAGAAATGGACCCTTTGGTTATATAAAAGCCAAGAACCCGAAGTATGGATGGAAGATAGAAGATGCCACAAGCAAAGCTTGATATGTCGATAAAGTTCTAAAAAGAACAAGTTTGAGAGAAAACCTCACAAAAGATAAATTATATTTCAAGAAAGTTGTGTATGAGTTGTTTGCAAGGGTGGCCGAATGGCCCTATTTATAGTTTACAAAGGGGCATGACTGAAAAGGCGCTATCTATTCAAATAACCATTTGGTTTAAGTCATGCCTCCCTCCAAAGGTTTCCCTCCCAAATGTGCCACCCAAATCTCCCTCTAAGGCTAGTTTTGCAGCCCAAATCTCCCTCTAAGGCTAGTTTTGCCGCCCAAATCTCCCTCCAAATTGTTTGTGTCCGTTCAGCAATGGTTGGTGTATCCTTCCAATGGTTTTGGCGCCATTTAGCTTTCCCTCCCTTACTTTGTCGCCATTCTAGTTTCCCTCAAAAGGTCTAGAGGCGTGTTTCTTATGAGGGGACATGTGCCTTGAAGTGGTGACCTTGGGTGGTGAGCTGACATAGGTAGCTTGAGCTGAAGTGAGCTGAGGGAGCTAGATGTGAGCTATTATAAGCTATCCTTAGCTAGGTGAACTCCTCTTCTAGTGTCCTTGAGCTTCCTTGCATGTTCTGGAGCTGAATGGAGCTTACTTTGCTTGCACCAGTGAAAGAGCTTGTTTGGACTTGAATGAGCTTTGTGAGTTGCCCTTTAGCTTGGTGAGCTTCTTCATGAGTGTCCTTAAGCTATCTTGAGCTCTTTGGAGCTGATTGGAGTTGAAATGAACTAAACCGATTGAATGAGCTTGTTTTGAGCTGATTGAGCTTTAGGTGAGCTGCCCTTCAATCTCCCCTTTGTTTATGTGGTTGGTATGTCCTACAAATGTTGCAAACACACATAAGTATGGATATAATAGAAAATAAGAAATAATTAAGGATGTGGGTCATATGCACATACATGAATAATAAATTAATAGGACATGATAAATGGGACATATGATATGCATATCCTAAGATATAAATGCATGCTTATGACATCATAAATAAGGTAATAGAAAATGAAGTAAGGAAGAACTCCCTTAGAATTATCCACCTATTCCAAAGAAATCATTCAAAGAGGTACCAGTGCAAGAAAGGTTGGCGTAAATCATAAGGATCTGATCGTGAAAAGATTTGAAGAAATGATGAAAGATCGTGATTTTACCAACCATCATGATGGATCAAAAAGAGAAGTTGAAAAGATACGTACCTTCACCAAGGGTCATGATGTTTCGGACCAAGGAGTGATTCAAAGAACGAGTATTGTTCCCAAAAGGTATAACACCCCTCGCTCGGGTTAGGAGCGAGAAGCGTTAAGACGAGAAAACAGAACAAGCGAACACGAAAATGTGGATCAATTAAAAATTTCCCCTTTTTCATTTAGAACTCAACTTCTAAAAGCTGAGTTGCTTATCCAGCAAGTAATCACTAATATTCAGTTTTGATTAAGCTTACGCATTTTAAAGAATACCAATTAATTTAGATACATGCTAACCTTACAGGTTTTAGGACCAATTTTGATACATGCATGAGCGGGGTTAAATTACTCATATTGGACAAAAAGCTGAATTTGTTCGATGCAAACAATAATGGCCAAAGCAATGCACGCATAGGAGGTCAAAAACGATGCACCTTGGACAAGAAACTGAATCTGTTTGTGAAGTCTGGAAAGTCAGCTAACTTGCGACGAATTTTTGGATGGGATCCAGGCATTTATGGGTCAACATGTCTTCTTAAAACTTGTCCGACTGCAAATTAGCTTTTCAACACATCTTGAAACGCCTCAATCGGACATCTGGATCTCAAGATACGTCTATTTTAGCGAAGACAGCGCATGCAGAAATTCCTATACGGGATTAATACGGGATTTTTGGATAATTACGAATTTTCAAGATTTTATTTGATTATTTGTAATTTAAATCAATATAGGATTCTGCAATATCTATTAGGATCAGATTTATTTGACTAGGATTTTACTTTTAGCATTTATTTATTATTAGAAGTTACTTATCTAATTAGGAGATTAGATTTTAGCATTTATTTATTGTATTTAATTCCTAAGTTTAGTAGGATTAAAACTTCTCCATGGCCTATATAAAGGAGGCTTCACCCACATTGTAATTCAGATTTCATTGATTAATAAAAAGTTCTCTTTGGAGATTTTCTTTGATTTATGAAATATTTAGTGAGTTTGTTTTTGCAAGTGCTGATTACTTGTGCCTTCGAAGTCTTCTTCAACATAAGTTCGACGAGTTCGTGTGAGGGAGATCATCTTCACACTCTTGCTTGCCTAGATAATCGCGTCTAGGAGGGTGAGTTAGAGCCGTTTGAGGTTGATTGCTTAGATAATTGCGTCTAAGAGAGTGCCGGGGACAAAGCAACTATCAATTCATCACGCCATCTCCACATATTCAAGCTTCCTCCATTGACGCCACCACCATAAGCAAATCTGAATTTTTAGATTTGTTCTTTATTTTGGTTTGTTTGGTTTTTCTCTTTATCCGAATTTGCGCTACTCTATCATTTGGTATCAGATTTGGGACGATTCTTGACAAGAATTTTGGCTTTTTTGGGTGAAAAACTCAAAAATTAGGGAAAATTCGTCAAATTCAAACGAGCGAATTTTGAGCTGAAAATTTCCAGATCAGATATACACCTTTGGAGGAGTCACCACATAAAATTTCAGAATTTTTTGACATCGGGAACACCTCAAACGAAGTAGATCAAGTTGCTGCAAATTTCTAGGGTTTTCGGGGTTTTTCTAATTTTCTTTCATTCTTAGCCATTAGTTTTCGTTTGTTTTAGCTTTTATTGCTTCTTACACATCTTCTAACACCTTCTTGTTTCCTTGTGTTAGTAGGACTAAAAGTTGTATACTCTTCTTTCACCTTGCAACTATAATTCTATTGGTGTCTAACCTTTTCTTTGGATTCTTAAAGCAATTAGGATGTTTTATTCTCTTTTCAACACTCGTTATCGTATACCAATAAATATTTTTCGGTCACGGTGTAAGATACAAGGTAATCTATGTTCTTTAATTATTGATGGTGATAGTCGTGTAAATTTAGTGAGTAGCTTCATTGCTGATGCACTCGATCTACCATGCCAAGAACACCCTAAGCCGTATCATCTTCAAGGGTTTAATAGTGGACCGGATATGAAGGTAACCGAACGTTGTTTAATCTCTTTTACTCTTGGAAGCCATTGTGATGATGTATGGTGTGACGTGGTTCCTATGGAAGTCACCCACTTGCTATTAGGAAGACCTTTGAAAAATTATCGGGGCGCTGTCCATCGAATCAATACAAATGGATACTCGGTTGTGCACCAAGGCCAGAAGCTCTCGTTTGCTACAATAGAGCCGGAAAAAATAGATGAAGAAATAGCAAAAGCAAAAAAACAGTGTGAGAGGATAAAACGAAAAAGATTGGAAGCGCAAAAGGCTGAATCAATTGACCACACAAAGGCAACCAACCATGAAGACATCCCAAAACCAGAAGGTACACATGATTCTCTTCGTACTTCTACTTCTAGCATTTGTGCAAATGTTGATATTGGAGAAGAACCATCTCCCAAACAAAAGGATAGTGATAGTGAACACATTAGACAAGATGCCAATGCTTATAATCCCTCGTGTGAAGTAGTAGGTCCACTTGCTATACTCTCATCACCTCCCCACGAAGAAAGTAAGTGTAATTCTAACCCTTCATTTGATTCATGTCCTATCATTCCGTTAGAAACACTTTCTCCTCAATCGAAATTGTACATTGATGATAAATTTTATGAGAGGGATATGGGATGTGAGATACAAAAGACTGAGAGTAAAGAGGCCGAGAGTGATAAAAGTCAAATTAATGGCCCAAATTTGGTGAGTGAAAATACATATGAGGTAAAAGTCACACAAAGCCCAAAAGAAAAAGACAAGAAAAAGAACGCGACGAGTGATTTTGTTTTGTCTAGTCATTACAAATGTTCGAGTAGTGTTGTCTTATTTTTTCAGGATTTTGTTGAACCATTGAGAGGAGCTCAATTAGATCACTCAACATACAACAAAGAAGCCTTTTCAATTGAAGTTGATGATTGTTCTCTTATTGCCGATTTAGATTCGAGGACGAATCCTTTTGAGGAGTGGGGGAATGATACATGCATGAGCGGGGTTAAATTACTCATATTGGACAAAAAGCTGAATTTGTTCGATGCAAACAATAATGGCCAAAACAATGCACGCATAGGAGGTCAAAAACGATGCATCTTGGACAAGAAACTGAATCTGTTTGTGAAGTCTGGAAAATCAGCTAACTTGCAACGAATTTTTGGATAGGATCCAGGCATTTATGGGTCAACATGTCTTCTTAAAACTTGTCCGGCTGCATATTAGCTTTTCAACACATCTTGAAACGCCTCAATCGGACATATGGATCTCAAGATACGTCTATTTTAGCGAAGACAGCGCATGCAGAAATTCCTATACGGGATTAATACGGGATTTTTGAATAATTACGAATTTTCAAGATTTATTTGATTATTTGTAATTTAAATCAATATAGGATTCTGCAATATCTATTAGGATCAGATTTATTTGACTAGGATTTTATTTTTAGCATTTATTTATTATTAGAAGTTACTTATCTAATTAGGAGATTAGATTTTAGCATTTATTTATTGTATTTAATTCCTAAGTTTAGTAGGATTAAAACTTCTCCATGACCTATATAAAGGAGGCTTCACCCACATTGTAATTAAGATTTCATTGATTAATAAAAAGTTCTCTTTGGAGATTTTCTTTGATTTATGAAATATTTAGTGAGTTTGTTTTTGCAAGTGCTGATTACTTGTGCCTTCAAAGTCTTCTTCAACATAAGTTCGACGAGTTCTTGTGAGGGAGATCATCTTCACACTCTTGCTTGCCTAGATAATGGCGTCTAGGAGGGTGGGTTAGAGCCGCTTGAGGTTGATTGCTTAGATAATTAAGTCTAAGAGGGTGCCGAGGACAAAACAACTATCAATTCATCACGCCATCTCCACATATTCAAGCTTCCTCCATTGACGCCACCACCATAAGCAAATCTGAATTTTTAGATTTGTTCTTTATTTTGGTTTGTTTGGTTTTTCTCTTTATTCGAATTTGCGCTACTCTATCAAATTTTGTTCAGTTTATACAAGTTAGCTAATAAGCTTGATAGAGTTGCGCAATCTTGGATTTGGAAGCCTTTAATCAAGTTGTTGCAAGAACTAGGAGCTCTAGACTCAATCAAGGAAGTTTGGGCAGATCTGAAAATTCAAGAGAAAAGAGAAGGGATTTTCTTGAATTTTTCAGATTAAAGGCTGGAAATTTAAAGAAAGAAAGGCGAGATGAAGGATTAGATGATAAGAAATAAGAATATAAATAAAAAGATGAGAAAATATTAAGAAGAAGATAGGTAAAACAAATCTGAAAATTCCAGTTTTGTTTATGGAATTATGGAAGATGGTGTGAAGGTTGAAGATGAAGATGACTTGCGAATTGTTGATGTTGTTTTGTCCTTGGCACCCTCTTAATCTCAATTATCTAAGCAAGCAACCTCAAGCAGCTCTAACCCATCCTCCTAGACGAAATTATCTAGGCAAGCAAGAGTGTGAAGATGATCTCTCTCACAAGAACTCGTCGAACTTATGTTGAAGAAGATTTCGAAGGCACAAGTAATCAGCACTTGCAAAAACAAACTCACTAAATATTTCATAAATCAAAGAAAATCTGTCTTACAATGATGGAGGCTTCATCCTTTTATAGGTGAAGGATAGACAAAGTAATTTAACTTCTACTAAAACAAGGAAAACCTAATCTAATTAAAAATAATAAAAAAATAACAGCCTTTAAACTCCTTGTGCTTGTGTGGCAAGGAATAGGATGATAAGGCAAGTGATAAGCTGATAAGGGCTGGGTGGCTGGTTCCTAAAGTATATAAAACCCTAAAAACATCAATTTAAATGATAATAAATATATTGGGCTAAGTTTAATTCGTCCAAATCCTTATATGTTACCTTTTGGGCTGAATTTTTCAAAATCCCGTAATAATCCCGTATCCAGTTTTCTGCATGCGCAGTCTTCAGTAAATTGAACGTATCTTGAGTTCCTGATGTCCGATTGATGCATTTCAAGATGCGTTGGAAAGGTAACGGAATGCCGGTGAATTTGATAGAAGACAACTTGACTCAGAAATGCCCGGATCCCATCCAAAAACTCGTCGCAAGTTGGCTGACTTTCCAGACTTTACAAACAGATTCAATTTCTTATCCAAGATGCATCGTTTTTGACCTCCTATGCGTGCACTGTTTTGGCTTTTATTGTTTGCATCGAACAAATTCAGCTTCTTGTCCAATATTAGTAATTTGACCCCGCTCATGCATGTATCATTCCCCCACTCCTCAAAAGGATTCGTCCTCGAATCTAAATCGGCAATGAGAGAACAATCATCAACTTCAATTGAAATGGCTTCTTTGCTGTATGTGGAGTGATCTAATTGAGCTCCTCTCAATGGTTCAACAAAATCCTGAAAAAATAAGACAACAGTACTCGAACATTTGTAAGGATTAGTCAAAACAAAATCACTCATCGCGTTCTTTTTCTTGTCTTTTTCTTTTGGGCTTTGTGTGACTTTTACCTCATATGTATTTTCACTCACCAAATTTTGGCTATTAATTTGACTTTTTTCACTTTCGGCCTCTTTACTCTCAGTCTTTTGTATCTCACATCCCGTATCCCTCTCACAAAATTTATCATCAATGTACAATTTCTGTAGAGGAGAAAGTGTTTCTAACGGAATGATAGGACAAGAATCAAATGAAGGGTTAGAATTACACTTACTTTCTTCGTGGGGAGGTGATGAGAGTATAGCAAGTGGACCTACTACTTCACATGAGGGATTAGAAGCATTGTCATCTTGTCTAATGTGTTCACTATCACTATCCTTTTGTTTGGGAGATGGTTCTTCTCCAATATCAACATTTGCACAAATGCTAGAAGTAGAAGTACGAAGAGAATCATGTGTACGTTCTGGTTTTGGGATGTCTTCATGTGGTCAATCGATTCAGCCTTTTGTGCTTCCAATCTTTTTCGTTTTATCCTCTCACACTGTTTTTTTGCTTTTGCTATTTCTTCATCTACTTTTTCCGGCTCTATTGTAGCAAACGAGAGCTTCTGGCCTTGGTGCACAACCGAGTATCCATTTGTATTGAATCGATGGACAGCGCCGCGATCATTTTCCAAGGTCTTCCTAATAGCAAGTGGGTGACTTCCATAGGGACCACGTCACACCATACATCATCACAATAGCTTCCAAGAGTAAAAGAGATTAAACAACGTTCGGTTACCTTGAAGATGATACGGCTTAGGGTGTTCTTGGCATGGTAGATTGAGTGCATCAACAATAAAGCTACTCACTAAGTTTACACGACTGTCACCATCAATAATTAAAGAACATAGATTATCTTGTATCTTACATCGTGACCGAAAAATATTTATTGGTATACGATAATGAGTGTTGAAAAGAGAATAAAACATCCTAATTGCTTTAAGAGTCCAAAGAAAAGGTTAGACACCAATAGAATTATAGTTGCAAGGAGAAAGAAGAGTATGCAACTTTTAGACCTACTAACACAAGGAAACAAGAAGGTGTTAGAAGATGTGTAAGAAGCAATAAAAGCTAAAACAAACGAAAACTAATGGCTAAGAATGAAATAAAATTAGAAAAACCCCGAAAGCCCTAGATTTTTGCAGCAACTTGATCTACTTCGTTCGAGGTGTTCCCGATGTCAAAAAATTCTGAAATTTTATGTGGTAACACCTCCAAAGGTGTAGATCTGATCTGAAACTTTTCAGCTCAAAATTCGCTCGTTTGAATTTGACGAATTTTCCCTAATTTTTGAGTTTTTCACCCAAAAACGCCAAAATTCTTGTCAAGAATCGTCCCAAATCTGATACCAAATGATAGAGTAACGCAATCTTGGATTTGGAAGCCTTCAATCAAGTTGTTGCAAGAACTAGGAGCTCTAGACTCAATCAAGGAAGTTTGGGCAGATCTGAAAATTCAAGAGAAAAGAGAAGGGATTTTCTTGAATTTTTCAGATTCAAGGCTGGAAATTTAAAGAAAGAAAGACGAGATAAGGATTAGATGATAAGAAATAAGAATATAAATAAAAAATGAGAAAAAGATTAAGAAGAAGATAGGTAAAACAAATCTGAAAATTCCAGTTTTGTTTATGGAATTATGGAAGATGGTGTGAAGGTTGAAGATGAAGATGACTTGCGAATTGTTGATGTTGTTTTGTCCTCAGCACCCTCTTAGACTCAATTATCTAAGCAAGCAACCTCAAGCGGCTCTAACCCACCCTCCTAGACGCGATTATCTAGGCAACCAAGAGTGTGAAGATGATCCTCCCTCACAAGAACTCGTCGAACTTATGTTGAAGAAGACTTCGAAGGCACAAGTAATCAGCACTTGCAAAAACAAACTCACTAAATATTTCATAAATCAAAGAAAATCTGTCTTACAATGATGGAGGCTTCATCCTTTTATAGGTGAAGGATAGACAAAGTAATTTAACTTATACTAAAACAAGGAAAACCTAATCTAATTAAAAATAATAAAAAATAACAGCCTTTTAAACTCCTTGTGCTTGTGTGGCAAGGAATAGGATGATAGGGCAAGTGATAAGCTGATAAGGGCTGGGTGGCTGGTTCCTAAAGTATGTAAAACCCTAAAAACATCAATTTAAATGATAATAAATATATTGGGCTAAGTTTAATTCGTCCAAAGCCTTATATGTTAGCTTTTGGGCTGAATTTTTCAAAATCCCGTAATAATCCCGTATCCAGTTTTCTTCATGCGCAGTCTTCAGTAAATTGGACGTATCTTGAGTTCCTGACGTCCGATTGATGCTTTTCAAGATGCGTTGGAAAGGTAACTGAATGGTGGAAAATTTGTTAGAAGTCAACATGACTCAGAAATGCCCGGATCCCATTCAAAAACTCGTCGCAAGTTGGCTGACTTTCCAGACTTTACAAACAGATTCAATTTCTTGTCCAAGATGCATCGTTTTTGACCTCCTATGCGTGCACTGTTTTGGCTTTTATTGTTTGCATCGAACAAATTCAGCTTCTTGTCCAATATTAGTAATTTTGACCCCGCTCATGCATGTATCATTCCCCCACTCCTCAAAAGGATTCGTCCTCGAATCTAAATCGGCAATGAGAGAACAATCATCAACTTCAATTGAAATGGCTTCTTTGTTGTATGTGGAGTGATCTAATTGAGCTCCTCTCAATGGTTCAACAAAATCTTGAAAAAATAAGACAACACTACTCGAACATTTGTAAGGATTAGTCAAAACAAAATCACTCATCGCGTTCTTTTTCTTGTCCTTTTCTTTTGGGCTTTGTGTGACTTTTACCTCATATGTTTTTTCATTCACCAAATTTTGGCTATTAATTTGACTTTTTTCACTTTCGGCCTCTTTACTCTCAGTCTTTTGTATCTCACATCCCATATCCCTCTCACAAAATTTATCATCAATGTACAATTTCTGTAGAGGAGAAAGTGTTTCTAACGGAATGATAGGACAAGAATCAAATGAAGGGTTAGAATTACACTTACTTTCTTCGTGGGGAGGTGATGAGAGTATAGCAAGTGGACCTACTACTTCACATGAGGGATTAGAAGCATTGTCATCTTGTCTAATGTATTCACTATCACTATCCTTTTGTTTGGGAGATGGTTCTTCTCCAATATCAACACTTGCACAAATGCTAGAAGTAGAAGTACGAAGAGAATCATGTGTACGTTCTGGTTTTGGGATGTCTTCATGGTTGGTTGCCTTTGTGTAGTCAATTGATTCAGCCTTTTGTGCTTCCAATCTTTTTCGTTTTATCCTCTGACACTGTTTTTTTGCTTTCGCTATTTCTTCATCTACTTTTTCCGGCTCTATTGTAGCAAACGAGAGCTTCTGGCCTTGGTGCACAACCGAGTATCCATTTGTATTGATTCGATGGACAGCGCCACGATCATTTTTCCAAGGTCTCCCTAATAGCAAGTGGGTGACTTCCATAGGGACCACGTCACACCATACATCATTACAATAGCTTCCAAGAGTAAAAGAGATTAAACTACGTTCGGTTACCTTCATATCCGGTCCGCTATTAAACCCTTGAAGATGATACTGCTTAGGGTGTTCTTGGCATGGTAGATCGAGTGCATCAACAATGAAGCTACTCACTAAGTTTACACGACTGTCACCATCAATAATTAAAGAACATAGATTATCTTGTATCTTACATCGTGACCGAAAAATATTTATTGGTATACGATAACGAGTGTTGAAAAGATAATAAAACATCCTAATTGCTTTAAGAGTCCAAAGTAAAGGTTAGACACCAATAGAATTATAGTTGCAAGGAGAAAGAAGAGTATGCAACTTTTTGTCCTACTAACACAAGGAAACAAGAAGGTGTTAGAAGATGTGTAAGAAGCAATAAAATCTAAAACAAATGAAAACTAATGCCTAAGAATGAAAGAAAATTAGAAAAACACCGAAAACCCTAGAATTTTGCAGCAATTTGATATACTTCGTTCGAGGTGTTCCCGATGTCAAAAAATTCTGAAATTTTATGTGGTGACTCCTCCAAAGGTGTAGATCTGATCTGAAACTTTTCAGCTCAAAATTCGCTCGTTTGAATTTGACGAATTTTCCCTAATTTTCGAGTTTTTCACCCAAAAACGCCAAAATTCTTGTCAAGAATCGTCCCAAATCTGATACTAAATGATAGAGTAATGCAATCTTGGATTTGGAAGCCTTCAATCAAGTTGTTGCAAGAACTAGGAGCTATAGACTCAATCAAAGAAGTTTGGGCAGATCTGAAAATTCAAGAGAAAAGAGAAGGGATTTTCTTGAATTTTTCAGATTCAAGGCTGGAAATTTAAAGAAAGAAAGACGAGATGAACGATTAGATGATAAGAAATAAGAATATAAATAAAAAGATGAGAAAAAGATTAAGAAAAAGATAGGTAAAACAAATATGAAAATTCCAGTTTTGTTTATGGAATTATGGAAGATGGTGTGAAGGTTGAAGATGAAGACGCTTGCGAATTGTTGATGTTGTTTTGTCCTCGGCACCCTCTTAGACTCAATTATCTAAGCAAGCAACCTCAAGCGGCTCTAACCCACCCTCCTAGATGCGATTATCTAGGCAACCAAGAGTGTGAAGATGATCTCCCTCACAAGAACTCGTCGAACTTATGTTGAAGAAGACTTTGAAGGCACAAGTAATCAGCACTTGCAAAAACAAACTCACTAAATATTTCATAAATCAAAGAAAATTTGTCTTACAATGATGGAGGCTTCATCCTTTTTATAGGTGAAGGATAGACAAAGTAATTTAACTTCCACTAAAACAAGGAAAACCTAATCTAATTAAAAATAATAAAAAATAACAGCCTTTAAACTCCTTGTGCTTGTGTGGCAAGGAATAGGATGATAAGGCAAGTGATAAGCTGATAAGGGCTGGGTGGCTGGTTCCTAAAGTATATAAAACCCTAAAAACATCCATTTAAATGATAATAAATATATTGGGCTAAGTTTAATTCGTCCAAAGCCTTATATGTTAGCTTTTGGGCTGAATTTTTCAAAATCCCGTAATAATCCCGTATCCAGCTTTCTGCATGCGCAGTCTTCAGTAAATTGGACGTATCTTGAGTTCCTGATGTCCGATTGATACGTTTCAAGATGTGTTGGAAAGGTAACTGAATGGCGGACAATTTGTTAGAGGACAACTTGACTCAGAAATGCCCGGATCCCATCCAAAAACTCGTCGCAAGTTGGCTGACTTTCCAGACTTTACAAACAGATTCAATTTCTTGTCCAAGATGCATCGTTTTTGACCTCCTATGTGTGCACTGTTTTGGCTTTTATTGTTTGTATCGAACAAATTCAGCTTCTTGTCCAATATTAGTAATTTGACCCCGCTCATGCATGTATCAAAGCTGCTCATTATACTATTCGAATTACTCTTTTACAACTATCATTCAACACCATTCGGTTAGATCCAATATGATTAATCTTGTTATCTATTAAACCTAGCTATTAGCATGAACATCTTATGCATTTGAATTCTTAACATCAATTAAGTTCATATTCACTACTATTCCCTACCCATTATGCGCAGCTTTTAGACCTTTAGGTTCATTGAATTCATATGTCCTATTCACTTAACAATATCTAGACTTATAAAGTATGTATGTGATTTTGGTAAGCAGCTTGTAACTCATGATTCATTCTATTAGGGTCTTACCTAAAGTAGCCTGATACATCATCAATCTAGCAAGTTCAATTTCTTAATTTCAAAACCATACTCAATCATAACAAGCTCATATGCAAAGTCTAATTCATTCATTCATTAGCCATAACCAAAGAGTTCACAAAAGGCTACTATTTACATATATTTAATTACAAATCTAAAGTACCATTTCATTACAAGACTTTAACAAGTTCAACATACACACTTTATACATATAAGCCAAATGCATGGTCTGTCAATGCTAGACACAATCTAAGGCCACCATCTAGGAGTACATCGAAGTAAATACAAAGTCAAACTTCAAGCTTTGCATGCCTTACTTCGAACCCAAGAAAGCTGACTTCGATATCAAGGTACTGGTTGGGATGGCTTTTACCTGAGGTTTGGGAAGAATACAAACAAGAGTGGTAAGTACATAATGTACTTAGTGAGGTAGCATCTAAAGTCTAGCAGGATTTTCAAGTTATCAGTTTGTCAAGTTATGTGTCCTTTATTTCAAGAAACACCTATCTAGGCTTTAGACAATCTTAAAAGATTTAGCTAGTTTTATCCAAGCATAATTAAGCATTCATGTTATTCAATCAAGCAACTCAATTCATAGATTACCACCATGAATCAATCAAGAAACAGCTCATACGAGAACAAGGCCAATCAAGCATGCATACAATCATTTCCATTCGAACAAGAGGAAGAATCATTTTCATGTATCTTATTTCTCAAGGGATAAACAATCCAAGCATTCATTTTCATCATTTAATTCCATTGACTAGCCATTTCATTAACAAGATCAAGAGTACACTTTCATTCATGTATAACAGGGCAGTAACCATTGTCCCAAAACTATTTTCAAAACAGTTCACAAACTGTCTAGGACACCAATACTGCTACTGCCAGCCAGCATAAGCACTGGTCACTTAAATACTTATAACTTTCATTCTGTACGTCGGAATTTCAAACCATTTATATTGTTAGAAAGCTTATTTAACCCTTTTTACAACCATTTAGACCTTTCATTTTAATGATTTTCCAATTAATACAGTTTTTAGTTCAAAGATAGGGCAATTACATTTCTGGACAATTTGCACTGTCCAGAGGTTTTCATTTCCAGATTCCAGCTCACAAATTAGAATTCAATTCTGTTTTCTCCAAATGAAAATAGATATACTAAGGTTCATTCCATATAAATTTCAGCCATTAATTCAACCTACATAGTTTATGCTGTTTTTTCGAAGTTGCTGCCCAGAACAAAATTTCCTGGGCAGATTACACTAGGTTGCATTTTAAGCTTCTTAATTCATTAGGACATGAATCTAACATGGTATTTAGTTTATAACCCTTTTCTTACAAGTTTAAGTTAATCTAACCTTGCATCTAACATGTCATTCGAGTAGGAAGCCTTTTATTACATTTTAGTTTGATTCCAATTAGACTAGACACTTAAATCTTTTTTGGTTGAATTAGACCAAACATTTGAGACCATAGAGTCCTTTGAACAACTTACTTACCAAGTACGAAAACTTATAAACAATCACGTTGCATACATACAAGGTAAGACTTAGTCTTGTTTAAATTCTAATCTTAATTACCTATGATGTCCATTCAAACATATACCAATCGAATAGTGAGCTAGGTTTAAGATACCTAACAATTCATTGTTAAGCAAGACTAGTAAGCAATACTCAAACACAACTAGATCAAAATTAAAATTCAATTTCATTTAACTTACAAGTCTAGCATCAAACATCCATTATAAAAATCATGACAAGCTTGTTCACATAATCAAGATCATCAATTCAAGCATTTTCACCACAACAATCAAGTAAGGAATGAATCCTTAAGCAATAAGCAACTCATCAAGCAATTAGCCAATCTCAAACTCAAGCAATCAAACAAGCAAGATTATATCAAGAATCATACAATGAGCACAATGGCCACAAATCCCCTTATTCGAATAGGGTCAATTCCAATGTAATTTATCTTTCAAATAATGAGCCAATCAAGATAGTATCTATCTCATCTTATTCATACATTTTCATTTTACTAGAAGCTCAATAGCATGTATCAATTTGCTCATTTATAAGCCACGTGTCATGTCTTATTACAAGTTTAGAAAATTGTTTTGCCTTCGTAGTTAGCAGGACTAGGTAATCAAGTCACGTGTTAAGGTACACAAGTACCAGATCATGTTAAGGTGTTTTCTACACCACGTATTAGAGTACACAAAGTACTTGAACAAGAAGGTCTCTGCTGCACCACATATTAGAGTACACAAAGTACCAACTGGGTTAAGAATTAACCATTACATGTCAAGCAATTTGGTTATTTCAAGGATTCAAGTCAAGCGATTCAAGTATTCAAGATTTCTTGTCGGATCATTTATGTATTTTCAAGATATAATTCACGTGTTCGAGAATCTCTCTTGAATTGCTTATTCAATTTCTCAATAAGGTTCATAACTCTTTAACAAGTTCGCCTTGGATAACAATTGGTCATGAATGACATTGGTCCGCGTTTGACCATAAAGGTCTAAGAGATTTCCTAAACTTCTCACTATCCAACCAACAGTCGCCACCCGTACAACTCCCCCGTTACCTCCAACTGTCGCCAATAACTTATTACATGTAATGGGGTGTTCCCCCGAGCCGTGGCTCATGGACCGTAGCCCCAAGTATACCATGCATCATGCCATTGATCCAAGCACTTCCATTGTAGGCAACTTAAACCTTTTAAATCTTTAATCTTCATTAGGGAAGTATCTTATGGCATAAGAAGTCTTATCTTACTTTAAAACTTGTAGTTGTTTCTTACATTTTATGCTTACATATTGTAAATTCAAGAACGCATGCTAGTTCCAAACAAGTCATTCGAACCATCATCAATCAAGCATTCAAAGATTCAAGCATTAAGCAATACCAATTAAACCGTCAATCAAGTGTTTATCACTTAGCAAGCAAGTTCATTATAGTGTAGTATTATTCGAATAGTTATCACAAACAAACAAGTGTCAATTTACACCCAAGGCAGCAACAACTCAATCACACATGAGTATACATATCAAGTCTCAAACAAGACAATCCAAGCAAGTACATTCCACTATAATTCGATTGATTATCAAGAGAGCAAGCATACATGTAACCACCATCAAGTTTCCAATTAAGCATCCTTCCCTTATACATTTACCAAATAGAAATTAGGTTCATTTCATGTCAATTCCATATCAACTATGTAAACAATTGCAATTGGTTAGGACCTAAGTCCTAACCCTAAGTAAGGCTACACTCACCTTGTATCCCAAAGTTACGGGATACCCGATTCCTCGTTTGCATCTCAATACCTATCCATTCTTTCCACCATTATCTTAATCTAGCATTCACATAATACAATCATGCATTAGAACCATACCAAACTCAATTCACACAAGCATTTAAACACTTGATTTGGTACAAGTAACAAATCTGCCACTGCCTGGCAGTTTGCACACTAGCTAATTCAATTACCTATTCATCCATGTAAGGATCATATTTTTATCCTTTCCAGATCAATACAGTTTACTAGTTAAAGTCGGGTCAATTTTACAGTTTTGAAACTGCCAGATTGTATCTAGGTCCACTTTAGTGAGCTATTTAACCTATGATTCATACAGGTTAAATTCAGTTTCTTTTTACCTTACTTCCCCTATTTTCCCCTTGACTTTTCATGTCCAGCTTAGTCCTTAATTTGTTTATCTAAGTCCTTAAAGTTACAGATTTTCCAGAACAGTCCCCTATTCAATAATCTGCCCATTTATATATTTAGACAGTCAATTCTAGCTATAGTTCATGCAATTCGATTATCCAGTCATTCAATCTAACCCTTCCCTGTTCTTTCAAGTTAGGATAGGTCCCTAAACAGTCCAATTCAGTCCATAATTTAACCAATTTTATAGATTAGTCCATATTTCAATATCATGCCAATTCATCACTTAAAAGCTATCAATTCTTTACTAATTGAGCCATACAACTTATTGAATATTTATTCTAGGTCTTCCCGTGTTTTTAGCAAATTTTCCAGTAGCTAATTTAGTACAGAACAATCCTCAATTTTGTCAAATCTTTCAATTTTTGCCACTAATTAGCTAACTACACAAGTTATGTGACCAAGTTCATCACTAGTTCAATTTCTATCATTTAACATATTTGCACTTGATTAACATTCAATTTCATTTTATACATTAAATTTCTAGCATGGTAACATTTATTTCTAGTCCTAAAATTATCATAAACTTTCAATTTGGACCACTTAATTCACAAATTCCATCAATTGGTCACTAATTCATGTACATAGCATTCAGCCAAGATGATTTCTACCTTAATTTCATTATCCAATTCATAATCTAACATGAATATAGTCTATAAATTATTCTAACAAATTTCCAACATCATATCAAGATCAAAACAACATGAAAGCAATCAACATTCAAGAATTCAAGCTACAATTCAATTCAGCTAAGGGTGAGGAGCTTACCAAGCTTCTCAAACTTGATTTCCAAGTTCAAATTCCCAACCATGCAAGGATAATCAAGCTTTCCATGGCTGCCTTTCTCCCAATTTCTCTCTCTCTCTCTAAACTAAGCTTTGGCCGGCCAAATGAGATGAAGAAGATGACTTGGTGTCATCTTAATTAGACATGTAAATGTCTAATTTACCCTTCTAATTATATCTTAAGCCTAAGGTAGTGGAGGGGCAAATATTGGAATTGAATTATTTATCATGCAATCTCATTATTTACCATTTAATTCGATTTGGTCATTGAAATTTAAATCTAAATTTTTCATTTTCTTTCAATTAGATCCTTAATTGATCTAATTAGCTAGATGCAAGTCCAATTGGGTTAACAAATTAGGCAATTTGTTCCATTACTACTAGGCCAAGATTTAGGGTATTACAAAAGCTGTGACGTTTCCAAAGGAGGATTTCAAAGAGCTCGTGCCAATTCGAAGAAAGATGAGCCGAGAAGATTAAGCATTTCATTTGGGAGAAGAAGTGAGGATTCGTCCACCCCTAAAGTAAGGAAGTATCCATTGAAGAACAACTTCGATTTAAGGACAAATCGCCAAAAAAGAAGGGGAGGATGATACAATCCTAATCAGAACCAACTTTCTTCATGACTTGATCACACCATTGAAGATTATCAAGGCTGATTCTAAGGGAGTTCTACCTTACTTTATCTTTTATTATCTTCTTTATGCATTATATATTGTTATAAACATGTTATGCATATTAGGATTATCATATATTATCATTTATTTGCATAATATATGATATTCATTCATAACCTATGATCCACATCTTTATATTTAGTTATATAAGTCATTTAAGTATGTTTGCATTGCATTGCATCTCTAAACTTAAGTATGCATCATATTTTAGCTTTATTTCAGCTCACACATTGTTTGTTGTTCTCTTTAGGTACTAAGGATGAAGGCACAAGCTCAAACCAGCTTAAGGACCTCGCAACAAACTCAGATTAGCTCAAGGATATTCAAGGCAGCACGAATTAGCTCAAAGAGTCCAATAGAAGCTCGAATCAGCTCAAAAGTTAAGGAGAACATTCTAAAGGAGCTCACAAGCTTGAAGGATCAGCTCACCTAGCTAAAGTAAACTCGGAATAGCTCAAAATCAGCTTGAAGATTGAGCTAGCTCTTTCAGCTAGCTAGCTCAGCTCAATCCAACTCACTCCAAGCCCAACCACCTCACTTCAGCTCCACCTACACATGCCAGCTCACCACCCCAAGGGTCATTGATATGATCTCGACTATGAGTTTTGAATCATATATATGAATGCCCGATCGTGATTCTAGTAAGAACTCTGCAGTGCTTTGAATGTATTCTGAAATTACTCAAACAACAATGTAAGTAGAAATAGATAAATAAGAAATAGAAATAATGGGATGAAAGATATGTAGAAGGGGTGTAGGAAGAGTGATAGTTGTGATTATGGAAGAAAAAAAAATAAAAGATGAAAATGTAGGTGAAGATGATGGGGTGTTGGCGTTAAGATGAAGAAATTCAAAGGATGGATTGTGACCCCCTAACTATAAAGAGTTAGGAACCAGCAATATAATAAAGTGGAAATGAAGTGGTAGGATATGGAACATGACCCACTAGCTATAGATGAGCTAGGAACCAACGCTATAACAAAAGGGAAATGGATGAAGACTACAAGACTAACTTGAAGCCGATAAAGTTCCACAAGAGAACAAGAATGAAAGCAATCTTTCAAAGATGTTTTATATATTCAAAGTGTGTCTTACAATGATCCTAAAGATGCCTATTTATAGTAGAAGTAGGCAGAATATGAAAAGGTGTTACAAGAAAGATGAATGCTCATCTTAATGCACTTGAATACACATGAATGCTTTGTCCTTTCTTCTCATCTTCAAAGCTGATTAGTTTAGACAAATTGAGGTTGAATTTAGTCATATTTTCGTCCAAATTAAGAAGGACTCTTGGGCTGCCTTGTTTTGCTATCATATGAAGAGAAAGGGGATGAATGTGGACAAGGATGAATGTAGACATCCTTGCTGTCCAGTTTAAGTGCAACTCTTCATCTTCCAAGCTGAATAATATGACTTGAATGTCATAAAAGGTGAGTTTCATCCAGCCTTCATTTCATGTCTCCTCAATGAATTTTGAAACCCCACTTGAATGGTGATAACATCAACCTTGAATGCCTTGAATTTGCTGAATTAAGATGGCCATCAATTGCTTGTCTCTTGGTAGAAGATGAAAGAACTCTTCCTTGGCTCAAATTCATTCAAATCATCCATGCATAAAATTCCCGTAATAAAAATTTCAGCCTGCACTGTCTTCAGTAAATCATTCAGATCTCAAGCTCCCGATATCGGATTGAGGTGATTCAAAAGGCATTGGAAAGCTAAGAGATGGAGGAATAACGTCCAATTGATTTCTGGATCCAAACACGTCTGTATCGCATCCAGAATTGGAAGACATTCTGCTGATATTCTTGCATCTGGTAAAACCGTTCATCTTCCCTCATGCACCTAGACACAAAGGTAAACTTTATTCAATCTTTAATTGAAAACATGCATGTAAACAATTAAGAGTTAGTTTAATAAATGAGCTAGTTTGATGAATGAACTAGTTTAATTAATGAACTAACTTTATTCAATGAACTAATAATCTTTGAATGAACTAGTTTAATCAATGAACTACTTAGTTAAATGAAGTGTATAACTAAATGAACTACATGTTTAAATGCAAACTTTAATGAACAACATGTTTAAATGCAACGCATGCTTTAATGAACAACATGTTTATTGAATGCAATGAATGTTATGCAAACTTTAAATACTCATGCAAATTCATGCATAAGCAAAGTAAAGTGTTCCTCCTTTATTATTTCTTCTTTCTCACGTCCCAAGCTTGATGTAAACATATTTTCCATGGCTGCTTGGAACTCCTTGGCCCTTGCTCGAGTAATGGGGCCACCTGGGTACTTCTCTGGGTCTTTGCCATTGACGTTCATATCAGTCCCTCCCTCTTTAAGGCGATTTGTCCCCAAATCGTCATCTACATCATAAGGAGATAGGTCAGCAACATTGAAGGTTGCACTAACATTAAACTCACCTGGAAGATCTAATTGATAGGCATTGTCATTGATCTTCTTGACTATTTGGAATGGTCCATCTCCCCGAGGCATTAATTTGACTTTCGTTGAGCCGAACCTTTCTTTCCTCATGTGCAGCCACACCCAATCCCCTGGCTCAAAGGAAATTCGCTTACGACCCTTATTTTCTTGCTGCTCATATTGCTTGGTTCGTTTTTCAATGTTCTCCCGCACTTGTTGATGAAGCTTCTTAACAAATTCAGCTTTATTAATTCCATCTTTATTCACAATTTGATCAGCGGGTAATGGTAACAAGTCTATCGGTGTTAATGGATTGAATCCATACACCACTTCAAAAGGCGCGGCGCCATGTAGTACTATGGATCGAACGGTTGTATGCAAACTCCACATGTGGTAAACTCTCCTCCCATGTTTTCAAATTCTTCCTAATGATGGATCAAGTAACATAGAAAGTACGGTTCACCACTTCAGTTTGGCCATCCGCTTGAGGGTGGCAAGTGGTGGAGAATAGTAACTTAGTACCAATCTTACTCCATAGGGCTCTCCAAAAGTGACTTAAGAACTTCACATCCCGATCAGACACAATAGTTCTTGGTATGCCATGTAACCTTAAGATTTCCCTGAAAAACAAAGTAGCAATATGTGAGGCATCATTAGTTTTGTTACAGGGAATGAAATGAGCCATTTTGGAGAATCTATCCACAACTACAAAGATGGAATCTTTGTTATTCTTGGTACGTGGAAGCCCTAGCACAAAATCCATTGAAATATCCATCCATGGTGTTTCCGGTATGGGTAGTGGTGTGTAAAGTCCATGTGGCATGACTTTAGATTTGGCCTTCCTGCAAGTGATGCATCGCTCACACAACCTCTCCACATCTCGTTTCATTTTAGGCCAATATAGGTGCTCTTGAAGTATAGCCAAAGTCTTTGCTATCCCAAAATGTCCCATTAATCCTCCTCCATGAGCTTCCTTAGTTAGCAATTCACGCATGGAACCTTGAGGGATGCATAGTCTTCCTTCCTTAAATAGGAAACCATCATGCTTATAGTATTTTTCAATTGACCTTTTCTCACAAGCTTTGTAAATCTCTCCAAAATCAGAGTCAGAGACATATAAGTCTTTAATAAAAACAAAACCCAATAACTTAGATTCCAAAGTGTTTAAAAGAATATACCTCCGTGACAATGCATCGGCAACTATATTCTCCTTACCTTTCTTGTACTTGATAACATATGGGAAAGTTTCAAGAAACTCCACCCATTTGGCATGCTTTTGTTGAGTTTATGCTGCCCCGGATATGTTTCAATGCCTCTTGATCAGTGTGAATGATGAACTCCTTAGGCCAAAGGTAATGTTGCCATGTTTCCATTGCCCTCACAAGAGCATACATCTCCTTGTCATAGGTAGGGTAATTAGCGTAGCTCCACTTAATTTTTCACTGAAATAGGCTATAGGACGTCCACCTTGAGACAAAACTGCTCCAATTCCTACACCTGATGCATCACATTCAATTTCAAAAGTTAGATTAAAATCAGGTAGAGCAAGTAAAGGGGCATGTATTAAACAATCTTTAATGCTATTAAAGGACTTCTCTTGATCTTCCCCCCCAAAAGAATTTAGAATTCTTCTTAATAACACTTGTTAGTGGGGCGGCTATGGTGCTGAAGTTGGGGACGAATCTTCGATAAAAACTTGCAAGTCCATGGAAGTTCCTAACTTGAGAAATGCTTGCTGGTCGTGGCCACTCTTCAATGGCTTTAACCTTCTCTTTGTCCACCTCCAAGCCTTCAGAACTCACAACGAAACCTAGGAAAACAACCCTGTCAGTACAAAATGTACATTTTTGTAAGTTAGCAAACAGTTTTTCCTTCCTCAAAACTAGCAAAACTGACCTTAAATGTTGAACATGTTCTTCCATGGTTTTACTATAGATTAGAATGTCATCAAAGTAAACCACACAAAACTTACCCAAGAATGGCCTAAGAACATGATTCATTAACCTCATAAACGTGCTTGGAGCATTAGTTAAGCCAAAAGGCATAACCAACCACTCATAAAGGCCTTGCTTAGTTTTGAATGCTGTTTTCCACTCATCACCTTCCCAAGATTCAGATTTGGTGGTAACCACTTTTAAGATCAATCTTGGAAAAGAGGTTAGAACCACTAAGCTCATCTAACATGTCATCTAAGCGAGGAATAGGGTGACGATATTTTTACTGTAATTTTGTTTACCGCTCGGCAGTCCACACACATGCGCCAAGTTCCATCCTTCTTTGGCACAAGTAGAACCGCACGCACATGGGCTAAGGCTTTCCCTCACGTAGCCTTTTGACATCAACTCAGATACTTGCCTTTGCAACTCCTTAGTTTCTTCGGGTTGCTTCGCACGCTGGTCGGTTTGGAATGACGGCCCGGGAACAAAGTCTATTTGATGTTCTATGCCACGAATAGGTGGCAGCCCACTTGGTATTTCCTCCGAAATAGGTCATCAAACTCCTGCAATAAAGACACAACAAAAGCAGGCAAATTTTGATCAAGGTAGTTAGTATTCAAGAAATTTTCCTTGTACATGAGCACAAGTGCTTCCTTTGCTGTCATTAAACTCTTTTTCAACTCTCTCTTTAGAAAGAATGCTGATTTTCCTTCCCTCATTTTGATCACACTCCTTTGCTTTTACCTCCATTTTGGTCTCTCTCTCTTTGGCTTTTTCAATTTTTCCTCTCAATAAAATTTGGTCTTCATGTATTTGTTTTGGAGAAAGTGGGGCTAAAGTGATCTTCTTTGTTTCATGGGTGAACGATACCGTTGGTATACCCGTCATGGATCACTCGCCTATCAAATTGCCAAGGCCTTCCAAGTAATAAATGGCTTATGTGCATTGGAACGACATCGCATAATACCTCGCCTTTGTACTTCCCAATAGAGAAAACAATTCGAACTTGTTTGGTCACCTTGAGTTCTCCTCCATCGTTGAGCCATTGTAGCTTATAAGGTTGTGGATGCTTTGTTGTTGCCAAGCCAAGTGTATCTACCATTAAGGTACTAGCAACATTAGTGCAACTACCACCATCAATAATAACAAAGCATACCTTTCCTCCAACATGGCAACGAGTATGGAAGATATTTTCTCGTTGTTCATTTCCTCCAACGGATTGTACGCTTAGGCTTCTTTTGACAACAAGAACCTCTCCTTCCACGCCATACTCTAATTCTTCTTCTTCGATGGCAACATCTTCATTCTCATCCTCTTCTTGTTCCGATTCAACTTCTCCATCATCTCAAGAAGCATGGTGTTGCGGTTCGACATTGGCTTGCAATGTGTCCACGCCCCAAACACTTAAAACATTGTATGTCACGGAACAATTTGGAGTAGCGGTAGTCTTACCCTTGCTGGTTTCGCAATGGGCTTACTTCTTTTCGGTGGTCCTCCTTTTCGTGGGACGGTAATGGAGGAGTCTTCTTGTATGAACTTTGCCCCCATTTTGATGTTGAACTCCCATAAGATCGTGTGGCCCTTTCTTTTGAGCTGTTTTTCCACTTTCATGGCCATATGCACCATGTCTTCCATCTCCACATAATGTTGCAACTCGACCACGTTCGCAATGTCCGGATTTAGTCCCGCTTAGGAATCTTGCCATTGTGGCTTTCGATCCTCGTCGATGTTGGCTCAAATCATGGACACCTCCATCTCTTTGTAGTAATCTTCAACACTTCGGTTACCTTGTGAAAGATTTTGAAGACGGTTGAATAACTCTCGATGGTAGTGGGTTGGAATGAATCGCCTTCGCATCACCGCTTTCATTTCATCCCATGTAGTGATAGGATGTTCTCCATTGCGTCTCCTACTTGATGTCAATTGATCCCACCATATTAGTGCATAATCCGTAAACTCAATGGCAGCGAGTTTTACCTTTTAAGCTCTGAATAGTTATGGCACTCAAAAATGTGCTCAACCTTCTTTTCCCATGCAAGATAGGTTTCAGGATCCGTTCTTCCTTGAAAAGGAGGAATGGTAATCTTGATGTTGCTGAGATTATCGCCTACTCGTGGTCGAGCTCTCTCTGGCCTTGTTGTACCATGCTATGTTGGGATACTTGATCTTGCACATCATCTACTTCAACTTCTTCAGATACTCCTCATTACCCTGATTAGCTTGTGAAATTTCAAGCTGGTCTATTCGCTCAATTAGGGCTCCAATTGCTTTGGATCATTTTGGCCATTGCTTGAAGCATAGCCTGATTTTGCAAATTGGGAACTCCTTCACCACTATGACCAGATCTTTGTGACATGTTAGATAAAGAAACAAAAGAAATTAAACCTTACTAACACAAAATCTCACCTTTCCACTCCAAAGAAAATGCACTCACACTCGTGTTTCACTCGGGTTAGGCTTTTCCCCTTAATGCACACTCATGCCTTTTACCACTGTGCTTTATTTTCAAGTCCTTTTGGGAACTTCCTCAAGGCTTACAAGTGTCTCGTGGACTTCGGGCTGAAACAATTCTAGCTTGGTAGGAGAATGATGAATAATAAAAGGATAATGGCTTCAAAAAGAAAGAATTATTACTAAGAATAGGTAAAGGAATTTGTAATTCAGCAATAAGAAATGATGTATTGTAATTTTTTTTTAAACAAGAATAGACTGCTTCCTCCTCTTTAAGATTTTTTTTTTTTTTTTTTTTTTTGATTTTTTTACTAACCCGAGAGAGAGAAAATAATACGCTTTACTGAATCGCCTAGGCTCTGATACCAAATGATATGATCTCGACTATGAGTTTTGAATCATATATATGAATGCCCGATCGTGATTCTAGTAAGAACTGCAGTTGCTTTGAATGTATTCTCAAATTACTCAAACAACAATGTAAGTAGAAATAGATAAATAAGAAATAGAAATAATGGGATGAAAGATATGTAGAAGGGGTGTAGGAAGAGTGATAGTTGTGATTATGGAAAAAAAAAATAAAAGATGAAAATGTAGGTGAAGATGATGGGGTGTTGGCGTTAAGATGAAGAAATTCAAAGGATGGATTGTGACCCCTAACTATAAAGAGTTAGGAACCAGCAATATAATAAAGTGGAAATGAAGTGGTAGGATATGGAACGTGACCCACTAGCTATAGATGAGCTAGGAACCAACGCTATAACAAAAGGGAAATGGATGAAGACTACAAGACTAACTTGAAGCCGATAAAGTTCCACAAGAGAACAAGAATGAAAGCAATCTTTCAAAGATGTTTTATATATTCAAAGTGTGTCTTACAATGATCCTAAAGATGCCTATTTATAGTAGAAGTAGGCAGAATATGAAAAGGTGTTACAAGAAAGATGAATGCTCATCTTAATGCACTTGAATACACATGAATGCTTTGTCCTTTCTTCTCATCTTCAAAGCTGATTAGTTTAGACAAATTGAGGTTGAATTTAGTCATATTTTCGTCCAAATTAAGAAGGACTCTTGGGCTGCCTTGTTTTGCTATCATATGAAGAGAAAGGGGATGAATGTGGACAAGGATGAATGTAGACATCCTTGCTGTCCAGTTTAAGTGCAACTCTTCATCTTCCAAGCTGATTAATATGACTTGAATGTCATAAAAAGGTGAGTTTCATCCAGCCTTCATTTCATGTCTCCTCAATGAATTTTGAAACCCCACTTGAATGGTGATAACATCAACCTTGAATGCCTTGAATTTGCTGAATTAAGATGGCCATCAATTGCTTGTCTCTTGGTAGAAGATGAAAGAACTCTTCCTTGGCTCAAATTCATTCAAATCATCCATGCATAAAATTCCTGTAATAAAAATTTCAGCCTGCACTGTCTTCAGTAAATCATTCAGATCTCAAGCTCCCGATATCGGATTGAGGTGATTCAAAAGGCATTGGAAAGCTAAGAGATGGAGGAATAACGTCCAATTGATTTCTGATCCAAACACGTCTGTATCGCATCCAGAATTGGAAGACATTCTGCTGATATTCTTGCATCTGGTAAAACCGTTCATCTTCCTCATGCACCTAGACACAAAGGTAAACTTTATTCAATCTTTAATTGAAAACATGCATGTAAACAATTAAGAGTTAGTTTAATAAATGAGCTAGTTTGATGAATGAACTAGTTTAATTAATGAACTAACTTTATTCAATGAACTAATAATCTTGAATGAACTAGTTTAATCAATGAACTACTTAGTTAAATGAAGTGTATAATAAATGAACTACATGTTTAAATGCAAACTTTAATGAACAACATGTTTAAATGCAACGCATGCTTTAATGAACAACATGTTTATTGAATGCAATGAA
Source organism: Hibiscus mutabilis (assembly GCA_019671005.1). NCBI lineage: Eukaryota > Viridiplantae > Streptophyta > Magnoliopsida > Malvales > Malvaceae > Hibiscus > Hibiscus mutabilis. The sequence goes on from CM033736.1 coordinate 39,873,775, forward strand.
TGTTATGCAAACTTTAAATACTCATGCAAATTCATGCATAAGCAAAGTAAAGTGTTCCTCCCTTATTATTTCTTCTTTCTCACGTCCCAAGCTTGATGTAAACATATTTTCCATGGCTGCTTGGAACTCCTTGGCCCTTGCTCGAGTAATGGGGCCACCTGGGTACTTCTCTGGGTCTTTGCCATTGACGTTCATATCAGTCATGTCCCCTCCTAAGGAACATGTCCCTACACTTTGGAGGGAAACTTGAAAATGGGCGGCAAACACATGAAGGGAAAGCATGAGTGCGCCAAAACGAAGAGTTCCAACCAAATCACTCTTCATTGGGCAGATTCATCACCAAAAAGTCTATCAGATTGTTTGTCATTTTCGAGAAGGATACAAGCATAAATGGGTTAAGAAGTCTTCATGAAACTTGTTCTCCTATATCTTAGCTTTTCAACACATGTTGAACCGCATCAATCCAATATCGGGAGCTCGAGATATGACCAGATTACCAAAGAAAGTGCAGGTTGGAATTTCATACGAGAAATTACAACTTTTCACTCAAATGTTTGTGTGCCAAAACCATTTGGAGGGAGACTCAATTTTGCCGAAACATCACCTAGGCCTTTGGAGGGAGGCACCATCCTATGATGAGATCATGACGTCAACACCACCATTGGACCCGGAGGAATTTCCCTTAGGCCCCATTACTCGTGTAAGGGTAGGGAAATTTAGAGATGAGGTCAGCAACAAGTGCAATTATGCATGGAAGATTACTGAAGTTGCCAATGTTGAATCAATGCCCTGCAACGTGGAAGATTCATGCAACATGAAAGGGAGTCCATGCAACGTGTTGCATGCTTATTTCTGATGCATATGTTCCATTTGATTATTATAGTTTTAGTATGCAAATGTTTTCAATTATGCTGTTTATTGTTTATTTTACAACACTAGAGTTCGTTGACTCATATACCATATATTTATTATATTTAGCATGCATCATATTACCTTGCTTTATTTCTGATCATATTTCTTGTATTTACAGGTGTTATGCAAGGACAATGAATAGACACATCCTTAGGGTGATTCAGAGAATTATGACTATTGGAGAGGTGCTTGCTTACGTTCACATGGAAATTGACATGACGGCAATTCTAGAGAGGTGCTTGCTTGAGGTGCTTGCTTACATTCACATGGAAATTGACATGCTTACTTACATTTAGAATGGACGGCAATTCTAGAGAGGTGCTTGATTGAGATGCTTGCTTACATTCACATGGAAATTGACATGCTTGCTTACATTCACATGGAAATTGACATGTTAGCTTATGATTACATTGGGCGGCAAAGGCACACATTTTAAGGTTTTTTTATTAATTATCCCTTCACACCTTCCTAGGAATTTGGCTGATCACTTCATTTTGTAAAGCCTATAAATAGAGGTTGGTTTTTCAATTGTGGGACACACTTTGATTTCAAGAAAAAATGAGAGTTTTATCTCTTTTGTTCTTTTGAGAACTTTATCGATCCTTCAAGTTCTGCTTGTTGAATCAAAACCGTTGATATCTTTGGTTCCTAGTTCTACTTAATTAGTGGGTCAAGATCCTTATTTTGTTTAGAGACTGTTATAGGGTTTGGGTCACACTTTTTAGTGTTGGTTCAATTCTCAAGTCCTAAACTACTTTCCATCTTCCATCATTCAATTCTACCACCACTATCAAACACATTAACCGTCCAAAATTCCATAATCTTTATTCTCATCACTTTCTATATCATTACACACCATCACCCTTTAAGCCATCCAAAACCGTTGCAAGTCTTACAACACGAAGTTACTTCATTTACAATCGGGCAAATCAAGCATCTCAGTAAATTCCAAGACGAGATCGCATCACCCTAGCTGAATAGTTATAAGGCCTTTTCTGCCATGCCCCTTCACCCCCTATAAATACAAGTTGTTTTTGTCATTTGTAACACATGCCTTTGATTTATAAAAATTACTTTTGTGAGAATTTTCTCTCTTCTAGTTCTTTTTAGAACTTTATCGAATTATCAAGTACTTTGTACTTGTGGCGTCATCCCTTCTATTCCCTTGATACTTTCGGTTCCTATCTCTTTACAGATAGTGGGTCAAAGTCCTTTCTACCATCCCTTAATAAATCATATAAGGTTCGGGGTTATGCTCTTTCTAGCATAGTTTCTTCCTTGAATTCATAAGATACTACCTTCATAATTTCCATCCATTTCCATACACCAAACTTACCATCTTCTGCAACCACCATTAAAATACCCTTCCATTCCTTTAAACTATATTGCTTGTAGGTTTCTTGCTTGCTTCCTGATTGAGTACTTGGCATGAAGGTAAAAGCACAAATCAAGTTGTTCGAAAGCAATCCTATGCGCTAGACTCGATCAAGAATGGCTTCTTTGTTGTATGTGGCTCCTTTTATAGATGAAGGATGGCTTTAACCTAAAGCTAAGAATGAATAAAATAAACAAACAAATCTGGTCCATTAAATTGGATCGATCTAACGGCTTGTGAGAAGGGTGGATGGTTCCTAAAGTATATAAAACCCTAAAAACATAATTTAAATGTTAATAATTAGGTTGGGTTAAGTTTCATTCGTCCAAAGCCTTATATGTTAGCTTTTGGGCTGAATTTTACAAAATCCCGTAATAATCTCGTATCCAGTTTTCTGCATGCGCAGTCTTCAGTAAATTGGACGTATCTTGAGTTCCTGATGTCCGATTGACGCGTTTCAAGATGTGTTGGAAAGGTAACTGAATGACGGACAATTTGTTAGTGACAAATCAACCCAGAAATGCCTGGATCCCATCTGAAAACTCGTCGCAAGTTGGCTGACTTTCCAGACTTCACAAATAGATTCAGTTTCTTGTCCAAGATGCATCGTTTTTGACCTCCTATGCGTGCATTGTTCTGGCCATTATTGTTTGCATCGAACAAAACAGCTTCTTGTCCAATATGAGTAATTTAACCCCGCTCATGCATGTATCATTCAAGCTTCTTGTCCAAGAAAATAGATGAATGTGATAGAATCAATGGAAAACAATAAGAAATCAAAAGAAGAGATTGAAAAGATTATGAGAAGGATAGGTAAAAAAATCTGAAAATTCCAGCTTTGTTTATGGAATTATGGAAGATGGTGTGAAGGTTGAAGATGAAGATGGCTTGCGAAACGTTGTTGTTGTTTTGCCGTCGTTACCCTTTTGACGCAATTATCTAAGCAAGCAACCTCAAGCGGCTCTAACCCACCCTCCTAGATGCAATTACCTAGGCAAGCAAGAGTTGAAGATGATCTCCCTCACAAGAACTCGACGATCTTATGTTGAAGATGACTTCTAGACAAGTTTACCGAACACTTGCAAACTTAAAGAATACTAAAATCTCCAAAGAGAACTTTTTATTAATCAATGAAATCTGTCAAACAAAGAAGAAAGCATCATCCTTTTATAGATGAAGGATGGCTTTAGCCTAAAGCTAAGAATGGATAAAATAAACAAATAAATCTAGTCCATTAAATTGGATTGATCTAATGGCTTGTGAGAAGGGTGGATGGTTCCTAAAGTATATAAAACCCTAAAAACATAATTTAAATGTTAATAATTAGGTTGGGTTAAGTTTAATTCGTCCAAAGCTTTATATGTTAGCTTTTTGGGCTGAATTTTACAAAATCCCGTAATAATCTCGTATCCAGTTTTCTGCATGCGCAGTCTTCAGTAAATTGGACGTATCTTGAGTTCCTGATGTCCGATTGACGCGTTTCAAGATGTGTTGGAAAGGTAACTGAATGACGGACAATATGTTAGAGACAAATCCACCCAGAAATGCCTGGATCCCATCCGAAAACGCGTCGCAAGTTGGCTGACTTTCCAGACTTCACAAATAGATTCAGTTTCTTGTCCAAGATGCATCGTTTTTGACCTCCTATGTTTGCATTGTTCTAGCCATTATTGTTTGCATCGAACAAATTCAGCTTCTTATCCAATATGAGTAATTTAACCCCGCTCATGCATGTATCACTTCCTAGATCCAACAATCAGAGTGACCGTCTCCAACAACAACATCAAGGATGTATTGCATCACCGCATCTCTAAATTTCCTTGCCCTTGCACGAGTAATGGGGCCTAAGGGAAATTCCTCCGGGTCCAATGGTGGTGGTGACACCATGATCTCATCAGCTTGATAAGTCGATAAAGTTCTAAAAAGAATAAGTTTGAGAGACAACATCACAAAGTAATTTGTATTCAAAGGAAAAAGTTTGTCTTACAAAATGCAAATTGAAGTATGGGGAGGTGACATGGATAAATCCAAAATTCATTGGGTAAAACGGGACCAAGTTTGCACACCTAAAAAGTTTGGTGGTTTGGGTATAGCAAATGTGGACATTCTGAATCGGGCGGTTCTAAGTAAATGGTACTGGAGGTTTGGTAATGAGCAGTCATTCGTATGGAGGAAGGTTATTGCGGTAAAAGTAATGTGCTGCGAATCTAGTTTATTTCCGAAACATGCAACACCCAAGTTTTCATCTTGGGTATGGAATGGAATATCAAACAATTTTTTTATGGATGATCAGATTGGTCAAGTTACTCGTGCAAACATTGTTATTCAAGTTGGAGACAGATCATCGATTTGGTTCTGGTCGGATGCTTGGCTTGGGAACGTCCTTCTGTCCAAAAAGTATCCGCGTATCTTTGCTCTTGCTATCAATAAGGTAGGATTCATTGCAGCTTTTGGTAAAAAGATCGAAGGAAAATGGTGATGGGAAATCAAGTTGAGAAGGCCTCTTTTTGAATGGGAAAAGCTACAGTGGTTAGATCTCATGGAATGCCTGGGTAACTTTAATGAATGACCGGTGGAAAAAGATTGGGTGAGTTGGCAAGGCTCCAGTGATGGAACTTTTTTCTTAAGATCCTTGCGCACGCTAATTGGTAATTTTTGCCCAGGGAATCAGAATTGGAATGGGACAATTTGGTTGGGTTTTGCCCCTTCAAAAGTTTAGATCTTTGTTTGGAGAGCGGTGAGGGGCATAATACCAGTAAAGTCATAATTAATTAAAAGAGGTGTGTTGGCTATCTCGAATAATTTGTGCACATTGTGTAATGAATTTCTGAAAACTGTAGATCATCTTTTCTTCACATGTCATGGTGTTTGGCGCATCTGGAGTAAGTTCGGTGGTTGGATGGGGGTGTCGACTGCTCTCCCGAAGGATCCAATGAATTTCCTTGATGCATGGGGTGAGTTGGGGATGAGGAAATACAAAATATGGTGTTCATTTATTCCTTTTGTCGTAATCTGGACTATATGGCTATATAGGAACGAGATGGTGTTCAATGGTAAGATCATAGATTGGCTTCAAATAGATTTCCTTGTGCGACTAAGGCTAGCTTCATGGATGAAAGCTAAATTCGTAGGGCATAAATTAACTGTTGATATGCTTGTTTTAGATCCTTCCTTAGCAGTCGATATCTACTGGAATGAGTCCAAAGTTCCTAGTCCAGTTAAATAGAGCCCTCCCCCTTGTGGCTTCCTAAAACTAAATGTCGATGGGGCCTCATTGAAGTTTCTTTCTAAGGGTGGAGTTGGTGGACTGTTAAGAGATGGAAATGATATAATCATTTTTCAATTATCGGAATCTATTATCAATTACCTTCCTGCCTTCATCTAATTCTTTGCAATCCAATTGGGGATAATGAAATTTTTGGATTTTATATGGTCGAATAAGTTTAGATTGATTGTGCAATCAGATTGTAAAGCAGTAATAGATTAGATTGCTGGCTTGGTTAATCCCCCTGCAGCTAGTTCCAGCAATGTTAAGGAGCATGTGGAGCTAGTGGTAAATGACATATCTCTAGTGTGATCAACATAGAGGTAGACAACTAGCCAAAGAAGGTATTGGGTTAACATGCCACTAGTGCTATTTTTTCAATTTGTGGTTTCTCATGCTTGTTTAATTAGCATTATAGGTTATTGGTTGTAATCTATATGATGTAACTTAGTATTATTAATAAAATTACTTGGGAACTCTTTTCCCTTATTAGCTGTAGAGGGGGTTTTTAACGAGGCCAGCGTTATCTTTCAAAAAAAGTCATATTTATAGGATTACAAAGGGTGCTAGCTGAAATGGTTTGTATCTTTTCGGCAAGGGCAAAATCTCTTCACAAAGTCATGTTCTTTCAATTTAGGCCAAATGGTGATGGTGCCTCCCTCCAAGGCTGATTTTCCGCCCAAATTCAAGTTTCCCTCCAAGGAAATGGCGCACTTTGTGTTTCCCTCCAAGGGCGGTGGACATGTCCCTTGACGTGTTGAGCTGTTGTTGGAAGCTTGAGCTGAGATGAGCTGGTCGAGCTAGCCTTGAGCTAAAATGAGCTGACCAAACTTTCACTCCTTTATTTGAGCTTCCATGAGCTGCACTTGAGCTAAGTGAGCTTCTCTTATATGCCTTTGACCTGCCTCAAGCTGATTGGAGAGGAATGGAGCTGGTTGGAGCTTGTTTAAGCTTAACCGAATTGATTGAACTAGAATGAGCTGCCCTTCGATAGTTCCTTTGAATGCATAAGCTGAATATGACCTACAAAACAATGCAAACAAAACATAATGAATACTTATAATAGGAAATAAGAAATAAGCTAAGTATAAGTATAATATAAAGATGTGAAACATAGGTTATGCATGAATATCATATACTATGCAATAATGATAACATATGACAATTCAAGTACGTCCTAATATGCAAAAGCATGCTTATAACTATATTTAATGCATAAATAAGATAATAAAAGATAAAGTAAGATAGAACTCCCTTAGAATCAACCTTGAGGATCTTCAATGATGTGATCAAGTCATGGAGAAAGTTAGAACTAATTAGGATCGCATCATGAGGGAAACTAGAATGGGCGGCAAATGCAATGGAGGTAAGAACCTTGTGCGCCAAAACTGGGTGGATGGAGACTTAATTTTGGCTGAAACATCACATAGGCCTTTGGAGGGAGGCACCATCCTAGCCGAATAGTTGTAAGGCCTTTTCGGCCTTGCCCCTTCATCCCCTATAAATTCCAAGTTGTTTTGTTATTTGTAAACACACTCATTTCATATATAAAATTACCTTTTGTGAGAATTTTCTCTCTTCTAGTTTTTCATTGAACTTTATTGACTTACCAAGTACTTTTTACTTGTGGTGTCAACCCCTATTTCCATCTTGATACTTCGGGTTCTTGGTTCTTTGTAACTAATGGGTCCAAGTCCGTCCTACTACCCCTTAAAGACATCATATAAGGTTCGGGGTTAGGCTTACTATAACCTAGTTTCTTGATGCGATCCTATTTCACACAATACTCATTTTCACTATAGTTTCAACTTGTTTTACAAGGATGAAAGTCAAGAGAGTTTTTACTTACTTTTTCATATTAATCTTAGTTATATAATTATGATACTACTAGTCATGCATGCACATATATTTATCATCTATGTTTGCATTTCATTTATGTTTAACATCATGCTTAGTGTTTTAGGGTACCATGACATCTTTCCATATTTTATACCCTACACTTTGCACATTAAGTATTGTTATCACGCATACATATTAAGTATAACCACATCGTTACTTTAATCTTGATATTACTTTATAATATAAGTATTCATTATGTGTTTTCTTCTTATTATTCACAGTACTTATCAACCACATACAAAGGGGAGGATTGAAGGGCAGCTTACCTAAAGCTCATTCAGCTCAATTCAAGATCATACCAGCTCATGCAATTTGGCTCAAGCTTACAATAGTACACTCAGCTCCAAACAAGCACCAATTAGCTCGAGATAGCTCAAGGATAAGCTCACTTAGCTAAGGACAGCTTGTAGCAGCTCAATTAAGCTCAAACACTAAGTGAAGCTCATTCAGCTAGCTAGCTCAGCTCAAGCTAGCTCACTCCTAGCTCAAACAACTCAACTCAGCTCAAGCTACCACCTTCAACTGAAAACCCAAAGGGAACGACCCCTCCCAAGAGACATGTCCGACCACCTTAGAGGGGACATGAGTTTGGACGCCACAAATTTGGAGGGAAACTCATGGAGGGGGCACCATTCGGCCGAATGGTTGTTTGGCTTGTGGAGGGAGACACGACCGGCATTTGGAGGGAGTTTTCTCGCTAGCCGAATAGGCACATGACCTTTTGACCATGCCCTTTTCTAAACTATAAATAGGGCCATTCGGCACCCTTGTAACATAACTATTTCACAACTTTCTTTAAATATATTTTTTCCTTTGTGAGATTTTCTCTCAAACTTGTTCGTTTAAAAACTTTATCGACTTATCAAGTTTTGCTTGTGGCATCTCCTATCCTTCCATCCTATACTTCAAGTTCTTGGTTCATATAACCAAAGGGTTCAAGTTCTATCTACCACCCTCAAAGTTATTATCTTAAGAAACGGGATTATACTTTTCAGTATAGTTTCTTTCTTTGAATCCTTTGAATACTATCACCCTATCCATTCCATTTCACCAACCTTTCTTTCCATTTCCATTCACCTATCCGAACCTACCCTAAACACTTAACCATTTCATCCTTTCATCCATTCACTTAAACTACATGCATCATACACTTCCGCGCCCTAAAGCATTCAGATTACAAGGCTTATTTGCATTCACGGTCGGGAACAATCAAGCTTCTCTCAACAACATCAATTGGAGAGTTGGAGAGCATCATTTCTTCATTGATTCTTTAAGATACTATCATCACCTTTTCACCCCTAAACACTGCCATAACCGAAACCATTCCCTTAAACATTTCCTTACAATTTCATCTTCACTTATACCCTACCATAACATCCGCACTGATAGAGTTGCGCAATCGTGGATTTGGAAACCTTCAATCAAGTTGTTGCAAACGCTAGAAGCCCTAGACTCAATCAAGAAAGCTTATGTGCATATCTGAAAATTCAAGAGAGTTGAGAAGGGGTTTTCTTGAAATTTTTAGATTTAGGGCTGGAAATTTAAAGAAACAATGGCAAAGTGAAATATTAAAAGATGAATAACAAGAATAAAGTTAAAAAGATTGACAAAGATTGATAAAAGGATAGGTAAAACAAATATGAAATTTTCCAGCTTTGTTTATGGCTTATGGATGGTGGCGTGGAGGTAGTAGATGAAGATGGTGATACATGAATGATAGGGCTAAAGCAATGCATATTTGACAAGAAACTAAATCTATTTATGAAGTCTGAAAAGTCAGCCAGCTTGCAATATCTTTTCGGATTAGATCCTCTCATTTTTCGGCAGAGTTGTCTTCTAAAAAATTCACCATCATTTAGTTACCTTTCCAATGCATCTTGAAACTCATCAATCCAATGTCAGGAACTCAAGATATGTCCATTTTACTAAAGACTACGCATGCATGCAGTAAACTGGATATGGAATTATTACGGGATTTTGTAAAATTTAGCTCAAAAGCTAACATATAAGGCTTTGGACGAATTAAACTTAGCCCAATGTATTTATTATCAATTAAATTGATGTTTTTAGGGTTTTTAGACTTTAGGAACCAGCCACCCTTCTCTTAAGCCATTAGATCAAGTCTAATTTAACGGACCATATTTCTTTATTATTTTTATTCATTAGGAGAGTTTGTGTTTCTTTAGAAATACTCTATTTGTAAGCCATCCTTCACCTATAAAAGGATGAAGCCTCCACCATTTTAACACGAATTTTCTTTGATATATGAAATATTTAGTGAGTTCGTTTTTGCAACTGCTGATAACTTGTGCCTTAGAAGTCTTCTTCAACATAAGATCGTCGAGTTCTCGTGAGGGAGATCTTATTCAAACTCCTGCTTGCCTAGGTAATTGCATCTAGGAGGGTGGGTTAGAGCCGCTTGAGGTTGCTTGCTTAGATAATCGCGTCTAAGAGTGTGCCGAGGACACCAACTTCTATTTTGACCAGCCATCTTCATCTACTACCTTCATGCCACAATCCATAATCCATAAACAAAGCTAGGAATTTTAGATTTGTTTTACCTATCCTTTTCTTTATCTTTTTCAATCTTTTTAACTATAATCTTGCTATTCATCTTCTAATCTTTCACCTTACCTTCGTTTCTTTAAATTTCCAGCCTTGAATCTAAAAATTTCAAGAAAATTCCTTCTCAATTCTTTTGAATTTTTAGATCTGTGCACAACTTGTGTGATTGAGTCTAGAGCTTCTAGTTTTTGCAACAACTTGATTGAAGGCTTCCAAATCCACAATTGCGCTACTCTATCATTTGGCATCAGAGCTTCAGTTCTATTCTTTGGGCGATAAGAATGTTTCGCAGAGACAAACCGCGCACAAAACAACATGATAGTTCAGTTTTTACTTCTCGAGGAAAGCCTCCCTTAACTGAACCAAACTTTAGAATACCTTATTTTCATGGAAAGTATAATCTTGATGGTTATTGTGATTGGGAGTATTGCGTTGATCGCCTGTTTGATTTCTTTGGATATCCCAAGGAAGATCAAGTTCCATTAGTGGCCCTAAATTTCAAGGATTACGTCTCACTTTGCTGGAAATCATTACGGTGAAATAGACGTCTCAATGGAGAAGCCGAGATAAAATCTTGGGCAGAACTCAAGAAAGTCATGAGAGAGCGATTCATTCTCATCCATTATCAACAACAAGAATCAACCACACACACTTTGGCCATCCCATACTTCATAATACCTTCTTTTTTAGGTAAGTATGATCCTAATGGTTATTGTGATTGGGAATATCACATTGATCGCATGTTCAATTTCTTTGGATATCCCGAGGAAGATCAAGTTCCATTAATGGCCCTAAATTTCAAGGATTATGCCTCACTTTGGTGGAAATCATTGCGGAAAAATAGACGTCTCAATGGAGAAGCTGAGATAAGATCTTGGGCAAAACACAAGAAAGTCATGAGAGAGCGATTCGTTCCCATCCATTATCAACAGCAAGAATCATCTTTTATTGTAGTCGAATCATTGCTTGTACAGCAGATTAATGAACCACCATCGGTGTGTCATGTAGAAAAAGTGGTGAACACCACACCAAAGACGATGATAGTCCCACAAACCGAACCATCCATTCTCACCATGACTCCACAAGATATTCTGTGCGAGGATGAAGGAGAACAAGATGACGCACAATCAGAAAATAAAGCAGTTGCGTGTTACGAAAGTAAGTGTGATTATAACCCTTCATTTAATAATTTTCCTATCATTATGTTAGAAACACTTCATCATATACAGAAATTGTATTTTGATGATATATTTTCTGTGAGATGGGTACGTGAGTTATTTTATGTGAAAAAGACCGAGAGTCAAGAGGCCGAGAAATGCCCGGATTGATGCGTTGGAAAGGTAACGGAATGAAGGTCAATTTGTTAGATGACAACTTTGCCCAAAAATGCCCGGATTCCATCCGAAAAGTCATCGCAAGTTGGCTGACTTTCCAGACTTCACAAATAGATCAGTTTCTTGTCCAATATGCATTGTTTTAGCCCTCCCATGCACGTATCATGCACCATGCCTATCTTTAAAACCTTTCCTTTGCAACCATCTTGCTTTCGCAAGAATCACTTGCTGCCTTCCTAGATCCTACAATCAAATGGTCATCTTCAACAACATCAAGGACGGGCTACATCAAAAATGTGTTCAAAACAAACCTGAAATGTATTTCATGGTCCTCCAAAGAATGGTTGTATATGAGAATGTCGTCAAAATAAACAACACAAAACTTACCAATATAATGCTATAAGACGTGATTCATCAATCTCATAAATGTGCTAGGTGGATTTGTTAGACCAAAAGGCATTACAGTCCACTCATACAAACCTTGTTTTGTTTTGAACGTTGTCTTCCATTCATCACATTCTCTCATCCTAATTTGGTGATATCCACTTTTAAGATTGATCTTTGAAAACACACTAGAACCACTCAATTCATCCAACATATCATCTAGGCATGGTATAGGATGTCGATATTTGATTATGATCTTATTGATTGCTCGACAATCCACACACATGCGCTATGACCCATCTTTCTTGGGTAATGTACCACTAGGCACAAAATTGATTTGATGTTCTATGCCACGAATAGTGGTAAACCTCTTGGAATCTCGTCGGATAAAACATCTTCAAAATCCTACAAAAGAGAAACAATAGAAGAAGGCAATGTTGCATCGAGTTTGTTACTATTCCAAAAAATCTCCTTGTACAAAAGCACAAGAAGTGTTTGCCACGCCAAAACACATTTTCTAATTTCACTACCCCTCGCGTATACGCTCATTTTAAGCTTCTGATGCAATCCTTTTCCACCAACTACTCGTATTCAGAATGCTTTCATCTTGTATCATAAGGTTGATGAGGGAGTTTTTACTTACCTTCTTCATATCTATCTTAGTTATGTATTTATGTTATCTCTAATTATGCATGCATGCATTCTAGTATATCATGTCACCAATGCTTACATTGCATCTATGATTAACATCATGCTTAGTGTTTTCAGGTACTATAACACATTTTCATACATCATACCCTACACTTTGTATATTAAGTAATGTTCATGCACACATAGTTAGCTTAAACCACATCTTTACTTAGTATTATGCTTATTTACTATTATATGCATTATGTTTATTTGCCTTGTGATGCAAAGAGCTATTGTTCTTGATGTTGCTGGAGATGACTTCTTTGATTGTTGGGACTCGGAAGGAAGCAAGAAACCTGCAAGCAAGATAGGCTCGAATAAAATGGTCAAGGTAAGATAAAAGATAGTTTGATGGTGGCTGCGGAAGATGGTAAGATATGTGTATGGAAATAGTGATGGAAATGGTAAAGATAGTATCTTAAGAACTCAAGGAAGAAACTATGCTATTAAGAGCATAATCCCGATCCTTATATAATTTCTTAAGGGACGGTAGAAAGGACTTTGACCCACTGATGTAATCCATCCTTGATGATGTTGGAGACGGCTACTTTGATTGTAGGATCTAGGAAGGCATGCAAGTGATTCATGCAAAGTAATATGGCTGCAAAAGAGAGGATATAATGATAAGGTAATGTGCGGAAGTAAAGGTAGGATGTTTTGAAGGAAATGAAAGAAAAATGGAAAGATAGGTTGAAGGGTGATGGTTTCGAGTATGGTATGGAATAGGGTGAAAGATGGATGATAATATCTTAAAGAATCAAGGAAGAAACTAGGCTATAGAAAGCCTAACCCCGAACCTTATAGGATGTCTTTAAGGGATGGTAGAAAGGACTTGGACTCGTTGGTTATAAAGAACCAAGAACCACAAGTATCAAGGTGGATAGAGATGTTGACGCCACAAGTACAAAGTACCTGATAAGTCGATAAAGTTCAATTAAGAACTAGAAGAGAGAAAATTCTCACAAATGAAATTTTATAATATGAATGAGATGTTTTACAAATGAGAATCATAATCCTATTTATAGGGATGAAAGGGCATGGCCGAAAAGGCCTCTAAACTTATTTGGGTTATGTGGTGACTCCCTCCAAAGGCACGGTGCTTGTTCGGCCGAAATTGAGACTCCCTCCAAATGGTTTTGGTGTACAAATATTTGAGTGAAAAGTTGTAATTTCTCGTATGAAATTCCAGCCTGCACTTCCTTCGATAGTCTGGACATATCTCAAGCTCCCGATATTGGATTGACGCAATTTAACATGCGTTAGAAAGCTAAGATGATAGAGTAGTGCAATTGTGGATTTGGAAGCCTTCAATCAAGTTGTTGCAAGAACTAGGAGCTCTGGACTCAAACAAGAAAGCTTTGGGCAGATCTGAAAATTCAAGATGAAAAGAGAATGGCTTTTCTTGAAATTTTCAGATTTAATGCTGGAAATTTAAAGAGACGAAGATAAGAGGGGAGATTAGATGATGATTAATAAGAATTAAAACAAAAAGATTAAAAAAGATTAAGATAAGGATAGATAAAACAAATATGAAATTTCCAGCTTTCTTTATGGTTTGTGGAGATGGCATGAATGTTGAAGAAGAAGATGGCTTGCGATTTGTTGATGTTGTTTTATCCTCGGCACCCTCTTAGACGTAATTATCTAAGCAAGCAACCTCAAGTGGCTCTAACTCACCCTCCTAGATGCAATTACCTAGGCAAGCAAGAGTGTGAAGATGATCTCCCTCACAAGAACTCATCGAACTTATGTTGAAGAAGACTTCTAAGGCAGAAGTTATCAGCACTTGCAAACACGTATTCAAGGAATACTAAAATCTCAAAAGAGAACCTTTTATTAATCAATGAAAATCTGCCAAACAAAGGAGAAAGCATCATCCTTTTATAGATGAAGGATGGCTTTAACCTAAAGCTAAGAATGAATAAAATAAACAAACAAATCTGGTCCATTAAATTGGACTTGATCTAACGTCTTGGGAGAAGGGTGGCTGGTTCCTAAAGTATATAAAACCCTAAAAACATAATTTAAATGTTAATAATTAGGTTGGGTTAAGTTTAATTCGTCCAAAGCCTTATATGTTAGCTTTTTGGTTGAATTTTACAAAATCTCGTAATAATCCCGTATCCAGTTTTCTGCATGCACAGTCTTCAGTAAATTGGACGTATCTTGAGTTCCTGATGTCCGATTGATGTATTTCAAGATGCGTTGGAAAGATAACTTCATGAAGGACAATTTGTTAGGAGAAAACTCGACCCATAAATGCCTGGATCCCACCCGAAAACTCGTCGTAAGTTAGCTGACTTTCCAGACTTCACAAAAACATATTCAGTTTCTTGCCCAAGATGCATCGTTTTTGACCTCCTATGCGAGCATTGTTTTGGCCATTATTGTTTGCATCGAATAAATTCAGCTTCTTGACCAATATGAGTAATTTAACCCCGCTCATGCATGTATCACCTTTCTTCTTTTCCTTTTCTATTCTAAACATACCTATACACCATACTTTCTATATTTTTAGCCTAACCTTCTTCGAGCCGGATGCTTGTTTGCTTTGCCTTCACTACCTTTGTGTTTCACTAATCTTTTTTTTTTGTTTTTATACTATTTCGATCCTTTAGATGTATGTAGAAGGAATTCTGATTTTGCTCTTTTTGTACTTTCTTTTTTATCACTAAAATGAAATCACAAAAGATAGGGGCTTACTTGAATCTTCCAAAAGCTCTGATTACCATATGATATGCTCCAACTTTCCAACTGTTGTTGTAGAGAGAAGCTTTGATTGTCCTAGTCGGTAATGCAAGTAAGCCTTGTAATCTGAATGTGTTGAGGATGAAATGTTGAAGGAAATGTGATGAATGGATAGGGTGTGGAAGTATGTATACGTGGTGAAAAGGAAGAAATAATGGTGTAGGGTATGTGAAGTCTTGGTTAGTGAAAGAAAGGGTATGGAAAGAAAGAAATGGGAATTGATATGGTAAGGATATGGATATGGATGAATAGGGTGGTGGTAGTATTCAAAGGATTCAAAGAAAGAAACTATACTAAATAGTATAATCTCGTTTATTAAGAGAATATGATGAGATCATGGCATCACCACCACCACCACCCTTGGACCTAGAGGAATTTCCCTTAGGCCCCATTACTCGTGCAAGGGCAAGGAAGTTTAGAGATGCAGTCAACAACAAGTGCATTCATGCATGGAAGATTATTGAAGTTACCGATGTTGAACCAATGCCCTACAACGTGGGAGATTCATGCAACGTGAAAGCGAGTCCATGCAACGTGTTGCATGTTTATTTCTTATGCATACGTTCCATTTTATTATTATTTTTAGTGTGGTCATGTTTTCTATTGTGTTGTTCGTTGTTTATTTTACCAGCATTAGACATTGAATCATATAATATATATTTATTACATTTAGCATGCATCATATTACATTGTTTATTTAAGTATCATATTAAAGATTGACAGGTGTAGGTTAGGGCAATGAATAGACACATCACTAGGGAATTGTGACTATTGAGAATTACTTGCATGTGATATGCTTGCTTATGTTTATATTGAAATTGACATAAATAAGATAATAAATTCACAATTGGTAACAATTTTAGAAGGTGCTTTGATGTGACCTACTTGTGATCACATTCATTGAAAATTGACATGCTTGCTTATGCTTACATTGGGCAGCAAAGGCACTCATTTCAAGGTTTTTAAATTTATTATCCCTTCACGCCACCCTATGAATGTTGGCTGATATTTCAATTGTAAGACACAACTTCTTAGTTCAAAATTTGAATCTTTATCTATGTTGTTCTTTTGAGAACTTTCAAGATTCTTCATTAGATAGGCATCATGAATCAAAACCTTTGATTATCAAAACCTTTGACATCTTTGGTTCCTAGTTCTTAATCTGTTGGTCAAGATCCTAATTTTGTTTAGAGACAATTATAGGGTTCATGTCACTTTTAGTGTTAGTTCAATTCTCAAGTCCTAAACTACTTTCCATCTTCCATCGTCCAATTCTACCACCACCATCGAACACATTAACCTTCCAAAATTCCATAATCTTTATTCTCATCACTTTCTATATCGTTACACACCATCACCCTTTAAACCATCCAAAACCATTGCAAGTCTTACAACACAAAGTTACTTCATTTACGATCGGGCAAATCAAGCATCTCGGTAAATTCCAAGAAGAGAATCATATGGTATCAGAGCTTAGGCTAAATCAAGTAAGCCTTTGTGTTTTGCTGTTAAAAAATAAAAAAAAGAGAGAAAAGAAAAGAATTTTTGTAAAAAAAGATAAAAAAGAAAGCAAATCAACAACATGGTTTGAGATATTTTTCCCTTTCTTCAAATCGTTATTTGTTTATTTCAATATTCAAACTTTGAACCGTAAGCCTTTTCTTCTAAGCCTATCTTATACACCATATCTTTCCAAACCTTAACATTTATTTTGCAGCCGATTCAGCAAGTATTTTGGAGGATTTTGAGTAAGTTCGATTCAATAACTTTTGAGATAAAAAGAGTGGTAAAAGGCACGAGAGAGTGAGTACATCTGAGGGTAAAAGCCAAAGAGAGCAAGTGATTTTTTTTTTTTTCTTTTCCTCTTTCTTTTTCTTTTGGAGTGAACAGGGAGCCATGAACGCAAATAAAAATATAGGGAGTCTAATGAAGGACAAATAGGAGGAATCCCAATAATATAGTTTCAAGCACTTGTTCGAGAATTGGGACAACTTATGGATCAGAAACTTGAGTCCATACATTATGCGGATTAAGACCTTAAAGAAATTTGTGGATGGTTCAAAGGATGATAGTGCAAGGTAACCCAGGACAAGACGTCCATAAAGAGGAAATTGAGCAGATTGTGGATGATAACGAACGCCCTGCCGTTGTACAAAACTAACACCACATCGGAGGAATCAAGAAAGGTTTGATGATAACCTTTCAAATATAAAGATGAACATTTCAAGGGAAAATAGATCCGAAGGCTTATCTTGAGTGGGAGCAGAAGATCGAACACATCTTTGATAGTCACAATTACTCCAAGCAAAAGAAGGTAAAAATAGCATCCATTGAATTCACTAATTATGCAATAGTTTGGTGGAACCAGTTAACCATGAACAAATGACAAAATAAAGAACGTCTAGTGTCCACGTAGGAGGAAATGAAAGGCATAATGAGAAAAAGGTTTATACCAGCCTACTATCATCGAAAATTAATGCAAAAACTCCAAAACCTCAAACAAGGCAACATGAGTGTCGAAGATTATTTTAAAGAGATGGAGATGGCAATGATACAAGCAAATATGGAGAAAGACACTGAATCTACCATGGCAAGGTTCATTTCGGGTCTAAATCAAGACATAGTTGACACCGTGGATTTGTAATACTATGTGGACTTAGAAGAATTGGTTCACTTGGCTATGAAGGTGGAACAACAATTTAAACGTAAAGGTACATCCCGAAATAACTCTTCTTCTAAATGGAGTCAAAATTCTAAATAGGGACAGATTGATCAAAAGAACCATACAAACCAAATCAATTCAAGGAAAACGTTGGGACTTCAACCCAACAAGACTGTTGATATGAACAAAGAAAGCCACAAGCTACACCAAATCGATCCAGGGATATCATGCTTCAAATGTCTTAGAAGGGGACATGTAGCTACTTAATGCCCAAATAGGCATACTATGGTGATTCGAGGAAGTGGCAAGATTGAATCATAATTAGAAAAAGAAGTTGATGCCATAAGTGAAGATGATGAAGACTTAGACCCTCCCGCTAAAGGAGAAGTGCTCGTTGTGAAGAGGAGTCTAAGTACGCAAATTGTGCAAGGCAACCAGCAACGAGAGTGATACGAGCATGAGGGGTCAAAATAATCATCTTGGAAAAGAAGTTGAAACTGGTTTGCAAGTCAGAAACATCAGTCAACTTGCAAAGCATTTTTGGATGGGATCCAGGCATTTATGGGTCAACATGTCTTCTTAAAACTTGTCCGACTGCAAATTAGCTTTCCAACGCATCTTGAAACGCCTCAATCAGACATCTGGATCTCAAAATACGTCTATTTTAGCGAAGACAGCGCATGCAGAAATTCCTATACGGGATTAATACGGGATTTTTGGATAATTACGAATTTTCAAGATTTTATTTGATTATTTGTAATTTAAATCAACATAGGATTCTGCAATATCTATTAGGATCAGATTTATTTAATTAAGATTTTATTTTTAGCATTTATTTATTATTAGAAGTTACTTATCTAATTAGGAGATTAGATTTTAACATTTATTTATTGTATTTAATTCCTAAGTTTAGTAGGATTAAAACTTCTCCATGGCCTATATAAAGGAGGCTTCACCCACATTGTAATTCAGATTTCATTGATTAATAAAAAGTTCTCTTTGGAGATTTTAGTATTCATTGAGTTTGCAAGTGTTCGGTAAACTTGTCTAGAAGCCATCTTCAACATAAGATCATCGAGTTCTTGTGAGGGAGATCATCTTCACACTATTTCTTGCCTAGGTAATTGCATCTAGGAGGGTGGGTTAGAGCCGCTTGAGGTTGCTTGCTTAGATAATTGCGTCTAAGAGGGTGCCGAGGACAAAACAACTATCAATTCATCACGCCATCTCCACATATTCAAGCTTCCTCCATTGATGCCACCACCATAAGCAAATCTGAATTTTTAGATTTGTTCTTTATTTTGGTTTGTTTAGTTTTTTCTTTTTATTCGAATTTGCTCTACTCTATCATTTGGTATTGGATTCAGGTCATTCTTGAGGATGTCATTGAGCAACGTATTGGATTTTACCCTTTTGGGGACTCGGTGTCATTATTGTTGTCGACTAGATCATTCAGGGTATGATTGTCTAGATAAGTTTTATTTTCAAGAAAGAATTTTGAGAGATATGTTGTCTGAATTAATGTCTTCTAATGATATTGAAATCCGTGATCCGGAGCATGATCAAGAAATTTGTTCTTCTAAAGAACATGAGGAAGACAATACCATCGAGAGTTTAACCTTGCCTATTGATGAGGAAGAAATTATAAGTAGCGTGTTTGTTTCCAGTGACGAACCTACTATTACGATTCAAGATGATCATCAAACGACAAACACCGATGAAGGTACCTTACAATCAAAAGGTATCATTGAATGTTTTCAGAATTCTATTTATGCTTATTCCTCTTTTAGCATTAATAACAATTTTGAAGATGAGAATGAATTACTTTGCGACCAAAAGAACAATTGTGATGATCCCAATGAGAAGGAACTTGTAAATTACATTGCAAAAAGAGACTCTGCAAAAGGATCCTTCAAGACGTCTTCTCTTCTATGGTACTTTGATGAACTTCCTCCATTTACCGATCTAGATTCGAGGGCAAATCTTTTTGAAGAGTGGGGGAATGATACGAGCATGAGAGGGGTCAAAATAATCATCTTGGAAAAGAAGTTGAAACTGGTTTGCAAGTCAGAAACATCAGTCAACTTGTGAAGCATTTTTGGATGGGATCCAGGCATTTATGGGTCAACATGTCTTCTTAAAACTTGTCCGGCTGCAAATTAGCTTTCTAACGCATCTTGAAACGCCTATATCGGACATCTGGATCTCAAGATACGTCTATTTTAGCGAAGACAGCGCATGCAGAAATTCCTATACGGGATTAATACGGGATTTTTGGATAATTACGAATTTTCAAGATTTTATTTTATTATTTGTAATTTAAATCAACATAGGATTCTGCAATATCTATTAGGATCAGATTTATTTAATTAAGATTTTATATTTAGCATTTATTTATTATTAGAAGTTACTTATCTAATTAGGAGATTAGATTTTAACATTTATTTATTGTATTTAATTCCTAAGTTTAGTAGGATTAAAACTTCTCCATGGCCTATATAAAGGAGGCTTCACCCACATTGTAATTCAGATTTCATTGATTAATAAAAAGTTCTCTTTGGAGATTTTAGTATTCATTGAGTTTGCAAGTGTTCGGTAAACTTGTCTAGAAGCCATCTTCAACATAAGATCATCGAGTTCTTGTGAGGGAGATCATCTTCACACTCTTGCTTGCCTAGGTAATTGCATCTAGGATGGTGGGTTAGAGCCGCATGAGGTTGCTTGCTTAGATAATTGCGTCTAAGAGGGTGCCGAGGACAAAACAACTATCAATTCATCACGCCATCTCCACATATTCAAGCTTCCTCCATTGACGCCACCACCATAAGCAAATCTGAATTTTTAGATTTGTTCTTTATTTTGGTTTGTTTAGTTTTTCTTTTTATTCGAATTTGCTCTACTCTATCATTTGGTATCGGATTCAGGTCGTTCTTGAGGATGTCATTGAGCAACGTATTGGATTTTACCCTTTTGGGGACTCGATGTCATTATTGTTGTCGACTAGATCATTCAGGGTATGATTGTCCAGATAAGTTTTATTTTCAAGAAAAAATTTTGAGAGATATGTTGTCTGAATTCATGTCTTCTAATGATATTGAAATCCGTGATCCGGAGCATGATCAAGAAATTTGTTCTTCTAAAGAACATGAGGAAGACAATACCATCGAGAGTTTAACCTTGCCTATTGATGAGGAAGAAATTATAAGTAGTGTGTTTGTTTCCAGTGACGAACCTACTATTACGATTCAAGATGATCATCAAACGACAAACACCGACGAAGGTACCTTACAATCAAAAGGTATCATTGAATGTTTTCAGAATTCTATTTATGCTTATTCCTCTTTTAGCATTAATAACAATTTTGAAGATGAGAATGAATTACTTTGCGACCAAAAGAACAATCGTGATGATCCCAATGAGAAGGAACTTGTAAATTACATTGCAAAAAGAGACTCTGCAAAAAGATCCTTCAAGACGTCTTCTCTTCTATGGTACTTTGATGAACTTCCTCCATTTACCGATCTAGATTCGCCCTCGAATCTTTTTGATGAGTGGGGGAATGATACGAGCATGAGAGGGGTCAAAATAATCATCTTGGAAAAGAAGTTGAAACTGGTTTGCAAGTCAGAAACATCAGTCAACTTGCGAAGCATTTTTGGATGGGATCTAGGCATTTATGGGTCAACATGTCTTCTTAAAACTTGTCCGGCTGCAAATTAGCTTTCCAACACATCTTGAAACGCTCAATCGGACATTTGGATCTCAAGATACGTCTATTTTAGCGAACACAGCGCATGCAGAAATTCCTATACGTGATTAATACGGGATTTTTGGATAATTACGAATTTTCAAGATTTTATTTGATTATTTGTAATTTAAATCAACATAGGATTCTGCAATATCTATATTAGGATCAGATTTATTTAATTAAGATTTTAGTTTTAGCATTTATTTATTATTAGAAGTTACTTATCTAATTAGGAGATTAGATTTTAACATTTATTTATTTATTTAATTCCTATGTTTAGTAGGATTAAAACTTCTCCATGGCCTATATAAAGGAGGCTTCACCCACATTGTAATTCAGATTTCATTGGTTAATAAAAAGTTCTCTTTGGAGATTTTAGTATTCATTGAGTTTGCAAGTGTTCGGTAAACTTGTCTAGAAGCCATCTTCAACATAAGATCATCGAGTTCTTGTGAGGGAGATCATCTTCACACTCTTGCTTGCCTAGGTAATTGCATCTAGGAGGGTGGGTTAGAGCCGCTTGAGGTTGCTTGCTTAGATAATTGCGTCTAAGAGGGTGCCGAGGACAAAACAACTTATCAATTCATCACGCCATCTCCACATATTCAAGCTTCCTCCATTGACGGCACCACCATAAGCAAATCTGAATTTTTAGATTTGTTCTTTATTTTGGTTTGTTTGGTTTTTCTCTTTATTCGAATTTGCGCTACTCTATCATGGGGCCTAAGGGAAATTCCTCTGGGTCCATCGGTGGTGGTGACACCATGATCTCATCATCCTCCCCTTCTTGAGAGCAATTTGTCCTCAAATCGTTACCTTGCTCAAAAAGAGATAAGTCTGAAACATTAAAAGTAGCACTGACACTAAACTCTCCCGGAAGATCTATCTTGTAGGCATTATCATTGATCTTCTCCAACACTTGAAATGGCCCATCCCCTCTAGGGAAGAGTTTAGATTTCCTTTGTGCTAGAAATCATTCCTTCCTGAAGTGCACCCAAACCCAATCGTCGGGTTCAAAGTTGACTCGCTTTCGCTCTTTATTTACTTGTTCATATTGCTTTGTTCTTTTCTTAATGTTCTCTCGAACCTTTTGATGAAGCTTTTTCATGAATTTAGCCTTGTTTTTCCCGTCCTGGTTTAATGCTTGATCAATGGGCAAAGGTAACAAATCCATAGGAGACAACGAATTGGATTCTTGCTAATCAAAGACTGCAAAAAAGTTGAAAGTACTCGATTTACCACTTCGGTTTGGCCACCAGTTTGAGGATGACAAGCTATAGAGAACAATAACTTTGTCCCAATCCTGCTCCATAAAGACCTCCAGAAATGACTTAAAAACTTCGTATTTTGATCTGAAACAATTGTCCTAGGAAGTCCATGTAAATGTACAATCTCCTTGAAAAACAAGTTAGAATTATTGGAAGCATCATCAGTTTTATGACATGGAATAAAGTGCGTCATTTTTGAAAACCTATAAACAACCACGAAAATGGAATCTATGTCATTCTTTGTTCTAGGAAGTCTTAAAACAAAGTCCATGGAAATGTCAATCCACGACTCTTGATACATGCATAAGAGGGCTGGAAATATGCATTAAAGACAAGAAGATTACACTGTTTTACATGCCCAATTTTCTTCCCTTTGATATTTTAGATTCGAGGATGAATCCTTTTGAGGAAGGGGAGGATGAAGAGGGCTGGAAAGATGCATTGAAGACAATAAGTTGAAACTATTTTCTAAGTCTGGAAAATCAGTTGACTTGAGGTGACTTTTCGAATGGGATCAGACATTTCTGGGTCGAGTTGTTTTCTGAAGATATGACCATCATTAAGTTACCTGTCCAACGCATCTTGAAAAGCATCATTCCGATGTCGGGAACTCAAGATACGTTCATTTTACTAAAGACTCTGCATGCAGAAAACTGGTTACGGGATTACTACGGGATTTTGTAAAATTCAGCCCAAAAGCTAACATATAAGGCTTTGGACGAATTAAATTATCATTTAAATTGATGTTTTTAGAGTTTTATATACTTTAGGAACCAACCACCCTTCTCCCAAGCCGTTAGATCAAGTCCATTTAATGGACCAGATTTCTTTGTTTATTTTATTCATTCTTAGCTTTAGGGTAAAGCCATCCTTCATCTATAAAAGGATAATGCTTTCTTCTTTATTTTTCATTTTTTCATTGATTAATAAGTTCTCTTTTGAGATTTTAGTATTCTTTGAATACGTGTTTGTAACTGTTCGGTAAACTTGTCTAGAAGCCATCTTCAATGTTTCAACTAGGTTGATTGTTGCTGATCTTCACACTCCAGGTTGCCTATCTAATTGCGGGTAGGAGGGTCGGTTTTAAGCCATATCATGGAGGTTGCCTAGTTAATCGTGACTAGGAGGGTTCCGCGGGCATATCCTCTATTCCATAACCACCATCATCTTCTTCAACTCAACTCCATTGTCGCCATCACCATCATTGAAATCTGGAAATTTAAGATTTGCTTTTCTATCTTTTACTTTTATCTTTATCTATCTTTTTCATTGATTTCTTATAGTTTATCATCTTATTTAATTCATTCATCTATTTTCCTTAACTTTGTTATTCAATTTCTAGAAAAAATCAAGAAACACACAACTCATTGTTCTTAAATCTCAAGAACAATATTCAACCATTCTTGATCGAATCTAGCACGTAGGATTGCTTCTGAGCAACTTGATTTGTACTTCCACATCCACGGCAAGCCTCATATCAGCTCTTTAGAGATTGGTAATGGCGTGTACAATCCTTGAGGTTGAAGTCTTGATTTTGCCTTTTTACAAGTGATACATCGCTCTCAAATTTGTTTCACGCCCCTTTTCATTTTTGGCCAAAAAAAATGCTCTTGTCTGATGTTTAATGTCTTGTTAACTCCAAAATGTCCCATAAGCCCCCCCGCTATGGGCTTCCTTCACGAAGACCTCATGCGCACTACTTTGAGGGATGCAAAGTTTCCTTTCCTTGAATAATAACCCATCGTGCCTGTAAAACTTGTCAAACACACCTTTCTCACATGTTTTAATGGTCTCTCCAAAATGAAGATCAGTAGCATAGAGTTCTTTAAGAAATGCAAATCCAAAAAGTTTAGATTTAAGAGAATTAAGAAGCATATACCTCCGTGATAAGGCATTAGCAACAACGTTCTCTTTTCCCTTCTTTTACTTGATGACGTATGTGAATGACTCAAGGAATTCCACCCATTTGCCGTGTCTTTTGTTGAGTTTGTGTTGTCCCTTGATGTGTTTCAATGACTCATGGTCCGTATGCAGAACAAATTCCTTCGACCATAGGCCATATTGCCATTTTCCAAGGCCCTGATCAAAGCATACATTTCCTTGTCATATGTTGGATAGTTCAAGGTTGCTCCATTTAGTTTCTCGCTAAAATATGCAACTGAGCGTCCCTCTTGTGATAAAACAACACTGATTCCTACACTTGAAGCATCACACTCGATCTCGAATGTCCTATCAAAGTTTGGTAAGGAAAGCAATTATGCCTTTGTTAAGCACTCCTTAAAATGATTAAAAGCTTGTTCTTGCCCAATATTCCAAAAGAAACTTGCATTCTTTTTAATCACGTTAGTTAAAGGAGCAGCAATGGTACTAAAATTAGGAACGAACATTCGATAGAAACTGGCCAATCCATGAAAGCCCTTACCTGGCTAATGCTTGTAGGCATCGGCCACTCTTCAATTACTTTCACCTTCTCATGATCAACCTCCAAGCCTTCAGAACTCACAACAAATCCTAGAAACACAATTTTGTTTATTTAGAAAACACATTTTTTTAAGTTAGCATACAATTTTTCCTTTCGAAGTGTATTCAAAACAAACCTGAGATGTAATTCATGGTCCTCCAAAGAATGTTTGTATATGAGAATGATAGAGTAGCGCAATTGTGGATTTGGAAGCCTTCAATGAAGTTGTTGCAAGAACTAGGAGCTTTAGACTCAATCAAGGAAGTTTGGGCAGATCTGAAAATTAAAGAGAAAAGCGAAGGGATTTTCTTGAAATTTTCAGATTCAATGCTGGAAATTTAAAGAAACAATGACAAAGTGGATGATTAGAAGATGAATATCTAGAATAAAGTTAAAAAGATTGATAAAAGGATAGATAAAACAAATCTGAAATTTCCAGCTTTGTTTATGGCTTATGGAGATGACGTGAAGATTGAAGATGAAGATGGTTTGTGATTTGTTGATGTTGTTTTGTCCTCGGCACCCTCTTAGACGCTATTATATATGAACGTCAATGGCAAAGACCCAGAGAAGTACCCAGGTGGCCCCATTACTCGAGCAAGGGCCAAGGAGTTCCAAGCAGCCATGGAAAATATGTTTACATCAAGCTTGGGACGTGAGAAAGAAGAAATAATAAGGGAGGAACACTTTACTTTGCTTATGCATGAATTTGCATGAGTATTTAAAGTTTGCATAACATTCATTGCATTCAATAAACATGTTGTTCATTAAAGCATGCGTTGCATTTAAACATGTAGTTCATTTAGTTATACACTTCATTTAACTAAGTAGTTCATTGATTAAACTAGTTCATTCAAGATTATTAGTTCATTGAATAAAGTTAGTTCATTAATTAAACTAGTTCATTCATCAAACTAGCTCATTTATTAAACTAACTCTTAATTGTTTACATGCATGTTTTCAATTAAGATTGAATAAAGTTTACCTTTGTGTCTAGGTGCATGAGGAAGATGAGCGGTTTTACCAGATGCAAGAATATCAGCAGAATGTCTTCCAATTCTGGATGCGATACAGACGTGTTTGGATCCAGAAATCAATTGGACGTTATTCCTCCATCTCTTAGCTTTCCAATGCCTTTTGAATCACCTCAATCCGATATCGGGAGCTTGAGATACGAATGATTTACTGAAGACAGTGCAGGCTGAAATTTTTATTACAGGAATTTTATGCATGGATGATTTGAATGAATTTGAGCCAAGGAAGAGTTCTTTCATCTTCTACCAAGAGACAAGCAATTGATGGCCATCTTAATTCAGCAAATTCAAGGCATTCAAGGTTGATGTTATCACCATTCAAGTGGGGGTTTCAAAATTCATTGAGGAGACATGAAATGAAGGCTGGATGAAACTCACCTTTTTATGACATTCAAGTCATATTAATCAGCTTGGAAGATGAAGAGTTGCACTTAAACTGGACAGCAAGGATGTCTACATTCATCCTTGTCCACATTCATCCCCTTTCTCTTCATATGATAGCAAAACAAGGCAGCCCAAGAGTCCTTCTTAATTTGGACGAAAATATGACTAAATTCAACCTCAATTTGTCTAAACTAATCAGCTTTGAAGATGAGAAGAAAGGACAAAGCATTCATGTGTATTCAAGTGCATTAAGATGAGCATTCATCTTTCTTGTAACACCTTTTCATATTCTGCCTACTTCTACTATAAATAGGCATCTTTAGGATCATTGTAAGAGACACTTTTGAATATATAAAACATCTTTGAAAGATTGCTTTCATTCTTGTTCTCTTGTGGAACTTTATGCCAAGTTAGTCTTGTAGTCTTCAGGCAGAATTTTGTTATAACGTTGGTTACTAGCTCAAAGATAGCTAATGGTCATCATATCCTGCACTTCATTTCCACTTTATTAATTGCTTTGTCCTAACTCTTTATAGTCAAAGCTGATTAATCCATCCTTTAATTTCACAAATTGAGGTTGAATTTAGTCATCATTTCACGTCCAATTTTCATCTTTTTTTTTTTGGGCTGCCTTAATCACAACTATCATCTTGAACAGAAAGGGGATGAATTTCATCCCATTAGGATATTTCTTATTTATCTATTTCTGTCCATTGTTGTTTGTGCAATTTCTTCATCTTCCAAGCTGAGAGTTATGACTTGAATGTCGGGCAAAAGGTGAGTTTCAAAATCCAGCCTTCATTTCATGTTTCCTCAATGAATTTTGAAACCCCACTTGAATGGTGATAACATCAACCTTGAATGCCTTGAATTTGCTGAATTAAGATGGCCATCAATTGCTTGTCTCTTGGTAGAAGATGAAAGAACTCTTCCTTGGCTCAAATTCATTCAAATCATCCATGCATAAAATTCCCGTAATAAAAATTTCAGCCTGCACTGTCTTCAGTAAATCATTCGTATCTCAAGCTCCCGATATCGGATTGAGGTGATTCAAAAGGCATTGGAAAGCTAAGAGATGGAGGAATAACGTCCAATTGATTTCTGGATCCAAACACGTCTGTATCGCATCCAGAATTGGAAGACATTCTGCTGATATTCTTGCATCTGGTAAAACCGTTCATCTTCCCTCATGCACCTAGACACAAAGGTAAACTTTATTCAATCTTTAATTGAAAACATGCATGTAAACAATTAAGAGTTAGTTTAATAAATGAGCTAGTTTGATGAATGAACTAGTTTAATTAATGAACTAACTTTATTCAATGAACTAATAATCTTGAATGAACTAGTTTAATCAATGAACTACTTAGTTAAATGAAGTGTATAACTAAATGAACTACATGTTTAAATGCAACGCATGCTTTAATGAACAACATGTTTATTGAATGCAATGAATGTTATGCAAACTTTAAATACTCATGCAAATTCATGCATAAGCAAAGTAAAGTGTTCCTCCCTTATTATTTCTTCTTTCTCACGTCCCAAGCTTGATGTAAACATATTTTCCATGGCTGCTTGGAACTCCTTGGCCCTTGCTCGAGTAATGGGGCCACCTGGGTACTTCTCTGGGTCTTTGCCATTGACGTTCATATCAGTCCTCCCCCTCTTTAAGGCGATTTGTCCCCAAATCGTCATCTACATCATAAGGAGATAGGTCAGCAACATTGAAGGTTGCACTAACATTAAACTCACCTAGAAGATCTAATTGATAGGCATTGTCATTGATCTTCTTGACTATTTGGAATGGTCCATCTCCCGAGGCATTAATTTGGACTTTCGTTGAGCGGGAACCTTTCTTTCCTCATGTGCAGCCACACCCAATCCCCTGACTCAAAGGAAATTCGCTTACGGCCCTTATTTGCTTGCTGCTCATATTGCTTGGTTCGTTTTTCAATGTTCTCCCGCACTTGTTGATGAAGCTTCTTAACAAATTCAGCTTTATTAAGTCCATCTTTATTCACAATTTGATCAGCGGGTAATGGTAACAAGTCTATCGGTGTTAATGGATTGAATCCATACACCACTTCAAAAGGCGTGCGCCCTGTAGTACTATGGATCGAACGGTTGTATGCAAACTCCACATGTGGTAAACTCTCCTCCCATGTTTTCAAATTCTTCCTAATGATGGATCGAAGTAACATAGAAAGTACTCGGTTCACCACTTCAGTTTGGCCATCTGTTTGAGGGTGGCAAGTGGTGGAGAATAGTAACTTAGTACCAATCTTACTCCATAGGGCTCTCCAAAAGTGACTTAAGAACTTCACATCCCGATCAGACACAATAGTTCTTGGTATGCCATGTAACCTTAAGATTTCCCTGAAAAACAAAGTAGCAATATGTGAGGCATCATTAGTTTTGTTACAGGGAATGAAATGAGCCATTTTGGAGAATCTATCCACAACTACAAAGATGGAATCTTTGTTATTCTTGGTACGTGGAAGCCCTAGCACAAAATCCATTGAAATATCCATCCATGGTGCTTCGGTATGGGTAGTGGTGTGTAAAGTCCATGTGGCATGACTTTAGATTTGGCCTTCCTGCAAGTGATGCATCGCTCACACAACCTCTCCACATCTCGTTTCATTTTAGGCCAATATAGGTGCTCTTGAAGTATAGCCAAAGTCTTTGCTATCCCAAAATGTCCCATTAATCCTCCTCCATGAGCTTCCTTAGTTAGCAATTCACGCATGGAACCTTGAGGGATGCATAGTCTTCCTTCCTTAAATAGGAAACCATCATGCTTATAGTATTTTTCAATTGACCCTTTCTCACAAGCTTTGTAAATCTCTCCAAAATCAGAGTCAGAGACATATAAGTCTTTAATAAAAACAAAACCCAATAACTTAGATTCCAAAGTGTTTAAAAGAATATACCTCCGTGACAATGCATCGGCAACTATATTCTCCTTACCTTTCTTGTACTTGATAACATATGGGAAAGTTTCAAGAAACTCCACCCATTTGGCATGCCTTTTGTTGAGTTTATGCTGCCCCGGATATGTTTCAATGCCTCATGATCAGTGTGAATGATGAACTCCTTAGGCCAAAGGTAATGTTGCCATGTTTCCATTGCCCTCACAAGAGCATACATCTCCTTGTCATAGGTAGGGTAATTAAGCGTAGCTCCACTTAATTTTTCACTAAAATAGGCTATAGGACGTCCACCTTGAGACAAAACTGCTCCAATTCCTACACCTGATGCATCACATTCAATTTCAAAAGTTAGATTAAAATCAGGTAGAGCAAGTAAAGGGGCATGTATTAAACAATCTTTAATGCTATTAAAGGACTTCTCTTGATCTTCCCCCCCAAAAGAATTTAGAATTCTTCTTAATAACACTTGTTAGTGGGGCGACTATGGTGCTGAAGTTGGGGACGAATCTTCGATAAAAACTTGCAAGTCCATGGAAGCTCCTAACTTGAGAAATGCTTGCTGGTCGTGGCCACTCTTCAATGGCTTTAACCTTCTCTTTGTCCACCTCCAAGCCTTCAGAACTCACAACGAAACCTAGGAAAACAACCCTGTCAGTACAAAATGTACATTTTTGTAAGTTAGTAAACAGTTTTTCCTTCCTCAAAACTAGCAAAACTGACCT
This sequence comes from Hibiscus mutabilis, assembly GCA_019671005.1. NCBI lineage: Eukaryota > Viridiplantae > Streptophyta > Magnoliopsida > Malvales > Malvaceae > Hibiscus > Hibiscus mutabilis. Next base: position 39,904,159 of record CM033736.1, read on the forward strand.
TAAATGTTGAACATGTTCTTCCATGGTTTTACTATAGATTAGAATGTCATCAAAGTAAACCACACAAAACTTACCCAAGAATGGCCTAAGAACATGATTCATTAACCTCATAAACGTGCTTGGAGCATTAGTTAAGCCAAAAGGCATAACCAACCACTCATAAAGGCCTTGCTTAGTTTTGAATGCTGTTTTCAACTCATCACCTTCCCGCATTCGTATTTGGTGGTAACCACTTTTAAGATCAATCTTGGAAAAGAGGTTAGAACCACTAAGCTCATCTAACATGTCATCTAAGCGAGGAATAGGGTGACGATACTTTACCATAATTTTGTTTACCGCTCGGCAGTCCACACACATGCGCCAAGTTCCATCCTTCTTTGGCACAAGTAGAACCGGCACGGCACATGGGCTAAGGCTTTCCCTCACGTAGCCTTTTGACATCAACTCAGATACTTGCCTTTGCAACTCCTTAGTTTCTTCGGGGTTGCTTCGGTACGCTGGTCGGTTTGGAATGACGGCTCCGGGAACAAAGGAGGAATGGTAATCTTGATGTTGCTGAGATTATCGTCTACTCGTGGTCGAGCTCTCTGGCCTTGTTGTACCATGCTATGTTGGGATACTTGATCTTGCACATCATCTACTTCAACTTCTTCAGGATACTCCTCATTACCCTGATTAGCTTGTGAAATTTCAAGCTGGTCTATTCGTTCAATTAGGGGCTCCAATTGCTCTTGGATCATTTTGGCCATTGCTTGAAGCATAGCCTGATTTTGCAAATTGGGAACTCCTTCACCACTATGACCAGATCTTTGTGACATGTTAGATAAAGAAACAAAAGAAATTAAACCTTACTAACACAAAATCTCACCTTTCCACTCCAAAGAAAATGCACTCACACTCGTGTTTCACTCGGGTTAGGCTTTTCCCCTTAATGCACACTCATGCCTTTTATCACTCGTGCTTTATTTTCAAGTCCTTTTGGGAACTTCCTCAAGGCTTACAAGTGTCTCGTGGACTTCGGCTGAAACAATTCTAGCTTGGTAGGAGAATGATGAATAATAAAAGGATAATGGCTTCAAAAAGAAAGAATTACTAAGAATAGGTAAAGGAATTTGTAATTCAGCAATAAGAAATGATGATGTATTGTTTTTTTTTAAACAAGAATAGACTGCTCCCTCCATCTTTAAGATTTTTTTTGATTTTTTTTTGATTTTTTTTTACTAACCCGGGAGAGAGAAAAATAATACGCTTACTGAATCGTCTAGGCTCTGATACCAAATGATATGATCTCGACTATGAGTTTTGAATCATATATGTGAATGCCCGATCGTGATTCTAGTAAGAACTCTGCAGTGCTTTGAATGTATTCTGAAATTACTCAAACAACAATGTAAGTAGAAATAGATAAATAAGAAATAGAAATAATGGGATGAAAGATATGTAGAAGGGGTGTAGGAAGAGTGATAGTTGTGATTATGGAAGAAAAAAAAAATAAAAGATGAAAATGTAGGTGAAGATGATGGGGTGTTGGCGTTAAGATGAAGAAATTCAAAGGATGGATTGTGACCCCCTAACTATAAAGAGTTAGGAACCAGCAATATAATAAAGTGGAAATGAAGTGGTAGGATATGGAACGTGACCCACTAGCTATAGATGAGCTAGGAACCAACGCTATAACAAAAGGGAAATGGATGAAGACTACAAGACTAACTTGAAGCCGATAAAGTTCCACAAGAGAACAAGAATGAAAGCAATCTTTCAAAGATGTTTTATATATTCAAAGTGTGTCTTACAATGATCCTAAAGATGCCTATTTATAGTAGAAGTAGGCAGAATATGAAAAGGTGTTACAAGAAAGATGAATGCTCATCTTAATGCACTTGAATACACATGAATGCTTTGTCCTTTCTTCTCATCTTCAAAGCTGATTAGTTTAGACAAATTGAGGTTGAATTTAGTCATATTTTCGTCCAAATTAAGAAGGACTCTTGGGCTGCCTTGTTTTGCTATCATATGAAGAGAAAGGGGATGAATGTGGACAAGGATGAATGTAGACATCCTTGCTGTCCAGTTTAAGTGCAACTCTTCATCTTCCAAGCTGATTAATATGACTTGAATGTCATAAAAGGTGAGTTTCATCCAGCCTTCATTTCATGTCTCCTCAATGAATTTTGAAACCCCACTTGAATGGTGATAACATCAACCTTGAATGCCTTGAATTTTCTGAATTAAGATGGCCATCAATTGCTTGTCTCTTGGTAGAAGATGAAAGAACTCTTCCTTGGCTCAAATTCATTCAAATCATCCATGCATAAAATTCCCGTAATAAAAATTTCAGCCTGCACTGTCTTCAGTAAATCATTCGTATCTCAAGCTCCCGATATCGGATTGAGGTGATTCAAAAGGCATTGGAAAGCTAAGAGATGGAGGAATAACGTCAATTGATTTCTGGATCCAAACACGTCTGTATCGCATCCAGAATTGGAAGACATTCTGCTGATATTCTTGCATCTGGTAAAACCGTTCATCTTCCCTCATGCACCTAGACACAAAGGTAAACTTTATTCAATCTTTAATTGAAAACATGCATGTAAACAATTAAGAGTTAGTTTAATAAATGAGCTAGTTTGATGAATGAACTAGTTTAATTAATGAACTAACTTTATTCAATGAACTAATAATCTTGAATGAACTAGTTTAATCAATGAACTACTTAGTTAAATGAAGTGTATAACTAAATGAACTACATGTTTAAATGCAACGCATGCTTTAATGAACAACATGTTTATTGAATGCAATAAATGTTATGCAAACTTTAAATACTCATGCAAATTCATGCATAAGCAAAGTAAAGTGTTCCTCCCTTATTATTTCTTCTTTCTCACGTCCCAAGCTTGATGTAAACATATTTTCATCCCCTTTCTCTTCCTTAGCAAAACAAGGCAGCTTGTCCTTCTTAATTTGGGCCACCTGACTAAATTCAACCTCAATTTGTCTAAACTAATCAGCTTTGCCATTCAAGTGCATTGATGAGCATTCATCTTTATAACACCTTTTCATATTTTTGACTATAAATAGGCATAGGATAAACACATTTGAATATATAAAACATCTTTGAAAGATTGCTTTCATTCTTGTTCTCTTGTGGAACTTTATTGGCTTCAAGTTAGTCTTGTAGTCTTCATCCATTTCCCTTTTGTTATAGCGTTGGTTCCTAGCTCATCTATAGCTAGTGGGTCACGTTCCATATCCTACCACTTCATTTCCACTTTATTATATTGCTGGTTCCTAACTCTTTATAGTTAGGGGTCACAATCCATCCTTTGAATTTCTTCATCTTAACGCCAACACCCCATCATCTTCACCTACATTTTTATTTTTTTTTTTTCTTCCATTCACAACTATCACTCTTCTACATATCTTTCATCCCATTATTTCTATTTCTTATTTATCTATTTCTACTTACATTATTGTTTGAGTAATTTCAGAATACATTCAAAGCACTGCAGAGTTCTTACTAGAATCACGATCGGGCATTCACATATATGATTCAAAACTCATAGTCGAGATCATATCATTTGGTATCAAAGCCTAGACGATTCAGTAAAGCGTATTTTTTCTCTCTCCCGGGTTAGTAAAAAAATCAAAAAAAAAAATCAAAAAAAAAATCTTAAAGAGGGAGGGAGCAGTCTATTCTTGTTTAAAAAAATTACAATACATCATTTCTTATTGCTGAATTACAAATTCCTTTACCTATTCTTAGTAATTCTTTCTTTTTGAAGCCATTATCATTTTATTATTCATCATTCTCCTACCAAGCTAGAATTGTTTCAGCCGAAGTCCACGAGACACTTGTAAGCCTTGAGGAAGTTCCCAAAAGGACTTGAAAATAAAGCACGAGTGGTAAAAGGCATGAGTGTGCATTAAGGGGAAAAGCCTAACCTGAGTGAAACACGAGTGTGAGTGCATTTTCTTTGGAGTGGAAAGGTGAGATTTTGTGTTAGTAAGGTTTAATTTCTTTTGTTTCTTTATCTAACATGTCACAAAGATCTGGTCATAGTGGTGAAGGAGTTCCCAATTTGCAAAATCAGGCTATGCTTCAAGCAATGGCCAAAATGATCCAAGAGCAATTGGAGCCCCTAGTTGAACGAATAGACCAGCTTGAAATTTCACAAGCTAATCAGGGTAATGAGGAGTATCCTGAAGAAGTTGAAGTAGATGATGTGCAAGATCAAGTATCCCAACATAGCATGGTACAACAAGGCCAGAGAGCTCGACCACGAGTAGAGCGATAATCTCAGCAACATCAAGATTACCATTCCTCCTTTTCAAGGAAGAACGGATCCTGAAACCTATCTTGCATGGGAAAAGAAGGTTGAGCACATTTTTGAGTGCCATAACTATTCAGAGCTTAAAAAGGTAAAACTCGCTGCCATTGAGTTTACGGATTATGCACTAATATGGTGGGATCAATTGACATCACGTAGGAGACGCAATGGAGAACATCCTATCACTACATGGGATGAAATGAAAGCGGTGATGCGAAGGCGATTCATTCCAACCCACTACCATCGAGAGTTATTCAACCGTCTTCAAAATCTTTCACAAGGTAACCGAAGTGTTGAAGATTACTACAAAGAGATGGAGGTGTCCATGATTCGAGCCAACATCAACGAGGATCGAGAAGCCACAATGGCAAGATTCCTAGCGGGACTAAATCCGGACATTGCGAACGTGGTCGAGTTGCAACATTATGTGGAGATGGAAGACATGGTGCATATGGCCATGAAAGTGGAAAAACAGCTCAAAAGAAAGGGTGCCACACGATCTTATGGGAGTTCAACATCAAAATGGGGGCAAAGTTCATACAAGAAGACTCCTCCAATACGTCCCCACGAAAAAGGAGGACCACCGAAAGGAAGTAAGCCCATTGCGAAACCAGCAAGGGTAAGACTACCGCTACTCCAAATCGTTCCGTGACATACAATGTTTTAAGTGTTTGGGGCGTGGACACATTGCAAGCCAATGTCCGAACCGCAACACCATGCTTCTTCGAGATGATGGAGAAGTTGAATCGGAACAAGAAGAGGATGAGAATGAAGATGTTGCCATCGAAGAAGAAGAATTAGAGTATGGCGTGGAAGGAGAGGTTCTTGTTGTCAAAAGAAGCCTAAACGTACAATCCGTTGGAGGAAATGAACAACGAGAAAATATCTTCCATACTCGTTGCCATGTTGGAGGAAAGGTATGCTTTGTTATTATTGATGGTGGTAGTTGCACTAATGTTGCTAGTACCTTAATGGTAGATACACTTGGCTTGGCAACAACAAAGCATCCACAACCTTATAAGCTACAATGGCTCAACGATGGAGGAGAACTCAAGGTGACCAAACAAGTTCGAATTGTTTTCTCTATTGGGAAGTACAAAGACGAGGTATTATGCGATGTCGTTCCAATGCACGCAAGCCATTTATTACTTGGAAGGCCTTGGCAATTTGATAGGCGAGTGATCCATGACGGGTATACCAACCGGTATACGTTCACCCATGAAGCAAAGAAGATCACTTTAGCCCCACTTTCTCCAAAACAAATACATGAAGACCAAATTTTATTGAGAGGAAAAATTGAAAAAGCCAAAGAGAGAGAGACCAAAATGGAGGTAAAAGCAAAGGAGTGTGATCAAAATGAGGGAAGGAAAATCAGCATTCTTTCTAAAAGAGAGAGTTGAAAAAGAGTTTAATGACAGCAAAGGAAGCACTTGTGCTCATGTACAAGGAAAATTTCTTGAATACTAACTACCTTGATCAAAATTTGCCTGCTTTTGTTGTGTCTTTATTGCAGGAGTTTGATGACCTATTTCGGAGGAAATACCAAGTGGACTGCCACCTATTCGTGGCATAGAACATCAAATAGACTTTGTTCCCGGAGCCGTCATTCCAAACCGACCAGCGTGCGAAGCAACCCCGAAGAAACTAAGGAGTTGCAAAGGCAAGTATCTGAGTTGATGTCAAAAGGCTACGTGAGGGAAAGCCTTAGCCCATGTGCCGTGCCGATTCTACTTGTGCCAAAGAAGGATGGAACTTGGCGCATGTGTGTGGACTGCCGAGCGGTAAACAAAATTACGGTAAAGTATCGTCACCCTATTCCTCGCTTAGATGACATGTTAGATGAGCTTAGTGGTTCTAACCTCTTTTCCAAGATTGATCTTAAAAGTGGTTACCACCAAATACGAATGCGGGAAGGTGATGAGTGGAAAACAGCATTCAAAACTAAGCAAGGCCTTTATGAGTGGTTGGTTATGCCTTTTGGCTTAACTAATGCTCCAAGCACGTTTATGAGGTTAATGAATCATGTTCTTAGGCCATTCTTGGGTAAGTTTTGTGTGGTTTACTTTGATGACATTCTAATATATAGTAAAACCATGGAAGAACATGTTCAACATTTAAGGTCAGTTTTGCTAGTTTTGAGGAAGGAAAAACTGTTTGCTAACTTACAAAAATGTACATTTTGTACTGACAGGGTTGTTTTCCTAGGTTTCGTTGTGAGTTCTGAAGGCTTGGAGGTGGACAAAGAGAAGGTTAAAGCCATTGAAGAGTGGCCACGACCAGCAAGCATTTCTCAAGTTAGGAGCTTCCATGGACTTGCAAGTTTTTATCAAGATTCGTCCCCAACTTCAGCACCATAGCCGCCCCACTAACAAGTGTTATTAAGAAGAATTCTAAATTCTTTTGGGGGGAAGATCAAGAGAAGTCCTTTAATAGCATTAAAGATTGTTTAATACATGCCCCTTTACTTGCTCTACCTGATTTTAATCTAACTTTTGAAATTGAATGTGATGCATCAGGTGTAGGAATTGGAGCAGTTTTGTCTCAAGGTGGACGTCCTATAGCCTATTTCAGTGAAAAATTAAGTGGAGCTACGCTTAATTACCCTACCTATGACAAGGAGATGTATGCTCTTGTGAGGGCAATGGAAACATGGCAACATTACCTTTGGCCTAAGGAGTTCATCATTCACACTGATCATGAGGCATTGAAACATATCCGAGGGCAGCATAAACTCAACAAAAGGCATGCCAAATGGGTGGAGTTTCTTGAAACTTTCCCATATGTTATCAAGTACAAGAAAGGTAAGGAGAATATAGTTGCCGATGCATTGTCACGGAGGTATATTCTTTTAAACACTTTGGAATCTAAGTTATTGGGTTTTGTTTTTATTAAAGACTTATATGTCTCTGACTCTGATTTTGGAGAGATTTACAAAGCTTGTGAGAAAAGGTCAATTGAAAAATACTATAAGCATGATGGTTTCCTATTTAAGGAAGGAAGACTATGCATCCCTCAAGGTTCCATGCGTGAATTGCTAACTAAGGAAGCTCATGGAGGAGGATTAATGGGACATTTTGGGATAGCAAAGACTTTGGCTATACTTCAAGTGCACCTATATTGGCCTAAAATGAAACGAGATGTGGAGGTTGTGTGAGCGATGCATCACTTGCAGGAAGGCCAAATCTAAAGTCATGCCACATGGACTTTACACACCACTACCCATACCGGAAGCACCATGGATGGATATTTCAATGGATTTTGTGCTAGGGCTTCCACGTACCAAGAATAACAAAGATTCCATCTTTGTAGTTGTGGATAGATTCTCCAAAATGGCTCATTTCATTCCCTGTAACAAAACTAATGATGCCTCACATATTGCTACTTTGTTTTTCAGGGAAATCTTAAGGTTACATGGCATACCAAGAACTATTGTGTCTGATCGGGATGTGAAGTTCTTAAGTCACTTTTGGAGAGCCCTATGGAGTAAGATTGGTACTAAGTTACTATTCTCCACCACTTGCCACCCTCAAACGGATGGCCAAACTGAAGTGGTGAACCGAGTACTTTCTATGTTACTTCGATCCATCATTAGGAAGAATTTGAAAACATGGGAGGAGAGTTTACCACATGTGGAGTTTGCATACAACCGTTCGATCCATAGTACTACAGGGCGCACGCCTTTTGAAGTGGTGTATGGATTCAATCCATTAACACCGATAGACTTGTTACCATTACCCGCTGATCAAATTGTGAATAAAGATGGACTTAATAAAGCTGAATTTGTTAAGAAGTTTCATCAACAAGTGCGGGAGAACATTGAAAAACGAACCAAGCAATATGAGCAGCAAGCAAATAAGGGTAAAGCGAATTTCCTTTGAGCCAGGGGATTGGGTGTGGCTGCACATGAGGAAAGAAAGGTTCCCGGCTCAACGAAAGTCCAAATTAATGCCTCGGGAGATGGACCATTCCAAATAGTCAAGAAGATCAATGACAATGCCTATCAATTAGATCTTCCAGGTGAGTTTAATGTTAGTGCAACCTTCAATGTTGCTGACCTATCTCCTTATGATGTAGATGACGATTTGGGGACAAATCGCCTTAAAGAGGGAGGGACTGATATGAACGTCAATGGCAAAGACCCAGAGAGAAGTACCCAGGTGGCCCCATTACTCGAGCAAGGGCCAAGGAGTTCCAAGCAGCCATGGAAAATATGTTTACATCAAGCTTGGGACGTGAGAAAGAAGAAATAATAAGGGAGGAACACTTTACTTTGCTTATGCATGAATTTGCATGAGTATTTAAAGTTTGCATAACATTCATTGCATTCAATAAACATGTTGTTCATTAAAGCATGCGTTGCATTTAAACATGTAGTTCATTTAGTTATACACTTCATTTAACTAAGTAGTTCATTGATTAAACTAGTTCATTCAAGATTATTAGTTCATTGAATAAAGTTAGTTCATTAATTAAACTAGTTCATTCATCAAACTAGCTCATTTATTAAACTAACTCTTAATTGTTTACATGCATGTTTTCAATTAAAGATTGAATAAAGTTTACCTTTGTGTCTAGGTGCATGAGGGAAGATGAACGGTTTTACCAGATGCAAGAATATCAGCAGAATGTCTTCCAATTCTGGATGCGATACAGACGTGTTTGGATCCAGAAATCAATTGGACGTTATTCCTCCATCTCTTAGCTTTCCAATGCCTTTTGAATCACCTCAATCCGATATCGGGAGCTTGAGATACGAATGATTTACTGAAGACAGTGCAGGCTGAAATTTTTATTACGGGAATTTTATGCATGGATGATTTGAATGAATTTGAGCCAAGGAAGAGTTCTTTCATCTTCTACCAAGAGACAAGCAATTGATGGCCATCTTAATTCAGCAAATTCAAGGCATTCAAGGTTGATGTTATCACCATTCAAGTGGGGGTTTCAAAATTCATTGAGGAGACATGAAATGAAGGCTGGATGAAACTCACCTTTTATGACATTCAAGTCATATTAATCAGCTTGGAAGATGAAGAGTTGCACTTAAACTGGACAGCAAGGATGTCTACATTCATCCTTGTCCACATTCATCCCCTTTCTCTTCATATGATAGCAAAACAAGGCAGCCCAAGAGTCCTTCTTAATTTGGACGAAAATATGACTAAATTCAACCTCAATTTGTCTAAACTAATCAGCTTTGAAGATGAGAAGAAAGGACAAAGCATTCATGTGTATTCAAGTGCATTAAGATGAGCATTCATCTTTCTTGTAACACCTTTTCCTATTCTGCCTACTTCTACTATAAATAGGCATCTTTAGGATCATTGTAAGACACACTTTGAATATATAAAACATCTTTGAAAGATTGCTTTCATTCTTGTTCTCTTGTGGAACTTTATCGGCTTCAAGTTAGTCTTGTAGTCTTCATCCATTTCCCTTTTGTTATAGCGTTGGTTCCTAGCTCATCTATAGCTAGTGGGTCACGTTCCATATCCTACCACTTCATTTCCACTTTATTATATTGCTGGTTCCTAACGCTTTATAGTTAGGGGGTCACAATCCATCCTTTGAATTTCTTCATCTTAACGCCACACACCCCATCATCTTCACCTACATTTTCATCTTTTATTTTTTTTTCTTCCATAATCACAACTATCACTCTTCCTACACCCCTTCTACATATCTTTCATCCCATTATTTCTATTTCTTATTTATCTATTTCTACTTACATTGTTGTTTGAGTAATTTCAGAATACATTCAAAATACTGCAGAGTTCTTACTAGAATCACGATCGGGCATTCACATATATGATTCAAAACTCATAGTCGAGATCATATCAGAAGATAATCTCCCTCACAAGAACTCGTCGAACTTATGTTGAAGAAGACTTCGAAGACACAAGTAATCAGCACTTGCAAAAACAAACTCACTAAATATTTCATAAATCAAAGAAATCTGTCCAACAAAGAAGAAAACATCATCATTTTATAGATGAAGGATGGCTTTAACCTAAAGCTAAGAATAAATAAAATAAACAAAGAAATCTGGTCCATTAAATTGGACTTGATCTAACGGCTTGGAAGAAGGGTGGCTGGTTCCTAAATTATATAAAACCATAAAAACATAATTTAAATGTTAATAATTAGGTTGGGTTATGTTTAATTCATTCAAAGCCTTATATGTTAGCTTTTGGGCGGAATTTTACAAAATCCCGTAATAATCTCCTATCTAGTTTTCTGCATGCGCAGTCTTCAGTAAATTGAACGTATCTTGAGTTCCCGATTTCCGATTGACGCGTTTCAAGAAGCGTTGGAAAGGTAACTGAATGAAGGACAATTTGTTAGAGACAACTCGACCAAGAAATGCCTGGATCCCACCCAAAAACTCGTCGCAATTTGGCTGACTTTCCAGACTTCACAAACAGATTCAGTTTCTTGTCCAAGATGCATCGTTTTTGACATCCTACGCGTGTATTGTTTTGGCCTTTTGCACGAACAACTTCAACTTCTTGTCCAATATAAGTAATTTGACTCCGCTCAAGCATGTGTCAAAGAATGTCGTCAAAATAAACAACACACAACCTACCAATATAATGTCGTAAGACGTGATTCATCAATCTCATAAACGTGCTAGGTGCATTTGTTAATCTAAAAGACATCACAGTCCACTCATACAAACCTTGTTTTGTTTTTAACGTTGTCTTCCATTCATCACCTTCTCTCATCTTGATTTGGTGATATCCCCTTTTAAGATTGATCTTTGAAAACACACTGGAACCACTCAATTCATCCAACATATCATCTAGGCGTGGTATAGGATGTTGATATTTGATTATGATCTGATTGATTGCTCAACAATCCACACACATGTGCCATGACCCATTTTTCTTGGGTACCAACAGTACAGAAATGGCACATGGGCTTAACTCTCTCGAATATAGCATTTTCCCATCAATTCTTGTACTTGTTGTTGTAACTCTTTTGTTTCCTAGGGGTTACTCCTATATGCTGGTCGATTGGTAATGTAGCACCATACACAAAATCGATTTGATGTTCTATGCCATGAATAGGCGGTAAACTTCCTGAAATCTCGTCGGGTAAAACATCTTCAAAATCTTGCGAAAGAGAAACAATAGAAGAAGGCAATGTTGCATTGAGTTCGTTAGTGTTCAAAAAATTCTCCTTGTACAAAAGCACAATAAGTGTTTGCCTCGCCAAAATACATTTTCTAATTTCACTACCCCTCGCATGTACGCTCATTTTAAGCTTCTCTCCCCCGCTTTCAATTTCACTCTTTTCCCTTCATGCTTTTACTAGTACTTACTGTTTTTCTCATATTCTCTCGCTCATTTTTCCTCTCATTTTCTGTTTCTTTTTCTTTTAATCCTTGGAAACTCTTTTTCAAATGCAATAATTGATCATCGTGTACTTGTTGTGGTGATAAAGGGGTTAGCATGTGCTTCATTCCTTCAAAAGTGAATGAGTACCGATTGCTATATCCGTCAGATTCACTCTTCGATCGAACTACCAAGGCCCCAAAAGTAAGTGGCTGGTGTGCATGGGTACAACATCACATAGGACCTCATCCTTGTATCTACTGATGGAAAATGGTACGAGTACCTGCTTGGTCACCTTCAATTCCCCACCATCATTAAGCCATTGAAGCTTATACGGGTGTGGGTGTTTTGTTGTCACCAATCCAAATCTGTCCACCATTAAAGTGATGGCAACATTAGTACAACTTCCTCCATCGATAATCACAAAACATACATACCCATTGATATGGCAGCGTGCATGAAAGATATTCTCTCATTGCTAATCACCTTGCACCATTTGTGTATTTAGACTCCTCTTCACAATGAGCACTTCTCCTTTAGCGGGAGGGTTTAAGTCTTCATCATCTTCAGTTATGGTGTCAACTTCTTTTTCTGATTCGGGTTCAATCTCGCCACTGACTAGCTACATGTCCCCTTCCAAGACAATTGAAGCATTGAATATCCATGGATTGATTTGGTGTAGCTTGTGGCTTTCCTTTGTTCATATCAACAATCTTGTTAGGTTTTGAAGTCCCAACGTTTTTTTAACTGATTTGGTTTGTATGGCGCTTTTGGAGCGATCTGTCCCTATTTAGAATTCTGACTCCATTTAGAAGTAGAATAGTTGTTTCGGGACGTACCTTTACATTTAAATTGCTGTTCCACCTTCATAGCCACGTGAACCAACTCTTCTAAGTCCACATAGTATTGCAAATCCATAGTGTCGGTTATGTCTTGATTTAGACCCGAAATGAACCTTGCCATGTTAGATTCATTATCTTCCTCCACATTTGCTCGTGTCATTGCCATCTTCATCTCTTTAAAATAATCTTCCACACTCATGTTGCCTTTTTTGAGGTTATGGAGTTTCCGCATTAATTATCGATGATAGTAGGCTGGTATAAACCTCGTTCTCATTATGCCTTTCATTTCCTCCCATCTGGACATTAGAAGTTCTCTATTTTGTCGTATGCTCATGGTTAACTGGTTCCACCAAACTATTGCATAATTTAGTGAATTCAATGGATGCTATTTTTACCTTCTTTTGCTCGGAGTAATTGTGACAATCAAAGATATGTTTGATCTTCTGCTCCCACTCAAGATAAGCCTCCGGATCTGTTTTCCCTTGAAATGGCGGAATGTTCATCTTTATATTTGCAAGGTTATCATCAAACCTTTCTTGAATCCTCTGATGTGCGCGTTGGTTTTGTACAACGGCAGGCCATTCGTTGTCGTCCTCAATTTCCTCTTCTTGGACGCCTTGTCCTGAGTTACCTTGCGCTAGAACGATTGCAGCTCCTACAAATTTCTCTTCAAGGTCGTTAATCCGCTCATGTATGGACTCAAGTTTCTGATCCATAAGTTCTCCCAATTCTCAAACAAGTGCTTGAAATTGTAGTCTCGGGATTCCTCTTATTTGTCCTTCATTAGACTCCCCTATATTCTTATCTGCGTTCATGGCTCCCTGTTCACTCCAAAAGGAAAAGAAAGAGGAAAAATAAAAAGAAAAAAGTTCACTCGTTCTTTTCAGCTTTTACCCTTAGATGTACTCACTCTCTCGTTCCTTTTACCGCTCTTTTTATCTCAAAAGTTCTTGAATCGAACTTACTCAAAATCCTCCAAAATACTTGCTGAATTGGCTGCAAAACAAATGTTAGTTTGGAAAGATATAGTGTATAAGGTAGGCTTAGAAGAAAAAGCTTATGGTTTAAAGTTAGAATATTGAAACGAATAAATAACAATTATGAAACAAGGAAAAATGTATCAACCCTTGTTATCGATTTGCTTTCTTTTCTTTTCTTTTCTCTTTTTTTGTTTTTTTAACAGCAAAACACAAAGGCTTGCTTGATTTAGCCTAAGCTTTGATACCATCTGATGCGATCTCGTCTAAAGTTTACCGTGATGCTTGATTTGCCCGATCGTAAATAAAGTAACTTTGTGTTGTAAGACTTGAAATGGTTTTTGGATGGTTTAAAGGATGATGGAGTGTAATGATATAAAAAGTGATGAGAATAAAGATTATAGAATTTTGGATGGTTAATTTGATCGATGGTGGTGGTAGAATTGGATGATGGAAGATGGAAAGTAGTTTAGGATTTGAGAATTGAACCAAAACTAAAAAGTGTGACCCGAACCCTATAACAGTCTCTAAACAAAATAAGGATCTTGACCCACTAGTTAAGTAGAATTAGAAACCAAAGATATCAAAGGTTTTGATTCAACAAACATAACTTGAAGGATCGATAAAGTTCTCAAAAGAAAGAAAGAGATAAAACTCTCAATTTTTTTGAAATCAAAGTGTGCCTTACAATTGAAATATCAGCCTCTGTTTACAGGCTTTACAAAATAAAGTGATCAGCCAACATTCCTAGAGTGGTGTGAAGGGATAATTAATTAAAAAGAAACCTTGAAATATGTCCATCATAAGCAAGCATGTCAATTTCCATGTGAATGTAAGCAAGCAGGTCACATGCAAGCACCTCTCTAGAATTGCCGCCCGTTGTGAACATAAGCAAGCATGTCAGTTTCCATGTGAACGTAAGCAAGCACCTCCAAAGCTAAGCAAGCATCTCAACCAAGCACCTCTCCAATAGTCACAATTCTTTGAATCACCCTAATGTTGTGTCTATTCATTATCCTTGCATAACACTTGTAAATACGAGAAATATGATCAGAAATAAACAAGATAATATGATGCATGCTAAATATAATAAATATATTTTATATGATTCAACGAACTCTAGTGCTGGTAAAATAAACAATAAACAACATAAAAGAAAATCATGTGCACACTAAAACTATAATAATCAAATGGGACATATGCATCAGAAATAAACATGCAACACATTGCATGGACTCCCTTTCACGTTGCAGGGATTGATTCAACTTCGGCAACTTCAATAATCTTCCATGCTTTGATGCACTTGTTGCTGACCGCATCTCTAAATTTCCTTGCCCTTGCACGAGTAATGGGGCCTAAGGGAAATTCCTCTAGGTTCATTGGTGGTGCCAAAATGAATTTCTTTCCCTTGAACATGAAAGAGTAGCGGTTGGTGTATCCGTCATGGGTGGCTCTCTTGTCAAACAGCCATGGTCTCCCCAACAATATATGACTCGCACTCATGGGAAAGAAATTTGCCTCCATCATTCAACCACTATAATTTGCAAGGATTCGGGTGTTTAGTGGTCTTTAGGCCAAGTTATTCAACCATCAAAGTGCTGGCCACGTTGGTGCAACTCCCTCCGTCGATGATCATAGAACACACTTTGTCCTTCACATGGCATCGGGTGCAGAAGATATTCTCCCTTTGTCGGTCTTCATTCATAGCTTGCAAGTTCAATGTCCTTTTAACTACAAGAATCATATTAGAAGTATATGGAAAAGAGTTTTGTGCCATTGTTAGTGATAAAATAAGAAACGAATTGAAAGACCTTGCCAAAATCACTCAACAAAAACCCCTCAACGTTCACTCCAAAAAAAATAGATGCACTCCACTCAACTCTTGTGTTTGCACTCTGTGATGTTATTTGGCTTTTATTATCCCCTTTTGATCTTACACACTCAAATTTTCTTTTTCTGCTCCTTTCTCTGTTGTAAAGTTTTTTAAGGAACTTACTCAAGACTTAGGCAAGTATTGTGCTTGTGCGTCGGCTGAAATGGTTAGTTTAAGAAGAAGAAAAAAAGAGGAAAAGAATATGGTGTAAAGGTTAGTTTAGAATAGAAAAGAAGAAGAAATGGAGTTACTTACTTGGCAAGAAAACCCACAACCTTCCTTGATAAACAATCAAAGTCTTGAAATTGAATCTTCAGGCTCGGTTGGAAATGTTGTTGTTGTGCTTCACACCCTTGTTGTGCTTTCAAACTTTTCTCTTTTTTTCTTTCTTTTTGTACTATTCGAATTCTTTTGAGATGAAGAGAATTCGGATTTTTCTTTTTTTTTTTTTTTTTTTTGTAAATATGAAAATGCACAAAAAATGGACTTACAAGTTAGGCACTTGCTTGCTTCCACCAAAAACTCTGATTACCATATGATGTAATACGTCCTTGATGATGTTGGATGATACATGCATGAGCAGGGTCAAATTACAAATATTGGACAAGAAATTGAATCTGTTTGTAAAGTCTGGAAAGTCATCCAAATTGCGACGAGTTTTTGGATGGGATCGGGGCATTTCTAAGTCAAGTTGTCTCTAACAAATTGTCCGTCATTCAGTTACCTTTCCAACGCATCTTGAAACGCGTCAATCAGACATTAGGAACTCAAGATACGTCCAATTTACTGAAGACTGAGCATGCAGAAAACTGGATACGAGATTATTACGGGATTTTGTAAAATTCAGCACAAAAGCTAACATATAAGGCTTTGGACGAATTAAACTTAGCCCAATATATTTATTATCATTTAAATTGATGTTTTTAGGGTTTTATATACTTTAGGAACCAGCCACCCACCCCTTATCAGCTTATCACTTGCCTTATCACCCTATTCCTTGCCACACAAGCACAAGGAGTTTAAAGGCTATTATTTTTTATTATTTTTAATTAGATTAGGTTTTTCTTGTTTTAGTATAAGTTAAATTACTTTGTCTATCCTTCACCTATAAAAGGATGAAGCCTCCATCATTGTAAGAGAGATTTTCTTTGATTTATGAAATATTTAGTGAGTTTGTTTTTGCAAGTGCTGATTACTTGTGCCTTCGAAGTATTCTTCAACATAAGTTCGATGAGTTCTTGTGAGGGAGATCATCTTCACACTCTTGCTTGCCTAGATAATCGTGTCTAGGAGGGTGGGTTAGAGCCGCTTGAGGATGCTTGCTTAGATAATTGAGTCTAAGAGGGTGCCGAGGACAAAACAACATCAACAATTCGCAAGCCATCTTCATCTTCAACCTTCGCTCCATCTTCCATAATTCCATAAACAAAGCTGAAATTTTCAGATTTGTTTTACTTATGTCTTTCTTAATCTTTTTTAATCTTCTTTTTTTATTCTTATTTCTTATCATATAATCCTTCATCTTATCTTTCTTTCTTTAAATTTCCAGCCTTGAATCTGAAAATTTCAAGAAAATCCCTTCTCTTTTCTCTTTAATTTTCAGATCTGCCCAAACTTCCTTGATTGAGTCTAGAGCTCCTAGTTCTTGCAACAACTTGATTGAAGGCTTCCAAATCCAATATTGCGCTAATCTATCATTTGGTATCAGATTTGGGATGATTCTTGGCAAGAATTTTGGCATTTTTGGGTGAAAATTAGAAAATTAGGGAAAAATTCGTCAAAATCAAATGAGCGAATTTTGAGCTGAAAATTTCCAGATCAGATCTATACCATTGGAGGAGTCACCACACAAAATTTCAGAATTTTTTGACATCGGGAACACCTCGAACGAAGTTGATCAAAGTTTCAGCAAAATTAGGGTTTTTCCCCTACTTTAACCCTATTTTCATTATTTTTTCTTCAATTTTTCGTTATTTTCAGTTTATTTACATTGTAAAAAGAAAAGAAATAAAAGTGAAGAAAAATGAGAAAGCTCATACCTAGCCACCAACCACCATCAAGAATCATCAAGACCAACATCATCAACCACCGCAATCATCACATTGAAGTGGATTCAGCATTGGATTTCTTCCTTCAAGTTGTTTCTGGGTTTTGGGGTTATCATTCTAGACTAAATTTTCTACTCTTAGTTTTTTAAGTTCCTTTGTTTTGCTTTTTCTTTCTTCTATTACGCCATTAACACCTTCTCTTTTCTGGTGTGAGTAGGACAACAAAGTTGCATTACAATCCTTCTTTCTTGCAACTATATTCAATTGGTGTCAAGCCTTTTCATTGGACTCCTAGTACAATTAGGACTCATTGTTAGGATTAAACTCCGATTGTAACTTGTTGACTTGTGGCAGAAAGGTCTTTAAAGAGCACGAGATCGTTTACTTGCCTCGCTAAATATTTATTCTTGGAGTGTTTAGTGAGATTTCTAGTTTTCTTTTGCTTTTTACCTTTTTAAATCTGAGTGTTTCATGATGTCAGAAACGAGTAATGACGAAGAACCACATGAGGTGACTCTTCAAGAAGTTTCAGATACTCTCAATAAACTTGAATGGACTGTAACCTCATTGGCAACCAAGCTTGAGCACACTGATACAGTCGTGACCGCAATCACTCAAACCATTGGGAGATTAGAAACCACTGCTATCGCAAGCGATACTGAGGAGCCTAAGCGTCCAAATCTTGTTCCCATTCAGAATAGACGCCAAAACCCCTTACATAGGCACAATCATCACATAGAACCGAGACGAGCAACAAACACCTTAGCCAAGCCAAAGATCACTGTACCACTTTTTCAAGGAAGGTATGACCCTGATGTTTATTGTGACTGGGAAAATCGAGTTGATCTTCTATTCGAGCATTATCAATGTCCCGAAGAGGATCAAGTTCCACTGTTGACTCTCGAATTCACTGAATATGCATCCATTTGGTGGTCCAAATTGGTCCGCAATCGGCGTCTCAATAGAGAAGCCAAGATAACCTCATGGGGAGAACTTAAAAAAGTCATGCGAGAACGATTTGTTCCCCCATTATATCAACGAGAGATCAAACAAAAGTTACAAAGGATCCGACAAGGCTGCAGAACTGTTGATGAGTATCTCAAAGAAATGGAATCATTGATGCAAAAAGCTGACATACAAGAGGATGAAGAGGATACAATGACTAGGTTTGTTATCGGACTCAATGACAACATTCTTGAGGTACTTGAACTCAAAACCTACTACACCCTTCAAGAGGCATTCCAATTCGCCATTACAATTGAAAAGCGCATCAAAGATCGACAACGATATTGACAGAAGAATTATCACTATGACAGAGGTACCACTCAACCTTTATCTCATTCTAATTCTTCTAAACCTTTGCTCGACTCAAGTAGACCAAAGCAGAAAATTGAAACATCCAAGTAACTGGACAAAAATCCTCATGTTGACAGAAAACACAAACACTCAAACAAGAGGATAGTGATAATGAACACATTAGACAAGATGGCAATGCTTCTAATCCCTCATGTGAAGTAGCAGGTCCACTTGCTATACTCTCATCACCTCCCCACAAAGAAAGTAAGTGTAATTCTAACCCTTCATTTGATTCTTGTCCTATCATTCCGTTAGAAACACTTTCTCCTCTACAGAAAATGTACATTGATGATAATTTTTGTGAGAGGGATATGGGATGTGAGATACAAAAGACTGAGAGTAAAGAGGCCGAGAGTGAAAAAAAGTCAAATTAACGGCCCAAATTTGGTGAGTCAAAATATATATGAGGTAAAAGTCACACAAAGCCCAAAAGAAAAAGACAAGAAAAAGAATGCGACGAGTGATTTTGTTTTGACTAATCCTTACAAATGTTCGAGTAGTGCTGTCTTATTTTTTCAGGATTTTGTTGAACCATTGATAGGAGCTCAATTAGATCACTCCACATACAACAAAGAAGCCTTTTCAATTGAAGTTGATGATTGTTCTCTCATTGCCGATTTAGACTCGAGGACGAATCCTTTTGAGGAGTGGGGGAATGATACATGCATGAGCGGGGTCAAATTACTAATATTGGACAAGAAGCTGAATTTGTTCGATGCAAACAATAAAAGCCAAAACAGTGCACACATAGGAGGTCAAAAACGATGCATCTGGGACAAGAAATTGAATCTGTTTGTAAAGTCTAGAAAGTCAGCCAACTTGCGACGAGTTTTTGGATGGGTTCCGGGCATTTCTGAGTCAAGTTGTCTTCTAACAAATTGTCCTCCATTCAGTTACCTTTCCAACGCATCTTGAAACGTGTCAATAAGACATCAGCAACTCAAGATACGTCCAATTTACTGAAGACTGCGCATGCAAAAAACTGGATACGAGATTATTAAGAGATTTTGTAAAATTCAGCCCAAAAGCTAACATATAAGGCTTTGGACGAATTAAACTTAGCCCAATATATTTATTATCATTTAAATTGATGTTTTTAGGGTTTTATATACTTTAGGAACCAGCCACCCAGCCCTTATCAGCTTATCACTTGCCTTATCACCTTATTCCTTGCCACACAAGCACAAGGAGTTTAAAGGCTGTTATTTTTTTATTATTTTTAATTAGATTAGGTTTTCCTTGTTTTAGTAGAAGTTAAATTACTTTGTCTATCCTTCACCTATAAAAGGATGAAGCCTCCATCATTGTAAGAGAGATTTTCTTTGATTTATGAAATATTTAGTGAGTTTGTTTTTGCAAGTGTTGATTACTTGTGCCTTCGAAGTCTTCTTCAACATAAGTTCGACGAGTTCTTGTGAGGGAGATCTTCACACTCTTGCTTGCCTAGATAATCGTGTCTAGGAGGGTGGGTTAGAGCCGCTTGAGGTTGCTTGCTAAGATAATTGAGTCTAAGAGGGTGCCGAGGACAAAACAACATCAACAATTCGCAAGCCATCTTCATCTTCAACCTTCACTCCATCTTCCATAATTCCATAAACAAAGCTGGAATTTTCAGATTTGTTTTACTTATCTCTTTCTCAATCTATTTTAATCTTCTTTTTATATTCTTATTTCTTATCATATAATCCTTCATCTTATCTTTCTTTCTTTAAATTTCCAGCCTTAAATCTAAAAATTTCAAGAAAATCCCTTCTCTTTTCTCTTGAACTTTCAGATCTGCCCAAACTTCCTCGATTGAGTCTAGAGCTCCTAGTTCTTGCAACAACTTGATTGAAGGCTTCCAAATCCAAGATTGCGCTACTATATCATTGGTGATATGAACGTCAATGGCAAAGACCCAGAGAAGTACCCATGTGGCCCCATTACTCGAGCAAGGGTCAAGGAGTTCCAAGCAGCCATGGAAAATATGTTTACATCAAGCTTGGGACGTGAGAAAGAAGAAATAATAAGGGAGGAACACTTTACTTTGCTTATGCATGAATTTGCATGAGTATTTAAAGTTTGCATAACATTCATTGCATTCAATAAACATGTTGTTCATTAAAGCATGCGTTGCATTTAAACATGTAGTTCATTTAGTTATACACTTCATTTAACTAAGTAGTTCATTGATTAAACTAGTTCATTCAAGATTATTAGTTCATTGAATAAAGTTAGTTCATTAATTAAACTAGTTCATTCATCAAACTAGCTCATTTATTAAACTAACTCTTAATTGTTTACATGCATGTTTTCAATTAAAGATTGAATAAAGTTTACCTTTGTGTCTAGGTGCATGAGGGAAGATGAACGGTTTTACCAGATGCAAGAATATCAGCAGAATGTCTTCCAATTCTGGATGCGATACAGACGTGTTTGGATCCAGAAATCAATTGGACGTTATTCCTCCATCTCTTAGCTTTCCAATGCCTTTTGAATCACCTCAATCCGATATCGGGAGCTTGAGATACGAATAATTTACTAAAGACAGTGCAGGCTGAAATTTTTATTACGGGAATTTTATGCATGGATGATTTGAATGAATTTGAGCCAAGGAAGAGTTCTTTCATCTTCTACCAAGAGACAAGCAATTGATGGCCATCTTAATTCAGCAAATTCAAGGCATTCAAGGTTGATGTTATCACCATTCAAGTGGGGGTTTCAAAATTCATTGAGGAGACATGAAATGAAGGCTGGATGAAACTCACCTTTTTATGACATTCAAGTCATATTAATCAGCTTGGAAGATGAAGAGTTGCACTTAAACTGGACAGCAAGGATGTCTACATTCATCCTTGTCCACATTCATCCCCTTTCTCTTCATATATAGCAAAACAAGGCAGCCCAAGAGTCCTTCTTAATTTGGACGAAAATATGACTAAATTCAACCTCAATTTGTCTAAACTAATCAGCTTTGAAGATGAGAAGAAAGGACAAAGCATTCATGTGTATTCAAGTGCATTAAGATGAGCATTCATCTTTCTTGTAACACCTTTTCATATTCTGCCTACTTCTACTATAAATAGGCTTCTTTAGGATCATTGTAAGACACACTTTGAATATATAAAACATCTTTGAAAGATTGCTTTCATTCTTGTTCTCTTGTGGAACTTTATCGGCTTCAAGTTAGTCTTTAGTCTTCATCCATTTCCCTTTTGTTATAGCGTTGGTTCCTAGCTCATCTATAGCTAGTGGGTCACGTTCCATATCCTACCACTTCATTTCCACTTTATTATATTGCTGGTTCCTAACTCTTTATAGTTAGGGGGTCACAATCCATCCTTTGAATTTCTTCATCTTAACGCCAACACCCCATCATCTTCACCTACATTTTCATCTTTTATTTTTTTTTTTCTTCCATAATCACAACTATCACTCTTTCTACACCATTCTACATATCTTTCATCCCATTATTTCTATTTCTTATTTATCTATTTCTACTTACATTGTTGTTTGAGTAATTTCAGAATACATTCAAAGCACTGCAGAGTTCTTACTAGAATCACGATCGGGCATTCACATATATGATTCAAAACTCATAGTCGAGATCATATCATTTGGCATCAGAGCCTAGACGATTCAGTAAGCGTATTATTTTTCTCTCTCCCGGGTTAGTAAAAAAAAATCAAAAAAAAAAAAAAAAAAATCTTAAAGAGGGAGGGAGCAGTCTATTCTTGTTTAAAAAAATTACAATACATCATTTCTTATTGCTGAATTACAAATTCCTTTACCTATTCTTAGTAATTCTTTCTTTTTGAAGCCATTATCCTTTTATTATTCATCATTCTCCTACCAAGCTAGAATTGTTTCAGCCGAAGTCCACGAGACACTTGTAAGCCTTGAGGAAGTTCCCAAAAGGACTTGAAAATAAAGCACGAGTGGTAAAAGGCATGAGTGTGCATTAAGGGGAAAAGCCTAACCCGAGTGAAACACGAGTGTGAGTGCATTTTCTTTGGAGTGGAAAGGTGAGATTTTGTGTTAGTAAGGTTTAATTTCTTTTGTTTCTTTATCTAACATGTCACAAAGATCTGGTCATAGTGGTGAAGGAGTTCCCAATTTGCAAAATCAGGCTATGCTTCAAGCAATGGCCAAAATGATCCAAGAGCAATTGGAGCCCCTAATTGAACGAATAGACCAACTTGAAATTTCACAAGCTAATCAGGGTAATGAGGAGTATCCTGAAGAAGTTGAAGTAGATGATGTGCAAGATCAAGTATCCCAACATAGCATGGTACAACAAGGCCAGAGAGCTCGACCACGAGTAGACGATAATCTCAGCAACATCAAGATTACCATTCCTCCTTTTCAAGGAAGAACGGATCCTGAAACCTATCTTGCATGGGAAAAGAAGGTTGAGCACATTTTTGAGTGCCATAACTATTCAGAGCTTAAAAGGTAAAACTCGCTGCCATTGAGTTTACGGATTATGCACTAATATGGTGGGATCAATTGACATCAAGTAGGAGACGCAATGGAGAACATCCTATCACTACATGGGATGAAATGAAAGCGGTGATGCGAAGGCGATTCATTCCAACCCACTACCATCGAGAGTTATTCAACCGTCTTCAAAATCTTTCACAAGGTAACCGAAGTGTTGAAGATTACTACAAAGAGATGGAGGTGTCCATGATTCGAGCCAACATCGACGAGGATCGAGAAGCCATAATGGCAAGATTCCTAGCGGGACTAAATCCGGACATTGCGAACGTGGTCGAGTTGCAACATTATGTGGAGATGGAAGACATGGTGCATATGGCCATGAAAGTGGAAAAACAGCTCAAAAGAAAGGGTGCCACGATCTTATGGGAGTTCAACATCAAAATGGGGGCAAAGTTCATACAAGAAGACTCCTCCAATACCGTCCCACGAAAAAGGAGGACCACCGAAAGGAAGTAAGCCCATTGCGAAACCAGCAAGGGTAAGACTACCGCTACTCCAAATCGTTCCCGTGACATACAATGTTTTAAGTGTTTGGGGCGTGGACACATTGCAAGCCAATGTCCGAACCGCAACACCATGCTTCTTCGAGATGATGGAGAAGTTGAATCGGAACAAGAAGAGGATGAGAATGAAGATGTTGCCATCGAAGAAGAAGAATTAGAGTATGGCGTGGAAGGAGAGGTTCTTGTTGTCAAAAGAAGCCTAAACGTACAATCCGTTGGAGGAAATGAACAACGAGAAAATATCTTCCATACTCGTTGCCATGTTGGAGGAAAGGTATGCTTTGTTATTATTGATGGTGGTAGTTGCACTAATGTTGCTAGTACCTTAATGGTAGATACACTTGGCTTGGCAACAACAAAGCATCCACAACCTTATAAGCTACAATGGCTCAACGATGGAGGAGAACTCAAGGTGACCAAACAAGTTCGAATTGTTTTCTCTATTGGGAAGTACAAAGACGAGGTATTATGCGATGTCGTTCCAATGCATAAGCCATTTATTACTTGGAAGGCCTTGGCCATTTGATAGGCGAGTGATCCATGATGGGTATACCAACCGTATACGTTCACCCATGAAACAAAGAAGATCACTTTAGCCCCACTTTCTCCAAAACAAATACATGAAGACCAAATTTTATTGAGAGGAAAAAATTGAAAAAGCCAAAGAGAGAGAGACCAAAATGGAGGTAAAAGCAAAGGAGTGTGATCAAAATGAGGGAAGGAAAATCAGCATTCTTTCTAAAAGAGAGAGTTGAAAAAGAGTTTAATGACAGCAAAGGAAGCACTTGTGCTCATGTACAAGGAAAATTTCTTGAATACTAACTACCTTGATCAAAATTTGCCTGCTTTTGTTGTGTCTTTATTGCAGGAGTTTGATGACCTATTTCGGAGGAAATACCAAGTGGACTGCCACCTATTCGTGGCATAGAACATCAAATAGACTTTGTTCCCGGAGCCGTCATTCCAAACCGACCAGCGCATCAAGCAACCCCAGAAGAAACTAAGGAGTTGCAAAGGCAAGTATCTGAGTTGATGTCAAAAGGCTACGTGAGGGAAAGCCTTAGCCCATGTGCCGTGCGGTTCTACTTGTGCCAAAGAAGGATGGAACTTGGCGCATGTGTGTGGACTGCCGAGCGGTAAACAAAATTACGGTAAAGTATCGTCACCCTATTCCTCGCTTAGATGACATGTTAGATGAGCTTAGTGGTTCTAACCTCTTTTCCAAGATTGATCTTAAAAGTGGTTACCACCAAATACGAATGCGGGAAGGTGATGAGTGGAAAACAGCATTCAAAACTAAGCAAGGCCTTTATGAGTGGTTGGTTATGCCTTTTGGCTTAACTAATGCTCCAAGCACGTTTATGAGGTTAATGAATCATGTTCTTAGGCCATTCTTGGGTAAGTTTTGTGTGGTTTACTTTGATGACATTCTAATCTATAGTAAAACCATGGAAGAACATGTTCAACATTTAAGGTCAGTTTTGCTAGTTTTGAGGAAGGAAAAACTGTTTGCTAACTTACAAAAATGTACATTTTGTACTGACAGGGTTGTTTTCCTAGGTTTCGTTGTGAGTTCTGAAGGCTTGGAGGTGGACAAAGAGAAGGTTAAAGCCATTGAAGAGTGGCCACGACCAGCAAGCATTTCTCAAGTTAGGAGCTTCCATGGACTTGCAAGTTTTTATCGAAGATTCGTCCCCAACTTCAGCACCATAGCCGCCCCACTAACAAGTGTTATTAAGAAGAATTCTAAATTCTTTTGGGGGGAAGATCAAGAGAAGTCCTTTAATAGCATTAAAGATTGTTTAATACATGCCCCTTTACTTGCTCTACCTGATTTTAATCTAACTTTTGAAATTGAATGTGATGCATCAGGTGTAGGAATTGGAGCAGTTTTGTCTCAAGGTGGACGTCCTATAGCCTATTTCAGTGAAAAATTAAGTGGAGCTACGCTTAATTACCCTACCTATGACAAGGAGATGTATGCTCTTGTGAGGGCAATGGAAACATGGCAACATTACCTTTGGCCTAAGGAGTTCATCATTCACACTGATCATGAGGCATTGAAACATATCCGGGGCAGCATAAACTCAACAAAAGGCATGCCAAATGGGTGGAGTTTCTTGAAACTTTCCCATATGTTATCAAGTACAAGAAAGGTAAGGAGAATATAGTTGCCGATGCATTGTCACGGAGGTATATTCTTTTAAACACTTTGGAATCTAAGTTATTGGGTTTTGTTTTTATTAAAGACTTATATGTCTCTGACTCTGATTTTGGAGAGATTTACAAAGCTTGTGAGAAAAGGTCAATTGAAAAATACTATAAGCATGATGGTTTCCTATTTAAGGAAGGAAGACTATGCATCCCTCAAGGTTCCATGCGTGAATTGCTAACTAACGAAGCTCATGGAGGAGGATTAATGGGACATTTTGGGATAGCAAAGACTTTGGCTATACTTCAAGAGCACCTATATTGGCCTAAAATGAAACGAGATGTGGAGAGGTTGTGTGAGCGATGCATCACTTGCAGGAAGGCCAAATCTAAAGTCATGCCACATGGACTTTACACACCACTACCCATACCGGAAGCACCATGGATGGATATTTCAATGGATTTTGTGCTAGGGCTTCCACGTACCAAGAATAACAAAGATTCCATCTTTGTAGTTGTGGATAGATTCTCCAAAATGGCTCATTTCATTCCCTGTAACAAAACTAATGATGCCTCACATATTGCTACTTTGTTTTTCAGGGAAATCTTAAGGTTACATGGCATACCAAGAACTATTGTGTCTGATCGGGATGTGAAGTTCTTAAGTCACTTTTGGAGAGCCCTATGGAGTAAGATTGGTACTAAGTTACTATTCTCCACCACTTGCCACCCTCAAACGGATGGCCAAACTGAAGTGGTGAACCGAGTACTTTCTATGTTACTTGATCCATCATTAGGAAGAATTTGAAAACATGGGAGGAGAGTTTACCACATGTGGAGTTTGCATACAACCGTTCGATCCATAGTACTACAGGGCGACGCCTTTTGAAGTGGTGTATGGATTCAATC
Source organism: Hibiscus mutabilis (assembly GCA_019671005.1). NCBI lineage: Eukaryota > Viridiplantae > Streptophyta > Magnoliopsida > Malvales > Malvaceae > Hibiscus > Hibiscus mutabilis. Next base: position 39,930,965 of record CM033736.1, read on the forward strand.
CATTAACACCGATAGACTTGTTACCATTACCCGCTGATCAAATTGTGAATAAAGATGGACTTAATAAAGCTGAATTTGTTAAGAAGCTTCATCAACAAGTGCGGGAGAACATTGAAAAACGAACCAAGCAATATGAGCAGCAAGCAAATAAGGGTCGTAAGCGAATTTCCTTTGAGCCAGGGGATTGGGTGTGGCTGCACATGAGGAAAGAAAGGTTCCCAGCTCAACGAAAGTCCAAATTAATGCCTCGGGGAGATGGACCATTCCAAATAGTCAAGAAGATCAATGACAATGCCGATCAATTAGATCTTCCAGGTGAGTTTAATGTTAGTGCAACCTTCAATGTTGCTGACCTATCTCCTTATGATGTAGATGACGATTTGGGGACAAATCGCCTTAAAGAGGGAGGGACTGATATGAACGTCAATGGCAAAGACCCAGAGAAGTACCCATGTGGCCCCATTACTCGAGCAAGGGTCAAGGAGTTCCAAGCAGCCATGGAAAATATGTTTACATCAAGCTTGGGACGTGAGAAAAGAAGAAATAATAAGGGAGGAACACTTTACTTTGCTTATGCATGAATTTGCATGAGTATTTAAAGTTTGCATAACATTCATTGCATTCAATAAACATGTTGTTCATTAAAGCATGCGTTGCATTTAAACATGTAGTTCATTTAGTTATACACTTCATTTAACTAAGTAGTTCATTGATTAAACTAGTTCATTCAAGATTATTAGTTCATTGAATAAAGTTAGTTCATTAATTAAACTAGTTCATTCATCAAACTAGCTCATTTATTAAACTAACTCTTAATTGTTTACATGCATGTTTTCAATTAAAGATTGAATAAAGTTTACCTTTGTGTCTAGGTGCATGAGGGAAGATGAACGGTTTTACCAGATGCAAGAATATCAGCAGAATGTCTTCCAATTCTGGATGCGATACAGACGTGTTTGGATCCAGAAATCAATTGGACGTTATTCCTCCATCTCTTAGCTTTCCAATGCCTTTTGAATCACCTCAATCCGATATCGGGAGCTTGAGATACGAATAATTTACTAAAGACAGTGCAGGCTGAAATTTTTATTACGGGAATTTTATGCATGGATGATTTGAATGAATTTGAGCCAAGGAAGAGTTCTTTCATCTTCTACCAAGAGACAAGCAATTGATGGCCATCTTAATTCAGCAAATTCAAGGCATTCAAGGTTGATGTTATCACCATTCAAGTGGGGTTTCAAAATTCATTGAGGAGACATGAAATGAAGGCTGGATGAAACTCACCTTTTATGACATTCAAGTCATATTAATCAGCTTGGAAGATGAAGAGTTGCACTTAAACTGGACAGCAAGGATGTCTACATTCATCCTTGTCCACATTCATCCCCTTTCTCTTCATATGATAGCAAAACAAGGCAGCCCAAGAGTCCTTCTTAATTTGGACGAAAATATGACTAAATTCAACCTCAATTTGTCTAAACTAATCAGCTTTGAAGATGAGAAGAAAGGACAAAGCATTCATGTGTATTCAAGTGCATTAAGATGAGCATTCATCTTTCTTGTAACACCTTTTCATATTCTGCCTACTTCTACTATAAATAGGCTTCTTTAGGATCATTGTAAGACACACTTTGAATATATAAAACATCTTTGAAAGATTGCTTTCATTCTTGTTCTCTTGTGGAACTTTATCGGCTTCAAGTTAGTCTTGTAGTCTTCATCCATTTCCCTTTTGTTATAGCGTTGGTTCCTAGCTCATCTATAGCTAGTGGGTCACGTTCCATATCCTACCACTTCATTTCCACTTTATTATATTGCTGGTTCCTAACTCTTTATAGTTAGGGGGTCACAATCCATCCTTTGAATTTCTTCATCTTAACGCCAACACCCCATCATCTTCACCTACATTTTCATCTTTTATTTTTTTTTTCTTCCATAATCACAACTATCACTCTTCCTACACCCCTTCTACATATCTTTCATCCCATTATTTCTATTTCTTATTTATCTATTTCTACTTACATTGTTGTTTGAGTAATTTCAGAATACATTCAAAGCACTGCAGAGTTCTTACTAGAATCACGATCGGGCATTCACATATATGATTCAAAACTCATAGTCGAGATCATATCAATTGGAGATGGCTACTTTGATTGTAGGATATAGGAAGGCATGCAAGTGATTCCTGCAAAGTAATATGGCTACAAAAAAGAGGATATAATGATAAAGTAATGTGCGAAAGTTAAGGTAGGTTGTTTTGAAGGAAATGAAAGTAAAATGGAAAGATAGGTTGAAGGGTGATGGTTCCGAGTATGGTATGGAATAGGGTGAAAGATGGAAGATAGTATCTTGAAGAATCAAGGAAGAAACTAGGCTATAGAAATCCTAACCCCGGTCCTTATAGGATGTCTTTAAGGGATGGTAGAAAGGACTTGGACCCGTTGGTTATAAAGAACCAAGAACCACAAGTATCAAGGTGGATAGAGATGTTGACACCACAAGTACAAAGTACCTGATAAGTCAATAAAGTTCAATTAAGAACTAGAAGAGAGAAAATTCTCACAAAGGAAATTTTATAATATGAATGAGATATTTTATAAATGAGAATTACAATCCTATTTATAGGGATGAAAGGGTATGGCCAATAAAGGCCTCTAAACTATTCGGGTTATGTGGTGACTCCCTCCAAAGGCATGGTGCTTGTTCGGCTGAAATTGAGTCTCCCTCCAAATGGTTTTGGCGCACAAACATTTGAGTGAAAAGTTGTAATTCTCGTATGAAATTCTAGCCTGCACTACCTTCGATAATTTGGACATATCTCGAGCTCTCGTATTGGATTGATGTGATTCAACATGCGTTGGAAAGATTAGAGATAGGAGAACAAGTTTCATGAAGACTTCCCAACCCAGTTATGCTTGGATCCTGCTCGAAAATGGCAAACAATCTGACTGGCGTTTTTGGTGATGAATCTGCCCAATGAAGAGTGATTTGGTTGGAAATCTTTGTTTTGGCGCACTAATGATTTCCCCTCATGTGTTTGCCGTCCAATTCAAGTTTCCCTCCAAATGGCTAGGGACATGTTCCATAGGAGGGGAGATGACCCTTGAGGTGATGAGCTAACATGTGTAGATGGAGCTGAATTGAGCTGGTTGAGCTTGGTGTGAGATTCAATTGAACTACTTAGCTGAACGAGCTAGCTTGATCTTTGAGTTGTTTTGAGCTTCCATGAGCTGCCCTTAGCTAGGTGAGCTATTCCTTTAAGTTTGTGAACTCCCTTAAGCTACTCTCCTTTGTCTTTAAGCTGATCTGAGCATTCCTTGAAGCTTTTGAGCTGACTCGAGCTGCACTTAAGGTCCTTGAGCTAATCCAAGCTTGTTGTGAGGTCCTTGAGCTGTTTTGAGCCGTCATTCTTAGTACCTAAAGATAACAACAAAAAATGTGTGAGGTGATCTAAAGCTAAATTAAGATGCATGCTTAAGTATAAAGATGCAATGCAATGCAAACATAGGTAAATATGTGTAACATGAAACATGCATGACATAGCTAAGCATAAGTATAATGTAAAGATGTGATTCATAGGTTATACATGAATATCATATATCATGCAAGCGTATGATAACCTATGATAATTCAAGTATATCCTAATATGCAAAAAACATGCTTATAACATTATATAATGCATAAATAAGATAATAAAAGATGAAGTAATGATGCGCTCCAACTCTCCAATTGATGTTGCTGAGAGAAGCTTGATTGTTCCTGACCGTGAATGCAAGTAAGTCTTGTAATCCGAATGCTTTGAAGATGAAAGGAAGATGGAAAGATGTGAAGTGTTGGTTGCGGAAGCTAGGATGCATGGTGTTTAAGGGAATAGATGAAAGGATAAAAATGAAAAGGGTTAAGTGTTTAGGGCACGAATATGGTGCAGGAAATGGAAAAGAAAGTTGATGAAATGAAATGGAAAGGGTGATAGTATTCAAAGGATTCAAAGAAAGAAACTATACTAAAGAGTATAATCATGTTTCTTAAGAGAATGGCTTTGAGGGTGATAGATAAGACTTGGACCCTTTGGTTAAATAAACCAAGAACCCGAAGTATAGGATGGAAGGATAGGAGAGGCCACAAGCAAAGCTTGATAAGTTGATAAAGTTCTTAAAAGAACAAGTTTGATTGAAAACCTCACAAAAGGAAAATATATTCAAAGAAAGTTGTGTTTTGAGTTGTGTTACAAGGGTGGCCGAATGGCCCTATTTATAATTTACAAAGGGGTATGGCCAAAAGGCCATGTGCCTATTGTGCTAGGGAGAAAACTCCCTCCAAATGCCGGCCATGTCTCCCTCCACAAGCCAAGCAACCATTCGGCCGAATGGTGCCTCCCTCCATGTGTTTCCCTCCAAATTTGTGGCGCCAAAACTCATGTTCCTTCCAAAGGTGTTTTGGGATGGATATTACCAACATATACCTTTTTGGGATAATCTTCTTTAAGAGTCACTTCTTTGAAGAGTCATCAACTCGTTCATTCCTTTGGTCCCCTCCTTGTCGTTGGTTTGAAGCATTGTGTTCTTTGGAGTAGGGATATGTCCTTTGATTTGAATAATCACATCTTTTGGAGTGGAGATGTGCCTTTTGGCTCAATTCACCACTCCTCTTGGAACAATACTTGCAAAGTGTCCTTTGGCGATGAATTGAATCACACCTTGACCCAAAACATCATGTTCCTTGGAAATGGTATGTAACTCTTCATGTTCCCCTTTGATTCATCACGTTGGTTGGTGAAGAGTCTTGACCTTTGAACTACTTCAAGTAGGTAGGTATCATCAACTCCTTTAGTCTTTGTGCCTTTCCATACGATGGCCTTTGAATGGGTGGACAATTCTCGCTTCATACTCTTGAAATGACTGAACTCAAAACACCAACCATTCTTAAAATGACAAAGGAACTTGCCATCATAGCTTGGTAGGATAACACCATGTACATGAATTAATTTCCTACAAAATAAACCAAAGTTAGAAAAATGTGAAATCATTAACAAAATAAATGGAAATAGAAAACCATGGTGGATGTTTAATGGGCATTGGTTGCTGAATTTTCTTCAAGATTGGCAATGCAGCTAGAATGTCAAAGATCAAATCTCTTGGAACTTTCTGCACGACAAAAGAAAGAATTGGAGAAAAGTAGGGTTAGGTAAAATCTATTTTTTCTTCTTCATCTCCAAACTCATTTTTTTCAACTCTCTTATTTTCAACTCCAATTTTTCTTACATCCACTTCCTAATTTTCAATTTTCCATTTTCAACTTCATTGTCTTGTTCTTCTTCAAAACATCTTTCTACATTCAAATTCTCCTTCATGGCTTCAAAGCTCTTCTTCGTGGCGATTTGGCCTTCTTTCACTTGGCTCAGAGTTAATGATGCTAGGGTAATCTTCTTGCCCTCATAAGCGAAGGAATATCAATTTGGCTCAGAGTTAATGATGCATGGTGCCACATCACAAATTGCTTCATCCTTGTATTTTCCAATGGAAAAGGAAATAACAACTTGTTCGGTGATAGTGATCTCTTTATCATCATTATGCCACTGTATATTGTATGGACTTGGATGCTTCGTTGTTGTCAAGCCAAGTTTTTTGACCATCAAAGTGCTTGCAATGTTGGTACAACTTTCACCATCTATGATAACGAGCTCACTTTGCATTGGACATGGCAACGTGTCTGAAAGATGTTTGATCGTTGTTGATCATCTAGCACATCTTGGATCTCAATTTCTTCTCCTCCTGAGGTTGATGGATTGTTGAAAGAATCCTGCGACATGGTTAGTGAAATAAAATAAAAAAATTAAACCTCACAACGCACTCACAAAAACCTCACAAGTTCTCTTCAAGGAAAAGTTAAGATGTCACTCCACTCGTTCACCCGTGTTTCACTTGGGAATATGGCTTTTACTTCCCCTTTTGAAGTCACAACTCTCTTGCCTTTTTCTGCTCATTCTCTCGTACTAAGCTCTTTAAAAGAACTTACTCAAAACCTGTCAAAACTTTAAACTATATGCCGCTTGGGCTACAAATAAGGTTAGGCTAGAAAAAGAAAGGATTAAAGGAAATGAAAAAGGGTGAAAAGAAAAATGAAAAGGTAGGTTATAAGAACAATAGAAATGAAATAAAATAAAAGAAAGTAAAACAAACGTACCACAAAGCTTACAACTCGATCGAGAAACAATCAATCTTGATGTCTTCTTCAAGCTTGTTGTTTGTTTGCTTTGCCTTCACCACCTTTGTGTTTCACTATTCTTTTTTATACTAATTCGAATTCCTTAAGAAAGATGAGAATGAATTCTGATTTTGCTTTTTTTGTACTTTTCTCTTTTTTATCACAAAAATGAAATCACAAAAGATAGGGGCTTACTTAATTCCTCCAAAGCTCTAATTACCATATGATGCGCTCCAACTCTCCAATTGATGTTGTCGAAAGAAGCTTGATTGTTCCCGACCATGAATGCAAGTAAGCCTTGTAATCCGAATGCTTTGAAGATGAAAGGAAGATGGAAAGATGTTGAAGTGTTGGTTGCGGAAGCTAGTATGCATGGTGTTTAAGGGAATGGATGAAAGGAAATGGGTAGGGTTAAGTGTTTAGGGTACAGATATTGATAGAGTAGCGCAGATCTAAATAAAAAAGAAAACAAAACCCAAAATAAAGAACAAATCTTAAAATTCAAATTTTCTTATGGTGGTGGCGTCAATGGAGGAAGCTTGAATATGTGGAGATAGCGTGGTGAATTGATAGTTGTCCGACCCCCTCTTAGACACAATTATCTAAGCAAGCAACCTCAAGCAGCTCTAACCCACCCTCCCAAACGCGATTGTATAGGCAAGCAGGAGTGTGAAGATCCTCAACAACAAATCTCGGAGAACTTGAAAATCGATTTGCTTCTAAAACACAAGATAATCTTCTTGCAAGTTGGAACTCAAAAGATAACTTTATTTAATCATTCAAATCTAAATTACAATGTGGGTGAAGCCTCCTTTATATAGGCCTTGGAGAAGTTCTAATCTTACTAAACTTAGGAATTAAATACAATAAATAAATACTAAAATCTAAACTCCTAATCAGATAAGTAACTTCTAATAATAAATAAATGCTAAAAACAAAATCCTAATTAAATAAATCTGATCCTAATAGATATCGTAGAATCCTATATTGATTTAAATTACAAATAATCAAATAAAATCTGAAAATTCGTAATTATCCAAAAATCCCGTATAGGAATTTCTACATGCGCTGTGATGCGATCCAGTTTCACAACATACTCATTTTCACAATACTTTCAACTTGTTTTACAAGGATGAAAGTCAAGGGAGATTTTACTACCTTTCTTCACATCTTTTATAACTATATAATTATATTACTTCTAGTTATGCATGCACTCATACTTACCATTCATGTTTACCACATGTTTATGTTTAATACCATGCTTATTGTATTCGGATATCATGACATAATTCCTTACATCATGCTCTACGCTTGGCATATTAAGTAATGTTTCATGCATGCATATTAAATAGAACCACATCTTTACTTAGTTATTACTTTAATTCTTATTGTTAGCATTACTTATGTTTGTTTACTTTGATTATAGGTCAACGGCTCGAGGTACAAGGGATACAACTAAAGGGCAAGCTCATCTACGATCATGTAGCTCATGGTTAGCTCAACTAGCTCAAATCAGCTCCTCACAGCTCACTCATTTCGGCTAAAGGAAAGCAAGCTACTTTCAGCTCCAATTCAGCCCCAATAGCTCGAGGCAAGCTCAAGGACACTAGAAGATAAGCTCACCTAGATAAGGGTAGCTCATAGCAGCTCAAACAAGCTCAAAAACTAAGTGAAGCTCACTCAGCTAGCTAGTTCAGCTTAAGCCAGCTCACTCCTAACTCGATCAGCTCATCTTAGCTCAAGCTACCACCTCCAGCTCAACCTCATAGGGACATGTCTCCTCCCCAAGGGACATAACCGACCAGCCTTGGAGGGAACTTGCTTGGTGCCACTATTTTGGAGGGAAAATGGACAGCACGTGCTTGGAGGGAGGCACCACTCTAGCCGAATCATTACATGCCCATGCCGAGCCATCACCAAGCCCCTACATGCCTATTCGGCCACCTATTCATCCTTGTACATGTCAATTTGGCCAACCCCTTGAAAAACTATAAATAGGGGTTTATTTTGCATTTTGTAACACACAATCTTTTGTGATGTTTTCTCTCAAACTTGTTCTTTTTAGAACATTATCGACTTATCAAGCTTTTCTTGTGGCGTCTCCTATCTTCCATCCATACTTCGGGTTCTTGGTTTTTTAAAATAACCAAAAGGTCCAAATCCCTTACCACCCTCAAAACAGGATTATACTTTTTAGTATAGTTTCTTTCTTTGAATCCTTTGAATACTACCACCCCTTTCTATTCCATTTCACTATCTTTCTTTTCCATTTCATCCACCATGTCCTACCCAACACTTAACCATTTTCCTTCTTTTCATCCATATCCTACATACCACGCATCCATCGCTTCCGCACACCCTAAACTGTCATCAACTATCGATCATTTCCATCATCTTAAAGCATACGGATTACAAGGCTTACTTGTTGATACATGCATGAGCACAGTCAAATTACTCATATGGGGCAAGAAGTTGAAGCTGTTCGATGCAAACAACAAGGTCCAAAGTGATCCATGCTTAGGAGGTGTGAAGAGATGCATTTTAGATAAGAAACTAAAATTGTTTTGCAAAGCTGGAGCATCAGCCGACTTGAGACGAATTTTCGGATGGGATCCAAGCATTTCTGGGTCGAGTTGTTACTAACAAGTTGACTATCATTCAGTTACCTTTCCAACGCATATTGAAACTCGTCAATCGGACATCGGGAACTCAAGATACGTCCAATTTACTGAAGACTACGCATGCAAAAAAACTGAATACGGGATTTTGTAAAATTCAGCTCAAAAGCTAACATATAAGGCTTTGGACGAATAAAACTTAACCCAATGTATTTATTATCATTTAAATTGATGTCTTTAGGGTTTTATATACTTTAGGAGCCAGCCACCTTCTCCAAGCTGTTAGATCAAGTCCAATTTAATTTACCAGATTTCTTTGTTTATTTTATTCATTCTTAGCTTTAGGTTGAAGTCATCCTTCATCTATAAAAGGATGGTGTTTTCTTCTTTGTTTTTCAGATTTCATTGATTAATAAAAAGTTCTCTTTGGAGATTTTAGTATTCTTTGAGTTTGCAAGTGTTCAGTAAACTTGTCTAGAAGCCATCTTCAACATAAGATCATCGAGTTCTTGTGAGGGAGATCATCTTCGCACTCTTGCTTGCCTAGGTAATTGTGTGTAAGAGGGTGGGTTTAGAGCCGCTTGAGGTTGCTTGCTTAGATAATTACGTCTAAGAGGGTGCCGAGGACAAAACAACATCCACAAATCGCAAGCCATCTTCATCTTCAACATTCACTCCATCTCCACAAACCATAAACAAAGCTGGAATTTTCAGATTTGTTTTATCTATCCTTTTATCAATCTTTTTAACTTTATTCTAGTTATTCATCTTCTAGTCATTCACTTTGTCATTTTTTCTTTAAATTTCCAACCTTGAATCTGAAAATTTCAAGAAAATCCCTTCTCTGTTCTCTTGAATTTTTAGATTTGCGCCTAACTTCCTTGTTCGAGTCTAAAGCCCTAGGTTTGCTTCCAAGCCATCAAATTAAAGGTTCCCACATCCCTAGACAGCCTCATATCATTTGGCATCAGATTTGGGACGATTCTTGGCAAGAATTTTGGCGTTTGTGGGTGAAAATTTCGAAAATTAGGGGAAATTCGTCAACTTCAAACGAGCGAGTTTTGAGCTGAAAATTTCCAAATCAGATCTACACCATTGGAGGAGTCACTACACAAAATTTCAGAATTTTTGGACTTCGGGAACACCTCGAATGAAGTAGATCAAGTTGCTGCACAATTCTAGGGTTTTTGTGGTTTTCTAATTTTCTTTCATTCTTAACCATTAGTTTTCGTTTGTTTTAGATTTTATTGCTTCTTATAGATCTTCTAACGAATTCTTGTTTCCTTGTGTTAGTAGGACTAAAAGTTCCATACTCTTCTTTCTCCTTGCAACAATAATTCTATTGGTGTTTAATCCTTCCTTGGATTCTTAAAGCACATTAGGGTTCATTGGTAGGATTGACCTTCAACATAACTTTCTTGGAGTGAATAACGGTGAGGATTTGCTTGGTGTTTTTTTTACTTTTCAGGATGTCCTTGAGCAATGTATTGAATTTTACCCTTTTGGGGACTCGATGTCATTATTGTTGTCGACTAGATCATTAGGGCTATGATTGTCCAGATAAGTCTTATTTTCAAGAAAAAAATTGAAAGATACGTTGGCTGAATTCATGTCTTCTAATGATATTGAAATCCATTATCCGGACCAGGGTGAAGATATTACTTATGAGAGTTTTGCCGAAGATATACTTGTGGAAGCCAAAATTCTCCTACACCACTATCTTTCAATGAAATTCAGAATTTTTGTGAAGAGGATGTGACAAATGCGTTACCTTGTGATCAAAAGAAGTTTGCGAGTCATGAAAAGTCTTCACAAGAATCTATCAAAACATCCTTTCTTCCATGGTACTTTAATGAACTTCCTCCATCCACCGGTTTAGATTCGGGGACAAACCCTTTTGAAGAGTGGGGGAATGATACATGCATATGCATAGGAGGGCTAGAACAATGTATTGAAGACAAGAAGTTGAAACCGTTTCACATGCCCGATCTTTTTCCTTTTAATGCTTCAGATTCGAGGACGGATCTTTTTGAGGAAGGAGAGGATGATACATGCATGAGCACGGTCAAATTACTCATATGGGACAAGAAGTTGAAGCTGTTCGATGCAAACAACAAGGTCCAAAGTGATACATGCTTAGGAGGTGTGAAGAGATGCATTTTAGATAAGAAACTGAAATTGTTTTGCAAAGCTGGAGCATCAGCCGACTTGAGACGAATTTTTGGAGGGATCCAAGCATTTCTGGATTGAGTTGTCTACTAACAAGTTGACCGTCATTCAGTTACCTTTCCAACGCATCTTGAAACGCGTCAATCAGTCATTGTGAACTCAATATACATCCAATTTATTGAAGACTGTGCATGCAGAAAACTAGATACTAGATTATTACGGGATTTTGTAAAATTCAGCCCAAAAGCTAACATATAAGGCTGTGGACGAATTAAACTTAACCCAATGTATTTATTATCATTTAAATTGATGTCTTTAGGGTTTTATATACTTTAGGAACCAGCTACCCTTCTCCCAAGCCGTTAGATCAAGTCCAATTTAATGGACCAGATTTCTTTGTTTATTTTATTCATTCATAGCATCAGGTTAAAGCCACCCTTCATCTATAAAAGGATGATGCTTTCTTCTTTGTTTTTTAGATTTCATTGATTAATAAAAAGTTTTCTTTGGAGATTTTAGTATTCTTTGAGTTTGCAAGTGTTCGGTAAACTTGTCTAGAAACCATCTTCAACGTAAGATCATCGAGTTCTTGTGAGGGAGATCATCTTCACACTCTTGCTTGCCTAGGTAATTGCGCCTAGGAGGGTGGGTTAGAGCCGCTTAAGGTTGCTTGCTTAGATAATTACGTCTAAGAGGGTGCCGAGGACAAAACAACATCAAAAAACCGCAAGCCATCTTCATCTTCAACATTCATGCCATCTCCACAAACCATAAACAAAGCTGGAATTTTTAGATTTTTTACCTATCTCTTTCTCCATCTTTTTTAACCTTTTTATTTATATTCTTATTTCTTATCATCTAATCCTTCATCTTGTCTTTCTTTCTTTAATTTTTCAGCCTCGAATCTGAAAATTTCAAGATTGAAGTTTAGAGCTCCTAGTTCTTGCAACAAATTGATTGAAGGCTTCCAAATCCACAATTGTGCTACTATATCACTTGCATTCACTATCGGGAACAATCAAAGCTTCTCTCAACAACATCAATTGGAGAGTTGGAGCGTATCATGCTGTCTTTGCTAAAATAGACGTATCTTTATTTCCAGATGTCCGATTGAGGCTTTTCAAGATGCGTTGGAAAGCTAATTGACAGCCAGACAAGTTTTAAGAGACATGTCGACCTATAAATTCCTGGATCCCATCCAAAAATGCGTCGCAAGTTGACTGATGTTTCTAACTTGCAAAGCAATTTCAACTTCTTTTCTAAGATGATTATTTTGACCCCTCTCATGCTCGTATCATTCTCCCACTCTTCAAAAGGATTCATCCTCGAATCAAGATTCCATTCAAAGAGTCTTTGCAAGTCTGCAAGTTGTTGAGCGTTTGCAGGGGTTGAGTGTTCGCATATGCCTTGCCGGACATGTATCATCCCTCCCTCCTCAAAGGGATTCGTCCTCAAATCCAAACCGAAAAAGAAGAACGTGAAATAACGGGAAGTATAAAGGAATCTTTGTCATAAGTGGAGTGATCTAATTGAGCACCTCGCAATGGTTCAACAAAGTCCTGAAAAAATAACTCAAAACCACTCGAAATAAGAATCTTATGGTTAGATTGAAAAAATTCCCTCTTTATATTTTTCTCGTCTTTTTCTTTTAGACATGGATCGACTTTTACCTCTTGTTTCTTTTCACTCACATTAATTGGGCCATTAATTGGACTTTTATTGTTCTCAGCCTCTTGACTCTCGGTCTTTTTTAAATAAAATAACTTAAGTACCTAATTCCTCTCACAAAAAAATCATCAAAATACAATTTCTGTAGAGGATGAAGTGTTTCTAACATAATGATAGGAAAATTATTAAATGAAGGATTAGAATCACACTTACTTTCGCAACACGCAAGTATTTTATTTTCTGATTGTGCACCATCTAGTTCTCCTTTATCCTTACCCAGAATACCTTGTCGAGTCGTGGTGAGAACGGATGGTTCGGTTTGTGGGACTATCATCGTCTCTGGTGTGGTGTTCACCTCTTTTTCTACATGGCACACCGATGGTGGTTCATTAGTCTACTATACCGGTGATGATTCGGTTACAATAAAATAGGATTCTTGTTGTTGAAAATGGATGGGAACGAATTGCTCTCTCATGACTTTCTTGAGTTCTGCCCAAGATCTTATCTCGGCTTCTCCATTGAGACGCCTATTTTGCCGCAATGATTTCCACCAAAATGAGGCATGATCTTTGAAATTTAGGGCCACTAATGGAACCTGATCTTCCTCAGGATATCCAAAGAAATCAAACAGACAATCAACGCGATATTCCCAATCAAAATAACCATCAGTATCATACTTACCTCGAAAAGAAGGTATTCTGAAGTTTGGGTTGGCCTAACTGTGTTGATAATGGATGGGAACGAATCGCTCTCTCATGACTTTCTTGAGTTCTGCCCAAGATCTTATCTCGGCTTCTCTATTGAGACGCCTATTTTGTTGCAATGATTTCCACCAAAATAAGGCATAATCTTTGAAATTTAGGGCCATTAATAGAACTTGATCTTCCTTGGGATATCCGAAGAAATCAAACAGGCGATCAACGTGATATTCCCAATCACAATAACCATTAGGATCATACTTTCCATTCCTTCACCATATTCGTAACCTAAACACTAAACCATTCCCTTTTCATCCTTTCATCCATTTCCTTAATCACCATGCAACATAACTTTCGCACCCAGCATTTCAACATCTTTCCTTCATCATTTCATCTTCAAGCATCGGATTACAAGGCTTACTTGCATTCACAGTCGGGAACAATCAAGCTTCTCTCGACAACAATAATTGGAGAGTTAAAGTGTATCACTTTAACTCCCTTAAGCTCGGTTCAGCTCCCATTCAGCTCCTTTAGCTAATCTTTGTGCACTGAGCTCTTTTAAGCTATGTGAGCTATCATTCCTTGTTCTTGAGCTAGTATGAGCTGCCATGGCTTGCCTAATCATCCCTCGTACCTATATGAATCATGAAAGCAACCAAATTAGCCATGGAAGAGCTAAGAATGTGATGAATACATGCCGCATGCCTAAGATGAATATGCAAGTGATAACATATGATAATTTAAGCATGCTTATAACATTATATAATGCATAAATAAGTAAATAGAAGATAAAGTAAGATAGAACTCCCTTAGAATCACCCTTGAGGATCTTCAATGATGTGATCAAGTCATGGAGAAAGTTGGTGCTGATTAGGATCGCATCATCCCCTTTCTTTAAAGTGATTTGTCCCCAAATTGACAAATTGTTTAAGAAGGCAGTAGGTAGATGTTTGTATGGCTGATTCCTTCATCTTTGCTAATGGATTAGCAACTCCAAATTATACTGATACGCTCCAACTCTCCAATTGATGTTGTTGAGAGAAGCTTGATTGTTCCCAACCGTGAATGCAAGTAAACCTTGTAATTTGAATGCTTTGAAGATGGAAAGATGTTGAAGTGCTGGTTGCGGAAGCTAGGATGCGTGGTGTTTAAGGGATTGGATGAAAGAAAGGAAATGGTTAAGTGTTTATGGTAAGATATGGTGAAGGAAATGGGAAATAAAGATAGTGAAATGGAATGAAAAGGGTGATAGTATTCAAAGGATTCAAACTAAAGAGTATAATCTTGTTTCTTAAGAGAATGACTTTGAGGGTGGTAAGGAACTTGGACCCGTAGGTTAAATGAACCTAGAACCCAAAGTATAAATGGAAGGATAGGAGACGTCACAAGCAAAGCTTGATAAGTCAATAAAGTTCTAAAAAGATTAAGTTTGAGAGAAAACCTCACCAATAAGAATTATATTGAAAGAAAGTTGTGTTACAATTGACAAAATGAACTCTTATTTATAGGAATTGAAGTGTGTGTGGCCGAAAGGGTATGTGTCTATTCTGCTACCGGCAAAAATTGGTTCACATAGGCATGATTATTCAATTTAGGCCGAATGGTGATGGTGCCTCCCTCCAAGGATGATATGAACGTCAATGGCAAAGACCCAGAGAAGTACCCAGGTGGCCCCATTACTCGAGCAAGGGCCAAGGAGTTCCAAGCAGCCATGGAAAATATGTTTACATCAAGCTTGGGACGTGAGAAAGAAGAAATAATAAGGGAGGAACACTTTACTTTGCTTATGCATGAATTTGCATGAGTATTTAAAGTTTGCATAACATTCATTGCATTCAATAAACATGTTGTTCATTAAAGCATGCGTTGCATTTAAACATGTAGTTCATTTAGTTATACACTTCATTTAACTAAGTAGTTCATTGATTAAACTAGTTCATTCAAGATTATTAGTTCATTGAATAAAGTTAGTTCATTAATTAAACTAGTTCATTCATCAAACTAGCTCATTTATTAAACTAACTCTTAATTGTTTACATGCATGTTTTCAATTAAAGATTGAATAAAGTTTACCTTTGTGTCTAGGTGCATGAGGGAAGATGAACGGTTTTACCAGATGCAAGAATATCAGCAGAATGTCTTCCAATTCTGGATGCGATACAGACGTGTTTGGATCCAGAAATCAATTGGACGTTATTCCTCCATCTCTTAGCTTTCCAATGCCTTTTGAATCACCTCAATCCGATATCGGGAGCTTGAGATACGAATGATTTACTGAAGACAGTGCAGGCTGAAATTTTTATTACGGGAATTTTATGCATGGATGATTTGAATGAATTTGAGCCAAGGAAGAGTTCTTTCATCTTCTACCAAGAGACAAGCAATTGATGGCCATCTTAATTCAGCAAATTCAAGGCATTAAAGGTTGATGTTATCACCATTCAAGTGGGGGTTTCAAAATTCATTGAGGAGACATGAAATGAAGGCTGGATGAAACTCACCTTTTATGACATTCAAGTCATATTAATCAGCTTGGAAGATGAAGAGTTGCACTTAAACTGGACAGCAAGGATGTCTACATTCATCCTTGTCCACATTCATCCCCTTTCTCTTCATATGATAGCAAAACAAGGCAGCCCAAGAGTCCTTCTTAATTTGGACGAAAATATGACTAAATTCAACCTCAATTTGTCTAAACTAATCAGCTTTGAAGATGAGAAGAAAGGACAAAGCATTCATGTGTATTCAAGTGCATTAAGATGAGCATTCATCTTTCTTGTAACACCTTTTCATATTCTGCCTACTTCTACTATAAATAGGCATCTTTAGGATCATTGTAAGACACACTTTGAATATATAAAACATCTTTGAAAGATTACTTTCATTCTTGTTCTCTTGTGGAACTTTATCGGCTTCAAGTTAGTCTTGTAGTCTTCATCCATTTCCCTTTTGTTATAGCGTTGGTTCCTAGCTCATCTATAGCTAGTGGGTCACGTTCCATATCCTACCACTTCATTTCCACTTTATTATATTGCTGGTTCCTAACTCTTTATAGTTAGGGGGTCACAATCCATCCTTTGAATTTCTTCATCTTAACGCCAACACCCCATCATCTTCACCTACATTTTCATCTTTTATTTTTTTTTTCTTCCATAATCACAACTATCACTCTTCCTACACCCCTTCTACATATCTTTCATCCCATTATTTCTATTTCTTATTTATCTATTTCTACTTACATTATTGTTTGAGTAATTTCAGAATACATTCAAAGCACTGCAGAGTTCTTACTAGAATCACGATCGGGCATTCACATATATGATTCAAAACTCATAGTCGAGATCATATCAAAGGAAATGGTGCCACTTTGTGTTCCCTCCAAGGGTGATAGGAATATCTCTTGGGAAGGAACATGTCCCTTGAGGTGTTGAGCTGTTGTTGGAAACTTGAGCTGAGATGAGCTGGTCGAGCTAGCTTTGAGCTGAATTGAGCTGACCGAATCTTTCACTCCTTCATTGAGCTTCCACGAGCTGCACTTGAGCTAGGTGAGCTTCCTTTAGGTGTCTTTTGAGATGCCTTGAGCTGATTGGAGCTAGATGGGGCTTGTTTAAGCTGAACTGAATTGATTGAGCTAGAATGAGCTTGAGTTGAGCTAAAGTAAGCTACCCTTCGATCATCCCTTTGATTATGTGGGCTGGCATGTCCTACGATCATTGCAAACAAACATAAGTAATTCATATAATAGAAAATAATAAGATAAGCTAAAGAAAGATGTGGATCATATGCTATGCATGAATAACATATAAATATGCGAATAATAGGACATGATAAATGGCAAACATATGATAAGCATATCTTAAGATATACATGCATGCTTATTACATTATAAATAAGGTAATAGAAAATGAAGTAAAGAAGAGCTCCCTTAGAATTAGTCTTGAAGTCCTTCAATGGTGTGAACAAATCATGGAGAAGGTTGGTGCTGATTTGAATCACATCATCCCCCCTTCTTTTTGGTGATTTGTCCTCAAATCGGGAGGGTTCTTTGTGAAAAATTCCTTGCTATTGGAGTAATCAAGTCCTTATGCTCGGATGATGGAACAACTTCATGAAACTTTCCTTTAAAGTAGACGCCTCCAAAAGGGTCTTCTTTGAAAAGATCTTCCAAAGGTCTTTTGGGATGGATATTACCAACAAGTACCTTTTTGGGATAATCTTCTTTAAGAGTCACTTCTTTTGAAGAGTCATCAACTCTTTCATCCCTTTGGTCTCTCCTCCTTGGCGTTGGTTTGAAGCATTGTGTTCTTTAGAGTACTTGTAACGCATCCTTTGATGATGAATCTTGTCCCTTGAATCACACCTTTATCCAAAGCATCATGTTCTTTGAAAAAGGTATGTAACTTTTCATCCTTACTCCTTGAATCATCATGATGTTTGGTAAAGAATCTTGACTTTTCTGATCCTCCATCAAGTAGGTTGTAAAATTCAACTCCTTTAAGCTTTGTACCTTTCCAAATGATGGCCCTTGAGTAGGTGGATAATTGTCACTTCATTCCGTTGAAATGGTTGATTTTGTTGCACCAAATCAATCTCAAAATGACAAAGCAACTTGTCATCATAGGTTAGTAGGGTAACACCATGCATGTGAATTAGTTTGCTGCAAAACAAACCAAAGTTAGGAAATGATAATTTATTAACAAAATAAATGGAAATAGCAAACCATGGAGGATGTTTAATGATCCTAATGGGCGCTTGTTGCTTGATGATGGGAAACCTCCTTGAAACATCTTCTGAATTCTTCTCACCAATAGCATCATTAACATATGAAGGATGTTGGATTATCTTCATGATTGGGAAAGAGTTTGGAATGTCTCTTGGACTCTTCTTTTCATCAATTTGCAAGAATGGTAATTCAAGAATAGGAAGAAAAGATTTGTTAGATAAAATCTGCTTCTCACTCTTCTTTTCTTTTCCATATTCAATCTTTTCTTTTTCATCCTTCTTTTGAGTCTCCATGTTATTCCCATATTATTTTCCTTCAACTTGTGCACTTTCAATTCTAATTTGTTTTCATGCACAATCTCACTTTCAATCTTCCCATGTTCAACTCCAATTACTTTTTATTTCTTCTTTATGGCTCCAAGGCTTTTCTTTAACCGAATCTGGTCATCTTCTCACTTGTCTTGGTGTAAGGGGCGACAAGGTAATCTTCTTGCCTTCAAAAGTAAAAGAGTATCGGTTGGTGAAGCCATCATGGGTTGCTCGCTTGTCATATTGCCAAGGCCTTCCCAATAATAGATGGCTGGTATGCAAGGGTGCCACATCACAAATTGCTTCATCCTTGTATCTTCCAATGGAAAAAGAAATGACTTGTTTAGTGATAATGATTTCTTCATCATCATTAAGCCACTATGTAACCCCCTTGACCCGGTCTAGCCGCCAGTCCGAATCAAAGAAGCTACATTAGGTTTTTCGAAGCAAACTGGAGAGTTACATAAAACCCGGTCCATTTTTTCTTTTTATCTTATCTAGATGCCAATTATTACCCCCTATATGTTCATGCAGATTATATGTGTAACCCCAACTCAATTAGGCATCAATTTGACATCCAATTGACCAACCTTACAATTTAGGGACCAAATTGCAAATACAGAGATTTCCTGGACTAAAGCTCACTTTTAGGTTACCAACCTTCAATTAGTCAGGTTCCAATCTTCCATTTCAAATTTCAGCTCAAACTGATCATTCTACAATATATAATTGCATCGACAAGAATTAGGGACTAAAAAGCAAAGGAAGCAAAACAGCCCAAAAGTGACATTTACATGAGAAATGGTCATCCGTATCGAAACGGGTAAGCCCATATCGATACGGTTTGAAACACCCTATTTCGATACACGACCAAGTCGTATCGATACGCCTAACTAAATTACCAAACTTTTGAAATATTTTAAACCGTACCGATACGGTTCCTCAGATGTTTCGATACGCGGGTTCGAGTTGTAAAAGTGTCGTATCGAAACACTCAGTACCTATACCGATCCCACAAGCCTGATTTTGCCTAGCCGTATCAATACGGTCCCCCGTGTATCGATACGCCTAGGCCTGTAATGTCACGTTTTGCTGGTTCTTCATCACCAAAATCATACTCTAACCAACCCAACATGCTTTAAACACAATACCAACTTGCAAAACATAACTCAAGCTAACTAGCAACACAATTTTAACAACACAACAAGACTTCATGCTTCAAAAGGAAATCTATAGGCATGCATCCTAATTTTGCATCCAAGCATCATACCAAAAGATAAACCAGCACCAAAATCAACCCTTAAAGGCCATATACAACCCAAGAGCAACCAAAAAGACATGCTCAAACAGGGAGTTCAACATAACATCTCCCAAAACCAAAAACAAGTACCCTTTGCCCTTATTCATTATAGTCTAATCTTTAACATACTTTAAAAACAAGTCTTGCCAAGATCCCCTTGCTTCTTGCTGCCTTCTGAAACTTCAATTATCTGCATTGATGGACAATGAGAGCGAAAGCACACTAGGCTTAGTGAGGAATGCTCAAAAACAAACACCATCAATGCATTTTAAACCATAAACTTAAACCATCCTTTAAAACATCATCATGCCTCTTTAAAAACATGCACTTTACATCATTAAAAACCAGCATACTAAACCATATGCTACATGTATAATTAACCAACAGCAAGTCACATTGCTAACCCTCCACTTAAGCCTTCCCATGCATTACTACCAAATGCAAAGCTTAAGGCGAAACATGTATAAATCACATTATACAACATAAAGCATTTCAATGATACATTAACAATTATATTGGCTTTCAAGTGATCATTTAAACAGTCCAATAACAAAAGAGTTCATCGGATACACGGATTCAACAAGTGTTAACCCAACACTTCAAGCCATCTCAACCGGAATAGCGATACAATCACAATCACGGTACAATAACAACCGGGTACAATCTCAACCCACAGGGATACCAATCCCTCTCATCGGTTAGATGCTTAACCCACTAACCGGAGTATTCGGTACCGTTAAACCCCTCTACCGTTAGGGTACTTGGATGGAGTATTCGGTACACAATATAAACCCCTCAACATCCAAGGCGACTTATTTACAGTGCACTCAATCCTATGGCCGGCCAACTATATCCGATAACAATTTTAAAACCACATCACTTGCCAATATAATTAACCAATTAACATTTACCTCATTGTTTATAACAAGCATTAAACCATGCCATTTCCAAAGCAACAACCATGCTTTAAAACACAAGTATAAACCATACTTACAAGGATCACTTACCATGTGCATCCTTCAGCATTTCATGCTTAAAAACAGTATATCAAATACTTTAAAACATGTTTTAACAGTAGGTAACATGTAATTAAAACAAGTGCATAAAACCATTTCAAACTAGCATGACCGAGAGAGTAAAACCACTTTACACTTACTTCTGAGTCTAGGTAAGCGTTTCAAGCTCTACCTTAACTCCCAAACTCTATTCTCAACACAACAAAATGCTTTAAACCACGTTTTCACTCACCGATACGCGAAACTTCGATTCGCCGACGCAAAAACAAGCATCCGAAGCCTCCTACGCTTCTCCAATCACTTCCGGATCAACCTCCCCTATTTTTACCACACAACAACAGAGGATTAATGCATCATAATGCATTCTAAACACAGCAACACAATCCTTCTCAGATTTCCACAAAATCTCCACAATTAACCCTCCACAACAACCGAAAACATAACTAAAACACTTCGATTCACAACCCAGCCAACATCTATCAACCTAGCATCATTTCCAACATCAGAACACATCTAAAACAAACCCAAAACAAGCTACTACTTCTAGCAACCTTACAACCACAAAAACACCACAAAATCTCAAAGCTAACAACCTAAACAAATAGAGATTCTTAGGTTTCGGGATTCCATTGATAAAAATCACTTATCAACATTATTAAACAGCCAAAATATAAATCAAATCACCATTACTTACTGGAAATCAGACCCAATTCACGAATCAACTCATTTTCCTCAAAGAACTCATTAAATAATTAGAAAATCATCAAAATCAGATTAGAAACACAAAAACAAGTATCAAATGCTTGGGAATTTCAATAAAGAACCATACAATAGAGGAGATCTCGGACCTTACCCCTATTGTGAAGTTTCTCCCTCAATTGATTTGTAAAAAGCTAAGAAAACACAAGATTGATGAAAGCTTTTGTATAAACAATCTTTATAAAACAATTTAAAATAATAAAATCAAGTTAAAAACCACCTCTCCTCTGGAAATTTGATGAAATCTGAGTGTTTGGCTGAAGAGAGAATGGAGAGGAAAAAGTTGAGAGAAAATGACATGATTTTTGTTTTAGAAAAGATAACTAACTTTTTTTAACAAAATCCGCTTTAATTATTAATTAAATCACATGTTAAAATATATTAAATTAAGGGAGAAATCATCAGAAACCAATTGGTAAAATAGCTCCTTAAAGATTCTAAGTATTTGACCCTTTTCATTTTAGTCACTAGAAAATCCCAGTTTTCAAAACTTTCATTTTGGTCACTAACCAAAATGTCCATCTTCCAAAACTCATTTTTCAAAATTAATTCCACCATTATTAAATACATAATTAATAATGATTTTAAGCATTTTTCCATAATTTTTCTCACACCAAAAATATACGATCCCGAAACTGACTCTGAATCTCTACTCCGCTCTACCAGACCGTCTAATAACCCACTAAACCGCTAGGCCCAAAAACTGGGGCGTTACACACTAAATCTTTTATGGACTTGGATGTTCCGTTGTTGTCAAACTAAATTTCTTGACCATCAAAGTGCTAGCAATATTGATGCAGCTTCCACCGTCTATGATAACGAAGCACACTTTGCCTTGGACATGGCAACGTGTCTGAAAGATGTTTGATCGTTGTTGATCATCTAGCACATCTTGGATCTCATTTTCTCCTCTTGAGGTTGATGGATTGTTGAAAGAATCCCGTGACATGGTTAGTGAAAATAAAAGAAAAAATAAATTAGAACTCACTAAACACACACAAAACCTCACGGTCACTCCAAGGAAAAAGTTAGATGTCACTCAATCACTCAGCACTCATGTTTCACTCTTGGGAATTAGGCTTTTACTTCCCCTTTTGTTCTAACAACTCTCGTGCCTTTTACCGTTCAATTCTCTCGTCACAAGTTCTTGTAAGAACTTACTCAAAACTAGTCAAAACTTTAACTATAATGGCGTTTGGCCTGCAATAAGGTTAGGCTAGAAAAAGAAAGGAATAATGTAAATGAAAAGAAATGAAAGAAAAGAATGAAAGGTAGGATATAAGAAGAATAGAAATGAAATGAAATGGAAGAAGATAAAACAAACGTACCACAAAACTCACTTACACCTCAATCGAGAAACAATCAATCTTGATGTCTTCTTCGAGCTTGTTGTTTGTTTGCTTTGCTTTGCCTTCACCACCTTTGTGTTTCACTAATTCTTCTTTTCCTTTTTTTGTACTAACTTGACTTCTTTAGATGTATGAAGAAGGAATTCTGATTTTGCTCTCTTTTTTGTACTTTCTTTTTTTCTTTTTTTTATTACAAAAATGAAATCACAAAATATAGGGGTTTACTTGATTCTTCCAAAGCTTTGATTACCATATGATACGTTCCAACTCTCTAATTTGATGTTGTTGAGAGAAGCTTGATTGTTCCTGACAGTGAATGCAAGTAAGCCTTGTAATCCGAATGCTTTGAAGATGGAAAGATGTTAAAGTGTTGGTTGCGGAAGCTAGGATACGTGGTGTTTAAGGGATTGGATGAAAGAAAGGAAATGGTTAAGTGTTTATGGTAGGATATGGTAAAGGAAATGAGAAAGAAAGTGAAATGGGATGAAAAGGGTGATAGTATTCAAAGGATTCAAAGAAAGAAACTATACTAAAGAGGATAATCCCGTTTCTTAAGATAACGACTTTGAGGGTGGTAAGGGACTTGGAACCATAGGTTAGATGAACCTAGAACTTGAAGCATAAATGGAAGGATAGGAGACGCCACAAGCAAAGCTTGATAAGTCGATAAAGTTCTAAAAAGAACAAGTTTGAGAGAAAACCTCACAAATATGAATTATATTGAAAGAAAGTTGTGTATGATCTGTGTTACAAATGAAAAAATGAACCCATATTTATAGGGATTGAAGGGTGTGTGGCCGAAAGGGTATGTGTCTATTCGGCTAAGGGTAAAAATTGGTTCACAAATACATGATTCTTCAATTTAGGTAGAATGGTGATAGTGCCTCCCTCCAAGGCTGATTTGCCGCCCAAATTCAAGTTTCCTTCCAAGGGAATGGAGCCACTTTGTGTTCCCTCCAAGGGTGATAGGCATGTCTCTTGGAAGGGAACATGTCCCTTGAGGTGTTGAGCTGTTGTTGGAAACTTGAGCTGAGATGAGCTGGTCGAGCTAGCCTTAAGCTGAATTGAGCTGGTTTGAGCTGACCGAATCTTGCACTCCTTCATTGAGCTTCCACAAGATGCTCTTGAGCTAGGTGAGCTTCCCTTAGGTGTCCTTTGAGCTGCCTTGAGCTAATTAAAGCTAGATGGAGCTTGTTTAAGCTAAACTGAATTGATTGACCTAGAATGAGCTTGAGTTGAGCTAAATGAGCTAAAGTAAGCTACCCTTCGATAATCCCTTTGATTATGTGGGCTAGTATGTCCTACGATCATTGCAAACAAACATAAGTAATTCATATAATAGAAAATAATAAGATAAGCTAAAGAAAGATGTGGATCATATGCTATGCATGAATAACATATAATATGTGCATGAATAACATATAATATGCGAATAATAGGACATGATAAATGGAAAACATATGATAAGCATATCTTAAGATATAAATGCATGTGATACATGCATGAGCTCGTTCAAATTACTCATATTGGAAAAGAAGTTGAAGTTGTTCGATGCAAACAAAAAGATCCAAAATGATCCATGCTTAGGAGGTGTGAAGAGATGCATTTTAGATAAGAAACTAAAACTGTTTTGCAAAGCTGGAGCATCAGCCAACTTGAGACGAATTTTTGGATGGGATCTAGGCATTTCTATGTCGAGTTATCTTCTAACAAATTGACCATCATTCAGTTACCTTTCCATCGCATCTTGATACGTGTCAATCGGACATCAGAAGCTCAATATATGTTCATTTTAATGAAGACTGCACAAGCAGAAAACTGGATACGGGTTTAACTACAGGATTTTGTAAATTCAGCCCAAAAGCTCATTTATAAAGCTTTTGGATGAATTATACTTAGCCCAACCTAATTATTAACATTTAAATTATGTTTTTAGGGTTTTATATACTTTAGGAACCGGCCACCCTTCTCTTAAGCTGTTAGATCAAGTCCAATTTAATAGACCAAATTTCTTTGTTTATTTTATTCATTCTTAGTTTTAGGTTAAAGCCATCCTTCATTTATAAATGGATGATGCTTTCTTCTTTGTTTTCAGATTTTGATGGATTAATAAAAATTTCTCTTTAGAGATTTTAGTATTCTTTGAATACGTGTTTGCAAGTGTTTGGTAAACTTGTCTAGAAGCCATCTTCAACATTTCAACCGGGTTGATTGTTGCTGATCTTCACACTCCGGGTTGTCTATCTAATTGCGGGTAGGAGGGTCGTTTTAAGCCATATCACGGAGGTTGCCTAGTTAATCGCGACTAGGAGGGTTCCGCGAGCAAATCCTTCAATTCCACAAACCATCTCCATCTCTTCTTCACGTCCAAACACCATCTCCATCTCAATCCTTTTACTTTTCTTCTTATTACTTATCTTCTAATCAACCATCTCCCCTTTGTTTCTTTGATTTTTGCATCTTAATTTCAGAATTTTCAAGAAAAGCCTAACTAGTTTCCCTTGAAATTCAAGAAACTGCCCATACCTTGTTTGATCGAGTCTAGTGCATAGGGTTGCTTTCGAGCAACTTGATTCGTTATTCCACATCCACGGAAAGCACTCATATCATTTGGTATCAGAGTGGGCCGATTCTTGGGCAAAATTTTGACGTTTTTGGGTGAAAAATTCGAAAAATGAGAAAAATCGGAAAAATCAAACAAAGGAATTTTGAGCCCAAAATTTCCAGATCCGATCTACACCATTGAAGGAGTATTCACACAAAATTTCATAATTTTTGGAGATTGGGAACACCTCGAACAAAGTGGATCAAGTTGCTACAAATTTCAGGGTTTTTAGGAGGCTGAGGATGGATAGCAAAATACAAGTCCACTTTGATAACTGGGGAGGTACATATACAATTAATTTGTACGGTGAGTACATGGATAATGATGAGCTTCCTGTTAGTTGTTGTGAATTTATGTTACCTTGGCAACCTAGATGGGATGAGGCTAAATTTCGCCATTACTTTGACCGAATGATGCTAGCAATATTTTCTTAGCGTTCTGATTATCAACGACTGACATGACACGATTTTGTGGAACAATCATGACTCCAAAGTCTATTCGGTTCGATCCAGATACTTGTACTTACGGCGGCAGCCTGCCCTAATAAACATGCCATTGCTTATCTGGAAAGTTATATCCAAGCTGACGATTCTTCCAAAAATCAGTCCTTTTGGTTGGAGGGTAGACCACGATGCTCTACCGACAGGCTCCAGACTCCACGCTGCAGCCATCTCCCTCAGACTCTGCCCCCTTTGTCGGATAGCCCCGAAAATAATGATTCAAGCCTTACGTGACTGCTCGGGTGCCACTGAGGCCCTTCGTCTGGCTTGTATGTCGAGTCTATTTATTCCAGTAATACAACTTCCATATTATCTTGGCTTGAGGAAGGAGCTGCCTGTTTATCACTTTAATCCTTTGTGTTACTGCTAACGGTACTCTGGAACCTATGAAATAGGCGCAATGATTGGGTCCATAATCAACAGCTACAACCCCCTTGGCTTACGGTTCTCAATTCCCAGGGCATTCTTCGTGACTACGCAGCGGTTACAACAACCAACACCACAACGTAGTGGCCAACGGATGAACTATCCTTTGCGCACCCGCGTCGGTAGCACCCTGGGTCAGATCTCTGAAGATTAATACGGATGGGGCCTTTGATCCTCTTACCAAGTCTGCTATCATGGATGCTGTAGTGCGCGATGCTAACAACATTGTTATTGGTAGGTTTGCACATCCCTTGGGCAACTGTATGGATGTTGCCTCGGATGAAGTACAAGCAGTCCTTGCTGGCATTCAACTCGATCATGCTCGAGGCTGATCTAATTTAGTTATTGAGACAGATTCGGTCACTGTGGCTAATAAAATAAATCGACAATGTAATGATTTGTCTACTCTGATCTCTTTTATTGAGCATGCTCGTCACCTGCTTGTCGATGCAGGTAATTTTAGTGTTTGTTTTGTTCTTAGGGTGGTGAACAATATTGCACACACTCTTGCCTCTAGGGCTTTGTGGACTTTGTCGTCCATATCTGTTGCTTCAGATTATCCCGATTGTTTGCACACTCTTGTTACTAATGAGATCCATTCTCATCCAAGTTAATACATTTGGGTACACTTTTCCCCTTAGGTGATCACTTGGGACTATCGTGCCATGTGTGACTTTAGAGAGATTTTTAATGAGGCCCGCCTTTTCTTCAAAAAAATTCTAACGGGTCTACTGTAAAGCCCATTTAGACATGCAGGCCTTAAACCCCAACAAAATGACCAAAAAATAAGATTAAATAAAATTTTAGGACTTAAAATATTTAGTTATGGGCTTTTGAACATGATTATATAGCTTAACCTCATTTCAAAAAATTTTACTCGGTTAAAATTCCAACGGATCTACTGTAAACCCCATTTAGACATGCATGCCTTAAACCCAACAAAATGACCACAAAATAAGATTAAATCAAATTTTATTACTTACAATAGTTAGTTATGGGTTTTTAACATGATTATACAGCTTAACCTCAATTTTAGAACTTTTTACTCGGTTAAAATTCCAACGGGTCCACTTTAAAGGCCATTTAGACATGCAAGCCTTAACCCCCAACAAAACGGCCAAAAATAAGATTAAATAACATTTTATGATTTAAAATATTTAGTTATAGGCTTTTGAACATGATTATATAGCTTAACCTCATTTTTAGAAATTTTTACTTTGTTAAAATTCCAACGCGTCCACTGTAAAGCCCATTTAAACATGCACGCCTTAAACCCAACAAAACGGCCACAAAATACGATTAAATCAAATTTCATGAGTTAAAATATTTGATTATGGGCTTTTGAATATGATTATATAGCTTAACCTCATTTTTAGAAATTTTTACTTTGTTAAAATTCCAACGGGTCTACTGTAAAGCCCATTTAGACATACATGCCTTAACCCAACAAAACGACCACAAAATAAGATTAAATCAAATTTTATGAGTTAAAATATTTGATTATGGGATTTTGAATATAATTATAAAGCTTACCCTTATTTTTAGAATTTTTTACTCGGTTAAAATTCCTACGAGTCCATAGTAAAGCCCATTTAGACATGCACGCCTTAAACCACAATAAATGGTCACAAAATAAGATTAAATCTAATTTTATAAGTTAAATATTTGATTATGGTCTTTTGAATATGATTATATAGCTTAACTACAATTTCAAAACTTTTACTCGGTTAAAATTCCAACGGGTCCACTGTAAAGCCCATTTAGACATACACGCCTTAAACCCCAACAAAATGACCGAAAAATAAGATTAAATAAAATTTCAGGACTTAAAATATTTAGTTATGGGCTGTTGAACAAGATTATATAGCTTAACCTCATTTTCAAAAAATTTTACGTGGTTAAAATTCCAATGGGTCCACTATAAAACCCATTTAGACATGCATGCCTTAAACCCAACAAAACGGCCACACAATAAGATTAAATCAAATTTTATGAGTTAAAATATTTGATTATGGGTGTTTTTTGATTGGCAAGAGCGCATGATTTTATTAAGAGGAATCATACAAAGCCATCACACTCAAAGGCCTCATTAAAAACCTCTCTAATCCTAAATGGAGGAAAATAGTACCAATGAGTGTGATCAAAGGTTACAAATGCCCAAAAACAATAAACCATAACACGCAAAACATACATAAATCACCCCACAGCACAATCAACTCATGTCATCATACGAATGAAGTGTATCAGTTAACACCACTTTTCGCCAGCGAATCAGCCAGAATTTTTGTCTTCCTGATATATATATTACTAAAACACACACATTGTAATGATTCACATGCTTCATCATTCTGTCAGAACCATTGCCAATGAATCCAAGGGCGTCAAGCAGTGCATAAGATCCAAGACTCTACTCTTTTGAATCCAATTCAATCACCACCGATCGTACAACTTTCCACTTAGACTCGCACACCAAACCCAACGCATGACTCCAGCACTCAAAACAAATCCAAAACTGTAATCCACTTAACCACCGATTAATGTTTCCAAACTGCTCTTATTCCATTCCTTTAGAAAGCCTTTCAACCCCTTTAATTTACTCACCATAGTTGGATGCCCCTCTAAAGTACTCAATCGACACCATTCTTGTCCCATAGTGTGTATATTACTCAGATTTGATAATCAAGCATTGTTATTGGCTATCAAATTTGCAAACCTTGTAATCCACTCAAGACAGCTACATCGATTTCCAAGGCCAAACTAAGTGAAGCGTTTACCCTCGGTTTAGATTAGAGTAGCCAAGATGTTCATAGGACTTAACGACCATGTTGAAGTCAACTCCCAAGCACCAGTCTATTTGACGCACAACCAACATTCCTCCTAAAACATCCCCCAAACTTGCTTAATCCGCCACCACACATGGGAAATCACGCCTCAATCATCACCTGTGTATCAACTTCGAGGAAGTGATGAAGCGCGACCTATCCCAAATTGCTACCACTCCTCCCGACCTACCCACGCATAGTGCAAACACATAATCAAAGCCATCAGTATACCAAATCCGACTCACCAAAATATCATTCAGCATCTCCAATTTAGCCATCTATAAAAGAACCATCTCACACTTTTGATGTCGCAATAGACGTTGAATCGTTTTATGTTTCGACGCCGAGCCAATTCCCCTCACCTTCCACGACAACAATCTCATCGTGCAGCTAGATTATTTTCACCCGTGCGCTTTGATCATCCGCGCAATATCCTGCACAATTTTTTCTTTGTTACCAATCGTTACAGCCCCAATCAATTTTCCCAAATCTAGTGTTTCTCATGCCCCCTTCACTATCGCATGCTTTCGATTATATAAATCTAAATCTGACAAAGATCCATTTGCAATTGCCGACGATGGTGGCAGATTTTTCTTTGGTCTGCCCATATTCTTTTCTGAAAGTTTATTTTCAGCCTCACTGCGTTCGCCTGGAAATAAAAAACTCAACACAACTTCATTTACTTGTTGTACTCGTCTATTCTCCCCATTATTATACACTATTGTTGTTGCTTTATCAGCCCTAGGCATTTCACTCCTCGACTCATCCCCCAATCGCGTGTTCGCCTCATCGACCACTAAATCCACCACCACCCTCGTCAACCTTACTCAATTCAACAATACCCTCACTCGACAGCATATCCATATTTCGCTGTCTCTCCCCTTCTGATGTACCACACTTACATCCTCATCTACCATCCAACTTGCCATACTTATCACACGCCAATCTACTCTCTTATTTCCATCCCAAATACGCTCAATACGGCTCGACTCTACTGCCTTAAGAGTGAAAGAATTAGGCACCACTATTCTTTCATTTGACATCTCATTTCCTACCTCCTTGCCCGGGCTAGATATTTCAAACTCTGAGTCATTTTTGCTTACTGTTTCATCAGAACTAACCTATATTTCACAGTTGCAATCACACTTTGGACCAATTGCTTCCTCAATTTCTGTAACACGAATCTGGAATATATTATCACTCATATGCAGGTCAATCAATTTATCAATGTGTGTATTCCAATCTGTTTCAATCTAAAAACGACAACACTCAAACATTGATGACGACAATGTCTCTATATCAATCCTAACGAGTTCGCCCCAAAGCACCGCAATGTTCTTAAATGTTTCTTTGGACCAACCATGGATTGGAATTCCACTTACAAACAACCAGACCCTTCGATTCGGTAATGGCATCGCAAGCGACCATTCCATTAAGTTCTCCAACCAATGTTCCAGACTTTCATTACCCAAAGTTTCCTTCCTCGATTCTTTATCCTCAAACGTAAGTAATACTAGTGATCCCGCAACTCTCATTATCGAGAACCCTATCAATTTCGCCTTCATAAATTCCTTTGTAAGGTCAGATATTTGGCATGGTTGACGGCAAAAACCCAAGGCACAATTTTGCAAGATTTCCCATTTGTTGACATCAATTACACCTTCCACCCGTTTTTGTTTTGCCTCTAAATTGGGATGCCTTTTCAATGTATTACGATCGTCTGGATTCATATCCTTTTTGATTCGCTCTGCTTGTGAAATAGGGTTGTTTCGCATCGGACTATACTAATTTGAACGCTATCTCTAATATGGTTTCGTCGACTCAGTAAAATTCCCAACACATTTTTGCCTCCAAAATGCATCCCTAGTATCCCTTTGCTCAATCATAACCCTAATTTTTGATCCATAAAGCCTAAACCCGTGAAATCTCCCAATAATTCGATCAGCATTAGCTTTCGATCCTAAGCGCACAAACCCAAACCTAGTTTCATCCCTTGCCCTCTTTCTCGACACATAAACATCAACCACAACCCTATGTATGTCAAACACTTGCCACACTCCTTGCAAATGTAATTGTTTCGACAAGTTTGATACAAACACCGTCCAAACCCTTTTTCCAGGTTCTCTCGATTGCGTTCCCCTCATAGTTATAACAACTGCAATGGCAGAATGACTTTTTTTGTAATGAACTAAATCCTTGATTATGGGCTTTTAAATATGATTATATAGCTTAACCTTAATTTTAGAACTTTTTACTCGGTTAAAATTCCAACGGGTACACAGTAAAGCCCATTTAGACATGCACGCTTTAAACCCCAACAAAACGGCTGAAAAATAAGATTAAATCACATTTTATGACTTAAAATAATTAGTTATGTGCTTTTGAACATGATTATATAGCTTAACCTCATTTTCAAAAAATTCTACTCGGTTAAAATTACAATGGGTCCACTGTAAAGCCCATTTAGACATGCATACCTTAAACCCAACAAAACGGCCACAAAATAAGATTACATCAAATTTTATAAGTTAAAATATTTGATTATGGTCTTTTAAATATGATTATATAGCTTAACCTCAATTTTAGAACTTTTTACTAGGTTAAAATTTTAACGGGTCCACAGTAAAGCTCATTTTAGACATGCACGCCTTAAACCCCAACAAAAGGCCGCAAAATAAGATTAAATAAAATTTTATGACTTAAAATACTTAGTTATATGCTTTTGAACATGATTATATAGCTTAACCTCATTTTCATAAAATTTTTACTCGGTTAAAATTCCAACGGGTCCACTGTAAAGCCCGTTTAAACGTGCACGCCTTAAACCCAACAAAATGGCCACAAAATAAGATTAAATCAAATTTCATGTGTTAAAATATTTCATTATGGGCTTTTGAATATGATTATATAGCTTAACCTCATTTTCAGAACATTTTACTAGGTTAAAATTCCAACGGGTCCATTGTAAAGCCCATTTAGACATGGACACCTTAAACCCCAACAAAATGGCCAAAAAATAAGATTAAATCACATTTTATGCCTTAAAATATTTAGTTATTGGCTTTTGAACATGATTATATATAGCATAACCTCATTTTCAAAAAGTTTTACCAGTTAAATTTCTAATGGGTCCACTATAAAGCCCATTTAGATATGCATGCCTTAAACCCAACAAAACGACCACAAAATAAGATTAAATCAAATTTTATGAGTTGAAATATTTTATTATGTGATTTTGAATATAATTATATAGCTTAAACTCAATTTTAGAATTTTTTACTCGGTTAAAATTCTTACGGGTCCACAGTAAAGCCCATTTAGATATGCATGCCTTAAACCCAATAAAAAGACGACAAAATAAGATTAAATTAAATTTTATGAGTTAAAATATTTGATTATGGGCTTTTGAATATAATTATATAGCTTAACCTCAATTTTAGAACTTTTCACTCCGTTAAAATTCCTACGGGTCCACAATAAAGCCCATTTAGATATGTACGCCTTAAACCACAACAAAATGGCCGCAAAATAAGATTAAATCAAATTTTATGAGTTGAGAAATTTGATTATGGGCTTTTGAATATGATTATATAGCTTAACATCAATTTCAAAACCTTTTTCTCGGTTAAAATTCGAATGGGTCAATTGTAAAGCCCATTTAGACTTGCACGCCTTAAACCCCAACAAAATGGTTGATGAGATCATGGCGTCACCACCGCCACTGGACCCGGAGGAATTTCCCTTAGGCCCCATTTGATAGAGTAGCGTAATCTTGGATTTGGAAGCCTTCAATCAAGTTGTAGCAAGAACTAGGAGCTCTAGACTCAATCAAGAAAGTATGGGCAAATCTGAAAATTCAAGAGAAAATAGAAGGGCTTTTCTTGAAAATTTCAGATTCGAGGCTGGAAAATTAAAGAAAGAAAGACAAGATGAAGGATTAGATGATAAGAAATAAGAATATAAATAAAAAGATGAAAAAGATTCAGAAGAAGATAGGTAAAACAAATATGGAATTCCAGCTTTGTTTATGGAATTATGGAAGATGGTGTGAAGGTTGAAGATGAAGATGGCTTGCGAATTGTTGATTTTGTTTTGTCCTCGGCACCCTCTTAGACGTAATTATCTAAGCAAGCAACCTCAAGCGGCTCTAACTCACCCTCCTAGATGCAATTACCTAGGCAAGCAAGAGTGTGAAGATGATCTCCCTCACAAGAACTCGATGATCTTATGTTGAAGATGGCTTCTAGACAAGTTTATCGAACACTTGCAAACTCAAAGAATACTAAAATCTCCAAAGAGAACTTTTTATTAATCAATGAAATTCGAATTACAATGTGGGTGAAGCCTCCTTTATATAGGCCATGGAGAAGTTTTAATCCTACTAAACTTAGGAATTAAATACAATAAATAAATGCTAAAATCTAATCTCCTAATTAGATAAGTAACTTCTAATGATAAATAAATGCTAAAAATAAAATCCTAGTTAAATAAATCTGATCCTAATAGATATTGCAGAATCCTATATTGATTTAAATTATAAATAATCAAATAAAATCTTGAAAATTCGTAATTATACAAAAATCCCGTATTAATCCCGTATAGGAATTTCTGCATGCGCTGTCTTCGCTAAAATAGACGTATCTTGAGATCCAAATGTCCGATTGAGGCGTTTCAAGATGCGTTGGAAAGATAATTTGCAGCCGGACAAGTTTTAAGAAAACATGTTGACCCATAAATGCCTGGATCCCATCCAAAAATTCGTCGCAAGTTAGCTGACTTTCCAGACTTCACAAACAGATTCAGTTTCTTGTCCGAGATGCATCGTTTTTGACCTCCTATGCGTGCATTGTTTTGGCCATTATTGTTTGCATCGAACAAATTCAGCTTCTTGTCCAATATTAGTAATTTGACCCCCGCTCATGCATGTATCATTCCCCAACTCCTCAAAAGGATTCGTCCTCGAATCTAAATCGGCAATGAGAGAACAATCATCAACTTCAATTGAAAAGGCTTCTTTGTTGTATGTGGAGTGATCTAATTGAGCTCCTCTCAATGGTTCAACAAAATCCTAAAAAAATAAGACAGCACTACTCGAACATTTGTAAGGATTAGTCAAAACAAAATCACTCATCGTGTTCTTTTTCTTGTCTTTTTCTTTCGGGCTTTGTGTGACTTTGACCTCATATGTATTTTCACTCACTAAATTTGGGCTGTTAATTTGACTTTTTTCACTCTCGGCCTCTTTACTCTCAATCTTTTGTATCTCACATCCTATATCCCTCTCACAAAAATTATCATCAATGTACAATTTCTGTAGAGGAGAAAGTGTTTCTAACGGAATGATAGGACAAGAATCAAATGAAGGGTTAGAATTACACTTACTTTCTTTGTGGGGAGGTGATGAGAGTATAGCAAGTGGACTACTACTTCACATGAGGGATTAGAAGCATTGCCATCTTGTCTAATGTGTTCATTATCACTATCCTCTTGTTTGAGTGTTTGTGTGTTTTCCGTCAACATAAGGATTTTTGTCTTGGTTTTATCCAGTGACTTGGATGTTTCAATTTTCTGCTTTGGTCTACTTGAGTCGAGCAAAGGTTTAGAAGAATTAGAATGAGATAAGCAAGAGCAATAAAACAAAACAAACCAAAATAAAGAACAAATCTGAAGATGAAGGGTTAGATGATAAGAAATAAGAATATAAATAAAAAGATGAGAAAATATTAAGAAGAAGATAGGTATCACCATTACTCGTGCAAGGGGAAGGAAATTTAGAGAAGCGGTCAGCAATAAGTGCAATCATGCTTGGAAGATTATTGAATCTGCCGAAGTTGAGTCAATCCCCTGCAACGTGGAAGATTCATGCAACGTGAAAGGGAATCCATGCAATGTGTTGCATGTTTATTTCTGATGCATATGTTCCATTTGATTATTATAGTTTTAGTATGCACATGTTGTCTATTATGTTGTCTATTGTTTATTTTACAGCACTAGAGTTCATTGAATCATATACCATATATTTATTATATTTAGCATGCATCATATTACCTTGCTTTATTTATGATCATATTTCTCGTATTTACAGGTGTTATGCAAGGACAATGAATAGACACATCATTAGGGTAATTCAGAGAATTATGACTATTGGAGAGGTGCTTCCTTGAGATGCTTGCTTGGCTTTGGAGGTGCTTGCTTGCGTTCACATGGAAATTGACATGCTTGCTTACATTAACTATGGACGGCAATTCTAGAGAGGTGCTTGCTTGAGATGCTTGCTTGTGGTGCTTGCTTACATTCACATGGAAATTGACATGCTTGCTTGCATTCACAATGGACGGCAATTCTAGAGAGGTGCTTTGATACGAGCATGAGAGAGGTCAAAATAATCATCTTGGAAAAGAAGTTGAAACTGCTTTGCAAGTCAAAAACATCAGTCAACTTGCGAAGCATTTTTGGATGGGATCCAGGCATTTATTGGTCAACATGTCTTAAAACTTGTCCGGCTGCAAATTAGCTTTCCAACGCATCTTGAAACGCCTTAATCGGACATCTGGATCTCAAGATACGTCTATTTTAGCGAAGACAGCGCATGCAGAAATTCCTATACGGGATTAATACGGAATTTTTGGATAATTACGAATTTTCAATATTTTATTTGATTATTTGTAATTTAAATCAACATAGGATTCTGCAATATCTATTAGGACCAGATTTATTTAATTAAGATTTTATTTTTAGCATTTATTTATTATTAGAAGTTACTTATCTAATTAGGAGATTAGATTTTAACATTTATTTATTGTATTTAATTCCTAAGTTTATAGTAGGATTAAAACTTCTCCATGGCCTATATAAAGGAGGCTTCGCCCACATTGTAATGCAGATTTCATTGATTAATAAAAAGTTCTCTTTGGAGATTTTAGTATTCTTTGAGTTTGCAAGTGTTCGGTAAACTTGTCTAGAAGCCATCTTCAACATAAGATCATCGAGTTTTTGTGAGGGAGATCATCTTCACACTCTTGCTTGCCTAGGTAATTGCATCTAGGAGGGTGGGTTAGAGCCTCTTGAGGTTGCTTGCTTAGATAATTGCGTCTAAGAGGGTGCGCCGAGGACAAAACAACTATCAATTCATCACGCCATCTCCACATATTCAAGCTTCCTCCATTGACGCCACCACCATAAGCAAATCTGAATTTTTAGATTTGTTCTTTATTTTGGTTTGTTTGGTTTTTCTCTTTATTCGAATTTGCGCTACTCAATCATGCTTGCTTGAGGTGCTTGCTTACATTCACATGGAAATTGACATGCTTGCTTACATTCACAATGGACAGCAATTCTAGAGAGGTGCTTGATTGAGGTGCTTGCTTACATTCACAAGAAAATTGACATGCTTGCTTACATTCACATGAAAATTGACATGCTAGCTTATGATTACATTGGGCGGCAAAGGCACATGATACATGTATGGGGGGCTAAGATGATGCATTGTAGCCAAAGAGTTGAAGCTGTTTTATAAGTTTGGAATTTCAGCCGACTTGCATCGAATTTTTGGATGGGATCCAGGCATTTATGGGTCAATATGTCTTCTTAAAACTTGTCCGACTGCAAATTAGCTTTCTAATGCATCTTGAAACGCCTCAATCGGACACCTAGATCTCAAGATACGTCTATTTTAGCGAAGACAACACATGTAGAAATTCCTATACAGGATTCATACGGGATTTTTGGATAATTACGAATTTTCAAGATTTTATTTGATTATTTGTAATTTAAATCAATATAGGATTCTGCAATATCTATTAGGATCAGATTTATTTAATTAGGATTTTATTTTTAGCATTTATTTATTATTAGAAGTTACTTATCTAATTAGGAGATTAGATTTTAGCATTTATTTATTGTATTTAATTCTTAAGTTTAGTAGAATTAGAACTTCTCCATAGCCTATATAAAGGAGGCTTCACCCACATTGTAATTCAGATTTGAATGATTAAATAAAATTCTCTTTTAAGTTCCAACTTGCAAGAACATTATCTTGTGTTTTAGAAGCAAAACGATTTTCAAGTTCTCCGGGATTTGTTGTTGAGGGATCTTCACACTCCTGCTTGCCCATGCAAAAGCGTTTGGGAGGGTGGGTTAGAGCCGCTTGAGGTTGCTTGCTTAGATAATTGCGTCTAAGAGGGTGCCGAGGACAACTATCAATTCATAATGCCATCTCCACATATTCAAGCTTCCCTATATTGACGCCACCACCATAAGCAAATATGAATTTTTAGATTTGTTCTTTATTTTGGTTTGTTTTGTTTTTCTCTTTATTCGAATTTGCGCTACTCGTATCAATTGGTAATCAGAGCCTTGGTTTAGGTGTTTGAAACAATTATCTTTTACTGTTGTTTTAGTAGTTGAGAAAAAAGAAAAAATATATAATTCTCTATATAAATCCTAGTTTTAATATTTCATTCCCGGAGACATCTCAAGAGACTTGAAGGTTGTAATCAACAAATCTTAAGATTCGGGACGAATTGTTTTCAACAGGGGGAGAATGATACATGTATGGGGGGCTAAAATGATGCATTGTAGCCAAAGAGTTGAAGCTGTTTTATAAGTCTGGAATTTCAGCCGACTTGCATCGAATTTTTGGATGAGATCCAGGCATTTATGGGTCAACATGTCTTCTTAAAACTTGTTCGGCTGCAAATTATCTTTCCAACGCATCTTGAAACGCCTCAATCGGATATCTGGATCTCAAGATACGTCTATTTTAGCGAAGACAGCGCATGCAGAAATTCCTATACGGGATTAATACGGGATTTTTGGATAATTACGAATTTTCAAGATTTTATTTGATTATTTGTAATTTAAATCAATATAGGATTCTGCAATATCTATTAAGATAAGATTTATTTAATTAGGATTTTATTTTTAGCATTTATTTATTATTAGAAGTTACTTATCTAATTAGGATATTAGATTTTAGCATTTATTTATTGTATTTAATTCCTAAGTTTAGTAGAATTAGAACTTCTCAATGGCCTATATAAAGGAGGCTTCACCCACATTGTAATTCAGATTTGGATGATTAAATAAAATTCTCTTTTAAGTTCCAACTTTCAAGAACACTATCGTGTGTTTTAGAAGCTAATCGATTTTCAATTTCTCCGGGATTTGTTGTTGAGGATCTTCACACTCCTGCTTGCCCGTACAAAAGCGTTTGGGAGGGTGGGTTAGAGACACTTGAGGTTGCTTGCTTATATAATTGCGTCTAAGAGGGTGCCGAGGACAACTATCAATTCATCACGTCATCTCCACATATTCAAGCTTCCCTATATTGACGCCACCACCATAAGCAAATCTGAATTTTTAGATTTGTTCTTTATTTTGGTTTGTTTTGTTTTTCTCTTTATTTGAGTTTGCGCTACTCGTATCAATTGGTAATCAGAGCCTTGGTTTAGGTGTTTGAAACAATTATCTTTTACTGTTGTTTTAGTAATTGTGAAAAAAGAAAAAAATATATAATTCTCTATATAAATCCTAGTTTTAATATTTCATTCCCGGAGACATCTCAAGAGACTTGAAGGTTGTGATCAACAAATCTTAAGATTCGGGATGAATCGTTTTCAACAGGGGAGAATGATACATGTATGGGGGGCTAAAATGATGCATTGTAGCCAAAGAGTTGAAGCTGTTTTATAAGTCTGGAATTTCAGCCGACTTGCATCGAATTTTTGGATGGGATCCAAGCATTTATAGGTCAACATGTCTTCTTAAAACTTGTCCGGCTGCAAATTAGCTTTCCAACGCATCTTGAAATGCCTCAATCGGATATTTGGATCTCAAGATACGTCTATTTTAGTGAAGACAGCGCATGCAGAAATTCCTATACGGGATTAATACGGGATTTTTGGATAATTACGAATTTTCAAGATTTTATTTGATTATTTGCAATTTAAATCAATATAGGATTCTGCAATATCTATTAAGATCATATTTATTTAATTAGTATTTTATTTTTAGCATTTATTTATTATTAGAAGTTACTTATCTAATTAGGAGATTAGATTTTAGCCTTTATTTATTGTATTTAATTCCTAAGTTTAGTAGAATTAGAGCTTCTCAATGGCCTATATAAAGGAGGCTTCACCCACATTGTAATTCAGAGTTGAATGATTAAATAAAATTCTCTTTTAAGTTCCAACTTGCAAGAACATTATCTTGTGTTTTAGAAGCAAATCGATTTTCAAGTTCTCCGGGATTTGTTGTTGAGGATCTTCACACTCCTGTTTGCCCATACAAAAGCGTTTGGGAGGGTGGGTTAGAGACGCTTGAGGTTGCTTGCTTAGATAATTGCGTCTAAGAGGGTGCCGAGGACAACTATCAATTCATCACGCCATCTCCACATATTCAAGCTTCCTCCATTGACGCCACCACCATAAGCAAATCTGAATTTTTAGATTTGTTCTTTATTTTGGTTTGTTTTATTTTTCTCTTTATTTGAATTTGCACTACTCTATCATTGGAGGACTCTATCTAAAAATTCAGATTTGCTTATGGTGGTGGCGTCAATGGAGGAAGCTTGAATATGTGGAGATGACGTGATGAATTGATAGTTGTCCTCGACACCCTCTTAGACGCAATTATCTAAGCAAGCAACCTCAAGCGGCTCTAACCCACCCTCCCAAACGCTTTTGTATGGGCAAGCAGGAGAGTGTGAATATCCTCAACAACAAATCCCGGAGAACTTAAAAATCGATTTGCTTCTAAAACACAAGATAATGTTCTTGCAAGTTGGTACTTAAAAGAGAATTTTATTTAATCATTCAAATCTTAATTACAATGTGGGTGAAGCCTCCTTTATATAGGCCATGGAGAAGTTCTAATTCTACTAAACTTAGGAATTAAATACAATAAATAAATGCTAAAATCTAATCTCCTAATTAGATAAGTAACTTCTAATAATAAATAAATGCTAAAAATAAAATCCTAATTAAATAAATCTGATCCTAATAGATATTGCAGAATCCTATATTGATTTAAATTACAAATAATCAAATAAAATCTTGAAAATTCGTAATTATCTAAAAATCCCGTATTAATCCCGTATAGAAATTTCTGCATGCGCTGTCTTCGCTAAAATATACGTATCTTGGGATCCAGATGTCCGATTGAGGCGTTTAAAGATGCATTGGAAAACTAATTTGCAGCCGGGTAAGTTTTAAGAAGACATTTTGACCCATAAATGCCTGGATCCCATCCAAAAATTCGATGCAAGTCGGCTGAAATTCCAGACTTATAAAGCAGCTTCAACTCTTTGGCTACAATGCATCATTTTAGCCCCCCATACATGTATCAGCATAGATTTCAAGGTTTCTTTTTTATTTATTATCCATTCACACCTCCCTAAGAATGTTGGCTGATCACTTTATTTTGTTAAGCCTATAAATAGAGGCTAGTTTTTCAATTGTAAGACACACTTTGATTTTAAGAAAAAAATTGAGAGTTTTATCTCTTTCGTTCTTCTGAGAACTTTATCGATCCTTCAAGTTCTGCTTGTTGAATCAAACTTTGATATCTTTGGTTCCTAGTTCTACTTAACTAGTGGGTCAAGATTCTTATTTCGTTTAGAGTCTGTTATAGGGTTTGGTTCATACTTTTTAGTGTTGGTTCAATCCTCAAGTCCTAAACTACCTCCCATCTTCCATCATCCAATTCTACAACCACCATCGAACACATTAACCTTCTAAAATTTCAAAATCTTATTCTCGTCACTTTCTATATCGTTACACACCATCACCCTTTAAATCATCTAAAACCGTTGCAAGTTTTACAACACAAAGTTACTTCTTTTACGATCGGGCAAATCAGGCATCTAGGTAAATTCTAAGATGAGATCACATCAGATGGTATCAGAGCTTAGGCTAAATCAAGTAAGCCTTTGTGTTTTGCTGTTAAAAAAAGAGAAAAAAAGAATTATCGTGAAAAAAAGAAAAAAAGAGATTAAAAAAAGAAAGCAAATCGATAACAAGGGTTGATACATTTTTTTCCTTTTTCAGAATTGTTATTTCTTCGTTTCAATATTCTAACTTTGAACCGTAAGCCTTTTCTTCTAAGCCTACCTTATACACCATATCTTTCCAAACCTTAACATATATTTTGCAGCCGATTTAGCAAGTACTTTGGAGGATTTTGAATAAGTTCAATTCAAGAACTTTTGAGATAAAAAGAGCGGTAAAAGGCACGAGAGAGTGAGAACATCTGAGGGTAAAAGCCAAAGAGAGCGAGTGATTTCTTTTTCTTTTTATTTTTCCTCTTTCTTTTCTTTTGGAGTGAACAGGGAGCCATGAACGCAGATAAGAATATAGGGGAGTCTAATGAAGGACAAGCAAGAGGAATCTTGAGACTACAGTTTCAAGCACTTGTTCGAGAATTGAGACAACTTATGGATCGGAAATTCAAGTCCATACATGAGCGGATTGACGGCCTTGAAGAGAAATCTGTGGGAGCCCCAACCATTCTAGCGCAAGGTACCCAAGACAAGGTGTCCAAGAAGAGGAAATTGAGCATATTGTGGACAACAACGAACAGCCCGCTGTTGTACAAAACCGACGCCCATATAAGAGGAATCAAGAAAGGTTTAATGATAACCTTGCAAATATAAAGATGAACATTCTACCATTTCAAGGGAAAACAGATCTGGAGGCTTATCTTGAGTGGGAGCAGAAGATCGAACACATCTTCAATTGTCACAATTACTCCGAGCAAAAGAAGGTAAAAATAGTGATAGAGTAGCGCAAATTCGAATAAAGAGAAAAACCAAACAAACCAAAATAAAGAACAAATCTAAAAATTCAGATTTGCTTATGGTGGTGGCGTCAATGGAGGAAGCTTGAATATGTGGAGATGGCGTGATGAATTGATAGTTGTTTTGTCCTCGACACTCTCTTAGACGAAATTATCTAAGCAAGCAACCTCAAGCGGCTCTAACCCACCCTCCTAGATGCAATTACCTAGGCAAGCAAGAGTGTGAAGATGATCTCCCTCACAAGAACTCGATGATCTTATGTTGAAGATGGCTTCTAGACAAGTTTACCGAACACTTGCAAACTCAAACAATACTAAAATCTCCAAAGAGAACTTTTTATTAATCAATGAAATCTGAATTACAATGTGGGTGAAGCCTCCTTTATATAGGCCATGGAGAAGTTTTAATCCTACTAAACTTAAGAATTAAATACAATAAATAAATGCTAAAATCTAATCTCCTAATTAGATAAGTAACTTTTAATAATAAATAAATGCTAAAAATAAAATCCTAGTCAAATAAATATGATCCTAATAGATATTGCAGAATCCTATATTGATTTAAATTACAAATAATCAAATAAAATCTTGAAAATTCGTAATTATCCAAAAATCCCGTATTAATCCCGTATAGGAATTTCTGCATGCGCTGTCTTTGCTAAAATAGACGTATCTTGAGATCCAGATGTCCGATTGAGGCGTTTCAAGATGCGTTGAAAAGCTAATTTCCAGCCGGACAAGTTTTAAGAAGACATGTTGACCCATAAATGCCTGGATCCCATCCAACAATTCGTTGCAAGTTAGCTGACTTTCTAGACTTCACAAACAGATTCAATTTCTTGTCCAAGATGCATCGTTTTTGACCTCCTATGCGTGCATTGTTTTGGCCATTATTGTTTGCATCAAACAAATTCAGCTTCTTGTCCAATATGAGTAATTTAACCCCGCTCATGCATGTATCATTCCCCCACTCCTCAAAAGGATTCGTCCTCGAATCTAAATCGGCAATGAGAGAACAATCATCAACTTCAATTGAAAAGGCTTGTTTGTTGTATGTGGAGTGGTCTAATTGAGCTCCTCTCAATGGTTCAACAAAATCCTGAAAAAATAAGACAACACTACTCGAACATTTGTAATGACTAGTCAAAACAAAATCACTCGTCGCGTTCTTTTTCTTGTCCTTTTCTTTTGGGCTTTGTGTGACTTTTACCTCATATGTATTTTCACTCACCAAATTTGGACCATTAATTTGACTTTTTTCACTCTCGGCCTCTTTACTCTCAGTCTTTTGTATCTCACATCCCATATCCCTCTCATAAAATTTATCATCAATGTACAATTTCTGTAGAGGAGAAAGTGTTTCTAACGGAATGATAGGACAAGAATCAAATGAAGGGTTAGAATTACACTTACTTTCTTCGTGGGGAGGTGATGAGAGTATAGCAAGTGGACCTTATTTTTTGGGAGAAAGTGTTTCTAACGGAATGATAGGACAAGAATCAAATGAAGGGTTAGAATCAAATGAGGAGAAAGTCTTCACATGAGGGATTAGAAGTATTGTCATCTTGTCTAATGTGTTCACCATCACTATCCTTTTGTTTGGGAGATGGTTCTTCTCCAATATCAACATTTGCACAAATGCTAGAAGTACGAAGAGAATCATGTGTACCTTCTGGTTTTGGGATGTCTTCATGGTTGGTTGCCTTTGTGTGGTCAATTGATTCAACCTTTTGCGCTTCCAATCTTTTTTGTTTTATCCTCTCACACTATTTTTTTGCTTTTGCTATTTCTTCATCTACTTTTTCCGGCTCTATTGTAGCAAACGAGAGCTTATGGCCTTGGTGCACAACCGAGTATCCATTTGTATTGATTCGATGGACAACGCCCCGATCATTTTTCCAAGGTCTTCCTAATAGCAAGTGGGTGACTTCCATAGGAACCACGTCACACCATACATCATCACAATAGCTTCCAAGAGTAAAAGAGATTAAACAACGTTCGGTTACCTTCATATCCGGTCCGCTATTAAACCCTTGAAGATGATACGGCTTAGGGTGTTCTTGGCATGGTAGACCGAGTGCATCAACAATGATGCTACTCACTAAGTTTACACGACCATCACCATCAATAATTAAAGAACATAGATTACCTTGTATCTTACATCGTGACCGAAAAATATTTATTGGTATACGATAATGAGTGTTGAAAAGAGAATAAAACATTCTAATTGCTTTAAGAATCCAAAGAAAATGTTAGACACCAATAGAATTATAGTTGCAAGGAGAAAGAAGAGTATGCAACTTTTAGTCCTACTAACACAAGGAAACAAGAAGGTGTTAGAAGATGTGTAAGAAGCAATAAAAGCTAAAACAAGCGAAAACTAA
The DNA here is from genome assembly GCA_019671005.1 of Hibiscus mutabilis. Classification (NCBI taxonomy): domain Eukaryota; kingdom Viridiplantae; phylum Streptophyta; class Magnoliopsida; order Malvales; family Malvaceae; genus Hibiscus; species Hibiscus mutabilis. The sequence goes on from CM033736.1 coordinate 39,975,315, forward strand.
TGGCTAAGAATGAAAGAAAATTAGAAAAACCCCGAAAACCCTAGAATTTTGCAGCAACTTGATCTACTTCGTTCGAGGTGTTCCCGATGTCAAAAAATTCTGAAATTTTATGTGGTGACTCCTCCAAAGGTGTAGATCTGATCTGGAAATTTTCAGCTCAAAATGCGCTCGTTTGAATTTGACGAATTTTCCCTAATTTTTGAGTTTTTTCACCCAAAAACGCCAAAATTCTTGTCAAGAATCGTCCCAAATCTGATACCAAATGATAGAGTAGCGCAAATTCGAATAAAGAGAAAAACCAAACAAACCAAAATAAAGAACAAATCTAAAAATTCAGATTTGCTTATGGTGGTGGCGTCAATGGAGGAAGCTTGAATATGTGGAGATGGCGTGATGAATTGATAGTTGTTTTGTCCTCGGCACGCTCTTAGACGAAATTATCTAAGCAAGCAACCTCAAGCGGCTCTAACCCACCCTCCTAGATGCAATTACCTAGGCAAGCAAGAGTGTGAAGATGATCTCCCTCACAAGAACTCGATGATCTTATGTTGAAGATGGCTTCTAGACAAGTTTACCGAACACTTGCAAACTCAAACAATACTAAAATCTCCAAAGAGAACTTTTTATTAATCAATGAAATCTGAATTACAATGTGGGTGAAGCCTCCTTTATATAGGCCATGGAGAAGTTTTAATCCTACTAAACTTAGGAATTAAATACAATAAATAAATGCTAAAATCTAATCTCCTAATTAGATAAGTAACTTTTAATAATAAATAAATGCTAAAAATAAAATCCTAGTCAAATAAATATGATCCTAATAGATATTGCAGAATCCTATATTGATTTAAATTACAAATAATCAAATAAAATCTTGAAAATTCGTAGTTATCCAAAAATCCCGTATTAATCCCGTATAGGAATTTCTGCATGCGCTGTCTTCGCTAAAATAGACGTATCTTGAGATCCAGATGTCCGATTGAGGCGTTTCAAGATGCGTTGAAAAGATAATTTGCAGCCGGACAAGTTTTAAGAAGACATGTTGACCCATAAATGCCTGGATCCCATCCAAAAATTCGTCGCAAGTTAGCTGACTTTCCAGACTTCACAAACAGATTCAGTTTCTTGTCCAAGATGCATCGTTTTTGACCTCCTATGCGTGCATTGTTTTGGCCATTATTGTTTGCATCGAACAAATTCAGCTTCTTGTCCAATATGAGTAATTTAACCCCGCTCATGCATGTATCAAATAGCTTCCACTGAATTCACTAATTATGCAATAGTTTGGTGGAACCAGTTAACCATGAACAGACGATGAAATGGAGAATGCCTGGTGTCGACGTGGGAGGAAATGAAAGGCATAATGAGGAAGAGATTTATACCAGCCTACTATCATCGAGAATTAATGCTAAAACTCCAAAACCTCAAACAAGGAAACATGAGTGTGGAAGATACTTTAAAGAGATGGAGATGGCAATGATACGAGCAAATGTGGAGGAAGACACTGAATCTACCATGGCAAGGTTCATTTCGGGTCTAAATCAAGACATAGTTGACACTGGATTTGCAATACTATGTGGACTTAGAAGAATTGGTTCACTTGGCTATGAAGGTGGAACAACAATTTAAACGTAAAGGTACATCCCGAAACAACTCTTCTACTTCTAAATGGAGTCAAAATTCTAAATGGGGACAGATTGCTCCAAAAGTGCCATACAAACCAAATCAGTTCAAGGAAAATGTTGGGACTTCAAAACCCAACAAGACTATTGATGAGAACAAAGGAAAGCCACAAGCTACACCAAATTGATCCAGGAATATTCAATGCTTCAAATGTCTTGGAAGGGGACATGTAGCTAGTCAGTGCCCAAATAGGCATACTATGGTGATTCGAGGAAGTGGCGAGATTGAATATGAATCAGAAAAAGAAGTTGATGCCATAAGTGAAGATGATGAAGACTTAGACCCTCCCGCTGAAGGAGAAGTTCTCGTTTTGAAGAGGAGTCTAAAATACACAAATGGTGCAAGGTCATACACGCTGCCATATCAATAAGAAGGTATGTTTTGTGATTATCGATGGAGGAAGTTGTACTAATATTGCCAGCACTTTAATGGTGGACAGACTTGGATTAGTGACAACAAAACACCCACACCCGTATAAGCTTCAATGGCTTAATGATGGTGGGGAATTGAAGGTGACCAAGTAGGTACTCGTACCATTTCCATCAGTAGATACAAGGACGAGGTCCTATGATACATGCATATGCATAGATTCGAGGACGACTCTTTTTGAGGAAGGAGAGGATGATACATGTATGAGTGCGATCAAATTACTCATATGGGACAAGAAGTTGAAGCTGTTCGGTGCAAACAACAAGGTCCAAAGTGATTCATGCTTAGGAGATGTGAAGAGATGCATTTTAGATAAGAAACTGAAATTGTTTTGCAAACCTGGAGCATCGGCCGACTTGAGACGAATTTTCGGATGGGATCCAGGAATTTTTGGGTCGAGTTGTCTACTAAAAAGTTGACCATCATTCAATTACCTTTCCAATTCATCTTGAAACTCATCAATCGGACATCGGGAACTCAAGATACGTTCATTTTACTGAAGACTGCGCAAGCAGAAAACTGAATACGGGTTTAACGACGGGATTTTGTAAATTCAGCCCAAAATCTAATTTATAAAGCTTTTGGACAAATTAGACTTAGCCCAACCTAATTATTAAAACATTTAAATTCAGCCCATTTATACGTGCACCCCTTAAACCCGGACAAAACGACCGAAAAATAAGATTAAAAAATTTTACAAATCAAAATATTTAGTTATAGGATTTTGAATATGATTATATAGCTTAACCTCATTTTCAGAACTTTTTACTCAGTTAAAATTCCAAAGGGTGCACTGTAAATCCCATTTAGACATGCACGCCTTAAACCCCAACAAAACGGCCAAAAATAAGATTAAATCACATTTTATGACTTAAAATAATTATTTATGGGATTTTGAATATGATTATATAGCTTAACCTCATTTTCAGAAATTTTTACTTGGTTAAAATTCTAACGGGTCAACTGTAAAGCCCATTTAGACATGCATGCCATAAACCTAAGAAAACGGCCACAAAATAAGATTAATCGAATTCTATGAGTTAAAATATTTGACTATGGGCTTTTTGATACATGCATGAGCTGGGTCAAATTACTCATATTGGTCAAGAATTTGAAGTTGTTCGATGCAATAAAAAGCGATGCATCTTGGACAAGAAACTGAATCTGATTGTGAAGTCTAGAAAGTCAGCCAACTTGCGACGGGTTTTCGGATGGGATCCAGGCATTTCTGGGTCAAGTTTTCTATAACAAATTGTCCTTCATTCAGTTACCTTTCCAACGCATCTTGAAACGCATCAATCGGACAACGTGAACTCAACATACATCTAATTTACTGAAGACTGCGCATACAGAAAACTGGATACGGGATTTTGTAAAATTCAGCCCAAAAGCTAACATATAAGGCTTTGGACGAATTAAACTTAACTCAACCTAATTATTAACATTTAAATTATGTTTTTAGGGTTTTATATACTTTAGGAACTAGCCACCCTTCTCCCAAGCTGTTATATCAAGTCAAATTTAATGGACCAGTTTTGTTTCTTTATTTTATTCATTCTTAGCTTTAGGTTAAAGCCATCCTTCATCTATAAAAGGATAATGCTTTCTTCTTTCGTTTTTAGTTTTCTTTGATTTATGAAATATTTAGGAGTTTGTTTTTGCAAGTGCTGATTACTTGTGCCTTCGAAGTCTTCTTCAACATAAGTTCGACGGGTTCTTGTGAGGGAGATCATCTTCACACTCTTGCTTGCCTATGTAATTGCATCTAGGAGGGTGGGTTAGAGCCGCTTGAGGTTGCTTGCTTAGATAATTGCGTCTAAGAGGGTGCCGAGGACAAAACAACAAAAACGATTCGCAAGCCATCTTCATCTTCAACCTTCACACCATCTTCCATAATTTCATAAACAAAGCTGGAATTTTCAGATTTGTTTTACCTATCCTTATCTTAGTCTTTTTCAATCTTTTTGTTTTTATTCTTATTAATCATCATCTTATCTTCGTTTCTTTGAATTTCCAGCATTAAATCTAAAATTTTCAAGAAAAGCCCTTCTCTTTTCTCTTGAATTTTCAGATCTGCCCAAAGCTTTCTTGATTGAGTCTAGAGCTCCTAGTTCTTGCAACAACTTGATTGAAGGCTTCCAAATCCATGATTGCACTACTGTATTATTTGGTATCAGATTTGGGACGATTCTTGGAAAGAATTTTGGCATTCTTTGGTGAAAAATTCAAAAATTAGGGATTTTTTTTCAAAATCAAATGAACGAATTTTGAGCTGAAAATTTCCAGATCATATCTACACCATTGGAGAAGTCACCACATAAAATTTCAAAATTTTTTGACATCGATAATACCTCGAACGAAGTAGATCATGTTGCTGCAAAATTCCAGGGTTTTCGATGTTTTTCTAATTTTCTTTCATTCTTAGCCATTAGTTTTCATTTGTTTTAGCTTTTATTGCTTCTTATACATCTTCTTGTTTCCTCGTGTTAGTAGGACTAAAAGTTGCTTCTCCTTGCAACTATAATTCTATTGGTGTCTAACCTTTTCTTTGGATTCTTAAAGCAATTAGGATATTTTATTTCTTTTCAACACTTGTTATCCTATACCAATAAATATTTTTCGATCACAATGTAGGATACAAGGTAATCTATGTTCTTTAATTATTGATGGTGACAGTCGTGTAAACTTAGTGTGCAGCTTCATTGTTGATGCACTCGATCTACCATGCCAAGAACACCCTAAGCCGTATCATCTTCAAGGGTTTAATAGCAGACCGGATATGAAGGTAACCGAACGTTGTTTAATCTCTTTTACTCTTGGAAGCTATTGTGATGATGTATGGTGTGACGTGGTTCCTATGGAAGTCACCCACTTGCTATTAGGAAGACCTTGGAAAAATGATCGAGACGCTGTCCATCGAATCAATACAAATGGATACTTGGTTGTGCATCAAGGCCAGAAGCTCTCGTTTACTACAATAGAGCCGAAAAAATTATATGAAGAAATAGAGAAAACAAAAAAACAGTGTGAGAGGATAAAACGAAAAAGTTTGGAAGCACAAAAGGCTGAATCAATTGACCACACGAAGGCAACCAACCATGAAGACATCCCAAAACCAGAAGGTACACATGATTCTCTTTGTACCTCTACTTCTAGCATTTGTGCAAATGTTGATGTTGGAGAAGAACCATCTCCCAAACAAAAGGATAGTGATAGTGAACACATTAGACAAGATGACAATGCTTCTAATCCCTCATGTGAAGTAATAGGTCCACTTGCTATACTCTCATCACCTCCCCACGAAGAAAGTAAGTGTAATTCTAACCCTTCATTTGATTATTGTCCTATCATTCCGTTAGGAACACTTTTCCCTCTACAGAAATTGTACATTGATGATAAATTTTGTGAGAGGGATATGGGATGTGAGATACAAAAGACTGAGAGTAAAGAGGCCGAGAGTGAAAAAAGTCAAATTAATGGCTCAAATTTGGTGAGTGAATATACATATGAGGTAAAAGTCACACAAAGCCCAAAAGAAAAAGACAAGAAAAAGAACGCGGTGAGTGATTTTGTTTTGACTAATCATTACAAATGTTCGAGTAGTATTGTCTTATTTTTTCAGGATTTTGTTGAACTATTGAGAGGAGCTCAATTAGATCACTCCACATACAACAAAGAAGCCTTTTCAATTGAAGTTGATGATTGTTCTCTCATTGCCGATTTAGATTCGAGGACGAATCCTTTTGAGGGGTGGGGGAATGATACATGCATGAGCGGGGTCATATTACTCAAATTGGACAAGAAGTTGAAGTTGTTCGATGCAAACAATAAAGGCCAAAACAATGCACGCATAGGAGGTCAAAAAGGATGCATCTTGGACAAGAAACTGAATATGTTTGTGAAGTCTGGAAAGTTAGACAACTTGCAACGTGTTTCGGATGGAATCCAGGCATTTCTGGGTCGAGTTGTCTTCTAACAAATTGTCTGTCATTCAGTTACCTTTCCAACGCATCTTGAAACGCGTCAATCGGACATCGAGAACTCAAGATACGTCCAATTTACTGAAGACTGTGCATGTAGAAAACTGGATACGAGATTATTACGGGATTTTGTAAAATTTAGCCCAAAAGCTAACATATAAGGCTTTGGACGAATTAAAATTATCCCAACCTAATTATTAACTTTTAAATTATGTTTTTAGGGTTTTATATACTTTGGGAACCAACCACCCTTCTCCCAAGCCGTTAGATCAAGTCCAATTTAATGGACCAGATTTGTTTCTTTATTTTATTCATTCTTAGCTTTAGGTTAAAGCCATCCTTCATCTATAAAAGGATAATGCTTTCTTCTTTCGTTTTCAGATTTCTTTTATTTATGAAATATTTAGTGAGTTTGCTTTTGCAAGTGCTGATTACTTGTGCCTTCGAAGTCTTCTTCAACATAAGTTTGACGAGTTCTTGTGAGGGAGATCATCTTCACACACTTGCTTGCCTAGGTAATTGTATCTAGGAGGGTGGGTTAGAGCCGCTTGAGGTTGCTTGCTTAGATAATTGATTCTAAGAGGGTGCCGAGGGCAAAACAAACAACAACGATTCGCAAGCCATCTTCATCTTCAACCTTCACACCATCTTCCATAATTTCATAAACAAAGCTGGAATTTTCAGATTTGTTTTACCTATCCTTATCTTAGTCTTTTTCAATCTTTTTGTTTTTATTCTTATTCATCATCATCTTATCTTCTTTTCTTTGAATTTACAGCATTAAATCTGAAATTTTCAAGAAAAGCCCTTCTATTTTCTCTTGAATTTTCAGATCTGCCCAAAGATTTCTTGATTGAGTCTAGCGCTCCTAGTTCTTGCAACAACTTGATTGAAGGCTTCCAAATCCAAGATTGCGCTACTCTATCACTTTTGAATATGATTATATAGCTTAACCTTAATTTTAGAACTTTTTACTTGGTTAAAGTTCCAACGGATCCATTGTAAAGCCCATTTAGACATGCACGCCTTAAACCCAAACAAAACGGCTGAAAATAAGATTAAATAAAATTCTATGACTTAAAGTATTTAGTTATGGGCTTTTGAACAAGATTATAAAGCTTAACCTCCTTTTTAAAAATTTTTACTCGGTTAAAATTCCAACAGCTCCATAGTAAAGCCCATTTAGACATGCATGCCTTAAACTCAACAAAATGACCACAAAATAATATTAAATCAAATTTTATGAGTTAAAATGTTTGATTATGGGCTTTTGAATATGATTATATAGCTTAACCTAATTTCATAACTTTTTACTCGGTTAAAATTCTAACGGGTCCACTGTAAAGCCCATTTAGACATGCACGCCTTAAACCCCAACAAAACGGCCGAAAAATAAGATTAAATAAAATTTTAGGAATCAAAATTTTTAGTTATAGGATTTTGAACATGATTATATAGCTTAACCTCATTTTCAGAACTTTTTACTCTGTTAAAATTCTAAAGGGTCCACAGTAAAGCCCATTTCGACATTCACGCCTTAAAACTCCAACAAAACGGCCAAAAAATAAGATTAAATCACATTTTAGGACTTAAAATATTTATTTTTGGGATTTTGAACATGATTATATAGCTTAACCACATTTTCAGAAATTTTTACTCGGTTAAAATTCTAACGGGTCAATTGTAAAGCCCATTTAGATATGCATTCCTTAAACCCAAGAAACGACCACAAAATAAGATTAAATCAAATTTCATGAGTCAAAATATTTTATTATGTCCTTTTGAAAATGATTATATAGCTTAACCTTAATTTTAGAGCTGTTTACTACGTTAAAATTCCAACGGGTCCACTGTAAAGCCCATTTAGACATGCACGCCTTAAACCCAAACAAAACGGCCGAAAAATAAGATTAAATAAAATTCTATGAATTAAAGTATTTAGTTATGGGCTTTTGAACAAGATTATATAGCTTAACCTCTTTTTTAAAATTTTTTACTCGATTAAAATTCCAACAGGTCCACAGTAAAGCCCATTTAGACATGCATGCCTTAAACCCAACAAAATGACCACAAAATAATATTAAATCAAATTTTATGAGTTAAAATATTTGATTATGGGCTTTTGAATATGATTATATAGCTTAACCTAATTTCATAACTTTTTACTCGGTTAAAATTCCAACGGGTCCACTGTAAAGCCCATTCAGACATGCACGCCTTAAACCCCAACAAAACGGCCGAAAAATAAGATTAAATAAAATTTTAGGAATCAAAATATTTAGTTATAGGATTTTGAACATGATTATATAGCTTAACCTCATTTTTAAAATTTTTTACTATGTTAAAATTCCAAAGGGTCCACTATAAAGCCCATTTAGACATGTGCACCTTAAACCCCAACAAAACGGCCAGAAAATAAGATTAAATCATATTTTATGACTTAAAATATTTATTTTTGGGATTTTGAACATGATTATATAGCTTAACCTCATTTTTAGAAATTTTTACTAACTTAAAATTCCAACGGGTCCACTGTAAAGCCCATTTAGACATGCATACCTTAAACACAACAAAATGGCTACAAAATAAGATTAAATCAAATTTCATGAGTTAAAATATTTGATTATGGGCTTTTGAATATGATAATATAGCTTAACCTTAATTTTAGAACTATTTACTCGGTTAAAATTCCAACGGGTCCACTATAAAGCCCATTTAGACATTCACGCCTTAAACACCAGCAAAACGGCCAAAAAATAAGATTAAATAAAATTTTAGGACTTAAAATATCTACTTATGAGCTTCTGAACATGGCTATATAGTTGAACCTCATTTTAAAAAAATTTTACTCTGTTAAAATTCATGCTGGTCCACATTAAAGCCCATTTAGATATACACGCCTTAAACCCAAAAAATGACCACAAAATAAGATTAAATTAAAATTTATGAGTTAAAATATTTGATTATGGGATTTTGAAAATAATTATATAGATTAACCTCAATTTTAGAACTTTTAACTCGGTTAAAATTCCTACGGGTCCACGGTAAATCCCATTTAGACATGCACGACTTAAACCACAAAAGATGGCCGCAAAATAAGATTAAATCAAATTTTATGAGTTAAAATATTTGATTTTGGGCTTTTGAATATAATTATATAGCTTAACTACTATTTCAAAACTTTTTACCCGGTTAAAATTCCAACGGGTCCACTATAAAGCCCATTTAGACACGAACGCCTTAAACCCCAACAAAACCGCCAAAAATAAGATAAATAAAATTTTAGGACTTAAAATATTTATTTATGGGCTTTTGAACATGATTATATAGCTTAACCTCATTTTTAAAAAATTTTACTCGTTTAAAATTCTAACAGGTCCACTATAAAACCAATTTAGACTTACACGACTTAAACCCCAACAAAACGGCTAAAAAATAAAATTAAATCACATTTTATGACTTAAAGTATTTAGTTATGGGCTTTTGAACATGATGATATAGCTTAACCTCAGTTTCAAAACATTTTACTCGGTTTAAATTCCAACGGGTCACTATAAAGCCCATTTAGATATTGCATGCCTTAAACCCAACAAAATGTCCACAAAATAAGATTAAATCAAATTTTATGAGTTAAAATATTTGATTATGGGCTTTTGAATATGATTATATAGCTTAACCTCATTTTCAGAACTTTTTACTCGGTTAAAATTCCAATGGGTCCACTGTAATGCCCATTTAGACATGCACCTTAACAAGACGGTTAAAAATAAGAAAAAAAATAAAATTTTACGAATCAAAACATTTAGTTATAGGATTTTGAACATGACTATATAGTTTTACCTCATTTTTAGAACTTTTTACTCTGTTAAAATTTCAAAGGGTCCACTATAAAGCTCATTTACACATGCACGCCATAAACCCAAAACGGCCAAAAAATAAGATTAAATCATATTTTATGACTTAAAATATTTATTTATGGAATTTTGAACATTATTCTATAGCTTAACCTCATTTTCAAAAATTTTTACTCAGTTAAAATTCTAACGGGTCAACTGTAAAGCCCATTTAGACATGCATTCCTTAAACCCAAGAAAATGGCCACAAAATAAGATTAAATCAAATGACATGAGTTAAAATATTTGATTATGGGCTTCTAAATATGATTATATAGCTTAACCTTAATTTTAGAACTTTTTACTCGGTTACAATTCCAACGGGTCCACTATAAAGCCCATTTAGACATGCACGCCTAAACCCCAACAAAACGACCGAAAAATAAGATTAAATAAAATTTTATGACTTATCATATTTAGTTATGGGCTTTTGAACAAGATTATATAGCTTAACCTCATTTCAAAAAAAAATTACTCGGTTAAAATTCCAACGGGTCCAATGTAGAGCCCATTTAGACATGCATGCCTTAAACCCAACAAAACGACCACAAAATAATATTAAATCAAATTTTATGAGTTAAAATATTTGATTATGGGCTTTTGAATATGATTATATAGATTAACCTCATTTTTAGAACTTTTTACTCGGTTAAAATTCCAACGGGTCCAATGTAAAGCCCATTTAGACATGCACGCCTTAAACCCTAACAAAACGACCGAAAAAAAGATTAAATAAAATGTTAAGAATCAAAATATTTAGTTATAGGATTTTGAACATGATTATATATCTTAACATCATTTTCAGAACTTTATACTCTGTTAAAATTCCAAAGGGTCCACTGTAAAGCCCATTTAGACATGCACACCTTAAACCCCAACAAAACAGCCAAAAAATAAGATTAAATCACATTTTATGACTTAAAATATTTATTTATGGGATTGTAAACATTGTTATATAGCTTAACCTCATATTTAGAAATTTTTACTCAGTTTAAATTCTAACGGGTCCACTGTAAAGCTCATTTAGACATGCATTCCTTAAATCCAACAAAACGACCACAAAATAAGATTAAATCAAATTTCATGAGTTAAAATATTTGATTATGGGCTTTCGAATATGATTATATGGCTTAACCTTAATTTTAAAACTTCTTGGTTAAAATTCCAACGGGTCCACTACAAAGCCCATTTAGACATGCCTTAAACTCCAACAAAATGGCCGAAAAAAATAAGATTAAATAAAATTTTAGGAATTAAAATATTTAGTTATGGGCTTTTGAACATGAAGATATAGCTTAACCTCATTTTCAAAAAAATTTACTCGGTTAAAACATGTCCACATTAAAGCCTATTTAGATATGCACGCCTTAAACCCAACAAAACGACCACAAAATAAGATTAAATTAAATTTTATGAGTTAAAATATTTAATATGGGCTTTTGAATATAATTATATAGCTTAGCCTCAGCTTTAGAACTTTTAACTCGGTTAAAATTCCTACGGGTCCACAGTAAATCCCATTTAGACATGCACGACTTAAACCACAAAACATGGCCCCAAAATAAGATTAAATCAAATTTTATGAGTTAAAATATTTGATTATGGGCTTTTGAATTTGATTATATAGCTTAACCTCAATTTCAAAACTTTTTACTCAGTTAAAATTTCAGTTGGTCCACTGTAAAGCCCATTTAGACATGCACGCCTTAAACCCAACAAAATGGTCAAAAAATAAGATAAATAAAATTTTAGGATTTAAAATATTTAGTTATGTGATTCTGAACATGATTATATTCTTTAACCTCATTTTCAAAAAAATTTACTCCTTTAAAATTCCAACGGGTCCACTGTAAATCCCATTTAGACATACACGCCTTAAACCCCAACAAAACAGCCGAAAAATAAGATTAAATCACATTTTATGACTTAAAGTATTTAGTTATGGGCTTTTGAACATGATTATATAGCTTAACCTCATTTTTAAAAATTTTTACTCGGTTAAAATTCCAACGGGTCCACTATAAAGCTCATTTAGACATGCATGCCATAAACCCAACAAAACGACCACAAAATAAGATTAAATCAAATTTTATGAGTTAAAATATTTGATTATGGGCTTTTGAATATGATTATATAGCTTAACCTCATTTTCATAACTTTTTACTCGGTTAAAATTCCAACGGGTCCACTGTAAAACCCATTTAGACATGTACGCCTTAAACCCGAACAAAACGGCCAAACAATAAGATTAAATAAAATTTTACGAATCAAAATATTTAGTTATATGATTTTAATCAAGATTATATAGCTTAATCACATTTTCAGAACATTTTACTCTGTTAAAATTCCAAATGGTACACTGTAAAGCCCATTTTAAACATGCACGCCTTAAACCCCAACAAAACGGCCAAAAAATATGATTAAATCACATTTTATTACTTAAAATAATTATTTATGGGATTTTGAACATGATTATATAGCTTAACCTCATTTTCAAATTTTTTACTCGGTTAAAATTCTAACTGGTCAACTGTAAAGCCCATTTAGACATGCATTCCTTAAACCCAAGAAAACGGCCACAAAATAAGATTAAATCAAATTTCATGAGTTAAAATATTTGATTATGGGCTTTTGAATATAATTATATAGCTTAACCTTAATTTTAGAACTTTTTACTCGGTTAAAATTCCAACGGGTCCATTGTAAAGCCCATTTAGACATGCATGCCTTAAACCCCAACAAAATGGCCAAAAAAATAAGATTAAATAAAATTTTATGACTTAAAGTATTTAGTTAATGGCTTTTGAACAAGATTATATAGCTTAACTTCATTTTCAAAAATTTTTACTCGGTTAAAATTCCAACGGGTCCACTGTAAAGTTCATTTAGACATGCATGCCTTAAACCGAACAAAACGACCACAAAATAATATTATATCAAAATTTATGAGTAAAAATATTTGATTATGGGCTTTTGAATATGATTATATAGCTTAACCTCATTTTCAGAACATTTTACTTCGTTAAAATTCAAACGGGTCCACTATATAAAACCCATTTAGATATGCACGCCTTAAACCCGAACAAAACGGCCAAAAATAAGATTAAATAAAATTTTACGAATCAAAATATTTAGTTATATGATCTTGAACATGATTATATAGCTTAACCTCATTTTCAGAACTTCTTACTTTGTTAAAATTCCAAAGGGTCCACTGTAAAACCCATTTACACATGCACGCCATAAACCCAACAAAACGGCCAAAAAATTAGATTAAATTACATTTTACGACTTACACTAATTATTTATGGGATTTTAAACATGACTATCTAGCTTAACCTCATTTTCAGAAATTTTTACTCGGTTAAAATTCTAACGAGTCAACTGTAAAGCCCAATTAGACATGCATTCCTTAAACCCAAGAAAACGGCCATAAAATAAGATTAAATAAAATTTCATGAGTTAAAATATTCGATTATTGGCTTTTGAATATGATTATTTAGCTTAACCTTAATTTCATAACATTTTACTCGGTTAAAATTCCAACGGGTCCACTGTAAAGCACATTTAGACATGCACGCCTTAAACCCCAACAAAACGGCCGAAAAATAAGATTGAATAAAATTTTATGACTTAAAGTATTTAGTTATGGGCTTTTGAACAAGATTATATAGCTTAACCTCATTTTCAAAAAATTTTACTCGGTTAAAATTCAAACGGGTCCACTGTAAAGCCCATTTAGACATGCATGCTTTAAACCCAACAAAACGACCACAAAATAATATTAAATCAATTTTTATGAGTAAAAATATTTGATTATGGGCTTTTGAATATGATTATATAACTTAACCTCATTTTAGAACTTTTTACTCGGTTAAAATTCCAACGGGTCCACTATAAAACCCATTTAGACATGTACGCCTTAAACCCGAACAAAACGGCCAAAAAATAAGATTAAATAAAATTTTACGAATCAAAATATTTAGTTATATGATTTTAATCAAGATTATATAGCTTAATCACATTTTCAGAACATTTTACTCTGTTAAAATTCCAAAGGGTACACTGTAAAGCCCATTTTAAACATGCACGCCTTAAACCCCAACAAAACGGCCAAAAAATATGATTAAATCACATTTTATTACTTAAAATAATTATTTATGGGATTTTGAACATGATTATATAGCTTAACCTCATTTTCAAATTTTTTACTCGGTTAAAATTCTAACGGGTAAACTGTAAAGCCCATTTAGACATGCATTCCTTAAACCCAAGAAAACGGCCACAAAATAAGATTAAATCAAATTTCATGAGTTAAAATATTTGATTATGGGCTTTTGAATATAATTATATAGCTTAACCTTAATTTTAGAACTTTTTACTCGGTTAAAATTCCAACGGGTCCATTGTAAATCCCATTTAGACATGCACGCCTTAAACCCCAACAAAATGGCCAAAAAAATAAGATTAAATAAAATTTTATGACTTAAAGTATTTAGTTAATGGCTTTTGAACAAGATTATATAGCTTAACTTCATTTTCAAAAATTTTTACTCGGTTAAAATTCCAACGGGTCCACTGTAAAGCCCATTTAGACATGCATGCTTTAAACCCAACAAAACGACCACAAAATAATATTAAATCAATTTTTATGAGTAAAAATATTTGATTATGGGCTTTTGAATATGATTATATAACTTAACCTCATTTTTAAAACTTTTTACTCGGTTAAAATTCCAACGGGTCCACTATAAAACCCATTTAGACATGCATGCCTTAAATCCGAACAAAACGGCCGAAAAATAAGATTAAATAAAATTTTACGAATCAAAATATTTAGTTACAGGATTTTGAACATGATTATATAGCTTAACCTCATTTTCAGAACTTTTTACTTTGTTAAAATTCCAAAGGGTCCATTGTAAAGCCCATTTAGACATGGACGCCTTAAACCCCAACAAAATGGCCAAAAAATTAGATTAAATCACATTTTATGACTTAAAATAATTATTTATGGGATTTTGAACATGATTATATAGCTTAACCTCATTTTCAAACATTTTTACTCGGTTAAAATTCTAACGGGTCAACTGTAAAGCCCATTTTAGACATGCATTCCTTAAACCCAAGAAAACGGCCACAAAATAAGATTAAATAAAAATTCATGAGTTAAAATATTTGATTATGGGATTTTGAATATGATTGTATAGCTTAACCTTAATTTTATAACTTTTTACTCGGTTAAAATTCCAACGGGTCCACTGTAAAGCCTATTTAGACATGCATGCCTTAAACCCCAACAAAACAGCCAAAAAATAAGATTGAATAAAATTTTATGATTTAAAGTATTTAGTTATGTGCTTTTGAACAAGATTATATAGCTTAACCTCATTTTCAAAAAATTTTACTCGGTTAAAATTCCAATAGGTCCACTGTAAAGCCCATTTAGACATGCATGCCTTAAACCCAACAAAATGACCACAAAATAATATTAAATCAAATTTTATGAGTAAAAATATTTGATTATATAGCTTAACCTCATTTTTTGAACTTTTTACTCCGTTAAAATTCCAACGGGTCCAACGTAAAACCCATTTAGACATGCACGCCTTAAACCCGAACAAAAAGGCCGAAAAATATGATTAAATAAAATTTTACGAATCAAAATATTTAGTTATAGGATTTTGAACATGATTATATAGCTTAACCTTTTTTTCAAAATTTTTTACTCTGTTAAAATTCTAAAGGGTCCACTGTAAAGCCCATTTAGACATGCACGCCTTAAACCTCAACAAAATGGCCAAAAAATAAGATTAAATCACATTTTATGACTTAAAATAATTATATGGGATTTTGAACATGATAATATAAATCTTAACCTCATTTTCAGATATTTTTACTCGGTTAAAATTAACCAGAGAATAGTTTATTTTGCACTCAAGAATAACTAGAGAAAACAATTTAAATCAACAACACCTTGTCCTAGGTCCATGTCTGACTCTAGCGGGGTAGGCTTCTATCATAGCATGTGGATTTCGATCTAGACTCTAGGTACCTGAACTTTTGTTACTGGACAAGTAAGACATCGATTTAGGAGTATACGACCCCTTATAGCGGAGGCGTAACCTCACGGTGTATAAGGTTGGTATACCGGAAGGAGGAAAAAATTCCAATCATGGAGCTGAATAACTCACGTAGAATTATTCCTCACTCCCACTTAAGGGTGAAAAGCCCGGGTGGAAGGTTTCTGCACGAATGACAATTTATATCACACATGAAAAAGCTACCTGCATTCTTTCTAAAAATTCATCCAATAATTATGAAAAAATTAAATTCAAGTTACTGTCCTAAAATGCCACATAAAATTAATTAGGCCCAACTCTCGATTTTTAAATCCCCAACGGAGTCACCAAGTTGTCACGACCATTTTTGAAATCGAGTATGTTAAAATAGCCTGATGATCGATTTTTTTAGAAAATTAGGGTTTTATAACCATTTTAATTTAGTCTTGAAAATTTAGGGTTTTCATATTAAATTGGATTTTTCCTTTATTTATCTTTTAAAAAACATTTTGGAGTCGCCACCGATCACTTCGAGGTAGACCGGACACCAAAAAACAAACCAAAGATTCTTATCTTAAAAATTAGGTTCGGGAGTCTGTTACGTGTAGGGAAGGATTAGCACCCTTACGAACGCCCGTTATCGGTTCCTTTAATTTTATGTGGCATTTTGGCATTTCGAATAATTATTTGAATTTAATTTATCCCATAATTATTAATTGAATTTAAATTCTGAATGCAGATCTCCTTTTATAAGGAAATTAATTTTTGTTTGAATACGAGATTAAAAGCACCCCGTTAGGTGGCACCCCTATTCGTATTTAAAAAATGAATTTCCAACATAAAATGTTTTAAATGAATGACTTTTTATTGTCTTGTCAATTTTAAGTACTATTCCTAAAAGACTCTAATTAATTAGTTATTTATACTATAAATATTAATTAATTTAATGACTTTTATGCGAAAACGCCAATTGCTTGAACACCTTTCATATATGTAAAGCCCTTAAATTAATCATATTCCTAATTGATTAATCTTTTTAGTTAATTAAAGTTCTAGTCCTAATTAAGGACTTAACAATTTATTAAATCAATATTATAAGTGAAAATGTATATTAAATGTTCACCTTTAAAACCAATATTGAGATAACACCCATTGTAAACAATGGAACACTATCCAAATTTGGGTCTCAAAGGTTCAATTTAATGTACATTTAATTATCTACAATGTATCTGAATTAAATGTCTAATTTTAACTAAAGACTAAATTAATATTCAATTTTAAATGAAATATATATTAAGTATAATTTGTTAAAATCCATATTATGATAGCACCCCATTGTAAACAATGGAACACCATCCAACTTGGATTCTAAAATTATATTTAATATATATATATATCTAATTACTATAATTATCTTCCTTCTTAGTTATTGAACCTAATTAGAGAACCTAGGGGAAAGGCTCTAATTAATTAACTAAACTAAGTGAATTTAATTACCCAACATATAAACTATATGCTTAATTTAAAACATGCATCTTATATAAATTAATTGCATTTAATTACATAAAATAAATAAATGATGACTAAATTAGAAACATATTAAGTCACAAAGCTCAAATTATTATTAATGGACCAAATTGAAACAAATACAAATCCTAAGCCTGAATTATAAAGCCTAAGTGACTTAATTGAAAGGAATTACAAACTGGGAGAACAACTAAGGAATTCAAGGACTAAATTGAATCCATTGCAAAGCTTAGGGGACAAATTAAAAGGGAAAATGACTAAATTGAGAGAAGTCAAAGTTTTGGGAAAAAACCAAACGGGATCCGAATAACCATGCATGGATCCTTGTTTGACCCGACACCAAAACAATGTCGTGTCGACCCAGTTATAAATGCCCCAAGACCGAGCAAACTTGACCATAATTCCAAAATGACTCTCTCTCCTCAATTATGTTCTCTCTCTCTCTTCAAATTCTCTCAACTCAAACTCCCAAAACATAGAAAACCCTCACTATTTCGATTAAAACTCTCTTGTTCATCCTTGTATTTTCTGAAAACCATCCAAACACCTCAATTTGATCTTTCCCAAACACCAAAACACTTCTATTCCCTGTTCTTCATCGATCAAACTCCCAATTTCTCTCAAGATTCATCCTTTGTTCTTCATAATCCCCTTATTTGATCTCTAAAAAACCAAAATACATCATTAAATCTGTTTCAAAGATCGAAAACCCCAAACCATCTCCTATGTTCTTAACTATTCTTCCCAAACCAAGCAGACCCTAGAAACTTCAACCTTGCTCCGCCTTAGCCACCACCCTTAGATTTAGGTCCGCCGTCCCTAACCCTTCTGGCATGTTTACCGGCCATCGGAGGCGATGTCGGCCACCTCCGGTCATCATCTTCGGTCATCCCTGACCTTCATTCAGTCACCTCTGCTACTCCAACCATCCCTAACCTGGTTTTGGCCGTCGTCCTCTGCCGTGAGGCGATTTTCGACCGCCGTGCCAGAACCCTAAAAGTTCAAAATCCTCCATTTCCCTTATTTTTTCACTTAAACTACCCGATCAGACAGGATCTCCCATCTTCCCCTAGATCTACCCAAAAACCGAACTCTCACCTATCATTTTCAACTCTATCGAATCCTAAAATACCTTCCGGTGACCACAAAACTCTGGCAACTAAGATAAGTTTTCAAAGACATTTTCTTTTACTTTACTGTTTTTTTTAATTTTCTTTTAAGAAACTTAGATCTAACACTTATTTGTTTTTTTGTTGCATGAATAAAAGATTTAAGCAGAAGGCTACCTTTTAGAAAGTAGTGAACCTCCGGTGACGTCGTAGCTCCGATGACGGCTTATCTTCTCCGGCATCCTCTGAGCTCCCAGGTAACTCCTCGGCTTCCTTTCTCCTCAATTATTAGAGTAATAACTGTGTAATTATTACTGGCATCATTAATTATTTTTTCTCTTACTGCACGATATTTATAGCTAGGATAATGCTGACGTTAGAGCCATTGAGTTGTTGACAGTTGGGACTCTGGCATGGCTTGATCCGAGTGAAACACAAGAGGGCCAATGGAAGAGTGCCACATGGCTGGTTTTGGCGGGCTAAACAAACACAACTGTGTTTTCTTGGGCCTCTTTTATCTGATAACATGTAATTGGGTGGGAATCTAGTTGTAAATGGGCTTTATATTTAATTTGGGTTTTGAATTATTCAAGCTTTGTACATGGACTACTTTTGGACTTATTTATTTGGGCTTTTGTATTTAATGTATTTATTTATTATTTAATAAGTCCGGTCAAAATTTGGGTATTACAACTGCCCCTTTTTGCTAATTGTAGTAGAACAGGGATAGAGCAAAGACTGAAAATACACGAATTTTGCTCGAACTCACGTCCATCCTTTAATCAACTAAAGTTTGAAGTTGTTCTTCTGATTATGAAATTCTTCAATCTTCAACCAAACCATAGAGTCTGAAACTGCTCTTCTTATTATGAAGTTCTTCATCTTCCAAAGTCTAGCACTTCTCATTGAAATCCTTTACTTTCTGAGGTTTGAAGCTGTTCTTCTCATTATGAAATTCTTCATTCCTCACTCTTTGCTAATCCACCTTTCTGTAAGGCGTCGAATAAGCAAGCTCTTCTTATTAGGAACTTCCTCATTCTTCAAAAGGACGAACTCTTCTCATTAGGAGCTCTTCTTTCTTCACTGGGTGAGTTCTTCTCATTTGGAACTCTGGGACGAACTCTTCTCATTAGGAGCTCTTCATTCTTTGCTAAACAAATTCTTCTCAAAAGGAATTCTGGAACGAACTCTTCTCATTAAGAATTCTTCATTCTTTGCTGGGCGAGCTCTTCTCATTAGGAACTCTGGAACGAACTCTTCTTATTAGGAGCTCTTCATTCTTGATAAATTCTTGTCAAAATAGATTAAAATACTTTGATGAGGGTTAACATGACCATGATTTCTACATATGATGCATGAACAATGATCCATTAGGAATCAGAAAACAGCTTCTCCAGTTTCTAGGTAACCAATCTAACTCCCCTTAATTATGTTTCTTTACTAATTCTCACCCTGCTCTGACATTTCATCTCATATTCTGGACTAGCCTTCAAACTCTTTTTATGCGTTTCTGGTCCTGTGCTCTAAAGCGCCCTTTCAGGTTTTCACTTTGGCTTTTTTTAGGCACCATTTCGGGTTTTCACCTTATTTCTTTTTCTTTTTTCTTTTTTTTCTCTTTTTAGGCACCCTTTCGGGTTTTCACCTTATCTTCGTATTTCCTCTTGTTCACTTTCTGTAATCCCAACTTATTCAGCTGTTGATTGATTCATGCGTTTCTTTATTTTTCATCTCCATTTCTGCTTGCGTAGCATTTCACTCAATCTTCTCTTCATACACTCCTCTTCAATAACCTGGAGTGCAAAGGTTCACATGCATTCTTCAAAACACAGTAATGCCAAGAAATCATCTATTTTTTCATGAATTATACTAATCTACTTTCATGATACTTTGGAAATGATAACAAAAAGCTCGGAAAAGAATTCATTAATTTTATTGAAACTTATTAATAAGAATACAATAGATTTGAAAAAAAGTCATGGCAAACAGAAACAACAAAACAAGAAACAAAGTCAAATCTTCGGGTATCCATAGTATGAAGGATTCAGCAACCCATTCGATCAATCATAGCTTTGAACTTGAGCTCTTGTCCAGCAGACTTCAACGTTGTCGAGATGTTTGCATATGTGAAATCCCTTCCAAAAATACCGGGTATCCGAGAGGTCTTAATTACCGGATGCCTAATCACAATCCATCTAAGCCGCCCTTTACGGGTTTTCAACTTAGATCCTCCTTTGGTTTCAAGATGCTCTTTGCGAGTTTTCATCTTGAACCCCCATTTTCTTTTCTTTTTTCTTCTTCTTCTTCTTTTTTTTGAATCTTCAGTGCCCTTTCGGGTTTTCACCTAAGATTTTTCCATTTTGTGAAGTGCCCTTTTCGGGTTTTCACTTCATGTTTTTTGAATCTTTTTTTTATTATTCAGACGTAATATTTCTTAACTAAAAAAGAGTTCACTGGCTTGTGCAACTCTTCACCATCAATTTCAGTTAAGATCAACGCTCCTTCGGAGAAGGCCTTTTTGACAATATACGGTCCTTCCCAATTAGGCATCCATTTCCCACGAAAATCTTTGTGTATTGGCAAGATCTTTTTTAGAACTAGATCACCCTCTCAGAATTCTCTGGGCCGAACTTTCTTATCATAGGCCTGCATCATTCTCTTCTGGTACATTTGACTATGACATATGGCTTTCAACATCTTTTCTTCGATAAGATTTAACTGATTATACCGAGTCTGTACCCATTCTGCTTCATCTAATTTTACCTTAGACAAAACTTGAAGAGATGGAATTTCAACCTCAATTGGTAATACTGCCTCCATTCTGTAAACCAGAGAATACGGCGTTGCCCCGGTAGAAGTTCGCACTGAAGTTCGATATGCAAACAATGCAAAGGGCAACTTTTCATGCGAATCTTTGTAAATGTCTGTCATCCTTGCTATGATTTTCTTAATATTCTTATTTGCTGCCTCTACTGCACCATTCATCTCTGGACGGTAAGCTACAGAATTGTGATACAGAATTTTGAACTGCTCACACGCTTCTGTCACCACCTTATTATTGAAATTAGTGGCGTTAGCAGTAATGATTCTTTCAGGTAATCCATAGCGACAAATGATTTCTTTCCTCAAGAACTTGCAGACTGTTGATCTGGTGATATTGGCATAGGAGGCTGCTTATACCTACTTGGTAAAGTAATCAATGGCCACAAGAATAAAATGATGTCCATTAGAAGCTTTGGGAAAAATCTAACCAATGACATCCATGCCCCAGACTAAGGCCACGGTGAATTCATTGCGTGAAGAGGTACTGGAGGAGAATTGATTATGTCTGCATATATCTGGCACTTGTGACGTTTCTTAGCATACTCAATGCAGTCCCCTTCCATGGTTGAGCAATAATACCCATACCTCATAATTTTCTGGGCTATTGCAAAACCACTGGCATGTGTCCCACATATTCCATCATGCACTTAAGCCAAGATACCTTTAGCTTCTCGAGTATCAACACATCTTAATAACACTTGATCTTTGCCTGTTTTATATAGGATTTCACCATCAAGCACGTATCTTGCAGCCATTCTTCTGATTGTCCTTTTATGAACATCATTCACCCCACTGGGATAAATCTGGATTTTGATATACTGCAAAATATCATAATACCGTGGGTTTCCATCCGTTTCTTCTTCTAAATTTTAATAGTGAGCATAGGTCTCGTAGCTCTGCATCTGAATTGGTACCATATCTCCTGGTTTGTTCGCTAAAAATACTGAAGCCAGTGTAGCTAAGGCATCCGCCTTTTGATTATCTTCTCTGGGGAGATATGTGTAAGTGATTTCTTTAAACTTTTTCATCAACTCAAGGATCAATTTCTGATACTCAATCAACTTTGCATCCTTTGTTTCATACTCACCTCGAAGTTGATAAATTACCAATGCAGAGTCTTCATATACTTTCAGAACCTCTATCTTTTTTTCAATGGCAGCTCGTAGACCCATAGCACAAGCTTCGTATTCCGCCATGTTGTTGGTGCACAAAAATTCCAATTTACTTGTGAAAGGATAATGTGTATTATCCGGGGAAATCAACACTGCTCCAATCCCACGTCCCAGGGCATTAAATGCTCCATCAAAATATAATTTCCAAGCATCCCTATTTGTACTTCCACTTTCTTCCATAGAAATGTTCATCACATCCTTATCTAGAAAGTCAAAGTTTAGGGACTCATAATCTTCAAAAGCACGACTAGCCAAGAAATCTACTATCACACATCCCTTTATTGCTTTTTGATTTACATACACAATATCAAATTCTGATAACAACATTTGCCATCGAGCCAATCTTCCAGTCAGAGCTGATGCTTCCATCAAGAACTTCAATGGATCAAGACGAGATATCAATCAAGTAGTGTGGTATAACATGTATTGTCTAAGTCTGCGAGTTACCCAAACCAAGGCGCAACATAACTTTTGAATTGGCGGGTACCGTACTTCACACTCTGTGAACTTCTTGCTCAAGTAATAAATAGATCTTTCTTTCCTTCCTGTATCATCATGTTGCCCCAGCAAACACCCCATCGATTTCTCATAAACAATCAAGTAGAGAATAAGTGGTCAATCTGGAACTGGTGCTACCAAAACTGGAGCATTTATCAGATATTTCTTTATCTTGTCAAATGTTTCTTGGCATTCTTCATCCCATTCGACTGGATTGTTCTTTCGAAGCAGCTTGAAAATTGGATCACATTTATTAGTTAATGAGAAATAAACCGAGAAATATAATTCGATCTTCCTAGGAATCCTTGAACTTCCTTTTATGAGCATGAAGGCGGCAAATTCTAAATCGCCTTCACTTTGTCTGGATCAATTTTGATTCCTCTTCTGCTAACCACAAAGCCTAAGAGTTTGCCAGATGTAACTCCAAAAGTACACTTATTCGGATTGAGCTTTAACTGGTATTTTCTCAATCTTTGAAACAATTTCCTCAAATTCTGAATGTGCTCCTCTTCACTCTAGGACTTGGCAATCATATCATCCACATACACCTCAATTTCCTTGTACATCATGTCATGGAAAAGAGTCACCATGGCTCGCTGGTATGTTGCCCCAGCATTCTTTAGTCCAAAAGGCATCACCTTGTAACAATACGTGCCCTACAAGGTTATGAACGTTGTCTTGTCCATGTCTTCTGGGTCCATCTTTATCTGATTATATCCCGAAAAACCATCCATGAAAGAAACCCATGAATGCCCTTATGTATTGTCCACCATAATATCTATGAGGCAGAGGGAAATTATCTTTTGGACTCGCTCTATTCAAATCTCTATAATCAACGCACATGCTCACTTTTCCATCTTTCTTTGGCACCGAGACTATATTAGCCACCCATTCTTGATATTGTACCACTTTCAGAAAACCAGCATCAATCTGTTTTTGTACCTCCTCTTTGATTTTCAGTACTATTTCCGGTCTCAATCTTCTAAGCTTCTGCTGAACCAGTTTACATTCTGGCCTTATTGGTAATTTATGCACCACTATATCTGTATCTAGTCCTGGCATATCTTGATAAGACCAGGCAAAAACATATTTAAATTCTCGCACAAATTGACAAACTTTTGTTTTATCTCAGGCGAGAAAGCAGCACCAATCTTCACCTCCTTTTTAACTTCTTCTGTACCCATATTCACAATTTTTATCTCTTCTTTATGAGGTAAGATCTGTTTATCCTCTTTTTCCACCAAACTCAGTAATTCATCAGGGATTTCACATTCTGTCTCATCTTTGACCTCATTAACTTCCATTGAACACTCTGGCCCCTCAAAATCTAGTTTGGGATTGGGTTCATAATCATTCATACAACTAATAGTTGAAGACCTGTACGAGAAATAATAATATATGTTTGGAAAAGGATGCAAAAAATAAGAAACATGTTTTCCATTTGAGAATCACAATGAAAGCATCTATATTGAAAGTAAACTTTCATAATAGCCCTTCACAGATAATCCCTCATCGCGGGAAAAAGTATGAGGTGGTTATTTACATTTACTCTGTTTTATTCTTAAAGACTAGGGGAAGATCTTCGGAGGTCTAGCTGTTCAAGGCTTCACTAGGAAAGCTTGGGCGTATTCCTTCTAGAAATGTGTTAGGCTGGGATCCTTCAAATACACCATTGATGCATAGCTTCCCCACGCTTTCACCAATGATCTCCTCTTCCTAGAGCCTCAATGTCTCTTGGTTGTATTTCTCCAATTGCTTCTCTATGTTGACGAACCCACGTGACTTGAAGATGCTTGTCAGGTTTGGAAATATCATGGGCTCCCAAGTTGCTTCAGTTCCCAAAAAGCGGGCCCTTCTTCAATCCTCATTCTTTTTCAGATCTTGCTTTTTCTGCTGAGGATAAGGTTTAAAACCCATCCCAAATCGATCTTTCTTCATCAAAACAAGCTTAAGATGTAGACATCCCTGTAAATCATTTCCTAGTCTTTTTCCATTCCTTGCCCCTCGGCCAAGTGTTTCATAAACTGTCATCTTGGTGCAATTTGATCGCCTCAGACAGGGCATCGACTTTCCTTCAGCAACAAAGGTCGCATTTATGAATTCGAAAGCTCGAAACGAACACCCTAGAGCACTTCCATCAGTTTCAATATACGGAGCTTCAGTTGACACAAAAGCAATAATGTCCTCCTCATCTCCAATGCTCGCTAGTTTTCCTTCAATCACGAACTTCACCTTTTGGTGCAAGGATAATGGTACTGCGCCAGCAGAATGGTTCCAAGGCCTTCCCAACAAGCAATTATAGGTTGGCTTTATATCCATGACAACAAAATCAACATTGTAGAGCACGAGACCAATTAGCAGTGGCACCTCGATCTTTCCCAAAACTTCTCGAGTTGTTTCATCGAAGCCCTCACTGTGTTCTTGTCGGTCTTCATATGGGAATCATCAATTGGCAATCTTTACAAAGTTGCCATGGGCAAAACATTCAAGGCTGACCCATTATCAACTAACACTCCGGGAAGAACATGCCCCTTACATTGAGTCGTAATATTCAGGGCCTTCACAGATCCATCCCTCATTTTGGAATCTTATCATCGCTAAAGGTAACGTAGTTATTAGTAGCTATATAATTCACAATCCTGTCTAACTTATGTACCGATATATCATTCGAAACAAAAGTCTGATTAAGCACCTTATCAAAGCATTGTGGTGCCCTTCTGAACTCAACAATAGCTCAAGGATAAAAATCCTAGCTTGCTGTCTCTTTAACTACTCAACAATTGATAGAGTAGTGCAATCTTAGATTTGGAAGCCTTCAATTAAGTTGTTGCAAGAACTAGGAGCTCTAGACTCAATCAAGGAAGTTTGGGCAGATCTAAAAATTCAAGAGAAAAGAGAAGGGATTTTCTTGAAATTTTTAGATTCAAGGCTGGAAATTTAAAGAAAGAAAGACAAGATGAAGGATTATATGATAAGAAATAAGAATATAAAAAATATTAAAAGAGATTGAGAAAGAGATAAGTAAAATAAATCTAAAAATTCCAGCTTTGTTTATGGAATTATGGAAGATGGTGTGAAGGTTGAAGATGAAGATGGCTTGTGAATTGTTGATGTTGTTTTGTCCTCGGCACCCTCTTAGACTCAATTATCTAAGCAAGCAACCTCAAGCAGCTCTAACCCACCCTCCTAGACGCGATTATATAGGCAAGCAAGAGTGTGAAGATGATCTCCCTTACAAGAACTCGTCGAACTTATGTTGAAGAAGACTTCGAAGGCACAAGTAATCAGCACTTGCAAAAACAAACTCACTAAATATTTCATAAATCAAAGAAAATCTCTCTTACAATGATGGAGGCTTCATCCTTTTATAGGTGAAGGATAGACAAAGTAATTTAACTTCTACTAAAACAAGGAAAACCTAATATAATTAAAAATAATAAAAAAATAACAGCCTTTTAAACTTCTTGTCTTGTGTGGCAAGGAATAGGGTGATAAGGCAAGTGATAACCTGATAAGGGCTGGGTGTGATACATGTATGGGGGGCTAAAATGATGCATTGTAGCCAAAGAGTTGAAGCTGTTTTATAAGTCTGGAATTTCAGCCGAATTGCATCGAATTTTCGGATGGGATCCGGGCACTTCTGAGTATACATATCTTCTTCAAACATATTCTTCTGTCTCTTAGCTTTCCAAAGCATCTTGAAACGCATCAATCCGACATCGGGAGCTCAAGTTATGTCCTTTTTAGTGAAGACTGTGCGAGCAGAAATCTCTATACGGTTTTATCACGGGAAATATTATTTATTACGAATTTTCAATTATTTTATTGATTATTTGTACTTAAATTTAATATAGGATTCTTTATGAAGATATTTAGATGATTTAGGATTAGATTTGTTATTTATTTATTAGTTTTTTAGGTTAGATAAAATATGTTTATTTATTTTATTATTATCTTTACTTTTTCCTAATTTAAGTTGAACTCTTCATTTGTAGCCTATTTAAAGGCATATTTGCTTCACTAATAAGAACAACATCATGAGTTTATGAGTTGAAAAAACCTTTGGCCATGGGCCATTTTATTTTCAAGGTATATAGATTTGCCTTATTATTTTTCGTATTAGAAGTCTTCTTCAACGCAAGTTCGTCAAGTTCTTGTAATGGAGATCATCTTCACACTCTTGCTTGCCTAAGTAATTGCATCTAGGAGGGTGGGTTAGAGCCGCTTGAGGTTGCTTGCTTAGATAATCACGTCTAAGAGGGTGCCGAGGACAAAATATCCTACAACATATATCTCGTCATCATCCATTCATCGGAGAGATTCGTACCGTTTGCAGGTGTTTGCCTATTCAATTGCGATTAGGAGGGTGCCAAGGACAAATCTATCCAACACCACCACCATTAAATTCATCCTATCTCGTTTTCTACATCAAGATCATGC
The DNA here is from genome assembly GCA_019671005.1 of Hibiscus mutabilis. Lineage (NCBI taxonomy): Eukaryota > Viridiplantae > Streptophyta > Magnoliopsida > Malvales > Malvaceae > Hibiscus > Hibiscus mutabilis. Next base: position 40,002,928 of record CM033736.1, read on the forward strand.
TTTATTATCGGTTTGCTGAACGTGGAGTTTGGGGTTTCTCGGATCATATTAGTGAGTTTGCTAGACTAATTGTGATCCAGATGGTTCCTAGATTTTGAGGTAATTCTTGGATACTGGCTTCCGTATCAGGGTGGCTGGTTCCTAAAGTATATAAAACCCTAAAAACATAATTTAAATGTTAATAATTAGGTTGGGTTAAGTTTAATTCGTCCAAAGCTTTATATGTTAGCTTTTGGGCTGAATTTTACAAAATCTCATAATAATCTCGTATCCAGTTTTCTGCATGCGCAGTCTTCAGTAAATTGGACGTATCTTGAGTTCCCGATGTCCGATTGACGCGTTTCAAGATGCGTTGGAAAGGTAACTGAATGACGGACAATCTGTTAGGAGACAACTCGATCCAGAATGCCTGGATCCCATCCGGAAACTCGTCACAAGTTAGCTGACTTTCCAGACTTCACAAACAGATTCAGTTTCTTGTCCAAGATGCATCGTTTTTGACCTCCTATGCGTGCATTGTTTTGGCCATTATTGTTTGCATCGAACAAATTCAGCTTCTTGTCCAATATGAGTAATTTAACCCTGCTCATGCATGTATCATTCCCCCACTCCTCAAACGGATTCATCCTCGAATCTAAATCGGCAATGAGAGAACAATCATCAACTTCAATTGAAAAGGCTTCTTTGTTGTATGTGGAGTGGTCTAATTGAGCTCCTCTCAATGGTTCAACAAAATCCTGAAAAAATAAGACAACACTACTCGAATATTTGTAATGATTAGTCAAAACAAAATCACTCGTCGCGTTCTTTTTCTTGTCTTTTTCTTTTGGGCTTTATGTGACTTTTACCTCATATGTATTTTCACTCACCAAATTTGGGCCATTAATTTGACTTTTTTCACCCTCGGCCTCTTTACTCTCAGTCTTTTGTATCTCACATCCCATATCCCTCTCACAAAATTTATCATCAATGTACAATTTCTGTAGAGGAGAAAGTGTTTCTAACGGAATGATAGGACAAGAATCAAATGAAGGGTTAGAATTACACTTACTTTCTTCGTGGGGGAGGTGATGAGAGTATAGCAAGTGGACCTACTACTTCACATGAGGGATTAGAAGCATTGTCATCTTGTCTAATGTGTTTACTATCACTATCCTTTTGTTTGGGAGATGGTTCTTCTCTAATATCAACATTTTCACAAATGCTAGAAGTAGAAGTACGAAGAGAATCATGTGTACCTTCTGGTTTTGGGATGTCTTCATGGTTGGTTTCCTTTGTGTGGCCAATTGATTCAGCCTTTTTGTGTTTCCAATCTTTTTCGTTTTATCCTCTCACACTATTTTTTTTTCTTTCGCTATTTCTTCATCTACTTTTTCCGGCTCTATTGTAGCAAACGAGAGCTTCTGGCCTTGGTGCACAACCGAGTATCCATTTGTATTGATTCGATGGACAGCGCCACGATCATTTTTCCAAGGTCTTCCTAATAGCAAGTGGGTGACTTCCATAGGAACCACGTCACACCGTACATCATCACAATAGCTTCCAAGAGTAAAAGAGATTAAACAACATTCGGTTACCTTCATATCCGGTCCACTATTAAACCCTTGAAGATGATACGGCTTAGGGTGTTCTTGGCATGATAGATCGAGTGCATCAACAATGAAGCTGCTCACTAAGTTTACACGACTGTCACCATCAATAATTAAAGAACATAGATTACCTTGTATCTTACATCGTGACCGAAAAATATTTATTGGTATACGATAACGAGTGTTGAAAAGAGAATAAAACATCCTAATTGCTTTAAGAATCCAAAGAAAAGGTTAGACACCAATAGAATTATAGTTGCAAGGAGAAAGAAGAGTATGCAACTTTTAGTCCTGTAACACAAGGAAACAAGAAAGTGTTAGAAGATGTGTTACAGGACTAAAAGTTGCATACTCTTCCTTTGAATGAAAGAAATTTAGAAAAACCCCGAAAACCCCGAAAACCCTAGAACTTTTAGTCCTGTACACCTCAAAGGAACATAGATTACCTTGTATCAACTAATTGCTAAGAATGAAAGAAATTTAGAAAAACCCCGAAAACCCTAGAATTTTGTGGCAACTTGATCTACTTCGTTTGAGGTGTTCCCGATGTCAAAAAATTCTGAAATTTTATGTGGTGACTCCTCCAAAGGTGTCGATCTGATCTGGAAATGTTCAGCTCAAAATTCGCTCGTTTGAATTTGGCGAATTTTCCCTAATTTTCGAGTTTTTCACCTAAAAACGCCAAAAATCTTGTCAAGAATCGTCCCAAATCTGATACCAATTGATACGGAAGCTAGGATCCAAGAATTACCTCAAAATCTAGGAACCCTCTAGATCACAATTAATCTAGCAAACTCACTAATATGATCTGAGAAAACCCCAAACTCCAAGTTCAGCAAACTGATAATAAAGCATGATCTTGATGTAGAAAACGAGATAGGATGAATTTGATGGTGGTGGTGTTGGATAGATTTGTCCTTGGCACCCTCCTAATCGCAATTGAATAGGCAAACACCTGCAAACGACACGAATCTCTCCGATGAATAGATGATGACGAGATAGATGTTGTAGGACCTAGACATAATTACCTAGGCAAGCAAGAGTGTGAAGATGATCTCCATCACAAGAACTTGACGAACTTACGTTGAAGAAGACTTTTGATACGAAAAATAATAAGGCAAATCTATCTACCTTGAAAATAAAATGGCCCATGGCCAAGGGTTTTTGCAACTCAATCTGGAAATTTAAAGAAAGAAAGAAGAGATGAAGGATTATATGATAAGAAATAAGAATATAAAAAAATATTAAAAGAGATTGAGAAAGAGATAAGTAAAACAAATCTGAAAATTCCAGCTTTTTTTATGGAATTATGGAAGATGGTGTGAAGGTTGAAGATGAAGATGGCTTGCGAATTGTTGATATTGTTTTGTCCTCGGCACCCTCTTAGACTCAATTATCTAAGCAAGCAACCTCAAGCGGCTCTAACCCACCCTCCTAGATGCGATTATCTAGGCAAGCAAGAGTGTGAAGATGATCTCCTTCACAAGAACTCGTTGAACTTATGTTGAAGAAGACTTCGAAGGCACAAGTAATCAGTACTTGCAAAAACAAACTCACTAAATATTTCATAAATCAAAGAAAATCTCTCTTACAATGATGGAGGCTTCATCCTTTTATAGGTGAAGGATAGACAAAGTAATTTAACTTCTACTAAAATAAGGAAAACCTAATCTAATTAAAAATAATAAAAATATAACAGCCTTTAAACTCATTGTGCTTGTGTGGCAAGGAATAGGGTGATAAGGCAAGTGATAAGCTGATAAGGGCTGGGTGGCTGGTTCCTAAAGTATATAAAACCCTAAAAACATAATTTAAATGTTAATAATTAGGTTGGGTTAAGTTTAATTCGTCCAAAGCCTTATATGTTAGCTTTTGGGCTGAATTTTACAAAATCTCGTAATAATCTCGTATCCAGTTTTCTGCATGCGCAGTCTTCAGTAAATTGGACGTATCTTGAGTTCCCGATGTCTGATTGACGCGTTTCAAGATGCGTTGGAAAGGTAACTGAATGAATGACAATTTGTTAGGAGACAACTCGATCCAGAAATGCCTGGATCCCATCCGAAAACTCACCGCAATTTAGCTGACTTTCCAGACTTCACAAACAGATTCAGTTTCTTGTCCAAGATGCATCGTTTTTGACCTCCTATGCGTGCATTGTTTTGGCCATTATTGTTTGCATCAAACAAATTCACCTTCTTGTCCAATATGAGTAATTTAACCCCGCTCATGCATGTATCTACAATGCTATACTCACCGTGCTTTAAAAATTTCAAGAATTCTCGGGCTTGTTCCTCCGTAACAGGCTCATTTATTTTCAGGGCTGGTTCTTCCCCAAATATTCTCTCTGGTATCACTGGAGCCTTTGCTTTCTCTTTTTCTAACTCTTTAGAAACTTCTGGAGAATAACATCTCCCGCTTCTGGTGAAATGCCCAACTTCATTCACCATCTCTCCATCAAACTTTTCCACCTTTTTCTGTCTCTTCCAGCACTTTTGCCTCCTCTTGAAGCTTTGACTTTTCAGGTACTGTCACATTAGCGGCATAATTCCACGGGACCCTCCGAGTGTCTTTGAATGCAAATGGTGCCGGGGGAGAGATCTCAACCTTAGGAGTTGTTACTGGTTTTACATTACTAGAAACACTTCCAGCTTTTGGCCTAGCAGAAATGATCAATGGTCGGTTTACTCCATATTTTCCTCTAGAACTTTCAGAAGTACACACCTCTGCTTCTTTCCTCTCTCCCGTCTTCTCAAAGAACTCAATCTCCTTGTTATTCATCATCTTCTGGATCAAACAACTTAATTCAGTGCAATGCTGGATCTCATGACCATCCTCCTGATAATACTCACAGTATATGTCCGACTCCACTTCTTTCTCAACCTTCATATCGATCTATATCATTCCAGCATTGTATAGCTGTTCAAATACCCATTTCAAAGGTGATCTGATTTCAGATATATCGGTCTTTAGCCGCTTGGCTTCATCCTCCTCCTCTATTATGTTCACCCCTTGTCCTCCATGATTTGGCAAAGGATTCGCTACTATGTTAGGCTCGTCAAACTTTAACACACCAATATTTACCAAATTCTAGACCACCTTTTTGAATGCTGTGCAATTTTCAATTGTATGCCCTGGGATTCCAGCGTGATATTCACAGTGTGCCTTCGTATCATACCATGAAAGGTATGGAGGTTGTAAGGGCATTAGATAATAAGGTCTTACCAAATCCGCATCAAATAACTGCGGATACAACTCTGTATATGATATTGGTAGAGGTGTGAAGTTCATCCGATCATTTCTTGAGCTTCGAGAATCCTTTCTGTTTGAATTCTGTGAACTTCCTGACGTACCAACCGATGAAATAGTGACATTTTTCGGGGCCTCATAAGCACTCGTATTGTTCACCTCATTGTCCTTCATCTTAGAAGCCTTACGAGAACTCTCTCCACTTTCCAGCCTTCTACTCTTAATTGTTGCTTCAATCAATTCACCAGTCATTACCATGTCAGCAAAATTATGAGTGGCATTACCTATAGATGTTCAAAGAGTGGTCCCCTCAGAGTGTTTACAAACATGTGGTTGACCTCATTTTCCAACAACGCCGGTTGTACCTGTGCTGTCAGTTCCCTCCACCTCTCTGCATATTGGCAGAAACTCTCAGTTGGTTTCTCCTCCATAGCCTGCAACATGACTCGGCTAGGAACCATTTCTGATACATGTTTATACTACTCCTCAAAAGCACCAGAAAGGTATTTCCAGGACCAAATGTTAACGTGGCTTAGTTGCGCATACCAACGCGCTGCTGAGCCCGTTAAGCTATCCTGAAAGCAATGAATCAACAATTTCTCATCCTTCAAATAAGCAGCCATTTTGCGATAGTACATAGTAAGACATACTTTCGGACAGGTTGTCCCATCATACTTCTCAAAATCAGGTGCCTTAAATTTGGGTGGAAGGATCAAATCAGCAACCAATCTCAGATCAGCAACGCTAGACCCTTGATTATTCATTTTCTACATCTCCAGCAACCTATCCTTCAAAGCCTTGCAGCGTTCCTCATACTTATTCTCGATCTCTGCATGAATCCTCTCTACTTCATTGACCATATTCAGATCTGGGACTTCGTCTCCACTTCCAAAATTTGCTCCAATGTGAACCGTGTGGCTAGCGGTTTCTCCGGCCAAATTAATTTGGACCTTCTTCACAGTAGATGGTCTTTCAGGCTGTTCCTTCATTGAGATGTAGTATATATCTGCTCATTTCCATTGTCTGAATTAACCTTCTGTACTTTGCCCTTGCCAGATTCTTTTGGTCCTAGCAAGGTAGTCAAGTGACTGATAATGTCCCTCTGTGTCTGAGCAAAGTGATCCCTCATGGATTGCTCAATCCTGTTGAACCTATTCTGTACTTCAACACGATCATTCTCAAGACTAGCGACTTTATCTTCAACAACCATGGCCTTGATGCGTAAACGCGTTCCGTATGAAAGTGGAATGAGTGCGATTCAAAATCAAACTGTTAGAACCTTTCTTTATTAAAAACTTTTAAAAAGTAATATCAAATGTTGCTGTATGAATGGATGCATGAATGCATGTATGTATGAATGCATTAGGGGTATTAAGCCCAAAGACAAATCTTTAGAAAAGCATCCATTTAACTAGGAAAAGTCGAATACAGAAAATGAATAATTTCAACTACAAAAAAACTACTAGCTCTAACTCCTAGATTAACTATCTCGTTCAGTAGACAAACGACCCTCTCTTCAAGCTCTAGATCAACGTCAGGGCGTTGCAACAAACTGGTAGCAACCTTCGACAGTATCTGAACATATTGAGCAATGCCTCTTACTCGTCCCTTGAAGATGACTAGTTCCTTATTTTGTTCCTGAATTTACGCTGAGCTGCTTCGTACTTCTGCTTCTACACTCCGCTTTCTTGATACAATACACTTTCAAAGTTTGCAAGCTTTCCTTTTATGTCCTAAACTGTATTCTCTAACTCTGCCACCTTTTCCTTCGACTCTTTCTTCTCTTCATCCGTAACATCACTTCCCTCGTTGTAATGCCCTGTGAGCACTTGTTCCATTTGCGATATCTGAACCCTTAATTCTGTTCTTCCAGTTCTATATTCTGAGCCAACAACTCTGGATTTTGTACCTTTTTTCCTTCTAGCTTCTTTTTAACATGATCATATGATTCCTTCAAGTCTTGGATCCTTTTCTTAAAAGATTTTGCATTATCCTCGTACATTTTCTTATAATCGTTCCTCTCCTTCACAGCCTTATCCAACTGTTCAGACAAATCACTGATCATTCTGCTTGTACTTCCCTTTTGAATCTTCTAACACTCTGAATGAGTTTCCCTTAAATCCTTCAATTCTTGACTGAGTTTTTGATTATGTTCATAATACTCCTTTTTCTTACCTTTTTGTACATCTACCTCTAACGATGCCATGGATAGCTCCTATTTCAGTTCTTCATTTCGCTTCTCATACCCCTTCAACTCTTTCTCATGATCATGTTTCAACTTCTCCACTACTGAGGGTGCATCTCTTGCACGTTCATTGATCAGACCAATATTACCGACTCCTTTCTGTTGAATGCCATCATTAACCCTTTGAGCCTTCCACTGCGCATAATTTTGCATGACCTCTAATCCATCCTAAAGCTTTACTCTCCTCAGCATTTCCCATGCTATTATGACGTCCTTTATTTTTGTCTTGTAACCTTCTGTCTTATGCATGTACTCGGATTCCTCCATGCCAGCAGTAGCAGGAATAAACTATCTTGATCCGAATTATTGGGACACAAACAGTTGGCAATAGATTGTTCCTCCCCAAACTCCTGAAATCGGAACCCAATCGAATTTCCCACATCGGTACAAATAACTTACCAAATTCAGCCAAGGGGCTTTCCAGACAATCTCTGAATCTTTCATGTTCAGAAAACATTCTTTCCACTGTTCTTCCATCATTTTCTCAATCAAACATGTTGCAAGATGCTCCTCTAGCGGTGAATAATCAGTGCAAAATCTACGAGCACTATAATGTGCAACCCATCCGTGGCCTCAAAACCACACCTCTAACAACTTAGCACAGCCCCAAAATCTTCATTCTCCCGTTCTTCTACAAGCGGTTAGGGTTCTATAGGTCTCTGCCAAAATGGCTGGCACCAGATTTACTTTGTTCTTTTAGCGCTTAAACAACCCGAGAGTTGATGGATCAATATAATCTGGAGTCCTCAAAAATAACACTAACCCGTAAATACATAGAGCGTACATGCTTCTTTTCCTTTCTGGTTCATCGCTCGTTAAAATTAACTCTTGAATTACCTTACAGTGTATGCGTTCATTATCCTTGGTTACTTCATCATTCCCTTTTTGCCTTAACTTTCCATTAAACCAAACTTCATTTTTCCCGGGGACCATTTTCAACTTTCTTCTAAAGGTTGAGTTCTTAGGGGGTCTTGTGTAAATATTGTCTTTTTCAAATTTCGGGCAATGTAACAAAGCCTCATATTCTTCCAGTGTTGGTGTCATATCCACTTCTCCGAATGTGAAGCAATTATATGCCAGGTTCCAATACTGCATCATAGCCCTAATAATCCTCGATCGACTGAAACATCCAACAACATTACTATATCCCCGAACTCTAACTGAAAAGCTTTCTTCATAGTTTCATCCCATTGATCCCACATCCTTTTCAGTTTCGGTAAACACCTATTTTGTCCTGAATTCATTCTAGCAGTCTTCTTAGTTCGTGATACATAATCTCCCCTAATACTGTCACCTTTGACGAATTGGGTTTCCTCAGACCATGACCAGAATACGGTATTATCCTCTCCCTGTCTATCGACCCTTCAGTTGTATGAGACATTTCATATTCGATTAACTTCAAACTTAATACCCCTATGAGTACATGATGCAAAAACATATAACAAAACACAGAAAACAAAATAAAAGAAACTGTGTCAGTATGGTGAAAACGAACTTGTAAACAAAAAGTAATTGTTGTAAAATAAAACAATTTATGTTGCGTAAAAATTGACCAGAGAACAGTTTATTTTGCACTCAATAATAACTAGAGAAAAGAATTTAAATCAGCAACAGCCTATCCTAGGTCCCTGTCTGCTCTAGCGGGGTAGGCTTCTATTACAGTATGTGGGTATCGATCTAGACTCTAGGTACCTGAACTGTCGTTACTGGACAAGTAAGACATCAATTCGGGAGTATACGACCCCTTATAGAGGAGGCGTAACCTCACAGTGTATAAGGTTGGTATACCGGAAGGAGGACAAAATTCTAATCACGGAGCTGAATAACTCACGTAGAATCATGCTTCACTCCCACTTAAGGGTGAAAAGCCCGTGTGGAAGGCATATGCATGAATGGCAATTTATATTAAAAAAGCTACCTGAATTCTTTCTAAAAATTCATCCAATAATTATGAAAAAAATAAATTCAAATTACTGTCCTAAAATGCCAAAATGCCACGTAAAATTAATTAGGCCTGACTCTCGGTTTTTAAATCCCCAGCGGAGTTGTGAAGCTGTCGCGACCATTTTTGAAATCGAGTGTGTAAAAATAGCCTAACGATCAGTTTTTAGAAAATTAGGGTTTTATAACCATTTTTGATTTAGTCTTGAAAATTTAGGGTTTTTCATATTAAATTGCAGTTTTCCTTTATTTATCTTTTAAAAAAATATTTTGGAGTCGCCACTAATCACTTCAAGGTAGACCTGACACCGAAAAACAAACCAGAGATTCTTATCTTAAAAATTGGGTTCGGGAGTCGGTTACGAGTAGGGAATGATTAGCATCCCTACGAACGCCCGTTATCGGTACCTTTAATTTTATGTGGCATTTTATCATTTCGAATAATTATTTTAATTTAATTTATCCCATAATTATTAATTGAATTTAAATTTCGAATGCAAATATCTTTTTATAAAGAAATTCATTTTTGTTTGAATACGAGATTAAAAGCACCCCGTTAGGTGGCACCCCTATTCGTATTTAAAAATGAATTTCCAACATAAAAGGTTTTAAATGAATGACTTTTTATTGTCTTGTCAATTTTAAGTACTATTACTAAAAGGCTCTAATTAATTAGTTATTTATACTATGAATATTAATTAATTTAATGACTTTTATGAGAAAACGCCAATTGCTTGAACACCTTCCATATATGTAAAGCCCTTAAATTAATCATATTCCTAATTGATTAATCTTTTTAGTTAATTAAAGTTCTAGTCCTAATTAAGGCCCTAACAATTTATTAAATCAATGTGATAAGTGAAAATGTATATTAAATGTTCACCTTTAAAACCAATGTTGAGATAACACCCCATTGTAAACAATGGAATACTATCCAAATTTGGGTCTCAAAGGTTCAATTTAATATACATTTAATTATCTACAATGTATCTGAATTAATTGTCTAATTTTAACTAAAGACTAAATTCATATTCAATTTTAAATGAAATATATATTAAGTATAATTTGTTAAAATACATATCGTGATAGCACCCTATTGTAAACAATGGAACACCATCCAACTTGGATTCTAAAATTCTATTTAATATATATCTAATTACTATAATTATCTTCCTATTTAGTTATTGAACCTAATTAGAAAACCTAGGGGAAAGGCTCTAATTAATTAACTAAACTAAGTGAATTTAATTACCCAACATATAAACCATATGCTTAATTTAAAACATGCATCTTATATAAATTAATTGCATTTAATTACATAAAATAAATAAATGATGACTAAATTAGAAACATATTAAGACTCAAAGCTTAAATTATTATTAATGTACCAAATTGAAACAAATACAAAACCCTAAGCCCTAATTATAAAGCCTAAGTGCCTTAATTGAAAGGAATTACAAACTGGGGGGAACAACTAAGGAATTCAGGGACTAAATTGAATCGATTGCAAAGCTTAGGGGGCAAATTAAAAGGGAAAAGGAATAAATTGAGAGAAGTCAAAGTTTTGGGAAAAAACCAAATAGGATCCGAATAACCATGCGCGGATCCTGGGCTACCCGAATACAGCGCACGGATCCTTGTTTGACCCGGCACCAAAACGGTGCCGTGTTGACTCAGCTATAAATGGCCCAAGACCGGGCAAACTCGGCCATAATTCCAAAACCACACACTCTCTCTCCTCAATTATGTTCTCTCTTTCTCTCTCCAAATTCTCTCAACTCAAACTCCCAAAACCCAAAAAACCTTCACTATTTCGATTAAAACTCCCTTGTTCATCCTTGTTCTTGCTCAAAACCATCCAAAAACCTCAATTTGATCTTTCCCAAACACCAAAACACTTCCATTCCCTATTCTTCATCGATCAAACTCCCAATTTCTCTCAAGATTCATCCCTTGTTCTTCATAATTCCCTCATTTGATCTCTAAAAATACCAAAATACATCCTTAAATCTGTTTCTAAAGATCGAAAACCCCCAAACCATCTCCTATGTTCTTAACTGTTCTTCCCGAACCAAAGAGACCCTAAAAACTTCAACCTTGCTCCGCCTTAGCCGCCACCCTTAAATTTACGTCCATCGTCCCTAACCCTTTTGGCATGTTTGCCGGCCACCTCCGGTCATCGTCTCCGGTCATCCCTAACCTTCCTCCGATCACCTCTGCTACTCTAACCATCCCTAACCTAGTTTCGGCCGTCGTCCTCCGCCATGAGGCGATTTTTTGCCGTCGTGCCAAAACCCTAAAATGTTTAAAATCCTCCATTTTCCCTAATTTTTCCACCTAAACTACCCGATCCGAAAGGATCTCCCATCTTCCCCCTAGATCTACCCAAAAACCAAACTCTCACCTATCATTTTCAACTCCGTCGAATCCTAAACTACCTTCCGGTGATCACAAACTCTGGCAACTAAGATAAGTTTTCAAAGACATTTTCTTTTACTTTACTGTTTTTTTAATTTTCTTTTAAGAAACTTAGATCTAACACTTATTTGTTTTCTATTGCAGGAATAAAAGATTTGAGCAGAAGGCTACCTTTTAGAAAGCAGCATAACTCCGGTGACGACTTCTCTTCTCCGGCGTCCTCTAAGCTCCCAGGTAACTCCTCGGCTTCCTTTCTCCTCAATTATTAGAGTAATAATTGTGTAATTATTACTGGCATCATTAATTGTTTTTTTTCTCTCTCTGCAGGGTATTTATAGCTGGGATAATGCTAACATCAAAGCCATTGAGTTGTTGATAGTTGGGACTCCAGCATGGCTTGATCCGAGTGAAAGACGAGAGGGCCAATGGTAGAGTGCCACGTGGCTAGTTCTGGCGGGCTAAACAAACACAACTGTGTTTTCTTGGGCCTCTTTTATCTGATAACATGTAATTGGGTGGGAATCTAGTTGTAAATGGGCTTTATATTTAATTTGGGTTTTGAATCATTCAAGCTTTGTACATGGACTATTTTTGGACTATTATTTATTTATTTATTTGGGCTATTGTATTTAATATATTTATTTATATATTATTAATTAATTTATTTATTTATTTAATAAGCCCGGTCAAAATTTGGGTATTAAAAGGTCCACTGTAAAGCTCATTTAGACATGCACACCTTAAACCCTAACAAAACGGCCGAAAAATAAGATTAAATAAAATTTTATGACTTAAAGTATTTACTTATGGGCTTTTGAACAAGATTATATAGCTTAACCTTATTTTCAAAAAAATTTGCTCGGTTAAAATTTCGACAGGTCCACATTAAAGCCCAATTAGATATGCACGCCTTAAACCCAACAAAACGACCACAAAATAAGATTAAATTAAATTTTATGAATTAAAATATTTGATTATGGGATTTTGAATATAATTCTATAGCTTAACCTAAATTTTAGAACGTTTTACTCGGTTAAAATTGCTACGGGTCCACAGTAAATCGCATTTAGACATGCACGACATAAACCACAACAAAATGGCCGCAAAATAAGATTAAATCAAATTTTATGAGTTAAAATATTTGATTTTGGGCTTTTGAATTTGATTATATAGCTTAACCACAATTTCAAAACTTTTTACTCGGTTAAAATTCCAACGGGACCACTATAAAGCTCATTTATACATGCACGCCTTAACCCCCAACAAAACGGTGGAAAAAAAGGATAAATAAAATTTCAGGACTTAAAATATTTAGTTATGGGCTTTTGAAACTTGATTATATAGCTTAACCTCATTTTCAAAAAAATTTACTCGTTTAAAATTCCAACAGGTCCACTTGTAAAGCCCATTTAGACATACACGCCTCAAATCAAATTTCATGGGTTAAAATATTTGATTATAGGCTTTTGAATACGATTATATAGCTTAACCTTAATTTTAGAACTTTTTACTCGGTTAAAATTCCAACGGGTTAACTACAAAGCCCATTTAGACATGCTCGCCATAAACCCCAACAAAACGGCCAAAAAATAAGATTAAATAAAATTTTAGAACTTAAAATATTTAGTAATGGGCTTTTGAACATGACTATATAGCTTAACCTCATTTTCAAAAAAATTTACTCGGTTAAAATTCCTACAGGTCCACATTAAAGCCCATTTAGATATGCACTCCTTAAACCTAACAAAACGACCACAAAACAAGATTAAATTAAATTTTACGAATTAAAATATTTAATTATGGGCTTTTGAATATAATTATATAGCTTAACCTCAATTTTAGAACTTTTAACTCGGTTAAAATTCCTACGGGTCCACAGTAAATCTCATTTAGACATGCACGAATTAAACCACAACAAAATGGCTGCAAAATAAGATTAAATCAAATTTTATGAATTTAAATATTTGATTATGTGTTTTTGAATTTGATTATATAGCTTAACCACAATTTCAAAACTTTTTACTCGATTAAAATTCCAACGGGTCCACTGTAAAGCCCATTTAGACATGCACACCTTAAACCCCGACAAAACGGTCAAAAAATAAGATAAATAAAATTTTAGAACTTAAAATATTTAGTTATGGGCTTTTGAACATGATTATATAGCTTAACCTCATTTTCAAAAATTTTTACCCATTTAAAATTCCAACGGGGCCACTTGTAAAGCCCATTTCGACATACACACCTTAAACTCCAACAAAACGGCCGAAAAATAAGATTAAATCACATTTTATGTCTTAAAGTATTTAGTTATAGGCTTTTGAACATGATTATATAGCTTAACCTCATTTTTAATTTTTTTTACTCGGTTAAAATTCCAACGGGTCAACTATAAAGCCCATTCAGACATGCATGCCATAAACCCAACAAAACGACAACTAATAAGATTAAATCAAATTTTATGAGTTAAAGTATTTGATTATGGGATTTTGAATATGATTATATAGCTTAACCTCATTTTCAGAACTTTTTACTATGTTAAAATTTAAAAGGGTCCACTGTAAAGCCCATTTAGACATGCACGCCTTAAACCCCAACAAAATGGCCAAAAATAAGATTAAATCACATTTTATAACTTAAAGTAATTATTTATGGGATTTTGAACATGATTACATAGCTTAACCTCATTTTTAGAATTTTTTACTCGGTTAAAATTCTAACGGGTCAACTGTAAAAGCCCATTTAGACATGCATTCCTTAAACCCAAGAAAACATCCACAAAATAAGATTAAATCAAATTTCATGAGTTGAAATATTTAATTATGGGCTCTTGAATATGATTATATAACTTAACATTAATTTTAGAACTTTTTACTCGGTTAAAATTCCAACGGGTCCACTATAAAGCCTATTTAGACATGCACGCCTTGGATCTCAACAAAACGACCAAAAAATAAGATTAAATAAAATTTATGGCTTAAAGTATTTATTAATGGGCTTTTGAACAAGATTATTTAGCTTAACCTCATTTTCAAAAAATTTTACTCGGTTAAAATTCCAACGGGTCCACTGTAAAACCCATTGAGATATGCATGCCTTAAACCCAACAAAACGACCACAAAATAATATTAAATCGATTTTTATGTGGTAAAATATTTGATTATGATCTTTTGAATATGATTATATATCTTAACCTTAATTTTAGAACTTTTTACTCGGTAAAAATTCCAACAGGTCCACAGTAAAGCCCATTTAAACATGCACGCCTTAAACCCCAACAAAATGGCAGAAAAATAAGATTAAATAAAATTTTAGGACTTAAAATATTTAGTTATGGGCATTTGAACATGACTATATAGCTTAACCTCATTTTCAAAAAATTTTACTCGGTTAAAATTCCTACAGGTCCACATTAAAGTCCATTTAGATATGCACGCCTTAAACCCAACAAAACGACCACAAAATAAGGTTAAATTAAATTTTATGAGTTAAAATATTTGATTATGTGCTTTTGAATATAATTATATAGCTTAACGTCAATTTTAGAACTTTTAACTTGGTTAAAATTCCTACAGCACCACAGTAAATCCCATTTAGACATGCACGACTTAAATCATAACAAAATGGCCGCAACATAAGATTAAATCAAATTTTTTGAGTTAAAATATTTGATTATGGGCTTTTGAATATGATTATATAGCTTAACCACAGTTTCAAAACTTTAGAACTTTTTATGAATTAAAATAAGATTAAATTAAATTTTATGAATTAAAATATTTGATTATGGGCTTTTGAATATAATTATATAGCTTAACCTAAATTTTAGAACTTTTTACTCGGTTAAAATTGCTACGGGTCCACAGTAAATCGCATTTAGACATGGACGACATAAACCACAACAAAATGGCCGCAAAATAAGATTAAATCAAATTTTATGAGTTAAAATATTTGATTTTGGGCTTTTGAATTTGATTATATAGCTTAACCACAATTTCAAAACTTTAAAACTTTTTTTAAACGTTTCGAAGATCCAAATTAATCTTCCAATCATATCCAAACATGTATTTACATACCATGGAATACACAAAAATACTAGTTCTTAGTACGACTCTATCTTCCATGTTCTTCAAATCACGAAGTTAAAACAATGCTTTTACTAACACATAAGATTCCTTTTCATACATACACATTATTAATCTTAACTCAATCATAAGCTTACATACATCTAATCTTTTTAAGACATATTGATCTATGTTTATCATCATTCAACTTATTATCAAACCATTGGTTAATAATCTTTAAACTTCCATGTAGTACAATTTAATAACAAATTTACTAACCAAGATCACCAACTAAACAACTCATATCAATACCAAATATATATATCCTTAGCAACAAGCATACGAAGCTTAAACCAATTCTAACCAGACACATGTATCCTTTGCATAGCAAGACCAAATATAAAATTCATTGACATCTAGCCATTTACTTATTCTAATCATTAAACTATATAAAGCAAACAATAAACAAAAATAATTAAAGGCCCATTACAAAACTTTGAATACTTATCAAACTTATATACATATAAAAATCAAAATGAAGGATCTATATGCACTATGCATATATTTCGACTATGTGCCACCAACTAGGAGTTCTTAAAAGAGATGCAAAACGTACTTCTTGCTACTTGTGAACTTGTCCAAGCTCAAGGTTAACTGAACGCAATGTTATCCTGAAAAGTGATGAAAGAATAAGGTAAGCAAACGCTTAGTGAGGTAGTACTAATAATCGTAGTCAATGTATTAAACATTTGTGATCTATCCCTATTCTTTCACCCAAGATATTCTGATTATGTAACTTCTAACTAGATCATACAACAAGTTGTCTTGATTTTAAGCATTCAAACTAGTATACTCCTTATTTCAATGTTATAAGATTCCAAGTAAATGTCGACTTAATCAATTAATAAAGCATTGTAGACACAAAGAATCACATATAACATTTTATTAACTTATTTTACTAATCTCACCAATTTTCTAACTTAGCAACTTATAAACATGTTTTTGCTTGTTACAAGATTTCAAACATAACATATCAAAGACATATATTACTTTTCATGTAAGATATTGAACATAGCTTATCATAGACATGTGTTACTAGTTATATAAGATATCAAACATTGCTTATCAAAAATAATATTTAGAAAATACTTATATATATGTCCAAAACACTCCAATACATACTTGTATATATGCAAAGTAGTTCCAGATTCATGTTCATACATACATACATACATACAACGCTTAACAAACCACTACATGCTTATACTTAATCAAAACAGTTCAATATTCTTGTATACACAATTAGACTTTCAAAACAGTCCACATCATGCTTGAATTCATTCATTCTATCAAAACAGTCCACACAACATGTATTTATAAATGTACATTGCGAAACAGTCCAAGGCATGATCATTTCTATCAAAACAGCCCACAAAACATGCACTTATCAATGTACATTACAAAACAGTCTATGGCATGATCATTTCTATCAAAACAGCCCACAAAATATGCACTTATTGGTACATTGCAAAACAGACCAAGGCATGATCATTTCTATCAAAACAGCCCACAAAACATGCATTTATCAATGTACCATTCGAACTAGAGCCCAAATCTAAGCTAGGATAATCAATAGGTTTTTCTCTAAATTCTCTCTCTACTTCGGCTACTAGATGATTAAGGAAGAAGATGGTTATTCATTTCTTTTATTTCGCTTTTTGTGTCTCAATGCCGGGAATCCCTTCTATCTCCCCATTACCTTGATGGATTTCGGATGGACATGTGGCCACGGTCACAAAGTTTTTTTGCATACAATCCTCAAAGTCATTCTTAATTCAGTTTGTTCTTTCCTATAAACGCATGTTTGTTTCCTTTTATTGCAATTTGGTCCAACACACTTGTTTAGCTATAGACGTCATTCAATTAATAATTGTTTTAAGGCCAATGTAATAAAATTCTAAACTAATAAAAGGATATTACAATTTTAATTGAGTAAAAAGTTCTAAAATTGAGGTTAAGCTGTATAATCATGTTCAAAAGGCCACAACTAAATATTTTATGTCTTAAGATTTAATCTTATTTTGTGGCCGTTTTGTTGGGTATTAAGGCGTGCATGTCTAAATGGGCTTTATAGTGGACCCATTGGAATTTTATCCCAGTAAAAAGTTCTAAAATTGAGGTTAAGATATATAATCATATTTAAAAGCCCATAATCAAATATTTTAACTCATAAAATTTGATTTAATCTTCTTTTGGGGCTATTTTGTTTGGTTTAAGGCGTGCATTTTTAAATGGGATTTACAGTGGACCCATTGGAGTTTTAATCGAGTTAAAATTTTTGAAAATGAGGTTAAGCTATATAATCATGTTAAAAAGCCTATAATCAAATATTTAACTCATGAAAATTGATTTAATCGTATTTTGTGGTTGTTTTGTTGGGGTTTAAGGCATGCATGTCTAAACGGGCTTTACAGTGGACCCGTTAGAATTTTAACCGAGTAAAAAGTTCTAAAATTGAGGTTAAGTTGTATAATCATGTTCAAAATCCCATAACTAATTATTTTATGTCCTAAAATTTGATTTAATCTTATTTTGTGGCCATTTTGTTGGGTATTAAGGCGTGCATGTCTAAATGGGCTTTAAAGTGGACCCGTTGAAATTTTAACCGAGTAAAAAGTTCTAAAATTTAGGTTAAGATATATAATTATATTCAAAAGCCCATAATAAAATATTTTAACTCATAAAATTTGATTTAATCTTATTTTGTGGCCGTTTTGTTGGGTTTAAGGCGTGCATGTCTAAATGGGCTTATAGTGGACCCGTTGGAATTTTAACCAAGTAAAAAATTCTAAAAATGAGGTTAAGATATATAATCAATTTCAAAAGCCCATAAATTATTATTTTAAGTCTTAAAATGTGATTTAATCTTATTTTTCGGCCGTTTTGTTGGGGTTTAAGGCGTGCATGTCTAAATGGGCTTTACAGTGGACCCGTTATAATTTTAATAGAGTAAAAAGTTCTAAAATTGAGGTTAAGCTATATAATCATATTCAAAAGACCATAATCAAATATTTTAACTCATAAAATTTGATTTAATCTTATTTTGTGGTCGTTTTGTTGTGTTTAAGGCGTGCATGTCAAAATGGGCTTTATAGTGGATCCGTACCGATTAAAATTTCTGAAAAATGAGGTTACGCTATATAATCTTGTTCAAAAGCCCATAACTAAATATATTAAGTCATAAAATGTGATTTAGTCATATTTTTTTTTTTTGTTTTGTTGGGGTTTAAGGCGTGCTTGTCTAAATGGGATTTACAGTGGACCTGTTGGAATTTTAACCGAAAAAAATTTTGAAAATGAGGTTAAGCTATATAATCATATTCCATATCCCATAATCAAATATTTTAACTCATAAAATTTGATTTAATCTTTTTTTTGGTTGTTTTGCTGGGTTTAAGGCGTGCATATTTAAATGGGTTTTATAGTGGAGCTCGTTGGAATTTTAACCGAGTAAAAATTTCTGAAAATGAGGTTAAGCTTTATAATCATGTTCAAAAGTACATAACTAAATATTTTAAGTCATAAAATGTGATTTAGACATATTTTTCGGCTCTTTTGTTAGGGTTTAAGGCTTGCATGTCTAAATGAGATTTATAGTGGACCCATTGGAATTGTAACCGAGTAAAAATTTCTGAAAATGAGGTTAAGCTATATAATCATATTCCATATCCCATAATAAAATATTTTAATTCATAAAATTTGATTTAATCTTATTTTGGGGCTGTTTTGCTGGGTTTAAGGCGTGCATGTCTAAATGGTCTTTATAGTGGACCAGCTGGATTTTAACAGAGTAAAAATTTTTGAAAATGAGGTTAAGCTATATAATCATGTTAAAAGTCCATAAAAATTATTTTAAGTCATAAAATGTGATTTAGTCATATTATTCGGCTATTTTGTTGGGGTTTAAGGCGCGCATGTTTAAATTGGCTTTACAGTGGTCCCGTTGAAATTTTAACCGAGTAAAAATTCCTAAAAATGAGGTTTGGCAATATAATCATGTTCAAAAGCCCATAAATAATTATTTTAAGTCATAAAATTTAATTAAATATTATTTTTTGGTCGTTTTGTTGGGTTTAAGGCGTGCATGTCTAAATGGGTTTTATAGTGGACCCGTTGGAATTTTAACGAGGAAAAATTTCTAAAAATGAGGTTAAGCTATATAATCATGTTCAAAAGCCAATAATCAAATATTTTAACTCATAAAAAATTTAATTTAATTTTTTTTTGGTCGTTTTGTTGGGTTTAAGGTGCGCATGTCTAAATGAGCTTATAGTGGACCCGTTTGAATTTTAACCGAGTAAATTTTTTTGAAAATGATGTTAATCTATATAATCATGTTCAAATGCCCATAAATAAATATTTTAAGTCATAAAATTTGATTTAGTCTTATTTTTCGGCCGTTTTGTTGGGGTTTAAAGCGTGCATGTCTAAATAGGCTTTATAGTGGACCCGTTGGAATTGTAACCGAGTAAAAAGTTCTAAAATTGAGGTTAAGCTGTATAATCATGTTTAAAAGCCCATAAATAAATATTTTATGTCCTAAAATTTGATTTAATCTTATTTTGTGGCCGTTTTGTTGGGTATTAAGGCGTGCATGTCTAAATGGGCTTTACAGTGGACCCGTTGGAATTTTAACCGTCTAAAAAGTTCTAAAATTGAGGTTAAGATATATAATCATATTCAAAATCTCATAATCAAATATTTCAACTCATTAAATTTGATTCAATCTTATTTTGTTGTCGTTTTGTTGGGTTTAAGGCGTGCAAGTCTAAATGGGCTTATAGTGGACCCGTTGGAATTTTAACCCAGCAAAATTTTTTGAAAATGAGGTTAAGATATATAATCATGTTCAAAAGACCATAATCAAATATTTTAACTCATGAAAATTGTTTTAATCGTATTTTGTGGTCGTTTTGTTGGGTTTAAGGTGTGCATGTCTAAATGGGCTTATAGTGGACCCGTTGAAATTTTAACCGAGTAAATTTTTTTTAAAATGATGTTAAGAGATATAATCATGTTCAAAAGCCCATAACTAAATATTTTAAGTCATAAAATGTGATTTAGCCTTTTTTTCGGCCGTTTTATTGGGGTTTAAGGCGTATATGTCTAAATAGGCTTTATAGTGGACCCGTTGGAATTGTAACTGAGTAAAAAATTTTAGAATTGAGGTTAAGTTGTATAATCATGTCAAAAGCCCATAACTAAATATTTTATGTCCTAAAATTTGATTTAATCTTATTTTGTGGCCGTTTTGTTGGGTATTAAGGCGTGTATGTCTAAATGGGCTTTATAGTGGACCCGTTGGAATTTTAACCGACTAAAAAGTTCTAAAATTGAGGTTAAGATATATAATCATATTCAAAAGCTCATAATCAAATATTTTAACTCTTTAAATTTGATTCAATCTTATTTTGTTGTCGTTTTGTTGGGTTTAAGGCATGCAAGTCTAAATGGGCTTTATAGTGGACCCGTTGGAATTTTAACCGAGTAAAATTTTTTGAAAATGAGGTTAAGCTATATAATCATGATCAAAAGACCTTAATCAAATATTTAAACTCATGAAATCTGATTTAATCATATTTTGTCGTCGTTTTGTTGGGTTTAAGGTGTGCATGTCTAAATGGGCTTATGTGGACCCGTTGGAATTTTAACCGAGTAAAATTTTTTGAAAATGATGTTAAGCGATATAATGACATTCAAAAGCCCATAACTAATGATTTTAAGTCATAAAATTTGATTTAGCCTTATTTTTCGTCCGTTTTGTTGGGGTTTAAGGCATGCATGTCTAAATGGGCTTTATAGTGGACCCGTTAGAATTTTTTTTGAAGAAAGAGCCGCCCTCATTAAAAACCCCTCTAAAGTCACAACTGGGCGAAGACCAATGGTGACCACCTAAGCGGAAAAGAGTGCCCTAAATCTATTAATCAAAGAGAACGAATCTCATCGGTTACATTCGCTTGTATGAAATCGGGACAAACCGAGTCAAAGTAAATAGAAGACAATGAATGTAAGGCCCAAGCGGCTAGCGAGTGTGCAACAGAGTTAACAACCCTAGGTACAAACCTAACAATAAAACTATTTGCAGAAGCAAGAAGAAGCCTGGCTTGATCAACATGCGAACTCAAAACCGAGAGGTCTGTACTACTCCGGTTCAACTTGTTGACCACAGCGGCGGAATCAGTCTCTATAGTAATGCGGGACCAGCCCCTCTCGCAACCAAACTCTATGGAAGCAACAACCGCCTGGAGCTCTGCCGACGCAGCATCCAAGCAAGTAGCCGAATGACTAGCCAAACCACCAAGGACGATACCCTTTTCGTCGTGCGCAATAACATCGATAGCAGCATCCCCAGTCGTCGGATTGAAATCGCCATCCGCGTTGATCTTGATGCACCCCGATTGAGGAGGTTGCTAGCGGGGGTCTACGAGGGCCAGTTCATCGGTAGGCGGGATGGAGGTCGTTGTCGCCGCAGTGTAGTCTCGAAGGATGCCTTGAGCATTGAGAACCGTGAGCCAGGGCGGCTGGAGGCGATCATTGTGAACCCAGTCATTTTAGCGATTCCACAAGTTCCATAAAACTATAAGAAAAAGTGAGAATGAATATCAGGATAGAAGAGAGGCTCCCTCTTTAAACCACGAGAGAAATGAGGAGGCGTGGCTGGTAATAAGCACATTCGGAAGACCAACCAAACAAAGGGCCTTCGACGCCTCGGGGCAGTCATGTAAAGCATCAATGAAAGTCTCAAAAACTCCACTGCAGAAAGGGCAACAACCCGACGCCAGGTTCACCTGTCGAAGCCTAGATCCGGTTGGTAGGGCATCCCTACATGCACGCCAACTAAAGGAATGAACCTTTGGAAAGGTTGGTGACTGAGAGAGAACTTTCCATATCCGAGAAGGCCATTTAACAGGCCTGGCTAGTCTTTGTAAGAACAGATAGCCCGACCGTACCGAGTAGATTCTGGAATCATGGTTTCCCCAAAGCACTAAATCTCGTCGTTCATTGATGATATGCACACCAAGGATAGCATCGGCATCCTCATGGGCAAAGAAAGCGCGAACCTTAGTTTCATCCCAGCTAGGCTGCCCACGCACCATAAAATCGCGACAGCGAACAGGAATTTCCTCGTTGTCTGCATAGTCGTCGTACAAGTTTAGCGTAGTCGCACCTCCCCAATTATCTTGAAACACGCGGATCTTGCTATTAATACTTGAGCGCCAGAAGAAGCCAAGGAGAAGCTCTCGCTTGGCTTGACATAAACCTTTCCAAGCAAAGGAGGCGTTCTTGTTGGCCTCAACGTTAAGTAAATTCCGGGATGGGAAATAACGACCATGAAAGACTCGAGAAAACAACGACTCCGGTTCAGTAATCAGGCGCCAAAGTTGTTTACCCAATAATGCAACATTGAAGTGATGCATGTCACGAAACCCGACTCAACCAACATTCTTAGGGGAGAAAACTGAGCCCCAATCCACCATGGGCCAGCCTCGTTTATTATTACGACCCGACCAACAATAATGCTGGATAGATTTAGACATGTCATCAATAAGATTATGGGGCAACATGTAACAGGACATCACATATTGTGGCAAAGATTGTGCAACCGATTTGATGAGAACCTCTCGTCCACTAAAAGAGAGAAGGTTATTGTTCCAACTGGAGAGACGCGAGTCTACTTTATTACATACAAACCCTAAAATTGTTATTCTATTTTGCCCGATAAGAAGAGGGATGCCAAGATAAAACCTTGGGTCCATCACCTCACAGACATGAAGGATGTCGTAGACAGCCTGCTTATGCTCCAGAGTGATACGAGGCCCGAAAAAGATGGTCAACTTCTCAAAATTGACCGCCTATCTCGACGAAGAGGTATATAGATGGATGATATCTTTAAGACGCGCAACCTCCTCAATATTGTTCCTTAGAAAGACCATGCTGTCATCTGCAAAGAGAAAATAATTCATGCGAGGCCCACGACGAATAGCACAGAGCCCTTGGAGACAGCCCTCATGTTGCTCCGCAGTAAGTGTGGCGAAAGCCCCTGGGTACAAATGAGGAACAGGAACGGGGAGAGCGGGTCACCTTGCCTCAACCCTCGCTGCGAATAGAAGACTTGAGATAGAGACCCATTGACACGGGCAGTGAATGAGACAGAGAAGATGCAACGCATAAGGGTATCAACCCATATAGAGTCAAATCCCATCTTTAACATAACGCTCTTGATGAAGGACCATTCAACCCTATCAAAGGCTTTTTCTATATCTAACTTAAGGGCAGCCCCGCGGAAGGGGCCAATACCATTCGAGTGTAGAAAGTGCAGCAGCTCGTGGGCTATCAGAATATTGTTCGATATGTACCTCCCTCGAACAAAAGCTGCCCGAGAGTCACTGATGCAGTGCAGAAGCAAAGGTTTCATATGGTTGACCAGCACCTTGGAAACAATTTTATAAATAACAGTGCAGAGATTGATGGGACGAAGATTACGCATGGAAGTAGGTTCTGTCACCTTTGGAATGAGGACAAGAACTGTCTGGTTAACTGATGCCATATCCGCGTCCCTGCGCAGGAGGTCCAGGCAAAGTTTAACGACATCTGACCTGACCGTATCCCAGTGTTGTCTGTAGAAGCCACTTGGGAGACCATCAATACTTGGAGCTTTCCTAGGGTTGATATCCCAGAAAGCGAAAAAGGCTTCCTCCTCAGTGAAAGGCCTCCGAAGAGACTCATTCATGGCGAGGGTAATCGAGGGGGCAACGTTGTCAATGATCAAAGGTTCCTAAGTCAGCTCGGAAGAGGTGAAAAGGTCCTGAATTTAGCCAGTGACAATGCCCATAATGTCGTCCTTATCAGTTCTCCAAATATTATTGGCATCGAACAAGCCTATGATATGATTCTTCTTACTCCTCTTTGTTGCACGATAATGGAAATAAGTTGTATTCTTGTCGCCCTAGGAGAGCCAGTTAACGTGAGACCGTTGAGCCCAATAGGATTCTCTACTGTTAATGAGATGACGTAACTTAGATTTTGCCGCAAGTAAAACCTCCAAGTCAGAAGAGGAGAGACGACCCTTCAAAAGGCCATTAATTTGCCTATTGAGCTCAGCAATACGGTGGATAGAATTGCTACGCTATAGGTCTTACCAGTCCTTAAGGTTGGCACCAATAGCTTGGATTTTAGCAAGAGTCGAACCAGGGGTAGCAGTCCAAGCTCTCTAAACTGTGGAAATACACATAGGATTATGAGCTCAGCAGGATTCAAACCGAAAATGGTCGTTGCGTAGAACCTTAGGCTCACGAGGAGTGAGCTTGGTATCCATGATGACTACGCAATGGTCTGAGTCAGAACTATATTCAGAAATCGATTGTGATCGGGATGGTCACGAAACCAGGTAGAGCAAGCAATGAAACGGTCCAGCCGCTCAAAAATGGATGAAGTATTGGGCCCGAACTTGGACCAAGTGAACCAACCCCTAGCCGGGTTACAGTCGAATAGGAGATTGTGGGACAAGTATTACTTAAAATTTTTGATTTGGGACCGAGCACGTTGACAACCACCTTGTTTCTCATTGTAAGAAAGAACTTCATTGAGATCACCCCCAATGAGCCAAGGGAGATTCGAACGAGATCGTAACATGTCAATTAGATCCCAAGTTCTATGTTTTAAATTTGTATCCGCATAACCATAAATACCAGTAAAACGGAAATAATCATTGTTCAAATTTGTAATTATATTGATGTGATGAGCAAAGTATGAAAGCAAATCAACAGTAATAGTATTATTCTAGAGAAGCATAAGGCCTAAACAATCTCGGCCACAGTCCACAACAAAAAATCCATGCATATTTAAAGAAAGCTTCAGTTTATCACTACTAAACTTATTTAAACGAGTTTCACTAAGGAAAATAACATCAGGACAATAATGAGAAATCATCTGACCTAAAGACTGAACTGTCTAAGGCTTACCAAGACCTCAGCAGTTCCAACATAGGATCCTCATTTCTCTCGGTGGGGTTGAGAATCAGCCTCCGCCGAAGAGTTTTTGACGTTGCTCATCCCAACTTTCGAAGTCTTAGGCCCTTTAGTAGTGGAAGGTGGTGACGGTTGCTGCCACTTAGATGGGACAGCCTCAGCTAGCGAGTGATGACGCTTTGAAACTCGTTGCACCACCGATGGCTTAGAGGGGGTGTGGAGAATCTTAGGAGGTTTAGAGGCTAGCCAAGCATCAAAATCATCTAACACTTGCGGGGTCTTGCTTGGAATCTGCCTAACAGCGTTAGTGGTTCCTTCAAGGGAAGAAACTACCTTCGCCATCATACCACTGGGAACCACATCATCATCATCAACCCTCAGACGTAGCGCTTATCAGTAGCACCAGCACCACCATCCAGGGATTCAGAGACAGTAGCAGCTACCACAGTACCTACAACACCTAAATGAGCAGCAGCCATCATGAGGCTATCCGCAGCACTAGTAGCTGCATCAAGAAGGCTCGCGGTGTTGGACACAAGTAGATCGGGATTAGCCTTACCATCCGTGCAATCAGCAGTCATGGGTGCCTCAAGAGGCTCAAGTTTGGCATACACAGTAGCGATATCATCATCATCAAGTGGATTGTGCGAGTCTTCCCCTACATCATCCGAAACTGGGCCCAACAGATCATCGTCACTCCCACCGCCTTGGGCATCATCCACGGCTGTACACAAAGTAAATGTTACGGTGTATGGGACAAGAAGCATTAAGATAAAACTTAGAACAACACCAGTACCTTTATTACGGGCTGGTGCTGAGGATGATGCCAGAGCATCATGATAATGAATGCGGCCTAGAGGCCTCAATTGCCGTTGAGTCTGAGGAGGGTCGACCCTAAGCCAACTTCCATATTGTAATTTAGATGTATCAGCTAACTTAACCGTCGGGCAAGAAGCAAGCATATGTCCAATGGTGCCACATTCGTGACAAAATGAAGGAAGCCTCTCATACTAGATCGGCCATAGTTTCGGGGTGGTCCTGATACCTCCCAATGCTACACATCGTCGGAGGGGTTTAGTGGCATCCATGTTGATCCACACCCGTAGGAAGTCCCCCATTTTCCCATCCTTTACCTGAGTATCTGTTGCAACAACTACCCCAACACAAGATCCAAGAGAGTGTCCAATCTGGTTTGCCAATTGATCATTGGCCATCAAGGCAACCAAAATACAGTGGATGCAGATCCATATCCGTATATGAGTGAATGAGTATTCATCAATGGAACATTTAGGATCCAAGGGAAGGAGGGCTAGCCAATCCTTCTTAAAGGTCCAAGGTCATCGCTTAAGAACATTCTTCGTTTCGCAGTAGATATAAACTTGATCAGGAAGACATTAATCTTCAATTCAGAGATGGATAATAATTTATCATTCTTCCAAATTGTTCCGGAAGACACGGATTAAGGAAGAGCCATCAACAACCTTAGTGGTAACGACTTTCCTAATAGCGACAAGTCACAATCTTCCAAAGGAGATTCCCAATTAATGGATGGAGTGAAGATCGCACCTTGTTCCTCTGAAGTGAAGTTGAGTTCACCAAGTTGGCAGAGAATGGATTCAGTGGAAGCCATTAGAGAAGCAGAGATAAAAGTCTAAACAAGGAAAAGAGAGTAGGAATTGGGAGTGGTTGAAGGCAAGTAAAAGTTTAAAGAAAGTGTTCCAAACGGGGAGTGTGATTCAAAATGAAACAAACTAGAGAGTAATTCCAAAAAGAAAGGTAACCCTTGTACTCTTAAATTCAGTTTAGGATAGATATTCAAATAGAAGAGGGAATAATTGATAAGGACGCCACAATTTAAGCTTGTAGCTGGTATAAAAAAAATGAAAATCCAAAGAGATAAGGTCCCAATAATTATAGGTAATTTGAACTGTAAAGGAATGGTATAAGGGATGGAAAGAGATGATCCCAAAATTAAATTTTAAGACAAGTTGGTTATCCAAATTCGAATTCTTTAAAGAGATAATATTAGCTCGAATATCTTGGGAGTGATTTAAAGAGCTTAAACATAAAGGAACCAAAAGATCCCAAGAAACATGGACAATGGACATGTGACAGGCAAAAAATTTGGATAAAACCTACTTTGGGAACAACTTGAGTTGAAACCAAGAATCCCAAGGATTATGTCGAGAAGAATAAAATGCAAATATCCGAAATATCACATCCAAATGGAGATAATTAGGGAGAGAATAAAGGAAATGATGAGTAGGATGATAGCATAAGAGTTTGAATTATCTGCAGACAAGGATAAATTCAAAAATCTGGTGGCATTAAGGATCAAGATAGAAAAAATTTGAAACCAAGAGGAACCCATGTCAACCATAAGACTGTTGTTGGTTAAATTCCATGTTGTATAAACACTAATAATGAAGGAATCCAATATAAAGTTAATTTCTAAATCTGTAGTAAGGTAGGTGTCAATTAAATTAGAATTTGAATTGACTTTACTCAAAGATGACTTTAAACTCAAGACAACGTCGGAATTCGAATTTGAATTGGCTTCAACAGAAAAGAGGTCCAAACCGATTTTATCTTCTAAATTCAGATTTAATGTTGGATCAATATTAGATTAGAATGATAATGAATAGTACATGATGTTTTCAATCCAGATTTAGCATTGAGATTCGAATTTGATTTCCCTCTCACCAAATAGAGATCTAAACCGAACTTATTATCTAAAGTCAAGATTGGTTTAACTATGATCACGGCTGAAATCAAATATGAGGTTATCCCCATCAAGGCCTTACATAAAACAAATTCATCATCACCATACGATTTCATATTTCCTCTAATCTAAGCTAAACCCCATCCGCATTTAACAATTAAAGTCAGGTTGGGATAAATCAGAGAGATACTTTGAAGGAGGAGTAAATTTGCATCAGGATTAATCTCAAAATTGACATTAAACCAGGTTAATTCCGGCCTAGATTTAAAATCGAAGCGCAAGATACAAATAGTTTGGGACAAAGGTAACTTCCAGCTGGATGTAGCAACTGCGACCAAATTCCTCAAGGATGTGTCCGGACCATAGATGACATATGAAATCGGAATGGAATGAACCAAAGGGAAAATTAAAATGACTATTAAGGTGATGGCGAGGAAACTGAAAATATAAACTCCAAAATGAAAAGAAGAGGAAACCCCCATAACATGTTTATTCCAAAAGACATCACGACTAGAGGAATATAAAAGCGGATTAGCAATAGCATTTCCTCCCATCAAATATATGACTGTTTTCGAGATGAAATTCAAAAACCCAATTCCAAGAAATAACCATGTAATTGTAGCCAGATAGATCCACATCAATAGCAAGGGAAGAAAGGAAATTATAGCAGTGGACTCAATACTCCGATCATAAGAGATGTCCAATGTATCAAGTAAGCATTCGGAAGTAAAACCAATCTTAAAAGATAACATCAAGTCGGTGTTTGATTGCAATTGTAAGAATCCACTTGGAACAGCTAGAAAATGCTTGTGGGTAAACCAAACCAAGAACCAAATGAAGGTTGCGTGAGGGAGTGGCGCTTCCTGCTGGATCTTCAGACCATGTAAACGCCAATTTTCCGCACAAAGCTGCGGGAATAAATATAACCATAACCAAGACCAAAATGGCCAGGACAATGATGACCATAAAGTAGCCATCAACCAAGGTGCCAAGAGGCGACCAGGAGCAACACCTACTCGAGAAGTAGCAAAAGAACAAAGAAAGAAAAACCTCCGACAATAACAACTTATCGGCCAAGAGATGCCATAATACATAACAAGATAAGGACCCACAAGCAATAGACCATAAGAATGCCCAATGAGCCATGGTGAAATAATAATAGAAACCTTAAGGAGATAAGAAACCATTAACAACAAGGTAGAGGAGAGTCTAGAATGCCAAGGGAAAATGACAAGATGAATGGCAGAGTAATAAAAAGTTGAAAAAATTAGAGATAAACAACATATTGAGAGAAATATGCCATAACACATTACTAAATAGTAAATTACAATAGTGAAGAAAGCATGGATCGTGGGATCACCAACCACCAAATAGCGAAAGAAAATCAACAACCAGAAGACATAACTCATAAAAAGATAGATGATTATATTCAACCAAAAAGAGGGATGCCTAACACGCGAAGGGAAGATTACTAAATGAGGGATGTAAGTTTGGACAAACAGAACACTAAAACAGCCCTATATGTTATGAGGTAGAAACTTACCTCTCAATCCGAAGACTCTCAAAACTCTGGCAGGGAGAAGGACAACACCATCCAAGCCTTGATCCCAACACTGCCAGAAAAGGAGCAGCCCATCAAGCAGCAACCACAAACCCCTGAAGCCATGATTCCAAAAGACAATGATCCACAATAGATGTGAGAACAGCCCCGGCCAGAGAAAAACAGCAGAGGGGAGATAGCGATGAGGGAGGCCGAGTAGGGAGGAAGGCGGCAGCAGGGAGAATTAGAGAGGAAAGGAAAGATTCGAAGAGGTTGGGAGAGTTGAGAGAGCTTCCATCACACTACCCGTTAGAATTTTAACCAAGTAAAAAGTTCTAAAATTGAGGTTAAGCTATATAATCATGTTCAAAAGCCCATAACTAATTATTTTATGTCCTAAAATTTGATTTAATCTTATTTTTATGGTCGTTTTGTTGGATATTAAGGCGTGCATTTCTAAATGGGCTTTATAGTGGACACGTTGGAATTTTAACTGAGTAAAAAAATATTTTAACTCATAAAATTTGATTTAATCTTATTTTGTGGTCGTTTTGTTAGGTTTAAGGCGTGCATGTTAAAATGGGCTTTATAGTGGACCCGTACCGAGTAAAAATTTCTAAAAAATGAGGTTACGCTATATAATCATGTTCAAAAGTACATAACCAAATATTTTAAGTCATAAAATGTGATTTAGTCATATTTTTTTGTTGTTTTGTTGGGGTTTAAGGTGTGCTTGTCTAAATGGGATTTACAGTGGACCCGTTGGAATTTTAACCAAGTAAAATTTTTTGAAAATGAGGTTAAGCTATATAATCATATTCCATATCCATAATCAAATATTTTAACTCATAAAATTTGATTTAATCTTATTTTGGTGTTGTTTTTCTAGGGTTTAAGGCGTGCATGTTTAAATGGGCTTTATAGTGGACCCGTTGGAATTTTAACCGAGTAAAAATTTTGAAAATGAGGTTAAGCTATATAATTATGTTCAAAAGTCAATAACTAAATATTTTAAGTCATAAAATGTGATTTAGTCATATTTTTCGGTTGTTTTGTTGGGGTTTAAGGCGTGCTTGTCTAAATGGGATTTACGGTGGACCCGTTGAAATTTTAATGAGTAATTTTTTTTTGAAAATGAGGTTAAGCTATATAATCATATTCCATATCCCATAATCAAATATTTTAACTCATAAAATTTGATTTAATTTTTTTGGGGGGTGTTTTTGTTGGGTTTAAGGCGTGCATGGTTAAATGGGCTTTATAGTGGACCCGTTGGAATTTTAACAAAGTAAAAATTTTTGAAAATGAGGTTAAGCTATATAATCATGTTCAAAAGTCCATAACTAAATATTTTAAGTCATAAAATGTGATTTAGTCATATTTTTTGTTTTGTTGGGTTTAAGGCGTGCATGTCTAAATGGGATTTACAGTGGACCCGTTGGAATTTTAACCGAGTAAATTTTTTAAAAATGAGGTTAAGCTATATAATCATATTCCATATCCCATAATGAAATATTTTAACTCATAAAATTTGATTTAATCTTTTTTGGGTTGTTTTGTTGGGTTTAAGACGTGCATGTTTAAATGGGCTTTAAAGTGGACCCGTTGGAATTTTAACCGAGTAAAAATTTTTGAAAATGAGGTTAAACTATATAATCATGTTCAAAATCCCATAACTAAATATTTTAAGTCATAAAATTTGATTTAATCTTATTTTTCTACCGTTTTGTCGGGGTTTAAGGATTGCATGTCTAAATGGGCTTTATTGTGGACCCGTTGGAATTTTAACCGAGTAAAAAGTTCTAAAATTGAGATTAAGCTATATAATCATAGTCAAAAGACCATAATCAAATATTTTAACTCATAAAATTTGATTTAGTCTTATTTTGTGGTCATTTTGTTCGGTTTAAGGCATTTCATGTCTAAATGGGATTTATAGTGGACCCGTTGGAATTTTAACCAAGTAAAGAAAAATGTGGTTAAGCTATATAATCATGTTCAAAAGCCCATAAATAAATATTTTAAGTCATAAAATTTGATTTAATCTTCTTTTTTTGGCCGTTTTGTTGGGGTTTAAGGCGTGCATGTCTAAATGGGCTTTATAGTGGACCCGTTGGAATTTTAACCGAGTAAAAAGTTCTAAAATTGAGGTTAAGCTATATAACCATATTCAAAAGCCCATAATCAAATATTTTAACTCATGAAATTTGATTTTATCTTATTTTGTGGTCGTTTTGTTGGGTTTAAGGTGTGCATGTCTAAATGGGCTTATAGTGGACCCGTTGGAATTTTAACAGAGTAAAAATTTCTAAAAATGAGGTTAAGCTATATAATCATGTTCAAAAGCCCATAATCAAATATTTTAACTCATGAAAATTGATTTAATCGTATTTTGTGGTCGTTTTGTTGGGTTTAAGGTGTGCATGTCTAAATGGGTTTATAGTGGACCGTTTGAATTTTAAAAGAGAGTAAAAATTTTAAAAATGAGGTTAAGCTATATAATCATGTTCAAAAGCCCATAACTAAATATTTTAAGTCATAAAATTTGATTTAGTCTTATTTTTCGGTTGTTTTGTTGGGTTTAAGGTGTGCATGTCTAAATGAGATTTACAGTGGACCCGTTAGAATTTTAACAGAGTAAAAAGTTCTAAAATTGAGGTTAAGATATATAATCATATTCAAAAGCCCATAACTCAAATATTTTATGTCATAAAATTTGATTTAATCTTTTTTTGTGGTTGTTTTGTTGGGTTTAAGGCGTGCATGTCTAAATGGGCTTTTAGTGGACCCGTTTGAATTTTAAAAGTAGTAAAAAGTTCTAAAATTGAGGTTAAGCTATATAATCATATTCAAAATCCCATAACTAAATATTTTATGTCATAAAATTTGATTTAATCTTATTTTTTGTGGTTTTTTTGTTGGGTTTTAAGGCGTGCATGTCTAAATGGGCTTTATAGTGGACCGTTGGAAATTTTTAATCGAGTAAAAAGTTCTAAAATTGAGGTTAAGATATATAATCATATTCAAAAGCCCATAATCAAATATTTTAACTCATAAAATTTGATTTAATCTTATTTTAAATTTTGTTGTTTTTTGTTGGGTTTAAGGCGTGCATGTCTAAATGGGCTTTATAGTGGACCCGTTTGAATTTTTAACCGAGTAAAAATTTTTTGAAAATGAGGTTAAGCTATATAATCATGTTCAAAAGCCCATAATCAAATATTTTAACTCATAAAAATTGATTTAATCTTATTTTTTGTGGTCATTTTTTTGGGTTTAAGGTGTGCATGTCTAAATGGGCTTATAGTGGAGCCGTTGGAATTTTAACCGAGTAAAAATTTCTGAAAATGATGCTAAGCTATATAATCTTGTTCAAAAGCCCATAACTAAATATTTTAAGTTATAAAATTTGATTTAGTCTTATTTTTTTTCCATTTTGTTGGGGTTTAAGGCGTGCATGTCTAAATGGCCTTTATAGTGGACCTGTTAGAATTTTAACCGAGTAAAATGTTCTAAAATTGAGGTTAAGCTGTATAATCATGTTCAAAAGCCCATAACTAAATATTTTATGTCCTAAATTTTGATTTAATCTTATTTTGTGGCTGTTTTGTTGGGTATTAAGGCGTGCATGTCTAAATGGGTTTTATAGTGGACCCGTTGGAATTTTAACCGAGTAAAAAGTTCTAAAATTGAGGTTAAGATATATAATCATATTCAAAAGCCCATAATCAAATATTTTAAGTCATAAAATTTGATTTAATCTTATTTTTTGGTCGTTTTGTTTGGGTTTAAGGCGTACATGTTTAAATGGTAAATTTTTTATAGTGAACCCGTTGGAATTTTAACTAAAATTTTAAGTAAATTTTTCTAAAAAATGAGGTTAAGATATATAATCAATTTAAAAATCTCATAATCAAATATTTTAAGTACTAAAATTTGATTTAATCTTTATTTTTTGGTCGTTTTGTTGGGGTTTAAGGCGTGCATGTCTAAATGGGCTTATAGTGGACCCGTTGGAATTTTTTAAAAGAGTATTTTTTCCAAAATTGAGGTTAAGCTATATAATCATGTTCAAAAGCCCATAATCAAATATTTTAACTCATAAAATTTGATTTAATCTTATTTTGTGGTCGTTTTTTGTTGGGTTTAAGGTGTGCATGTCTAAATGGGCTTATAGTGGACCGTTGGAATTTTAACCGAGTAATTTTTTGAAAAATTGAGGTTAAGCTATATAATCATGTTCAAAAGCCCATAACTAAATTTTTTAAGTCATAAAATTTGATTTAATCTTATTTTTTTTTTTTTTGGGTATTGTTTTGTTGGGTTATTTAAGGTGAGTGCATTTCTAAATGGATTTATAGTGGACCATTTGAATTTTAACCATAAGTAAAATTTTTAAAATTGAGGTTAAGCTATATAATCATATTCAAAAGCTATAATAATCAAATATTTTAACTCATAAAATTTGATTTAATCTTATTTTGATTTAATCTTTATTTTTGGGTAAATTTTTTTTGTTTTAAGGCGTGCATGTCTAAATGGGCTTTTAGTGGACGCTTTTAAATTTTAACCGAGTAAAAATGTCTAAAAATGGTTAAGTTTTAATCATGGAAAAGTTCATTAAATTTTAAGTCTTAAAATTTGATTTAAATTTTTTGCCGTTTTTCTAAAATTGAGGTTAAGCTATATAATCATATTCAAAAGCCCATAATCTAAATATTTTAACTCATAAAAATTTGATTTAATCTTATTTTGTTTTTTTTTGTTGGGGTTTAAGGCGTGCATGTCTAAATGGGATTTATAGTGGACCCGTTAAAATTTTTTAAGGAAAAAGTAAAAATTTCTAAAATTGAGGTTAAGCTATATAATCATGTTCAAAAGCCCATAATCAAATATTTTAAGTCATAAAATTTGATTTAATCTTATTTTTTTCATTCGTTTTGTTGGGTTTAAGGCTTGCATGTCTAAATGGGCTTATAGTGGACCCGTTGGAATTTTTACCAGTAATTTTTTTTGAAAATGAGGTTAAGATATATAATCATGTTCAAAAGCCCATAACTAAATATTTTAAGTCATAATTTGATTTAATCTTATTTTTTTGGCCTTTTTTTGTTGGGGTTTAAGGCGTGCATGTGTAAATGGGCTTCAAAGTGGACCCGTTAGAATTTTAACCGAGTAAAAAGTTCTAAAATTGAGGTTAAGCTGTATAATCATGTTCAAAATCCCATAACTAAATATTTTATGTCATAAAATTTGATTTAATCTTTTTTTTGTGGTCGTTTTGTTGGGTTTAAGGTGTGCATGTCTAAATGGGCTTTATAGTGGACCCATTGGAATTTTAACCGAGTAAAATGTTCTAAAATTGAGGTTAAGATGTATAATCATATTCAAAAGCCCATAATCAAATATTTTAACTCATAAAATTTGATTTAATCTTATTTTGTGGCCGTTTTTTTGGTTTAAGGCGTGCATGTCTAAATGGGCTTATAGTGGACGCGTTGGAATTTTAAAAATTTTAAGTAAAAAAACAAAAAAATGAGGATTAAGCTATATAATCATTTTCAAAAGTTCATAACTAATTATTTCAAGTCTTAAAATGTGATTAATCTTATTTTTTCGGCTTTTTTGTTGGGGTTTAAGGCGTGCATGTCTAAATGGGCTTTATAGTGGACCCATTGGAATTTTAACAAAGTAAAAAGTTCTAAAAATTGAGGTTAATATATATAATCATATTCAAAAGACCATAATAAAATATTTTAACTCATAAAATTTGATTTAACCTTATTTTGTGGTAGTTTTGTTTGGTTTAAGGCGTGCATGTTAAAACGGGCTTTATAGTGGACCCGTAATAAGTAAAAATTTCTGAAAAAAGAGGTTACGCTACATAATCATGTTCAAAAGTACATAATCAAATATTTTAAGTCATAAAATATGATTTAGTCATATTTTTCGGCTGTTTTGTTAGGGTTTAAGGTGTGCTTGTCTAAATGGGATTTACAGTGGACCCGTTGGAATTTTAATCGAGTAAAATTTTTTGAAAATGAGGTTAAGCTATATAATCATATTCCATATCCCATAATCAAATATTTTAACTCATAAAATTTGATTTAATCTTATTTTGGTGATGATTTTCTGGGTTTAAGGTGTGCATGTTTAAATGGGCTTTACAGTGGACCCGTTGGAATTTTAACCGAGTAAAAATTTCTAAAAATGAGGTTAAGCTATATAATTATGTTCAAAAGTCAATAACTAAATATTTTAAGTCATAAAATGTGATTTAGTCATATTTTTCGGCTGTTTTGTTGGGGTTTAAGGCGTGCATGTCTAAATGGGATTTACGGTGGACCCGTTGAAATTTTAACCGAGTAAATTTTTTTGAAAATGAGGTTAAGCTATATAATCATATTCCATATCCCATAATCAAATATTTTAACTCATAAAATTTGATTTAATCTTATTTTGGTGATATTTTGTTGGGTTTAAGGAGTGCATGTTTAAATGTGCTTTATAGTGGACCCGTTGGAATTTTAACCAAGTAAAAATTTCTGAAAATGAGGTTAAGCTATATAATTATGTTCAAAAGTAAATAACTAAATATTTTAAGTCATAAAATGTGATTTAGTCATATTTTTCGTCTGTTTTGTTGGGGTTTAAGGCGTGCATGTCTAAATGGGATTTATAGTGGACCCGTTGGAATTTTAACCGAGTAAAAATTTCTGAAAATGAGGTTAAGCTATATAATCATATTCCATATCCCATTATCAAATATTTTAACTCATAAAATTTGATTTAATCTTATTGTGGTTTCTGGGTTTAAGGCGTGCATGTTTGAATGGGCTTTTCAGTGGATCCGTTGGAATATTAATCGAGTAAAATTTTTTGAAAATGAGGTTAAGCTATATAATTATGTTCAAAAGTCAATAACTAAATATTTTAAGTCATAAAATGTGATTTAGTCATATTTTTAGGCTGTTTTGTTGGGTTTAAGGCGTGCATGTCTAAATGTGATTTACAGTGGACCCATTGGAATTTTAACCAAGTAAAAATTTTTGAAAGTGAGGTTAAGATATATAATCATATTCCATATCCTATAATGAAATATTTTAATTTAAAACTGATAAAATTTATTTTTAATTTTTTTGGGGTTGCATGTCTAAATGGGCTTTATAGTGGCGTTGGAATTTTGCAGTGTTTAAAAATGAGGTTAAACTATATAATCATGTTCAAAATCCCATAACTAAATATTTTAAGTCATAAAATTTGATTTAATCTTATTTTTCAGCCATTTTGTTGGGGTTTAAGGATTGCGTGTCTAAATGGGCTTTATTGTGGACCTGTTGGAATTTTAATCGAGTAAAAAGTTCTAAAATTGAGGTTAAGCTATATAATCATATTCAAAAGACCATAATTAAATATTTTAACTCATAAAATTTGATTTAGCCTTATTTTGTGGCCGTTTTGTTCGGTTTAAGGTATTCATGTCTAAGTGGGATTTATAGTGGACCCGTTGGAATTTTAACCGTGTAATTTTTTTTTGAAAATGAGGTTAAGCTATGTAATCATATCCAAAAGCCCATAATTAAATATTTCAATTCCTAAAATTTTAAATAATCTTATTTTTTGGTCGTTTTGTTGAGGTTCAAGCGTGCATGTCTATATGGGATTTACAGTGGACCTGTTGGAATTTTAACGAGTAATTTTTTTTGAAAATGAGGTTAAGCTATATAATCATGTTCAAAAGCCCATAACTAAATATTTTAAGTCATAAAATTTGATTTAATCTTATGTTTCGACCGTTTTTTGGGGTTTGAGGCGTGCATGTCTAAATGGGCTTTACACTGAACCCGTTGAAATTTTTTTTGAAGAAAGGTTTCATTAAAACCCCTCTAAAGCTATATAATCATGTTCAAGGCCCCTATAAACAAATATTTTAAGTCATAAAATGTGGGATAATCTTATTTGAAAAAGGTGGACGACATAGACCTTAAGCGTAGTGTATAAATGGGCAACATTGTTCACCACCCTAGGAACAAAATGAATACTAATATTATCTCTATAAATTGAGGTTAGAAGATAAGCATGTTTAAAACGTGCTCAATAATCAAATATTTACAACTCGATTTAACTTATTTGCCACAATATTTAATCTCTCAATAACCAAATTGGACCAACCACGATCACGAGCAAAAATGATGCCAGCAAGAATTTTTTGAGCTTCGGTTTGAGGCAACATCCAAATGGGCCCAAAGGTTGAGTAAGCCCTCCAAGTAAAAATTTATAAAAATGAGGTTAAGATATATAACAACATATTCGCATAGCCCCTAATCAAATATTTTTAACCCATAAAATTTGATTTAATGGACCCATCCCGGGGTTTTGCTGTGTTTTTGCATGCTTAGGTTTAAATGGACTTTATAGGTGGAGCTAGTTGATTTACCTAGCAAAAAAGTTTTGAAATTGAGGTTAGTTATATAACCATATTCAAAAGCTTATAATCAATGATTTTAACTCAATCATTTGATTTAATTTTTAGGTTCCAAACAACCGTTAGGAATAGCATAAAAGATTGAATCAATAAACATGCAACCCCTTCCTAAAAGCCAAGAAAATGGCTTAAGTTATATAATCATGTTCAAAAGATTACAAAAATATTTAAACCAACTAAAACGGATTTAGCCTTATTTTGGCCATTGGGCATGGGGTTTAAAGCATGAATTGTTGCCTTTATAGTTGACCCGTTGGAAGGGGCAAAAGTAAAAAGTTTAAAATTGAGGTTAAGCTATATAATCATGTTCAAAAACGCCATCCAAACAAAATATTTTTTTTTATAAATTTTTATTTAATCTTATTTTTTTCCATTTGTTGGGGTTTAAGGCGCCCAAGTCTAAATGGTCGCGTTATAGTGTATGAATTGGAATTTTAACCGAGTAAAAAGTTCTGAAAATGATTGGTTAAGCAATATAATCATGTTCAAAAGCCCTAATGCTAAATATTTTAAGTCATAAATTTCAATTTAATCTTATTTTTTATTTCATCCTTTTTGGGCTGTCGGAATCATAAAAATGGGCGACAAGACCCGTAGGAAGGAAGTTAAAAAGTTCCTAAAATTGAGGTTAAGATGTATAATCACCTCCCCAAATGTCAGAGTGATAACTAAATATTTTACTATCCTAAAATTTGATTTAAAGAATTTTGCATGGAGTTGCATCATGGTTTAGTGAATAAGTTAAAAAGCGCTTTAAAGTGGACGCTCTTGATTTTAGTCTCTGAGTAAAAAGTTATTAAATTGATGTTAAGCTATATAATCATATTCAAAAGCCAATAATCAAATATTTTAACTCATAAAATTTTATTTAATCTTATTTTGTGGCTATTTTTAAAAGATGCATGTCTAAATAGGCTTTATAGTGGACACGTTAAAATTTTAACCGAGTAAAAATATTCTAAAATTGAGTTTATCCTTATTTAATCATATTCAAAATCCTATAATCAAATATTTTAACTCATGAAATTTTATATAATCTTATTTTGTCGATAATTTTGTTGGGAGAAGGTAGCATGTCTAAATGTATTTATAGGGACCCTTTGGAATTTTAA
This sequence comes from Hibiscus mutabilis, assembly GCA_019671005.1. Lineage (NCBI taxonomy): Eukaryota > Viridiplantae > Streptophyta > Magnoliopsida > Malvales > Malvaceae > Hibiscus > Hibiscus mutabilis. Next base: position 40,042,318 of record CM033736.1, read on the forward strand.
CTTAAGTAAAAATTTCTAAAAATGAGGTTAAGCTATATAATCATGTTTTCAAAAGCCCATAACTAAATATTTTAATTCATAAAATTTGATTTAATTTTCCCAATCAAAATTTTGTTGGGTATAGAGGTGTGCATGCATGTCTAAATTGGCTTTATAGTGGACCGTTGGAATTTTAACCAAGTAAAAAGTTCTAAAATTAAGGTTAAGATATATAATCATTTTCAAAAGCCCATAATTAAACATTTTAACTCATAAAATTTGATTTTTAATCTTATTTTGTAGAATTTTTTTGTAAAGTTTATGCGTTCATGTCTAAAAATGGGCTTGTAGTGGACCCTTGGAATTTTGACCTAGTAAAAATTTTTGAAAATGAGGTTAAGCTATATAATATGTTCAAAAGCCCATAAATAATTATTTTAAGTCATAAATGTTATTTAATCTTTTCGAGAGAGGGTTTGTTGGGGCTTAAGGCGTGCATGTCTAATAGGGGGTTTACAATGGGAAAGTTGAAATTTTAATCGCGTAAAAAGTTCTGAAATTGAGGTTAAGGTATAGAATCATATTTAAAAGACCATAAAAATATTTTAACTCATAAAATTTGATTTAAACTTACCATGGCCCACACGGTTAAATGCCTTTTCCATGTTAAACTAAAGGCTTTTTAGTGGATTGACTTGAAATTTTAGAGAATAGAAATTTCTAAAAAAATTAGGTAAAGCTATATAATCATGTTCAAAAGCCTATAAATAAATATTTTAAGTCATAAAATGTGATTTAGTCATAATTTTTCGGTCATTTTGTTTGGGTTTTAAGCAACAATGTATAAATAGGCTTTATAGTAGACCCCTTGGAATTTTTTCATAAAAAAAGTTCTGAAATTGAAGTTAAGCTATATAATCATATTAAAAAGCCCATAATCAAATATTTCAACTCATGAAAGAGAAAATTTAATTTATTTTGTGGTCGTTTTGTTGGGTTAAGGCGTGCGTGTAAAAAAATGGGCTTATTGCCATCAATTGGAATTTTAACCAAGTAAAAATTTCTAAAAATGAGGTTAAGATATATAATCATATTCCATAGCCCCTAATCAAATATTTTAACTCATAAAATTTGATTTAATCATATTTTGTGGCCCTTTTGTTGGATTTAAGGCCTGTATGTCAAAATGGGATTTACATTGGACCCGTTGAAATTTCAACCTAGTAAAAATTTCTGAAAATGAGGTTAATCTATATAATCATATTACATAGCCCATAATCAATTATTTTATGTCCTAAAATTTGATTTAATCTTATTTTGGACCTTTTTGTTGCATAAAAGAAAAGGCATGCATGTTTAAATGGGCAAGCCAAGAGGGACCCGTTGGAATTTTAACCGAATAAAAATTTTTGAAAATGAGAAGGCGACAAAGCTCAGATTTAGCCACTAGGAATGTCTCTTCATCGGTAGTGGAAAGACGTCGACGGAGGCATGAATTAATTTGTTTATTTAGTTCAATAATGAGACCTGTGGAGGAGATTCGTTGGTATGACTGCCAATCCTTAAGGTAAGAGCCAACAACTTGTATTTTTTCCACAGCTGAACCATGAGTGGATGACCAAGTTGTTTGAATAATGGATACACAATCAGAGTTATTCGCCCAACAGCTTTCAAAATGAAAGTGATCGTCATTAGGCACAAAGCGATTAGTAAAAGTGTGATCAATCTCCATAAGGATGAAACAATGGTCAGAATCTGCATTGAAGTCAGAAGTTGCACGATAATTAGGATGCTTATTAAGCCAAGCCGCATTAGCAACAAAACGGTCAAGCTGCTCAAAAATGGTTGTAGTTTGAGGTCCGGATTTGGTCCAAGTGAACCAACCTTTGACTGGTTTGCAATCAAAAAGGTTATTATGGGATAAGCAGTCCTAGAAATTATCAATTTGTAAGCGGGTACGACGACAACCACCTTGTTTTTTGTTATCAGATAGGATCTCATTCAAATCTACTCTAATTAGCCATGGGAGAGGCGAGGAAGAGCTTAAAGTGTCAATTAGCTCCCAAGTTTTAGTTTTTTGATTTGTTTCAGCGTAGCCATAAATTCCAGAAAAGTGGAAATGAGTTGTATTTGCATGAATAATAGTATCAATATGATGGTCCGAGTATGAAAGCAAATCAACATTGATATTATTATTCCATAGAAGAATTATTTCAGAACAAGTTTGACTGACATCAACAGTGATGCAGCCATGCATATTAAGGGTGATTCGTAATCTTTCACTATGATATTTGTTAAGGTGAGTTTCGCGTAGAGACAATAAATCAGGGTTAAACATAGCAACAACTCGTCCTAAAGCTTGAACTGGCTGGGCTTTACCAAGCTTGAGGATTAAATGATTTTTAATCCATATTAGATCCGAATGGAAAGAATTAGGAGGAAAGAAAAAGATGGGAGGGAATTCAAAGTTTAATTTAGGTAAATTATTTTTTATAGAGAAGTCAAAATTTGAGTAATTTGAAAGGAATTTAACATCTATTAAATAGATATGGAATAAATATGGAGTTAAGTATAGTATTAAATAAAAAGTTACTACCCTTGAAAGAAATATGGAACCATTATAAGTGAGTAAAGGAGAAATTAATTTCGTGGAAATTGATTTGGAGATAACCACATTCATGGCAATAATTCCTAATTGCAAGTTTGGTGAAATTTTTGTCGTTGATAATATCATTTTAAAATTGTTATTGTTGACTAAATTAAAAAGTTTAATCGAGGAATAAATAAGCTTGATAAGAAGGAAAATAATTTCATAGGAAACGAATTTGGAAAGTAGAAAGTCAAAACGAGAAAGTAAAGATTTAATTATGTAGTAGATCACAGTGTTGGGGATGTTTGATACCAATTTTAATCGAATAGGCCAATGGCATAGAGGCGAATGGAGTGTTAATTGAAAAACTGAAGGAAATTGAAACATGAGAATATAATAATAATAGTTGGAAATAGTGTCATTAGAAAACAAAAAAGGAAAGACTTGAATTTGCATAAGTAGCATGAACCAAATTTTCCATATTAAGCTTACTGTCATTTGAATTTTAATTTTATTTTCATGAGTATGATTAGTAGTCAATATAGTTGTAGGGAAGGTAATGATTCTAGATATGTATCTAGCGTTAATTATGTTTGAAATTAGTTGCAATGTTTGTCCAAGATTATTTTTAATGGCAATATGCAATTGGAATTTAATTGTGATGAGGGAGAGAGATATGAGCCCATCAATTGATGTGTCATATTTGATTTTATATAATATACGAATATTGGTACTATGTGTGTTCCAAGGTCCGTATTCAAATTTAATCATAAGGGAATATGTCATAATAATGTTAGAAGGCAAAGTTATGAAGAAAGTATCCAACAAGGAATTTGAAATAGCATAATTATATTGGCAAATATTGTTCGATAAACTCAACCAAGGTCGTAAAGACCAGGACAAAAGCCTTATAAAGGCGATAATTTTAGATGCCATAGGGCACCCTATAAACTCTTTCCTCTAATAAGTACAGAGGGATAAGAGAGTAATGTTGTAAAAGGTAGATAGATTAATAAAAATATCATCTATATTTGAATGGATTATTAAGAATATGTATTCTATTGCACCTTTAAAAATAAAGTTTAGTAAGAGAAGGATGTGATGAAAAGTGAAGTGTAAAATGAATGGAAAAAAATAAAAATGTTATGGAGTTATCATAAAATCTTTAGAAAGATATTTTGACCAGATTATAGTTTGCACCCATCTATAATCAAAAGGAAATAAACTAGAAATTTTGGAATTTATTGGAAACCAAGCGTCATTACAATAAAGATTATACAAGACATGAAGCGTAACTGTTGAAATTATTAGAATGAAATAGAAGAATGGAAGAATCAATCTTGCTAATAAAATAAATAAACCCATAGCATATGAATGGATAAGATGGAAAATGGGAGTGCTATGATGGAAAAAAGAATGTAAAGGAAGAATCATATGTAAAGGTTTGAAATTTTTAATGAAATATGTTAGATACATAGTAAAAACTAAATATGGAAACAGAATACGAAAAAGATGTTGTAAGACATATGGGGAAATTAGTTACCAATCGTAATCGAATGAATAAAAAATGTACGTATAGCATATTTTGAGTAAACACAGAAACAGAGACCGAATTAAGGGTATATGAATCAAACATATGTGATAAAAAACTAAGAACCTTAATTTACTTTTAAAATTATCAATGGTGTAAGTCAGGATTAACCACCATATTATGATAAACCAACGAGAAAATTGAAAAGCACACAGGTGTGATCTAGATAACTCGCCTCTCAAAATAGTCGCATCCCTCTTGATACGATAAGGCTTATGGAGGCCGAGGCATATCGGCAGCGATGGCTCCCGCCAAGCAGAAAGGCAGATATGACGAAGAAACGATTCTGGTGCCATCAATCTGAAGCCAATATCTTGACGAAGAAAAGGCTTGAATATACCAGATTACCGGGGCAGCGAAGGAGGAGACTGCAATGGGAAAAGGGAGGAGAGGTGGGTAGAGGGAGAGAGAGAGATGAGAAAGAAGAGAGAGTTGAGAGAATTTCAATCACACCCGTTAGGACCTGTGGAAAATTTACCCTTTGGAATTTTAATCGAGTAAAAAGTTCTAAAATTGAGGTTAAGCTATGTAACCATATTCAAAAGCCCATAATCAACTATTTTAACTCATGAAATTTGATTTTATCTTATTTTGTGGTCGTTTTGTTGGGTTTAAGGCGTGCATGTCTAAATGGGCTTATAGTGGACCCGTTGGAATTTTAACAAAGTAAAAATTTTTGAAAATGAGGTTAAGCTATATAATCATGTTCAAAAGCCCATAATCAAATATTTTAACTCATGAAAATTGATTTAATCGTATTTTGTGGTCGTTTTGTTGGGTTTAAGGTGTGCATGTCTAAATGGGCTTATAGTGGACCCGTTGGAATTTTAACCGAGTACAAATTTTGAAAATGATGTTAAGCTTTATAATCATGTTCAAAAGCCCATAACTAAATATTTTAAGTCATAAAATTTGATTTAGTCTTATTTTTCGGTTGTTTTGTTGGGGTTAAAGGCGTGCATGTCTAAATGATTTTTAGTGGACCGTTTATAACGAGTAAAAGTTCTAAAATTTTAAGCTATATAATCATATTCAAAATAATAACTAAATATTTTATGTCATAAAATTTGATTTAATCTTATTTTTTGGTTGTTTGTTGGGTTTAAGGCGTGCATGTCTAAATGGGCTTTACAGTGGACCCATTGGAATTTTTACCGAGTAAAAAGTTCTAAAATTGAGGTCAAGATACATAATCATATTCAAAAGCCCATAATCAAATATTTTAACTCATAAAATTTGATTTAATCTTTTTTTTGTTGGGTTTTTTTTGTTGGGTTTAAGGTGTGCATGTCTAAATGGAATTTTTTATAGTGGACCCGTTTGGAATTTTAACCGAGTAAAAATTTTTGAAAATGGGGTTAAGATATATAATCATGTTCAAAAAAGCCCATATTTTAAATATTTTAAGTCATAAAATTTGATTTAATCTTATTTTTTTGACCGTTTTATTTTGGGGTTTAAAATGTGCATGTCTAAATGGGCTTTTTATAGTGACCCGTTGGAAATTTTAACGAGTAAAAAGTTTTAAAAATGAGGTTAAGCTATATAATCATGTTCAAAAAGCCCATAACTAAATATTTTAAGTCATAAAATTTGATTTAATCTTTTTTTTTTTTTTTTTTTTTGGGGTTTAAGGCGTGCATGTCTAAATGGGTTTTTTATAGTGGACCCGTTGGAATTTTTAACGAGTAAAAATTTTTAAAAATGAGGTTAAGCTATATATAATCATGTTCAAAAGCCCATAATCAAATATTTTAACTCATAAAATTTGATTTAAAATTTATTTTTGGTTGATTTTTTTTTTTTGGGCTTTTATTTTGTTTGGGTTTAAGGTGTTGCATGGTTATTTTCTAAATGGGCTTTTATAGTGGACCCGTTGGAATTTTAACCGTAAAAATTTTTAAAAATGAGGTTGTTTATATAATCATTTTCAAAATTCCATAACTAAATATTTTAAGTCATAAAATGTGATTTATCATTTTTTTTGGCCGTTTTGTTGTGTTTAAGGCGTGTATGTCTAAATGGGCTTATAGTGGACCCGTTTGAATTTTAACAGAGTAAAAATTTCTAAAAAATGAGGTTAAGCTATATAATCATGTTCAAAAGCCCATAACTAAGTATTTTAAGTCATGCAATTTGATTTAATCTTGTTTTTTGGCCGTTTTGTTGAGGTTTAAGGCGTGCATGTCTAAATGGGTGCATGTCTAAATGGAATTTTTATAGTGGAATTGTTAGAATTTTAAAAAGTAATCAAAAAAGTTCTAAAATTGATGTTAAGTTATATAATCATGTTAAAAAAGCCCATAATCTAAATATTTTAAGGTTCATAAAATTTGATTAAATAAATATTTTTTGGTTGATTTTTTGTTGGGTTTTTGGGGCGTGCATGTCTAAATGGGCTTTACAGTGGACCCGTTGGAATTTTAACCGAGTAAAAAGTTTTGAAATTGAGTTTCAGCTATATAATCATATTCTAAAGCCCATAATCATATATTTTAACTCATAAAATTTGATTTAATCTTATTTTGTGGTCGTTTAGTTGGGTTTAAGGCGTGCATGTCTAATTGGGCTTTATAGTGGACCCGTTGGAATTTTAGCCAAGTAAAAAGTTCTGAAAATGAGGTTAAGCTATATAATCATGTTCAAAATCCCATAAATAAATAATTTAAGTCATAAAATTTAATTTAATCTTATTTTCCGGCCATTTTGTTGGGGTTTAAGGCGTGCATGTCTAAATGGCCTTTATAGTGGACCCGTTGGAATTTTAACCAAGTAAAAAGTTCTAAAATTGAGGTTAAGCTATATAATCATGTTTAAAAGCCCATAACTAAATATTTTAATTTATAAAATTTTATTTAATCTTATTTTGCGGCCATTTTGTTGGGGTTTAAGGCGTCCAAGTCTAAATGGTCGTTACAGTGGACCCGTTGGAATTTTAACTGAGTAAAAAGTTCTAAAAATAAGGTTAAGCAATATAATCATGTTCAAAAGCCCCTAAGTAAATATTTTAAGTCATAAATTTTAATTTAATTTTTTTTTTTTTTTTTTTTGTTGGGTTTAAAGGTGTGCATGTCTAAATGTCTAAATTTTTATATTGGACCATTGGAATTTTAACTAAAGTAAAAAAGTAAAAATTTATAAAATTGATTTAGGTTTTGTTTATATATAATCATTTAAATGCCCATAAGTTTAAAAATATTTTTTTAAAATTTGATTTAATTTGATTTTTTTTTACCATTTTGTTGGGGTTTAAGGCGTGCAAGTTTAAAACGCCTTTATAGTGGACCCGTTGGATTTTAATTGAGTAAAAAGTTTTGAAATTGATGTTAAGCTATATAATCATATTCAAAAGCCAATAATCAAATATTTTAACTCATAAAATTTTATTTAATCTTATTTTGTGGCTATTTTGTTGGGTTTAAGGCGTGCATGTCTAAATAGGCTTTATAGTGGACACGTTAGAATTTTAACCAAGTAAAAAGTTCTGAAATTGAGTTTAAGCTATATAATCATATTCAAAATCCTATAATCAAATATTTTAACTCATGAAATTTTATATAATCTTATTTTGTCGCCATTTTTTTGGGTTTAAGGCGTGCATGTCTAAATGGGCTTATAGTGGACCCGTTGGAATTTTAACCGAGTAAAAATTTCTAAAAATGAGGTTAAGATATATAATCATTTTCAAAAGCCCATAACTAAATATTTTAATTCATAAAATTTGATTTAATCTTATTTTGCGGCAATTTTGTTGGGTATTAAGGTGTGCATGTCTAAATGGGCTTTATAGTGGACCCGTTAGAATTTTAACCAAGTAAAAAGTTCTAAAATTGAGGTTAAGATATATAATCATATTCAAAAGCCCATAATTAAATATTTTAACTCATAAAATTTGATTTAATCTTATTTTGTGGTTTTTTTGTTGGGTTTAAGGTTTATGTGCATGTCTAAATGGGCTTTATAGTGGACCCGTTGAATTTTTTACAAGTAGTAAAAATTTTTGAAAAAATGAGGTTAAGCTATATAATCATGTTCAAAAGCCCATAAATAATTATTTTAAGTCATAAATGTTATTTAATCTTATTTTTTTTTTTTTATTTTTTTTGGCATTTTTTGTTGTTTTTAGGCGTTGGAAATTTTGTTGGGGTTTAAAATGAGGTTTTTATAATTTCAAAAGCCCATAATAAAATATTTTTAAAATTTGATTTTTAATCTTATTTTTAAAAGTTTTTTGAATTTTAAAATTTTAAGTTAAAAGTTTTTAAAAATTAATAAAAGTATATAATCATATTTATTTTAAAAAGCCCATAATCAAATATTTTAACTCATAAAATTTGATTTAATCTTATTTTTTGGCCATTTTGTTGGGTTTAAAGGCGTGCATGTCTAAATGGGCTTTATAGTGGATTCGTAAAAATTTTAAAAAGTAAAAATTTTAAAAAATGAGGTAAAGCTATATAATCATTCAAAAAAAATCCTATAAATAAATATTTTAAGTCATAAAATGTGATTTAATCTTTTTTTTTGGTCGTTTTGTTTGGGGTTTTAAGGCGTGCATGTCTAAATGGGCTTTATAGTGGACCCCTTTGAATTTTAATCGAGTAAAAAAGTTCTAAAAATTGAGGTTAAGCTATATAATCATATTAAAAAAGCCCATAATAATCAATATTATTTCAACTCTTAAAATTTGAAATTTGATTTAATCTTTTTTTTTGGTCGTTTTGTTCGGTTTAAGTCGTGTGTCAAAATGGGCTTATTGTGGACCCGTTGGAATTCTAACCAAGTAAAAATTTCTAAAAATGAGGTTAATATATATAATGATATTCCATAGCCCCTAATCAAATATTTTAACTCATAAAATTTGATTTAATCTTATTTTCTGGCCGTTTTGCTAGGTTTTTTGCATGCTTGTTTAAATGGACTTTATAATGGACCTGTTGGAATTTTAACCTAGTAAAAAAGTTTTGAAATTGAGGTTAATCTATATAACCATATTCAAAAGCTTATAATCAAAGATTTTAACTCATAAAATTTGATTTAATCTTATTTTGTGGTCGTTTTGTTGGGTTTAAGGCGTGCATGTCTAATGGGCTTTATAGTGGACCCGTTGGAATTTTAGCCGAGTAAAAAGTTCTGAAAATGAGGTTAAGCTATATAATCATGTTCAAAAGCCCATAAATAAATAATTTAAGTCATAAAATTTAATTTAATCTTATTTTCTGGCCATTTTGTTGGGGTTTAAGGCGTGCATGTCTAAATGGCCTTTATAGTGGACCCGTTGGAATTTTAACTAAGTAAAAAGTTCTAAAATTGAGGTTAAGCTATATAATCATGTTCAAAAGCCCATAACTAAATATTTTTATTCATAAAATTTGATTTAATCTTATTTTGCGGCAATTTTGTTGGGTATTAAGGTGTGCATGTCTAAATTGGCTTTATAGTGGACCCGTTAGAATTTTAACCAAGTAAAAAGTTCTAAAATTGAGGTTAAGATATATAATCATATTCAAAAGCCCATAATTAAATATTTTAACTCATAAAATTTGATTTAATCTTATTTTGTGGCCGTTTTGTTGGGTATAAGGCGTGCATGTCTAAATGGGCTTTACAGTGGACCCGTTGGAACTTTAACCGAGTAAAAATGATGTAAAAACGTTCTTGATTTTTTGGAGACGGCTACTCTGATTGCTAGATCTATGAAGGAAGGAAGAAACCTGCAAGCAAGATAGGCTTAAATGGGAGCTGAAGTAAGGTGATAAGGATGTGCGGAAGAATGATGATGATAGGCAGATTTGGTGAAGTGTAGTGGGTGGTTTATGTAGGATAATTTAGGCGAGAAGATGGATGAAAGGATAGTGATTAATGGTAGGGTGAAATATGGAATGATAGTATCTTGAAGAATCAAGGAAGAACCTAGGCTATAGAAAGCCTAAACCCGAACCTTATACGATATCTTCAAGGGGTGGTAAAAAGGACTTTGACCCACTATCTATAAAGAGATAGGAACCAAAAGTATCAAGGGAATAAAAGGGATGACGCCACACGTACAAGTACCTAATAAGTCGATAAAGTTCTAAAAAGAACTAAAAGATAGAAAATTCTCACAGAGTAATTTGATTGATGAAATGAGAGATGTGCTACAAATGAAATGAAATGCCCTATTTATAGTTTTCTAGGGGTGTGGCCGAAAAGGCACTACATGGATGAAGGGGTGGCCGAATAGGTAGGTGTCTCCCTCCAAAGGCTGGTCGTGACTCCATGCAAAGGGTTGGTTATGGTTCGGCCATCTTGCTGTCTCCCTCTACTTGATTTTGGCGCAAAGTGGCTTCCCTCCAAATGGTGTTTGCCGCCCACTTGGTTTCCCTCCAAATGGTTAGGTATGTGTCCCTTTAAGAGGGGACATGACCCTTGGGTGGTGAGCTGGCTTGTGTAGGTGGAGCTAAAGTGAGCTGGTTGAGCTTAGAGTGAGCTGGATTGAGCTGAGCTAGCTCAATCTTCAAGCTGATTTGAGTTGACTTTAGCTAGGTGAGATGGTCCTTCGAGCTTGTGAGCTCCTTTAGAATGTATTCCTTAGGTTTTGAGCTAATCCGAGCACTCCCTTTAGTTGTGAGCTAATCCGAGCTCCTAGTGATGCCTTTGAGCTAAATCAAGTATCCTCGAGCTGCCTTGAGCTAATATCATTCACCCATGTACGTATAAAACATGTAAACATGCATATTAGATATGTATAAACTAAGGTTGTGTAGATAGCATATGCAAGCTTAATCTAAGTATGCTAAATTATAATTAAAAGATGTGTAACTCTTGCTTAAAGATGTGGTTTTAATGTAATGATAATTTAAGTAATTTGCATAGTATAGGGACTAAGGTGTATTAATATGTATTCTAGAATGAAATGCATGGCACAAATTATATTAAGGATATGATTAAGCATAATAAGATAAGTAGCATATGTATGTAAGTTACTGAATATATAAAGATGTGTGGGATAGATAAAAACTCCCTTTTCTTTCATCCTTAGTGACAAAGATAAAAGTGAGCTTATGAATGGATGTTGTAACATGAATGTATCACCCCCTTCTTTTAAGCAATTTGTCCTTAAAATCGAAGTTGTTCTTTGGAGGACACTTCTCTATCGTGGGGATGGTTGATTCCTTCATGTTGCCTTCTTTGGGGCTGCCCATTTTCCTCGTGATAATCTGCAAGGAAGAAATTGGATCATCTTTGAAAATGGTGTTAGCATTAGGCTTTTTGTCCTTAGGTCATGTCAAGAGACATTCCCTAATTATATTCTTTGTTGCAAAGGCGCTGGTCTTGAATCCTTTCTTTGGACTCGTTTGAAACATCATGTCCCTTGGAGAAAGGTGGTGACTTTTTAGATCCTTTCCCGGGTGGTTTGGCATTCTCACGATCTTTTTTCATGCCCTCGATGCTCCCTTTCATGTGAATTTGGCCCTCTCTTGCTTCTTTTGAAGTCAAAGGATCAAAATGAACCTTTTCCCTTCATGTTTAAAAGAGTATTGATTAGTATAACAGTCATGGATTGTTCTTTTGTCGTATTGCCATGGCCTTCCAAGCAATAAATGACCTGCGTGCATAGGAACAACATCGCATAATACCTCACCCTTGTAGTTCCCAATAGAAAATGGCACCATTGCTTATTTTGTGACGCTCAACTCGCCACCATTATTTAACCACTGTAGCTTGTATGGTTTGGGATGTTTCACCGTTTTTAATCCCAATTTTTCGATCATGATGGTGTTGGCTATGTTAGTGCAACTTTCGACATCACTAATCATGAAACATACCTTCCCATTAACGTTGCATCTCGTATGAAAAATATTTTCCCTTTGTGGCCCCTTGTTGGTGACTTGGGTATTGAGTAGTCTTTTGACCACAAGTGCTTCTCCATCGGCAGCAGAGTGAATTATGGCTTCTTCAATTCTTCTTCTTCAAAATCTTGGTATTCTTCTTCTTCATGATCGGATATGACTTCATCATTGTCTAATAGAAGCATTGTGTTTCAGTTAGGGCACTGGTTGGCCATTTGACCCGCCCAAGGCATTTGAAGCACTTCATTTCGCTCAAGCGTTCTTTGCCATCTATTGTCTTGCCTCAACTTGTCTCCATCATGGTCAGCTTTGTTTTTGAGGTCTCAGCTAGTTCTCTAATTTGGAGGGTGTATTCCTCCATGCATTGCTTGGTTTCCACTTAGGCTTTCGACCTTCATCAC